>CM077675.1:460081741-461443532 GCA_039707655.1 Elymus sibiricus
TGTGCATTCTTACTTAAATATTATGGCAAAGATCTCTAAAATGTGTAGGATAGCAAATATCCACATAGAGATTTCTAGAGCAAACAATTGTCTATCTAAGGTATAAGTAAATAAGTAATTCTAGAGTGCTTGAGATGTTTACAACGGTTTCTCCTCGAGTTCTTGAAATTTCCATTTTGTTGATTCTCTTGTGGTCAAGTAAGTGTTTTCATGTGCTAACAAGACATGAAGTGGCGTAGGACAATCTTTTGAGGTGATGCATACGCTAAAGCATAATTTTTTTGATGCATGCAAAATCAAAGTACCATACACATTAGGCATGACTTCGCTCCAACTACTGGTCGCTGCGCCTTACACGGCTGTGCTCCTCACTGTGCCCCTGTGTCAGCCTCCATGACTACCTTTTGTGTAGTGTGTATTGTCCATCCTCACCATGGCGCCCGCTTGCTCGCCTTCTGCCGTTGTAAGCCTAGCTGCACTAGCTGGGTTCGTCCGTTCGTGTCGTGCGTCGTTTCGTTGTGTAGGCTGGGGCAGGGGCAGCATTTTTTCCATCAATATCTTACCGCGGAATCAAACATTGTACATGTATATACTTTTTTGTACAAAATCAAGTTAGGATAACTGCCCTACCTTGCCATATGGAGAGCTCCGCTTGTGCCACATGCACGCTCAATGTTCAATTGAGATTACAATATTGCATTGCATGTTTATACAATAGATGGATATAGTAGAATTCCATTACTTATATTTATATAATAGATAGAGAGAAAAGATAGATGGTGCGTTGGATTTTAGTAGAAGTAAAAATGTCTGGGCAAAAGTAGTTATTAGCCTCGACGCTAGGGCAACCGAGACTGGGAGAGCCGAGAAGAGATTGGTTGGGGAAGAAGTGCACAGATCTATGAAAGGAGCTAAATGACCGATCACCACACAAGGCTTGCAACACCGTTATGCATAGGGAAAGCCAGGAAGATGCAAACCGCTCAGATGGCACCTCCAACGAGCAAGGCCAAGTCTAGAACAAGCTACTCGCATGTTAGGGGAGGTCAAGGACATGAGAATTGAGGAGGGATTAGTCAAGGGCACTTCAAGCCCCACCGTTTTAAATAATAGGGGATGAGGTGTGAATTAGGGGGGTTGTTTTAGTGATTACATCTTGACCCTACATCAACTTTTTTCATCATCTCTTAGCTAATGCTGCATCAACTCTCACTAACCGAGTAAGGCAATAAATTTCTCTCTTTGATTACCGCATAAAATTCATTAGATTCTAAACAACGGATTGGGTACAAAATGAGGCATGCATGTTTAATTTCAATACAACACTATTATCTAAGCTCACATTCTCCTTCCAAAGTAGTTACCAAACCTGCAAATATAAAATATCGAGGCCTATGATGCACTCCAACGATGCTCCATGAAGGCGTCAATATGTTCTATCCAGGATTACTTACATTATGCTAAAACATACTCCCTTCGTCCAAAAATAAGTGTCGCAAGCTTAGTACAACTTTGTATTAAGGCTAGTACAAAATTGAGACACTTATTTGTTAGGGCTAGACAACAACAATGAGCTGCACAAATTCACCGACACGACAAATATGCACACTACACAGCCCCCTCCACTTGTGATCAACTTTGAGAACAGTTTCAACCAACAAGTAAGCAGCGGAATAACACAAACAACATGCACATGTGACACAGGATTTAACGTGGAAAGACCTCCTCAAGTTAAGGAGTAAAAAACCACGGTTGTGGACCGACCGGTCCATACAACTTCGCTATGAGAATGATGAGTACAAAGTCTTCTTTAGAACCTCTAGAGAGATTTACGACACACTATCCACATTGCCAACCGGCAACAACAACAACAACCACAAGAGGCAAGATTTCAGCAAAGCAGAGTACACACAGTTTCTGTCCCCTTTAGTATTGTGCAAACTGCTCTTAAACCGCTGAACCAAACAGCACCAAATTTGGCAGACAAGTAGACACATAAGTTCCTGAGATCCCCTGAAAATTTCAGTTCAATCGGACACCGTTCGCCTACCCAAACTGTTCGTCTCCCAAAACTACTCTGTTGTGAAACTGCAACAGTCAGAGCTAACAAAACCACTCTCAAATTTGGTGCTCCACTGACCCAATACTCAAACCAGCTAACCAGATCGAATTAATCAAATTAAGGAACGAGCTCATCAAGTGTGGGGTCAATCCAAGCACATTTGAGTCTCCAATCACCAGGTTGAACAATGTCTAGTCAGATGCAACAAATCTAGACCGAACCTCCACTTCTTCTTCCTCTCTCTCACAGGTTGTGTTCCTCTCTTTTGTGTGCTCTTCTGTCTCACAATGGCAGCCACCACCAGTAGGGGTGGAGTGTCTAGGGTTTTCTCCTTGCTTCCATCGCCAGGGAACACTCACAACCGTTGGATGCAACGAAGATCAACGGCTGACATGTGTTGGACTTATGGGCTCATATTGGGTTGCCAACACACCTCCATATGGAGGGACTTAGCCAAACATTATTTTGGAACGGAGGGAGTTGCTACAGTAGCCAGGATTCAGGCCCGGACACAAGCATCTTAGGTCGCCCGCAGCTTGGCGACCGCGTCCCTCATGCTCATCCTCTCGTACGGCGCCGCTCTCGTGCAGCTAAGCCCGACCCTGACGACAGAAACCAGGCAATCCTGCACCGAGACACCGCTATCACCGCTGGATTCCTTGGTTGCCAGCAGCGCCGCGTCGAGGACCTCCTATGTTCTCTTGGGAAAAGCCGCACCGACGAACCCTGGCAGAGTCAGTCCATCTTTGAAGACGTCGTCCGTCGGCGACCTCCCAGAGAAGATCTCCAGCAGCTAGGGATGTAAACGGATCGGATAGTGCTTTTACCATATCCTTTATCATATTTTTTTGTCGGATTCGGAGCGGAGCGGAGAATAACCGGATGCGGATTCGAATGCGGATTATATCGGACTACGGATTCGGACCGGATGAGGAGCGGATTCGGACTGGAAACGGACAAAAAATATCGGATGATACATGCAAAGAGACATGATTTATTACTACTATGCAACAATATGAAAATATGTTTCCATCCAAGCGCATAACACTAGAAAGTGGTGTTATAAAGTAATAACTCACACAATATAGTAACAATATGTAGGAGAGAGGCGTTTTGGAGGCCGAGCACCATGGAGGCCTTTATTTTTGAAAAATTCAAATTCAAATTTTTATGGTTCAAAAAATTCTGAAAAAAAATATGCGTGTATGTAAGGATGTAACCCACATGTGTGTAAAAAGTCATGATGAAATACCTTGAGTTGCGACCTGTACAAAAAAGAAAAATTCATGGCCTGGGAGAATGAATAGTATCATGTGTTAAACAACCCCAGATTTGTCTTTTTGCATAGCCCTCATTTCAATGTATTTTGAACTGAAAATTTACACACATGTGTGTTATGTCTTCATGTATATCTGTATTTTTTTCAGAATTTTTTGAAATGTAAAAATATGAATTTCGATGAAATTTCAAATTTGAATTTGGAGGCCTCACTGGAGGCCGAGCTCCAAAAGGGATTTCCGCAATATGTAGTACCGATAAATCCATATTGTTTTGTAGTCTATTAAGATGAAGCCTACTCTACTCGACTACTTCAAAATAACTTGGTATTCATACTTACACGTGTCTGCATGCATGGAAGAAGGAACCACTACCAGTGTTCATACTTGTTTATACTCCGAATTCCTACGTGTATATGTAAGCAGACCACCGTCCAAATGCACCGCCTGTTTATATGTACGCAATCGCAAACCTCCGTTCGATGCGGCACCGCCGGTGTACATGTACGCAATCACGGACCTCCGTCCGATGCATCACCGACATCTATGTACGTACAATTACTATTTATATGTGGTGATTTTTATTAGTGGTCCACGTGCGGATTTGTGCTTCTCAATTGGACTAAATTCATCGGATAATCCTATTTCACAACCTTGGATAATCCGCAAAAAATACCAGATAATCCATATCCGTCGGATATTACCAATACCATATCCTTTACCATATCCGCCGGATATCCGATTGATCAAAATCCGTATCCGCACCCATATCCGCCGGATTTGTGTAAGTGCATACCATATCCTTAAAAACGGATGCGGAAGCGGATTCGGAACGGAAATTATCCGTACCATTTACATCCCTACCAGCAGCGTGATGCTGAAGCTGTAGACGTCGCCCTGCATCGAAACTTTGCCTGTCGCCATTGTCTATCTTTGGCTTTTTCTAGAGGATGGTGTGTCTTTTTGGATTATATCGGACCTCCTCAAGAAAATAAGATTATTGGATTTGAAGAAGTGAAAAGTTTAGTCAGCCCCAGCCGTGTCGCTATATGACTTTTTTTTTAGCTTCTTTATTGGTCCTCGGTGGAATCGTTGCTAACTTACACCCCAAGACTTCATCGGCCCATTTTGTGGCGGTACGCCGGCCAGAGGCCCTTTTGCGACCTTTTCTGAGCAGAGAGCTCCTATACACACAAATCATTAATTGAGAATTAATTGAGAAGTACTTCTTTTAAGAATCATTTCCACTTTCCCAGGTCGCGACAAGTTGCGCACTGCATGTGTATCAGTTTGTCGCAACCTGGGAGTTTTTTCTTTTTTCGTAGATCTGTATTTTCAAAACGTTTTATCTCCTAAACTGTGCGTCCAAATCTCGAACCGTTTTCACCGTTGAGTTTTTCGCGTCGAGATCTTCAAAACTAGATCCCATGTTGATAGGTTTTGGCGAACTTTTTTTTTACGAAAAAAACCGGACGAAAAAACCATGCCTCTTGCACACAAAAAAACGCGTTTTTTTTCCTTTACGAGAGGCACGGCCGTGCCTCTCGCGAAGGCAAAACAATGCCTCTCGCGGAAGCAAAAACGCGTTTTTCTTCCCCTTCCGAGAGGCACGGCCGTGCCTCTCGTGGAAGCAAAACCGTGCCTCTCGCGAAAAAAAAAATGTGCTTTTTTCCTTTCGCCGTGCCTCTCACGAAGGCAAAACCGTGCCTCTCATGGAAGCAAAACCGTGCCTCTCGCGAAAAAACAACAACTAGAAAACGCGTTTTTTTTCCTTTCGAGAGGCACGGCCGTGCCTCCCACGTAGGTAAAACCATGTCTCTCACGAAAAAAAAGAAAACGTGTTTTTTTGCGCAAAAAAAATTGAATTGTTTTTTTGTTCAAAAGCTAAGAAAGACCCGTAACAAACCGGAACACAAAAAACCCGAAAAAAAAAACAAATCTAAAAAGCCGAAATGCATGCGAAAAAATTAAAAAAAATCCGAAGAAAACGCTCAAAGAGCGACATGTGGCGACGGCTGAGAACGCGCCAAGTGGCGGCGCGTGGGAATGGTCGTTGGAAGGCTTCTCAGGAAATACTCCTCAATTAGTTGCTCCCAACATCACTCTTAGGCTCTTTCCGATAAATAGATGCCCCTTCACACGTGATGTGCACTGATTCGGCCTGCCCAACGGTGACGTGAGTGGGCGCATGTAATAAGCGAGAGACCAAGGGTTGCCTGTAGAGAACCAAACTTTAGGAGCTCACTTTTATAAAATGAGAAATTTTTCAAAAAGCAGTTATTTTTTGAAAAAGATGAATATTTTAAAAATTATGAAATAAACTTTGAAATTCGAATGATTTTAAAAAACACAAGAAATTCCGGAAATTCTTTTTTAGTTTTTGAACACTTTTTAAAAAATTTGAACACATTTTGAAATTCCAAATATTTTTCAAAAACCATAACGTTTTAAAAAAAATTGAACTTTTTCAAAAATGTGAACGATTTTTGATATCTTAAACATTTTTGGGAAAACACGAACATATTTGGAATTTTCGAACATTTTTCAAAAACACAAACATTTGTTGAATTTCTGAATAAATTTTGAAAAAAAACTTGCAAAGAAGAACATTTTCAAAAAAACGAAAAGAGAAACAACGGGAAAACGAAAAAAACGACGAAAAAAGTAAGGAAAACCGATTCAAGAACCAAAGGTTCCCAAATCGGCCAAGAACCCAGGTCCGGTACTATGTCCTTGGGCTGGCTCATCTTGTTCAATTGGTCGGTCGCCGTATGAGAATCATCGGCAAATGTTGCAAATAGGAAATGTGTTATCAACCTCGTTAAGTTGTTGTGGGACGAGTGATGCTTTTATGATAATTGCACCATATCCTACGCTAGTAGAGGATTTTTTGCTTCATCTTTTCATGAGCATCTTTTTCTTTGTGATTCCATGTGCTGATAAACGGCTTGATGCACACATTAAATTGTTTCGAGAGCCATTTTTTCGATGTGTTTTACTTTTTTTCCTGCCTCGATTCGTCATGTCATGCCTATTGCGAGTGATGTTCTTTGAATAAGGATTACTTGTTTGTGTTTCCGGGTAGTGTTTCTTGCATCAAAAGAGTTGGTGAGGGGTGCATCGCTTCTGTCATAGGTGCCTTCCCAGCTTCTCATCTAGCTAGTTCGACCAGATCGTTGCTTGTTGGCAGTCGGGTACTCGATGGATTCCACCGGCCTCTTTAGATTTCTAGGTCGACGTAGTACGTGTTGCGGGATCTCCGTTGCCACCGTTCGAAGCTCGTGGTGGCGATGAATATATAAAAGTCGATTAGGCCCAGTGAGGTACTAGAGGTGGATTCTGAATTGAGGAATGGATGGTCGTAGATTCAATCTAGCAGCACAAGGTTTGTCGTCCACTTGGACAATAAGAAGGTTGGCAAGGAGTTAGTATCCTTGGCAGGCTTGTTTTTCTAACCTGGGTCCAAGATTTCGTTGTGTTCTCGTCTGGTTTGGCATTGGTGGAGCCTCGTGGAGATAGAGACTGCCCGATGGGAGGAGACGAAGTCGTCGGAGGTGGTATGCGCTTGCAGGCACAGCTATATTCTCGTATCATGAGCACTGGCGAACCTATGTGTTAGAAAAAATAGGCCATGGCCCGCCCAACCTTTAACAAATACACTAGAAGACTGAGATTAATATGAATTGTGAGAGAAAAAATAATGGGTTTTCTTTGTATTGGCCCGTCCAACTTTGATATTGTAGCTCCGCCACTGATCATGAGGATCCCCACTGTTAGCGCCAACTGTCGGGGTGTTTTTGCAAAGTACCTAACAACAGTTCGAGAACTGCGCATAATTTGTATGACAATGGGATGTCACACCATGTAAACAGGTAAACACGAGGCACATATTTTACCTAGGTTGGGTCCTCATGTGGCGAGAACAACCTTACTTCTCCTTGTGTGAAATTATATCGCGAAGTGCTTACAATCATCGACTGCAGATAATGTTCAACAAGTTTAATGCTAAAATAACCCACGAACCTTGCACTTCTAGAGATCTTGGCATGTTTCGAAGATGTCCTTGGGTGGACCTATTTATTGTGTATTGGTTGGTTGCTCAGGCGGTCACAGTCTTGGTATGCTTCTTCGTCCTATCTTGGAGTTCTAAATGCCTTGAAAATCCCTACATAAGAATATATAGGGTGGTGTGTATGTATATGTCAGTTTCCCAAACACGGGTCCTCCTTGTCATGGAAACACGGGCCTTTAGGCACAAAATAAGGGAAGTGCAGCACGGAGAAGTGGGGAAATCCACTTACCCTCGACAATATAGGAGAATTGATCATCAACAAATTGAGATAAAAACATTGGGATATATGGGCATTATCCAACCTCATGCATGCTCCTCCATCTTCAGTTGCATTTTTATACTAAGGAGAAGATAGTCTTCAAATTGGATGCATTACCAAATCTCAAAGCAAAGTGATTCAGGGAGACTACCATGGAATACATATAAAGGATATACTTCTAGTCGGAAATTAAGTGTCGTGGAATGTTGGAATTAAGCACATTTCCAGGGATCAAGTTGATGTCACATAGTTCCTTTAATCATTCAAGTGGAGAACTTTATGTGTTAAAGCAGAAGTGGACACATACTCTAACTGTGCGACTCAAGAAAACTAATAGTGCCTCTTGGTGTTATGCTAGTGACAGATAAGTTTCATACAGAGATCACATAGGAATCCTCCACATACTCAAATTTGAGACAAGTCGGGATCACAAGTTGTGATCACATTATTTATCTCACATTAGACAACGATGCACTCTACCCTAAGCATATGTTCGACGTGCGGCTATGCTTCATCTTCCTTATATTTGTTTCTCCTTTGCTCCATTTACTTCCTGCCCCGTTACTTCTATACTTGGCCATGGCAGACATGCCCATGTGATGTGGGTAGCATGCCTCAATATTTCCACCAAAGGCGGGATGGAGGAGGGTGGACATGGATGATCGGGGAGGTGAAGGGCGAAAATGGTGATGAGAACATTGTTTTCGTGTATGCACTGTGTGGGGATAATGGTGGAAAGTTATATTAAAAAACTAATTACCTCTTTGTGGGTTCTCTGTCAATACATTTAACTAGTAAAATTTTCTATTACACTTAGCAACATTTATTAAATGCAACAAAACCTATCACATTTTGTATTTATTTATAACTCATTTTGTTAATGTACGATCCTTACAAGCATATTTAGCGATCACGCTTAGAAAAAGTAATCACATTTTATATTTATTTATAACTTATTCTAACAATGTATGGCCTTAAGATGTATTGTAAGCTCTTATGCTTATCAAAATAACTCACATTTTTTACTTATTTATAACTCATTCCATAAGTATACTATCTTCACATTTTTTTTATTTTTTTTAGCTAAATCAACCATATAACAATGGTGCTATAGATGGCCTAATGCGTGCAATCAATTTGATTTAGTGGACCTGTGTCATTCTTTGCCATGAAAAATAATGTAAAACAACCCACTGTACTTGTGTTTATTGTCATTAAAAAATCGAGGAAATTTACATTGTTTATTTTTTGATACTTTTCCTATAAAATCTTTATTTGAATTGATCCGCATAGATGGAGAGAAAAATGAAAAGGATAAAATCACAATTCTGCGTAATAAATTATGCCACTAGATGAATTATTATGTTTGTGTATGTGTGTGCATTCTTACTTAAATATTACGGCAAAGATCTCTAAAATGCGTAGGATAGCAAATATCCACATAGAGATTTCTAGAGCAAACAATTGTCTATCTAAGGTATAAGTAAATAAGTAATTCTAGAGTGCTTGAGATGTTTACAACGATTTCTCCTCGAGTTCTTGAAATTTCCATTTTGTTGATTCTCTTGTAGTCAAGTAAGTGTTTTCATGTGCTAACAAGACATGAAGTGGCGTAGGACAATCTTTTGAGGTGATGCATACGCTAAAGCATAAAAAATTGATGCAAAATCAAAGTACCATACACATTAGGCATGACTTTGCTGTAACTACTGGTAGCTGCGCCTTACACGACTGTGCTCCTCCCTATGCCCCTGTGTCAGCCTCCATGACTACCTTTTGTGTAGTGTGCATTGTCCATCCTCACCATGGCGCGTGATACGTCTCCAACGTATATATAATTTTTGCTTGTTCCATGATGTTATATTATCATTCTTGGATGTTTTACAATCATTTTATAGCAACTTTATATCATTTTTTGGGACTAACCTATTGACATAGTGCCAAGTGCCAGTTGCTATTTTTTTTGCTTGTTTTTTACTTCGCAGAATATCAGTACCAAACGGAGTCCAATCACGACGAAACTTTTTTGAGATTTTTTTTGGACCAGAAGGAGGCCAGTGGGCCAAAGAAGTAACCAGGAGGGAGTCCAGGCCGCCCACAAGACACCAGGGCGCGCCAGGGGCCCCGGGCGCGCCCTGGTGGGTTGTGGCCGCCTCGGGAACCTTCTACACCGCCTCTGAGCTCTATGAATACCCAAATATTCGAGAAACCCTAGAGGAGTCGATGAAAAATACTTCCAGCCACCGCAAGTTCCAGAACCGCGAGATCCAATCTAACACCATCACGGAGGGGTTCATCATCCTCATTGGTACCTCTCCGATGATGCGTGAGTAGTCCACCATAGACCTACCGGTCCATAGGCAGTAGCTAGATGGCTTTCTCTCTCTCTTTTGATTCTCAATACAATGGTCTCTTGGAGATCTATTTGATGTAATGACTTTTTGCGGTGTGTTTGTTGGGATCCGATGAATTTTGAGTTCATGATCAGTTTCTATCCATGAATATTATTTGAGTCTTCTTTGATCTCTTATATGCATGATTACTTATAGCCTCATATTTCTTCTTTGAATCTTTGGTTTAGTTAGGCCAACTAGATCGATTTTCTTGCCATGGGAAGAGGTGCTTTGTGATGGGTTCGATCTTGCGGTGTCCTCTCCCAGTGACAGAAGGGGCAGCGAGGCACGCATGTATCGTTGCTATTAAGGATAACAAGATGGGGTCTATTCCTACATGAATAGATCTTGTCTACATCATGTCACCGTTCTTATTGCATTATTCCGTTTTTCCATGGACTTAATACACTAGATGCATGCTGGATAGTGGTTGATGTGTGGAGTAATAGTAGTAGATGCAGAATCGTTTCGGTCTACTAATCTTGGACGTGATGCCTATATAATGATCATCGCCTTGGATATCGTCATGATTATTTGATCTTCTATCAATTGCCCAACGGTAATTTGTTCACCCACCGTGTGCTATACTCATGAGAGAAGCCACTAGTGAAACCTACGGCCCCCGGGTCTATTTTTCCAACATATTGCTTTCCGATCAATCTTTTTGCCGCTTTTGTTTTCAGATCTACTATTTCAAAAACCCAAAAATACCTTGCTGCACTTTTTATTTGCCTCTTTTATTTTGTGTTCTTACGAGATCTATTTATCCAATCTACAATCTAATCTATCTTTTTACCGTGGAGAGATTGACAATCTCTCTTTCGCCTCAGGTTGCAAGTATTTGATCTTTGTGTGCAGGTACTGTTTACATAGTGTTGTGTGATCCTCCTACTCGTTCGATACCTTGGGTTCATAACTGAGGGAAATACTTACCGTCGATGTGCTGCATCATCCCTTCCTCTTTGGGGAAACACCGACGTAGTCTCAAGCCACGTCAAAGGAATTTCTGGGGCCGTTGCCGGGGAGGAAGCAGTCTCTTCAACGTGCCAATCGCTGACGCCGAGGAGATATCATCAACATCTATCAGGTTCCTAATCACAAATCTCATCTCCTTGCAATTACATTATTTGCCATTTGTCTCTCGTTTTCCTCTCCCCCACTTCACCATATTTGCCGCTTTATTCGCCCTCTTTTTCGTTTGCCTTTTTCTCGTCAGATCTGTTGTTTGCTTGCTATCTTGTTTGCGTAGTCGCGATGACTCAAGAAAATACCAAATTGTGTGATTTTTCCAATACCAATAACAATGATTTTATTAGCACTCCGATTACTCCTCCCGCCACTAGTGCAGAGTCTTGTGATATTAATGCCTCTTTGTTGAATCTTGTCATGAAAGATCAATTTGCCGGTACTCCTAATGAGGATGTCGCATCCCATCTAAATACATTCGCAGAATTGTGTGATATGCAAAAGAAAAAAGATGTGGACAATGATATAGTGAAGTTGAAATTATTTCCTTTCTCCTTGCGGGATCGTGCAAAAAATTGGTTTTCTTCTTTGCCTCGCAATAGTATCGATTCTTGGAATAAGTGCAAGGATGCCTTTATTACTAAGTTTTTTCTGCCCGCGAAAATTATTTCCCTTAGAACACAAATCATGAATTTTAAGCAACTTGAGCCTGAACATGTTGCACAATATTGGGAAATAATGAAATTGATGCTAAGAAATTGTCCTACTCATGGTTTAAATCTTTGGATGACCATACAAATTTTTTATGCGGGATTGAATTTTGTCTCTAGAAATCTTTTAGATTCTGCCGCGGGTGGTACTTTTATGGAAATTACTTTGGGTGAAGCTACTAAATTTCTAGATAATATAATGGTAAATTATTTACAATGGCATACTGAAAGAGCACCTACTAGCAAAAAGGTTAATTCGGTTGAAGAAATTAGTACTTTGAGTGAAAAAGTTGATGCTTTAATGAAGTTGGTTGCTAGTAAAAACGCTCCTATTTATCTGAATGATGTGACTTTGTCTACTTTGATTGAGCAAAATAGTGATTCCATAGATGTGAACTTCGTCTCGCGAAACAATTTTAATAACAACGCTTATAGAGGTAATTTTAATCCTAGGCCTTTTCCTAGAAATTCCTCTAATAATTATGATAATTCCTATGGTAATTCTTCTTACAATAATAATAGGAAACCCTCTGATCTTGAGAGTAATATTAAAGAATTTATCAATACGCAAAAGGTTTTCAATACTACGATAGAATAAAAGTCGAATAAGATTGATGATATGTCTAGAAGCATTGATAGAATTTCTCATGATGTAGAAAATCTCAAGTTGAAAGCTTTTGCACCTAAGATTGATGAATCAATTAAAGCTTTATATGTTTCTATGGATTAAAGTAAGAAAAGAACCACTATGCTTAGAGCTAAAAGAGAATTCTTAGAAAAAAGCGTTTTCTAGTGATTGCTTTCATAAAAATGATGAAGATCTTAAAGTGATTGGTGTTTCTTCTATTGATTCCTTGTTTAGTAATATCAAAATTGATGATAAAGGGACTGAAGTAGAGTCAACTTTATCTAGAAGGCGTCGCAATAATTTGGAGGGTGAAAATCTTGATGAAAAAATTGATGAAAGTGGGTTTGAAGAGGTCAAAACTTTAACTAGTGATGTGCCCACTATTTTGGATTGCAAAGATTTTAATTATGATAGTTGCTACTTGATTGAATGTATTTCTTTGATGCAATCCATGTTAAATTCACCCCATGCTTATGAACAAAATAAAGCTTTTACTAAACATATTGTTGATGCCATGATGAAATCTTTTGAAGAAAAGTTGGAGTTAGAGATTTAAATTCCTAGAAAATTACATGATGAGTGGGAACCTACCATTAAGGTCAAGATTAAAAATTATGAGTGATTTGCTTTATGTGATTTGGGTGCTACTGTTTCCACGATTCCGAAATCTCTATGTGATGTGCTTGGTCTTACCAATATTGAAGAATGTTCTCTTAATTTGCACTTGGCGGATTCTACTATTAAAAAGCCTTTGGGAAGAATTAATGATGTTCTTATTCTTGCAAATAGGAACTATGTGCCCATAGATTTTATTGTTCTTGATATTGATTGCAATCCGTCTTGTCCCATTATACTTGGTAGACCGTTTCTACGCACTATAGGTGCCGTGATTGATATGAAAGAAGGCAATATTAAATTTCAGCTTCCACTAAGAAAGGGGATGGAACACTTCCCTAGAACAATAATTAAGCCACCATATTAATCAATCATGAGAGCATCCTATGGAGCAAAAACCAAAGATGACAATACTTGAATCTATGTTTTATGCCTAGCTAGGGGCGTAAAACGATAGCGCTTGTTGGGAGGCAACCCAATGAATAAATTTATTTTCATCTTTTTCTTTCTGTTTTTCAGTGTTGACACAATTATGCCTCTTTTATGATTGTGTTTTTTTTATTTTTTATTTAGTGTCTGTGCCAAGTAAAGCCTTTAGGATGATTAACAAGATGAGTAGAAACAATGCTGAATCTGAAACAGAAACTTGACTCCAGTGCGTGAATTTTCGTTTTTTACTGGAGGGTGTTAATGAGCTGAAATTTTAAAACAATATTTATATACAAATTATTTAAGTTGTTCTAATTTTTCAGAATTTTTTGAGTTACATAAGTAGGGTTAGATTACAGATTACGACATACTGTTCTGTTTAAGACAGATTCTGTTTTCGTTGCATTGTGTGCTTGTTTTGATGAATCTATGGTTTGTATTGAAGGGTATAATCCATGGAAAAGTTAAAATACAGTAGGTTTACTACAATAATAAAATTTGAATGAGTTTGCAACAATAATTAAAGTGGTGATTTGCTCTATTATACTAACGGATCTCACGAAAGTTTTGTTGAGTTTTGTGTGATTGAAGTTTTCAAGTTTTGGGTGAGATCACGATGGATGAAGGAATAAGGAGTGAAAAGAGCCTAAGCATGGGGATGCTACAGCACCCCCAAGATAATATCCAAGGAGAAACAAGCAACTAAGCTTGGGGATGCCCCGAGTGGCATCCCCTCTTTCTTCTAACGACCATCGGTATTTTACTTGGAGCTATATTTTATTCGTCACATATCATGAGTTTTGCTTGGAGCATCTTGTATTATTTGAGATTTTTATTGATTTGCTTTTTAGTTTGTCACAAGTATCCTTGCTGGACACACCTATTTGAGAGAGCCAAAATTATGTTATGATTTGTTAGAATTGATCTTTACGCTTCCCTTAAATGTTTTGAGCTATGGAATTGCTCTAGTGCTTCACTTATATCTTTTTGAGCACGGTGTGCTTTGAAATTTTGAAGAAACACTCTCATGCTTCACTTAGATAAATTTGAGAGTAATAAACTTTGAAGAAATCCTCTCATGCTTCACTTATATTATTTTGAGAGATGAAACTTTTATGCTCATGTTCTTCACTTAAATTTATTTGAGCTTGTCAAAAGCAATGGCAATATATGAAACTAGTCCCAAAGTGATAGATAGTCAAGAGGGATATAATAAAAACTTTCATGAAGATCATTGGACAAATTAAACTTGATTCCTTGTAATAGTTTTGAGACATGATGATAGTGATATGTGAGTCATGTTGGTGAGTAATTGTGCTTCAGTAAGAATATTGGTGTTATGGTTTGTGATTCCCTATGCAAGCATGAAAGTCAATAGTTATGCAATGAAATTACATCCTACTTATGGTGCATTATTCGGTGTTAGTTATGCTCAATGCCCGTTTATGTGAATTTTCATTTCTTGGTTGGTTGCTTCTCAATGTATTTGCTAGCATCCACTTGTACTAAGTAGAAATACTACTTGTGCATCCAAAATCTTTAAACCCAGTTTTGCCTTTTGAGTCCACCATACCTACCTATATGCGGTATTTCCATGCCGTTCTAAGCAAATTTGTATGTGCCATCTCTAATTTTCAAAATGAATTTCCTTTTTGTGTGCTCTTACCGCTCATGAAACGGTAGGGGGTGTCCAATATTTTTCCATGCTAGATGTGTTATTCTCAAGATGAGTGTTTATTCACTTGTCATTGCACGAGAGAACGGCGGTAATAGGGATGCCTAGTCCTGAAATGAAAAGAAATTTACTTTATGTTGTCAAATAATAAATTCCTTGGAAAGTGTTGGTATGGAAGGCAACCGTGGATACGGCTAGCCATGGATTGTGAAAGAATGGTGGAAAAAGGAATAAACTTTACTTTATGTTTGGGAACCGCCTATGATGTATCTAGCATGGAAAGTATTCAGAACTACTTTGTCGTTTTCGTTGACAGGAAAGGCATGCCACCCAAAATATTTTTCTCTCTCAATTTAAGCTTTGACCTCTGGCACCTCTACAAATCCCTACTTCCCTTTGCGAAGGGCCTATCTATTTACTTTATGCCATTTTTATTTTTCAATTTGAGTCTCCATCTTCTCTTACAAAGCACCAACTAAGGGGCACTATGATCATACTTGTGCATTGGGTGTAGTTAATATTTGAGTGTGTTTCATGAATGGATCAATGATTGAGCATGATGGGCTAGGGATAACATTATTTAGTGTTGATATTTTGAAAGACATGGTTTCTTGTTGGCATGCTTGAGTATTAAAGTCTTTATGTCAAAACTAGACTATTGCTTTGAACCATCTAAAAGTCCAAATGTCCATGCTACAAAAGAAAATAATATGTGATGAACATGTTAGGCAGCATTCCACATAAAAAATCCCGTTTTTATCATTTACCTACTCAAGAACGAGTATGAATTGAGCTTGGGGATGCTGATACGTCTCCAACGTATCTAAAATCTTTGCTTGTTCCATGCTGTTATATTATCATTCTTGGATGTTTTACAATCATTTTATAGCAACTTTATATCATTTTTTGGGACTAACCTATTGACATAGTGTCAAGTGCCAGTTGATGTTTTTTTGCTTGTTTTTTACTTCGCAGAATATCAGTACCAAACGGAGTCCAATCACGACGAAACTTTTTGAAGATTTTTTTTGGACCAGAAGGAGGCCAGTGGGCCAAAGAAGTAACCAGGAGGGAGCCCAGGCCGCCCACAAGACACCAGGGCGCGCCAGGGCCCCGGGCGCGCCCTGGTGGGTTGTGGCCGCCTCGGGAACCTTCTCCACCACTAGTAGAAAACAGGGCATCAGTCCCGGTTCCAGAGGGCCTTTAGTCCTGGTTCTGCAACCGGGACAAAACGATCGGGACTAATGCCCATCACTTTTAGTCCCAGTTGGCTTACGAGCCGGGACTAAAGGAGCTCCACGTGGCCGCCGTGGGGCGCCGAGGCAGGAGGACCTTTAGTCCCGGTTGGTAACACCGACCGGGACTAAAAGGCAGCCACGCGTCAGCAGCTGCTAGGCGCTGTTTTTTTTTTGAAAGGAAGGGTTTAGGGGTTTTGGAGGGTTTAGGGGTTTTCATATTGTGTTTCCCCCTTTTATTTTTGTGTTTACCCTTCAATTCTTTTACATTTAGGGTTTCATTTTTATTTAATGTTATCCATTCGACTCGACGCTAGCTACTACATATAGCAAAGAAGGAACCATTACACAAGATCATCATGAACATATATAGAGAGAAGTGACCTCTCTTTCTCCGTGCTTGGTCGAACAACAAGTTTTCGTATATCTATCCGACGCTACTACATATATACAATATAACATCTCTTACGATCCCTGACATCATCTACCTAAATCAATTTGCAATTCCATATGGTATTCTCCGTGTTCAGGTATGACGTGGTCAACAAAGAATCCCGCCAATTCCTCTTGAATTGCTCGTATGCGATCATGTGGTAGGAGTTCATCCCGCATCTCCCGGACCTAATTTAAAGAAGGGGGTCAATACATATATATGAATGAAACTCAACACAATTGATGGTAATAAAATAAAATTGTGAATATTGTTTACGTACTTCAAATTTTTGGTCAGAGAAGCCCCGCTCAGAAGTCGAGTGGCGCATGAACTCGCAAACGTAGTATCCACATAAATGATTCCCGGGTGCCTGCAACAAGCACTTTACGAGAATAGAGTTCAATCAAACTGATAATCAAGCATGATAATGGTATTGATGAAACTAGAATCAATGAGAGATGCATGGAACTAGCTAGTACTACTTACTTTGGGGTGTGTAAATCGCAGCTCCTTCTTCAGACCCGGAACCATTGTGGTGAACTTTTTCCAAACCCTGCCCGGCAAAGAAAATGATTACTTG
Source organism: Elymus sibiricus (assembly GCA_039707655.1). Lineage (NCBI taxonomy): Eukaryota > Viridiplantae > Streptophyta > Magnoliopsida > Poales > Poaceae > Elymus > Elymus sibiricus. The sequence goes on from CM077675.1 coordinate 460,099,076, forward strand.
ATATCAGGAAATGAACGAAAGTTGCCGATATGGTGCGATAATGATTGAACTTACTTCTGGAGCATTTCACTCATGTCCGCCCACAGCTTAGGATCTTTACGTCTCGAGTCTAAGACATTTACTACTCCCCCGTCAAGCTTAATGGATAGCAGAATGAAGTGGAAGCTGCGCACGCATAACTCATCAATTACACTTAACCTCGAGTAAGCGAAACTGAATATGCACAAGACAGTAACACTCACTTGAAGTTGTAAGGAAAGAGTATTTCCCTTTTGTTTTGATTTCGAAGGAACGCTTTTAGCAAGTTTTCCTCAGTATCTTTGGCTCTTTTTTGTACCACCCATTCATTTACGGTATTTGGGCTAATGAACCCAATGTCATAGATTTGTCCTCTTTTGCATTCGATGATCTTCAATCTGCATAATATAGTGAGTATAATTATATATACATGCAATGAACGAGCTGAGCTAGAGACTTAATTACAGAAGTAATACTTACAGACAATAGCAAGTCATGAGAGTTTTGTCGAGGGCGTCTTGATTGAATAACTGAAATAATTCCACAAATTGAACGTACATCAGGTCGACTCCAATTAAGTCATGCTCATCTTTAATTCCCAGCAACATACTGTCGGTCCCATCCTTGCTGCAAGTTTCCAAGTACCAGTCATGCAATCTTCGCATCATCATTGGTAGAGGCGGGAGCTGATCAGGTTTGACGAGAGGCTTCCCATGCTCATATCTAAAGGGCGCTACTACCTCAGCCATTTCAAACTGTACATCATCGCCCACGTAATCACCAAGAGCGGTACCGGGCGCTAGCCCCGGATGATTAGCGATAACGCTAAACACCTTGAGCGGGGGGCACAATTGCTTCTCCGGTTCGCCGAGCTGGGGAATTGTTTTCCCACTTCGTCTTGCAGCACTGGTAGTACTTCCCGACCGCCGCGCTTCATCATATGTCTTTCCAATACAACGGTCATAGTTGGATTGCGGCGGAGACGGTGGTGGTCGCTTAAGGGCATCCTGAGTGCGCTTCGCTTTCACCGGATCTATTATTTCCTTCGGGGGTGGACGTTTCCGATCAAAATGGGCCTACACTTCGGCAGCCATGATACGTCCATTTTGCATCATGATTTTCTACTGTTATTTACTTTCTTTTGTTGAATAATAATGCTTTGGGGAGTGATTCTAATGCCTTTTCTCTCATAATATGCAAGGTTTACACAAAGAGGGAGAATACCGGCAGCTGGAATTCTGGACCCAAGAAAAGCACGTCAGAGATACCTATTATGCACAACTCCAATGAAGCTGAAAATTTATGGAGATTATTTTTGTATTTAATAAAAATTACTGGAGCTGAAAACTACCAGAGGAAGGCCCCCAGGTGCGCACAACCCACCAGGGCGCGCCAGGCCTCCCTGGGCGCGCCCTGATGGGTTGTGCCCAGCCTGGCCCGCTTCCGGTGCCCATCTTCTGGTATAAATTCCCAAAAAAACCTTAATAAAATTAAGAGGAGGACATTCGGGACAAAGCGACGCCGCCTCGAGGCGGAACTTGGGCAGGAGCACTTTTGCCCTCCGGCGGAGCGATTCCGCTGGGGGAACTTCCCACCCGGAGGGGGAAATCGAAGCTATCATCATCACCAACACCCCTCTCATCTTTGGGAGGCCAATCTTCATCAACATCTTCAACAGCACCATCTCCTCTCAAACCCTAGTTCATCTCTTGTGTTCAATCTTTGTACCGGAACCTCAGATTGGTACCTGTGGGTGACTAGTAGTGTTGATTACCTTGCGTAGTTGATTACTATATGGTTTATTTGGTGGAAGATCATATGTTCAGATCCATTATGCTATTCATTACTCCTCTGATCTTGAGCATGTTTATTATTTGTGAGTAGTTACCTTTGTTCTTGAGGTCACGGGAGAAGTCGTGTTGCGAGTAATCATGTGAATTTGATATGTGTTCGATATTTTGATGATATGTATGTTGTGATTCCCTTAGTGTTGTCATGTGAACGTCGACTACATGACACTTCACCATTCATGGGACTAAGGGAATGCATTGTGGAGTAGTTATTAGATGATGGGTTGCTAGAGTGACAGAAGCTTAAACCCTAGTTTATGCGCTACTTCGTAAGGGGCTGACCGGAACCACAATTAGTTACCCCTCCACCTACAGCACCTACTGAAAATGTTACTTATGAAATTCCTTCGGGTATGCTAGAAAAACTGCTTGCTAAACCTTATGCAGGAGATGGAACTGAACATCCTGATATGCATCTTTTATATGTGAACGAAATATGTGGATTATTTAAGCTTGCAGGTTTACCCGGAGATGAAGTTAAGAAGAAGGTTTTCCCTTTATCTTTGGAGGGAAAAGCATTTACATGGTATAGGCTATGTGATGATCTTGGATCATGGAACTGGAATCGTTTGCAATTGGAATTCCATCAAAAGTTTTATCCTACGCATCTGGTTCATCGTGATCGGAATTATATATATAATTTTTGGCCTCGTGAAGGAGAAAGTATCGCTCTAGCTTGGGGGAGGCTTAAGTCAATGTTATGTTCATGCCCCAATCATGAAATTCCGAGGGAAGTTATCATTCAGAATTTTTATGCTCGGCTTTCTCATAATGATCAATCCATGCTCGATACTTCTTGTGATGGTTCTTATATGAAGAAGACTATTGATTTCAAGTGGGATCTCTTAGAGAGAATTAAACACAACTCTGAAGATTGGGAACTCAAAGAAGGTAATGAGTCAGGTATAAAGCTTGAATTTGATTGTGTTAAATCTTTTATGAATACCGATACTTTTCATTAGTTTAGCACTAAATATGGACTTGACTCTGAGATAGTAGCCTCTTTCTGTGAAGCATTTGCTACTCATGTTGACCTCCCTAAGGAGAAGTGGTTTAAATATCATCCCCCTATTAAAGAAGAAATTAAAGAACCGGTCATAGCTAAAGAAGAAACCATCTTTTACAATGTTGATCCAGTTATGCCTACCGCTTATATTGAAAAACCACCTTTCCCTGTTAGGATAAAGGAACATGCTAAGGTATCAACTGTGGTTCGTAAGAGTAATATAAGAGCACCTAAACCCCCTGAGCAAATTAAAGTAGAACCTAGTGTTGTTATGGTTAAGGATCTCTTAGTAGAAAATGTTGATGGGCATATCATCTACCTTTGTGATGAAGCAGCTAGAATTGCTAAACCTGATAAGAAAGATAAACATAGACCTATAGAAGGCTTGCCCGTTGTCTCAGTTAAAAGTAGGAGATCATTGCTACCATGGTTTGTGTGATTTAGGTGCTAGTGTGAGTGCTATCCCTTTTACCTTATACCAAGAAATTATGAATGAAATAGCACCTGCTGAAATGGAAGATATTGATGTTACTATTAAACTTGCTAATAGAGACACTATCACACCACTAGGGATTGTTAGAGATGTTGAAGTCTTGTGTGGGAAAGTAAAATACCCTACTAATTTTCTAGTCCTTGGTTCCCCACAAGATGACTTTTGTCCCATTATCTTTGGTAGACCTTTCTTGAGCACCGTCAATGCTAAGATAGATTGTGAAAAACAAACCGTCGGTGTCAGTTTTGGTAATATGTCTCATGAGTTTAATTTTTCCAAGTTTAGTAGACAACCTCGTGATAAAGTGCTACCTAGTAAGGATGAGATAATTGGTCTTGCTTCTATTGATGTACCTCCTACTGATCCATTAGAACAATATTTGCTCGACCATGAAAATGATATGCACTTGCGTGAAAGAAATGAAATAGATCAAATTTTCTTCGAACAACAATCTCTCTTGAAACACAATTTATCTATTGAAACCCTTGGAGGTCCTCCTCCACCTAAAGGTGGTCCTGTGTTTGAATTGAAACAATTGCCTGACACTTTGAAGTATGCTTATCTTGATGAGAAAAAGATATATCATGTTATTATTAGTGCTAACCTTTCAGAACATGAAGAAGAGAGATTATTGAAAGTTCTAAGGAAGCACCGGGCTGCTATTGGATATACTCTTGATGATCTTAAGGGCATTAGTCCCACTCTATGTCAGCACAAGATCAATATGGAACCTGATGCTAAACCCGTTGTTGATCACCAACGGCGATTGAATCCTAAGATGAAGGAAGTGGTAAGAACTGAAATACTAAAACTTCTGAAAACAGGTATAATCTATCCTATTGCTGATAGTAGATGGGTAAGTCCCGTTCACTGTGTCCCAAAGAAAGGAGGTATTACCGTTGTTCCTAATGATAAGAATGAACTTATTCCACAAAGAATTGTCACTGGCTATAGAATGGTAATTGATTTTAGAAAATTAAATAAAGCTACTAGGAAAGATCATTACCCTTTGCCTTTCATTGATCAAATGCTAGAGAGACTATCTAAGCACACACACTTTTGTTTCCTAGATGGATATTCTGGTTTCTCTCAAATACCTGTGTCACAATCCGATCAAGAGAAAACCACCTTTACTTGCCCTTTTGGAACCTATGCTTATAGACGTATGCCTTTTGGTTTATGCAATGCACCTACTACCTTTCAAAGATGTATGACTGCCATATTCTCTAATTTTTGTGAAAAGATTGTGGAGGTTTTCATGGATGATTTTTCCGTTTACGAAACTTCTTTTGATGATTGCTTAAGCAACCTTGATCGAGTTTTGCAGAGATGTGAACAAACTAATCTCGTCTTGAATTGGGAGAAGTGCCACTTTATGGTTAATGAAGGTATTGTCTTGGGGCATAAAATATTTGAACAAGGTATTGAGGTGGATAAAGCTAAAGTTGATGCAATTGAGAAAATGCCATGTCCTAAAGATATTAAAGGTATTCGAAGTTTCCTTGGTCATGCTGGTTTTTATAGGAGGTTCATTAAAGACTTCTCTAAAATTTCTAGGCCTCTTACTAATCTTTTGCGAATGGATATCCCTTTTGTTTTTGAGGATGATTGTGTAGAAGCCTTTGAAACACTCAAGAAAGCCTTAACCTCTGCACCTATCGTTCAACCACCTGATTGGAACTTGCCTTTTGAAATTATGTGTGATGCTAGTGATTATGCTATTAGTGTTGTCCTAGGACAAAGAGTTGATAAGAAATTGAATGTTATCCATTATGCTAGTAAAACTCTAGACAGTGCCCAACGAAATTATGCTACTACTGAAAAAGAATTTTTAGCAGTTGTGTTTGCTTGTGATAAATTTAGATCCAATATTGTTGACTCCAAAGTTATTGTTCACACCGATCATGCTGCTATAAAATATCTTATGGAAAAGAAAGATGCTAAACCTAGACTTATTAGGTGGGTTCTTTTGCTTCAAGAATTTGACTTACATATCATTGATAGGAAAGGAGCTGAGAACCCCGTAGCTGATAACTTATCTAGGTTAGACAATATTCTTGATGACCCACTACCTATTGATGATAGTTTCCCTGACGAACAGCTAGCTGCAATAAGTGTCTCACACAACACACCTTGGTATGCTGATTATGCTAATTACAATGTCGCTAAATATATACCACCTAGCTTTACATATCAACAAAAGAAAAAATTCTTCTATGACTTGAGACATTACTTTTGGGATGACCCACATCTTTATAAAGAAGGAGTGGATGGTATTATTAGACGTTGTGTACCTGAGCATGAATAGGAACAAATCCTACAAAAATGTCATTCCGAAGCTTATGGAGAACATCATGCGGGAGATAGAACTGCTCACAAGGTATTGCAATCTGGTTTTTATTGGCCTACTCTCTTCAAGGATGCCCGTAAGTTTCTCTTTTCTTGTGATGAATGTCAACGAATTGGTAATATCGGTAAGCGTCAAGAAATGCCTATGAATTATTCACTTGTTGTTGAACCATTTGACGTGTGGGGTTTTGATTATATGGGACCTTTTCCTTCCTCTAACGGATACACTCATATTTTAATTGCGGTTGATTATGTCATTAAGTGGGTAGAAGTTATTCCAACTAGTAGTGCTGATCACCACACCTCCATTAAAATGCTTAAAGAGGTTATCTTTCCGAGGTTTGGAGTCCCTAGATATTTAATGACCGATGGTGGTTCACACTTTATTCATGGTGCTTTCCGTAAGATGCTTGCTAAATATGATGTTAAACATAGAATTGCATCACCCTATCATCCTCAATCTAGTGGTCAAGTAGAACTTAGCAATAGAGAAATAAAATTAATATTACAAAAAACTGTCAATAGGTCTCGTAAGAATTGGTCTAAGAAATTAGATGATGCACTTTGGGCCTATAGAACAGCTTATAAAAATCCTATGGGTATGTCTCCATATAAAATGGTGTATGGAAAAGCTTGTCATTTGCCTCTAGAACTAGAACACAAAGCATTTTGGGCAATCAAAGAGCTCAACTATGATTTCAAACTTGCCGGTGAGAAGAGGCTATTTGATATTAGCTCACTAGATGAATGGAGAACCGAAGAGTATGAAAATGCCAAGCTATTCAAAGAAAAAGTAAAGAGATGGCATGACAAGAGAATCCAAAAGCGGGAATTCAAAATAGGAGATTATGTTCTTTTGTTCAACTCTCGTTTAAGATTTTTTGCAGGAAAGCTTCTCTCGAAATGGGAAGGACCATATATTATTGAAGAGGTCTATCGTTCTGGAGCTATCAAGATTAATAACGCCGAAGGTACTAATCCGAAGGTAGTCAATTGACAAAGAAATAAGCATTATATCTCAGGTACGCCAATTAACGTTGAAAGCAACGTTATCCAAACCATGACACCGGAGGAACACATAAAAGAAATCTTCTGGAACACTCTAGAATACTTAAAAATAGGAGATACGTGATACGGTAAGTAAACGGACTCCAAAAAATCCGCAAAAATATTTTTTGTCAGTTTTGGAATATTTTAGAATTTTGGAAATAAAAAATAAACCGGAAGGTGATCGAGGTGAGCATGATACACCAGGGCGCGCCAGGCACCCCTGGGCGCACCCTGGTGGGTTGTGCCCACCTCGGATGCCTTCCCGACTCCGTTCTCCTTCCAAATACTTGTTTCCCAAGAATAAAAATTCTCTATATATACCCCCGACTGTTTTGACGACCGCATCGTAGAGAAATCCTCTGTTCTTGTTTCTTGCTATTTTCCTATCAGATATGTCAAGTCAGGCATCATGTCTTCTCCCTCTCCTAACAATGTGGAAGAAGATGCCTGGCTAATGAAGATAGAGTTGAAGAGGGAGGAGCCGGAAGAAGCCTACAAGGAGGAGAAGGAGAATGAAGCTAAGGTGGATTATCTCCCTGAAGGAGATCAATTCACGCCAGCAAAGGAGGGAGAGGAAGAAGATATCCTTCAACCTTATTGTAGTCATATCTCCCCTATAGAAATCGAAGCCTTTAGAGCCCTAGAAGCGGTTCGTGTTCAGAATAAATTTCTCATCCGTGAAAATATCTTGTTGCAAGAACACATCGACAATCTTAGGAGAGTCATCCGCAAATTGGAGCATCTTCTGAAGCTAAAGTGTGACATCACATCACCACCACCAAAGGAGACTTGAACACACGGGTATGGGCACTCCCCTTGGCTTAAGCCAAGCTTGGGGGAGGTGCCCCGGTATCGTATCACCACCACTTTTATTCACCTTTACCTATTTTAGTTCGATCTTTAGTTTCAGTTTGCTTTAGTTGAATAAAGGTTTTAGCATGATCTATTTTCGTGTGTTAGTTCCGTGGCCTATCTATCTACGTAATCGAGTGAAAGTTATATAATAAAGTTTAGTTTGAGTCTCTGCCTCTCTACTTTCATGTTGCAATCAAATAAAGGAAAAGGAACAAATGAAAAAATCATATGATAATCTTATGGTGAGTAATGACATCACATAATGAAAAGTATAAGTAGTAAAATTTGTTGGATATTGACAAACATAGCTTTGGTCAATGATGCAATTCATGAAAGAATTAATAAGGGAAGAGAAGATTCACATGCAAATACACTATCTTGGACATCTTTTATGATTGTGAGCCCCCATCAAATATTATATGTCAAAATTGTTGACGTTGGATAAGGAAGACAACGTAATGATTTATATTTGTTCATATCCACATAGAAGTTATATTGTCATAGATCCTTTAATATGTGGTGCTTGCCCAATATCTTTGCTAGCCAAAAATTCCGCACTAAGTAGAGATACTACTTGTGCATCCAAAAATCCAAACCCAAACTATTTCCTTGAGTGTCCACCATACCTACCTATGGATCGAGAAAGATCCTTCAAGTAAGTTGTCATCGGTGCAACAAGGCAATAAAAATTGCTTCTAAAAGTGTTTTGATCAATTAGTGTAAGAGAAAATTGAGTGCTATACGGACTTATGATGGCAAAGTAATAAAAGCGATGGACTGCATAATAATGGTTGCTATCATAGGGGGCAATATAGTGTGACGTTCTTTTACATTAAGGGATTGGGCATACAAATCAATAAGCGCATGACAACCTCTGCTTCCCTCTGCGAAGGGCCTATCTTATACTTTTATGCACTTACTTTTATGCAAGAGTCAAAGTATTCTTCCCTATTCCTTTTTACTTTTTTCCTTTTGCAAGCATCATGTGGTGAGGAAAGATCTAGGCACATATATCCAGTTGGATATGGGTGGGCATGAGTTATTATTGTTGACATCACCCTTGAGGTGAGTGAGTTGGGAGGCGAAACTATAAGCCCCTATCTTCCTACGTGTCCGGTTGAAACTTTTTGTTCATGGGTATGCCGTGAGCGTTAGCAATCATAGAAGACTAAATGATAGTTGAGTATGTGGACTTGCCAAAAGGCTCTGCTACTTCTTGAGCATGCGTTGGTTTTCCCTTGAAGAGGAAAGGGTGATGCAGCAAAGTAGATAAGTATTTCCCTCAGTTGTTGAGAACCAAGGTATCAATCCAGTAGGAGATACAAGCAAGTCCCCAATAGATGTACCTACACAAATAATCAAACACTTGCACCCAACGCTATAAAGGGGTTGTCAATCCTTTCACGGTTATTTGCAAGGATGATGTCTGATAGAGATAGATAGATAGGATTGCTAAAACGAAAAGTAAAACAAAAGTAAAAAGAATGCAGCGAAGTATTTTTGGTATTTTTGGTTTATAGATCTGAAAATATAATATGGAAAATAGATCCGGGGGCCATAGGTTTCACTAGAGGCTTCTCTCATGAAGGCAAATAATACAGTGGGTGAACAAATTACTGTCGAGCAATTGATAGAAAAGCGAATAATTATGAAGATATCCAAGGCAATGATTATGCATATAGGCATCACGTCCGTGTCAAGTAGACCGAAACGATTCTGCATCTACTACTATTACTCCACACATCGACCGACTCCTGCCTGCATCTAGAGTATTAAGTTCATGAAGAACAGAGTAACGCATTAGGTAAGATGACATGATGTAGAGGGATAAACTCAAGCAATATGATGAAAACCCCATCTTTTTATCCTTGATGGCAACAATACAAATACGTGCCTCGCTACCCCTACTTTGTCACTGGGTGAGGACACCGCAAGATTGAACCCAAAACTAAGCACTTCTCCCATTGCAAGAATTACCAATCTAGTTGGCCAAACCAAACCAATAACTCGAAGAGACTTGCAAAGATATGAAATCATGCATATAAGAATTCAGAGAAGATTCAAATAATATTCATAGATAAGTTGATCATAAACCCACAATTCATCGGATCTCGACAAACACACCGCAAAAGAGTATTACATCGGATAGATCTACATGAAGATCATGAAGAACATGGTATTGAAGAACAAAGAGAGAGAAGAAGCCATCTAGCTACTAGCTATGGACCCGAAGGTCTGTGGTGAACTACTCATGCATCATCGGAGGGGCAATGGATTTGATGTAGATGCCCTCCGTGATCGAATCCCCCTCCGGCAGATTACTGGAAAAGGCTCCAAGATGGGATCTCACGGGAACAGAGGCTTCCGGCGGCGGAAAAGTATTTTCGTGGCTCTTTTTGGTATCCAGGGAATATTTGGGAATTTATAGGCCGAAGAATAGGGTTAGGAGGGCTGCTGGGGGGCCACAAGCCAGGGGGCGCCCCCCCTAGGGCGCGCCCTGGTGGCTTGTGACTCCACGACAGGTCTCCTGCCTTCATCTCCAAGTCTACTGGGTTTCTTCTGGTCCAAGAAAAATCATTCCGAAGATTTTATTCTGTTTGGACTCCGTTTAATATTCCTTATCTGCAATACTCAAAAACAAGGAAAAAACAGAAACTGACACTAGGCTCTAGATTAATAGGTTAGTCCCAAAAATAATATAAAATAGCATATTAATGCATATAAAGCATCCAAAACAGATAATATAATAGCATGGAACAATCAAAAATTATAGATACGTTGGAGACGTATCAAGCATCCCCAAGCTTAATTCATGTTCGTCCTCGAGTAGGTAAATGATAAAAATAGAATTTTTGATGTGGAATGCTACCTAACATGTTTATCCATGTAATATTCTTTATTGTGGCATGAATATTCAGATCCATAAGATTCAAAACAAAAGTCTAATATTGACATAAAAACAGTAATACTTCAAGCATACCAACAAGGCAATTGTGTCCTTTCGAAATAACATGGCCTTAGAAAGTTATCCCTACAAAATCATATGGTCTGGCTATGCTCCATCTTCCCCACACAAAGTATCTAAATCACGCACAACCCCGATGACAAGTCAAGCAATTGTTTCACACCTTTTATGTTCTCAAACCTTTTCAACTCTCACGCAATACATGAGCGTGAGCCATGGATATAGCACTATAGGTGGAATAGAATATGGTGGAGGTTGTGAGGAAAAAGGAGAAGATAGTCTCACATCAACTAGGCGTATAAAACGGGCTATGGAGATGCCCATCATTAAATATCAATGTGAGTGAGTAGGGATTGCCATGCAACGGATGCACTAGAGCTATAAGTGTATGAAAGCGCAAAAAGAAAACTAAGTGGTTGTGCATATGATGAAAAATTCCACTAGTTATATGAAAGTGACAAAATAGGAGACTCTCTATCATGAAGATCATGGTGCTACTTTGCAGCACAAGTGTGGAAAAAGATAGTAGCATTGTCCCTTCTCTCTTTCTCTCATTTTTTATTTTTTTTATTTTTTTATTTTGGTGGGCATCTTTGGCCTCTCTTTTTTATTTGGGCTTCATTGGCCTCTTTTATTATTTGTGAAGTCCGGAGACTCATCCCAATTTGTGAGGGAATCATAGCTTCCATCATCCTTTTCTCTCACGGGACAATGCTCTAATAATGAAAATCATCACACTTTTATTTACTTACAACTCGATACCTAGAACAAAATATGACTCTATATGAATGCTTACGAATGCAAGGCAATATGAAAATGATGGTGCGTGTCATGAAAAACGGAACGGTGGAAGTTGCATGGCAATATATCTCGGAATGGCTATGGAAATGCCATAATAGGTAGGTATGGTGGCTGTTTTGAGGAAAGTATATGGTGGCTGTTTTGAGGAAGGTGGGTTTAATGCACCGGCGAAAGTTGTGCGGTACTAGAGAGGCTAGCAAAGGTGGAAGGGTGAGAGTGCGTATAATCCATGGACTCAACATTAGTCATAAAGAACTCACATACTTATTGCAAAAGTCTATTAGTTATCGAAGCAAAGTATTAGACGCATGCTCCTAGGGGAGAGGTTGGTAGGAGTTAACCATCACGCGCTCCCGACCCTCACACAAAGGTTGACAATCATTAAACAAATCATGCTCCGACTTCGTTACATAACGGTTCACCATACGTGCATGCTACGGGAATCACAAACTTTAACACAAGTATTTCTTCCAATTCACAACTACTCACTAGCATGACTCTCATATTACCATCTTTATATCTCAAAACTATATGCAAGGAATCAAACTTCTCATAGTATTCAATGCACTTTATATGAAAGTTTTTATTATATCCCTCTTGGATGCCCATTATATTAGGACTAAATTCATAACCTAAACCAATTACCATGCTGTTTAAAGACTCTCAAAATAATATAAGTGAGGTACGAGAGTTCAATAATTTCTATAAAATAAAACACCATCGTGCTCTAAAAAGATATAAGTGAAGCACTAGAGCAACATTGCCTAGCTCAAAAGATATAAGTGAAGCACTAGAGCAACATTGCCTAGCTCAAAAGATATAAGTGAAGCACATAGAGTATTCTAATAAATACACGATTAATGCGTGTCCCCCTCAAAAGATGTGTGCAGCAAGGATGATTGTGGCAAACTAAAAAGCAAAGACTCATATCATCCAAGACGCTCCAAGCAAAACACATATCATGTGGTGAATAAAAATATAACCTCAAGTAAATTTACCGATGGATTGAAGACGAAAGAGGGGATGTCTTCCAGGGCATCCCCAAGCTTAGGCTTTTTGGTATCCTTGAATATGGCTTGGGGTGCCTTGGTCATCCCCAAGCTTAGGCTCTTGCCACTCCTTATTCCATAGTCCATCAAATCTTTACCCAAAACTTGAAAACTTCACAACACAAAACTCAACACAAAACTCATGAGATCCGTTAGTATAAGAAAATAAATCACCACTTTAGGTACTGTTGTGAACTCATTCTTTATTTATATTGGTGTAATATCTACTGTATTCTAACTTCTCCATGGTTCATACCCCCCGATACAACCCATAGATACATCAAAATAAGCAAACAACACAAAGAAAACAGAATCTGTCTAAAACAGAACAGTCTGTAGCAATTTATAGACTACAAATACTTCTGTAACTCCAAAAATTCTGAAAAATTAGGACAATCAGGGAAATTTATATATCAATCTTGTGTAAAAATTTCAGATCAAAATCACGTTCCAGTGAATTTACAAAATTCCTGGACTGAGAGCAAAAGTTTCTGTTTTTCAGCAAAATCGAATCACAAACACCGTAGACCATCCCAAAGGTCTTACTTGGCTCAAACACTAAATTAAACAAGAAAACACAATTACTACAGAGGTAATAATGTGTAAAACACTCAAAAACAAAAGCAAAAAACAAAAGCATAAAAATAAAATTGGGTTGCCTCCCAACAAGCGCTATTGTTTAACGCCCCTAGCTAGGCATAACGCAATAGATCTAGGTATTGTCATCTTTGGTATGCAATCCATAAGTAGCTCTCATAATAGATTCATAAGGTAATTTTATTTTCTTTCTAGGAAATTTCTCCATGCCTTTCCTTAATGGAAATTGGAATCTAATATTTCCTTCCTTCATATCAATAATTGCACCAATCGTTCTAAGGAAAGGTCTACCAAGAATAATAGGACATGTAGGATTGCAATCTATATCATGAACAACAAAATCTACGGGCACATAATTCCTATTTGAAACAATAAGAACATCATTAATCCTTCCCATAGGTTTCTTTATAGTGGAATCCGCAAGATGCAAATTTAAAGAGCAATCATCAAATTCACGGAAACCTAGCACATCACATATAGTTTTTGGAATCGTGGAAACGCTAGCACCCAAATCACACAAAGCATGGCACTCATAATCTTTAATATTAATCTTAATAGTAGGTTCCCACTCATCATAAAGCTTCCTAGGTATAGAAACTTCCAACTCAAGTTTTTCTTCAAAAGATTTCATCATAGCATCAACGATATGTTTAGTAAAAGCTTTGTTTTGATTATAAGCATTAGGAGAATTCAACATGGATTGCAACAAGGAAACACAATCAATGAAAGAACAACTATCATAATTAAAGTCTTTGAAATCCAAAAGAGTGGGTTCATTGCTATGTAAAGTTTTGACCTCTTCAATCCCACTTTTATCAATCTTAGCATTAAGATCTATAAACTCTGAATCATTGGGACGCCTTTTAACTAAAGTTGACTTATCTCCAGTCCCATCTTTATCAAGATTTATATTAGAAAACAAAGATTCAATAGGAGTCGCATCAATCACTTTAAGATCTTCATCATTATTATCACGACAAACACACCTTTTCAAGCCATTCACGCTTAGCACGTATTCTAGCGGTTATTTCCTTACACTCATCAATAGAAGTTATCATAGCTTTTAAAGACTCATTAATATCATGCTTGGGTGGAATAGATCTAATTTTCAAAGAGTCAATATCAAGTGAAATTCTATCAACGTTCCTAGCCAAATCATCAATCTTGAGCAATTTTTCTTCAATCATAGCATTGAAACCCTTTTGCGAACTAATAAATTCTTTAATATTACTCTCAAGATCAGAGGGCATCTTATTATAATTTCCACAAGAATTGTTGTAGGAATTACCATAATTATTATAGGAATTACTAGGAAACGGCCTAGGATTGAAATTACCTCTATACGCGTTATTACCAAAATTGTTCCTACCAACAAAATTCACATCCATAGATTCATTATTATTTCCAATCAAAGAAGACAAAGGCATATCATTAGGATCAATAGGAGCACTCTTACTAGCAAACAATTTCATCAATTCATCCATCTTTTCACTCAAAGTATTTATTTCTTCAATAGCATGCACTTTTTTACTAGTAGGAGATCTTTCGATATGCCATTGAGAGTAATTTGCCATAATATTATCTAGGAGTTTAGTATCTTCTCCTAACATGATTTCCATAAAAGTACCACCCGCGGCGGAATCTAAGAGATTCCTAGATGCAAAATTCAATCCCGCATAAAAAATTTGTATAATCATCCATAAACTCAAACCATGCGCGGGGCAATTTCTAATCATTAATTTCATCCTCTCCCAAGATTGCGCAACATGCTCATGATCAAGTTGCTTAAAATTCATTATATCGTTCCTAAGGGAGATGATCTTAGCGGGCGGAAAGTACTTGGAGATAAAAGCATCTTTACACTTATTCCATGAATCAATACTATTTTTAGGCAAAGATGAAAACCAAGTTTTAGCACGATCTCGTAGTGAGAACGGAAATAGCTTCAATTTAACAATATCATTATCCACATCTTTCTTCTTTTGCATATCACACAACTCAACGAAAATATTTAGATGAGATGCGGCATCTTCACTAGGAAGGCCGGAAAATTGTTCTTTCATAACAAGATTAAGCAAATCGGCATTAATTTCATAAGATTTCGCACTAGTGGCGGGAGCAATCGGAGTACTAATAAAATCATTATTATTAGTATTGGAAAAGTCACACAACTTGGTATTCTCTTGAGACATCATGACAAAGCAACCAATCTAGCACACAAGCAAAAGAAAAGCAAACGAAAAGACGAACGGAAGAAGGGCGAATAAAACGGCAAATATTTTTGGTATTTTCTGAAAATCGTTTTAGAAGTGGGGGAGAGGAAAACGAGAGGCAAATGGCAAATAATGTAAATGCAAGAGATGAGTTTGTGATGGGTACTTGGTAGGCTTGATGTAGATCTCCCTGGCAACGGTGCCAGAAATCCTTGTTGCTACTTCTTGAGCATGCGTTGGTTTTCCCTTGAAGAGGAAAGGGTGATGCAGCAAAGTAGATAAGTATTTCCCTCAGTTGTTGAGAACCAAGGTATCAATCCAGTAGGAGATACAAGCAAGTCCCCAATAGATGTACCTACACAAATAATCAAACACTTGCACCCAACGCTATAAAGGGGTTGTCAATCCCTTCACGGTTACTTGCAAGGATGAGATCTGATAGAGATAGCTAGATAGGATTGCTAAAACGAAAAGTAAAACAAAAGTAAAAAAGAATGCAGCAAAGTATTTTTGGTATTTTTGGTTTATAGATCTGAAAATATAATATGGAAAATAGACCCGGGGGCCATAGGTTTCACTAGAGGCTTCTCTCATGAAGGAAAATAATACAGTGGGTGAACAAATTACTGTCGAGCAATTGATAGAAAAGCGAATAATTATGAAGATATCCAAGCAATGATTATGCATATAGGCATCACGTCCGTGTCAAGTAGACCGAAACGATTCTGCATCTACTACTATTACTCCACACATCGACCGACTCCTGCCTGCATCTAGAGTATTAAGTTCATGAAGAACAGAGTAACGCATTAGGTAAGATGACATGATGTAGAGGGATAAACTCAAGCAATATGATGAAAACCCCATCTTTTTTATCCTTGATGGCAACAATACAAATACGTGTCTCGCTACCCCTACTTTGTCACTGGGCGAGGACACCGCAAGATTGAACCCAAAACTAAGCACTTCTCCCATTGCAAGAATTACCAATCTAGTTGGCCAAACCAAACCAATAACTCGAAGAGACTTGCAAAGATATGAAATCATGCATATAAGAATTCAGAGAAGATTCAAATAATATTCATAGATAAGCTGATCATAAACCCACAATTCATCGGATCTCGACAAACACACCGCAAAAGAGTATAACATCGGATATCTACATGAAGATCATGAAGAACATGGTATTGAAGAACAAAGAGAGAGAAGAAGCCATCTAGCTACTAGCTATGGACCCGAAGGTCTGTGGTGAACTACTCACGCATCATCGGAGGGGCAATGGAGTTGATGTAGATGCCCTCCGTGATTGAATCCCCCTCCGGCAGATTACCGGAAAAGGCTCCAAGATGGGATCTCACGGGAACAGAGGCTTCCGGCGGCGGAAAAGTATTTTCGTGGCTCTTTTTGGTATCCAGGGAATATTTGGGAATTTATAGGCCGAAGAATAGGGTTAGGAGGGCTGCTGGGGGGGCACAAGCCAGGGGGGCGCCCCCCCCCCCTAGGGCGCGCCCTGGTGGCTTGTGACTCCAAGGCAGGTCTCCTGCCTTCATCTCCAAGTCTGCTGGGTTTCTTCTGGTCCAAGAAAAATCATTCTGAAGATTTTATTCTGTTTGGACTCCGTTTAATATTCCTTATCTGCAATACTCAAAAACAAGGAAAAAACAGAAAGTGGCACTAGGCTCTAGATTAATAGGTTAGTCCCAAAAATAATATAAAATAGCATATTAATGCATATAAAACATCCAAAACAGATAATATAATAGCATGGAACAATAAAAAATTATAGATACGTTGGAGACGTATCAGGCTCCAACATGAGACCCTTCCTGAAAATATGTTGAATTGTAGTTGCAAAGTTGACTAAGAACATAGTTTGTTTGTTCCCAATAAGGTGTATGCTTCATACTTCTATGTTGTGGTGAATTGTTACTTGTTCATGAGAAGCCTTATGATAAAAATATATTGAAATAAGTTCTTATGTTAGAGTTTGTTGCTGTTATGTTAATAAACATGATGCTTCTATGTCCGTATTTTGTTTTTATCGACACCTCTCTCTCAAACCATGTGGACATGCTTTTCAATATCGGCTTTCGCTTGAGGACAAGCGAGGTCTAAGCTTGGGGGAGTTGATACGTCCATTTTGCATCATGATTTTCTACTGTTATTTACTTTGTTTTGTTGAATAATAATGCTTTGGGGAGTGATTCTAATGCCTTTTCTCTCATAATATGCAAGGTTTACACAAAGAGGGAGAATACCGGCAGCTGGAATTCTGGACCCAAGAAAAGCACGTCAGAGATACCTATTCTGCACAACTCCAATGAAGCTGAAAATTTACGGAGATTATTTTTGTATTTAATAAAAATTACTGGAGCTGAAAACTACCGGAGGAAGGCCCCCAGGTGGGCACAACCCACCAGGGCGCGCCAGGCCCCCCTAGGCGCGCCCTGATGGGTTGTGCCCGGCCTGGCCCGCTTCCGGTGCCCATCTTCTGGTATAAATTCCCAAAAAAACCTAAAAAAAATAAGAGGAGGACTTTCGGGACAAAGCACCGCCGCCTCGAGGCGGAACTTGGGCAGGAGCACTTTTGCCCTCCGGCGGAGCGATTCCGCCGGGGGAACTTCCCTCCCGGAGGGGGAAATCGAAGCTATCGTCATCACCAACACCCCTCTCATCTTTGGGAGGCCAATCTTCATCAACATCTTCAACACCACCATCTCCTCTCAAACCCTAGTTCATCTCTTGTGTTCAATCTTTGTACCGGAACCTCAGATTGGTACCTGTGGGTGACTAGTAGTGTTGATTACCTTGCGTAGTTGATTACTATATGGTTTATTTGGTGGAAGATCATATGTTCAGATCCATTATTCTATTCATTACTCCTCTGATCTTGAGCATGTTTATTATTTGTGAGTAGTTACCTTTGTTCTTGAGGTCACGGGAGAAGTCATGTTGCGAGTAATCGTGTGAATTTGATATGTGTTTGATATTTTGATGATATGTATGTTGTGATTCCCTTAGTGTTGGCATGTGAACGTCGACTACATGACACTTCACCATTCATGGGCCTAAGGGAATGCATTGTGGAGTAGTTATTAGATGATGGGTTGCTAGAGTGACAGAAGCTTAAACCCTAGTTTATGCGCTACTTCGTAAGGGGCTGATTTGGATTCACATGTTTAATGCTATGGTTAGACTTTGTCTTAATACTTTTCTCGTAGTTGCGGATGCTTGCGAGGGGGTTAATCATAAGTAGGTTGTTAGTTCAAGTAAGAACAACACCTTAGCACCGGTCCACCCACATATCAAATTATCAAAGTAGCGAACACGAATCAAACTAACATGATAAAAGTGACTAGACGAAATTCCCGTGTACTTTCAAGAACACTTTGCCTATTACTAGTGATTATTCTGGCATGTCCTTTGCCTCAAAACGATTGGGCTACCTTGCTGCACCTTTTTTACCGTTACCGTTACTTGCTCGTTACAAATTACCTTGCTATCAAACTATCTGTTACCTACAATTTTAGTGCTTGCAGAGATTACCTTGCTGAAAACCGCTTGTCATTTCCTTCTGCTCCTCGTTGGGTTCGACACTCTTACTTATTGAAAGGACTACGATTGATCCCCTATACTTGTGGGTCATCAAGCCATGATGTCCGCGTTTTCCTCGTTAGTCCTCTCATATGGTAACTTTGGAAGAGCCCTGAGGCTTGGACCAGCTCTGAATTTCTTGCCTGTTGTACTGCTAGCCGTCGTAGCGGCGGCGCCTCTCTTCCGCCGTTGATGAGGCGGCGAAGTCCGCTGACGTGTTGGAGGAGGCGGAGTCCGCTGACGCGTCGGAGGAGGCGGAGTCCGCTGACGCGCCGGAGATAGCTGAGGCGGAAGAGGACTCTGCTGAGGGGCCTCCTCCGCCGGAGATGGCTGAGGCGGCGGAGACAGCTCACGCGTAAGAGACGACTCAGGCAGCTGAGATGATTGAGCTGGACTGTGAGGAGTCTGCTGAGGGGCCTCCTCCGGCTGAGTCTGCTGAGGCGGCATCCAGTTTGGAAGCAGGATGTTTTCATTTCTCCATAGACAGGTATTCCATAAGGCATTTTCAAGAAGAATCTCCCCTTCACCTGTAGGGTACTCAAGCTCCAGCCCCTCAAATCCGTCCATATTTCATCCACCCCGACAATAGCAAAGCCAGCTGGAACCGGAGCAAAATGGAAAGTTGCATCAAGTCGAGGAGGTAAGACATAGCCGACCGCCACCTTCAAGGTCAGGTTATGGCATTTCGCCATTAGCACACAATGTTCATTATCCGTGATACCATCCACGGGGTAGCGAGGATCCGTGCTATCAGGCTGAACGAGCTCCGTGGAAGCCACGCTGCTTCTCCGCTGAGATGGTGGGGTAGCATCATGGGTAGTATCCAATGAAGTATCTTCGTGCCGCTGAGATGGTGGGCCGGTAGCTCGCTGTCTATCAAGTGCCTCTAGTTTCGCTAATCTTTCATTGATCTTCTGCATTTCGCTTGCTTCCTCTTTCTTCTTTCTTTGTCGGCTTCTATAACCAGTGCTGTCGGGAAACCCATGCACCCACGGAACGGAGCCTGATTTGCCTCGTGTTCGTCCAGGGTGTTCAGGATTCCCAAGGGCCATTGACAACTCGTCCTTCTCTCTGTCGGGATGGAACCTCCCTTCCAGCGCTTTCTTGATTGCTTCCTCAAGCTTTTTGACGGGTGTTTCAAGTTGAGCTTTCGTCCAAACACACTTCCCTGATTCTAGGTCCAAAGTTCCCCCAACCCCAAAGAACCAAGTCCTTGCCCGATCTGGCCAGTGCAATGTCGCTGGTTGGACATCTTTAGCATGCAGGTCTTGCTCAGCTTTGTCCCACGTAGGCCGGGCTTTGCTGTAGCCACCTGACCCCGTAACATGGTGATACTGCTTCTTTGCAGCATTTTGCTTATTTATATGTGACCTTTGCTTGGCCTTCTCCGATTTCTTGTAGGCCACAAATGTGGGCCAGTGATCTTTTATCTTCAAGTATTGACCGGTGAATTCTGGAGTCTCGTCTTTGTCGACAAACTTTCTGTTCAATAGTTTCTTCCAGTTCTTGAATAGTTCTGTCATCTTCTTAAGAGAAAACGCCTTGACCTTTCGCTGTATAACTAGGTTATTCGGATCCTCCTCTGGCGGTAGGCTGAAATTTCTCATCAGCGAGTTCCAAAGATCATCTTTCTGTCTATCGTGGACATAAGGAACTTTAGGGTCCTTCTTCTTATTCCATTCTTGGATGCTGATCGGGGCGCTGTCCCTAACAATAACTCCGAACTAATGTATAAATTTGTCCTTGGTCCACTTGGGAGCAATCAGTTGGCCTTCTGGAGAGACTTCTTCGATCGTGAACCTTTCATCCCGGCCCAACCTTTTCTTCGGGCCTCGTCTCCTTACCGAAGTTTGGCTCGATCCGGAGGGCTAAAAGAAGAAAGAAGCGTCAATATAAGTACATACAAAACAATTAATGCATCGAGTCAGCAGAGGCTTAATTAATTAATATATATATATACCTCGCCGAACTTTGCAACAGTTAAGGCTCCCTTCTCCATTCGATCACCGGAGCCGTCATGATCTCCTTCCTCCTCCATTCCATCACCGAAGCCGTCATGATCTCCTTCCTCCTCCATTGGATCACCGGAGCCGTCATCCTCTCTTTCCTCACCATCGGTGTCGTTGAGAAACGACAAGGTGATATCACCTCCGTCGCGGATTATATCCCCCAACAACTCTTCTTTTTCTAAGTCTCTGGCCATAGTTTCTGCAAATATTACAACATGGCAATATACAACCATGAGAGATGGATTAGTGGCAAACATAGACTTAATCACAACAAGGAATCATATGCATATGAGCAATGGATTAGTGGCAAACATCATGCAAAGTTCACAAGTTTTATAACAGTCAAACCATTTTAGTAACATTTTTGTCATCAAGTATATATCAACTATAGGAATGGGAGCTTCACATTTTCATTTAAAAAAAGTAGCTTCACATTTTCATTTCAAAAAAAGACTTGCTTCACATTTTCATTTAACAAAAATACTACCTTCACATTTTCATTTCAAAAGAAGACCCGCTTCACATTTTCATTTAACAAAAATACTACCTTCACATTTTCATTTCAAAAACAGAGCACATTTCCACAAAACATCTCATCTCTCAAAATGGGAGCTTCACATATTCATTTCAAAATTTAACTCATCATGCATATGCAAAATTTAACATTTGTTTCTCTATCTAAAAAAACCTAAAAAAAATTCTCTTCCATCTCATCTCATCTCCATAAAACATCTATCTATCACATTGAGTTATTACATTTCATCCATCTATCTATTCATCTAAAAAAACAGAGCACATTTCCACAAAACATCTCATCTCATCTCCACAAAACATCTCATACATCTCATCTCATCTCATCTAAAAAAACAGAGCACATTTCATACATCTCATCTCATCTCATTATGCAACTAAAATTCATCTATCTATTCATCTAAAATTCATCTCATCTCATCTCATTATGCAACTAAAAAAATAGAGGACAATGGCAGTGGCAGCAGCGGCAACCATGGAGCAGTGGCAGCAGGGGCGACCATGGCCGGAGCAGTGGCAGCAGGGGGCCTTGGGAAAGGGGGGAGCTCACTGGGGGCGCGGCGATGGAGCCGTGGAGGCCGGCGACGAGGAGCGGGCTCGGGGACATGCGACGACGGGGAGGAGGGCGTGCGAGGAGGTCCGGCGCCAGCGATGGTCAGCGGGCTCGGGGACGGCAGGGCGTCGGCGAGGGGCGACGGCACAGTCCGACAGCCTGGCGGTGTCGAGGTGGTCATCGGCGCGATCAGGGGAGAGGAGGAGAAGAAACTGGATGGGGGATTGAAAAAACTGCTAAGTCCCGCTTATATAGCCCCCCCCCCTTTAGTCCCGGTCCTAGCCACCAACCGAGACTAAAGGGATGGGCTTCCCGCCCTTTGGGCTGCTGAAATAGACCTTTAGTCCCGGTTGGTGGCACCAACCGGGACTAAAGGCCCACCTTTAGTCCCGGTGCGAGCCACCAACCGGGACTAAAGGTCATTTTCACCAACCCAAAGGGCGGGAAGCCCAGCCCTTTATTCCCGGTTGGTGGCTCGGACCGGGACTAAATGGGGGCTTTAGTCCAGGTTGTAGCCACCAACCGGGACTAAAGGCCTGTTATAGCGGCGTCGAACATTTAGTCCCACCTCGATAGTTGAGAGGCGCCCACACTGGTTTATAAGCCACGCTGCGCCTGAGCTGTCGAGCTCCTCTCTAATGCAGGCAATACATAACTAACCTTTGTCTCTCCCATGTTGGGCCTGCTGGGCCCGCGGGCCTGCATCCTGGCCCATGTACAGATGGGTTTCTAGTCGTATGCAGGCCGTGGTGGCCTAGTAGGTGGCATTTTTTTATTTTTTATGTTATTTTAGTGTGCTATTAAAGTTTTTAACAAAAAATACTTTACGAAAATTCTTTTTGCTATTAAAGTTTTTAACAAAAAATACTTTGATAATTTTAGTTGCATAAATTTTATATAATTTTAAGTTAATATTATTTTGATAATAACTAGAGGTTTATAAAAGCTTTTTAGTTGATTCTTTTTGCTATTGAAGAATATTATAGTTTTGTTTTAGTTGATCATAACAAAATATTTTAATTGATTCTTTTTAGTTCATTCTTTTTGCTATTAGAGTTTTATAAAAGCTTTTTAGTTCATTCCTTTTGCTATTAGTTCATTCTTTGAGCTAAATGACCCTGAAATTTAAAAGCACTACAAATGAACTCTGAAAAGGTTGAAACTTGGCATGGTGTCATAATTTCACCCACATAGCATGTGCTAAAAAGTTGAGAGGGTTACGGGAAAAACTGGATGCACTTCGTGTACAAACTGGACAATCTCTTTCGAAGTATCAGGGTTTCGGACGAAAACTCGTCTATTATAAAAGGGATTTCATTTCTTGACATGTAACTGCAGTGATATTCTAGATCAAAGCCATCATCGGAATAGTTGTGGAGAGAAAGTCTTCACTTTTTCTTCGCGTGTGTCCCTTGCTTATTGCGCCGTAACCATGGATAATCTTCATCGTTTAACAGGATGCTTGGGTCAGCCTTCACTTTGAAGGGAGGAATTTCATGAAACTTTTCATAATCTTCAGACATGTCTGTCTTGTCCTCCACTCCCACGATGTTGCTTTTCCCTGAAAGAACTATGTGGTGCTTTGGCTCATCGTTTGATGTATTCGCTTCCTTATCTTTTTTTCGGTTTGGTAGACATGTCCTTCACATAGAAAACCTGCGCCACATCATTGGCTAGGACGAATGGTTCGTCTGTGTACAAAAGATTGTTGAGATCCCACTACTAGAAAAAAGGCTGTTAGTGGCGCACCTATTTCTGCCATTAATGGCGCACTATAGGTGCGCCACTATTACCACGCCATTAGTAACAAATACTAATGGCGCACCTCTGGTGCGCCATTAGTATTGCAGGTAACAGTGGCGCACCTCTGGTGCGCCATTACTATTGATACAGGTGCGCCACTGGTAACTTTTTTTTTAAAATTTATTGATTTTTTTTGAATTTTGTAGGCGGGAAAATAGTAGTGGCGCACCGTCTAACCCCCACCGTGCGCCATTGCTATTTTTGAATTTTGAATTTGGATCTGGATCTAGATCTGGCTCATTATTTTGGCTCATTTTTTTGCTCGTTTTTTTTGGTTGAATTTTTTTCAAATTTCGTTCTCGACCTGGATCTTTTACGTTCTTTGTGCCGAGGGAGCTCCACATGTGGCCGGAAGTAGAGGAGGAGGGAGGAGAGGCCGTGAGGAGGAGAGGAGGGAGGAGGAGGTCGCCGGAGAGGAGGAGGACTGTGAGCAGGAGAGGAAGGAGGAGCACCGTGAGGAGGAGAGGTGGGAGGAGGAGGTCGCCGGAGGAGGAGTACCGTGAGGAGGAGAGGTGGGAGGAGGAGGTCGCCGGAGGAGGAGCACCGTGAGGAAGAGGTCACCGGAGGAGGAGCACCGTGAGGAGGAGCACCGTGAGGAGGAGCACCGTTAGGAGGAGCACCGTGAGGAGGAGCACCGTTAGGAGGAGCACCGTGAGGAGGAGGAGGTCGCCGGAGAGGAGGAGATGGAGTGGAGGAGAGGAGGAGAGGAGGAGAAGAATGAAGGGGAAGGGAGGAAGAAGGGGAAGGGGAAGGGGAAGGGAAGGCGCGACGGGCGGCGGCGCTCCTGTGGCTCAGTCACCGGAGCAGGGAGGAGAAGGGAGGAGGAAGGGGAAGGGGAAGGGGAAATAGAAACGGGGAAGGAGAAGGGAGGAGGAAGGGGATAAGCAGAGAGGAAGGAGAGGGGTGGGTGGGTGCGTACGTGGTGTGCCATTACTAATGTTATTGAATCTGCTCCTAGCGTGCCTTTTCCACTCAGTCTCCCCTCATATTGCGATTGAGGGACACCAATTGGCTTAAGGTCAGGAATAAATTCAACACAAAACCCAATGACCTCCTCTGTTTGATGGCCCATGGAGATGCTTCCTTCTGGCCTAGCACGATTACGAACATATTTCTTCAAGACTCCCATGAACCTCTCAAAGGGGAACATATTGTGTAGAAATACAGGACCCAGAATGGCAATCTCGTCGACTAGGTGAACTAGGACGTGCGTCATAATATTGAAGAAGGATGGTGGGAACACCAACTCGAAGCTGACAAGACATTGGACCAAATCATTCTGTAACGTTGGTAGGATTTCTGGATCGATTACCTTCTGAGAAATTGCATTGAGGAATGCACATAGCTTCACAATGGCTAATCGTACATTTTCTGGTAGAAGCCCCCTCAATGCAACAGGAAGCAGTTGCGCCATAATCACGTGGCAGTCATGAGACTTTAGGTTCTGGAATTTTTTTCTCTGCCATGTTTATTATTCCCTTTATATTCGACGAGAAGCCAGACGGGACCTTGATACTGAGCATGCATTCAAATAAGATTTCCTTCTCCGCTTTGGTTAGAGTGTAGCTGGCAGGACCTTGATACTGCTTTAGATGCATGCCGTCTTTTTCGTTCCCACGTTGCTGGTCCTCCCGTGCCTCCGGTGTATCTTTTGTCTTCCCATATACGCCCAAGAAGCCTAGCACGTTAACGCAAACATTCTTTGTCACGTGCATCACGTCGATTGCAGAGCGGACCTCTAGGTCTTTCCAATAGGGTAGGTCCCAAAATATAGATTTCTTCTTCCACACGGGTGCGTGCCCCTCAGCGTCATTCGGAACAGATTGTCCGCCAGGACCCTTTCCAAAGATTACTTGTAAATCCTTGACCATATCAAGTATATCATCACCAGTACGGAGGACGGGCTTCTTCTGGTCAAATTCGGATGTAACTTTTCGAGTAGTATCTTTTTCATATAAAAAACTTTTTCATCGGAGGTCGTATGCAAAAGTTACGGCCATTTTACCGAAACACGGCGGGTTTTTTTTTGCAAAAAAATTCAAAATTCATGTTTGTTAATTTTCGTAACAACTAGAACACATAACACATGGGCATCTCTTTTTTTGAATTTTTTTGAATCTTTTATCATTTTCTTTTATTTTTTTTAAACCGAAAAGGCGATCCACGGGGGGGGGGGGGGGGGGGGGTGGGTGGGTGGGTGTGGGTGTGTGTGCTGGGGTGTGTTTGTGTGTGTGAGAGACATTAGTAATGGCGCACCCTCCCTGGTGCGCCATTGCTAACCTTAGCAATGGCGCACCAGGGGGGTGCGCCATTACTAATGTCTCTCACACACGCAGGCCCACACCCTCACCAGACATAACAATGGCGCACCACACCAAGGTGCGCCATTACTATGTAGCATAGTAGTGGCGCACCTAGGTGTGGTGCGCCATTGCTATGTCTGGTGGGGGTGGGGGTGGAAAAAAAAATAGCAATGGCGCACTGCTCAGGTGGTGCGCCACTACTAAAAAAATAACAATGGCGCACCTGTTTCTGGTGCGCCATTGCTATATAGCAGTGGCGCACCACACCCATGGTGCGCCATTACTAGGGATATTGGCTATAGCCATTTTTCTAGTAGTGTCCACTGTTGTCATTCCGTACCGCGGGTCTACCTGTACCCCACCTCCTGACAGATTGACCCATTTGCACCGAAACAAAGGGACCTTAAATTCATGTCCATAGTCAAGTTCCCATATCTCCTCTATGTAACCATAATATGTGTCATTTGCCCTATTGGTGATTGCTGCATCAAAGCGGACACCACTATTTTGGTTGGTGCTCTTATTATCTTGGGCGATCGTGTAAAATGTATTCCCATTCATCTCGAACCCTTGGTAAGTCCATACAGTCGAAGATGGTGTCCTGGCCAACAAGTACAGCTCATCTCCAACAGTGTTGTTACGCATGAGATGCATTTGCAACCAACCGCTTAAAGTCCCGATGTGTTCATGTGTAATCCAGTCGTCAGACTGCTCCGGGTGTTTGTAGCGTAGAATATTCTTGTGTTCATTGATATACGGGGCCACCAAGGTAGAATTATGTAGAACTATGTAGTGTGCTTGCGCCCAAGAATGTTCGTCCCTACATATTATTGAATCTGCTCCTAGCGTGCCTTTTCCACTCAGTCTCCCCTCATATTGCGATTGAGGGACACCAATCGGCTTAAGGTCAGGAATAAATTCAACACAAAACCCAATGACCTCCTCTGTTTGATGGCCCATGGAGATGCTTCCTTCTGGCCTAGCACGATTACGAACATATTTCTTCAAGACTCCCATGAACCTCTCAAAGGGGAACATATTGTGTAGAAATACAGGACCCAGAATGGCAATCTCGTCGACTAAGTGAACTAGGATGTGCGTCATAATATTGAAGAAGGATGGTGGGAACACCAACTCGAAGCTGACAAGACATTGGACCAAATCATTATGTAACCTTGGTAGGATTTCTGGATCGATTACCTTCTGAGAAATTGCATTGAGGAATGCACATAGCTTCACAATGGCTAATCGTACATTTTCTGGTAGAAGCCCCCTCAATGCAACAGGAAGCAGTTGCGCCATAATCACGTGGCAGTCATGAGACTTTAGGTTCTGGAATTTTTTCTCTGCCATGTTTATTATTCCCTTTATATTCGACGAGAAGCTAGACGGGACCTTGATACTGAGCATGCATTCAAATAAGATTTCCTTCTCCGCTTTGGTTAGAGTGTAGCTGGCAGGACCTTGATACTGCTTTAGATGCATGCCGTCTTTTTCGTTCACACGTTGCTGGTCCTCCCGTGCCTCCGGTGTATCTTTTGTCTTCCCATATACGCCCAAGAAGCCTAGGACGTTAACGCAAACATTCTTCGTCACGTGCATCACGTCGATTGCAGAGCGGACCTCTAGGTCTTTCCAATAGGGTAGGTCCCAAAATATAGATTTCTTCTTCCACACGGGTGCGTGTCCCTCAGCGTCATTCGGAACAGATTGTCCGCCAGGACCCTTTCCAAAGATTACTTGTAAATCCTTGACCATATCAAGTATATCATCACCAGTACGGAGGACGGGCTTCTTCTGGTCAAATTCAGATGTAACTTTTCGAGTAGTATCTTTTTCATATAAAAAACTTTTTCATCGGAGGTCGTATGCAAAAGTTACGGCCATTTTACCGAAACACGGCGGGTTTTTTTTCAAAAAAATTCAAAATTCATGTTTGTTAATTTTCGTAACAACTAGAACACATAACACATGGGCATCTGTTTTTTTGAATTTTTTTGAATCTTTTATCATTTTCTTTTATTTTTTTTAAACCGAAAAGGCGATCCACAGGGGGGGGGGGGTGTGTGTGGTGGGGTGTGTTTGTGTGTGTGAGAGACATTAGTAATGGCGCACCCTCCCTGGTGCGCCATTGCTAACCTTAGCAATGGCGCACCAGGGGGGTGCGCCATTACTAATGTCTCTCACACACGCAGGCCCACACCCTCACCAGACATAACAATGGCGCACCACACCAAGGTGCGCCATTACTATGTAGCATAGTAGTGGCGCACCTAGGTGTGGTGCGCCATTGCTATGTCTGGTGGGGGTGGGGGTGGAAAAAAAATAGCAATGGCGCACTGCTCAGGTGGTGCGCCACTACTAAAAAAATAACAATGGCGCACCTGTTTCTGGTGCGCCATTGCTATATAGCAGTGGCGCACCACACCCATGGTGCGCCATTACTAGGGATATTGGCTATAGCCATTTTTCTAGTAGTGTCCACTGTTGTCATTCCGTACCGCGGGTCTACCTGTACCCCACCTCCTGACAGATTGACCCATTTGCACCGAAACAAAGGGACCTTAAATTCATGTCCATAGTCAAGTTCCCATATCTCCTCTATGTAACCATAATATGTGTCCTTTGCCCTATTGGTGATTGCTGCATCAAAGCGGACACCACTATTTTGGTTGGTGCTCTTATTACCTTGGGCGATCGTGTAAAATGTATTCCCATTCATCTCGAACCCTTGGTAAGTCCATACAGTCGAAGATGGTGTCCTGGCCAACAAGTACAGCTCATCTCCAACAGTGTTGTTACGCATGAGATGCATTTGCAACCAACCGCTTAAAGTCCCGATGTGTTCATGTGTAATCCAGTCGTCAGACTGCTCCGGGTGTTTGTAGCGTAGAATATTCTTGTGTTCATTGATATACGGGGCCACCAAGGTAGAATTATGTAGAACTATGTAGTGTGCTTGCGCCCAAGAATGTTCGTCCCTACATATTATTGAATCTGCTCCTAGCGTGCCTTTTCCACTCAGTCTCCCCTCATATTGCGATTGAGGGACACCAATCGGCTTAAGGTCAGGAATAAATTCAACACAAAACCCAATGACCTCCTCTGTTTGATGGCCCATGGAGATGCTTCCTTCTGGCCTAGCACGATTACGAACATATTTCTTCAAGACTCCCATGAACCTCTCAAAGGGGAACATATTGTGTAGAAATACAGGACCCAGAATGGCAATCTCGTCGACTAGGTGAACTAGGACGTGCGTCATAATATTGAAGAAGGATGGTGGGAACACCAACTCGAAGCTGACAAGACATTGGACCAAATCATTATGTAACCTTGGTAGGATTTCTGGATCGATTACCTTCTGAGAAATTGCATTGAGGAATGCACATAGCTTCACAATGGCTAATCGTACATTTTCTGGTAGAAGCCCCCTCAATGCAACAGGAAGCAGTTGCGCCATAATCACGTGGCAGTCATGAGACTTTAGGTTCTGGAATTTTTTCTCTGCCATGTTTATTATTCCCTTTATATTCGACGAGAAGCCAGACGGGACCTTGATACTGAGCATGCATTCAAATAAGATTTCCTTCTCCGCTTTGGTTAGAGTGTAGCTGGCAGGACCTTGATACTGCTTTAGATGCATGCCGTCTTTTTCGTTCACACGTTGCTGGTCCTCCCGTGCCTCCGGTGTATCTTTTGTCTTCCCATATACGCCCAAGAAGCCTAGCACGTTAACGCAAACATTCTTCGTCACGTGCATCACGTCGATTGCAGAGCGGACCTCTAGGTCTTTCCAATAGGGTAGGTCCCAAAATATAGATTTCTTCTTCCACACGGGTGCGTGTCCCTCAGCGTCATTCGGAACAGATTGTCCGCCAGGACCCTTTCCAAAGATTACTTGTAAATCCTTGACCATATCAAGTATATCATCACCAGTACGGAGGACGGGCTTCTTCTGGTGATCTGCCTCACCTTTGAAATGCTTGCCTTTCTTTCTTAAGGCATGCTTGGTCGGAAGAAATCCACGATGTCCCAGGTACACATTCTTCTTGCATTTGTCCAAATATATACTTTGGGTATCATCTAAACAGTGCGTGCATACGTTGTATCCCTTTTTTGTCTGTCCTGAAAGGTTACTAAGAGCAGGCCAATCATTGATGGTTACAAACAGCAACGCTTATAGCTCAAATTCCTCTTGTTCATGCTCATCCCACACACGTACACCTTTTCCATTCCATAGCGGTAAAAGTTCTTCAACTAATGGCCTTAGGTACACATCAATGTCGTTGCCGGGTTGCTTAGGGCCTTGGATGAGCACTGGCATCATAATGAACTTCCGCTTCATCCACAACCAAGGAGGAAGGTTATAGATACATAGAGTCACGGGCCAGGTGCTATGATTGCTTCTCTGCTCCCCAAAAGGATTAATGCCATCTGCACTTAAACCAAACCATACGTTCCTTGCATCACCTACAAAGTCCCCCCACTTTCTCTGGATTTTTCTCCACTGTGACCCGTCAGTGGGTGCTCTCAACTTCCTGTCTTTCTTACGGTCTTCTTTGTGCCATCGCAACAACTTGGCATGCTCTTTGTTTCTGAACAGACGTTTCAACCGTGGTATTATAGGAGCATACCACATCACCTTGGTAGGAACCCTCTTCCTGGGACGCTGGCCATCAACATCACCAGGGTCATCTCGTCTGATCTTATACCGCAATGCACCGCATACCGGGCATGCGTTCAATTCCTCGTACTCACCGCGGTAGAGGATGCAATCATTAGGGCATGCATGTATCTTCTGCACCTCCAATCCTAGAGGACAGAGAACCTTCTTTGCTTCGTACGTACTGTCGGGCAATTCATTATCGTTTGGAAGCTTCTTCTTCATTATTTTCAGTAGCAAACCAAATCCCTTGTCAGATACACCATTGTCTGCCTTCCATTGCAGCAATTCCAGTGTGGTACCGAGCTTTGTGTTGTCATCTTCGCATTTTGGGTACAACCCTTTTTTGTGATCCTCTCACATGCGATCGAACTTCAACCTCTCCCTTTCACGTTCGCATTCTCTCTGTGCATCAACAATGACCCGGCGAAGATCATCATCGGGCACATCGTCTGGTGCCTCTTGATCTTCAGCTTACCCCATTGCAGTATCACCGTATTCAGGGAACATAGGATAGCTGTCATCATCCTCTTCTTCTTCGTTGTCTTCCATCATAACCCCTCTTTCTCCGTGCTTGGTCCAAACATTATAGTGTGGCATGAAACCCTTCTCAAGCAGGTGGGAGTGAAGGGTTTTCGAGTTAGAGTAATCCTTCGTATTCTCACAGACAGTACATGGACAATACATAAAACCATTCTTCTTGTTTGCCTCAGCCACTTCGAGAAATTTACGCAGGCCCTCAATGTACTCGGAGGTGCGTCGGTCACCGTACATCCATTGCCGGTTCATCTGCGTGCATTATATAATTAAGTGTATCAAAAACCATTACATAACATCATGAATAGAGAAGTGGCCAAATTAATACAAGTTCATCATCATATTAAAACCAAAGTACAGTAGTGATCAAATGTTATTACTGAAAAAATAAATACATAAAGTTCATACATAGTTCTCATGGAACAACATACAGCTCTCTAGATCATCTAATTAAAACATAAATTGAAACTAACATACAACTATGTAAAACATCTAAATGCAACAACAAATGCGATCATAATCGCAACTAAGGTAACAATTGATCCAACAGCATAATGATACCAAGCCTCATTATCAATGGCATATTTTCTTATCTTTCTAATCTTCAAGAGCATTGCATCCATCTTGATCTTGTGATCATCGACAACATCGGCAACATGCAACTCCAATTTCATCTTCTCCTCCTCAATTCTTTTCAATTTTTCTTTCAAATACTCGTTTTCTTTTTCAACTAAATTTAACCTCTTGACAAGAGGGTCGGTTGGAATTTTCGGTTCACATACCTGCTAGATAAAAACATCTATGTCACATTGGTCGGCATAATTGTCATACACACTAAATGAAACAAATAGTTATAAAAGATAATATACCACATCCGAATCATAGACAGGACGAGGGCCGACGGGGGCGGATACCAAAACCATGGCACTATATACTAACAAACAATAATAAAAGTAAGAAATTTATACAAGTATCTATGTAAATCATACAAGTAAGAATTTTTTTTCTTTTAAAAAGAAGATAAGAACAAGAGGCTCGCCACGATGGTGCCGGCGACAAGATCGACGCAGGTGATCGACGACGGTGAGGACGGGGACGGGACGGGATGGACCGCCAAACCTAGACAAATCTTGGGGAAAATGGAGCTTGGAGGTCGAGCTTGGAGAGGAGAAAGCTTAAGCGTGGCTCAGGCATTTCATCGAACATCTCGTGTGCATAGGAGGTGAAAGCAGAGCAGCACACACCTCCCACACGTCGGCCGGCCAAAAAACAGAGGAGTGAGCGGGCAGGGGCAAGCATATATATAGGCAACTCTTTAGTCCCGGTTGGTGGCTAGAACCGGGACAGAAGACTGCCCTTTAGTCCCGGTTCCAGCCACCAACCGGGACTAAAGGGGCTGCGCCAGGAGCGGGGACCTTTAGTCCCGGTTCGTGTCTGGAACCGGGACTACAGGGGTCAGACGAACCGGGACTGGTGCCTGCCGAGGCCCGGCCGGCGTCCTGGCCTCACGAACCGGGACGGATGCACCCATTAGTCCCGGTTCGTAACACGACCGGGACTAATGCACTTATCTGGCCTCGACCAAAGCCCTGTTTTCTACTAGTGCACCGCCTCTGAGCTCTATAAATACCCAAATGTTCCAGAAACCCTAGAGGAGTCGACGAAAAATACTTCCAGCCACCGCAAGTTCCAGAACCGCGAGATTCAATCTAACACCATCACGGAGGGGTTCATCATCCTCATTGGTGCCTCTCCGATGATGCGTGAGTAGTCCACCATAGACCTACGGGTTCGTAGGTAGTAGCTAGATGGCTTTCTCTCTCTCTTTTGATTCTCAATACAATGGTCTCTTGGAGATCTATTTGGTGTAATGACTTTTTGCGGTGTGTTTGTTGGGATCCGATGAATTTTGAGTTCATGATCAGTTTCTATCCATGAATATTATTTGAGTCTTCTTTGATCTCTTATATGCATGATTACTTATAGCCTCGTATTTCTTCTTCGAATCTTTGGTTTAGTTAGGCCAACTAGATCGATTTTTCTTGCCATGGGAAGAGGTGCTTTGTGATGGGTTCGATCTTGCGGTGTCCTCTCCCAGTGACAGAAGGGGCAGCGAGGCACGCATGTATCGTTGCTATTAAGGATAACAAGATGGGGTCTATTCCTACATGAATTGATATTGTCTACATTATGTCACCGTTCTTATTGCATTACTTCGTTTTTCCATGAACTTAATACACTAGATGCATGCTGGATAGCGGTCGATGTGTGGAGTAATAGTAGTAGATGCAGAATCGTTTCGGTCTACTAATCTTGGACGTGATGCCTATATGATGATCATCACCTTGGATATCGTCATGATTATTTGATCTTCTATCAATTACCCAACAGTAATTTTTTCACCAACCGTGTGCTATACTCATGAGAGAAGCCACTAGTGAAACCTACGGACCTCGGGTCTACTTTTCCAACATATTGCTTTCCGATCTATCTTTTTGCCGCTTTTGTTTTTAGATCTACTATTTCAAAAACCCAAAAATACCTTGCTGCACTTTTTATTTGCCTCTTTTATTTTGTGTTCTTGCGAGATCTATTTATCCAATCTAGAATCTAATCTATCTTTTTACCGTGGAGAGATTGACAACCTCTCTTTCACGTCGGGTTGCAAGTATTTGTTCTTTATGTACAGGTACTGTTTACATAGTGTTGCGTGATCCTTCTACTGGTTCGATACCTTGATTTCATAACTGAGGGAAATACTTACCGTCGCTGTGCTTCATCATCCCTTCCTCTTTGGGGAAACACCGACGCAGTCTCAAGCCACGTCAGCGCCCGCTTGCTCGCCGTCTGCCGTTGTAAGTCTAGCTACACTAGTTGGGTTCGTCCGTTCGTGTTGTGCGTCGTTTCGTTGGGTAGGCTGGGGTAGGGGCAGCATTTTTTCCATCAATTTCTTACCGCGAACGGAATAAAACATTGTACATGTATATACTTTTTTGTACAAAATCAAGTTAGGATGACTGCCCTACCTTGCCATATGGGGAGTTTCGCTTGTGCCACATGCACGCTCAATGTTCAGTTGAGATTACAATATTGCATTGCATGTTTATACAATAGATGGATATAGTAGAATTTCATTACTTATTTATATAATATATAGAGAGAATAAAATAGATGGTACGTTAGATTTTAGTAGAAGTAGAAAAGTTTGGGCAAAAGTAGTTATTAGCCTCGACGCTAGGGCGACCGAGACTGGGAGAGCTGAGAAGAGATTGGTTGGGGAAGAAGCGCACAGATCTACGAAAGGAGCTAAACGACCGGTCACCACACACGGCTTGCAACACCGTTTTGCATTGGGAAAGCCAGGAAGAGGCAAAACCGCTCAGATGGCACCTCCAACGAGCAAGGCCAAGTCTAGAACAAACTACTCGCATGTTAGGAGAGGTCAAGAACATGAGAATTGAGGAGGGATTAGTCAAGGGCACTTCAAGCCCCACCGTTTTAAATAATAGGGGATGAGGTGTGAATTAGGGGGGTTGTTTTAGTGATTACATCTTGACCCTACATCAACTTTTTTCATCATCTCTTAGCTAATGCTGCATCAACTCTCACTAACCAAGTAAGGCAATAAACTTCTCTCTTTGATTACCGCACAAATTCATTAGATTCCAAACAACGGATTGGGTACAAAATGAGGCATGCATGTTTAATTTCAATACAACACTATTATCTAAGCTCACATTCTCCTTCCAAAGTAGTTACTGAACCTGCAAGTATAAAAGATCGATGCCTATGATGCACTCCAACGATGCTCCATGAAGGCATCACTATGTTCTATCTAGGATTA
Source organism: Elymus sibiricus (assembly GCA_039707655.1). Lineage (NCBI taxonomy): Eukaryota > Viridiplantae > Streptophyta > Magnoliopsida > Poales > Poaceae > Elymus > Elymus sibiricus. Next base: position 460,134,162 of record CM077675.1, read on the forward strand.
CTTACATTATGCTAAAACACAGGTTACAATAATTTCATGGACTCATGATTTCCCACCAGGTAACTAGTCACACGCCGTAATTTTTTCAAACACTTCAAGTTCACGAGATCCAATCTATTTGTTATCTATTGTCTAGTAACGTAAAGTTAATGCCTTGGAGGAGCCATTCTCTTTTTTGGGCGTGTCTGTGTTGATGCCTAGCATATCTCTTATTTCTTTTTTGTACTTGGATTTCGTGTGTGGATTTGATGTTTGTTTTATCTGTAAAGTGGAGCGAAAACCTATTTCTAGAACCTTAAGTTAATGGCAATGGCAGTATCCCTTACACCACATGGATCATATATTAACGTTTTGAAGCCATCATTTATGGATAAAAAAAGCATGAAGTTTGAACTCTCACAAGAACAAACAATAGCTAAAGTTCAGGCTCAGACACAAGCATATATGATCGCGTAGCATGGCGACCGCATCCCTCGTGCGCATCCTCTCGTCTGGCGCTACTATGGTGCAGCTAAGCCTAGCCCTTATTGTAGAAACCAAGCAAATGTACACTGATCCACCATTATAAGCGTCAAATTCCTTGGTTGTTAGTAGCTTCGTGTCAAACACCTCCTTGATTCTATTGGGAAACGCAACACCGACGAATTCCGGCAGCGTGATGCCATCTCTGAACATTCTATTTGATCTTGACCTATTCGAGAAGATCTCTAGCAATGTTATATAGAAGTTGTAGGCACCACCGTGCATTGAAATGTTACCAATCACACCGTACTCTGCATATTGAAAGTATGTTATTTATTATCAAGTCTATAATTTAACACTTGATGGAAATATGAAGATTCAGTTTATTTGTTCATGAGGGGCGGATAATTTTTTTAAACCTAAATTATCTGGTGCGATGTAGCCAATCATTTCCCTAATTCCAGTTGTGCTCTAAGAATTGGCGGCATCATGCATCTCCGGATCAAAGGGCAGCTATTCTAGACCAAACTCGCCAATGCATGCCGTCATGTCCTCGCTGAGAAGAACATTGCTTAGTTTGGCATAGCATCGTATGATAGGAGACATGCAACTGAAATGGAGATAGTGCAGCCCATCTATAATGTCCACCGTGATATTGATCTTGGATCATGGTAAAGCAACCAACATCCTTGAGCTCTGCGGGTGTCAGATGCAGCCACCTGTCTAGGCTGTAATTGGGCATGAGCTCGAACATGAGAGATTTGAATTCACGACCCCTAGTGTCAATGCTGGAGCAACAAGTGATGATGTAGACAAAATTCCAGTGTCTTGTGTTTCACAGAGCCTCACATTCCTGTGTGAGGTCTTGCAAGAGAAAAATACCCCAGATGAGACACCCACCCATTGATGGGATTGATCTTGGGCGGGTTGGGTTTTTATTTTCTTGAGAATTTTGGGCGGGCTGTTTTTTTTTTGAGAACTTTTGGTGGGCTGGATTTTTTTTAGGCAAACTCCGAAACTTTTTATTCAACCGTCACAATATTTACAGGGACGAAATGAAGACCGTTGGTCTGATCTAACCAAACATGGCGGCCAACCCCTAGGGATAATGCGTGCTTCGCGAGTTTGTGAGCCTCGACATTCGAGCTCCTAAATTCATGGATAATATTACAAAAATTAAAAAGAGTTTTTCGGTGTATGATTTCATGTATGATCGCCCCGTAGATCGCTGGGTTCTTCTGTTGTATATCATCCACTACCACTCTGCAATCCGACGCCACTTGAATGCTCCTCTTGTAGAGGTCTTCCCCTAAGGCCAGCGCCTCCCTGATGGCCAGTGATTCGAGAGTCGCCGGCTCAGAAATATTTGGGAAAACCATGACTGACGCACCAAGGAATATGCCGGCTTGATCTCTACAGATGGCTCCCACAGCTCCATATGATCCTCCTCTCCCAATAGCGGCGTCAACATTTAATTTTGCTAGCCCAGTAGGCGGGCTGGATGGTCACTGCCAATTCCAACCATCGAGCCACGGCTTGTCCTCAACTACGGGCTACCACAGGCTGGAATGTTCAGCACTGGACAAAAAAAAATCTTTTTTTTTCCTGAGAATCGGCTAAGATTTATATCTGGCTAAATTTCGGGGAGCAACTAGTTAGCGAGCACTCCCTCACAAGCGTTCCAGCGATCACTCCCACGCGCCGCCACTTGGCGCGTTCCCAGTCGCCGCCACGTGTCGCGTTCTGAGCGTTCCCTTCGGATTTTGTTTTTTTTGTTTTTTCGCACACGTTTTCGCCTTTTTGGAGTGGTTTTTTCCGGATTTTTTTGGTGTTCCGGTCAAAAGCTACGAAAGACCGGTGAAAAACCGGAACACCAAAAAAAATCCGGAAAAAACCACTCCAAAAAGGCGATTTTTTTTGTGCGAAAAAACGCGTTTTCTGTTTTTTTTTTGCGAATGGCACGGTTTTGCTTCCACGAGAGGCACGGCCGTGCCTCTCGGAAAGGGAAAAAACACGTTTTTTTTGCGAGAGGCACGGTTTTGCTTCCGCGAAAGGCACGGTTTTGCCTTCGCCAGAGGCACGGCCGTGCCTCTCGGAAAGGAAAAAAAACGCGTTTTCTGCTCTTTTTTTTTTCCGCGAGAGGCACGGTTTTGCTATCGCGAGAGGCACGGCCGTGCCTCTCCCGAAAGGGGAAAAACGAGTTTTCTGCTCTCTTTTTTTTTCCGCGAGAGGCACGGTTTTGCTTCCGCGAGAGGCACGGTTTTGCCTTCGCGAGAGCCACGACCCGTGCCTCTCGGAAAGGAAAAAAAACGCGTTTTCTGTTTTTTTTTCTATCGTGTGAGGCACGGTTTTTTCGTCTGGTTTTTTTCGTGAAAAAATAAGTTCGTCAAAATCTATCAACATTGGATCTAGTTTTGAAGATCTCGACGCGAGAAAGCCAACGGTGAAAATGGTTTGAGATTTGGACGCACGGTTTAGGAGATAAAACGTTTTAAAAATACAGATCTACGAAAAAAGGGAAAACTCCCAGGTTGCGACAAGTGGCACGCATGCAGTGCGCCGCTTGTCGCAACTTGGGGAGGTGGGAGTAATCGTTGGAAGGTATACTCGCTAACTAGTGATTTCGTAAATTTCGGCTAACCGAAATCTTGTGGGCTTTATAGGTTTTGTTCTAAAGTGTGGCCTATGGGCCTTTAAATTTAGAAGTGAAAAGGTTGTCAGCCCATATCTGCCCTATCTGATTCTCAAAAAAATAAAAATAAAATCTGCCCTATCCAGAAACAATCACAGCGGGAGAAACCCAGGCTCCTCAGAGTTTAGCGATTCCTAGCCGTCGGATCTGGTTCTTGATGCGTTTTTACCCGTTCGATCGTGAGACGGAGAGATAGCCGCCGTTGGATCGTGGCGAGCTACTGTAGATCGAAACAGTGTCCGAGCTGGGATGCCACCGCCTGTATTTTCTATGCCCCACCGAGGGTATTAGTGGAATTTCATCAAGAGGTAAAAAGGCCCGACGCTCCTCTCTATCCCAAACCTAGCCGCCGCATCGCCCCGTTCCAGGTCTCCCTCCCTCTCTCGATCTCCTCACGCTCCCTGCCTGTCATGTCCGTATATGGAGGAGTACTGGGCGAGCTGGACTGGGCCGTGGGCCTGCTGGAGTGGGCTGGTGGCGTGGCTCATTAGTTACAAATGGAAAGCAGCAGCAGGAGACAGGGTATCGAAGAACAGAACTGCTCGTCCGGGTTGCTCCCGTGGTCTTTCTTTCCCTTTGTTCCTTCCCCTTCAGGATAGGTTGTATCCACAAACAACTAAGGTTGATTGTTCTCCACAAACAATCGTTATCAATCTCATATGTGTGATCTAGAGGCATTACAATTGGTATTCAGAGCTAGCAAATCATCCCACAAAAATCCCACCCAAAAATTTTCCCCAAAGTTTTCCCCATTCGATTTGCTTGTGCACGGCGATTGGAGGTCAAGGAGCAGGTCCGAGCTGCGCAGAGAGGGCAGGCGGCTACCACGACCACGCATCGTTCATCCCCACGCATCGGTTCGTGGCTGCTCGTGCTCTACATGTAGACGCCGTCCTCGCCACCGCCACACCCACAAGGTGTTCGACACATTGCTCGGCTGTCAACATCGGCAACAACCATGCCGCGATCGCGTTCCCGACCAGTGGCATGACACATCTCTCTGCTACGACTTCGATCGGTGCCGGGAACAGCACGTTGCAAGCTGTGGGTCGGGCTGGCGTGAACACACCTGCAGGCTGTGATGAGCAGTTTGCTGATCCAGTGATCACTCACATCGACGGCTCGTCATTGTTCCTAGAGCAGATTATGGATACTCACCAAGAACTTGAGGGTGACGTTGACAACAACATATGCTTGGATCATGGCGAACAAGAGGGCAAGCTGCAGCAGCTGCTCTCAAAGGAGATGCAACAACATGGCAATAATAGTGATCCACTAGTTTTACAATGGGATCCAGGAATACAGCTTGGATGTTGGTGCGTGCTGTTCCAGTACTTCAATGAGTACTTGCACACAATTTTAGGCCCAAAAGTTGGTGCAAATCCATCAAAGGGTGATCACTTGTTGGATGAGACGTTTCAGGAAATGGAGATTGCTGATCCTGTTTTCAGTCATGTCGATGGCTCATCATTTTGCCTGCACCTGAGCGCAGCTTCTGCTAATGACGTGCTAGATGACAAACTGCCATGGAAGTGGAGTGGATTTCGCCCATGGAATTCCATTATAGAAGGTACCCATTTCTTACTTGAAGATACTCAATCATGGCGGAGGCGTGCTTTCAGTCCATGGAAATCTAGAGCATTCTGTGCTCACTTAGTGTTCAGCAAGATTCTAGCATGGAATCGTAGTAGTTTCAGTCCTGGTGCTAGTGTTCACATGTTTATTTTGATAACTGGAATACAAGTATTCTACTCGTATCTTTGGACCAAGGGGTATCTTGGGGGATTCTCAGCGTTTATTGGCAGTTTTATGTTTGTTGTTACATCAACAATTGGGGTGAGCGGCCTTATTTTGAGAAATATAGCAGTGCGCTTATTATTTTGGGTGCACTATGCTGCAACTGAGGAGAAGATGGCCGATGAGCAGTCTGAATTGCATGGAAGTAAGTCTGAATTCCTTGGGTGGCCAGCCTACTTTGACAAAATTTTACAACCTACTGCAGTCAGTATCAGCTCCAATAACTGTGCGACAAATTTGCACACATTGCTATCATATGCGGCTGGTGATGATTGGGTTACTTTTATCAGCGATCCTTGGAACGGGTCAAGTCAGTTTTCCTTCGAGACACTGATATACAAATCAGATTTTACATGCCGTGCTGATTCAAGTTCGATAGAAGGTACAACTCTTGCTAATACACTAGAGCAAACACTGGTGCTTCCGCTTTGTCACTACCAGATTCCACTTAGCAGCAGTCAAATTTTTAGCCTTGGATACAATGGGCGGTATGTGCTATTCAGGCGTCATAATTTTTGTTTAGTGATCCGTGTGGCAACCCGTTTTTAGTACAAGCAATGGGATCCTAGCATCATGTTGATTTTGGTTGACAGCTTCACAATACTTGCGACAAGAGCAAGGGATGCTCGTTGCTGGAGTTCAGTATTGAGCAGAAAATTTTGGGCAGCTATTGGAGCTACATGCCGCTGTGAGCCGAACAAGCCATTGCTTGGGGGCAAGCAATGTTTCTTGGGGGTGGTAATGTCATGTCCGTATATGGAGGAGTACCGGGCGAGCTGGACTAGGCCGTGGGCCTGCTGGAGTGGGCTGGTGGCGTGGCTCATTAGTTACAAATGGAAAGCAGCAGCAGGAGACAGGGTATCGAAGAACAGAACTGCTCGTCCGGGTTGCTCCCGTGGTCTTTCTTTCCCTTTGTTCCTTCCCCTTCAGGATAGGTTGTATCCACAAACAACTAAGGTTGATTGTTCTCCACAAACAATCGTTATCAATCTCATATGTGTGATCTAGAGGCATTACACTGCCACACCGCTGCCGCTCGCCGTGCTCCTCCCCACCGCCGCCGCCGCCGCATCGCCCCGTTCCAGGTCTCCCTCCCTCTCGATCTCCTCACGCTCCTTGCCACACCGCTGCCGCTCGCCGTGCTCCTCCCCACCGCCGCCGCCGCCGCCTACTAATCAGAGAGCCTACTGTTTACTGGGGGCTGGTAATACTGCTGGCTTACTCTTTGGAACCTTCGCTAATGAAGCTATCTCAGGTAAAGATTTACTACCAGTACTATGGCAGCAAGGAGTAGCAGCAGACCAGCAGTAGGTCGGCTCGGTCACAAACTCACAATTGCAAATTTCTTTGTTTTTTTGTACTATTAAGCAATGAATGTTTGTATCTTTGGATGGCCTTGATGATTTCAGAATCTCCAGTACCATATTTAGTTGCGCTTTGTTTACATGATGATTGTTGCTGCATTCTGACCACAATCTGTGTGTGTGTGTGTGTGTGTGTGTGTGTGAGTGATCTTTGAGTGTGTCGTCGTTTCTGTCCTATGTTCTTTGGTTGTTGTTTCATTTCTCCTGTCCTAGAGTGTAAAACATGAATCTCGAATATGTGCTATGATGGTTAGTGTGGCTCTTACCAATTGTTTTTAGGATAAACTAAGTGGATCTGGTCCAAGATTAAGGATAAAATAATTTTAGAGAATAAAAGATTGTTACTTCTTCTTTCACATGCCTAGCTGACAGTAGAATAGATAGCTACATAATATACTGTTAATGCTTTCCGCTAATTCCTCCGCTGCCTAAGGATGTCAGATGGAAATCCAAACTTGGAGGCCTCGAAATGGAAATGTGTTTGGTAAACTACTTTGCCGATCAGTTTAATAAGAAGCTTGGTAATGGGGATGACATCCGCCATTCTCCCTCAGGCTGGCTGGCCATTGCTTCTTTGGTTGCTCCTCCGACTTTGTTGCTGCTACTACGACTACGCCGACTCCTGGTTCCCCCACCATGAAAGGTACAATCAATCTCTCTCTCTCTCTCTCTCTCTTGATTTGTCCAATGAATTATGCAACTTCCCTCTCATGTTTTGACTTTGGGAGATCTTAATTTGCTGCTGTTTTAATGGTTGTGTAAGATAAATTTGGTTTATCATGTGTCAACTATCTTTTGCAATATTGTCGTGTAAATTGATAGCTGCAATCTTGCAAAATTATCTGCATTTAGTGCTTGGACAGCCTTAAATTTTACTATTAGATCTTGCTTGCTCTCTGTATCCATAAACAATTTTTCAACTGTTGTGATTAAGTTGTTGGGTTAATCCGAGCCATTGAGCGGACATTTCCTTTTGTTTTCTGTACTTCGTTCTGAAGATTTCCCCAATTCTGTCTCTCACCACTGCATTTTTTGGATCATGCACCAGACTAAATGTAGGTGAACTTTGAAGGATGTGTGTTTTGTTAGCTTTGTAGCTTATTTCGCTGCTAAGTAAGCGTTTGGGGTTATTTTGTTTTGTTGCTACCTTCTAGACGACGGGCGGGTGGAGGATGGCGGTCACGCCGTCGCAGCTGGACGGCGGCATCGTCCATGGCATGGCCATCGGCGTGGTCTTCGTCGACTACGTGAGTTCCATTGCCTAACCCCCCGGCCCACCCTCTTGTTTGTTCCTTCTGCCCACATTAATCTGCCCACAACAACGGACAATTAGCACAAAAGCTGCAACCGGTGCATGTCGTGGGAACGACTCCGACAGTACGAAGGGGGTAGGGTAAAGGAGCATGATCTACCGAGATGCATATGGGTGACACGAGTATTTTTAGCAGGTTCGGGCCCCTCTCGGAAGAGTAATAAGCCCTACGTCCTGTCCTCCGGAGAGGGTTCTTGTCTCTACGTATGAACACGGGGTTACAGGGTGTGTGAGAGGGTTGGAGGAAATGAGTCTCTGGAGGGAGAAGAAGTTGCCTCGAATGAGAGGCCCCGGGCGGCTTATATAGAGTCCGCTGCCCGGGAGTTACAAGTCATAAAGATAGGTTTAATGGCGTACTAATGGCCGACCGTTTCAGCCATAATGACGGTGGTAATTGTCTCTGGTGGTTGGACTGCTGTCGTCCGAGTGAACCATGCGACCGAGTGGTTGACTGTCGAGTGGAGGGAGGAGACTCCGAGTGGATGCTGTCGAGTGACTCACACACCATGGTGATTTCAGTCGGAGTCTTCCTTGTAATCTTGTAATCCTTAAGTTCTCCGATGTGATGTCCTTAGGTAGGGTATGCAGGTCAGGCCTGTGACCCTACCCTAGGTACATATCCCCATCATTAGTCCCCGAATTGATCAGGGTTTGAGTGAAAAAAGGGATCGATGCAGGTTCTGATATGACACAAAAATTCCGAATGCATTGTTGGGCTTCATAGAAGTCTTCGTTGATTGGAGTCTTTGTCATTCACCCTGATCGATTCTGTCTTGATATGCGGAGCTGCCGAGCGACGAAGGCGTGTCCGGTAGAATGACGGCGCGCGGGGTGGCCGAGTGACGATGGAGCGTCTGACTGAGTGTCGGTGTGCGGAGTTACCGAGTGACGAAGACGCGTCCAGTAGTACGACGGCTCGCGGGGCGGTCGAGTGACGATGGAGCGTCCGACTGAGTGGCGATGAAGACGCGTCCAGTAGTACGACGGCGCGCGGGGCGGTCGAGTGACGATGGAGCGTCCGACGGAGTGGCGATGAAGACGCGTCCAGTAGTACGACGGCGCGCGGGGCGGTCGAGCGACGATGGAGCGTCCGACGGAGTGGCGATGAAGACGCGTCCAGTAGTACGACGGCGCGCGGGGCGGTCGAGTGACGATGGAGCGTCCGACGGAGTGGCGATGAAGACGCGTCCAGTAGTACGACGGCGCGCGGGGCGGTCGAGTGACGATGGAGCGTCCGATGGAGTGGCGATGAAGACGCGTCCGGTAGTACGACGGCGCGCGGGGCGGTCGAGTGACGATGGAGCGTCCGACTGAGTGGCGATGGAGGCGCGTCCAGTAGTACGACGGCGCGCGGGGTGGTCGAGTGACGATGGAGCGTCCGACTGAGTGGCGATGGAGGCGCGTCCAGTAGTACGACGGCGCGCGGGGCGGTCGAGTGACGATGGAGCGTCCGACTGAGTGGCGATGAAGACGCGTCCAGTAGTACGACGGCGTGCGGGGCGGTCGAGTGACGATGGAGCGTCCGACTTAGTGGCGATGAAGACGCGTCCAGTAGTATGACGGCGCGCGGGGCGGCCGAGTGTCGAAGGAGCGTCCGACTGAATGGCGATGCGTGGAGCTGCCGAGTGTCGAAGGAGTGTCCGACTGAATGGCGCTGCCCGGAGCTGCCGAGTGTCGAAGGAGCGTCCAGTTGAGTGACGGCGCACGGAGCTGCCGAGTGACGATGGAGCGTCCGACTGAATTGCGATGCGGGGAGCTGCCGAGTGTCGAAGGAGCGTCCGACTGAATGGCGATGCGCGGAGCTGCCGAGTGTCGAAGGAGCGTCCGACTGAATGGCGATGCGCGGAGCTGCCGAGTGTCGAAGGAGCGTCCGACTGAATGGCGATGCGCGGAGCTGCCGAGTGACGATGGAGCGTCCGACTGAATTGCGATGCGCGGAGTCATCGGCAGGGGTCTTAGATTTGTTTTGATTGTAGGTCCAGTGGGGGCACGCTGAGTGCACCCACTGGGTGTAGTCCCCGAGACCGCCGTCGAGTGCTTGCATCGGCGGGGGTCTGATAGAGACAATGTTTGCATGTTTGCTTTTCAATCCTTTACGTTTGTTTGGTTTCCGAGGGAGATGGATGCTCATTACTCAGAAGAAGTTTGAACCTAGGCGAATCTTAAACGGGGTCCGACTCGCGGCTAAGTCTCCGAGTGAGAGGTGCTCGTCACTCGGAGTAGGTTTTTACTTGGGCGAAGCGGATTCGCGGCCAAGCCCCCGAGTGGAGGAATGCTCGTCACTCGGAGGAGGTTTTTACTTGGGCGAAGCGGATTCGCGGCCAAACCCCCGAGTGGAGGGACGCTCATCACTCGGAGGAGGTTTTTACTTGGGCGAAGCGGATTCGCGGCCAAGCCCTCGAGTGGAGGGACGCTCGTTACTCGGAGTAGGTTTTTTACTTGGGCGAAGCGGATTCGCGGCCAAGCCCCCGAGTGGAGGGATGCTCGTCACTCGGAGGAGGTTTTTACTTGGGCGAAGCGGATTCGCGGCCAAGCCCTCGAGTGGAGGGACGCTCGTTACTCGGAGTAGGTTTTTTACTTGGGCGAAGCGGATTCGCGGCCAAGCCCCCGAGTGGAGGGATGCTCGTCACTCGGAGGAGGTTTTTACTTGGGCGAAGCAGATTCGCGGCCAAGCCCCCGAGTGGAGGGACGCTCGTCACTCGGAGGAGGTTTTTACTTGGGCGAAGCGGATTCGCGGCCAAGCCCCCGAGTGGAGGAACGCTCGTCACTCGGAGGAGGTTTTTACTTGGGCGAAGCGGATTCGCGGCCAAGCCCCCGAGTGGAGGAATGCTCGTCACTCGGAGGAGGTTTTTACTTGGGCGAAGCGGATTCGCGGCCAAGCCCCCAAGTGGAGGGATGCTCGTCACTCGGAGGAGGTTTTTACTTGGGCGAAGCGGATTCGCGGCCAAGCCCCCAAGTGGAGGGATGCTCGTCACTCGGAGGAGGTTTTTACTTGGGCGAAGCGGATTCGCGGCCAAGCCCCCAAGTGGAGGGATGCTCGTCACTCGGAGGAGGTTTTTACTTGGGCGAAGCGGATTCGCGGCCAAGCCCCCGAGTGGAGGAATGCTCGTCACTCGGAGGAGGTTTTTACTTGGGCGAAGCGGATTCGCGGCCAAGCCCCCAAGTGGAGGGATGCTCGTCACTCGGAGGAGGTTTTTACTTGGGCGAAGCGGATTCGCGGCCAAGCCCCCGAGTGGAGGAATGCTCGTCACTCGGAGGAGGTTTTTACTTGGGCGAAGCGGATTCGCGGCCAAGCCCCCGAGTGGAGGAATGCTCGTTACTCGGAGTAGGTTTTTTACTCGGGCGAAGCGGATTCGCGGCCAAGCCCCCGAGTGGAGGAATGCTCGTCACTCGGAGGAGGTTTTTACTTGGGCGAAGCGGATTCGCGGCCAAACCCCCGAGTGGAGGGATGCTCGTCACTCGGAGGAGGTTTTTACTTGGGCGAAGCGGATTCGCGGCCAAGCCTCCGAGTGGAGGGACGCTCGTCACTCGGAGGAGGTTTTTACTTGGGCGAAGCGGATTCGCGGCCAAGCCCCCGAGTGGAGGAATGCTCGTCACTCGGAGGAGGTTTTTACTTGGGCGAAGCGGATTCGCGGCCAAGCCCCCGAGTGGAGGAATGCTCGTCACTCGGAGGAGGTTTTTACTTGGGCGAAGCGGATTCGCGGCCAAGCCCCCGAGTGGAGGGATGCTCGTCACTCGGAGGAGGTTTTTACTTGGGCGAAGCGGATTCGCGGCCAAGCCCCCGAGTGGAGGGACGCTCGTCACTCGGAGGAGGTTTTCATGTATTCGGATTGGATCTTCGTGGGCTCGGCATGGTAAATAACTGTAATCTTGAGTTGAGTCAATCTGATGGATCTTCTTGCGCTTGGCACCGTAAATAAGTTCAGCCTGGAACTGGGTCAATCAGGTGAATCTTCATGCACTTGGCACGGTATGTAACTTCGGTCTTGAAACTGCCGACTGGAGAGAAAAGTTGGACACTGCGAGGAAAAACTTGGTGGCACTCGTATGTCTCCCGGAGGAGATAGACTAGTGGTCCGAGGTGGACGTGCCATGAAAACCCGAGTGGCAAGGCTAGCGCGTGGACTGACTCTCCGGAGAGAGGCCACTCATTATCCCGGGGGAACACCAGCACAGGCCATCTCCAAGTCCAAGTGTATCCGTAGAGGAGCGTCATTTTTACCCTTTTGCAGTCCTGAAGATGACTCCAGGTAATGATTTGGGCGGTTGAGTCGAGCTTGCCGTCGAAGAGGAGTCGACCCAATGACGGCGCACAGAGCAGCCGAGTCGAGTGATCTTGTAACCTGTGTATGAAAAATAGCACAGGCCAACATAAAAATCTCTCGGAATACTTCGAATTTGCTGAAATGATTTGCATAAATAACACCCATATACACCCACTGGGTGCGCCAGGTGTTTGCTGGTCCAGGACCAGCGAAAGTATAAAAGAATGAAGAATCTGACTGAACTCGCTTGAGTACTGGACCCAAATGAAGCGGAAGTGTAGTGGAGTAATGAAAATAAGCAACCGAGCGCAGAGGTACACTCGGTGGCGTGGCCTCCGAGCGAACGTCATGTGCGACTTACTTAACACTCGGTAATGCAATAACTATTTAATTGGATGCAGTCTGTGAAGAATGACTTAGCTGTCTGACGACGCGCGGGGCTGCCGAGGGACGATGGAGCGTCCGACTGAACGGTGATGCGCGGAGCTGCCGAGTGAAGGCGACGCGTCCCGTAGCGTGAAGGCGCGCGGAGCTGCCGAGCGACAATGGAGCGTCCGACTGAATGGCGATACGCGGAGCTGCCGAGTGAAGGCGACGCGTCCCGTAGAGTGAATGCGTGCGGAGCTGCAACGAGACGATGGAGCGTCCGACTGAACGGTGATGCGCGGAGCTGCCGAGTGAAGGCGACGCGTCCCGTAGCGTGAAGGCGCGCGGAGCTGCCGAGCGACAATGGAGCGTCCGACTGAATGGCGATGCGCGGAGCTGCCGAGTGAAGGCGACGCGTCCCGTAGCGTGAAGGCGCGCGGAGCTGCCGAGCGACAATGGAGCGTCCGACTGAATGGCGATACGCGGAGCTGCCGAGTGAAGGCGACGCGTCCCGTAGAGTGAATGCGTGCGGAGCTGCAACGAGACGATGGAGCGTCCGACTGAATGGCGATGCGCGGAGCTGCCGTGTGATGACGACGCGTCCAGTAGAGTGACGAAGAGGTGTCTCGCCGAGTGGCGATGGAGCGTCCGACTGAATGGCGATGCGCAGAGCTGTCGAGTGTCGAAGACGTGTCTCGCCGAGTGGCGATGGAGCATCCGACTGAATGACGATGCGCGGAGCTGTCGAGTGTCGAAGACGTGTCTCGCCGAGTGGCGATGGAGCGTCCGACGACTGGCGATGGAGCGTCAGACTGGAGGACGATGCGCGGAGCTGTCGAGTGTCGAAGACGTGTCTCGCCGAGTGGCGATGGAGCGTCCGACTGAATGACAATGCGCGGAGCTGTCGAGTGTCGAAGACGTGTCTCGCCGAGTGGCGATGGAGCATCCGACTGAATGACGATGCGCGGAGCTGTCGAGTGATCTGCATGTTGATCGTAGGTCGCCGTCGCAGCGCGCCTCCACCGCGGAGACCGTTGCTGGCGACTGACGTCGGAGGAACGAGCGATGCGCGCCTGAGCTGGCGGCCACGCGTGGAGGCTCAACGACAAGGTTGAAGACGACGATGAAGCGGACGACGCCGGCGGCCATGCGTGACGACGACGAGGCGGACAGCGCCGGCGGCCACGCGTGGAGGCTTAACGACGACGTCGCAGACGAGGTGCAATCGGTTGTGCCCAGGTTGGAGACGACGGCGGGGCGGACGGCGCCGGCGGCCGTGCGTGCGCACTCGGCTGTACCGAGGTTGGAGATGATGACGGGACGGACGGCGCCGGCGGCCATGCGTGGAGATCGACCACGGCGTTGCAGACGAGGTCGGAGACGACGACGACGCAGCCATGCGAGACGGCCATGGAGCTGGGCGGTTATGGAGCAACAAATCCCTAATAATGAGGCATGATTGTTGGCTAACCAACGCATTGAATGAGTTTCCCACGTCCAGCATCTGCATGCAAGACGTGTTAGTGTTAATTAAGAAAGAAGTAAAGATGATTCTGCATGCAATGGGAATTTCCTTTTATCACGGATTGTTTCTCCCACCACATGCAGTTTCGTTTTAATACGGGAGAGAATCAAATTAAAAGGAGAGCTGTAGAGGCAGTCCAGAGGAGAGCTCCGTCGCGGCGGAAACTGCCGGTCTGGCCGGAATCGGTCGGCAGCCCAGAGGTGCCGATGGGAAGGACTAGCAGCTCCGCAGCCCAGACGCCGGAGACACGGGTCGGCGCAGCCAAGGGCGAGGCCGACACGAGCGCTCCTGGTCGCGTTTCACTGCTCGGGGAGCCGGAGCTGTGCACAGGTCAGAATCGTGCTTCGACGCGTGCGGAGCTGGGTCGAGTGCCGTCAGCCGGCCGGGCCTTGTCGCCTGAGGAGCCGGGTCGACCGGATCACCGGTAGACGCTGTGTGCGCTCGGCGACGGCATCGCCGATGAGTACGCGAGATGATGACGGGCGGGCGACAACGCTTCGTCGTCCAGGAGCCGAGCCACCGATCGGAAGAAAGGGAAACGTCCTTTTGTATGAGCTCGTGTGCATACAGAAAAAGAACAAAACATAGTTAGATCATTGCAATGTTTGATTGTAAAGAGGACAAGTTGAGATGAGCAACTCCCTGATCCTTTTGTATGATGAGGAGTATTTTGTGTGATGGCCGGGACTCCAATAGCCAAAATTGGTAGCGGTGATTGTTTGATCTCGGGAGATCATCCCAAGAAAGTTTGGGTTGCCGGCAGAAATTAGTCCGTTGCCGGCGATTGAAGAAAAAACCATATGCATCATGGCTCGATAGACGCCATGCCCCACGGTGGGCGCCAACTGTCGTGGGAACGACTCCGACAGTACGAAGGGGGTAGGGTAAAGGAGCATGATCTACCGAGATGCATATGGGTGACACGAGTATTTTTAGCAGGTTCGGGCCCCTCTCGGAAGAGTAATAAGCCCTACGTCCTGTCCTCCGGAGAGGGTTCTTGTCTCTACGTATGAACACGGGGTTACAGGGTGTGTGAGAGGGTTGGAGGAAATGAGTCTCTGGAGGGAGAAGAAGTTGCCTCGAATGAGAGGCCCCGGGCGGCTTATATAGAGTCCGCTGCCCGGGAGTTACAAGTCATAAAGATAGGTTTAATGGCGTACTAATGGCCGACCGTTTCAGCCATAATGACGGTGGTAATTGTCTCTGGTGGTTGGACTGCTGTCGTCCGAGTGAACCATGCGACCGAGTGGTTGACTGTCGAGTGGAGGGAGGAGACTCCGAGTGGATGCTGTCGAGTGACTCACACACCATGGTGATTTCAGTCGGAGTCTTCCTTGTAATCTTGTAATCCTTAAGTTCTCCGATGTGATGTCCTTAGGTAGGGTATGCAGGTCAGGCCTGTGACCCTACCCTAGGTACATATCCCCATCAGTGCATACATGACAAAGTTTTCTTATTCCATAATGGATTTTCAAGATTCCTTTTATACTGCTAATTTTTTATTGCTTCTGCCCTTTTATAATTGTTCCTAATTCCAGTTGTGTTTAAAACTCAGAATATTGGAATGCTAATTGTCAGGCACCTCTTATTTTGCCGAATGTATGTGGCCTGAAAGCCACTTGACTGAAATCATGTGTATTGCGATATGCCAATGCCATGATAATTAATATGCCTATAGTAGATCTTTTTTTTGCCATTGAAATGTTTACTTGTCATAATGAGCATAGTAAGTTAGTTTGTGGATAAGCATTGAAGAATGCAATCATGTTGATGTACGGTAATCTCTATTTTTGTGGATACTGAGAATGTGAAAATTTAATTGTCAGGTGGCTAGCTTTATGTTTTTTAAATCTGCTGCATATGTGTGAATTTTGTGGTTCCAGTTTTGTGGATCAAGATGTTGTTCTTCGGTGGCACATTAATTTGGTTATCGTGTTGGCTCCTAGCTTCGAGTTTCTAATTAATATACGAGGAGTAGGTGCTCTACTATCGGTTTTTTGTTTGGTTTCCTTTTTTTTCTGATTCTTCGCTTCATGCGTTTTCGCATGCTGATATGCTTGTGCTTGTCAGGTTGCCTCGCTTGTGGCTCCAGGGTTTATTGTTCTTCTTTGATTATGATGTTTGTTGGCAGATTCTGCTCCATCTTGCCTTTTCAGGGTTGTATGCTGTTGGTTGGTCTCTGTTGTTCTTCTTTTATCGTCTTCAGGTGAGACGTGCTCTTTACCCTGCATCTTTTGTTGTTATTTCTGGACTAGCTACCTCCTGATATACAAATGCAGTAGGGTCAATTCATTTTGGGTTGATAAGTGTGTGTTTAGAGTATAGTAGAATTTTATTAAGTTGCTGTTAGTTGGTAAATAGTCTTACTTTTGAATAGATAATTTTTAACTTTATAGGTAAGCCCTCATCTGACAGTGTGTCATAGTTTTCCTTTCGTATGGATATTTTTTTAATTTTTTTTAATGGATCATGGCCATGCATAATTTCAGTTTTGGGTGGATTGTGGAACTGACAAACATCAGTTGTATATGTGTATTCAGGTTCAGAAAAGACAGGGTATTCAAACTATTCAGATTTCTCTATTAAATCAAATATGACAATGACATCGACGAAGGTCTGTATGCACCTGTTGTCGAGTATGCTTGATTTTGTTTTCTAATTTTAGCTAACTCTACCTGGTGAAAGCATTCTTCCATGCCAAGTAGCCAGTCAGCTTGCCAACAAGATACGTAGTAACGTTTATTGTGACTTTTCCTCTCATGTAAACATGCATTTCTTTCAGACACTAAGAAAAAACACACATGTTCTAAAATGCTTTGTACTGCAGGTTGTTTTTGGAGAATTAGTTTTGCATATCTTCTATTATTTAATGAACATTGAATGCTAGGTTCATTTCAACCTGAACCATATTGTTTGGAGACATAATTTATAGTAAGTTGCTGATTTCCAAGTGTTCAGGCAAAAAATGTGTGTTTAGTCAGATTTAGCTTTTGAACTTCTCTCGAGATATGTCCCAACCATCATATTTGAAATAGGCTTCTATTTTCTAAATACGAGACACTGGACACGACAGTATGTAACAATGTGTCGATGTTACTTTTCATTTACATTCACTTTCTGTTGTAGTGTTCCAGGCTTGAAAATGATAAAACATTATGGACTAATAATGTCGCCATTAAGGCAAAGTTTTGAACACAGTACACCAGAATGTTTCGTATGTATCATATCATGGGACGACACTAATAATGTCGCCATCAAGGCAAAGTTTTGAACACGGCACACCAATAATGCCCCCATCATGCCTGCACGTTGAATCAACTGGTTGGAGTTTTCAATTCTTCCTATACCATGCATGAGGCTCAAGTCTCTACTATACTTCATGGACTAATCAAATGATCCAAATTATCTTTCTTCTTTAGGAACACTTGTATTTTTTGGTACAATTGTTCTTCTTCCAATGACTGATGGTATCTTTTCAGTGTAGGAAGATACATTCACATGGTTTTGGGCAACGATGACTGCTATCACAGTCATGTTGTTGTATATCGGTCCCAACATGCCGGTCCCATCCTGCGTGTGTGCTTTGTCTCCATGGACATGGAGCTCCCACAGCACAGAAGGCCTGGAGCTTCTTTTCATAGCAGGTCCCTCTTCTCCTCCCCATCTATGCTCTGCTCATTTGGATTTGGCCGCTCCTCTCCATCACTCTCTCCCTGATGCATGCACGCAGGCGCACCACGTACAAGGAGGGAAGACCAATGCTCCTCCAGGTCTGCTTCTTCCCAGGTCTCTCTCTCTCTCTCTCTCTCTGCTACAATGTTGTTGAATTCTGAAATCCGGTACTCTATTATTTTTTAGACCGTTTCTGATCTGATCCATGGAGCAAGTATATTGGCCTGGAGAAAGTTTGGCCATTTTCGTATGAAAGCATTAACATTTGTGTATTTGATGCTTTATGGCTGTGTTGTATAGCTGCTCTAGGCAGACATACACATACATTAGGCTTCTCCTCTCTTTCATTTCCTATGTAGTCGTTGGTATTGTGTATTAAAGATAAACTTATATTAATCTGGTCTCTTTGGAGACTATCATACCGTTTCAGTTTGATGTTTATTTTTTTGGTAAGCGAAGATATTTTTACACCCTTATGAGGTGTACCACGAGATCATGAAACTTTAGGAGATATGATCCTTATAGTTTCATTAACTCAGTAGGTGAATTGCGTAAACCACATAGTATTGTTGTAGGTGAGAAATTCTTGAAGTTATGGTGGTTTCTATTGTTGGTGGATCTCTTCTATAGATTTTTATTTAGAAAAACAATATCTTTGATAAACAAATATGGGAAATCATGGCGATTTTATTGAGCTTGGCAATTTTCTTGAACCTCCTATTATTTCGGGACCTTTTTCTTTAATTCTCCCTCAGTTAGCTTGATGTGCTTACCTTCTTTTGTATTACTATGCCATTTGTATTTATATATTGAGCTTTTTTCTCTTTAGAAAAGATCTTGGAGAAAGCTACATGTATGAGTATCGATCTGAGTGTGCCCTTATTTATGCAGAAGCTTGAGGCGACTTATTAGTATCAAGTGGCGCCTATGAAGTTGATTGACAAGGCACTGGAATGAAACCACTTATTAGTATGTTTGGTAGCTATGTATCCGTAGTTGTCTCTCCGTTATTATGTTCCTGCTCTTATTACTCTCTCTCCAATATTCGTTGTTTTGGTATTGAACTTCGTGTCGAGTGCGTGTGGCTTTGGTATTGAACTTCATGTTGAGTGGCTATCTTTTGTTGTTTTGTGAACGCACTAAACTCGATGCTACCTTATAATCTCATCTGATATTGAGCATCATTATGTCTTGCTCATGTCACAATTGAATATTTCTTCTTCAATATACTGTTATCATTTATGAATGCATATGTTAAATCTGGATTTCTACTAACTTACCATTATCTGCTTGACCAAATCGTTTGGACCGGCACCCTCGCGCCAAGGCGCGATCCCGATCTAGTCCCCCATTGTTGACGGCCAAGACCGCCGAAGAGGGGAGACCGACTTTGGGGTTGGGGCGGCGGCGCTGTGCCCTCTGCGTGATGGCTGGCCGGCGCGGCGAAGGTCCCCCGGCGCATTCGGCTCATACAGCAGGCCGCTCGGCTAGCAGCACCATCGCGCAGAGGTCAGAGGAGACGCGCGGCAGGGGCGAAACCGCCGAGGTAAGCCTGGCTCGCTAAGTTGCTACAGTAATACAGTTCAACGGCGCTCCATGCTCAGGTTTACTCTACTTCACTGTCAATCTGCCATGGTGTACTCACGCGCCTCGCTCCATTCAGGTGATCTGAAACTGATCCCATCCCTACCCTACCTACTTACGGAGATGCAAATGGCAGATGCAGGTGTTGTTTTTCTGCCCACTACTCCGCCCATGCTAATACAAATCTTACGCAGATGCAATTTCAACGTATGATCCGTTTGTAGCCACGAATTGCAAACATTAATCCCTCTTATGATAAAAGTTTCAAGCTGTTTCTCTAACTCTGAACATACAAATCTTACTGTCTGAAGCCTGAACACTGAACATAAACATACACGGTACTACACTGCACATCCCTCCCGGAAGGAAAACTCAGTAGCCAGTAGCCATGATTCAGGCCTAGACACAAGCATCTCTGATCGCACTCAGCTCGGCGGCCGCGTCCCTCATGCTCATCCTCTCGTACGGCGCCGCTCTTGTGCAGCTAAGCCCGACCCTAACGGCAGAAACCAGGCAGTCCTGCACTGAGACACCGCTATCACCGTTGGATTCCTTGGTTGCCAGCAGCGCCGCGTCGAGGACCTCCTCTGTTCTGTTTTGAAAAGCCGCGCCGACGAACCCTGGCAGAGTCAGTCCATCTCTGAAGATATCGTCCGTCGGCGACCTCCCGGAGAAGATCTCCAGCAGCGTGATGCCGAAGCTGTAGACGTCGCCGTGCGTCGAAACTTTGCCGGTCGTTCCATACTCTGCAGTGCAAAGTACAGATAAGTTACTCCTTTTCATACCTACAAAGTTATTCTACTTGTAGTCTAATTAAATTAGCTACCAAATGCTATTTATATGTACATGAGACACTGTTAAGTAGGAGTTTGATTTACCTGGTGCGACGTAGCCGATGGTGCCTCTGATTCCAATGGTGCTCTCTGAATTCATGGTGTCATGGATCCCCGGATCGAGGAGCAGCTTCGCGAGGCCGAAGTCACCGATGCAGGCCGTCATGTCCTTGCTGAGAAGAATGTTGCTCGGCTTGAGATCACAGTGTATGATTGGCGGTGTGCAGTTGCTGTGGAGGTAGTGCAGCGCGTCGGCGATGTCCACGGCGATGTTGAGCCGTTGGATCGCGGTTAGGCTGGCTACATTCTTGGGCGCTTCAGGTGTCGGATGCAACCACCTGTCTAGGCTGTAATTGGGCATGAGTTCGAACACTAGAGCTTTGAAGTCCTCGCCCTTCCCATTGATGCTGGAGCAGCAGGTGATGATCCGGATCAGATTCCGGTGCCTTATACTCCGCAGCGCCTCGCATTCCGACAGGAATGTCTTGGAGGCTCCGACTTGCTGAAGATCAAACACTTTTACCGCCACAGGAACACTCTCGAGTGTCCCATTGTCATTCAGCGGTAGAGCTCCAAGGTACACAGAACCAAATTTTCCTGCACCTATCAGATTGGCATCCGCAAAGCCGTCTGTGGCTTTCGCCAATTCGGCATAGGAGACCCTCTGGTAGTTCGAGGCATCAAGTATGTCTGGTGCTGTGGCTTTTCTGTGTCTCGAGTTTCTCTTGTAGCATAGAAAAATGGCGAGGAGTATGGCCGAGACGAGAACCATGCCTAACATGGGTGCCATGATACGAAGATGCCAATTAGCATGGCTTCCGTACCTTACCTCCGGACATTGGGGAAGATGGAGTTGAGGCACGTCACCACAGAGCTTGCCATTCTCGGTGAAGTTAAACCCGGTCATGTTTGCGAACACACCCCGAAGTGGGACGTGTCCTTCGAGATGGTTGTATGACACATCCAGCTTGATCAATGAACTCATATTCGCCATCTCTTCTGGGACTGCTCCAGTCAGATTGTTCCATGAAAGGTACAACTCCTGCAGCCCGGACATGCCTCCGAGCTCCGGAGGTATCCTCCCTGACAACTTGTTGCTTGTCAGGTTCAGCGTCTGAAGCCCCTTCAGCTTGCTCAACGACGGCGGGATGCTTCCACTAAAGAGGTTGTTGTCCAATGCGAGGAACTCTAAGCTCGGGCAACTACCAAGCTGCTTTGGTATCTCACCGGTCAAGAGGTTTCCCGACAACTTCAGGAGCGCGAGGTTCCCAAGTCTGATGACGTCAGGAGGAAGCTGGCCATCAAGCCGGTTGTTCGACAAGTCCATTGCTTGTGACAACGATGGCAAGTTGAAGAGTTGTCTTGGTACCTCACCGGTGAGTGCATTGCTGGAGAGATTGAGAAGAGACACCTTCTGTAGGTTGCCGAGGGTCGAAGGGATTGACCCGCTCAATTCATTGTTGCTAAGCACAAGCCTAAGGAGCTCTGTCAGGCTCCCGATGGAAGATGGCACCGGCCCTGACAACTTGTTCTCCTGCAGCCGTAACTCTGTAAGGTTCTTGAGCTTCCCAATCCCCTCTGGAATGGTACCGGTGAGGAGATTGGATTCTAGCCCCAAGGTTTGCAGTGCAATGAGGTTCTCAATACCAGATGGAATTGAACCAGATATGCGGTTACCCCCGAGGTTCAGATCCGAAAGGTTCCTCGAGAGGTTGCCGATGGAGCGTGGCATCGTGCCACTGAAGTTGTTGTTGTCCAGAGCAAGCTTCACTAGGTTGTTGCACTTTGTCAAACGGTCCAAGAAATCCCAGCCGCCGTCTTCATTGGTTGCAGTTAATTTGTTGCCGGATACCTCCAACTTACTTGGGCATAACGTGCCAATCTCAGGAGGCACGTGTCCGTTGAAGCTATTGTTGGCGAGGCTGAGATACGCAATGCCAGAAGCGTTGGCTAGTGATGCTGGGATCAACCCAGTCAGCTTGTTCCCGCCGAGAAGGAGGGATTCAAGATTCATCATCCCAACTCCTGCGTATGATGGCAGGCTTCCGGTGAACTCATTGTTAGCGAGGGATATCTCTCCTAACGAGGACATGTTGAAGAATCTTGGTGGGATATCACCGCGCAAGCGGTTCTGGTAGACATTGAGGTCCCAAAGGAGAGCAAGACGTGAGAGGCCTTCAGGGAGGGTGCCTTCCAGAAAGTTCTGGTCTAGCTCGAGGCTTTTGAGCTTTGTAAGGTTGCCAAGTGATGGCGGGATTTCGCCGGACAGCGAGTTTTGGCTTAGCCAGAGGGTGGTGAGGTTCGGCAGCGTCCCGAGCCATGCGGGGATGGTGCCGGTGAGGGTGTTGTTGTTGAGATAAGCAGTGGCAAGGCTAGTGCAGTTGCGGAGGCTGTCGGGTATCTCCCCGCTCACCCCGTTGTCGCAGAGGCCAAGGTAGCTGAGGCGCCTCAGCCGGCCAAGGCTCGCAGGGATGCCGCCGGAGAGGGCGTTCCGGTTGAGGTCGAGCATCTCCAGGTAGGTGAGGTTGCCCAAGGCAGGGGAGATGGTCCCGGTGAGGCCGAAGGACATCATATGCAGGGCCGTGACGTGCCCCTGCGTGCAGTTCACCCCTGCCCACCGGCAGAAGTGCGCCGTGCTGTTCCACGAATGGAGCTTGCCCGCCGGGTCCGACACGCCGTCCCTGAACGCCCGCAGCGCGTCCCGCTCGGGGCTGCGGATGTTGCTCGCCGCAGCTAGCCGTAGGGTCAGAGAGAGCAGCAGCAGCAACGCTCCCACAGGCCGTGCCATGGTTGCCATGTCTAGCTAGCTTGGAGCGTGGGCAGTAGAGTAAGTGATCAAGAAAGCTCGTTGGATCATGTGTGTCTACAGCTTTGGCTCGCACACAAGTTATATAGGCGTGCTGGTGGGTGGTGGCAGTGTCAGCTGGTGTCTCGGTTTGCCGTGCCGAGTAGGGCTTCCAGTAGGGAGTAGAGCATGCCGTGGGGTGGTGACCAGTGAGTGACCATTTCTTCACAAGACTCCAAAGGTGTCGATGAGCTGATGTTACTACTAAGCTATGGTGCAGGGTATTGACCTGGTTTGAGGTCTTCTTATCACTACGCATTAGCTAGCTGGTGGCTGTCCATCACAGCAAAGGTTTTGTTCTCATCCAGTCATCCTGTGGAAAATCTATAGTACATGTTAGCTGTAGGCCACGTCTGCAAAAGGCTACTAAAGACCTCTGGAGAAATGGAAAATGGAACATGCATAGAAATTTTGTGGAAATTATAGTACGGCAATCTTGGCGCGATACATGTGTGCATACATGGGACCGACGGTTTTGGACTACGCGAAAGCTGTCATCGTCCATGTTGCAGTACAACTCGCAAGAAGTGGCATTTTTCTTCCGGCGATCAATGGATGATGTTACTAGACTACGGAGGTGTCGGCGACCAATGGACATGTGTGCATACATGAGACCTTTCTTCACAAGACTACGGAGGTGTGGACGAATTGACGTTACTAGAAGCTATAGTGGCAGTGTGTTGACCTGGTCTCCGGTCTTCTTCTGAGTAATAGCAATGGTCTTGTTCTATTCCAAAACAGCAACGGTTTTGTTCTGTCCCTGTGGAAAAGTTCTACTCCACGTTATCGTTTGCCTGTTGCTGTACGTAGACCACGTTTGCAAAAGGTCTGACTGGAGAAATGGAAAATGGAAGACAAATCAAAATCGTGTAGAGATTTTAGTACGGGAATCTTGCCGCATTACATGGAGGCTAAAAGTATTCCATCGTGGTTTCGACTGCTGAACATGTCACGTCCATGTCGAAAATTATGGCATTTTCTTCTCAGGAATCATGGCCTTAGTTGGACATTTGCAAACATTTGTACATTGGGTCTGAAAAGTGGGCTCAGATTTAGGACGGATCAAAATGACCATGTTTTGTAGAAGTTTATACGTATTTGCTCACTTTTTTTGCATTGACTTTCCGTTGTCTAATTAAATATTCTGAAACATTTTATAGTTATAGTTTTCAAACTTTGGTCCTTCCTATGATTAAACCAAATGTTCTGAAAAAAGAAAAGAGTATCAATTAACAATGATGCCATAGCAATAATAATGATGATGAATAAATACATGGTAACAGTATGGAGACAATAATTAATCAACTAGTTATCCTTATTTATTGTGAAACTTTTTATCATATTTTCTCTTTTACATTTTTGCATATAGTTTTTTGTTATATAATTAAAAAAATAAAAGATAGTATAATTATAGTCTTCGAACTGGAACCCCTCATATGACTTCAACAACATGTTTTAGAACAACAAATTGAGTAACAACGAATAAGGATAAATAAGTACACAATAAATTTCCAAAGAAACTCAAAAACATGTCATTTAATTATTCTAAGAATGACCTTTCATGGTGTACATACTCTCTCCGGTGTTTCAGAATATAACATTCAAATAGTATAATTTAACTAACATTCAAATAGTATAATTTAACTATAAATCTAGTAAAATTAGTATTCTTTTATGGAAAAGTTTTTGGGGCTAATCTGCACATATGTTGTCACACATCAGATAATAATATCTAGAAAATATTGATACCCAAAATTATAAAGTTTGATCAAAAGTATGTTCAAAATGACACTTTGTTTTTTATCGAGATGGTTGTATTGTATTGGCATTGCATTGGTGGAACAAACATGCATGCATGTTGTGCATTGCATTCTTCTTTTGAACGAAATTCTATAAACAACGGTATTTTTTGAGTTTTCTTGGCATGTCATGCTAGATACTAGAGTTAATTAGGATTAGGCGATGCAAGGCAATCGTGTGGCGTTTGCTACCTTTTTTAGGGAACCGATCTGATCCATGCATGTATGAATTTTATCTACAATCAACTCGGAGAGTTTGTATCGTCCACGAGTATGAAGCATGCCCAAGGAAATTGATCTCATATAAGAGGCGATGGGTGCATCTATTTCATATGTCACCAAAGTCTTTGACATTAAGGGTACATTGACTTCCATTTTTTTGTTAATTTGGTTGTACTTGAGAGTGCCAGAAAATACCCTAAAGGTTACCCATTTGGCCACTTCCACCCTTAGTTTGGCCCCATGTTCTAATCTGCCGTTGCACTAGCATTTTCGGTTTATGAAGTATCTCGGGGAAAGAGATGTCCAAGAACAAGCTGGTTGAATTTGATTGTGGACACTGATTTTTTTCTGGGTGTGTTTAAATGACAACATCCTATAATTTTTTGCTTTTTATGGATCACACATTACTATTACAAAAGAAACAAAGACGGGAGGAGAAAATGGATAGGTGAAACCTTTTTGATATGATTACCACATGAATAAAAATTCTTTAAAAAGCTGCTGAAAAAATTACGACGCTCATCACAGGTGCTACCGAGGGCAACTTGCAGATAGCATGTACTCCTCTTCCCAACTATATTGTCTAGATGAATTGTCATTGTTTCTTTCATCATGAGTTGATGCCAATTGTTAAAAATTTAGGGTTTTTGGTTTACCCCCTATTCCTCTGCGCTTATCCGTGGTGCCGCTCACAATTCGCATCTCTGAGGCTAGGGGGTAGGGACCTTCTTATACTGTCTTTCCAAAGAGACCACCTCTTATACAGATATAAGATTCCTAGTATTTTCCACTAGTTTTCGGGATAGAGTCCAGATCAAATTACCAACCACGATCATATTTGTCCGTTAACGGATTCTACCCGTTGTGTCCCCGGAGCACACACTTGTGAGCAACGCGTCATAATAGAGTGTAAATTATTCCTTTAATTATGTAGATCAACATTAGGGCTGTAATCTAACTATACGATCTAGCTCCTTCCGATTATCACTGTACCCGGGTAGTCTTTCCAATATAAATAATATATTGTATTCCACTGATAATCGACCAGCTTCCTTAAGCATACAACTTAAGTATGTTCCAACAAGTGATAATTCCATGATAATCATGTAAAGTAATTCCATGTATAAATACATGTATAATTCCATAATGAGGTATTCCAAATATTAGCAATTCCTATTAATTTGAATATAGTTGCAGGACACATAATTCCAACATCTCCCACTTGTCAAAAACGATCATTCAAATATTCGTAAACCCATAGCCTTAACATGCTTGCCAAATACCTCCTGACTAAGAGGCTTAGTCAAGGGACCAACAATCATATTAACACTATGTTGAAAACTCACAAAAAAATATATATGGTGATACTTCCCTTCAATATGTTACCTTGTTGTGACACTTAAGATCACTAGAGACCTTTAGTTTCCGCCTAATTATTCCAGCATAGCTGTCCTAGGCGCCTCGAGTATTATTTCCTCGGGTGTAATTCCACCTTTATAGGCACCTTGAGTAGTACTTCCTCAATTCAAAATTTCACATCAATTATTTTTCATCACATAAGCAATAATATGTATAATTACACATTGAGTCAAAATATACGATAACCATGTTGAATAAATTTTCAAAACCACATAAATATCAAAACCAATCAGTAAATAAAGTTTCATGAGTAACCATGTTTTGCTAGAATTTCCTGACTTTAGTCAGTGAACCTGCACCATATTAGTACTAAAAATAATAATTGAATATGCGTACCTGGACTTATTTCTCATCTCATAGATATAGTAATAGCTTCCTCAATGTGTTAACCTTTAATACAAATTTCAGAACAAGTGACAAGTTGATGCACTTTCCACAATCTTATATGATGTGTGAGATTCCCTTAGTTTCTCGTTTTTCCTTTCACTGCTTGAATGCAGCATAAATTCCGAAAGCTAAGGTATGAGTGTATAACGAAGATACAGTAAATTTGAACACCAATATTATCCTGTTGTCCTCAGGAGTTCAAACATAATTCCTCACTATGTTTGGTTCCAGGTACTTTAATAAGTTTGCAATTTTCCATAGGAAAAGTTTCAAAACTGACCTTATGTAGTTCCACTCCTAAAACATTGGAAGCTTCAAACGTTCCTTTCATATGAAAGTTAAAACATGACCAAGCTTTCACTTCCATCAATGTGACTTTATCATTGCAAACAGCAAAACAATGTTAACATATACAATAATAATGGAAAATATTTTATACTTACATTTGTAGATGACTGCCTTGCTTCATTTAGAAAACCATATGACCTACTATTCCATTGATGTGAAGCTTGTTATAAAATCATACATTAATATATTCAATTAGCAAACCATGCCTTTAGTTCCTCTTTCCCAAAATTCCAGGAGAGAGCGTTTCCACAAAGTATATTTTCCTTTGTGTAAAGAACTGAATAACAAGAATGACATTATAATATTCCACTGAAAATTTCCTCACAAAAAGAAACTTACAAACAATGGGCTTGCGGTTGTTTGGTATGATAATAACTTCCCGAACTATATATTTCCTCATTGAGTTTATTCCTTCCGCATTTTTCCACCCATAGTTGACAATGATGAAAACTTTAAGCCTTCTTAAGAAACTTCAATTATTCCTCTAAAATTTAGAGTGACTTCCCCCAAAATGACATAACAATTATCTGGAGATAACATTCCAAGTTAACTTCTCCCACTTATCCTAAGCATGTCAGTGTTGGGAGTGTCACTTGTAGCTTCCTTGGGGTCAAGAATATATTCCAGTATAACTGTCAATATTTCCACCCTGGTCATAATAATTATTGTGTTCCTACTTTCCACCAGTTTGAGCCACTATCGTTACAAAGTTCCTGGTGTGTGCTTTGTAATAATTAGAAATTTCCTACCTAAATAAAAAAAATCCCTTCCAGTCTACAAACCATAAGGAGTGACTGTGCAATATAGACAAACAACAGTATATATGCAATACTTCTTTAATAAACAACAAGGGAGTATAAAAGACATTCAATTCCTCCATTCAATTGTGGAGTGTACGATATATTACAATGGTGAATAATTCCATGCTCTTTACATACAAACGATATATTCCTGAAGTGTACTTCCACCACCAATCAGTTGTTAAAACTATGATATTCTTTAATAAACTGATTTTCCACTTCAGTATAACATGTGACCAACACAATAAAACCTTCCGACTTGTATAATAAAAGATAATAATAACCATATACAAGTGTAGTCATCGAAGAGTGAGATAAAAATAAATAACCGGACCTCTAGTGGGAGTGTAAAAGAAAATACCATAAGTATATCAAAGTAAATAACGATGTGAAGCCTCTTTTTTTTCATTCCACCTTCACAAAAAGGTGTCCTCCCAATAAAGTTTTAAAATTCCAGAATCAATAAGCCTCTTGATCATGTTCCAAGATATGCCACCAAGTCGTTGATGATGTAGATAATAAAATTCCAAGCATGTGTTCCCATTGTCGGTATTCATCCATATAGAGTTATCTTTTCCAAATAAACAAATTGGTTTGCCAACTTCCAATGGACATGAAGAAAGATTGACCATTGTGTGAAAATCCATAAGCACTAATTTAACTATTGAGCAATATTTCCACTCTTCCTTTTCCAAATAGTATGTCATAATCAATAAATTCCAAAGATAGAACAATAAATAAAATACCTTCTCACTGAAGTTGCATAGAGTGTCCTATAAAAATAATACTTTTCCTCCACTAGGGAGTTCCATGGCAAAATTTCGAATTCCAAAGTGTATAAGATTTAGCAACAATGAGAAAACACACAATATATATAATTTCCTTTGGTACGTCAAGTGAGAGCAAATTTCCTCCATTTTCCACGGAGTGGTTCCCATCTTCCTCCATAAATAATTGATTGACATAATAGACACTTTTTCAATTCCTTCTCATGCAAGGTTAGTATAATAGCGTATCCATCAATAATAATTTCCCTCCAGAACGGAGTTTGAAGGCATAATTTTCAATTCCAAGTAATAAAATTAACTTCAACATTTCCTTGGAATGGCTTGCATGGAAGTAATAAAATCTTTGCTACTAATATATATTATATATAACCATAATGTGTAACCCAACTATATTGAAAGTAGCGGCCGACAAAATAAAATTTCCATGCATACAAATGAAAGACATACCTTCCTCTCTTTGCCAATATCATTGATAAAATATTATATCTTCCTCTTTGAGGTGCAACCAGTAATATTTGCTCAGATCCTTCCCTCGCAGAGTTTGTTTCTTCCAGGTGTATACTGATCGATGACAGATACTAAATGTACGCATATTACTTGTGATTTTCGTCCCAGGTAAAGGTGCGCACAAGTGTTAAGATAGCCAAGAAACTCCAGCCTTCAATCTGATCCTTAGACAAATAATGTAGCAGCATGTAGATGCTTATGCTAAGAATAAATTCCTTGCTTTCCTTATGCAAGATACGAGTAGGACAAATAATAGTTGTATAAACAACAGCAAAAACTTCTTTGGTCCGCAGCGGCGAGAAATTTCCTGCTCTCCTTCCTCGATCGTGGAGTACTAGTAGCAAGCTAGCAATTGATTTGATGGCTTCGTGTTGATGTACTACATGACTTCCTCGGGATTTGACCCCTGCGTGCTTCCTCGGGTGGATTTCACATGGCCTCTAGTTCGGTTGGATTTCCTTGCCTGTCGCGAGTGTGTCACTGATCGACGCGCAAGCCTCATGCGAGGACCTAGCCTCAAGTGATTCCATGCAGCGACTTGTCGACGTGGGTCTGGTGATGCAGCGGCGACGATGATGGCCGGCACCAGCGCGGACTGCAAGCTACCCGACGCGGGTTGCAGACGAGCTACCAGCCTCTGAGCGGCTGGAGATCGGGCCCCATGGCGGCGATAACCGAGGCTGTGGACGAAACATGGTGCAGCGGGAGGACGCCGGTTTCCACGAGATCGCCAGGGCGTGGTAGGAGGCGCCGCTTCCGCACGAGGACAGCAAGATCGACGAGCAAGAGGGCGAGCCGATCTGGCGGCGAACGTGCAAATCAAATCGATCTGGAGCTACTAGTGTGCGGACCCATACAAATCGATCTGATTCCCAAGTAGACATTGGTGTGGATCGGCAGAGTACGCAGCGGAATATGGATCGTATCGAGTTGACGACAAAGTCGTTAACCATAATCGGCTCTGATACCAATGTTAGAAATTTAGGGTTTTTGTCTACCCCCTATTCCTCTGCGCTTATCCGTGGTGTCGCTCACAATTCGCATCTCTGAGGCTAGGGGGTAGGGACCTTCTTATACCGTCTTTCCAAAGAGACCACCTCTTATACAGATATAAGATTCCTAGTATTTTCCACTAGTTTTCGGGATCGAGCCCAGATCAAATTACCAACCACAATCATATTTGTCTGTTAACGGATTCTACCTGTTGTGTCCCCGGAGCACACACTTGTGAGCAACGCGTCATAATAGAGTGTAAATTATTCCTCTAATTATGTAGATCAACATTAGGACTGTAATCTAACTATACGATCTAGCTCCTTCCGATTATCACTGTACCCGAGTAGTCTTTCCAATATAAATAATATATTGTATTCCACTGATAATCGACCAGCTTCCTTAAGCATACAACTTAAGTATGTTCCAACAAGTGATAATTCCATGATAATCATGTAAAGTAATTCCATGTATAAATACATGTATAATTCCATAATGAGGTATTCCAAATATTAGCAATTCCTATTAATTTGAATATAGTTGCAGGACACATAATTGCAACACAAGTATCTCGGGGAAAGAGATGTCCAAGAACAAGCTGGTTGAATTTGATTGTGGACACTGATTTTTTTTCTGGGTGTGTTTAAATGACAACATCCTATAAT
The DNA here is from genome assembly GCA_039707655.1 of Elymus sibiricus. Classification (NCBI taxonomy): domain Eukaryota; kingdom Viridiplantae; phylum Streptophyta; class Magnoliopsida; order Poales; family Poaceae; genus Elymus; species Elymus sibiricus. The sequence goes on from CM077675.1 coordinate 460,164,807, forward strand.
TTTTTGCTTTTTATGGATCACACATTACTATTACAAAAGAAACAAAGACGGGAGGAGAAAATGGATAGGTGAAACCTTTTTGATATGATTACCATATGAATAAAAATTCTTTAGAAAGCTGCTGAAAAAATTACGACGCTCATCACAGGTGCTACCGAGGGCAACTTGCAGATAGCATGTACTCCTCTTCCCAACTATATTGTCTAGATGAATTGTCATTGTTTCTTTCATCATGAGTTGATGCCAATTTTTTTTCACTATTTACCTTATCAACATTCTCGGTCATTGGACGAACTAGAACATGTTTCATGGATATTTGAAGGCCTTCTATTGCGAGTTCCACTTGTCTCATGGTTGGACGATCATCTCCTTTAAATTTCACACATGCTACGGTAATTTTGGCTACTTCTTCAACTTCTTTGCCTCCCTCTTCGATAACTCGTGGATCTAATATATGTGATAACTTACCTTCTACAAGTAGTATAACAAAATTAGCAACATGGCTATCACCTTTGGAATTCATGTATGTAAATGGCTTGTGGGGAACACAAATTGGTTTGGTCAAAGTATAGATCGGGCCTTGCTCCCTCAATCCCCAAAGTTTCAACAAGTTTAGGTGGAGGGATTAAGATTATTGAGCAAACAAAGGTGTGGCAATGGTGGAGCTCAACAAGGCAAAATGGTAAAGGTTGGAGGTGGATGAAGGGGTTCTTAAATAGTGTAGTTGGGGGATGGGGTTTTTGTTACCCATTGAACCCTGTGCGCAGGGGCAAAGTCAGAAAATGTTAGACACATATTTTAAAAAGGGTTAGGGTTGAAGGTGAAAGAAGCGGTCCATATCATGTATTTTAAAAATGTTAAATGTGTATGTAAATATGTTTGTGATGTATATGAAAAATGTTGAATGTGTACTAAACAAAGTTAGCAAGTGTTGAAAAAACGATAAAATTTGACAAAGAAACAAAGAAAAACAGGAAAACCCAATAAAAACCAAAAACGAAAATCTAAGAAATACAAAAACAACTGTAAGAAAACCATTGTGAAAGAATGGAAACAATTAAACCCGAGAAAGAAACAAAGAAGAATAAAGAAAACTGGTGAAACCAAGAAAGAAACAGAGAAAATGAAAAAAGCAAAAGCAAAAGAACAGTGAAAACCCGAGAAAGAAATAAATAAAATAAAGAAAAAAGAAAGAAAAAACCGACAACCAAGAAAAACAAAGAAACCCGATAAAAAACAAAAAGAAAACAAAACAGAAAGATAGAAGAGCAGAGTGAACAACAAACAGCGAGCGATCAGCGAACAACAAACTACAGAGTTGCGCTTAAGGTTCGGCCCATATGCACGGGCGCCCTTGAGGCGAGAGGAATGATGATATACTCGCTATAGCGAGATATAGCGTTCATGCACATTTACGCAAACAAACTAGCTTTTCTTGCATCAAGTGGGCTTGTTTGGGTTGGATGCAAACAACCAAACGCATCAATACACTGCAACAATCCCTAAAATGACTAATTAAGGATACCCCTTGCAAATGTCCACCCATCTTTTCAGGCGGTTTCACTTGTCGCAATTTGAGTGTTTTCTCTTTTTTCGTAAATTCGTTTATTCAAAACGTTTTGTTTGTAGTACCATGCATGCAAATCCTGAACCGTGCTCATCACTGAATATCTCATGTGGAGATTTTCGAAAATAAATCTCATGTTAACAAATTTTGACAAACTTCGTTTTCACAAAAAATAGGAAAAACTGGAAACCAAAGAAGAAAAGACAAAAAAAATCTGATAAAAATAGAAACATGGTTGTAGTTTTTCTGTTTTCCCCCTTTTCGAGAAGCATAGCGAAAGCAAATATGTGCTTCCACGTGAAGCAAAACTGTGCTTCTAGTGAAAGCACAATTTCTTTTTCCAAGAAGCACTCGAACGAGCAAATCTGTGTTTCCACGAGAAATCATTGCTTCTCTTGAAAGTATATATTTTTCCCTTTCCGACAAGCATAACTGTGATTCGAAAGAATTTGCTCCAACTTATAAGAAAAAACAGGCAAAAACCAAAAAAGAAAACATCTACAACTTGAAAACATGTACAGAAAAAAAAAACAAGGAAGCGTCTAGCACGCAACACGTGACGGCAGCTGGACGCACACTTGACACTCACAAGGCGACCCTTGCGGGGAGCCCCGCAGGCGTAACCCTTAGATAGCTGCTCTCTTGATCCCCTCCAATTTTTACTGCCATGAAACCCGCGTTCGTGTTTATTTTCTGGCCGATCGTTTGCTTGTCGAATCAATGCCGGATCGAGTGAAATAATGAAGAACGTCGCTGATCGGAGCGATCCTACTCCCACTCGGGCAATCGGGGTGATGACTAGTCCCACTGCCTAAACTGCATCCTCAGCAGCAGCAATTATTGTACTAGCACCTCCAACCACTCAAGATCACTTTGATGCAATGCCAGCCTCGACTCACCTCCAGGTCCCAGAGATGCCTCCGTGCATAATTTCCGAGCGTATGAAGAAAGGATTAGCATCACACATTAGAAACGGAGATAGAAATTAGGCCGAGAAATTCAAGAAATGTTAAGCTTTTATATCTTGAAAGCATTTCATCCACTTGGCTAATTTTCCTGCAGCTCTCCAAGTAGTCACAAATTTTAGGACACAAGGAGGCCTGGAAATCGACCCCACATATCAACACGCAGACCAGCTGCTGCAGCCGGGGGAAGGGACAAAGAACGAAAGAAAACAGAGGAGCTCTGGCTACGCTAGTAGTGCTACTGACGAGACCAGCTCGCTCGCCGAACGGCCGGCGGGACGTCCTAGTGCGGCTGCCGGGCGTCGGAGGAGGAGGCGAGCACGAAGCGCGAGGCGAAGGTGTAGTGGTGGCAGAGGTGGGCTGCGCCGGAGACGTCGTCGTCCAGCGCGGAGCCGAAGCCGTCGCGGTCGAAGTTGCGCGCGTAGCTGAGCGGGTCGTACTGGCGGCACCGGGACGACGCGCCCGTGGGAGCCGCCGTGCACACCAGCATCCTGCTCCGCCTCCGCAGCCTCCGCACCAGCCGGGTCAGCGCCAGCCCGAACCCTGCCGGGCCCCGCCGGCCGCGGCACAACGACGACGACGACGAGCCGTTGCCCTGATCCCCCATCTCGATCGACCGCCCCTGCTCCGGTTGATTCCGGGAGAATGTATGTATCCTGGTGGTTGGAGGCGTAGGTGGGAGATTCCGTGGTGTTGGTGGCGCCGATTTATAGGAGTTGTCGAGCTGATCCACCAGGCGCCGGTGAGTGGAGTGGAGCGGGGTTGTGAGGAGGTAGGGTGGTGGTGACTGGTGACGGCGGGGAGCGGTTTCGCGTCTCCCATTCTCCCATGTGCTCCGGGCGTACGAGCGCGCATACAAAAGTACACTCTGCTGGAGCCAGTGTAGAGTAGGTGTGGTTCTTTCTTGGTTTATTATTGTAGGATGATAAACTAATCAAAAGTGGCTTCAACTACAAGGATAAGCCACGAGCCTCCTCTTTGTATCTACTCTACCTAGCTAGTAGTAGTATACTTCAGTAGTCTAGGGAGCAAGTCTGACTGTCTGAGTGAGTAGCTATCTTGATTGGAAAAGGGAATTAAGTGATGAACCTAGTTAGTTAGTGTAGCCAACGATCATGATTAGGGAGCAGCTAGCCAGGGATCAAGGGATGCTGTGTGTGAGCAGCACTGCAGCAAGCTTGCCGACCTCTAAAAAAAGCATCGATTAAGCATTTCCTACCAAGAAGGGTTTACATTTTACAAACGCAGCAGCAGGGACCCATGAATAAACTAGGCGTACGTAGACACGTAGGGACGGCGCGCAGGCGCAGAAGCATGCATGTGCATGCATACTGCCGATGCATGGGACTTGGCGGATTTGGAAGCCCGAGAAAATAGAACAGCTCGACCCTTTGCTTGTACCGAGGTGGAGAAGGGAGGAGACGGCGGTTGGCACTTGGCAGTGGGGCGGTGCGTGCGAGCGAGCGCCCGCCGGAGCCACGCCGGCCGTGTCCCGCGGGGCCTCGGCATGCGCGCTCGCGTCCGAGGAAAGGGTGGCAAAGCGGGCGTCGATCCGATCGATGCCGCAGACGGACGTAGCAATACCCCGCCATGTGCCCTGTCCGTCTTTGTAGCTGCAATACCCCAAGTTCGCTCGGACGAGAGATCACGATCGAGACTGATGCTGCTCTATCAAGCAAACGCTGCCACCAGGTTAGAGCATCTACAGCCGGGACACTAAATCCGAAACGTGGTACGATGCGTCCGCGTGCAGTGACCGAACATCCAATAAATTTTGTTGTCCGCATCCGAAAACTAACTTATATTTGAAATCATAAATCCATAGGAATTCAAACATGCAAAACAAAAACTTACGTACTACAAAGATCAACTAAAACCTACACTGCACTACTCGTTGTCGTTAAAAATGTCCACGATCTCCATGTCAGGCTTCGAATACATGGGTGACAGCCGCAACTCCGGGCCTTACGGCTCTTTCTGGTCTTCCTCTGCCTCCACATCGGCCTCCGCCTCTAGTTAGGCAAAAAGCTCGTTGATCTCTGCCCGTTTTTGCCAGATGAAGTGTCGGTTGGCCTCCACACATGCCTTGTCTTGGATGAACTCCAGAATGGCGGTCTACTCCGCTGTCTCCACTGCTTGGGCGACATCAAACTTCACCATGGCATCCTCCATGGCAAACCCGCAACCAGCTTCGGATCCACCCCCTCCATGGGCTCCGGTTGCTGCTCCGCCTCCGGCTGCGGCTCCCCTTCCTCTTGCCCCTCCTCATCCGGCTTCGATGACTCCGAAGGCAGGCTGGATGCGTTCCGGGCAACACTCCAAGCCCGGATCAACTCGAGAAGTTGGAGGCACCGTTCCGGCGTCAACATGGAGTACATGGTCACCTCCGCCAGGCCATGGCAAGCGCGGACAGGCGAGCGCGAGGAAGGCGAAGAGGGAGAGGAGTGGATTTGGTTCGAGATGGTGGCGCGGAGAGGGGTTAAGGGCCGGGTGTCGCCGTTCGGCTTAAATAGCCAGACTTCGGCCCTCGGGCGGCGAGCTGGAGCAGTGCCATATGCGTTCACACACCCCCAGAGGAGGCGCCCATCAGACGGTAGGGTTTCCGAGTGATTTTGTTTAGGACTCGATCGTCAGTCCGATGCGGCGGACGCGCACGGGCCACCCCATATACGTCCTCGATTTAGGCTAGATATGAGGGGTGTCGGTCAACCCGAACGTTTGAGGCCAGTTTGAAACGTCCTGATTGGTCGGTTTTTTACCAGTCAGTGATTGGGCCACCCGTCCGGGCATTTGAGGTGGGTGTGAGGTACCCGACTGTAGATGCAGGAGACTTCACCCGGTGAGAAATGCATATGGGATATCTCGTGCATGTAGGTCATTCATCTAGTTGGAAATTTGTATCCTCATTTCTCTGCAGTTTATTTCCCATGCAGGCTGACCATTTTCTGAGCACGCGGCTTCCATGTTTTTTCATGTGATTTCAAAGTTTGAAATATTTTTTAGGAACTGAAAGCCTGATTTAACTTTCGTTTGCATATTATGTTCTTAACAACGAGGACTTCTAAACAAGGTCACTCTTCAATATATTTTGATAAGTTTAAAATTTTGAGTTTTGAAACATGATGAAACCTTACTAAAGATGGTGATCCCCTATGATATAGTCTATGATACTCGTTTCATGCCAATTTGTTTTATTGAGAAACACAATAATGCACTTTAGAAAATGATAAAACCCAATAAAACTTGATAAGAAATTAATAATTAATGTTTATACAAACTTGTAATTTTAAATTTGAACTGGATAGACACGGAATTAAACATTGTGATAGGCTTTGGAACATGATGAACCACTTTGAAATGACATGACTATTTTTGAAACATAATAAAACACATTTGCACACATTTTACAATATGATACCTTATGGTACTTAATGAAATACAATGAAACTAATGATTAACACACTCTGGAGTATTATGCGACACAAGGATTAAGTCTGGAATGATGATATATGGGATAGAGTTGTGGTAGCACCGATTGAAGATAAGCATGTCCAACATCCTCCGAGATGGGGCATATTCAGCGCAGGCCTCTAGAAGCTCCAGTGCATAGCGAATGGTTAAAGTGTGCTGATAATGTCAAAAGAGATCGGGGTAGACCAAACTTGACATGGGAAGAATCCGTAAAAAGAGATATGAAGGACTAGAATATCACAAAAGAACTAGCCATGAACGTGGATGCATGGAAGCTAGTTATTCATGCGCAAGAAGCATGAGTTGGTTGTGAGATATGATGGATTGCAGCTCTAGCCTACCCAACTTGTTTAGAACTAAAGGCTTTGTTGTTGTTGTTGTTCTTGTTGCCGTTGTTGTTCCAAATTTCATATTTAAAAATGTATGGAAATATCTTCATGATTAGTCTTGTTCAATAAGTCTCCTTACCATGACCCCAAATATGTAAACAAAACAGAAATCAGGAAAAAAATAACATGACAGTGGGTGGGGGGGGGGGGGTCCCCACTTGAATATGATCTCTATTCAAAGAAAATAACCGGTTAAGACTTAAACTAGGTCAAAAACCATGATCCGGTTTATGAGGAAGACCAAATCAAAAACCTTGATCCAATGTATAAGGAATACCGAACCCAAATACCATACAACCCTGGGGAAAAGAGCAGGTAAACACAACGCACCCCATACATAGTTAGGGAATCTCCAACGCTGAACCGTAAATGGACACGACAAATGTCCGATTTTATGTCCGTACGTGGTCCGCGGACATGATGCGTGAGGGATTCATCCAATGCTATTCACAAAGTAATCCGGTTGGAGGATATAAAGTAGGTGGGGACCATGCATGTGGTGCGATATTGTGGTATGGTGTCCGGCTGAGAGGGGAGAGGAGAGGGGGACATGCATGTGAAGAGATAGAAAAGATAGAAGGAACACGCGAAGGCTATGTGTTGGTCAAGTGCATGTTCGGACTCCCGCAAAGCTCCTCACGTTTGTTCCGGATTTGCCGGGAAACGGACATCCAGACCACTTTATGGATCGATGTGGTCCCATTGAATGACAAAAGTTAACACAAATGGTCCGGACACCATACTCCAAACATATACCAGAGCTTTGAGGGTCTCCTTTGGAGATGCCCTTACAACACAATGCAAAGGCGAACTAGCTACAGATATAGGTTGTTGGGAGCAGCAACACAGGTTATGTCAAACTATCCAAAATGCAGTATTAGCAAGACAACAAGGTGGCAAGCTCAGAGGTCACCACAAGAGCAAACGAGCAGAAACAACATCGAGACCGCTCACATCAGATAACGTTGGGTTCCACCATCAGGGAGTTGCACTATTGCTAGACCCTAGCCATCGCATAGCCAACATTAGGGCTCTCTAGCCCGCGGCGAGGTTAGGATGACGGAGGGGGAGGGGCGACTCATTGAGCATGCACCGAGAGAATGTTAATTAGTTGGTGGGAAGTAGCGAAGGAGTGATGGTCTGATAGAGAGGCCTCAGAAGAAAGTATCTCAACCAAGTCCGTGGCGGAGTGTAAATGGGAGGGGCGCGGGGGGGGGGGGGGGGGAGGGGGTAAGGGGTTGGAGGGATAGACAACGACCAGTGGATGAGAGCAAATGATCCAAGGAAAGACCGGACATAGTGTTGCAGGAAGCTCTCATGGCTAGAGTATATGAAAATCAAGGCCATGCCCTTGCCACATATGGAGTTTAGGCTTTCGGATGCACATGCAGAGTAATTTTCTATATCTAAATAGCTAGCCATCATTAACTATTTTTCTCAACATGCAAGAGCATGACACATCATCACATAACATGCATGAGAAAATGGCCACCCCATTATCATATGTTTCTTAAAATGCAAGCATGCTACTTCATCATGAAACATGCATGAAAAAAAGATCCATCTCCGCATGCAAACATAAATAAAAAAATTATTTACAACTATATAGTAATCAAAGATAATAAATTATATGTTGGTTTTAGCTTTTTATATTATTACTTCAAATATTTATGTTTCATACACTGAATCACAATGAAATATGTTGCAAAATATTCCCGCAAGTGCGGGGTATTATTTAGTATCCGAAAAATGTGTGAACAAATGCAAAAATTCTGGGGGTTTTCTTTTACAACAAATAAGGTTGAGTGGTATACATATGCATTTATTCTCATGAAAAAATAGCATACATGTTGCTCTGCATAGAAAAAAACTGATACGTAAAATCGTTTTTTGAAGCATTATGAGGTCCGATAGGAGAATGGTGTAGAGAAGAAAACATATAGCGATAATTGTTGGATCTTAATCCAACGGTCAACTGTAGATTATCATAATAAAGAAACAAAAGGACAGACAATTTTGTTCTCCCACGCGAAAAGGAGTCAGTCCAACGTCTTGCTCGCTAGATCTATCTAGCCGTGGACGTATGGCTTCGAAGGGGACCCAGCACCATAAACTAGCGATGACCGGGTCGGGTGTGGTCAGAACTCCGTGCCAGTGCCATCGGCCAGCGGCTGGATACGAACCATCAACCCGTGAGTCGCACGATGTAAACGACAGCATGCAGTGTGCGTGCGACACAAGTGCACACCCACGGTTTTCCGAGAAGAAGCAGATCCACGTCCCTTGCTCGTCATACGAATTTGACCGGTCAGCGCGACATGCCAATGGCACTCACTGGCAGCATATTTCGAGCCGCCAAGGAATATACACGTCGGGTCCATGTGGTCGCACGCATCTATCTTGTAGAGTACATTCTCAGTCTCGTCAGATCGGCCATGTGGAAACAGTGGGAGCACACATGGTTTCCACTGAGAGCCCCATCACATGCACGCACGCACACCCCATTGCTCATGGCTGACGACATACGGCTGCTGAATGCATGACCCTACTCAGCATTCTCATCCCTCGTCTGCTCAATCGCCAATCGCGGTTCTGTTTTGTGGACCTTCAGAATTCGAAACAATTGTCCTCAACTAAGAAAAATAAAATCAAAAACACTCTCCGCACCACATCATATCCCATCGATGTGTGAACGTAGCTCATATGGTTAGGTTCATTGTGATGTGACCAACCCATTCAGTGTTCAAGTTTTAAATTTGAGGCGTATTTTCTTGGATTTTATTTTAGACCTTTTGACGAAGGAAACGTCCCCGTCGACTATGAAGGTGTATGTGGTGATATCGTCAATCTAAAAATGATATGTCGCCTCAATTACTCGTAGGTATTCATAGGAGTAGGGTATTCTTACGTGCGTTCATAGAAGTGAATGTATGTGCATATATATATAAGCGTTTATGTATGTATTATCTATACCTACTAATAAAGGAAATTGATATTCTTGATACGTCGTTACTTTTTGCACAAACCCCCCTGACTATTTTGGTAATCAACCCGTAGTCCCGAGGAAAACGATACGCCAAAATAAGAAAGGTTCGTATTTAGCCTAGAGGATCGAACTCACAACCTCCCTCCCCATCAATGACAGTACAGCCAACTCGGCCAGCCATTGGTTGTGCTTGATTGTAGCGTTCGTTTTGTAAGTAATAGTACCATCTCGTTCCTTGACATAAAATTCTCCTAACTTAAATATGTTCGGGATTTGCTAGAGAATCAACGAGACGCCTTGAGAAAACAAACATAGGATAAAGTGTGAGTTGCCTATATAAAAGAAGACCCAAGGATCAAGGATGAAACAACTTGTGCATCGGAGCCTATATAAGAGAGAGACCCAATGAACTTAAATTAGAAAGAAAGAGAGAGACCCAGCAAAGAAGGAAACATACCCAGCGAAAATGTGCTTTGATGGCCGAGCTACCTGCAGGCCGGTATCAGACACGTCTGTGCACGTCGTGATCAGTGCCAAGCATGTATGCAGCAATTGTATTTGTAGTAGAGGCCGTTGCACAGTGCCCGTATTTGCTAGAAAGTAAACCGTGGCAGCTCACGTATACTAGCCATTGAAAAAAATAGCACGCTATAGCGCCGCTAATAGCACGCTATAGCATATTGAGAATCGTCTCGCTAAATTGATACATGTACAATGTCTCGCTAATAGCACGGTATAGCACGTTAATAACATATTTTCAAGGACGCCGCTATTTTGTATAGCACACTATTTTTTCCCTTGATACTAGCAGGCAAAGCAGTGCGTGCACGGCTGCCTGGCTCGGTCACGCGCGCACAGCCGCACACTGACAGAGATGCATCTGCACGACATGGGATTGACTCCGTCAACATGTGCCATGAAAGACAGCCGTTTGAGTCGATCATGGGGGCACCGATTCTACTAGTCTAGGCTGAAACGCACGGCATGCACAGCCCACGAAAACTCCTCAACACAGGAGAGTCCAGTCATCTTATTTTCCAATTTTAGTAACTAGCAAAGTGGTCCGCTCAAATACGCGGGCTAGAATTTAACAACCATGAAGACGCATTGTTTGACTAATATCTTAGCGTTCAATCATGAAAATATATTGTTTTTATTCATATAAGGAAAATTTTGAAACAAATGTAGTAAACTTTCCTTATATTCATCCGCATAGATACAGTACAATCATGAATTTGCCACGATAATTCATCTCTGATATCGGGCTCAGCTATTCCTTATAAGCAGTAAAATAGTTGAAAATAGCAAAAAAAAATCACAAAAAACCCAGTTTTTTTTTGTGAAAGATGATTTAGTGTGTGTTATCCTGCAAAAAAAAAAAGATGCTTTAGTGTGTTATGCGCGTGTGAAATTTGATGAAGTTTGAACTTTCGAGGAACCTGTGGCAAAAAGACAAAATTACATCCGAACAGTGCAGAATGTCATATTTTCACAGGCCAATTCTTTCTTTTTTTGCCAACATATATTTGCCTAAGATATGTTTTCTTTTGTACCTAATAAACTATATCTTTGCACGTATCTAAAGTTTGTAACCTCTTTATGAACTATTTCCATCAAGTGTTGTATTTTTTTCCGACACTTATTGGAAAGTAGTAGACCAGATGCATCACGACATATAGTGTGTAACAAGAATCTCAGCATAGATACCCACTCAGTTTTTTTTTGCTTTGCATATAAGATTTTTCTGAAGTTAAACTTCGTAAAGTTTGACAATTTTATATTACTTACAACAGAATACAATTATGAGGTTCGTGCAAGGATTCTGTACTTTCAGGTGTGATTGTCTTTTCTAACCACCGATACATTCCATGTTATCCAGGCTTGTAGCAGTTCATCTTCTTGTAGAATTCCACTTGGTACAAAAAGCATACAAATATATGCTCAATTTGCCATACAGGGAGTATTTATGAAGGCATAGCTCTAGGCATCATTTTTTTCAATACTAATGAATAATTTATGAAGATCTATCGGTCGTCATTAGCTAGTTTATCAAATTAACGGTTGGATGTTTCTGGTTAATGTGGGAATTTCTAGCCCATTTTCCTATTTTTGACCCGTATTTTTCTTTTGTAGATAATAGATAGATAGATAGCTAGCTAGATAGATAGATAGATGCCAACGTGCTCCTCTCGTGGCTGCCCTGCGGTGGAGGGTTGCTTGGTGTGGCAGGTGGCCAGATCTGGCTCACCACCGATGCCGCTGGCCCGCATCGATGGCAGAGAGGTGCGTGGTGGTCCATGTAAGGCAACGTTGCGGTTGTTGTGTAGGGGATGTACGTGTCAGTGGAGGTTCGAGCATGGAGGTGCTAGTTGGCGCCGGCCAAGTGCGTTGGAGTGAGGTTTTGCTGCTCCAGGCGAAAGCCTGGCCGACGGTGGCGACGCCTATCGCCATCACTATGATGGGAGGAGCGAGAAATGTCTCACCCTCACGGCCGGCCAGGTTCCCTCCCCCGATCGCCTTCTTTAAATACACGCCGCCGGGACCAAGGGAGTCAAGCTAAGCTAAAGCACGTACGCCACGCCAGCAGCACAGCTTGCAGCCTCTTCCGTCGTCCGTCGTCTCCCCCGCCCACGGCCGTACGTCCAACAGCGGGGATGTGCGCCGTGAGCGCGCGCTGCGAGGTGTACGGGCACTATCCTTCTTGAGGCGTCGTCGACGAGATCAGCGAATCCTCTTCTCTCAGATCGAGTTCTTCAGGTGAAAGTCAAGATCCTGATGTAGGATCGGGCGGCGACGACGTCTTCAACGTCGCTCTCCCTCTTGGGGGCGCCGTCTTGAAGACCTTGATCCCTCCTACACTTCCTCGGGGCTGGAGGTGCATGACATCGTGGTCGGCAGGTGCCCGACTGGTGATGCGGAAGTTGCATTGCGACTTGTGTGGTGACGATGATGGTTGCAAGACGAACATGGTTGACACTACGTGACGATGATGGCTTGCCTTCGTCGTCGACCGTTTGGCATGCTCTTGAGCGTGAAGTCGGAGCTGCGGCGTTGCGGGGCGAAAAAACGGCAACGACGCCAGGTGATGGGCAGATCGAACTCTGTCAGTGCAAGGTGTGCTACTTATCTCCTGCGAGGCTTGTCATCCAAGTCGGAGCGGCCTGGTCCACGAAGAGGATGAATGGTCGAACCAGGGAGAAAAAACTAAGCACCATGCAAAGGGGATGAATGGTCTAACCAGGAAGAAAAAGCTTGGATTTTTCTTTCTTTTTTAGCGGTAAGCACCACGTGAACGGCGTGAACGTTAAGCTACCTGCAGGTGCCAAATGGTCCCATTGAACCAAAAGTTAATATCACACCAGCCAAACAACTACCGCCAGCTGCGTGTGCTCTTTTAAAACCAGCCCAGCAGGCATATGACGTGTATGCGTAACCATGTGTACCAGAGGCCCACGTACAACGGGAGCAACCCAGCCTGTCGGGGATATTACCCCGCGGTATAACCCGGCCGGGACTCGGCGACTCATTGCTGCGCCAGCCGAGCTTGGCGACTCATCGGTGACCCGGCATGAGATATGACCCGGCAGGAGGTATGACCCGGCCCATCGTATGGCGGCTCATAGGTCACCTCTATTACCGGGTCACAGGACGACCAGGCCCAAGGCCCAGCATGTAAGCCGGCGCAGGCGGCTCACAGAGAAGGCCCAAAGAAGAGGAAGGAATCCCTTACAAGAGAAACAAGACCCGGATTAGGATTCAAGAGAGACTAGTCATAATCCTACTCCTAGTAGGACTCTACATGTAAACCTACCCCTTCCACTTATATAAGGAGGGGTAGAGCACCCCTAGAGGGACAAGTTTTCAAGTCATTAGACATAGACAGATTAGAGGCTCTCGAGATTAGAGGTAGCGACTCCGCACCCTTGTAATCGAGATCGTCATCCTCATCAATATAGACACAAAGCAGGACGTAGGCTTTTACCTCCATCGGAGGGGCCGAACCTGGGTAAACGCGCGTCTCTCGATTCCGACCAACCCCTCTCAAGCCGCCACATAGTTGCGATGGCCTCACACCTAAGTTCTCTCACGAGGACATCTTGCCGTGACAAATCCACGACAGTTGGCGCCCACCGTGAGGCCGCGCACGGTGGTGTTGTGTTCTTGGAGGGAGCCCGCCAGGGATCGAAAATTTAACGATCGGCCGGGTAAGGAAGAGCCGCCGCGGAAGAATTTTATACGCTGTCGGAAGCGAATGATGCGATCCAATCTAGCCTGAGGTGGTGAGACACTGCAGTCAGGACAGTTCCGATCGCAACAGCTCATACATGCCTGGATCTGTCCAACCATGAAGGACAAAATTTTTTTTTACGAGAAGAAGCCAGAAGTTGTGTGTTCACATCAGGAGTCAAGATTGTTAAACAAACCCAAGGAAACAAGCGACACACTATTGCTGTCTCTCGTATTGTACGCGGCCGCGTTTCCCAACATGATCTGACTTAAGGCTGCCATAGCTTGTCCGTCAGAAAAAAGGAAAATTCACTATGAAAAGCTATGACTATTCCAAGTGCAAGGCGATCAAGCAAAAGGAAGAAAAAAGATATATGTCCAAGCGTACATGCATGGATTTCTATTAAGCTATTTGTGTGAAGAAAGTTGGAGTTTTCTTGGATGGAAAATTTTGATCCGAATCGCCGAGGTCAACAGGAAGTCCGCGGCCAGCCGGGTTAATTAGTTCTGTAATTTAGATTCGGAGCGGAGCGGCTGGTCCAAGTCTAATTCAGTTTTCCATCTCGGCCTGTACCAATATCACACAAGGGAAAAGTGTTAGCTACCATGAACGCGTGCAACGGCTTATTGTACGGAGAATACGAGCCGGGTAGTACTAGTACTTGTACAACTTAGTCAGATTGCCACAGCTCAAAGTCAGAAAAAGAGGAAAAGATTGTCACGTTAATCTCACACATAATGGCAAAGGAAAAGCAGAAGGTAGCCAGCTTGTACATGCGTGTACGTATGACAGAGCACATGCATGGGCAAACCTATGAGCCGGCTGATCACATCAAAGTAGAATTGGCCGGCTGATCAACGCGATGAAAAAGAAAAAGAAGCAAGAGGCGGACACCCGTGACCCGGATACGGAAGGGACCCCGACTCGGTCTCCACCGCCACGGCCTTGCATTGAGCCGGCTCACTGTGTCGCGCCTGCGGTTGCTACCGTGGCTCGCCTCTGCTGCCATGACGCGCTCCGCGCGCCCGCGCCGCTCGAGCGGCCCCCGAGTCGGCTGTTGCTGTGTCCCGTCCGCCGGCTCACCACGCCCGTCGCGCCGCCTCCGCCCCCGCAGCCGTGCCAAGCCGCCTGTTTCCGAGTCGCACCGCCCTCGCCTCCGTTTTTGCTCCACCCACGCGAGCACGCTTTCGAGCCAGCTCCGTCCGCGCTGCGCCGCTGCGCCCCCCGCTGGCTCCACCTGCGAGCAGGCCGACCGGCTCCGTAGTCCGCCGGCCGATCCGTCCGCCCGCTGGCTCCACCTGCGAGCACGCCGACCGGCTCCGTAGTCCGCCGGCTAGCTCCACCAGCGAGCACGTCCTTCACATCCCAACGGTGATGACCTGAGTCGGACAAAAAGGGGAAAAAATGTGCTGGCACGTTTTGGCACTACATATTACGTGGAGTTAAGGCTGCTATTAATTCACATATGGAAGAAAAAGGGAGGTCACGCAGTGGATGAATCAATTGGTGCTGGTAGTACTTCATGGAGAATCAAATACTAGCACATTCACATTGCTGGTGCCTTCGTACATAATTTCGGGTCTGCGCGCAGATTATCCGTCGACCAAATGCATCAGGTGATATCCGCCCTGTTTATTTTATTAAGACATATTAAATTCTTTGGGAACAATTATTCCGTCCTGCAATATTTTTATGCGCAGGCGATTCTTCATTACAAAAGTGGCATTATATCGCGGAGATGGAGCGCGCACCAGCATCATTCTGCACTGGTGTTCGTCCGTGTTGCGTTACTCAACGGACTCGCGCACCGGCTTCCGACGCCACGACCGCACCGGCTTACAACGCCGCGGCCGTCTCTCGCGGCCGCACCGGCTTACAACGCCGCGGCCGTCTCTCGTGATCGCACCGGCTTACAATGTCGCGGCCGTCTCTCGCGACCGTGCCGTCTTCAGACGCTGCGGCTGACTTTTACGTCTACATCAACACGCCAGGGGCCGCATATACCAGTACGAGCTGCCCTACGAGCGCTCGTGAATCGCCACCCTGCGGTCCAATCTACATTGACACGTCACTGTCGTGCTTGCTCACTTGAGCCGCCCAACGGACGCGCGCAAGCCGCCGTGCCCGCGGTCCGGTTTACATCAACACATCGGTGCAGTGCTCGCCTATACGAGCCGCCCAACAGACGCGCGCAAGACGCCGCCCCTGTGATCCGGTTCATTCCAACGACTCTGAAGCAAGTCATTATCAGCCTCTGCCTCCACCGGATGGCTCGATGGATAGGCATACAAATTGTCGCCACTGCGGTTTGGTTAACTTCAACAGCCAGCCGGGTCGAACCATCGGCCGAGTTACTGACAAAACTCATATGGGATCATTCATAACCCGTCATCTCAACATTCCGCGGGTTCATGTTGCGTTATCAACGCTAAGGACATACAATGAGCGTCGCGAAGATCATCAACTCGCCACACGCCTCTTGTTTCAATAAATTCAGCTTTCAACTGTCAATTATATGCCGGCTTATACAATAGCCAAGTGTGAAGAATCTCAAGCCAACTCCTCAAGTCGTCTTAAGACTTGGAGGCTACACAGACATTACTCGGCAAATTCAGCCGGTTTCAACAATTCAAGAGCCCCGGTTATTAAAGGGAAGACAACCGGGTCCTGGAGACTACTGCCACATTGGTGCAGGTTTAAAGGCTGTTAGAAAATTTTCAGCTGAAAAAGTGCCAAGCAATTTGGGAGTCCCGGTTCAAGAGAAATCTATCTTTCACAAAGTTTTGAGATCTCGATATCCGGCTCAGCATCCGGTTCAAAAGGAATTCATCTCTCGCAAGTTCGAGTTTTCAGAAAATTAAAAGTTTCCCAAGAGGACGAGCCGCCATGATGCACCGTTCAAACATGGGTGCCCTGATTCATTGGAGTTTCTGCCGTTTCTTCAAAAAGATGGTGTAAAGGTGGATACTTCAACAAGGTCATTTGGGGGCTTCCAACCCGCCGGGTTTAGCTTACACACCCTCTTGATCGGCTCTTCAGCCACCGTAAGGCCGGGTTGTATACCCAAAAAGTTGACTCCGTCAACAAGGTCATTTGGGGGCTTCCAACCCACCGGGTTTAGCTTACACACCCTCTTGATCGGCTCTTCAGCCACCGCAAGTTCGAGTTAAACCTGCCTGTATGCTGCTGCTGCTCCGCTAGGTGACCCGCCGAACTCTTACCAGTTAATCTCGACTAGAGACCCTGAGCTGTTCAAAGTATTTGACAGTCACTCTCACTAGAGACCCTGTACTGGTCAAGGTTAAACCGGCGGCTCTTGTCACGTGAGGGTCGGCTTACGGAAAGCGAGGATAAACTCACCCATCTGCTGCATACTCTCCGCTATGTGGCCCGTTCGTACTCTTAAACAGTTACTCTTTTAAAGACCCTACACTATTTAAGGTTCAAACGACGGATTTATGTCACGTGAGAAGTAGCTTATGGGCCCGAGGGGTACTCATGCCCTGCTGCGCCTCTCTATGGTTTGTTGTGCTCTTACCAGTTAATCTCGCCTAGAGACCCTGAGCCGCTCAAAGGAGTTGACGGTCACTCTCACTAGAGACCCTGTACTGTTAAGAGTTCAAACAACGAGTTCATGCCAGGAGAGCCGGCATATGAGTTTTCGAAAAAGAACAAAGCTTGAGTCATACATTACAACTTGCATTACATCATCCTGCATTGCATCATCACATCATGCATCATCATACATGCATAACCATATTTGTTTATGCTGCGGAAAGCCAGTCACCAAACCGGGTTACATCGTACCCTCTGCAAGGAACAAATATATCTTTCATAGCCAACATGGCTGGATCTTCATCATGGTTTATCATAACCAGTATTAAATGATTGGGGTTTTTTCAAGCCAGCTTGGAAAATTGATTATTCTTGAAAAGCCGCCCTATCAGATATAATGCCGTATCATTTAATTGACCGGCTATTGGATTTCTTCAACCAGTGCTCTGTAGTATACTACAACACTCATGGATTTCTCAAACATATATTTGCCGGGTTGCACCGCAACCACGAGCAGGGATTTCATTTCAAAGACAAAAGAATTATTCCGGGATATTCATACCGGGTTATATTGCAACCATGGTCAAGGATTCATTTCAAATCAGATCAAATATCAGTTCAAGAGAACTTCTGAAGTGCATTATGATGGGATATTCTCATACAGTCCCAAGTCGCTGCAGGCGTGCGACCCGGCACTTGGGGGCTACATCATGTGATGTTTTTCTTTTCAAAGGAGAAGTGGATATAAGTCCCGAGTCGCCGCAGGCATGCAACCCGGCCCTTAGGGGCTACACTACTCAGATCAAAATTGCTACAGTCCCAAGTCGCCGCAGGCGTGCGACCCGACACTTAGGGGCTATAGTATTCAGCTGTTCAAGCAGATTATAAGGTCCAAATTGAAAGACCCGGCCCATCACACGCTGATGAGCCGACCCTTGGGGGCTACACTTGTGAAATACAAGACACTCAGTATATATCTGGCGACTCAGATGACAACCCAGATTTCTCAACATTCAACACCAAGTTCAAAAGTCCCAGGTTGTTGCAAGCAAAACAACTCGGTCCTTGGGGGCTACACTAGCCGAAGCTTTATAAAATATAAGACAGTTACAAGTCCCAGGCTGCTGCAGGCAAGACAACCTGGTACTTGGGGGCTACACAATCAAAGATATTATTGCAAAGCGCCAAGTCATCATGGATAAACTTGGAGCTTGGGGGCTACAGGTAATATGAAGATAAAAAATAGAAGAACATCTTCAAGCTATCAATTTTGAGTGAGCTAGGTCTCATGTTTTGGTGGAGCGGAAGCATTGAAAGCCGGCTCAGCATCTCCCGGGTTTCTTTATTCCCAATAATGTTATCAAGTCAACTGGAGTCCGCTTGTTTTGACCCGGCGTCACCAGCGATCATGACCCGGCATTGTCAAAAATCATGACCCGACAGATTCTATATAAACAACCCAACTCCACAGGTTGAAGTGGTTTAACAATGGATGAAATTCTGTTTCCCAATATTTTTTATCAAGCCGAAGCAATGGAAGCCGGCTCAACTTCATATGCTTTTCTTATCTCCAATAATTTCATCAAGCCAAAGCATTGACGGCCGACTCAACGGCATATGGGTGTTTTATCCTCAATATTTTGCAAATGACGTGGATCTACAGTATGATCGTGAAGACGGCTCGTTAATATGAAGAAACCCGGATCTTCAAGGAGCTACTTCATTAAGCCGGCCAGTGGAGCAACCGGTCCTTTAACATATTTGTTATTCTTATTTCAGGAGCTTACCATGAATAAATTCAAGCTAACCTGGGGGCTAATGTCGGGGATATTACCCCGCGGTATAACCCGGCCGGAAGTATGACCCGGCCGAGACTCGGCGACTCATTGCTGCGCCAGCCGAGCTTGACGACTCATCGGTGACCCGGCAGGAGATATGACCCGGCAGGAGGTATGACCCGGCCCATCGTATGGCGGCTCATAGGTCACCTCTATTACCGGGTCACGGGACGACCAGGCCCAAGGCCCAGCATGTAAGCCGGCGCAGGCGGCTCACAGAGAAGGCCCAAAGGAGAGGAAGGATTCCCTTACAAGAGAAACAAGACCCGGATTAGGATTCAAGAGAGACTAGTCATAATCCTACTCCTAGTAGGACTCTACATGTAAACCTACCCCTTCCACTTATATAAAGAGGGGTAGAGCACCCCTAGAGGGACAAGTTTTCAAGTCATTAGACATAGACAGATTAGAGGCTCTCGAGATTAGAGGTAGCGACTCCGCACCCTTGTAATCGAGATCGTCATCCTCATCAATATAGACACAAAGCAGGACGTAGGCTTTTACCTCCATCGGAGGGGCCGAACCTGGGTAAACGCGCGTCTCTCGATTCCGACCAACCCCTCTCAAGCCGCCACATAGTTGCAATGGCCTCACACCTAAGTTCTCTCATGAGGACATCTTGCCGTGACAAATCCACGACACAGCCCATGGCACCGGTGTATTTCAATTTAACAGTCAGCGTATACACGGGAGAAAACAAGTCAGCACTCATCACGGTGCTATATTACACGGCACGGATACCGGCCTGCAGGTAGCTCGGGGGAAAAGCTAGCGCTCGTCGATCTCGACCGGCGGAGCGCACCAATCTCCTGTGAGGATGTCTACATCTGATCATGGCAAGAATCCAGCGGGTAGTCAGGACCCGCTGCGCTCGGACAGGGCTCGTCTGGAAGAGGCTCTAGGGAAGTTGGGAATCACAGATGAGGAAGCTCTACTCCGTTGGTCATTGATGATCGCGAGGAGGATGCGCCGGAGAAGTGGCTACTAGCAGGGAAGGTACTGTACCGCAATTTGTTTCACATCCACACCATTACCAATGCACTTCGACCGGCGTGGGGGAACCCTCGAGGACTTCAATTCAGATCGATGGGAGAAAATATATTCGTGGCCGAGTTTGAATCGAAGTGAGATAGGGATCGCATATGGGATGGATCGCCATGGCACATCAGCAAGAATGCGGTCATCTTGGCCGATTTCAAGGATTGCATGAGACCCGACGAGGTTAACTTTGATAGGCTTCATCTATGGGCTAGGGTTATGAACCTACCCTATAATCTCCGTGACGACTCATGGGGTAAGGTAATTGCAAAGCAGATTGATCAGGGAGCTACCCACGCGCAGTTTGATCACATGGGTGGTTTTCTGAGGGCGAGGGTTTCAGTTGATGTGAATAAACCGCTTAGACGGTGGATTGTCATTGCTTCGGCAAAGAGACAGAAGCAGGACGCTTATGATATCCAATATGAAAATGTGCCTCACTTTTGTTTCTCATGTGGCCGGCTTGGACATTCTGATCCGTATTGCCCAACTCCAGGACACCGGGATGATAAAGGGGAGCTGCCCTTTGGTCCGAAGTTGAGGGCACCTGAGGAACGCAGGAAGACTGCCTCGGGGGATGCTGCAGGAAAGGAGCAGCAGTCGGGACCGAGCAGCAAGAGGGAGTCCAAGAACTCCAGTAATGTACCGGATGGGGGCGCTGAGGTGAACTCTCCCAGTAAAAAGAATAAACAGCATAAGAGGAAAGAGGCGCCGCAACAGGTCTACCGTCGAGTCGAGCCTGTACCACAACTCCTGCTGACAGCAGCCGGCGATACATCTGAGAACACTGATCCGGCCTGTTCTAAGGGGGATCAGGTGGATGACGACCTTGGGATGGAACAAGGGTTTGAAAGGATTCCGAAGAAGAAGAAACCAACACCAGAGAACTCGGCAGAGGCTGCTAGCCAGCCCTTCCCGTCCCAATAAATTGCATGAGTTGGAACTGTCGGGGGCTTGGGAACCCATTGACAGTTCGAGAGATTCGCCAGATTGTGAAGCAGGAAGGCCCCTCCCTTCTTTTTGTAGGAGATATGCCCTAGAGGCAATAACAAATGTTATTATTTATCTCCATGATCATAATTATGTTTATGTTTCATGCTATAACTGCTATGGTTCTCGAGTCTGCAATAACCACGAGGCTTGAAGGAAGACTCATATGCACATGTGGAATAATAAACGGTAAAATGTATTCCTAGTCTGGCCTCTAAGACTAGCTCAAGTGTTGCATGATGGTTCTGTTTTCCTGATCATGGGCATGACTATGCCGGCAATTTTGAGGGCACGATGTTAGTAGAACACTTGTGTTGAATCGACCCGATTGATGTTACGCTATGAGATTCATTCGTCATAAGTTAATGGTTAATAACACAGAGAAGTTAATGTTTGCATAATTCCTTAGACCATGAGAGTGTTGAGTTTCTTCATACTTGCTTCATGAACTTTGGGGTTTGTTAAACGTCATCCGTAAATGGGTGGCTATTACGGCGGCTTACGGGTTCATGGAAAAGTGTGTTAAGTAACTTGATAGCTCAAGATTGGGATTTGCTCCTCCGACGATGGAGAGATATTCTCGGGCCCTCTCGGTGTTACCGTATCCATCATCGTCTGACCAGACACAAGAGTGATTTGATCACAGGGATGCCGGAACACGGAAACGAGAAAAGAGAACAAAAACCGGCAATGAGGTAACTGGCATTGTGGACAAGTGTTGATCCACGAGGATGTCGATCTTTCTCACCTCGGGTATTTGTAACATATCGCGAAGCAACAGGAATAGCACACGACAACTGGAGGTTCACTCGAATATTCATTCGTGTGGGTATAGGGGTCAATATGGGTGTCCACGGCTCCGATGTTGATCATTGATCGGAAAGAGTTCCGGTCATGTCTATACTTCACCGAACCTATAGGGTCACATGCTTAAGGGTCATCTATCTGCTGAATACTAGACGGGGAGTCTGAGAGAAAATCACCGAAAAAGTTTCGGACAAAACGGAAACGTTCCGGAGAGAACACCGGAATAGTTCCGGTGAAACTGAAAAGTTGTTTCAGGGTATTCCATTAAGTCAAATTGGTTCTGGCACATGCCTGGAAATTCTTGGAGGATGCCAGAACTGTTCTGGAAACTTCTGGGAATTTTCCGGGACAAAAACCGGAAATGTTCCGGAGCAGCCGGAACCACTTTGGTTGCTTTTCGCTGAAGAAACATTGTTCCGAAATTGTTTCGTAATGCGTTCAAAATTGTTTTGGTGGGTGCTAGAATTATTCTAGGCACACAGAAATAATTTGGGTTTTAACGGACGCAGAAAAATGTGTTCGTGAATAGTGAAAAGCACTTTTTGGGCTGATTTGCAAATGGGGTTTTTCTTCTAGAAGAAAACCACTTTTGGTGTGTGAAAGGGAGGTGGATCTCGCCAAGGGGGCTGCAAATTTCGGCCATGGCATGGGGGGCCCTCCTTGAGGTGTCCTTCCACCTCATGGTGGATATCTTCTACACACCCTTATGTGGCATGTGGTGGAAAGATCCTAGGAAGGTCCTTTTGGTCTTTCCTCTACCCCTTGCTCCTCCTATAAATAGAGGTGGAGAGAGCTCTCCAAAATCAGATCATGCTTGCTCTCATACACATGCCATAGACTTGTCTGGCTTCTCTCTCCCTCCCAGCGAAATAGTTTCGTAGAGCCGAAAGGCTGTCTGGGTTCCGGTGGGAACTAGTTCTGGACGGCGAAGCCCTGCCGGATAGATGACACCGTATGTGTGCAACTCTGTAGAGAGATCGTAGTTTCGGTCTTAGTTCGAGAGTGCCTTCCGAACGGCTGTCCGAGTGATCGTCCGAGTTTTGAGGGTCCTCCAGAAGGGCTGTCCGAGGATCCGTCCGGTGGGACTATCCGAGGGACTGTCCCGATGCCTCCCGAAGGGCTGCCCGGAGATCCGTCCGGTGAGCTGACGTGGGAGTACATCCTCGCGGTTGGGAGGTTGTAAATCCTAGCTGCGGGGATCTGCACCGCCGATCGTCATCGACTCTACTTCCGCTGCGCTACGAGTCGGTAACGAAAAAGATCAAACCTTGTATGCAGTCTCCATAGTGATCCTGGGCTGGTACGTAGGTCGGAAATTTTTTGTTTTCTGCTGCGTTCCCCTAACAGTGGCATCATGAGCCGTGCTATGCGTAGATGCAGGTTGCGATCTAGAATACATGAGATGTATGGGTGTTGCACAATATAATTAGGTAGTAGATGAGTTCTATTGCTGAAAATTATTTGTGCGGGTAGCAGATGAAATCTGTTACCCGATGTTCTTGTTGCTTCCCTGAAATTTGCATATTTCTGATCTTGATAACGGTATGGTGGAGTTTCAAAGTTCTGGCAATCCGCGATCCTGATTGATCAACGAAGTGCTAACTGTTCTTTGAATTCCACCGTAGTTAAAAAGAAAGATGAAATTTCGCAGACGAAAGGGCAATGGAGATATGATCTGCACGGGGGTCATGCGTATGACGAAGTTTAGTATGGGGCTCGGGATTTCATTATCTTGTGTTTCATACACCCCGCGATGTTAATCTAGCGACTTGAATTATCATACTTGATGATAAAACGTTGGTAGCTGCGGTTTGTTCGAAACCTTAGAAGCCACGTAAAATGAAAATTTGCATAAACCGATTAGAGGCGTCTAACGTGGTTTTGCAGGATGGTTTGCATGTGCATGTGATGTGGTATAGCAGTGCTCATATTAATTTGATTATGTATGAGATGTCTATATGATGTAAATTAATTAACATGACCTGCGTGTCATGATTCGACATGATGGCTGGAGCCATATGATTGTCACTTTAATGACCTGCGTGTCAACCTTAAGTAATGCACTTATTTTATTAGCTATAGAGATAGCAATATTATCTGGTGCATCGACAAGGTGGTGGCAAACTTCGCAAAGGTGAACACCGACGCAAATGCCGAAGACGAAGAAATACTTGACTTCTCCGTCAGAAAGGGCTATACCATATCATGCTATTATGAATCGCCTGAGATGTTTATCCCTTTGATGCACCCTTCTTGATTGCGCGGTAGTCGCTTTTATTAGGGTGATCTCTCACAAAAATATCAAGTAGTTAGTGTTCTCCCAAGTGTAGCACCGTCACGGCACCTAACTTCTCGGAGTGCGCCGTGTCACACGGGTACAAACGATTAGCGAAGTGTGAGGCGGGTGAGTTGAGACCTCGCAGCAAGATCACTTGGCTGTCTTGACGTTCAGGCATGACCGTCATGAGCTCGGAACACGTGCATCGAAAGATGAACAAGAATCGCATAGAGATGTGATTGGCATGTTGGCCTACCGGTTGAGATTTTCGTCATCAGTGGTGTTACACCAATGGCGAACAATTGAAATGCGGGTCTTGTATCACTCACAATAAATTTTGAGAGATATTGATTTGAGTGGGAGCGCACTTTAGAATTAATTATTTTAATTATTAGTGCAATTAATTATGAACTTTGTCTAAGTGAAAATTGCATAATATTTATAGAAGAATGGCTCGCGTTTCCACCTTCCCTATTAAAATTGAATAGCTGTTAAATATCTGGTTAAAACTTTACGGTTGGTAACGTAATGTGAGGATTGTCCTCAAGAGTGCCGAGAAGGACTTTTGTCCTATCGCATGCTTTTAGTATTCTCCCGCTAATGCTATGGATAATGTGACTCTCGTCCTTCGATCCAAAAGCTAGAATTTCGTTACGGTCAAGTGCAATATGTTTGCTTCCATGAGACCCGGACTTTAAAAGTTTGGGATAGCTATGTGATATTCATGGAACTGAAAATCATTTTTCAGACACAAACAAAGGCTAAAAGATATGGGATATCCAAAGCAATGTTTGTTTTGCAAACTGTTAGTAAAAGGTGTTTACTATGCATTTGACTAATGACAGAGGGATCCAGTAGAACGCCTGTCATATGATGATGATGGTGAATAAAACAACAACTCAAAGAGGAAGGAAATGTCCGAAGGGTGTTAGTGAGACTTTCACGCCTAGGAAGTCCGGTGCTAACGCCACTCTTAAGTTGAGTGCTTCTTCTGAGAGTAGGAGAAATACTAAAAGTTAAACTGTTAGAAGTATAAAGGCAAAAAGAGAGAAGACTGGAATATCCAGCTCATGTATGAAAGTCATACAAGTTATTGATGTATAGAAGGCTGGTCAAAGAAATAGTTCTTGAGAATTATGATTAAATTGTTAATCACTGATTCTTGGGTATTGTGAGTTTATCACAGAGATACCCGCTCGATTGCACTCTGTTGCGACTCGATGCAAGAACTACTATGGCCTGAAAGACTAGCCAGGAATGAGGTTTAAATACATGTTGGGAACTTAGTAAAAGTTACTATACCTTCCATCGGTGTATTACCTATGTATTTATTTTTCATAATTCATTATAGAGTTTTACACACTCTAGCCCATTGCATAAGGTATCTTGCAAGAAGGTTATTCATAAGAGAACTTTTGATGTTCGGTGTTATGAATAACATAAGGGCCATACTTTCATTATGAATGAGATGTATGTTATGAATATTGATAATAATACTTTACCTCTGTATTTACTTTCATAAATCATTTTAGAGTTTTATACACTCTAGCCCATTTGCATAATGTTTGTTGCAAGAGTGTTGTTCATGAAAGAACAATTGTTGTTCGGAATCATGAATAACATAAGGGCCATACTTCCATCAACGATGGAACGTATGTTATGAATATTGATGGTAATATGATACATCCATAACACTGACGCTAAATGTCGCAAGACTAAAAGAATACCACACAAGTGTGGCACTGCATTTGGTCACATTGGAGAAACCCGCATGGAAAAATTCCATTATGATGGATTTTGAAGTCATTTGATTTTGAATCATCTGACACTTGCAACTTTCCTCCGAAAAGTGAAGTGACTAAAATACCGTTCATAAGCCATAAGGAACGAGCAACGAACTTATTGGTAATCATACATTTTGATGTGTGTAGTCCGATAAATGTTGTTGAAAACAGTGGATTTGTCTATCTTCAAAAATGACTGAAGTAGATATATGGATATTTACTTGATGAGACGTAAGTCTGGATCTTTTGAAATCATTCGAAAGGTTTTCAACATGAAGTAGGAATTATTGTAACAAGAAAGATTATGTTTCTGCAAACTAGATTGCAGAAAGGAATATCTGAGTTGCAAGTTTAGCGAATGTCTGATGAGTTGTGAAAGGAGTTTCATAACTTACACCTCCCGGAACACCACTATGTGTGGAATGTCTGTGAAGATGCAATCAAACCATTTTCGACATGGTAAGATCAAAGATGACATAAATCAATTTGCCATTATCCCTTTTAAAGTAATGCTTTAGAGACTGCGGCTTTTACACTGAAAAGAGCACCATCAGGTCTGTTGAAATGACGCCATGGTATGGTACGCCCAACCATGCTTGGTCTTTCCTTAACATTTGGAATATGGGGCTTGTGTAAAAGGTTACAAACCTATTCCAAATCAGACAAGAGCTACTTTGTAGGTTATCCCAAGTAATTGGAAATTCCTCCACCACTATACCGAGGCAAAAGGTTTGCCACCGAGAACGGTATGCTTTTAAAGAGAGTAGTTCTTGCAAAAGGGTGAGTGGGAGAACAGTGCAACTCGACGAGATAAGCAGTATCTTCGTCATCAGATCAAAGGAAAGGAACCTTGGAAGTGATTCCAGAGTTTCCTACTGCGACTGATACGGAAGTCTCTACAATAAAATGTATGGACTTCAGTCGAACTTGCAGCTGAACCACGTAGGCAAAACTCGTGCAAACCTCTCAGGTGCGCAAGCGAGATATTGTTGTTAGACAACAGTATACCTACGATACACAAGGAAGCGTTGATGGGCCCTGACTCCGGAATTGGCTAAATGCCAATACAATCTGAGATAGTTTCCATATAAGTGATTCAAGATTAAAATCTTATTACACCTTTTCGGAAGACTTAGAGTCTAACGAATATTTATGGAACTATAAACTGATGTGGAGAAAAGGTTTTATCCATAAAGCTCGACTTGTTGCAATAACAAGTTCAAGGAGTTGACTACGATGAGATTGTCTCACCGTAGCGATGCTAAAAGTCGGTTCGGATTGAACTAGCAATTAATACATATTTCAACATGAGATATGAAACATGGATGCCAAAATGATTTCCATATGATGGAAATGCAACCTAGGACTTGTATGAGATACAGTCCAAAGTATTTTGTCGATCCAGAGGATGCTAGTAAGTATGCAAACTTCAGAGTTCCAGCGATGGACAGAAGAGAGCAAAATGGAGTTGGAATCTTCGTTTTTGATGAAATAGTTTGATTTCATCAATGGATAACGAAGATGCTTGTGGTTTCAAGAAAGTAAGTGGGAGCATAATAATATTTCTAAAAACTTTGTGTGCTTGACACATTGTTGATTGGAAATTTCTTGACACGAATTAGTACTTCATTAAAAATAGTTTTTCGATGAAGTGCTTGGGCTAAAT
Organism: Elymus sibiricus; assembly: GCA_039707655.1. Classification (NCBI taxonomy): domain Eukaryota; kingdom Viridiplantae; phylum Streptophyta; class Magnoliopsida; order Poales; family Poaceae; genus Elymus; species Elymus sibiricus. The sequence goes on from CM077675.1 coordinate 460,192,369, forward strand.
AGCCTTGACATTAGGCATATTTATCTACGAGATAGAATTGCCTAATAGGCTAAAGCCAAAAATACATATTGACAAGATGCTAAAACCTTTTAGCATTAAAACGCCAAGGAGTGATTCTTGCCGAAGTCACATGGAAAGAGTTTTTGCAAGACTCGGTGTCCCAAAACACTGATGAGCGAAATACATGATGGAGATTCCACACACTTTCGTGTTTGGATTAATCATGTATTCCATGGTATGTAAAACAACCAGATATGTCCAATACTCCAAGCTGTTGCGAGTATAGATACCAAAGTGATCAAAGTACTGATCATGGGACAACAGTGAAAAATGTCATTAAGTACTAAAGTAGCACTGATGACATGTTTTCTCGCAATCAGAGATTATGAAGTGCTCGTTGTAAGTGATTACATCGATACAGTCTTCATCAATGCTCCATGCGATTTTCGATTTAAATTAAGGGTTTTGTGTAACACACAATATGGTGGCACGGTGTTTGGAAATCGTTTCCAAACAGGTTACTGTGGTGAAATTCTATAACTAAGGCTAAGTATGTTGCCGCTTTTGAAGCAACATAGAAGATGTTGAATCATACAGTTCGTTCATGAACTTAGTATGATTCCAAGATGGCTTTGGTCAATGGAACACTATTGAAGATAGTTGCTCCATAGCTCAGTCTGAGGAATCAAGGTTTGACCAGTGATTCACATATATACGAAGCCAAGTCCACACAAAATATGAATTTTGTGAAAGCATGAAAACGCGAGAACATGCAAAGATACACATGGAACTGGAGTTGTCAGATCCGTTGGACATCAGGCTATACCACATGCGAAGCATTTTTACACCGGTGTGCCACAGGTGTAATCTGCATTAGCATTGACTAGATTATTGACTCTAGTGCAAGTGGGAGTCTGTAGGAGATATGCCCTAGAGGCAATAACACATGTTATTATTTATCTCCATGATCATAATTATGTTTATGTTTCATGCTATAACTGCTATGGTTCTCGAGTCTGCAATAACCACGAGGCTTGAAGGAAGACTCATATGCACATGTGGAATAATAAACGGTAAAATGTATTCCTAGTCTGGCCTCTAAGACTAGCTCAAGTGTTGCATGATGGTTCTGTTTTCCTGATCATGGGCATGACTATGCCGGCAATTTTGAGGGCATGATGTTAGTAGAACACTTGTGTTGAATCGACCCGATTGATGTTATGCTATGAGATTCATTCGTCATAAGTTAATGGTTAATAACACAGAGAAGTTAATGTTTGCATAATTCCTTAGACCATGAGAGTGTTGAGTTTCTTCATACTTGCTTCATGAACTTTGGGGTTTGTTAAACGTCATCCGTAAATGGGTGGCTATTACGGTGGCTTACGGGTTCATGGAAAAGTGTGTTAAGTAACTTGATAGTGTAGGAGATATGCCCTAGAGGCAATAATAAATGTTATTGATTATCTCCCTGTTCATAATTAGGTTTATGTTCCATGCTATAACTGCTATGGTTCTCGAGTCTGCAATAACCACGAGGCTCGGAGGAAGACTCATATGCACGTGTGGGATAATAAACGGTAAAATGTATTCCTAGTCAAGCCTCTATGACTGGCTCAAGTATTGCATGATGATCCTGTTTTCCTGATCATGGGCATGGCTATGCCGGCAATTTTGAGGGCACAATTGTTGGTAGAACACTTGTGTTGAATCGACCCGATTGATGTTATGCTATGAGATACATTCGTCATAAGTTTATGGTTAATAACACAGAGAAGTTAATGTTTGCATAATTCCTTAGACCATGAGAGTATCGAGTTTCTTCATGCTTGCTTCATGAACTTTGGGGTTTGTTAAACGTCATCCGTAAATGGGTGGCTATTACGGCGGCTTACGGGTTCATGGAAAAGTATGTCAAGGGACTTGATAGCTCAAGATTGGGATTTGCTCCTCCGACGATGGAGAGATATCTCTGGGCCCTCTCGGTGTTACGGTATCCATCATCGTCTGGCCAGACAGAGGGTGATTTGATCACAGGGATGCCGGAACACGGGAACGAGAAAAGAGAACAATACCGGCAACGAGGTAACTGGCATTGTGGACAAGTGTTGATCCACGAGGATGCCGATGTTTCTCACCTCGGGTAATTGTAACATATCGCGAAGCAACAGGAATAGCACACGGCATCTGGAGGTTCACTCGAATATTCATTCGTGTGGGTATAGGGGTCAATATGGGTGTCCACGGCTCCGATGTTGATCATTGATCGGAAAGTGTTCCGGGTCATGTCTATACTTCACCGAACCTATAGGGTCACACGCTTAAGGGTCATCTATCTGCTGAATACTAGACGGGGAGTCTGAGAGAAATTCACCGAAAAAGTTTCGGACAAAACGGAAACGTTCCGGAGAGGATATCGGAATAGTTCCGGTAAAACTGAAAAGTTGTTTCAGAGGATACCATAAAGTCAGATTGGTTTCGGCACATGCCTGATAATTCTTGGAGGGTGCCAGAATCGTTCTGGAAACTTTCTGGAATTTTCCGGGATGAAAACCGGAAATGTTCCGGAGCTGCCGGAACCGCTTCAGATGCTTTTCGCAGATGAAAATCACTAAACCGGAATTGTTCCGGATCGCATTGAAACTTATTTTAGTGGGTACTGGAATTGTTCTAAGCCCACATAAATATTTTCAGTTCGACCGGACGCTGAAAAATGTCGTCGTGAATAGTGAAATCAGATTTATGGATATGGTTGGAAGTTGGCTTTCCACAAATATCTTCCCAAGATATTTTGGGATGACATGGCATTTTGGATATGCCCATCCTACCCCTTGTTTTTCCTATAAATAGAGGGGGTGAGGGCTGCCATATTTCCAATCCTTGCTCTCACATACACATGCCATGACATTTCTGGCTTCTCTCTCCCTCCCAGCGAAATAGTTTCGTAGAGCCGAAAGGCTGTCTGGGTTCCGGTGGGAACTAGTTCTGGACGGCGAAGCCCTGCCGGATAGATGACACCGTATGTGTGCAACTCTGTAGAGAGATCGTAGTTTCGGTCTTAGTTCGAGAGTGCCTCCCGAAGGGCTGTCCGAGTTACAGTTTGTGTTTCGGGTGTCCTCCCGAAGGGCTGTCCGAGTGACCCGCCCGAAGGGCTGTCCGTGAGGCCTCCCGGAGGGCTGTCCGAGGATCCGTCCGGTGGGACTATCCGAGGGACTGTCCGAGGATCCGTCCGGTGGGACTATCCGAGGGACTGTCCAGGGGCCTCCCGATGGGCTGTCCGAGGATCCGTCCGGTGGGACTATCCGAGGGACTGTCCCGATGCCTCCCGAAGGGCTGCCCGGAGATCCGTCCGGTGAGCTGACGTGGGAGTACATCCTCGCGGTTGGGAGGTTGTAAATCCTAGCTGCGGGGATCTGCACCGCCGATCGTCATCGACTCTACTTCCGCTGCGCTACGAGTCGGTAACGAAACAGATCAAACCTTGTATGCAGTCTCCATAGTTATCCTGGGCTGGTACGTAGGTCGGAAAATTTTTGTTTTCTGCTGCGTTACCCAACAGATAGCTCAAGATTGGGATTTGCTCCTCCGACGATGGAGAGATATTCTCGGGCCCTCTCGGTGTTACGGTATCCATCATCGTCTGGCCAGACACAAGAGTGATTTGATCACAGGGATGCCGGAACACGGAAACGAGAAAAGAGAACAAAAACCAGCAATGAGGTAACTGGCATTGTGGACAAGTGTTGATCCACGAGGATGTCGATCTTTCTCACCTCGGGTATTTGTAACATATCGCGAAGCAACAGGAATAGCACACGACAACTGGAGGTTCACTCGAATATTCATTCGTGTGGGTATAGGGGTCAATATGGGTGTCCACGGCTCCGATGTTGATCATTGATCGGAAAGAGTTCCGGTCATGTCTATACTTCACCGAACCTATAGGGTCACACGCTTAAGGGTTATCTATCTACTGAATACTAGACGGGGAGTCTGAGAGAAAATCACCGAAAAAGTTTCGGACGAAACGGAAACGTTCCGGAGAGAACACCGGAATAGTTCCGGTGAAACTGAAAAGTTGTTTCAGGGTATTCCATTAAGTCAAATTGGTTCTGGCACATGCCTGGAAATTCTTGGAGGATGCCAGAAGTGTTCTGGAAACTTCTGGGAATTTTCCGGGACAAAAACCGGAAATGTTCCGGAGCAGCCGGAACCACTTTGGTTGCTTTTCGCTGAAGAAACATTGTTCTGAAATTGTTTCGTAATGCGTTCAAAATTGTTTTGGTGGGTGCTAGAATTATTCTAGGCACACAGAAATAATTTGGGTTTTAACGGACGCAGAAAAATGTGTTCGTGAATAGTGAAAAGCACTTTTTGGGCTGATTTGCAAATGGGGTTTTTCTTCTAGAAGAAAACCACTTTTGGTGTGTGAAAGGGAGGTGGAGCTCCCCAAGGGGGCTGCAAATTTCGGCCATGGCATGGGGGGCCCTCCTTGAGGTGTCCTTCCACCTCATGGTGGATATCTTCTACACACCCTTATGTGGCATGTGGTGGAAAGATCCTAGGAAGGTCCTTTTGGTCTTTCCTCTACCCCTTGCTCCTCCTATAAATAGAGGTGGAGAGAGCTCTCCAAAATCAGATCATGCTTGCTCTCATACACATGCCATAGACTTGTCTGGCTTCTCTCTCCCTCCCAGCGAAATAGTTTCGTAGAGCCGAAAGGCTGTCTGGGTTCCGGTGGGAACTAGTTCTGGACGGCGAAGCCCTGCCGGATAGATGACACCGTATGTGTGCAACTCTGTAGAGAGATCGTAGTTTCGGTCTTAGTTCGAGAGTGCCTCCCGAAGGGCTGTCCGAGTGATCGTCCGAGTTTTGAGGGTCCTCCAGAAGGGCTGTCTGAGGATCCGTCCGGTGGGACTATCCGAGGGACTGTCCCGATGCCTCCCGAAGGGCTGCCCGGAGATCCGTCCGGTGAGCTGACGTGGGAGTACATCCTCGCGGTTGGGAGGTTGTAAATCCTAGCTGCGGGGATCTGCACCGCCGATCGTCATCGACTCTACTTCCGCTGCGCTACGAGTCGGTAACGAAAAAGATCAAACCTTGTATGCAGTCTCCATAGTGATCCTGGGCTGGTACGTAGGTCGGAAATTTTTTGTTTTCTGCTGCGTTCCCCTACACTTTTTATCATGGAAACAAAGATTAAAGGGATCAAAGTAGAGAGTCTGAAGAACCTTCTTAGGTTTGCTGGATGTTTTGCTGTTGATAGCAACGACCTCAGTGGTGGCATTGGCTTGTTCTTGACAGATAATGTAACAGTTGAATTGAAGAACTACAGCCAAGCGCATATCGATGTGAATGTTAAGTCGAACGATCAGCCGCTACCTTGGTGTTTCACAGGTTTTTACGGAGAGCCCCGAGCGGAAAATAGACAGCATAGTTGGGAGTTCTTGCGTACTGTTTATGGTATTCCACATCTTGGTTGGCTCTGTATGGGTGATTTTAATGAAACTATGTATGCCGATGAGCATTTCAGCACCCATCCGAGGCCGGAGTGGCAAATGAGAGGTTTTCGGGAGGTCTTGGATCACTGTTCCTTTCAAGACCTCGGCTGGATAGGTGTTTCCTTCACTTGGGACAATAAACAACAGGGTTGTTCCAATGTAAAAGCAAGACTCGATCGTGCTGTAGCTAATGCAGACTTTCTATCCTTGTTTGCACATTCTAGTGTCAAACACATAAGCTCGACAGCTTCAGATCACTGTTACGTTCTTGCTGAATTGAGAAGTGTACAGGAGCGGAGGGATCAACGTGGTTGGCGCCCGTTCCGCTACGAAAATGTTTGCCAGTCTCACAGTGACTATGATGCTTTAGTGAAAGAGATTTGGCAGTCAGAGGCTGGCCACGAGGGTTTGGAGGGCATTGTGCATGCACTAACGTCCGTCCAGAACAGACTGGGATCCTGGGGAGATCGGGAGTTTGGCAATATCGACAAGAGGGTGCAGAAATTACAAAACCTGGAGCTTCTCCGTGTGGCCTCGATTGGACGGGGACCGAATGCTGATGAGTTGGCAGTTTCGGCGCAGCTTCAGGAAACTTTACGGCAAGAGGAGGTTTGGATGAAGCAAAGATCAAGAGTCGATTGGTTGCACAAAGGGGACCGGAACACAAAATATTATCAAGCTCAAGCGGCGAAGCGTAGCCGAAGCAATAGGATTACCTCCCTCGAGAGAGTGGATGGAACAACATGTGATGACCCTGGTGAAATGCAAAATGAAATCAAGGGGTTCTATCAAAATCTTTATCAATCTCAGGGGTTTAATGACATGTCTGCGCTACTGCAGTTTGTCCCTGTTCGTGTCAATGACGCTATGAATGTTCTGTTGGAGAAGGACTTCACGGCTGAGGAGGTACGGGCGGCACTTTTTCAGATGGCGCCCTCCAAGGCGCCGGGGGTGGATGGTTTTACTGCTGGATTCTTCCAGCAGCATTGGGACATTTTAGGTGCAGATGTTACAGCTGCTGTCCTAGATTTTTTGAATGCGGGGGGAGTTACCATTGGGCCTTAACGATATAGCTATTACTCTCATTCCCAAGGTACGTAATCCCCCAAAAAATTCTCAATACCGACCAATTTCGTTGTGCCCGGTCCTGTACAAGATTGCCGCTAAGGCCATTACAAACAGGCTTCGTGGTTTGATGGACGAGATTATTGGGGAGGAACAAAGTGCTTTTGTGCCAGGCCGTTTGATTACAGACAACGCCCTTGTAGCATATGAAAGTGTGCATGCGATGAAGAAAAAGAAGCGGTGCAAACAAGCCTCATGTGCTGTTAAACTCGACATGTTGAAAGCTTATGATCGTGTTGAGTGGCATTACTTGGAGGCTATGCTAACTAGGTTGGGCTTCTGTGAGAAGTTTGTCCGCCTCATTATGAAGTGCGTAACCTCAGTCCGATTTGCTGTTAAGGTGAATGGGTCGCTCTTGCCGTATTTCACGCCTTCCAGGGGTTTACGACAGGGTGATCCAGCCTCCTCTTTCCTCTTTTTGATATGTGCAGAAGGCCTTACTTCCTTGATGAATTACTATGGTGGTGCATATATTGACAGAGGGATTAGGGTAAGCATCCATTCTCCTTGGGTTAATCATTTGCTCTTCGCAGAAGACAGTCTGATTTTTATGAACGCCAAAGTGGAAAGTGCAAATAGATTGAATGATATTCTCAGGATCTATGCTGCCTGTTCTGGCCAGGCAGTCAACCGGGAGAAAAGTGCAGTTTATTTTTGTCCAAATGCTTCTCAGCAGCTAAGGCGGGAAATCAAACAGACACTTGGCATTTTTGTGGAAGCTTTTACTGAACGCTACTTGGGTCTACCGACTGCGGTTGGGCGGATTACGAGTGGAAGTTTTGCTCATATTGGGGAGAGGGGCAGAAACAAAATGCAAGGCTGGTCTGAGAAGAACTTGGCATGTGCAGGTAGGGAAATTTTGCTCAAATCAGTGGTTCAAGCCATACCCACGTTCAGCATGTCTTCTTTTCGTTTGACCAAGAAAGTTTGTTCACAACTCACATCTCCGATGGCAAAGTATTGGTGGAGTAGCTCCATTGATCGACGATCTTTGCATTGGGTGTCTTGGGAAAATCTCACTGTACCAAAGATGAAAGGAGGCATGGGGTTTCGGGATTTTGAGAAGTTTAATCTAGCCCTGCTCGGCAAGCACAGGTGGCGGCTCCTGACACATCCCAACTCCTTGTGCTCTAGAGTATTGAAGGGCAAGTATTTCCATAACTGCGATTTTATGGAGGCACAGGCGCCTCGCTCGGCGTCGGCCACTTGGAAGGCGATCATAGCGGGCAGAGCTGCGCTGGAACATGGTTTGATTAAAAGAGTGGGGAATGGGGAATCTATCTCGGCTTGGATGGATAGTTGGATCCCGAATACGACCACGCACAAGGCCACTGGGCGGATCGGGAGTGATCCTATAAGTCGTGTCTCGGAATTATTTGATCATGAGACGAGGATTTGGGATGTTGATCTAGTTCGGAGGAACTTCCTACCATCAGATGCGGTGGCCATCCATATTGAATATACCATTGAGAGCTTTTGGGGGAGAGGATTACCTTGCTTGGGACTTGGAGAGGTCTGGTGTTTATTCAGTCAGAACGGCCTATCGTGCTCTAGTGACTCACAACGAGCTTGTTGCTCCAGAGGAAGGAACGATAGCGGAACTTTCATCGTCAGATAAGCACATGTGGACTGCCTTGTGGAAGCTGAAGGTAATTCCCAGAGTACGAGTATTTTGGTGGCGAGTGTTGCGGGGAATCCTCCCGGACTACACCACCCTCCATCACCGTCATATTCGGACGACGGCGATATGTGATCTATGCAAGGCTGCAGTGGAAGACTTGCAGCATGCGATGATCGGCTGCTCGCACGCTCGGCTTTATTGGGCTGCGGCGAGGGACTTCATGGGTGTTAACTTGCCTCTCTTACACTCGGCCACTTGGGCAAGGGATGTGTTGATGGATGACCAAATTATGGACCAAGACAGATGTAAAATTATCACAGTAATCCTTGCGATTTGGTCGGTAAGGAATCGATGGACCCATGATCAAGTTTCTTATGATCCAGTACATGCGATCAAAACTGTACGTGATGATCTGCTAATGCTTGAATTCCCGAAGCCTCTGAGGGGTGTTTTGGGTATCCAGTGGCGTCCTCCTGATGCGGGCTGGATTAAGATCAACACGGATGGAGCAATAAACAATGAAGCTTCATGCGCGGGAGGTGGAGGCGTGGCGAGGTCTCATCTTTCGTTCATGGGAGCTTGGAGCAAACCCTTCCCAGGAGTGTCGGATCCTTTCATTGCTGAAGCATTGTCGCTACGGGAAGGAGTTATCTTCGCACAGCTATGTGGTTTCTCACACGTTGTGATGGAGGTGGATTGTTTAGAGGTTGTCAACCTCTGGTCATCGCGTGATAATTCGAGATCAATTGCCGCGCCTATCTTAGATGAAATTCGGGAGAAGTCGTCATCTTTTATTTCCTTTACTATTAGGCATGTACCAAGGGAGGTGAATATTATGGCTGATCTGTGTGCCAAGCAGGCTTGCGCCTTGTTGGTTTCAGAGTGTTGGCTTGATGAATGCCCACCTTTCCTAGTTAACAGCCTGAGGGCTGATTGTAATTACATGCTACTTAATCAATAAAGCTCCCAAAGTTCTTGGCAAAAAAAGGTAGCTCGGCCACCAAAACGCCTCTCTCACATACCCAGTGCCTATATAAGAGACCAATAAAAGAAAGAGACCCAACAAAGAAGGAAACAAACTCGGTGCCTATAATAAAGAAGGAAACAGCGCTGTGCATCGGTTACGGAAAGAATTTAATTTCCATGCATCATGCACAGCAAGAATGCTCCTGCTTAAATCAGGCATGTATCCAATTAAGCCTAATTCATGTGTACCTGTGCTGGAATATTATACAAGTAGGGAAAATAGAAAATTGAGTTACAATCGATTAATTTCCTAGATCCATACACCTATTTTTTTTTTCTTCCTCTAGCTCGCAGAGGGCGGCACTCACGTCTAGCCCGACGAGATTAATATCTAATGTTTTAAGCATTCCCTTGGGCTAGCACAGTATAATGACAGGTATGTCGTGCAACGGCCGAGCTCATCGTCTTGAGATTGACAACGATCGGATGTGTTCTGATGGGGGGTCTTGAGCTATGCTTATTGCACTAGGTCACTATGATATTATTTTTCTAGCGTTGCAACGCACGGGCATGTTCCCTAGTGTTAAAAACGTCATCTCGCCCGTTGGTCTTGGCACGATGGCACACATGCACCTTGTTGCCCCACTAGACCTAGACCAACAACGCCCCCATTATCGGGAGAGACGAGAATAGAATCATCCCTAGCGGAGGAGCTGCCGGCGTCGGCGGCGTTGTCGGCGTTCCGGCAGGCGCGGGAGGAGCAGTAGTACAACCTCTTCGAGCAACATCGACTGCTAGAGGGCCAAATATACGCCAAGAGCGCGAGGAGGAGGTCGTCGCGGCCATTGCCGCGGAGAACCCCATCTTTATCGCCGAGCAGCGGGCGTAGTATGAGGCCGTGCGTGCTTGTGCTGCTTGTAACACAGTCGTGGAGGCTGCGCCAACGTCGTAGGCGATCGCAGACGAGAATGCCAGCAGCTGAACGTCCTTCACACTGCCAACGGCGTTTTGTTGGCGTCGATGGCACTAGTGTGTCACCCCGTCCACGTCCACTGACGACGGAAAGGTCGCAGACTCCAACGAGAAGTAGTGAGGCATGGGAGACGTCGAGGCCTCGAATCCCGCGAGTCGGTCGATGTACCATGTCCTATTGTTCCTCACAGACGACCGCACCTACACTCCAAGGGGCTCAGCCGGCCACCAGACATGGACATGACCGCCCTACAGGGGCACACATGGGAACAACAAGGACTTGAAGGACATTCGCTGCCTTAGATTTAGACAAGTTTTAGGTCCGGTCGCTTCTGTTTAATGGAATATGTCGAATATGTAATGAATGTGTCCCGTTTTAGATGAAAATCATCCGGTTTGCATGTTATCCGTCCGGTTTGTTGAAATTCGGTTTGAAATGTATGTGACCATGATTGGATGGCCGGCTCTCGTATCACTATCCGCAGACGCGACCGTACATTCTCCGTTTTGAGGGTTAGCATTGGAGATTCCCTTACGGGGTATTTCTACAACTTAAAAAAGTAACTAAAAACTCGATCTATAGTTAGAGAATATCAAAATAAATTTGACTGTGAATAGTGCCAGCTTGGGATGAATAGTAATTGATACTATTCAAATCATTTTTTTTAGTTCTCTAAGTGTGGGTAGAATTTTGAGCTAAAACTTTTTGAGGTTATATATCGAAGGTTGATGTGTGTTTTCACATATTTTGAGAATTTTTAGCATGTTTTGCATTTTGTTTAATGATTTTATTGATCTGATCTGAAGCGATCCTACGCATTTTATGGTGGCAAAGGTTCAATCAACTAGATCCTACACAATTACCTTGCTACATCCTTTTCGGTTTATAAGGCTTGCGCATATTCCTAGATCTATAATTTGACCAATATAAGATGAGTTGTATAGGCAAAAAATTATATCATTAGAAAGTACTCCCTCTGTCCCATAATACAAGAGCGTTTTTTATACTAGTGTAGTGTCAAAAACGCTCTTATATTATGGGACGGAGGGAGTATATGATTTGAAGTTTCTAATGATATATTTTTTGTGATATATAACTCGTATTACGTTGGTTTATTTGTGAATCCAAATATATGCGTAAGCCTTATAAACCGGAAAGGAAGTAGTACCATGTTAACACTACGCATTTAATGGGATGGGGCTTGATGAGCAGCCATATATCTGGTGTGCCGTGTGAGCTATGACAGAGATATGTGAAATAATGTGTGTGCTGGCATAGTAACATATTCCCTCCGTCCGATGAAAAGTGTATATTTAACTTTAAAATTTGTCCACAAAAAAATGTATTTGTATTTTTTTTCAATGCACTTTAAAGTAGAAAAAATGTTTCTCTCTCATCACACGGTAATCGAGACCAATAACATTCTACCCATTATCTCCTTTATTTCTACATGCACTTAGCTCATTGGAGGTTGAATAATTATAAGTGAGAGAGATGGTGGCTTGCACATTTTCAATGCATTTTTTTACTTCACTTTATAATTTATCTTAAATTTTCCAGTTTTCACCAGACGAAGGGAGTAGTGTGGATGACAATGACATCAAAGCAAAACAGTGTGAAATATGAAGGTAGATTTCGCGAGGGCCGAGATAGATGAAGGGAGGGGAAATAAAGCACCATGTTGATATGGAGATGTGAGGCATGAAGAAAGAAAAGAGTAAAGCTACACGTACGGGCTCTTTATAGGATTGACCCATTTGGCACTTGGCCATTTGAAAAAATAGGCCCGCCCTGAAATTCAAGGGGGCAGGGGGTAGTTTAATTAGTTGAAAGAAGCATGTAATACCCTCGTAAAGACCCGTAAGTCTAGCGTAGAGGGAGGAACTGGGAGAACGGAGAACATTAAGGAGCAACATTTAGAACATAATTTTCTTTGACGAAAAGTTGTTTCAAGTATAATAACTATTATAGACTATGAAAACACATTTCAAGACATATATGATGATATAAAATTTACACTATTTTAACATACCGTTCCTCCTATATAAATGTGAATTATCAAAATTTGTACAGAGAAATAAATAGTTTTTTTAGGGAGAGAATTAAATTGGTATTTTCTATTTGATGCTCGTTGCGCAAATAGCCCACATATCGCCCGCATACAGGACGTACTTTAGTCTGGTTTTCCTGGTTAAGGACGGTTCTCACCCTGTTTTTTCTTTTATCTTTTTTTTTCTCTACCGATTTTTATCATTTTTGTAAGTGTTCACAATTTTTAAAATTAGTTCCTGAAACTTAATAAATGTTCACAGATTGAAAAAAAAATAGTGGTTCTAGAATAATGTTCAAATTTTCGAATTAAATGGTAATGATTATGAAAAAGTTCACAAATTTTTTATAAATGGTTAAATTTTCCAAATAAAAACACATTTAAAAATCTCACTTTTTCGAAAAATTAATATATACATATATATTCACGTATTTATGGAAAATGAAATATAAAAATCGCTGAAATCTAGTAAAACAAAGAAACAAGTGATAAAATCTGAAAACCCTAGGAACCACTCGCTATTTTTTTAAGAGAAAGAAGATCACTAGATACAGTCAGCTACCTAAGAGCTCGCTACTTAGAGCTCATGTGCGAAACATCGTCATTTTGACGTGGAATGCATCCAAAAGGAGCTCCCAATTAAATTATCAATGATTAAACTTATGAATATAAAAAATAAATCAATGATGAAAACTCATAAAATAAGACAATCACGAATTCATCTTCCACTATGGGACAACTGTTAGGTCTATATGTGTATGGTGTCCCAAGGAATTTCCAGATTCAGGCCCTTGCTTTTTATCCCCTGGTAATTGTTTGCACAAAAGGGAAAAGTTTGAATTGGAGATGGAAGGTATCGATCCCCCTGCCTCTTATCAGCATATATAAGCGCTCTACCATTTGAGCTACATCCCCATTTTTGATCATCTAAACTAATCTAGGGTACGTATACATTGAATAACTGCTATTGATAATTAACATGCACCTGCAGCACAGTCGCCGTTCATTCCAGTCTATCGAGCAAGTGCAAACTTTATAATAATACAAACGTTACACTATTTTAAGCCGACAACTCCTTCTATATAAAATTAAATTATCAATATTTTAAAGAGAATTAAATTGTTTTTAGGGGAGTTAAATTGCTATTTCCTATTTGCTGCTCATTGCGCAAGTTATCGAGATATCACATATATTAGCGAACGAGCGTGCGAGTGGGCTGGCCCAATTAGGTTCTTGTTTAGGGAAGGTTTAGTCTGGTTTTCCTGGTTTTAGGAAGGTTCTCACCCAGGTTTTTTGGTTTTATTTTTTATCTACATTTTTATCGGGTTTTTTTTACTTAGTATATTTTTAGAGAAAGATGAGCACTCGAATACTCGATACAATCAACTACAACACGGATCGCTAAATGGACAGCTCCACCCGAGGGTTCCGCAGAATGCATCAAATAGGAGTTTGCAGTTAAATTATTGTAGAAAAAAGTCAATGATCAAACTTATAAAATTTGATAGGCGTGATCTCAACTTCCGCGATGGGCCCACTGTTAGGCCTATATGTGCATTGTGGGCCGGTAATTATATCTGAGTAAGAGTAAAAGAAAGTTGATTAGTTTCTCAAAAATAAAGTTGATTATTCTCAACAACAAAAAAATTAAAAGAAAGTTGAATTGGAGATGGGAGGTATCGATCCCCCTGCCTCTAATCAGCATATATTAGCGCTCTACCATTTGAGCTACATCCCCATTTTTATCCTATAAACTAATCAAGGCTATTTATATACTGCCGTTGAGGGTTAACCTGCCGGTGGTCAGTAATAGTCCATTCCGTTCATTCGTGCAATTACAAACTTTGCTTCACGTGCGTCTATTTTTCTCTTGCAGGTTTCTATGTAGCATGGTGATGTGATGGCCGGATGGATGTCGGTATGTCCATAGAATAAGTGAAATCAGACGTCTGTTGCCTGTTAATAAGGTAGTACGTGCTGATTACGTAGCTAGGTAATCACACCCTCGCCGTTGAAGCTGAATGTAATCATCGACATCGAGTAACGAAAGCCCCTTCCTCCCACACAAGAAAAAGAAAGAATCTCTAGGAGTAACTAATTAATTCTAGCACTTGAGCTGTTCAGAGAATGTACGAATTGTGCTGCTTCAAGTTTTCAGACAAAGGGCTCAAGGGCTGATGGTCTAAGGCGCTTCAGTTCAATTTCTCTTGCATATCCGGCAATGATCTACTAACTGACAATGGAAGGCTGCCCTAGCATGTTTAGAGCAGACCTACTATCTGCCTAACTACAGAGAAAGATATAACAGTTCAAGAATTTCAATGTAAGGATTTGCCATCTCCTACAAATTCAAGGGGGCATGAGAGAAATACTATTCATCTGTGGCTCAAAATATGGGCACCAAGCTAAAAAATTCCTCGTGTCTCGCTGGTACTACATTAATCAAGATGTTCAATAATATATACACATAGCACCATCAAACAGCAGCAAACAGAGAAGGTGAAGGCTTTGGTTTGTTCAAGACAGTCTTTGACTTCACGAAGTGAAAGCTGCGGCAAAACTCTGGCGGGTCAATACTGACTTTACAAAGCGACCAGTAGTTCAGAGACGAGAGGAAGCTGGCCGCAGTTTTATAAGGTAGGGTTGTTGGGCTGATCACTAAGCATCAACATTCTCAGCTGCTCGGTTTACTTTTGGCCAAAGAAGCAGGGCATCCAAATGAAACGGAACAGTGAAATGCAACAGAAATCATAGGGTTAACAGAATTACTTGGAGAACATGACATATATTGGTTCAGCAGAATAATTTGGGCAACCAAATATAACCAAGACTGCAACACTCTGAGCCTATAACAGGAGTGCACTGCCGAAACAACACCTCATTTTATGGTTTGAAGAAACCAAGCAAAATCCTGAAACCAGATAATATATAGAGATGTCCGGCATGGGGAAGGATGATATTGTCCGTGTAAGGCTGAAAATCATGTCTGCAGGCAATTTTGGCTGTGATGCATTAACCCTGCAGTGGAGGCAAATTCAAACCAGCTCCAGTTAGTATCACAACACGCAAACATAGTCATTCAGCTGTATGTAGAAGATTATTGTTACCAGCAAATAAATCGCAATATATGCGACATCAGAGACAAAAGTTAGCAAAGTACTCGCTCAACAGAACGTAACTGGAACAAAATAATTTTGGGCGGCCAAACCTAAAGACCAACTAAATTGAAGCAGACAACTAACTTCAGCTAATTAAGAAACTTTCCTTTGGTTATTGAGTACAGATGCAAAAAACGAAGGGTATAATTAATAGAGAAGACCACATCAAGCAAAATGTCAACTAAGGTAAGGAAGTCTACATAAAAAGTTTGAAATACTTTCACCCACCCACCAATCAGCTTCAGTTTACAAACGTACAAGGGAATGTGCACACAAGTTCAGCAATAAGATAGCATATATTTTTCTCTAACACACATTGAATGAATATTGTTATGTGTTAATAAACTAGTACTCCCTCCGTCCCATAATATAAGAGCATTTAAGGTGATAACTGGATACATGTACAGCCAAACATTATATATTTATTTTTTGGAAAAGGAGGTTAAACCACATGCCCACGTTTTAGAAGCCGTCATCACCATCGAACCGCTGGCCCATCTTCAGGAAAGAGATCCGCATCATCCTTGACATTCCGGCCATTCCGGCCATCCGTCGACGTCACCATGGCGCCTAAAGACATAACCTCCCTGCCCGCAAACTGCTGAGGACGTCAACAACTATAGAGATTTTGCATGTAATCGGCATGTACACGGCACATTGCAACAACTATAGAGATTTTGCACAACATGAAAATCATGACAGCTGGACTTTATATTCTTGTTGCATCTAAGAACATGTAAAACATATACTTACCAGAGCTAAGATAAACATTGTACCCCCTGAAGATGTCGTATATGTTCGTGTTTGTCTCACCAGTTGACAGCTTCACAGTCACTGTTTTAAGCATTGGTGCAGAACGGAATATCAGTTTCAAGAAATCACGCTCAGGATCCTCTGCTTTGAAGGCGAAGCCATCGATTTCTAAATCTTCAAGGGCGGTCAAGGAGATAATTTGGGTCCTCCAGTCCATAGACTCACAAGTACAATATGCAGGGCATGCTTCTTCCTCCTAATAGCACGAAAGACATGAATGGTTACGAAATGTATTATTGAGATATACAAGCAGAGCGGAGCATTTACCCATGTTTCCTGTGGGACTCGGACGACCTTAAGTCTCCGTATAACACCACGGATCCGATTGAATCCAAGAAGACGTGACGCAAATGCTCCAAAAACATGGCCGTATGTTGTCAGATGTAGCTCCAAAGCAGAGAAGTCAACGACCATGTGCTTCTCTATCTCCTGTGCAAAGTTGGCTTCTTCATCGGCTTCTTCATTGGGAAAGATAAACCAGTACTGAAACGGCAATTTGGTAGATTTGCATCATTCATGAAGTTTAGTTTAGCCCGCTATTTCAGTAAATTGAGCAGGAGAGGAGAGGAGACGCACAGTATAGGCATGAATGTGCAACGAAGTGAGCTGTCCCTGTGTCTCTGCCGTCTGTAGCCTCACCCTCTCGAGTGTCCAAAGACCAAATACAATAGTTTCATTCTCATAGAGCCACTCCCACGAGACATTCTCGATCATTGGTGCCAAGATGGAGATGCTCACCTGCTCTTTGGCGCATAAGGACAGCGTCAATTGCTTAAGGATGGGAGCAACGATGTCAACTCGGTTTGTACAGATGTGCTCCATGACAAGCTCCTGAAGCGACGCCGAGTGGACTGTCGCCGTCGGTTTGGTCGTCGTCGTCGGGCCAAACGAGGGACTTGAGCCTGAGCACGCGCAGATGTGGGCAGAGGGAGAGAAAGGCACCGAGGTCGTCGCCTTGGCAGCCCGTGAGGGACAGCGTCTGGAGGGCGGGGAACTCGCCCCCGGCGGCCGGTGCGCGGAGGGAGAAGGGGATCCACTCCAGCGCAATCGACGTGGCGCGGTGGAAGCACGACAGGTCAACCTCCGTGGAATTTAGATATAGGCCTGACGGGAAAGTGAAGACGAGCTTCTCCGGCGCGAGCCGCAGGGCGGCACGCAGCAGCGATGTGACGGCGTGGGCGGCAGGCCTGTTCTTATCGGGGACACGGATCTCGAGAAGGGAGACCGCTGGAGGAGGGAGGGCGACACAGCCGAGCGCCGCCTGGAGTGACGGGAACGCGACGTCTCGGAAGGCGAGGTCGCGGAGGCGGGCCCACATGCCGCACCACTTGCGGGCGAGGAGGCCGGTGCACGCGGCGGCGGCGGCGCAGCCGAGGCGGGCGAGGACCAGCAGGAGAAGGTCGTCGGGGAGGGCGCTAAGGGAGTCCGCTCCGCCGCCTGGGCCTGACTCGGAGGAACGTCGACGGCGCCTCGTACCCAACTCCATTGAAACTTGCAAAGCCCTACCTCCGAATCTCCGATGGTGGTTGCAGACTTTCAGTACAGTGAGTGAGAAAGCCTTGCATACTTGCGTACTATAATGCAGACCTGGCCAGATGGGCCGGCACGGCTCGGCCTGAACGGGCCTGGTACGGCACGGCCCGCCTTGGCACGCCTAATACCAGGGCCGTGCCGGGCCAGCTCTCGTGCTGAGCTCCGTGGCGAATCGACTGGCATGCACACATTGAATGTTGATATGTACGTGCCAAATTTTTGTTTGGAATATTTTTACATTTTGAAATGTTTTTTAACGGTAGTAGGTGCATATGCTCCCATGTGGCAAAAGGAATTTATGTTCTGGCGGTGCCTTTTTTGTTCATATATCGTGGTGGGTTACTGTTGGAGATAATATTTGTTTCGGTAGGAGAATAAAGTTGTTTGGTGCGTGATTGTGGTTTCTTCACACGTTTTGGCCTCGATATCAGTCGACGGTGATCACCGAAGCCTCTTGGGAGTTTATATTCCAGATTGAAACTGTTGAATGATTGTTATAACTGTTTGACCTTCTATGTTGACTTGTTTTTTTGACAAGGTCACCCAATAAGTTACTACTTCCTTCGTTTCTTCGTATGTAGTTTGTAGTAGAATATTTAAAAAGACTTATATTTAGAACGGATGAAGTATATACTAAAAAAACAAGCTGTTGCATTTTCTATAGAAATACACTTCATATAACGAGTATTTTTTTTCTCTCTGTTTCGTCGCAAATACACATTCAAGAGTTGCTTGATTACCATCACAGTACTGCACAGACTGGCAACTGGTTGGAAGAAACTAGTTGGAAGAAGTATGTAAAAGCCCCGTAAAGACCCGTGAGGCAATTTTTTAGGAAGAAAGAGAATCGACCTCAATGTTTGACGCATAGGGAGGAACTGGGAGAAACGAGAACACTAAGGAGTTGCGCTCGACTTGCCTGCTAACGAAATATGATAAGACTTAAGTTACGTGCTCATGAGATGCATGCTCAGAAAATAAAATTACCATTTTGGTTAATACTTGTACATGATACTTATATATCCCTTAGCAGCAGATGTGCATGTAATAGGTACGATGGTTTATGACATTGACGCCTCTTTGGAGCAACATTCAGAACATAATTTTTTTTGACGAAATTTCAAAGTATAACAATTATTATAGACTATTAAAACGCATTTCAAAACATATATAATGATATAAAATTACACTATTTTAACATACAGGCCCTTCTATATAAAAGTGAATTATCAAAGTTTGCAGAGAGAACTAAATAGTTATTTTAGGGAGAGAATTAAGTTTGTATTTTCGATTTGATGCTCGTTGCGCAAATAGTCAACATATCGACCATAGCATACAGGTCCTAGTTTTCGGAAGGCTAAGCCTGGTTTTCCTGGTTAAGGACGGTTCTCACCCCGCTTTTTCATTTTTCTTCTCTCTACAGATTTATAAAAGTCTTAGTGGTTTTAAAATAATGTTCAAAATTACAAAAATTAATGATTATGAAAAAGTCACAAAGGTTTTATAAATGGGTCACTTTTTCAAAATAAAAACATATTAGAAAATATCACTTTTTTTAAAATAAATATATATTCGCGTATTTCTGGAAAATTAGATATAGAAAACACTGAAATCTAGTAAAACTGAAAAAATGATAAAATCTTAAAACCCGAGGAATCACTAGCTGTTTTTTTAGAGAAAGGGGATCACTAGATACAATCAGCTACCTGAGAGCTCGATATTTGGAGCTCCCAATTAATTTATCAATGATGAAACGTCTTATATTTATTTACAGAGGGAGTAAAAATCAAATCAATGATGAAACTCGTAAAACTTCATAGGCACGAATTCAACTTCCTATACGGGCCAACTGTTAGGCTTATATGTGCATTATGGGCGGAGGGATTTCTTGCTTCGAGCCCTTGTTTTTTTTCCCTGGAATTGTTATTTTTGATATAAAAATTAAAAAGAATTACTTGGAGATGGGAGGTATCGACCCCCCTGCCTCTAATCAGCATATATTAGCGCTCTACCGTTTGAGCTACATACCCTTTTTAATTCCTCTAAACTAATCAAGGCTATTTTTATACTATTAATCAACTGCTGTTGAGGATTGTCAAAAAAAAATAACTGTTGTTTTACGTGTAATCGGCCACTCCGTTCAATCGTGCAACTGCAAATTTTGCTTCGCGTGCGTGTATTTTTATCTTGCAGGTCTCTATGTAGCTATCAGCATGGTGATGTGATGGCCGGATGGATCTCGGCATGCACTAGTAGAGAGAAGTGACCTCTCTTTCTCCGTGTTTGGTCGACGCTAGCTACTATACATATAGAGAGAACTCGACGCTAGCTAGTAAGCAAACGAAGGAAACCATTAATTACACAAGATCGTCATGAACATATATAGAGAGAAGTGGCATCTCTTTCTCCGTGCTTGGTCGAACAACAAGTTTTCGTATATCTATCCGACACTACTACATATGTACAATATAACATCTCTTACAATCCCTAACATCATCTACCTAAGAGCCATTTGCAATTTCACATGGTATTCTCCGTGTTCAGGTATGACGTGGTCAAGAAAAAATCCCGCCAAATCCTCTTGAATTGCTCGTATGCGATCATGTGGTAGGAGTTCATCCCGCATCTGCCAGATCTAATTTAAAGAAGGGGGTCAATACATATATATGAATGAAACTCAACACAATTGATGGTAATATATAAAATAAAATTGTGAATATTGTTTACGTACTTCAAATTGTTTCTCAGAGGAGGCCCGTTCAGAGGTATAGTAGCGAATGAACTCGCATACGTAGTATCCACATAAATGAGTGTTGGGTGCCTGCAACAAGCACTTTACGAGAATAGAGTTCAATCAAACTGATAAGCAAGCATGATAATGGTATTGATGAAACTAGAATCAATGAGAGATGCGCGGAACTAGCTAGTACTACTTACTTTGGGGTGTGTAAATCGCAGCTCCTTCTTCAGACCCGGAACCTTAGCGGTGAACGTTTTCCAAACCCTGGCAGGCAAAGAAAATGATTACTTGATATCAGGAAATGAACGAAAGTTGCCGATATGGTCCCGGTATTGATTGAACTTACTTCTGGAGCATTGCAGTCATGTCCGCATAATACTTGGGATCTTTACGGAGCGAGTCTAAGACAGTTACTAATGCCCCGTCAAGGTTAATGGATAGCAGAATATAGTGGAAGCTGCGCACGCATAACTCATCAATTACATTACTTAACCACGAGTAAGCGGAACCGAATATGCAGAAGACAGTAACACTCACTTGAAGTTGTAAGGAAAGAGTATTTCCCTTTTGTTTTGATGTGTAAGGAACGTTTGTAGTAAGTTGTTCTCGGTATCTTCAGCCGCCTTTCGTACCGACCATTCATTTACGGTATTTGGGCTAATGAACCCAACGTCGAAGATTCCTATTTTTTGGCATTCGACCATCTTCAGTCTGCATAATATAGTGAGGATAATTATATATACATGCAATGAACGAGCTGAGCTAGAGACTTAATTATAGAAGTAATACTTACAGACAGTAGCAAGTCATGAGTTGTTTGTCGAGGGCCTTTTGATTGTATAATTGAAATAACTCCACAAATTCAACAGGCAGCAGGTCGACTCCAGGGAAGTCATGCTCTTTTTTAATTCCGACTAACAAACTGTCTTTCCCAGACTTCCTGCAGGTTTCCATGTACCAGTCATGCAATTTTTGCATCATCGTTGTTAGATGAGGATGATCAGGTTTGACGAGAGGCTTCCCGTGCTCGTATCTAAAGACGTCTACTACCTCAGCCGTTTCAAATTGTAAATCATCGGGCAGGTAATCATCAAGAGTGGTACCGGGCAGTAGCACCGGATGATTAGCGATATCGCTAGACACCTTGAGAGGGGGGCACGATTGCTTCTCCTGTTCGCCGAGCTGGGGAATTGTTTTCCCACTTCTTCGTTTTTTCGCTCTTGCAGCACTTTAGCATGTGTCTTAGTAATTATGCGGTCATAGTTGGAATCCGGCGGAGGCGGTGGTGGTCGCTTCAGGGCATTGATAGTGCGCTTCACTTTCACCGGATCTACCTTCTCCTTCGGAGGTGGAGTTTTCTTTGCAAAATGGTCCCTCAGTTGGGCACGACATATGTCCTCGTTTTCCTGCTCGGTCCTCTCATATGGTAACTTTTCCAGAGGCTTGAGAGATGGACCGTATCTGAATTGGCTCCCGCCTCTGCTTGTACTGCTAGCCGCCGGAGCGGCGGCGTCTCTCTTCCGTCGTTGCTGACGAGGCGGAGAAATCTGACGCGCCGGAGGAGCCGGAGCGGCGGCGTTTGTCTTCCGCCATTGCCGACGAGGCTGAGGAGGAGGCGGACTGCTCCGACGCGCCGGAGTAGGCGGAGGAGGAGGCGGAGTGCCCTCACGCGTCGGAGGAGCCGGAGAAGGAGGCGGAGTGCCCTGATCACTCGCCGGAGGAGGAGGAGGAGGAGGCGGAGTGCCCTGACTCGCCGGAGGAGGAGGAGGAGGCGGAGGCGTCCAGTTTGGAAGCTTGATGTACTCCTTCTGCCATAGACATGTACTCCTCAGAGCATGAACCAGCCGATTCTCCCCTTCACCTGTAGAGTGGTCAAGCTCGAGCTCCTCAAATCCCTCCATTACTTCATCCACCATCACAACAGCATAGTCATGTGGAATCGGACGGCAGTGAAAAGTTCCGTTGGGTTGAGGAGGTGCAACAGAGCCGACAGCCGCCTTGAAAGTGAGGTTCCGGCATTTCGTCATAAGCTCGCAATGTTGAGCCTCCGTGATAGTATCCACGGGGTAGCTAGGAGACGTGGAGTCAGGCTGAACGGGCTCCGTGGAAGCCACGCTGCTTCTCCGCTGAGATGGCGGGGTAGCTTCTGGGGTAGCTTCGTGCCGCTGAGATGGTTGGTCGGCAGCTCGCTGGCTCTCAGCTTCCTCTAGCTTTTGTAGTCTTGCATTGAGCTTCTGCATGTCGCTCAGCTCCTCTTTCCTCTTTCTCTCCCGGCTTTTGTAACCGCCTGCGTCGGGAAACCCAAACTTCCACGGAACGGAGCCTGGTGTGCCTCGTGTTCGTCCAGGGTGCTCAGCATTCCCTAGGGCCTCAGTCAGCTCGTCCTTCTCTCTGTCGGGAATGAACGTCCCTTCCTGCGCTGCGGTGATATACTTCTGAAGCTTCGTGACGGGTATTGCAAGTTGCTCGTCCGTCCAACGGCACTTCCCTGTTTCAGGGTCCAAAGTTCCCTCAACCCCGAAGAACCAAGTCCTTGAACGGTCTGGCCAGTTCAATGTCTGTGGTTCGACCCCTTTAGCAATCAGGTCATTCTCAGCTTTGTCCCACAACGGCCGGGCTTTGAGGTAGCCACCTGACCCCGTGTGATGGTGATACTGCTTCTTTGCAGCGTTGTTCTTGTTTGTCTCTGACATTTTCTTACTCTTGTCCGATGTCTTGTAGGCCACAAATGCGGGCCAGTGATCTCTTATCTTCTCAAATCGGCCGGTGAATTCTAGAGTCTTCCCTTTGTCGACAAACTTTGATTTCAACTCCTTCTTCCACCTCCTGAATAGATCTGTCATCTTCTTAAGAGCACACTCCTTGACCAATGGCTCTATAACTGGCTTATTCGGATCCTCCTCTGGCGGTAGGGTGAAATTTGCCTTCAGCGCGGTCCAAAGATCATCTTTCTGTCTATCGGTGACATAATCACCTTCAGGGGCATCGTCCTTAGGCTTATTCCATTGCTTGATGCTAATCGGGATGTTGTCCCTAACAATAACTCCGCACTGAGCAGAAAATGTGTCCTTGGTCCGCTTGGGTTCAATCGGATGGCCATCGTCCGCGAGTGCTGTGATCGTGAACCTTTCATCCTTGCGCAACCTCTTCTTCGGGCCTCGTCTCGTTACCGAAGTTTGGCTCGATCCGGAGGGCTATAAAAGAAGAAAGAAGAGTTAATATATGTACATACCAAAACAATTAATGCATCAATTAGCTAGTCAGCACAGGCTTAATTAATATATATACCTTGCCGGACTTTGCAACAGCTCCCTCCTTCGTTCGGTCACCGGAGCCGTCATCATGGTCTCCTTCTTCCTCCGGCATTCGGTCACCGGAGCCATCATGATCATGTCCTTCCTCCTCCATTGTTCGATCACCGGAGCCGTCATCCTCTCCTTCCAAACCATCGGTGTCGTTGAGAAACGACAAGACATCACGTCCACCGAGGATTATCTCCCCCAACAACTGTTCTTGTTCCAAGTCTCTTTGAGCCATAGTTTCTGCAAATATTACAACATGGCAATTAATATACAAACATGAGTGTCCGACGTCCGGACCGCCTCTCTCATGAATGTCCGACGTCCGGACCGCCTCTCTCATCAATGTCAAACAAGGGATTCTCTTAACCTTTAAGGGATTTAATTAACAAATGATACATAGACTTGTTCGGGCGAGAGGGGGTTGATCGACGTCCCCCCTCATGTCGAAGTTACCGAAGTTTTCTTCTAGTGGTTTGGGTGGCCTCGAGAGATTGTCGGGTAGGGGCGGGAGGGGGTAGGAGATCGACAACGCTTTTTTTCTAGGTTTTGGGTGGCCTCGAGAGTTGGTCGCCCGGTAAATCGAGAGGGGGGTGAACATTTTACCTTAGTAACTTAGAAAAAAAATGTTATCGGGGAGGGGGTATATTGACAACGCTTTTTTTCTAGGGTTTGGGTGGCCTCGAGAGTTGGTCGCCCGGTATATCGAGAGGGGGGTGAACATTTTACCTTAGTAACTTAGAAAAAAAATGTTACCGGACCGCCTCCTCCATTGTTTTTTGCATTATTTTAATATTTTTGCAGTTTTTTTGTTTTGTTTTGTGCATTATTTATTTCTTTTCTTTTTTGCTTTATTTTTTAAATTCTTTTTGCTGTTAGGTCACAAAAATTATAAACTTTCTGTTAGTGCTATTAAAGTTTCTAACAAAAAAATTCTTTATGGAAATTCTTTTTGCTATTAATGTTTTGAACAAAAAATACTTTGATAATTTTAGTTGCATAAATTTTATATAATTTTAGTTTCAAAAATATTTTAATTGATTATTTTTAGTTCATTCTTTTTGCTATTATTTTTGATTATTTTATATAATTATCGAAAACTGGATGCACTTCGTATACAAAATGGACAATCTCTTTCGAAGTATCAGGGTTTCGGACGAAAACTCATCTGTTACAAAGGGATTTCATGTTTTTTGAACTTATTTGAACTCCAGACTTTTTGTGTGTTCAAAATGCACCATTCAAAGCCACATCATCAATTTTCAACCCTTTCTGACTTCATTTGGTATTTTTCATGCATTTACTGATTTTTTTGAGCTAAATGACCCTGAAATTGAAAAGCACTACAAATGAACTCTGAAAAGGTTGAAAGTTGGCATGGTATCATCATTTCACCCACATAGCATGTACTAAAAAGTTGAGAGGGTTACGGCAAAAACTGGATGCACTTCGTGTACAAAATGGACAATCTCTTTCGAAGTATCAGGGTTTCGGACGAAAACTCATCTGTTACAAAGGGATTTCATTTTTTTGAACTTATTTGAACTCCAGACTTTTTGTGTGTTCAAAATGCACCATTAAAAGCCACATCATCAATTTTCAACCCTTTCTGACTTCATTTGGTATTTTGCATGCATTTACTGATTTTTTGAGCTAAATGACCCTGAAATTGAAAAGCACTACAAATGAACTCATCTGTTACAAAAGGCATTTTATTTCTTCACATGTAACTGCAATGATATAGTTGTGGAGAGAAAGTCTTCACTTTTTCTTCGCTTGTGTCCTTTGCTTATTGCGCCGTAACCATGGATAATCTTCATCGTTTAACAGGGTGCTTGGGTCAACCTTGACTTTGAAGGGAGGAATTTCATGAAACTTTTCATAATCTTTGGACATGTCTGTCTTGCCCTCCAATCCCACGATGTCTCTTTTTTCTGAAAGAACTATGTGGCGCTTTGGCTCATCGTATGATGTATTCGCTTCCTTATCTTTTCTTTTTCTTGGTTTGGTAGAAATGTCCTTCACATAGAAAACTTGCGCCACATCATTGGCTAGGACGAATGGTTCGTCTGTGTACCCAAGATTGTTCAGATCCACTGTTGTCATTCCGTACTGTGGGTCTTCCTGTACCCCGCCTCCTGACAGATTGACCCATTTGCACTGAAACAAAGGGACCTTGAAATCATGTCCATAGTCAAGTTCCCATATGTCCACTATGTAACCATAATATGTGTCCTTTCCCCTATTGGTTGCTGCATCAAAGCGAACACCGCTGTTTTGGTTGGTGCTCTTTTGATCTTGGGTGATCGTGTAAAATGTATTCCCATTTATCTCGTACCCTTTGTAAGTCAATACAGTCGAAGATGGTCCCCTGGCCAACGAGTACAACTCATCAGAAACAGTGTTGTCATCCATGAGACGTGTTTGCAACCAACTGCCGAAAGTCCTGATGTGTTCATATGTAATCCAGTCGTCACACTGCTCCGGGTGTTTGGAGCGCAGAATATTCTTGTGTTCATCGACATACGGGGTCACCAAGGTAGAATTCTGTAGAACTGTGTAGTGTGCTTGAGACCAAGAATGCCCGTCCCTACATATTATTGAGTCCGCTCCTAGCGTGCCTTTTCCAGTCAGTCTCCCCTCATACCGCGATTGAGGGAGACCAATCTTCTTAAGGTCAGGAATGAAGTCAACACAAAACCCAATGACATCCTCTGTTTGATGGCCCATGGAGATGCTTCCTTCTGGCCTAGCGCGGTTACGGACATATTTCTTTAAGACTCCCATGAACCTCTCAAAGGGGAACATATTGTGTAGAAATACAGGGCCCAGAACGACAATCTCGTCGACTAGATGAACTAGGACGTGCGTCATGATATTGAAGAAGGACGGTGGGAACACCAGCTCGAAACTAACAAGACATTGCACCAAATCACTCCTTAACCTTAGCAGGATTTCTGGATCGATCACCTTCTGAGAGATTGCATTGAGGAATGCACATAGCTTCACAATGGCTAATCGAACGTTTTCCGGCAGAAGCCCCCTCAATGCAACCGGAAGCAGTTGCGTCATAATCACATGGCAGTCATGAGACTTTAGGTTCTGGAACTTTTTCTCTGCCATATTTATTATTCCCTTTATATTCGACAAGAAGCCAGACGGGACCTTCATACTGAGCAGGCATTCAAAGAAGATTTCCTTCTCTTCTTTGGTAAGAGCGTAGCTGGCAGGACCTTCATACTGCTTTGGATGCATTCCGTCTTTTTCATGCACACGTTGCTGTTCCTCCCGTGCCTCCAGTGTATCTTTTGTCTTCCCATACACTCCCAAGAAGCCTAGCAGGTTCACGCAAAGATTCTTCGTCACGTGCATCACGTCGATTGCAGAGCGGACCTCTAGGTCTTTCCAATAGGGTAGGTCCCAAAATATAGATTTCTTCTTCCACATGGGTGCGCGTCCCGCATCGTCAGTCGAAACAGATAGTCCGCCAGTACGGAGGCCAGGCTTCTTCCGGTGATCTGCCTCACCTTTGAAATGCTTTCCTTTCTTTCGACATTGATGGTTGGTCGGAAGAAATCGACGATGCCCCAGGTACACATTCTTCCTGCATTTGTCCAAATATATAATGTCGGTGTCATCTAAACAGTGTGTGCATGCGTGGTATCCCTTGTTTGTCTGTCCTGAAAGGTTACTGAGAGCAGGCCAATCGTTGATGGTTACAAACAGCAACGCATGTAGGTCAAATTCCTCCTGTTCGTTCTCATCCCACACACGTACACCTCTTCCATTCCATAGCTGTAAAAGTTCATCAACTAATGGCCTTAGGTACACATCAATGTCATTGCCGGGTTGCTTAGGGCCTTGGATGAGCACTGGCATCATAATGAACTTCCGCTTCATGCACAACCAAGGAGAAAGGTTATACATACATAGAGTCACAGGCCATGTGCTATGCTTGCTGCTCTGATCCCCAAAAGGATTAACGCCATCTGCACTTAAACCAAACCATACGTTCATTGGGTCATCTGTAAAGTTGCTCCACTTTCTCTCGATCTTTCTCCACTGCGACCCGTCAGCGGGTGCTCTCAACTTCCCGTCTTTCTTATGGTCTTTTTTGTGCCATTGCATCAACTCGGCATGCTTTTTGTTTCTGAACAGACGTTTCAACCGTGGTATTATAGGAGCATACCACATCACCTTGGCAGGAACCCTCTTCCCGGTGCTCTGGCCCTCAACATCACCAGGGTCATCTCTTCTAATCTTATACCGCAATGCACCGCATACCGGGCATGCGTTCAAATCCTCGTACGCACCGCGGTATAGGATGCAGTCATTAGGGCATGCATGTATCTTCTGCACCTCCAATCCTAGAGGGCATAGAACCTTCTTTGCTTCGTACGTACTGCCGGGCAATTCGTTATCCTTTGGAAGCTTCTTCTTCATTATTTTAAGTAGCGAACTAAATCCCTTGTCAGATACACCATTGTCTGCCTTCCATTGCAGCAATTCCAGTGTGGTACCGAGCTTTCTGTTGTCATCTTCGCAATTTGGGTACAACCCTTTTTTGTGATCCTCTAACATGTGATCGAACTTCAACTTCTCCCTTTCACTTTCGCATTCTCTCTGTGCATCAACAATGACCCGGCGAAGATCATCATCGGGCACATCGTCTGGTTCCTCTTGATCTTCAGCTTCCCCCATTGCAGCATCACCGTATTCAGGGGGCGGGTAGTTGTCATCATCCTCTTCTTCTTCGTTGTCTTCCATCATAACCCCTCTTTCTCCGTGCTTGGTCCAAACATTATAGCGTGGCATAAAACCCTTCTCAAGCAGGTGGAAGTGAAGGGTTTTAGAGTTGGAGAAAGCCTTCGTATTCTCACAGACAGTACATGGACAATGCATAAAACCATTCTGCTTGTTTGCCTCAGCCGCTTCGAGAAAATTATGCAGGCCCTTAATATACTCGGAGGTGCGTCGGTCACCGTACATCCAGTGCCGGTTCATCTGCGTGCGTTATATAGTTCTCATTATTGAACAACATATAACTCTCTAGAGCATCTAATTAAATCATACAAGTAATAACTATCTAGAACAACATATAACCAAAACCATCGCACTATATAATAACAAACAATAATAAAAGTAAGAAAGTTACACAAGTATCTATCTAAATCATACAAGTAAGAACTTTTTTCTTTTAGAAAGAAGATAAGAAGAAGAGGCTAACCACGGTGGTGCCGGCGCCGAGATGGGCGCGGACGATCGACGACAGTGAGGACGGGGACGGGACAGGACGGACCGCCAACCTAGACAAATCTTGAGGAAAATGGAGCTTGGACAAGGAGCTTCCAGAGGAGAAAGCTTAAGTATGACTCGGGCATTTCATCGAACACCTCATGTGCATAGGAGGTGAGCTAGAGCACCACAAAGCTCTCCCCTCGCCGGCCAGAAAAACAGAGCAGTGTGGAGTGCTCTGCTCGCTGGCGAGGGGGGTATATATAGGCATCTCATTGGTCCCGGTTCATGGCTGGAACCGGGACTAAAGGACCCCTTTAGTCCCGGTTCCAGCCACGAACCGGGACCAATGGTTGTGGGCCAGGAGCGAGGCACATTGGTCCCGGTTCGTGTCTGGAACTGGGACTAAAGGGTCCAGACGAACCGGGACCAATGCCCCACGAGGCCCGGCCGGCCCCCTGACCTCACGAACCGGGACCGTTGCCCCCATTGGTCCCGGTTCGTGACTGAATCGGGACTAATGGGCTGGCCCGGCCTGGACCAAAGCCCTGTTTTCTACTAGTGATGTATGCCCATAGAATTAAGAGAAATCAGATGTCTATTGTCTGATGGAAGGGATATTACTCTAGCTAAGGTAGACCGTGGCAATTGCTGGATGAGGAACTCTCCCGAGGAGATTGCTGGATGATCTACTAACTGGCAATGGAAGACTGCCCTAGCATGCAGCTCCTGTTTGCTATCGGCAACAGCTAAGAGCATACCAACAATCTGCCTAACTACAGAGAAAGGTATACCAGTTCAAGAATGTCAATGTAAAGATTTGCCATCTCCTACAAATTCAAGAGGCCATGAAAGAAATGGTAGTATTCATCTGTGGCTCAAAATATAGACACCACGCTAAACCTTTCCTCGTGTCTCGCTGGTACTATATTAATCAAGATGTTCGATTATATATACACATAGTGACATCAAACAACAGCAAACAGAGAAGGTGAAGGCTTTGATTTGTTTAGGAGAGTCTTTGAGCACTCTTGCCATTTCTTCCCTCTAGGTGTACGTGTACGTGTGCGCCGGTTGTGAGGAAGGAGAAGCGCGGCTGCTGGTCACTCAGCCACCACGTGATGGCAATGGGCCATGGCCAAAGCGAGAGAGAATAAAATAATAGGGAGACAAGAGTTTGGCTCATTCGGTGGAAAATAAATAAAGAGAAAAGATAGAGATAGATTGGGCCAAGGGGATTCGGTACAAAGTTTGAGACAGGGAAATTAATTTATTTTCCTAAGAGGAATCTAGGAATGAAAAAGAAGCTCAAACAATTAAAAAACGAAATTAAGAGAAACCAAAGAAAATTTGAAGGCGCGTATTCAATATGCCGAAGAAGAACAATAAAGACAGACTAAAAGAAAAGAAGTAAACTCAAATTTTAATTTCGGTTTGCATTAGTTGAAATTAAATCCTCCAACTTATAAAATTCCAATTTACTCTTTTCTTAGCTGATAAAAAAATGAAATTGTCTTGCCCTAATTTTTGGAAAACTTTTTCTTAAACATATTGAACATCAGGATGTTACACCCGGACACCGGGGGTACCTAGGATTACATATAGGTCGGTTACATCTAGGGGTCAACCATGCCGATAATTAAATTGTGCCTTGGAGTATGCACTAAGTCCTTAGATGATTCCATATTTAGTACGTCGAGGGTCATTGATAAACATGGCCCAATCTTTGGTTGCTTGGGGGTGTCCTCGGCCCGAAATTGACTTGGCTTCGCCAAAAGGCCTCATCTCCAAAGCCCGGCTCGCGAGGCGTCCCTCTCGTTGTGGGGCTCCCGCCCATGCCTGGTAGCCCGACATGGTTACAACACCCCCCCACCTCCCCACCCCCCCCCCCCCCCCCCACACACACACAGTCCATGACACTGTCAGTTTCCAAAATTTAAATGTGTTCACCAATTTTTAAAAATATTCAATTTTTAAGAAAAATCTTCGCAAAATTGTAAAATGTGCACATTTTTTTATATAAATTTTGAAATTTTCAAAATAAAACATATTATCTTATAAAAATATTGTTTAAAAAAATAAGTAAATAGTCATTTTTTGGAAACTAAATATAAAATTGACTGAAATCTAGTAAAAAAATAAAAATAAAAACTTGAAAAAATAGGAATTACTTTATATATTTTTAGAGAAAGATAAGCACTCGATACAGTCAGCTACACCCGAGGCTCATGTGCGAAACATCAAAATTTTGACACATAATGCGTCAAATAGGAGCTCATAGTTAAATTATTGTTAAAAAAATGAATGATGAAACTTATGAAATTTGATAGGCGTGAATTCAACTTCCTCTATGGGCCAACTGTTAGGTCTATATGTGCATTGTGGGCTAAGGAATTTCTTGATTCCAGCCCTTGCCTTTTTTCCCCTGGTAATTATTTGGCAAATATAAAACTGGAATTGGAGATGGGAGGTTTCGATTCCCCCTGCGTCTAATCAGCATACATTAGTGCTCAACCATTTGAGCTACATCCCCATTTTTTAAGAAAAATGTTTCTAAAATAAAAAATGTGCACATTGTTTTATATAAAATGTTCACTTTTTCCCCAAAAAACATATTATTTTATAAATATATATTTTACAAAATAATTAAACAGTCATGTTTTGTTATAGAAACTAAATATAAAATTGACTGAAATCTAGTAAAATATAAAATTAAAAACCTGAAAAAAAAACAAGGAATTGCTTGGCATAGATTTAGAGAAATATGAGCACTTAATACAATCAGCTAATAGAAAGCTCCACCCAAGGGCTCATGTGCGAAACATCGAGACACAGAATGCGTCAAATAGCAGCTCGCAGTTAAATTATTGTAAAATGTCAATGATGAAACTTATAAAATTAGATAGGCATGAATTCAACTTCCTCTATGGGCCAACTTTTTTTGAGGGATTCTAGGGCCAACTGTTAGGCCTATATGTGCATTATGGGCCGAGGAATTTCTTGCTTCGAGCCCTTGCTTTTTCCTGTATGTGCATTATGGGCCGAGGAATTTCTTGCTTCGAGCCCTTGCTTTTTTTTTCCTGGTAATTATTATTATTATTTGATATAAAAGGGAAAAAAGGTTGAATTGGAGATGGGAGGTATCGATCCCTCTGCCTCTTATCAGCATATATAAGCGCTCTACCATTTGAGCTACATCCCCATTTTATTTCCTCTAAACCAATCAAGGCTATTTATATATTAATTACTAACTGTCGTTGAGGATTAACCTGCCGGTCGTCAGTAATCGTCCGTTCCGTTCAATCGTGCAATTGCAAGCATTGCTTCACGTCCGTCTATTTTTCTCTTGCAGAATTCTATGTAGCTATGCATGGTGATGTGATGGCCGGATGGATCTTGGTATGCCCATAGAATAAGTGAAACCAGACGTCTATTGTCTGATGTATGTAAGGGATATTACTCTAGCCAAGGTAGGACGTGCTGATTATGTAGCTAGCTAATCACGAGAAGTCACCAGCGTACTACTTGCTGGATGAGAAACTCTCCCGAGGAGATTACTACTGCAGTATCGTTGAAGCTGAATTGTAATCATCAACCTTCAGTAATGAAAGACCCTTTCCCACAAAAGTAAAAAGAATCTGTAGGACAGTAGGAGTAACTAGTTTTAGTACTTGAGCTGTTCAGAAAATGTACGTACTGATGCTGCTACAAGTTTTCAAACAAGGACTGAAAGGGCTGGCGGTCTAAGCAGGACTGGGTCTAAGGCGCTTCGGTTCACTTTCTCTTGCATATATGCTACTAAGACTTCTGCATGTCGGGCAATGATAACTGACAATGGAAGACTGCCCTAGCATGCAGTTAAGAGCAGACCTACTATCTGCCAAACTACAGAGAAAGATGTACCAGTTCAAGAATGTCAATGTAAAGATTTGCCATCTCCTACAAATTCAGCGGGGCACGAGAGAAATGGTATTCATCTGTGGCTAAAAATATGCGCACCAAGCTAAACCTTTCCTCGTATCTTGCTGGTACTACATTGATCAAGATGGTCGATTACATATATCCACATAGCGACATCAAACATTCAAACAGCAGCAAACAGAGAAGGTGAAAGCTTTGGTTTGTTCAAGACCCCCGTACACCCTGCGTCGCCTCCCTGAGCGAGACGACCGAGGCGGCCCCCTCGCCCTTACCCTCCAAGCTCCACCCCAAAACCTCCCACCCCCTCGCCGCCGCCGGCGGGCGCGGCCGGGCGTTGCCCGTGCGGCACTGTTGCATGGCCGGCGGTGGCGGCCCCCCTTCCTCTCCCCGACGCGGGTGCCCGGCTCGGGCGGGAGTGCCTGGCGGCGGTGCGGCTCGGGCGACAGTGCTCCGGCACGGCCCTGGACGGTGACGATGCGGCGGCGCGGCTCCTTGGCGGCGGTGGTGGCCTCATGCGGGCAGTGGCCGGCGGAGCCATGCAGGCCCAGATCTGGGCCCTTTGGGCCCGATATGGGTCAGGGCGGGCTGGTTAGGGCTGCGACGGGTCTTCCTCCGGCTGGTCTGGCGAGCATCTCGCGATGGGGTGGTGGTTGCGGCACCACGTCTGCTGCAGCACGGTGGTGGGAGCTTCACGGGCCCGATCTGAGCTCGGCCGGGCAGTTGGCCTGGTATGGTCCTGCTGCTGTGTCCGGTCTGCTACCGCCTGAACCGGTGGAGGTTGTCCCTAAACCTAGGCATCCACCGGGCCGGGCCGGGCTTCGGGCCGGGCTTTGTAAAGCCCGAACTGAAATTCCCAGGCCCGAGCCCGGCCCGGTCCGGTCAAAAACA
Source organism: Elymus sibiricus (assembly GCA_039707655.1). Lineage (NCBI taxonomy): Eukaryota > Viridiplantae > Streptophyta > Magnoliopsida > Poales > Poaceae > Elymus > Elymus sibiricus. The sequence continues at coordinate 460,226,192 of CM077675.1, forward strand.
CCAACTTTCAGGCCCGAGCCCGGCCCAAACAGACTAAAACGGTGAACTTCGGGCCGGGCCGGGCCGGGCCTCCGTGTAAAACGCCCTATTTCCCAAGCCCGAGCCCAGCCCGAACTGCCAACCGGGCCTCGTTTCTGAGCCCGAACCCGGCCCGAACCTAAAGCCCGACCCGGCCCGGCCCGGGTTTTTCGGGCCGGGCTCGGGCCGGGTCACCGGGCCGGGCTGCCCATGCCCACGTTTAGTTGTCCCCTCCCACGTGGTTGTGGCACTGCCGGCCCCTATCTACGGTTGCTCTGTTTCGGTCCGGCCGGCCTCGTAGCGTCTGTCGTTGGGAGACGACGATGGTGTCCTCAAGACTGTGTTGGCGCATGTTGGTGGGCAGCAAGCGTGGTGGAGCCGTCCGGGCAGCAGCGTCGTCATCGTCGCAGTCCTTCTTGAAGGTGTTGCTTGGTATGCGGCAATTCGGAGGCATAGGAGCGTGGTTGTCGTCGTTTTCTCACGACAGATGCCATGGGGTGGCTTATCGAGAGTGGTTGGGGCCGAAGGACGCCGGCGGGCTCTGGTGGCGGGACTGGGCACAAGCGGTGAGAGTCACACGATGTACCCAGGTTTGGGTCCCTCCGTGGGAGGTAATACCCCTAGTCCTGCTTGTCTAGTTGATGGGTGGCCGGTGTTACAATGGTGCTCCTTGAGCTGTTGTCTAGAGGAAGAAGAAGGAGCAGCCGGCTCTTCCTGCCTTGCTACGTGGGAGTGAGAGTGTGAGATGGGGGGAATGCTTGCCCGGTGTATGGGGGCCTCGGGGGGTTTTATAGGCCAACCCCCCGGCTTACAATATACTTAAGGTACTAAAGGGGGGACCCGGCAGGCAGCCTCCCTGGCCGGCCCACGGTCCCACCAGCCGAGCCGTCTCGTCGCTCGAAGGGCCCACCGGCTGCGCGGTCCCATCGCTGGCCGGGGCCCGCTAGCCGGTCGCCGCTATTGGCCCGCACCCACCTGCCGCGGCATGGGCCGCCCCGTGCGGTGTCGTCTTGCGCCTGTCGGCCGAAGTCAGTGGTACGGCCGGCTGCGCTGTAGCCATGCCGGGGCAGGTAATGGAGTAGACGGTGGTGTGGTCGCACTGTTGCTTCGCTGGGTCTCGATTGGTCGTGGTCAGTGTACGATCGCCTGGACTGTAGCCACGCGCGCCCGCACGTCAGCGGTCGCTGTAGCCACGCCGGAGTCCATCGTGGGTGTCGCGTCTTGTCAATGTACTTGGTCGTAGTAGGAGGGGACAGATGCATGCTTGTCCAAAGGTTAGTGGGAGGGCCGGCCGTGGAGCGGCCGGCAATAGGCTGGCCAGGGGTCGGGCGGCCGGCTCTTGTCCAGCCGGCCGTGGGCCAGCCGGCCAGTGGACCTGCCGCCAGCCCGCCAGCCGGTAGCTCGCCAGCCGGTCATGGGCCAGCCGGCCGTATAATTTTCTTAAAAAGGGGCTCGTACTCCCTTGTCTTGGCATACCCAGGGGTAATATCCCCGTCAGTAGTCCCCGAAGCCGGCGGGGGCCCGCGTCCTCCCGACGAGGGGGAGCCGGCGGCTTCATCTGGCAGCACCGTCCTGCCCCATGGGGCCGACAGGCCGGTTGCATAGGCGGCCACGCCCGTCGCCTCGGGCTCCGCCGCGCCGCCTCGGAACCCGTGCTGAGCGGTGACGTGCCACGTGGGGTTCTGTGACGCGGCGGGCCCCGTGCCCGGAGGCGTGACGGGACATTGCCTTGAGGCTAGCCTGGTAGGCCGTGGGCCTAGCCTAGTAGGCCTCGGGCCGCAGGCAAAGATCCTCTGCGTCCGGATCCCAGCGGCCACGGCCCGAGGCACCCACACCCCGCGGATTTCCCAGGGGAAGTGGGCGCAGTTAATCCCCACGTCCCCTGGGATTCACCCCCTTATTTATAAGGGGAGGGGGAGAGGTGGAGGTAGTTAGCGCGCCCCTCCCCCCACCGTCTTCCTCCTCTCGCGATTCGTCGCCTTCGAGCTTGCGCCGCCACGCCACCTGCTCGCTTCCCCGTGCCGGTTTTCCTCCAGAGATGGCCGACGGTCCCTCCGGCAGCTGGGGCGGCTCCACCGTCACTGCGGAGGACATCGCCTACCTCCGCAGCGCCCGCATGCTGCCGCCGGAGGACCGCTTCGCCGCCCGTCCTCCGGGCGGTGAGAAGGTGCCGGAGCCTGAGGAGGGGGAGTGCGTGGTGTTCGCATCGCACTTCTCGCGTGGCTTCAGGCTGCCGGCGAGCCAATTCTTCAGGTTCTTCCTCGATACCTTTGATCTTCAGCCGCACCACTTGGGGCCGAACTCCATTCTGCAGCTGTCGAACTACGTAACCCTCTGCGAGGGCTACCTTGGTCTTTTCCCCTTCGTGGAGCTGTGGAGAAAGCTCTTCTACCTCAAGTGCTTGAAGAACATCGATGAGTCGTACGCCTACGGGGGCGCGGTGGTGTGCGTCCGCGGCACGCTTTTCCCCCGTCTCACCCCTATCGAGTCCGTCAAGAGGTGGAACCGGTCGTTCTTCTACGTGAAGAACGTCGACCCGGCTCGAGACTACATCCGGCCGCCGCCCTTCGTCAACGTCCCGTCCTCCGGGACGAACTGGACGGCCGACGTGGCGGTTGGGGAGCTGGCCGGGATGCTGGGCCGGCTCCACACCATGAGGAGCGGGGAAGGACTAGTCGCGGCCGATCTGGTGGCCGCCTTCATCGACCGCCGGGTGCTGCCTCTGCAGCTGAGGCCGCACCGGATATGCGACATGGGGGGCCGGTGCGACCCCTGCCGACTGTCCACCTTCGAGCTGACAGCGTCCCAGGTGGCGGAGCGGGTGAACTCCGTCACCAACTTCAAGTTGACGCCCCGCACCTGGCACTTTGGCAAGTTGCCCTATAGCCAGCTCGACCCGGCGCGTTTGGTACGTTTCGACCCGACGCCTCCCCATTTTTCCTACGTTTCTTCAGCCGGCCTCCGTGCTTACGCGCCCTGTTGACCGCAGCGCTTTGTACAATAGAACACGGCGGATGGCCCGCACCCTCAGGTGTTCGAGGCGGATCATGCCGACTCCGACCCGGAGGATTTTGAGCTGGGAGGAGGCGTTGAGGAGGAGGTCGAGTCCTCGGGGGAGGTTGAGGCGGATGGGACGATGGGCGATCCGGGAGCCGGCGGGTCCAGGGTGGCTGGTGAGTTCAACCCTGAACCCACGATCAGATATTGGACCGATGATGATGACGTCCGGATTTTGGACGCACCTCCCCCCGCAGCTCGGCAGGCCCCACGCGGAAGGAGCGAGGAGCAGCCGGCCCCGGGCCGGACGGCCGAAGCCTCCCGGCGGGAGAAGAGGGTGGTCATGGGCGAGCCGTCGTCAGAGCAGCCGGCTCGCAAGAAAGTGCGAGCGGCCGCCGCAAAGCCGCCGCCTCGGGCCAGGCGGCCCCTTCCCGTCGTCATTGGGTGAGCGCCTTCCCTAATCCTTGTAGGTGTTTTCACGTTTTGAGGCGGTAGGCGCCTGAGGGCCCTTCTCCCGTTCTTTCCAGGGACGCCATCGAGCTCCATGACACGGAGTCGACCGCCGACCCGGTGGACGCCACCAGCCGGCAGGCCCAGGAGCACGTGGCCACGGTTCAGGACGAGAAGAGAAGGCTGGCCGAAATGCGAGCCGCGAAGGGAGGGACGAAGGGCGCGCCCTCGCGTTCGGCGGCCTCGAGCGTCGGGAGGCGGAGGCGGCCCTCGGACCCGGCGCGCGCCACGGACTCGGCGGCGGAATCGACGTGGATGTCGAGGCCGCCATCGAGCGAGCCGCGGGAGCCGGTGCCGGAGACGGCCACGGCCCCGCCCTTGGCGGAGGCGGCCCAGCCGAAGGACACGGTTCCCGAGCCGGCCAGGGAGGCAGACCCGCGAGCGGAGCCGGTCGCGGCCCTGCCTTCCGTCGAACTGGCCGCGGCGGAGGTACCCACCGCCCCGGTCGTGCTGGAGGCGGCACCGGAGACGGCGGTCGGCGAAGGGAGTGAGCTGGCCCACCCGACTGTTGAGCCGGTCCGACAGGCGACGGAGCCGGCCGCGCCGGTGGTGGAGGAGCCCGGGGCTGGCTCCCGCACCCTTGTGGTTACCACCAACCTCCCACCGGCCGGCGCCGCTGCAGACGCTGGGTCGAGCGGTGGGGCGAGCCGGTCGAGGAGGACCATGCTCGACATGATCCGGGACTGGAAAGCATTGGCCCGCGCCCCGGCCGTCCTGCCTCCGCCAGCCAGCGGCCAGGCCCTTGTGCCTGGGGAGCCGGGCCGCATCATGGCGCACTGCTGTGAGGAGCTGGCCAGGTTTGCGGAGGCCGCCGAAAGCAATTTTCGGCATGTGGAGGATGCGGTGGAGGTGGGATTCCTTAGCCTGCGTCGATTTTTCAGTGGGGGCGCGCAAGCGCACCCACTGGGTGTAGCCCCCGAGATTCGGGCCGGCTTCTCGGCTACGTGGCAGCCGGGCCGGATCTACCTCTTTTTTTGTCTAATTTTTTTGTCCCCCGGCGCGGAGCAGGCTGAGAACGCCAAGCGGCAGGCGCTCTTTGACGAGGCGGTTGCAATCCACAACCGAGGCAAGGCCGGCTTCTACCAGGTGCAGGAGGAGCTGAGGAAGGCGCGAGGTACGTTTGCTCCAGTGGGGGCGCGCGAGCGCACCCACTGGGTGTAGCCCCCGAGAATCGGGCCGGCTGTTCGGCAGGCGGCTCGAGTCTTCCGCATTTTGAGTGATCTGGCTTGCTTATTTTGCAGAGGAGCTGGATATCCTGACCCCGATCCGGCAGAAGAGGGACGAGGTGGCCTCCGAGCGGGACCGGCTGGAGCGGGACCTCCAGGCGGTTACGTCGGAGCGGGACCGACTGGGCAGCCTGGTCGTGGATGGGCAGGCGGCACAGGAGCGCCTCAGCGCGGAGGTGCGGAAGGAAGTGGCGGCCCGGGAGGAGGCCGCCAAGCAGGCGGCCGACGCCAGCCGGCGGGTCAGCGCCCTGCAGGATGAGGTGGCTTGCCTTGGTGGTGAGCTTGAGAGGCGTGAAGCCGCCCTCGCCCAGGCAGAGGAGGCGCGCGAGAGGGAGCGGGGCTTGGGCCTTCAGTTCGCCATTGAGGTGGACGAAGCTTTTCAGCGTAAGTTTCTTGTCTTTAAGTCTTCTTCCTTGCCGGCTGTTTCGACTTGTTTTTTGATTCTTCCTTCTCCCTTAGACCGGTTCCCGGACACTCAGCGCCGCGACGAGCGGGTCGTGGCGGAGCATCGGGAGTGCCTGCGGCAGTGCGGGCAGGAGATTGAGGAGCACGCCGGCCGGGACTTGTGAGGGAGTCCGAGATTAAGGGGTCCTCGGACTGCCGACCTATTTGTCATAGGTCGGGCTAATGGGCCGCTCGCTGAGGATGAGATTAATCGAAGGCCTTGTCACCAAGGAGGAGACCTCAGGAGCCGTGGCGTGTCCATCAAGTTGAAGATGGTAGTTTAGGCATGTTTTTTCCCTCCGGTGGGCAACCGACCATATGTAACCCTATTGACCCCTGGTGTCTATATAAGCCAGAGGGTTTTAGATCATACGGGATAGAAACTCATCTAGGGTTTTAGCTAGTCGATCTCGAGGTAGATCAACTCTGTAACCTTCACATCATCAATATAATCAAGCAGGACGTAGGGTTTTACCTCCGTAGGAGGGCCCGAACCTGGGTAAACATCGTCTCCTTCGTCCCTTTGTTACCATCGATCCTAGTCTCACAGCTCAGGACCCCCTACCCGAGATCCGCCGGTTTTGACACCGACATTGGTGCTTTCATTGACAGTTCTGCTGTGATCGCCAGAGGAATCGATGGCTCGCCTTGTCATAAGCAACGAGATCTGCAGCCAGGATATTCTCATCCCTGATCAGATCTTCACAGGCGGCGATGTCTCGTCGCACCCCGTCCTGACCGGCCATCTTGGCCATATCGGAAGCTTTGCCCCCGATCAAGGAATCAGATTCGGAACCCTAGAGTTCGTCGCTAATTCGAGGGGAGAACTTGTCTTGATAGGACCCTCAACTCTCATGGAGGAGCCCGCAGATCCCGACGCCTTGACGTCGAAGACATCGGGCCCCACCTCTGAGGCGGCCTTCACCCTCGGGCTGTCTAGAACGCCCAATCCAGTCGTTGTGACCGGATCCGCTATGGCCGAACAGGACCCGGATCCGCTTTCATGTAACTCCGGAACTGTCACGCCGCAGATCGACCCCACGCGCTTCAGCGACACACATCCTACCGTCGCCTCGTTCCTAAACGAGCTGTTTGATCGGATTCAGACCATGCATATGACTGACGACCAGACCCCGGTCTATGACCGGATCGGGCTTAAACCCGACGTTAGGGAGATTCTCACCCCCACGGTCACTCACCTAGTCGCCACCGTCGAGTGTCCGGCTAGGGGCTCGTCCCCCCAACGACCGGAATTAAAAACGGTTCATACCCCAATCTCTGATCATCGAGGCCTCGCTTGTAACCCAGACCCTGGAGTTCGCTCCGAAGATAGATCGGTATCGGTCTCTGATCTAGCACGCAAGTCGGAACCCGTAATTTCGGACTCACATCGCGGCGTGGAATCAAAGTTTTTCCCACCCACCACCCAAGTCGAGCACTCAAGCATCGCACCAGAGTCCAAGTCTTCGGACTTACGGGATGTTAAACATTTACCAGGAGAGTCGGTTCATCATTTTTGGGCTAGACTCCTCCTCGCTAGAAACAAAGTACGAGGTCTTAGTGACCAGGAGATAATGGCAACCTTCAATCGCAATTGCCACGACGAAGGGATTCTCAACGCCCTGGCTCGTCGGCACATTCGCACCTTCACCGAGCTGTCTGACTTGGTGCAAAAATATTGTGCCATGGAGAGCACCTGGCAAGCCGTGCGGCTACTTTCGGAACTAACCTTTACCGAGTACCCTAGAGGAGACCAGAAAAAGAGGATACCTCCGAAGCGGCTAGCCAAACTCGAGCCCGCCGAAAAAAGAAATCGGCCCCTTGCGGGGGTCAGAACTGTCCTTGACGGGCTATTGGATAAACCATGCCCTATACATTCCGTATTGCTGAACACAAGCCCGACTCACAGCCTTAGAGCCTGCTGGGTCTTCAGGCAGGTCACAAAAAGTGGTGAAGCAATCCTTGAGGCACTACCGCCGAACAAGTGCTCCACATCGCCACCAGAATACAATGTCGAAGTCCTGACGATCTACGAAACGTTCCCCTCAAGGAACAGGAGGAAAAAAGCTCTTAGAGAACTCGAACAGGTCTATCATGTGGCAGCAACAAGTTCATGGGCAGACATACCCATCACCTTCGGAGATACTGACTGACCAACCATCCGTCCCGATCATACACCGGCCGCACTGGTCTTAAACCCCATCGTCGATGGCTTTAGGTTGAATAAAGTGCTAATGGATGGCGGCAGTGGTTTAAACCTTATCTACGAAGATACCCTGGGAAAAAATGCAATTTGACCGATCTCGCATCGAGCATAGCAACACAACATTCCGGGGGATCATTCCTGGGAGAGAGGCGCGTTGTTCAGGGCGTATCACCCTGGACGTAGTGTTCGGCACGCCCGAAAACTACCGATCTGAAGAACTTCTCTTCCATATCGTGCCCTTCCCCAGCGGCTACCACGCCCTGCTGGGGGCGTGACGCCTTCACAAAATTCCAGGCTATACCACATTATGGGTATATGAAGCTCAAGATGCCAGGCCCAAACGGAGGAGCAGAAGGAGATAACAAGCGGTTTTGAGCAAGGTAATTTCTGCAAGCACTGAAATTGTAGGTAACAGATAGTTTGATAGCAAGATAATTGGTAACGAGCAAGTAACGATAACGTTAAATAAAGTGTAGCAAGGTAGCCCAATCCTTTTGAGGGTACACAGGAATTTCATCTAGAACAGTCTCTTATAATAGGCAAAGTGTTCTTGAGGGTACACAGGAATTTCATCTAGTCACTTTTATCATGTTGGTTTAATTTGCGTTCGCTACTTTGATAATTTGATATGTGGGTGGACCGGTGCTTGGGTGTTGTTCTTACTTGAACAAACCTCCCACTTATAATTAACCCCCTCGCAAGAATCCACAACTACGAGAAAAGTATTAAGATAAAATCTAACCATAGCATTAAACATTTGGATCCAAATCAGCCCCTTACGAAATAACACATAAACTAGGGTTTAAGCTTCTGCCACTCTAGCAACCCATCATTTAATAACTACTCCACAATGCATTCCCTTAGGCCCAAGGATGGTGAAGTGTCATGTAGTCGACGTTCACATGACACCACTAAGGGAATCACAACATACATATCATCAAAATATCGAACACATATCAAATTCACATGATTACTTGCAACATGACTTCTCCCGTGACCTCAAGAACAAAGGTAACTACTCACAAACAATATTCATGCTCAAGATCAGAGGGGTATTAAATAGCATAATGGATCTGAACATATAATCTTCCACCAAATTAACCATATAGTAATCAACAACAAGATGTAATCAACACTACTAGTCACCCACAGGTACCAATCTGAGGTGCCGGTACAAAGATTGAACACAAGAGATGAACTAGGGTTTGAGAGGAGATGTGACGTGGCTTGGACTGCATCGGTATTTCCCCAAAGAGGAAGGGATGATGCAGCACAGCGACGGTAAGTATTTCCCTCAGTTATGATACCAAGGTTATCGAACCAGTAGGAGGATCACCACCACCCAATAAGCAGCACCTGCACACAAACAACAAATACTTGCAACCCGACGCGAAACAGAGGTTGTCAATCTCTCTACGGTAATAAGATAGATTAGGTAGTGATAGATCGGAGAGATAGATCTCTCAAGAACACAAATAAAAAGAGTAAATATGCAGCAAGGTATTTTTGGGTTTTTGGTTTTGTAGATCTGAAAACAAAGATTGCAAAAAACATAGATCGGAAAGCAATATGATAGGAAAAGTAGACCCGGGGGCCGTAGGGTTCACTAGTGGCTTCTCTCATGAGTATAGCGCATGGTGGGTGAACAAATTACTGTTGGGCAATTGATAGAAAATCGAATAGTCATGACGATATCCAAGGCGATGATCATTATATAGGCATCACGTCCAAGATAGGTAAACCAACTCCTGCCTGCATCTACCTCTATTACTCCACACATCGACCGCTATCCAGCATGCATCTAGTGTATTAAGTTCATGGAAAAACGGAGTAATGCAATAAGAACGATGACATGATGTAGACAAGATCTATTCATGTAGGAATAGACCCCATCTTGTTATCCTTAATAGCAACGATACATGCGTGTCTTGCTGCCCCTTCTATCACTGGGAAAGAACACCGCAAGATTGAACCCATCACAAAGCACCTCTTCCCATGGCAAGAAAAATCGATCTAGTTGGCCTAACTAAACCAAAGATTCGAAGAAGAAATATGAGGCTATAAGTAATCATGCATATAAGAGTTCAAAGAAGACTCAAATAATATTCATGGATAGAAACTGATCATGAACTCAAAATTCATCGGATCCCAACAAACACACCGCAAAAGTTTACATCAAATAGATCTCCAAGAGACCATTGTATTGAGAATCATAAGAAAGAGAGAGAGAGAGAGAAGAAGCCATCTAGCTACTGCCTACGGACCCGTAGGTCTATGGTGGACTACTCACGCATCATCAGAGAGGCACCTATGAAGAAGATGAACCCCTCCGTGATGGTGTTTAGATTGGATCTCGCGGTTCTGGAACTTGCGGTGGCTGGAATTGTGTTTCAACGACTCTCCTAGGGTTTTTGGATTTCCAAGGAATTTATAGGCACGATAGTCGGTTGAGGGGGTGCCGGAGTGGCCCAGCACCCCCCAGGGCGCACCGGAGGGCCTCTGGCGCGCCCATGTGGGTGCTGGCCACCCTGGGCCTCCTCTCCTGATGTTCTTTGGCCCATCTGGTCTCTTCTGGTCCGTAAAAATCCACAAAAATCCCCGCAGCGTTTCATCTCTGTTTGGTACTGATTTCCTGCGAAGTAAAAAACAAGCAAAAACAACAACTGGCACTTTGGCACTATGTCAATAGGTTAGTCCCAAAAAATGATATAAAGTTGTAATAAAATGATTGTAAAACCTCCAAGAATGATAATTTAACAGCATAGAACAAGCAAAAATTATAGATACGTTGGAGACGTATCAAGCATCCCCAAGCTTAATTCCTACTCGTCCTCGAGTAGGTAAATGATAAAAACAAAATTTTTGATGTGGAATGCTGCTTAACATGTTCATCATATTATTTTATTTTGTATAGCATGGACATTTGGACTTGTAAATGATTCAAAGCAATAGTCTAGTTTTAACATAATGACTTCAATACTCAAGCATGTTGTGACGCCCCCGACTTAATCGTGCACTAATCATACACGCAAACGTGCACGATCAAGCACAGGGACTCACGGGAAGATATCACAACACAACTCTAAACTCAAATAATAAGCATAAATCATCATGTTACAAGCCAGGGGTCACGAGGACCCGAATACATAAGTCCTACACACAATTGATATCTGAGTACAGACATAGCTAGCCAAGTTTTGCCTTAAGAAGGCTAGCACAAACAACGATACAGATCGAAAAGGCGAAGGCCTCCTGCCTAGGGCCTCCTAACTACTCCTGGTCGGCTGGATCAACCCAGTAGTAAGTGCCGTCGGGACCCTCCTGGTAGTAAGCTCCGGCAGTGTCGTCTGGCTCCTGGGCTCCGTCGTCTGATGTATCATCATATAGGTATGGGGGAAAATGAATAGCAGAGCAACCGTGAGTACTCATCCAAAGTACTCGCAAGACTGACATCAGAACTATGCTAAATATGCATTGGTATCAAATAAAAAGGCTGTATCTGTGGACTATATAGCAGAAATGCCAGAAGAGAGAAATGCCTAGCCTATCGAAGACTAGCATCTTCAAGTAGTCTTGCAGCATCAGAAGAGAGTAGATAATAGTAGCATACATGTGGATATACAACAGCAATGCCCTGAGATCCTTTCTCGACTCCCTGCGAGAAAGCGGTCCCGAGAGCATTATTAACAGTTTAATATGAATCATCATCAATTTGTAGTTGTCATAGATCCGGGCACAACTCCGAGCGTCCTGTTACCGTGGACACGGCTATTCGAATAGATAACTTCCCTGCAGGGGTGCACTACTGTTACCCAACACGCTCGATTAACTCCGGCCGGACACACTGGCTGGGTAATGCCCGGCCTCGGCTGATCGACACATCGCAGCCCGACCTAGAGCTCAGCAGAGAGGTCAACACGCCGGTCTAAATCCTAAGCACAAAGGGGTCTTGGGCCATCGCCCTTTGCACTCCTGCACGTTGCGAGGGTAGCCGGGGCCCAGGCGCGACACTGAATACACCAGTGACGTAACCAGCCCACCCCAACCAGCCCGCATCTCTGAGCTGTGACGTCTGAAGAGCTTTCGGCTGATACTACGGTGTAGAGGGCCCCATTAAACCATTATCCCACGTGGTGGTAGTTTGAAATGGGCACGACGACCCACTCAGATCAAATACCCAGTTCCGTTAGGCGTATTTAGTATCGCGCGGGTGCTCTTGGAGCCGACCCGTCTTTAATGATATTCGCTCGCGGGCACCCTTGGGGCCAGCCCGACTTTACATTTCCCCGCGGGTACCTCTCGAGGTGGACCCGCCTGTAACAAAGGTCAAAGTAACCGTGTGTCCAAGTAACGAGGAGGAATCCGAGGAATCACCCTCGATGGATTCCCACTCGAGGAGTTGCGCGACGGTAGCTTAGCGGAGGTGATGTAAGAGGAATCACCCTCGATAACACACATCCGGGAAGCTATTCTACAGAGGCACCATCGAAAGTGAGCTAAGAGGTATCACCCTCGGCACTCGATGCCAGCTCTGCAGTGTCGAGCAATTTAGGGGGTGTGCGGTGATGTGCTGCTCTCAGCCCGTCGAACATTCGATCGGGGCGCAGATGCTAAAGCGGAGCAACTACAACAAGGGAGAGGGGCCACAGATGGTTTTCCATCCAACCTATAATAAGCAGTTTGGATAATAAGGCAGGTATCAACAGCAGTTACAAGGACAGGCTATGCATCAGATTAGGATAAATCAAAATAGCAGCAATTTCTAATGCAAGCAGGAGGGAGAAGGAATGGATGATATAGGCATGCGTCAAGGGGGTTTGCTTGCCTGGAAGCTCTGCTGAGAGAGGCTGATCGACAAACGGCTGCTCGTCGGGGGTGTAGTCGAACTCTGCTGGGACGGCGTCGGTCTCGGCGTCTATCGAGAGAGAAGGAGGGGGAAGAAACAATAAATTTCACGGCAAAATGCAATCACTATGCATGACAAGCCTAAAATGATATGCAGATGTGTTTTATTGCCTAACTAAATAATTTAGTTAATTTAGGAATTTATCTGGATTTATCTAATTAAAGTTGCGCACTATTCATTTATCGAAAACAGTCAAAATGTTCCATGTTCAGCTAGCTAGGAGTGTTGGACAGGTGTTTTGATTACATATTTAGAATCTTCATATTTTTCTGATCATTTTACATATATAAATTATTTTCATCTGACTTACGGTTTAAAAGATATGATTTTCTAAAGTTTTATTAGTTTTCTGGAATTATTTTAAATATTTAATTCAACATTATCCGAAACAGTGTTGGGATGACGTCAGCATGACGCAATGCTGACGTCAGCGGTCAACAGAGACGCTGACCAGTCAATCTGACGGGTGGGTCCCACCTGTCATAGACAGTGGGCTAATTAATCTAATTAACAGACTAATTAACCAGGTGGGGCCCATCTGTCAGTGAGTCATTAGTGTTAATCTAATTATTTTAATTAACCTATTTACTAATTAAATAACTGACAGGGGGGGTGGCCCACCTGTAATAGACACAGGGGCTTGGGGCCCCACATGTCAGTGGCTGAGCCGGCCCAGTCAGCAGCGCTGACCAGGTCAACGGGCCCGCGGCCCCACCGGCCAGTGTCACTGGCAGTGGGCCAGGGCTGGCCACGTCGGACGACGACCGGCGTCTCGCCGGAATCGCGCCGGCGAGCGCGTTCGCGGCGGCGCGACCACGGGAGGTGGCCGAAAAAACGTGCACGGGCCACCATTTGCAGCGGGGTTGGGCTCGTTCGAACGGGGACGCGACGGCGGTTCGAACGGTGGTGGTCTCGCGGGCTGAAACGGCCAGAGACGAGCGGCAGGAGCTCATCGGCGGCGAGGTGCTTCGGGCGTGCGACGGGAACGAGGCTGCGGCGGGCAAACGGACGAGGCGAAGCGCTGGGGAGGCTCTACGCGTGCGTGCGAGCAAGATGGGCACAAGCCCGCGACCATTTGGTCGCCGGAGCCACGCCGGCGACGAGGTCAGGCGGCGGTGGTTACGGGCATCTCCAAATGCGGCGGCAACGGCGGCTAAATCGCGCAGGGGAGAGAGGGGAGAGGTGCGGCTGCTCACCGGGGAGGCACACGGGGGCCCGGCGAAGGCTTAGGAGCAGCAGAGGCGGCCGGAGACGACGAAGATCGCCGGCGATGCAGAAGGGGAAGAAGAGCACGTGGCCGTCGATGCAGGGGCTCCGGGACTCGGGCTTGTGGTCGAGGAGGACGGGGTCGTCGCGGCGGAGCAGATGGATTAGGCGGCGAGGCAATCGGGGCACGGTGGCCGCACAATCGAGCGACGGCGGCGACGGCGACTTTCGGGTGAGGAGGGGATCGAGAGAGAGAGAGCGTGCGGGGGCGAATGGGGGCTGCTAGGGTTCGGGGGAGGGGACGAGGAGCACGGGGGAGACTTATCGGCGCCGGGGAGGCGGCGGATGGCCGGCACGTGGCGATCGGCGGCGCTGTCGCGCGCGCCAGCCGACAGCGAGGCGAGGAGGACGACGACGCGCTGGCGGGCTGGGCTGGCTACTGTGCACTTGCGGCCCAAGTGCACAGTAGACCATTGCCCCTTTTCTTTTTCTTTTCTATTTCTTTTCTTTTCCACTGTTTTGCAAATTGTTTTAGCACTAAATGAATTTTAATAAATGTGTGACTTGGCTCAAATATTACAGTGCATTATTTTCAACCACCAAAAATTGGTTTGGGTAAAACATGATTTCATTTGTAATTCTTATAAAATAAAATGATATTAAATGTTGCTGCTAGCTACTGTTTGGGGTTGATGGAGTCACTTAGGCATTTTTAGTAATGTTGTTTTACTGATCATAATTAGTTATGAATTATTTCCTATTTAATGAACATTTTAGTTTCTGGTTTTGAACAACTTTTATTTTCACTTTAGGTTTGAATTGCAAGTTTAAATTGGAATTTGAAATGAGATATGATGCAATGATGCTCAAGCATGGTTAATCATAATGACATGGCACTATCAAAGGGGTGATTACTGTAGCTATTACATGGGGGCGTTACAATTCTCCTCCTCTAACAAGAATTCTCGTCCCGAGAATTAAGAGGAAGACTGAAAGAAAGTAGGGTATTCTTCACGAAGACGGTCCTCGCGTTCCCAAGTGGCCTCATCCTCAGAATGATTTGACCACTGAACCTTGAGGAACTTGATCGACTTTTGACGAGTCCGACGTTCAGTTTGATCTAGAACGCGGATCGGATATTCTGGATAAGACAGATCTTCTCGAAATTCAAGTACCTCATGATCCACAGCTCGGATAGGATCCTTAAAACAGCGACGAAGTCGCAACACATGAAAGACATCATGCACTTGAGAAAGGTTTGGCGGCAATTCCAATTGATATGCCACTTCTCCTCGACGAGCGAGAATGCGGAACGGGCCAATATAGCGAGGAGCTAACTTGCCCTTGATTCCGAACCGATGAGTGCCCTTCATCGGAGTGACACGAAGGTAAGCTTGCTCACCAGGCTGATAGACCATTACCTTGTGCTTTCGGTCATAGTTGCTCTTCTGACGAGACTGAGCAGTTTTCAGATGTTCACGGACAATGCGGACTTGTTCTTCAGCTTGTTGAATAATGTCCGGTCCAACGAGTGAACGTTCCCCTGTTTCTGACCAATTCAGAGGGGTTCGACACTTACGTCCATAAAGAACTTCAAACGGTGCCATCTTCAGACTAGCTTGATAGCCATTGTTGTAAGAGAATTCGGCATATGGGAGAGATTCTTCCCATTTCTTACCGAATGAGATGACGCAAGCTCGAAGCATATCTTCAAGCACTTGGTTAACTCTTTCGACTTGACCCTGAGACTGAGGGTGATAAGCAGTGCTAAAAGACAGATGAGTTCCCATGGCTTCTTGGAAACTACTCCAAAACCTGGAAGTAAAGAGGCTGCCACGATCTGAACTGATCTCCAACGGAACACCGTGGAGTGTCACAATTCTGGAAACATACAAGTCTGCTAACTGACTAGCAGTGATTGTCTCCTTGACAGGCAGAAAGTGAGCAACCTTTGAGAATCGGTCGATGACGACAAAGATAGCATCATGACCCTTCTGCGATCTGGGAAAGCCAGTAATGAAGTCCATTTGGACTTTGTCCCATTTCCATTCCGGAATTTCAAGGGGTTGCAGAGTTCCAGCAGGCCTTTGATGTTCTGCTTTGATGCGACGGCAAACGTCACACTCAACAACATATTTAGCAATATCATGTTTCATATCGGGCCACCAGTACCGCTGACGAATGTCTTGGTACATTTTGGTACTACCAGGGTGAATAGTCAAAGGCGTGTCATGTGCTTCTTTCATAACATCCAAACGAGAGTCCAGATTATGCCTTCTGGGGACCACTAGGCGGCCTTTGAAGAACAAGGCACCATCCTCACCAAAATGGTAGAATGAGGGATTACCCTTGGAGAGGTATTTCTTAATCTTCTCGACTTCAGAGTCATAATTCTGTCTGGTCTTGATGTTGCGCTCGAGGTCTGGCTCAACCTCCAGGGTATTGAGATAACCCTGAGGAACAATGTGAAGGTTCAATTTGCGAAGCTCTTCATATAGCATAGGTTGCGCTTCCTGGACCATGAGGTTGTTGCAATAAGCCTTGCGGCTCAAAGCATCGGCCATTACATTAGCCTTGCCAGGGGTGTAGGAGATATTCATATCATAATCGGCTACTATCTCGAGCCATCTTTGTTGACGAAGGTTCAGGTCTGGCTAAGTATATAGATACTTCAAACTCTTATGATCCGTATATATCTTGCAACGATTACCAAGGAGGTAATGTCGCCATAGCTTCAGGGCATAAATAACTGCAGCAAGCTCGAGATCATGTACCGGATAATTCTCCTCGTGAGGACGCAATTGACGAGAGCCATAGGCAATTACTCTGCGCTCTTGCATTAGGACACAGCCTAATCCTTGACGAGATGCATCGCAATAAATCACGAAGTCCTTTTGAGAATCCGGGGGTGCTAACACTGGGGCAGATGTCAACTTATCTTTAAGTGTCTGAAAGCTTTCTTGTCATTTTTCTGTCCATTCAAATTTAACACCCTTGTGGAGCAGGTCAGTCAATGGCTTGGCAATCTTCGAGAAGTTCTCGACGAATCGGCGGCAATAACTAGCGAGTCCGAGAAAACTCCTGATTTGCTTGACGTTCTTCGGAGGAGTCCAGTCAAGAATAGCCTGAACTCGCTCAGGGTTAACGGCAATGCCATCTTTGGAAATCACGTGACCAAGATAAGTCACCTCAGATAACCAAAATTCACACTTAGAGTACTTGGCATATAACTGGTGTTCTCGTAGCTTCTCCAATACAAGCCGAAGATGTTTGGCGTGTTCTTCTTCATTCTTGGAAAATATAAGGATATCATCCAAGTAGACCACGACGAACTTGTCGAGGTAGTCCATGAAGATATAGTTCATCAATCGGGAGAAGGTTGCTGGAGCATTAGTTAATCCGAAGGACATAACAGTGTACTCGTATGATCCATAGCGAGTAACGAAAGCAGTCTTCGGAATATCCTCCTTTCTAACTCGGATCTGATGATAACCCAACCTCAAGTCGAGTTTCGAGAACACAGAGGATCCAGCAAGCTGATCATAAAGATCGTTGATCCGGGGCAGTGGATATTTGTTCTGGATTGTTGCTTGGTTAATGGGCCGATAGTCCTGAACCAGTCGGTTAGTTCCATCCATCTTCTTAACAAAGAGAGAAGGTGCTCCCCAAGCAGAGGAACTGGGGCGGATGAAACCCTTTTTCAGTGACTTGTCGATTTCTTCCTTAAGCTCGAGAAGTTCATGCGGAGGCATCTTATAAGGACGCTTCGCAATAGGGGTAGTGCCAGGCTTCAAGTCGATGACGAACTCGACAGCTCTAACCGGGGGTATTCCTGGAAGTTCTTCCGGAAAGACGTCCGGAAAGTCACGGACGACCGGAACGTTCTCAATTCCCTCAAGAGGTGAGGCGTTCAAAGCATTCAGAGCATATATCTGAGCTTCGGCATTCTGAATAATGCGGGTGGTGTAGTTCACTATCTCATCTGAGGGGTGTAGGAGTTGGACGATCTTGGTGGCACAATTGATCGAAGCAGTGTGAGCTTTCAACCAATCCATTCCCAGAATGAGGTCTATGGTGGAAGAGTTCAATACAATGGGTGAAACAAGAAATTCCAATCCTTTGATTTCAACAGGGATATTGCGTGCTATCATGGAGGTTTGACAACGGCCACTGGGGGTTTTAACGACCAGTGGGGTATGCATCTCCTCATATTGTATGCTATGCTTAAATGCAAATTTCCCCGACATGAATGAATGTGATGCTCCTGAATCAAATAAAACAGAAGCAGGTACTGAGTTAACGAGGAGGGTACCCATCACAGTAGCAGGCTGATCCTGAACTTCTTCAATGTCAATATTGTAAGCATGCCCATGACCATAAGCAGCAGACCTAGTATTATAGTTGCGGGTCTGATTGTTGCCACGACCATTGCCACGGCCATTACGAGGAAATGCCAACTGATTCTGATTCTGGCTGCAGTCCTTAGCAAGGTGACCTGGTTTGCGGCACTTGAAGCATAGACCATCTTCAGGACGAAGAGGAGCAACACGCGGTGGAGCAGCTTAAACTCTTGGTTGCCTCGGTGGTGGAGGAGGCAGACGGGGTGCAGCATAAGAGGGTCTTGGCGCAGGGGCAGCTGGATGGTACACACTGTTGGGAATCCAGATACGACGCTTCTGTGCTGGGCTCGAAGATGAGCCAATGTCACGATAGCGATTCTGCGACTCCTTGTGCTTGATCTGAGCGGTCTCAACCAGAATAGCCTTGTTCACGAGAGTGGCAAAGTCGGTGACGTCTTGAGCAGCAAGTGCAAGCTCAAGGTCTGGGTGGAGTCCACTACGGAACTTCTCCTGTCTACGAGCATCAGTTGGAATGTCTTCTTCAGCATAGCGGGATAAGTTAAGGAACTCCCGCTGATAGGCTTCGACGGTCTTGTTGCCCTGAACGAGGTTGCGGAACTCGGTCTTTTTCCGATCTATGATCCCCTGAGGAATATAGCGAGCACGGAAGGCAGTCTGAAACTCATCCCAAGTAACGATTGTCCCAGCAGGCAGTGTACGCTTGTGAGTGGACCACCATTGAGCAGCGGGGCCCTTCAGGAAGTAGGTCGCGAAGGCGACAAGGCTTTCAGGGGCGACATTGGCAGACTCCATCTCAAAAGCGATGTCGCGGAGCCAGTGGCTGATCAGAGTTGCGGAAAATAGTGGGGTTGAGACGCACAAACTCTGACAGTGTTATTGAAGCTGGGTTGTGGTTCTGATTGTTCTGATGCGGAAACTGAGCCATAATATTAGTCATAAACTGACGGTTCAGCTCGAATTGTTGCATCATTGCGGCCATGTAGTCGGGCGGTGGTGGCTGCTCAGGGGCACGACCACGACCACCTGGTCTAACCATCCTGCTAAAATTTCAACAGGGGGGCAATTTAGTAATAACAACTGTAAGTGTTTAGCGACAAACATGATGTAACACGACAATGAATGATAGTGCATCAATACATAGTAATAGTCAATTACGACATACAGATCCATACACAGAGTCGGTTACATGCGGACAGCATAACGGCGTAAAATTAAGGAAAAAGACATACTAGGCGGCGCGCAGGCACGCGGTGAGGAACTACACAACGAGACATAGCAAAAGCTACATCAACGTCGGGGAAAACCACTGAAACGGGGTAACTGCAAGTGCAAGTGCGGACGATGAATCTCTGTAGCAGAAAGGTCCTGCTCTCCGTGTGCACTCTGATGCAGAACCCGGTCTCAAACTGAAAGAAGAGGTCCACGCGCAGGCCTGTGACCTCCAACAGCAGGCCAATCGATACCTGCCGGCATCTGAGTCCTGCGCGGGTAAAGGATATACTCCGGATGTATCCCTGCTCGAACAGCTGGTAGCAACTATGTCATAGCATCGTAGAGACGTGCTCGAGTGGCAAACATCTCGACTATAAGAGCCCGGTTAGTGCGATCCAGAGCCTGAGTGCACTGAATCAACACCTGCGGGTCGTATCGACGACGCTCGTAAGGGGCACAGATAGCTGTGTAGTATCCAGTAGCATCTCCAGTAGGCGCATACGGAATGTATCGGAACTCAGAGGCATCCAAGCTACGATGCTCTCCACGGAGTCGTGCGACAGCAGAATAGGCAGCATCATGGACTGCCATCTCAATCGTCACACCGATACCGTGAAAAAGGTGCAACTCGGTGTCTGAGTCATCTCGCTGATCATAGATATGAACATCAGCATGGTACTGTTCCTGGTTGAACTCGCGGTAATCCTCGTAAACCATATACTCGGGGTACCAGCGGTAGCCAAGTCTGGTCAGGAGGGCGATCAGGACAGCTGGAAAACCAGGGGCATCACGAGCCCAAGTGCGAAGCACAAGCTGCGTCGCAGGGCGAGGTGGAAACAGGCGATCCATCTGAAACAGAGGAAACTTAGGATTGTCAAATGACAATGAGAAGTATAACAACTTGGAGAGAAAGGTTTAGCGAACCAAAGTAAAGGAGAATATGATTATCAGGCTAATCAGATCAATGATAAGGAGCAAGCACAGATAATCCAGCTCTCTGGGTGGACGAGATTACGAGATCCAAGTGTCGGCGTTAGTAAAATTCATTTAACCCGAAAGGAAGAGAGTTCAGAGTCCCAGAGTATAGAAGAGAAATAAAAGATCCTAATTCCACCCAGTTGGCGACGTGGGCCCGTAAGCCACACAGCGATGTTAGTAAAATAGTTTTCGGAAACACTAGACTCAACTACGGCCAAGGAGTTGGATAGGGGCTTCCTACAGGCAGTCGGCTCTGATACCAACTTGTGACGCCCCCGACTTAATCGTGCACTAATCATACACGCAAACGTGCCCGATCAAGCACAGGGACTCACGGGAAGATATCACAACACAACTCTAAACTCAAATAATAAGCATAAATCATCATGTTACAAGCCAGGGGTCACGAGGACCCGAATACATAAGTCCTACACACAATTGATATCTGAGTACAGACATAGCTAGCCAAGTTTTGCCTTAAGAAGGCTAGCACAAACAACGATACAGATCGAAAAGGCGAAGGCCTCCTGCCTAGGGCCTCCTAACTACTCCTGGTCGGCTGGATCAACCCAGTAGTAAGTGCCGTTGGGACCCTCCTGGTAGTAAGCTCCGGCAGTGTCGTCTGGCTCCTGGGCTCCGTCGTCTGATGTATCATCATATAGGTATGGGGGAAAATGAATAGCAGAGCAACCGTGAGTACTCATCCAAAGTACTCGCAAGACTGACATCAGAACTATGCTAAATATGCATTGGTATCAAATAAAAAGGCTGTATCTGTGGACTATATAGCAGAAATGCCAGAAGAGAGAAATGCCTAGCCTATCGAAGACTAGCATCTTCAAGTAGTCTTGCAGCATCAGAAGAGAGTAGATAATAGTAGCATACATGTGGATATACAACAGCAATGCCCTGAGATCCTTTCTCGACTCCCTGCGAGAAAGCGGTCCCGAGAGCATTATTAACAGTTTAATATGAATCATCATCAATTTGTAGTTGTCATAGATCCGGGCACAACTCCGAGCGTCCTGTTACCGTGGACACGGCTATTCGAATAGATAACTTCCCTGCAGGGGTGCACTACTGTTACCCAACACGCTCGATTAACTCCGGCCGGACACACTGGCTGGGTAATGCCCGGCCTCGGCTGATCGACACATCGCAGCCCGACCTAGAGCTCAGCAGAGAGGTCAACACGCCGGTCTAAATCCTAAGCACAAAGGGGTCTTGGGCCATCGCCCTTTGCACTCCTGCACGTTGCGAGGGTAGCCGGGGCCCAGGCGCGACACTGAATACACCAGTGACGTAACCAGCCCACCCCAACCAGCCCGCATCTCTGAGCTGTGACGTCTGAAGAGCTTTCGGCTGATACTACGGTGTAGAGGGCCCCATTAAACCATTATCCCACGTGGTGGTAGTGCGAAATGGGCACGACGACCCACTCAGATCAAATACCCAGTTCCGTTAGGCGTATTTAGTATCGCGCGGGTGCTCTTGGAGCCGACCCGTCTTTAATGATATTCGCTCGCGGGCACCCTTGGGGCCAGCCCGACTTTACATTTCCCCGCGGGTACCTCTCAAGGTGGACCCGCCTGTAACAAAGGTCAAAGTAACCGTGTGTCCAAGTAACGAGGAGGAATCCGAGGAATCACCCTCGATGGATTCCCACTCGAGGAGTTGCGCGACGGTAGCTTAGCGGAGGTGATGTAAGAGGAATCACCCTCGATAACACACATCCGGGAAGCTATTCTACAGAGGCACCATCGAAAGTGAGCTAAGAGGTATCACCCTCGGCACTCGATGCCAGCTCTGCAGTGTCGAGCAATTTAGGGGGTGTGCGGTGATGTGCTGCTCTCAGCCCGTCGAACATTCGATCGGGGCGCAGATGCTAAAGCGGAGCAACTACAACAAGGGAGAGGGGCCACAGATGGTTTTCCATCCAACCTATAATAAGCAGTTTGGATAATAAGGCAGGTATCAACAGCAGTTACAAGGACAGGCTATGCATCAGATTAGGATAAATCAAAATAGCAGCAATTTCTAATGCAAGCAGGAGGGAGAAGGAATTGATGATATAGGCATGCGTCAAGGGGGTTTGCTTGCCTGGAAGCTCTGCTGAGAGAGGCTGATCGACAAACGGCTGCTCGTCGGGGGTGTAGTCAAACTCTGCTGGGACGGCGTCGGTCTCGGCGTCTATCGAGAGAGAAGGAGGGGGAAGAAACAATAAATTTCACGGCAAAATGCAATCACTATGCATGACAAGCCTAAAATGATATGCAGATGTGTTTTATTGCCTAACTAAATGATTTAGTTAATTTAGGAATTTATCTGGATTTATCTAATTAAAGTTGCGCACTATTCATTTATCGAAAACAGTCAAAATGTTCCATGTTCAGCTAGCTAGGAGTGTTGGACAGGTGTTTTGATTACATATTTAGAATCTTCATATTTTTCTGATCATTTTACATATATAAATTATTTTCATCTGACTTACGGTTTAAAAGATATGATTTTCTAAAGTTTTATTAATTTTCTGGAATTATTTTAAATATTTAATTCAACATTATCCGAAACAGTGTTGGGATGACGTCAGCATGACGCAATGCTGATGTCAGCGGTCAACAGAGACGCTGACCAGTCAATCTGACGGGTGGGTCCCACCTGTCATAGACAGTGGGCTAATTAATCTAATTAACAGACTAATTAACCAGGTGGGGCCCATCTGTCAGTGAGTCATTAGTGTTAATCTAATTATTTTAATTAACCTATTTACTAATTAAATAACTGACAGGGGGGGTGGCCCACCTGTAATAGACACAGGGGCTTGGGGCCCCACATGTCAGTGGCTGAGCCGGCCCAGTCAGCAGCGCTGACCAGGTCAACGGGCCCGCGGCCCCACCGGCCAGTGTCACTGGCAGTGGGCCAGGGCTGGCCACGTCGGACGACGACCGGCGTCTCGCCGGAATCGCGCCGGCGAGCGCGTTCGCGGCGGCGCGACCACGGGAGGTGGCCGAAAAAACGTGCACGGGCCACCATTTGCAGCGGGGTTGGGCTCGTTCGAACGGGGACGCGACGGCGGTTCGAACGGTGGTGGTCTCGCGGGCTGAAACGGCCGGAGACGAGCGGCAGGAGCTCATCGGCGGCGAGGTGCTTTGGGCGTGCGATGGGAACGAGGCTGCGGCGGGCAAACGGACGAGGCGAAGCGCTGGGGAGGCTCTACGCGTGCGTGCAAGCAAGATGGGCACAAGCCCGCGACCATTTGGTCGCCGGAGCCACGCCGGCGACGAGGTCAGGCGGCGGTGGTTACGGGCATCTCCAAATGCGGCGGCAACGGCGGCTAAATCGCGCAGGGGAGAGAGGGGAGAGGTGCGGCTGCTCACCGGGGAGGCACACGGGGGCCCGGCGAAGGCTTAGGAGCAGCAGAGGCGGCCGGAGACGACGAAGATCGCCGGCGATGCAGAAGGGGAAGAAGAGCACGTGGCCGTCGATGCAGGGGCTCCGGGACTCGGGCTTGTGGTCGAGGAGGACGGGGTCGTCGCGGCGGAGCAGATGGATTAGGCGGCGAGGCAATCGAGGCACGGTGGCCGCGCAATCGAGCGACGGCGGCGACGGCGACTTTCGGGTGAGGAGGGGATCGAGAGAGAGAGAGCGTGCGGGGGCGAATGGGGGCTGCTAGGGTTCGGGGGAGGGGACGAGGAGCACGGGGGAGACTTATCGGCGCCGGGGAGGCGGCGGATGGCCGGCACGTGGCGATCGGCGGCGCTGTCGCGCGCGCCAGCCGACAGCGAGGCGAGGAGGACGACGACGCGCTGGCGGGCTGGGCTGGCTACTGTGCACTTGCGGCCCAAGTGCACAGTAGACCATTGCCCCTTTTCTTTTTCTTTTCTATTTCTTTTCTTTTCCACTGTTTTGCAAATTGTTTTAGCACTAAATGAATTTTAATAAATGTGTGACTTGGCTCAAATATTACAGTGCATTATTCTCAACCACCAAAAATTGGTTTGGGTAAAACATGATTTCATTTGTAATTCTTATAAAATAAAATGATATTAAATGTTGCTGCTAGCTACTGTTTGAGGTTGATGGAGTCACTTAGGCATTTTTAGTAATGTTGTTTTACTGATCATAATTAGTTATGAATTATTTCCTATTTAATGAACATTTTAGTTTCTCGTTTTGAACAACTTTTATTTTCACTTTAGGTTTGAATTGCAAGTTTAAATTGGAATTTGAAATGAGATATGATGCAATGATGCTCAAGCATGGTTAATCATAATGACATGGCACTATCAAAGGGGTGATTACTGTAGCTGTTACATGGGGGCGTTACACATGTCAACAAGCAACCATGTCTTTCAAAATATCAACACTAAAGAAAGTTATCCCTAGCCCATCATGCTCAATCATTGATCCATTCATGAAACACACTCAAATATTAGCTATGCCCAATGCTCAAGTACATTCATAGTGCCCCCTAGTTGGTGCTTATAAGAGAAGATGGAGACTCAAAGCAAAAAATAAAAATTGCATAAAGTAAATAGATAGGCCCTTCGCAGAGGGAAGTAGGGATTTGTAGAGGTGCCAGAGCTCAAGGTTTAAATTGAGAGAGAGAAAAAAAATTTTGGGTGGCATGCTTTTCCTGTCAACGAAAACGACAAAGTAGCTCACAATACTTTCCATGCTAGAAATATCATAGGCGGTTCCCAAACAGAAAATAAAGTTTATTCCTTTTTCCACCAAACTTTCACTTTCCATGGCGGGCCGTATCCACGGTTGTCTTCCATACCAACACTTTCCAAGGAATTTATTATTTGAGAACATAAAGTAATTTTTTTTTCATTTCGGGAATGGGCATCCCTATTACCGCCGCACTCCCGTGCAATGACAAGTGAATAAACACTCATCTTGAGAATAACACATCTAGCATGGAAAAATATTGGACACTCCCCACCGTTTCTTGAGCGGTACGGGCACACAAAAGAGAAAATTTATTTTGAAAATTTAGAGATGGCACATACAAATTTGCTTGGAACGGAAATGAAATACCACATATAGGTAGGTATGGTGGACTCATAAGGTAAAACTTGGTTTAAGGATTTTGTATGCACAAGTAGTATTTCTACTTAGTACAAGTGAAGGCTAGCAAATAGATTGGGAAGCGACCAAACCAAGAAACGAAAAATCACATAAGTGAGCATTGAACATGACTAACACCGAATAATGCACCACAAGTAGGGATGTAACTTCATTGCATAACTATTGACTTTCGTGCATGCATAGGGAATCACAAACCTTAACACCAATATTCCTACTAAGCATAATTACTCACTAACATGACTCACATATTACTATCATCATGTTTCAAAACTATTACAAGGAATCAAGTTTAATTTTCCCAATGATCTTCATGAAAGTTTTTATTATATCCTCCTTGGATATCTATCACTTTGGGACTAGGTTCATATATTGCCATTGCTTTTTGGCAAGCTCAAACAAATTTAAGTGAAGCACATGAGCATAAAGATTTCATCTCTCAAAAAGGTATAAGTGAAGCATGAGAGGATTTATTCAAAATTTACTAACTCTCAAATTAATCTAAGTGAAGCATGAGAGTATTTCTACAAAAGTTTCCAAACACACCGTGCTCAAAAAGATATAAGTGAAGCACTAGAGCAATTCCTATAGCTCAAAAAGTTTAAGTGAAGCACATAGAGCAATTCTAACAAATCATAGCATGATTGTGGCTCTCTCAAATAGGTGTGTACAGCAAGGATAGAAAGGAAAAACTAACAAACAAAGCAAGCAAAGATACAAGACGCTACAAGTAAAATACATGATATGTGACGAATAAAAATATAGCTCCAAGTAAAATACCGATGGTCGTTAGAAGAAAGAGGGGATGCCACTCAGGGCATACCCAAGCTTAGTTGCTTGTTACTCTTTGGATATATCTTGGGGGTGCGGTAGCATCCCCAAGCTTAGTTTCTTGCTACTCCTTATTCCTTCATCCATCGTGATCTCACCCAAAATTTGAAAACTTCAATCACACAAAACTCAACAAAATCTTCGTGAGATCCGTTAGTATAAGAAAGCAAATCACTACTTTAGGTACTGTTGTAAACCCATTCAAATTTTATAATTGCATTATACCTACTGTATTTTAACTTTACCATGGCTTATACCCCTCAATACAAACCATAGATTCATCAAAACAAGCACACGATGCAACAAAAACAGAATCTGTCTCAAAAAGAACAGCATGTAGTAATCTGTACCATACCCATACTTATGTAACTCTAAAAATTCTAAAACATTAGGACAACGTAAGGAATTTGTATAGCAACACTGTGTTAAAATTTCATCTCAATATCACGTTCCAGCAAAAAATGAAAATTCATATACTGGACGCAAAGTTTCTGTTTCAGATTCAGCATCACTTCTACTCATCCTATGAATCATCCTAACGGTTCTACTTGGCACAAACACTAAATAAACCATAAAAACACAATCATAACAGAGGCATAATTGTGTCAACACTAAAAAACATAAAGGAAAAATCAAAATTTTATTTATTCATTGGGTTGCCTCCCAACAAGCGCTATCGTTTTACGCCCCTAGCTAGGCATATTTGATAGATTCAAGTATTGTCATCTTTGGTTTTGGATCCATAGGATGCCCTCATGATTGATTCATATGGTGGCTTAATTCTTGTCCTAGGAAAGTGTTCAATACCCTTTCTCAAGGGAAACTGAAAAAGAATATTGCCTTCTTTCATATCAATCACGGCACCTATAGTGCGTAAAAACGGTCTACCGAGTATAATGGGACAAGACGGATTGCAATCAATATCAAGCACAATAAAGTCAGTGGGCACATAATTCCTATTTGCAAGGATAAGAACATCATTAATTCTTCCCAAAGGCTTTTTAATAGTAGAATCCGCCAAGTGCAAATTAAGAGAGCATTCTTCAATATTGGTAAGACCAAGCACATCCCATAAAGATTTCGGAATCGTGGAAATACTAGCACCTAAATCACACAAAGCAAAGCACTCATAATTTTTAATCTTGACCTTAATGGTAGGTTCCCACTCATCATGTAATTTTCTAGGAATAGAAATCTCCAACTCCAACTTTTCTTCAAAAGATTTCATCATGGCATCAACGATATGTTTAGTAAAAGCTTTATTTTGCTCATAAGCATGGGGTGAATTCAACATAGATTGCAACAAAGAAATTCATTCAATCAAGGAGCAGCTATCATAATTAAAATCTTTGCAATCCAAGATAGTGGGCACATCACTAGTTAAAGTTTTGACCTCTTCAAACCCACTTTCATCAAAATTTTCATCAAGATTTTCACCCTCCAAATTATTGGGACGCCTTCTAGATAAAGTTGACTCTACTTTAGTCCCTTCATTATCAATTTTAACATTACTAAACAAGGAATCAATAGAAGAAACACCAACCACTTTAAGATCTACATCATTCTTGTAACGACAATCACTAGAAGACGATTTTTCTAAGATTTCTCTTTTAGCTCTAAGCATAGCGGTCCTTTTCTTACTTTCATCCATAGAGACATATAAAGCTTTAATAGATTAATCGATCTTAGGCACAAAAGCTTTCAACTTGAGATTTTCAACATCATGAGAAATTCTATCAATGCTTCTAGACATATCATCAATCTTATTCAACTTTTCTTCTATCGTAGTATTGAAAGCCTTTTGCGCATTGATAAATTCTTCAATATTACTATCAAGATCAGAGGTGTTCCTATTATTATTGTAAGAAGAATTACCATAATTATTAGAGGAATTTCCAGGAAAAGACATAGGATTACCTCTATAAGCATTGTTATTAAAATTGTTGCACGAGACAAAATTCACATCTACGGATTCACTATTTTGCTCAATCAAAGTAGACAAAGGCACATCATTAA
The DNA here is from genome assembly GCA_039707655.1 of Elymus sibiricus. Taxonomy (NCBI): domain Eukaryota; kingdom Viridiplantae; phylum Streptophyta; class Magnoliopsida; order Poales; family Poaceae; genus Elymus; species Elymus sibiricus. The sequence continues at coordinate 460,254,194 of CM077675.1, forward strand.
GATCAATAGGAGCATTTTTACTAGCAACCAGTTTCATCAAAGCATCAACTTTATCACTCAAAGTACTAATTTCCTCTACCGAATTAACTTTTTTACTAGTAGGTGCTCGTTCGGTATGCCATTGAGAATAATTAGCCATGATATTATCTAGAAATTTAGTAGCTTCACCCAAAGTAATCTCCATAAAAGTACCACCCGCGGCGGAATCTAAAAGATTTCTAGAGACAAAATTCAATCCCGCATAAAAACTTGTATGATCATCCAAAGATTCAAACCATGTGTAGGACAATTTGTTATCATCAACTTCATTCTTTCCCAAGATTGGGCAACATGTTCATGCTCAAGTTGCTTAAAATTCATGATTTGCGTCCTAAAGGAAATAATTTTCGCGGGAGGAAAATACTTAGTGATAAAAGCATCCTTGCACTTATTCCAAGAATCGATACTATTGCGAGGCAAAGATGAAAACCAAATTTTTGCACGATCCCGCAAGGAAAAAGGAAATAGTTTCAACTTGACAATATCATTGTCCACATCTTTTTTCTTTTGTATATCACACAATTCAACGAATGTGTTTAGATGGGATGTGGCATCCTCATTAGGATTACCGGCAAATTGATCTTTCATGACAAGATTCAACAAAGCGGCATTAATATCACAAGACTCCGCACTAGTGGCGGGAGGAGCAGTAGGCGTACTAAAAAAATCATTGTTATTAGTATTGGAAAAATCATAGAACTTGGTGTTCTCTTGAGTCATCGTGACTACGCAAATAAGATTGCATGCAAGGAAGAGATCCGGCAAGAAAAAGGGCAAATGAAAAGGAGGGTGAATAAAACGGCAAATTGGTGAAGTGGGGGAGAGGAAAACGAGAGGCAAATGGCAAATAATGTAATTGCAAGGAGATGAGATTTATGATTAGGAACCTGGTAGATGACGATGGAGTCCCTCGGTGCCTACGATAGGCACATAGAAGAGACTACTTCCTCCCCGGCAACAGAGCCAGAAATTCCTTTGACGTGGCTTGGATTGCGTCGGTATTTCCCCAAAGAGGAAGGGATGATGCAGCATAGCGACGGTAAGTATTTCCCTCTGTTATGAAACCAAGGTTATCGAACCAGTAGGAGGATCACCACCACCCAATAGGCAGCACCTGCACACAAACAACAAATACTTGCAACCGACGCAAAAGAGAGGTTGAATCTCTGTACGGTAATAAGATAGATTAGGTAGTGATAGATAGGAGAGATAGATCTCTCAAGAACACAAATAAAAATAGTAAATATGCAGCAAGGTATTTTTGGGTTTTTGGTTTTGTAGATCTGAAAACAAAGATTGCAAAAAACGTAGATCGGAAAGCAATATGATAGGAAAAGTAGACCCGGAGGCCGTAGGGTTCACTAGTGGCTTCTCTCATGAGTATAGCGCACGGTGGGTGAACAAATTACTGTTGAACAATTGATAGAAAATTGAATAGTCATGACGATATCCAAGCGATGATCATTATATAGGCATCACGTCCAAGATAGGTAAACCGACTCCTGCCTACATCTACCTCTATTACTCCACACACCGACCGCTATCCAGCATGCATCTAGTGTATTAAGTTCATGGAAAAACGGAGTAATGCAATAAGAACGATGACATGCTGTAGACAAGATCTATTCATGTAGGAATAGACCCCATCTTGTTATCCTTAATAGCAACGATACATGCGTGTCTTGCTGCCCCTTCTGTCACTGGGAAAGAACACCGCAAGATCGAACCCATCACAAAGCACCTCTTCCCATGGCAAGAAAAATCGATCTAGTTGGCCTAACTAAACCAAAGATTCGAAGAAGAAATACGAGGCAATAAGTAATCATGCATATAAGAGATCAAAGAAGACTCAAATAATATTCATGGATAGAAACTGATCATGAACTCAAAATTCATCGGATCCGAACAAACACACCGCAAAAGTTTACATCAAATAGATCTCCAAGAGACCATTGTATTGAGAATCATAAGAGAGAGAGAGAGAGAGAGAAGAAGCCATCTAGCTACTGCCTACGGACCCATAGGTCTATGGTGGACTACTCACGCATCATCGGAGAGGCACCTATGAAGAAGATGAACCCCTCCGTGATGGTGTTTAGATTGGATCTCGCGGTTCTGGAACTTGCGGCAGCTGGAATTGTGTTTCGACGACTCTCCTAGGGTTTTTGGATTTCTAGGGAATTTATAGGCACGATAGTCGGTTGAGGGGGTGCCGGAGTGGCCCAGCACCCCCCAGGGCGTGCCAGGGGGCCTCTGGCCGCCCATGTGGGTGCTGGCCACCCTGGGCCTCCTCTCCTGATGTTCTTTGGCCCATCTGGTGTCTTCTGGTCCGTAAAAAATCTACAAAAATCCCCGCAGCGTTTCATCTCTGTTTGGTACTGATTTCCTGCGAAGTAAAAAACAAGCAAAAATAGCAACTGGCACTTTGGCACTATGTCAATAGGTTAGTCCCAAAAAATGATATAAAGTTGTAATAAAATGATTGTAAAACATCCAAGAATGATAATATAACAGCATGGAACAAGCAAAAATTATAGATATGTTGGAGACGTATCAAGATGGTGCTGTTGAAGATGTTGATGAAGATTGGCCTCCCAAAGATGAGAGGGGTGTTGGTGATGACGATGGCTTCGATTTCCCCCTCCGGAAGGGAAGTTCCCCCAGCGGAATCGCTCCACCGGAGGGCAAATGTGCTCCTGCCCAAGTTCCGCCTCGAGACGGCAGCGTTCCATCCCGAAAGTCCTCTCCTTATTTTGTCTAGGTCAAAAGACCTTAAGTACCAGAAGATGGGCACCGGAGGTGGGCCGGGCTGGCCACAACCCACCAGGGCGCGCCTAGGGGGCCTGGCGTGCCCTGGTGTCTTGTGGTCACCAGGTGGCCCCCCTCCGGTAGTTATTTGCTCTAGTATTTTATATATATTCCAAAATAATTCTCCGTGAAGTTTTAGCTTATTTGGAGATGTGCAGAATAGGTATCTCTGATGTGCTTTTTCAGGTCCAGAATTCCAGCTGTCGGCATTCTCCCTCTTTGTGTAAACCTTGCATATTATGAGAGAAAAGGCATTAGAATTACTCCATAAAGCATTATTATGCATAAAACCATTATAAATAATAGTAGGAAATCATGATGCAAAATGGACGTATCAACTCCCCCAAGCTTAGACCTCGCTTGTCCTCAAGCGAAAGCCGATATCGATAAACATGTCCACATGGTTTGAGAGAGAGGTGTCGATAAAAACAAAATACGGACATAGTAGCATCATGCTTATTATCATAGCAGCAACAAACTTTGTCATAGAACTTATTCATATAACTTTTATTATATAACTTCATCATATAACTTCTCATGAGCAAGTAACAATTCATCACAACATAGAAGTATAAAGCATAAACCTTATTGAAAACCAACAAACTTTGTTCTCAGTCAACTTTGCAACTACAATTCATAATATTTTCAGGAAGGGTCTCGTGTCGGAGCCTTTTGGCAAGTCCACATACTCAACCATCATTTAACCTTCTATGATTGCTCACACTCACAGCATACCCATGAGCAAAAAGTTTCAACCAGACACACAGAAATATAGGGGCTTATAGTTTCGCCTCCCAACGTATTCACCTCAAGGGTGATGTCAACAATAATAACTCATGCTCACTCATATCCAACTGGACATATGTGCCTAGATCTTTCCTCACCACATGATGCTTTCAAAAAGAAAAAGTAAAAAGGAATAGGGAAGAATACTTTGACTCTTGCATAAAAGTGAAGACATAAAAGTAAAAGATAGGCCCTTCGTTGAGGGAAGCAGAGGTTGTCATGTGCTTTTTAGTTTGTATGACAAATCCCTTAATGTAAAAGAATGTCAAGTTATATTACCCCCTATGATAGCAACCTTTATTATGTAGTCCATCGCTTTTATTACTTTGCCATCATAAGTTCGTACAACGCTCAATTTTCTCTTACACTAATTGATCAAACACATTTAGAAGCAATTTCTATTGCCTTAGTGCACTGATGACAACTTACTTGAAGGATCTTACTCAATCCCTAGGTAGGTATAGTGGACTCTCAAAACATGAATTTGGGTTTTGGGTTTTTGGATGCACAAGTAGTATCTCAACTTAGTGCGGAATTTTTGGCGAGCAAAGATATTGAGCAAGCACCACATGTTGAAGGATCCATAACAATATAACTTCTATGTGAATATGAACCAACATAAATCATTACATTGTCTTCCTTGTCCAACGTCAATAATTTTGGCATATAATATTTAATGCGGGCTCACAATCATAAAAGATGTCCAAGATCGTGTATTTGAATGTGAATCTTCTCTTCCTTTATTAATTCTTTCATGAATTACATCATTGACCAATGTTATGTTTGTCAATCTCCAATAAATTTTACCACTTATACTTTTCCTTATGTGATGTCATTACTTACCATAAGATTAGCATATGATCTTTTTCATTCATTTCCTTTTTATTTTGATTGCAACAAGAAAGTAAAGAAGCAAAAGCTCAAACTAAACTTTATTATATAGCTCTCACTCAATTACATAGATAGATAGATCATGAACCTAGCACTAGAAAATAGATCATACTAAACTTTTATTCAACTAAATCACGAAAGAGCTAAGGATCGAACTAAAATAGGTAAAGGTAAATAAAAGTGATGGTGATACGATACCGGGGCATGTCCCCCAAGCTTGGCACAAGCCAAGGGGAGTGCCCATACCCGTGTACTCAAGTCTCCTTTGGTAGTGAAGATGATGAAGGTGTTGGTGAAATAGTCCGGGGGTATATATAATTTTTTTTAACTTGGGAAGCAAGAATACGGAAGGAAAACGGAGTCGGGAAGGTGCCCGAGGGGGGCACAACCCACCAGGGCGCGCTAGGGGGGGCAGGCGCGCCCTTGTGTATCGTGCTCACCTCGGTTGCTTTCCTGTTTATTTCTTATTTTGCCTAATTTTTGTAATATTCCAAAACTAACAGAAAATATTTTTGTGAATTTTTCGGAGTTCGTTTACTTACCGTATCACGTACCTCCTCTTTTTCAGGATTCTGGAGTGTTCCAGAAGGTTTCTTTTATGTGTTCCTCCGGTGTCATGGTTTGGATAACATTGGTTTCAACATTAATAGGCGTACCTGAGATATAGTGTTTAATTCTTTGTCCATTGACCACCTTCGGGTTAGTACCTTCGGCATTATTAATCTTGATAGCTCCAGAACGATAAACCTCTTCGATAATATATGGTCCGTCCCATTTGGAAAGAAGCTTTCCGGCAAAAAATCTAAAATGAGACTTGTACAAAAGAACATATTCTCCAATTTTGAATTCCCGCTTTTGGATTCTTTTGTCATGCCATCTTTTAACTTTTTCTTTGAATAGTTTGGCATTTTCATAAGCTTGGGTTCTCCATTCATCTAGTGAGCTAATATCAAATAACCACTTTTCACCGGCAAGTTTGAAATCATAATTGAGTTCTTTAATTGCCCAAAATGCTTTATGTTCTAACTCTAGAGGCAAATGACAAGCTTTTCCATATACCATTTTGTATGGAGACATACACATAGGATTTTTATAAGCTGTTCTATAGGCCCAAAGTGCATCATCTAGTTTCTTAGACCAATTCTTTCGGGACCTATTGACAGTTTTTTGTAATATTAATTTTATTTCTCTATTGCTAAGTTCAACTTGACCACTAGATTGAGGATGATAGGGTGCTGCAATTCTATGGTTAACATCATATTTAGCAAGCATTTTATGGAAAGCACCATGAATAAAGTGTGAACCACCATCATTCATTGAATATCTAGGGACTCCAAACCTCGGGAAAATAACTTCTTTAAGCATTTTAATGGAGGTGTTATGATCAGCACTACTAGTTGGAATAGCTTCTACCCACTTAGTAACATAATCAACAACAACCAAAATATGAGTGTACCCATTAGAGCAAGGAAAAGGTCCCATATAGTCAAAACCCCAAACATCAAATGGTTCAACAACAAGTGAATAATTCATAGGCATTTCCTGACACTTACCGATATTACCAATTCTTTGACATTCATCACAAGATAAGACAAACTTACGGGCATCCTTGAAGAAAGTTGGCCAATAAAAACCAGATTGCAATACCTTGTGATTAGTTCTATCTCCCGCATGATGTCCTCCATAGGATATTTAGCAAGAGAACCCACCTAATGAGTCTAGGTTTAGCATCTTTCTTTTCCATAAGATATTTTATAGCAGCATGATCGGTGTGAACAATAACTTTGGAATCAACAATGTAGGATCTAAATTTATCACAAGCCAACACGACTGCTAAAAATTCTTTTTCAGTACTAGCATAATTTCTTTGGGCACTGTCTTGAGTTTTGCTAGCATAATGGATAACATTTAATTTTTTATCAACTCTTTGTCCTAGAATAGCACCAATAGCATAATCACTAGCATCATACATAATTTCAAAAGGCAAGTTCCAATCAGGTGGTTGAACGATAGGTGCATAAGTTAAGGCTTTCTTGAGTGTTTCAAAGGCTTCTACACAATCATCATAAAAAAACAAATGGAATATCCTTTTGTAAAAGATTAGTAAGAGGCCTAGAAATTGTAGAGAAGTCTTTAATAAACCTCCTATAGAAACCAGCATGACCAAGGAAACTCCGAATACCTTTAATATCTTTACGACATGGCATTTTCTCAATTGCATCAACTTTAGCTTTATCCACCTCAATACCTCGTTCAGATATTTTATGCCCCAAGAAAATACCTTCATTCACCATAAAGTGGCACTTCTCCCAATTCAAGACAAGATTAGTTTGTTCACATCTCTGCAAAACTTGATCAAGGTTGCTTAAGAAATCATCAAAAGAAGTTTCGTAAACGAAAAAATCATCCATGAAAACCTCCACAATCTTTTCACAAAAATCAGAGAATATAGCAGTCATACATCTTTGAAAGGTAGAAGGTGCATTGCATAAACCAAAAGGCATACGTCTATAAGCATAGGTTCCAAAAGGACAAGTAAAGGAGGTTTTCTCTTGATCAGATTGTGATACAGGTATTTGAGAGAAACCAGAATATCCATCCAGAAAACAAAAGTGTGTGTGCTTAGATAATCTTTCTAGCATTTGATCAATGAAAGGCAGAGGGTAATGATCTTTTCTAGTAGCTTTATTTAATTTTCTAAAATCAATTACCATTCTATAGCCAGTGACAATTCTCTGTGGGATGAGTTCATTTTTATCATTAGGAACAACAATAATACCTCCCTTCTTAGGGACACAATGAACGGGACTTACCCATCTACTATCAGCTATGGGATAGATTATAACTGCTTCAAGAAGCTTTAATATTTCAGTTCTTACTACTTCTTTCATCTTAGGATTCAATCGATCGTCGTTTGTGATCAACAACGGGTTTAGCATCAGGTTCCATATTAATCTTGTGCTGACATAGAGTGGGACTAATGCCTTTAGATCATCAAGATTATATCCAATAGCAGCCTGGTGCTTCCTCAAAAAATTTAATAATCTTTCTTCTTCATGTTCTGAAAGGTTAGCACTAATAATAACAGGATATATCTTTTTCTCATCAAGATAAGCATACTTCAAAGTGTCAGGCAATTGTTTTAATTCAAACACAGGATCACCTTTAGGTGGAGGAGGACCTCCTAGAGTTTCAATAGGCAACTTGTGTTTTAGGAGAGGTTGTTGTTCAAAGAAAATTTTATCTATTTCATTTATTTCATGCAAGTGCATATCATTTTCATGGTCTAGCAAATATTGCTCCAGTGGATCGGTAGGAGGTACGGCAATAGAAGCAAGACCAATTATTTCATCCTTACTAGATAATTCTTTATCACGAGGTTGTATACTAAACTTGGAAAAATTAAATTCATGAGACACATCACAAAAACTAACACCGACAGTTTGTTTTTCACAATCTATCTTAGCATTGACGGTGTTCAAGAAAGGTCTACCAAAGATAATGGGACAAAAGTCATCTTGTGGGGAACCAAGAACTAGAAAATCAGTAGGATATTTTATTTTCCCGCACAAGACTTCAACATCTCTAACAATCCCAAGTGGGGTGATGGTGTCTCTATTAGCAAGTTTAATAGTAACATCCATGTCTTCTATTTCAGCAAGTGCTATATCATTCATAATTTCTTGGTATAAGGTAAAAGGAATAGCACTCACACTAGCACCCATATCACATAAACCATGATAGCAATGATCTCCTATTTTAACTGAGACAACAGGCATGCCAACTACGGGTCTATGTTTATCTTTTTCATCAGGTTTGGCAATTCTAGTAGCTTCATCACAGAAGTAAATAACATGCCCATCAATATTTTCTACCAAGAGATCTTTAACCATAGTAACACTAGGTTCAAATTTAACTTGTTCAGAGGGCTTAGGTGCTTTAATGTTACTTTTGCGAACCACAGTTGATACCTTAGCATGTTCCTTTATCCTAACAGGGAAAGGTGGTTTTTCAATATAAGCATGACCTCAAGAACAAAGGTAACTACCCACAAATAATATTCATGCTCAAGATCAGAGGGGTATTAAATAGCATAATGGATCTGAACATATAATCTTCCACCAAATAAACCATATAGTAATTAACTACAAGATGTGATCAACACTACTAGTCACCCACAGGTACCAATCTGAGGTTCCGGTACAAAGATTGAACACAAGAGATGAACTAGGGTTTGAGAGGAGATGGTGTTGTTGAAGATGTTGATGAAGATTGGCCTCCCAAAGATGAGAGGGGTGTTGGTGATGACGATGGCTTCGACTTCCCTCTCCGGGAGGGAAGTTCCCTCGGCGGAATCGCTCCGCCGGAGGGCAAATGTGCTCTTGCCCAAGTTCCGCCTCGATACGGCGGCGTTCCGTCCCGAAAGTCCTCTCCTTATTTTTCTAGGTCAAAAGACCTTAAGTACCAGAAGGTGGGCACCGGAGGTGGGCCGGGCTGGCCACAACCCACCAGTGCGCGCCCTGGTGTCTTGTGGTCACCAGGTGGCCCCCCTCCGGTAGTTATTTGCTCCAGTATTTTTTATATATTCCGAAATAATTCTCCGTGATGTTTCATCTTGTTTGGAGATATGCAGAATAGGTATCTCTGATGTGCTTTTTCAGGTCCAGAATTCCAGCTGCCGGCATTCTCCCTCTTTGTGTAAACCTTGCATATTATGAGAGAAAAGGCATTAGTATTACTCCATAAAGCATTATTATGCATAAAAACATTATAAATAACAGTAGGAAATCATGATGCAAGATGGACGTATCAACAATCAACATGATAAACAGATTAACCAAGAATATCTAACTTTATTTCATCGTTCCAGAAAATACCAATGCCTCCGCTTCTACCCTGACTATCAATAGCAAAACAATGATCATACCCAAGAGTGCCTGCTAAAGCTTCTACCCTCTCTCCAGAAATTTGAGTTTCCAAAATGCACAAAAGGGTAGGGGCAAACTTCCTCGCGAAATTGCGAAGTTCACGGGCTATCGCGGCATTGCCCGCACCGTGACAGTTCCAGCAGAAGACACTCATTGGACCCAGCGGTGTCCCTCTCCAGGACCCGCCAAATTTGGGTCAGACTTTGTTTTCACTCCATTCTTCATTGATTGTATCCTATAAACTTCATTTGCACTCTTGCTCTTTTTGGATCTTGCTTGGCGCTAGGGCTCAAGGGAATGGACGGTGGAGGTAAAGCAGGCAGCTCCCCTTGGTTCTTCGGAGCCATATTGTGTCGCGGGTAAATGATTCCATTCAAAGTCTTTGTAGCAAGCTCAGAGCCTCTCTTCCTGTTGATTTCAGTGTCACCCATATCATCATCCTGGTCATCATACTGCTCCTCAATACCATCCTTCCCATCAGTGTAGGCATACGTGTTACGATCCTTTCCCCGACCACCAGTTCCTCCTCCTCTGCCCCTCTGGCTTCCACGCCGACCTCGACCAGCACCCGGCCCATAGCCAGTGCGCATAATCCACGTCGCCCTGAGATCCTTGAAGACTAGAGCCGATGGAGGGTGGACTCCGTTGCCATGGTTTTTGTAGAGGTGGCCCAGCATACTGATACGTCTCCAATGTATCGATATTTTGTGAAGTATTCATGCCATATTCACCTATGTTTACAATACTTTTATATGGTTATGATGCACTTTTATGATTTATTTAGAAATAATCCGGACTAACGTTGTTTTCAGCAGAATTACCCTGGTGTTGTTTTTGAGCAGAAAATGAAAGTTCTCGGAATCGCCCGAAACTTTTTTGTGATTTTTTCTCGAAGAAATAAGCAACATTGGAGCGAAGACCCGCTGGAGGGGGTGTGCCAGTGGGCCACCACGCAACAGGCCTCCGCCCTAGTGGCGTGGTGAGATATGTGGTGGGGCCCACGTGGTTCCGTTTGGCATGATTACAACGCTGAAAAATCCCATAAATAACAGAAACCCTAGAAATAAAGAGAGACACTCCGTTCCGCTGCCGCAACTCTCTGTATCGACTAAAAACCAATCTAGAGACGTTCCAATACCCTGCCGGAGAGGGTAGATCATCTCCGGTGGCCATCTTCATCATCCCGGCGGAGGCCATGACAGGAGGGAGTAGTCCACCCTCGGGGCTGACGGTTTGTACCAGTAGCTATGTGTTCAATCTCTCTCTCTATCTCTCATGTTCTTGAGATGGCACGATCTTGACGTATCACGGGCTTTGTTAATATAGTCAGATCATATGATGTTATTCCCTTGCTACCTTGTTGTGATGAATTGAATCTTTACCTTTGAGATCTCGTTATGTTGGATTGAATATTATGGTTTGAGAACACTTGATGTACGTCTTGCGTGGGATACCCGTAGTGACATTGGGGTATTCTATTGATTCACTTGATATATGTTGAGGCATCAACTTGCGGATTCCAGTGACCTAGGGGATCTATGCATAGGGGTTAATTGCACGTTTTCATACCACGTTCTACGATAGAAATCTTGGGGTTCTCCTTGAAATTCTTTGTGTTGGATTGAATATGATAGATCTGAAATTGTTTGATGCATGTCGCATAATTTACCCATGGATACTTGAGGTGACATTGGAGTATCTAGATGACATTAGGGTTGATTGATATGTATCATTGGTGTTATTCTAGTAGGAACTCTACGGCTGTTTGTGACATTTATAGGAATAGCCCAATAGATTGATCGGAAAGAATAACTTTGAGGTGGTTCTACTACCTACACCAATTTCATCTTATTGTTCTCCGCTAGATAGGAACTTTGGAGTGATTCTTTGTTGCACGTTGAGGGATGATCATATGATTCAACTATGTTAGCATTGTTGGGAGATTGCACTAGCGAAAGTATGAACCCTAGGCCTTATTTCCAAGCATTTATACACTGTTTTGCTCGCTGTTTTACACTTGCTACCTTGCTGTTTTTATATTTTCAGATTACAAAAACCTATATCTATCATCCATATTGCACTTGTATCACCATCTCTTCGCCGAACTAGTGCACCTATACAATTTGCCATTGTATTGGGTGTGTTGGGGACACAAGAGATTTCTTGTATTTGATTGCAGGGTTGTGATAACCCACAAGTGTAGGGGATTGTTTGTAGCCTTTTTCGATAAGTAAGAGTGTCGAACCAAACGAGGAGCTAAAGGTAGAACAAATATTCCCTCAAGTTCTATCGACCACCGATACAACTCTACGCACGCTAATGCTTGCTTTACCTAGAACAAGTATGAAACTACTTTGCGGGAATAAAACTAGAAGTACTTTGCAAGATAATAAAGAATGTGGAAATAAAAGTTAGGTGTTGTTTTAATAAAAGAACAATAAAAGTAAATAACTTAGTAGAAAGCTTTTTTGTGTAACGCAAGAGAAAGATTGTCCCTAGGCAATTGAATATGATACGATAGATACTTGTTATATGCAATGAGAGAGAGGCATACGCTAACACACTTTCCGTACTTGGATCATATGCACTTATGATTGGAACTCTAGCAAGCATCCGCAACTACCAAAGATCATTAAGGTAAAACCCAACCATAGCATTAAGTGTCAAGTCCTCTTTACTCCCATACGCCATAACCCACCTACTCGGGTCTGTGCTTCTGTCACTCACGCCACCCACCATAGGCAAATCATGAACATATTGCAACACCCTACAGCGGGGATCCCTCACGTTTGCGCGACATGGAGGGCACCATAGGACAGCACCATATCAACATACTAACATCATACCACAATTAACCCATAGGACAAAAGAGATCTACTCAAACATCATAGGATAGCCAAATATCATTGGGAAATAATATATGGAGTTGAGCACCATGTTTAAGTAGAGATTACAGCGGGGAAGAGAGGTGTTACACCGCTGCATAGAGGGGGAGAGAGTTGGTGTTGACGGCGGCGAAGTTGTTGGAGTAGATTGCCATCACGATGCTTGCCCCGTCGGCGTTCCGGCACCACCGGGAGAGAGGGGGAGAGAGCCCCCCTCCTTCTTCTTCTTCCTTGGCCTCCCCCCTAGATGGGAGCAGAGTTCCCCCTCTGGTCCATGGCCTCCATGGCGGCGGAGGGGCAGGAGCCCCTCCTAGATTGGATCTCCCTCTCTATTCTCTTCTGTTTCCCGTTCCTGTTTTCTGGCCGAAAACCGTTTCTTATATTCCCGAGATCCGTAACTCCGATCAGGCTGAAATTTTGAGGGAATTTTTATCCAGAAATTAGCTTCCTTGCGCTTGAAGGAGAGCTCCAATCGACTTACGAGGTGGGCACAACCCACCAGGACGCGCCTGGGCCCTCCTTGCGCGCCCTGGTGTCTCGTGGGGGCTGTGGGCCTCCATTTGCATTGATTCCACTTCTCAAAATTCATAAATATTCCAAAAAAAATCTCCATAAATTTTTATCGCGTTTGGACTTCGTTTGATATGGTAATTCTGCGAAACAAAAAACATGCAACAAACAGGAACTGGCACTGGGCACTGGATCAATAGGTTAGTCCAATAAATCATATAAATTGTCGCCAAAAGTATGTGAAAGTTGTATAATATTGGCATGAAACAATCAAAATTATAGATACGACGGAGACATATCAGGTTGTTTGAGAGAGACCATCTTCATCCTACAACTCCCACTGATTGATAAACCTTAGGTCATCCACTTGAGGGAAAATTGCTACTGTCCTACAAAACTCTGCGCTTGGAGGCCCAACACGAGTCTACAAGAATAAAGTTGCGTAGTAGACATCAAGCTCTTTTCTGGCGCCGTTGCCGGGGAGGTGAGTTCTTGAAGGTATATCTTTAGATCTTGCAATTAAATCTTTTAGTTTCTTGTTTTTCACTAGTTTGGTTTTATAAAAGAAAACTACAAAATAATTATAAATGGATCCTCACCCACTTGCTAATCTTTTCAAAAGACCCGATTATGTTGGAACAATTGCTAGTGAGAGTTCACTAGATTATCTTTATGAGGTCTTGCTTGAAAATCATGAATCTAAAAATTGTGAAATTTATAAAGTGATTCATGATAGTTACTTGAATGAAACGCATGATAGCAATATTGTTAGTATGAATTCTCTGAATATCCATGATGCTAATGATATGCAAAGCCACAATCTTGGGGATGCTATGTTTGATGAGGATGATATTTTTAGTCTCCCAAGTTTTGATGAGCAAATTTATTATGATGATGGCATGCCACCTATCTATGATGATTATGATGATGACATGTATGCTATAAAGAATAATTATAACTATGAAATTTTTCATCATGATTATAATTTTCAATTTGGTTATGTCAATCATGTATCTCATGATAGTTATTTTCTTGAGTTTGCTCCCACTATTATGAATGAGAAGAAATATGCTTATGTGGAGAGCAATAAATTTTCTATGCTTGTAGATCATGAAAAGAATGCTTTATGTGATATTTATATTGTTTAATTCCTTCATGATGCTACTGAAAATTATTATGAGAGAGGAACATATGCTTGTAGGTATTGCAATAATATCAATTTTCCTCTCTATGTGTTCAAAATTTGAAGTTGCACTTGTTTTGCCTTCCTATGCTAGTTGATTCTTGCTCCCATAAATTGTTTGCTCACAAAATCCCTATGCATAGGAAGTGGGTTAGACTTAAATGTGCTTGTCATGTGATTCATGATGCTCTCTTGTTTTCAACTTTTATCCCTATACGAGCATCATTGAAATCATCATGCCTAGTTAAAAGGCTTTAAAGAGAAGCGCTTGTTGGGAGACAACCCAACACTTTTACTTTCTGTTTTTATATGTTCACATGATTAAGATACTGCAGTAATCATGTGTTGTGTGTTTTATTTCAATAAAGTGCCATGTAAAGCCTTTGGGATAGTGTGGAAACTTGTTAGTTTGATTCTGTGCAAAAAACAGAAACTTTTGCCTCCAGTAAAGAATTTCTATGATTTTACTGGAGCGTCAAAAAATTCTGAATTTTTTGAAAAAAACTTCTATGCCAATTCTATGCGTTTTAGTAATTTTTCAGAATTTTTAGAGTCAGTGAAGTATGGTGTTCACTCAGATCTTCACAGACTGTTCTGTTTTTGACAGATTCTGTTTTGCATGCATAGTTTGCTTGTTTCAAGTGCTTCTATAGCTTATATTGAGTGATATAAATTATGGGAATGTTGGAATACAGTAGGTATTATGTGAGAACAATTATTAATCTTGTATTAACTGTACCTAAGTGAATGATCTATATTTACTATACTAACCCATCTCACGAAGTTCCGTTAAGTTTTGTGTGATTGAAGTTTTCAAGTTTTGGGTGAGACACCGATATAAGAAGAATAAGGAGTGGTAAGACCCTAATCTTGGGGATTCCCAAGGCATCCCCAAGGTAATATCCAAGTAAGACTCAAGCGCCTAAGCTTGGGGATGTCCCGGAAGGCATCCCCTCTTTCGTCTTCAACATTATCGGTATATCTTACTTAGAGCTATATTTTTATTCGTCACATAATATGTGCTATGCTTGGATCGTAATTATATCTTGTTATTTTATGTTAGGTGTTATTTATAATCTTGATTTTCAATAAAAATTTTCAAGAATTGCCTCTTAGGATGCTTGAGCTACATGTTTGATATGTGTTGTGTAAAAACAGAAACTTTTGCTGTAGTGTCTGAATTTTCATATTTTACTGGAACGCGTAAAGTTTCTGAAATTTTTACACAGTGTTTTCATATAAATTATTTATAACTTCCTAAATTTTGATAATTTTTGGAGTTACAGAAGTACACTGTTTTCATAAATTGCTACAGACTATTCTGTTTGGACAGATTGCTGTCATAGTTTTGTTATCTACTTATCCTACAGTTTCCATAGCCTATATTGATAGATATAAATTATGGAAACGATAGTAAACAGTAGATGATGTTTGAAAATTATTTTGCAAATTGTCTTGGCACTACATGAAGTGTGGATTTATTCTTATGTGTACTAACCTATCTCACGAGTTCTTTTTGAGTTTTGTGTGGATGAAGTTTTTGAGAATAGGTGAAACCATGATATGAGAGGATTGAAAAAGATACAAAAGGTCAAGATTGGGGATGCCCAAGGAACCCCAAGTAAATATTTCAAGAAGTCTCAAGCGTCTAAGCTTGGGGATGCTACACATCCCACCTCTCTTCATCAACAATTATCGGTTAGCCTATGTTGAGCCTAAATTTTTATTTGTCCACATGATATGTGCTATTCTTGGATCGCTATTTTTCTTTTGCTCGCTGTTTAAATAAAATACTCAGATCTGATTTTTTTTATTGAGAGAGAGTCCTCACATAGCTACTTTATTGTTTGACTACTCATTGATCTTCACTTATATCTTATGAAGAGTAGTTTGATGTTTACTCTTGTGCTTCACTTATATCCTATGAGTAAATTGTTAATCAATGAAATATCAAAAATATGAAATTATCAATGTGCTTTATGCTTAGTAGTAGCTTCACATCTGGTTCATAAAATAAAATCTTTTGAAGTTTAGTAATCATCAAATTGGCCATACAAGCAACTCATGAATGATTAGTATAAGAAAGAGAACTTTCACATACAAATATATTATCTTGGACATATTTTATGATTGTGAATACCCATCAATTATTTTCAAACTTGATCAAATAGTTGAAGTTGAACAAGGAAGACAACGTAATGGTTATGTTTGGGTATATTTGCATAGAAGTTATATTGTTATGGATCCTCCAACATGTGGTGCTTGTTTAGAACCTTTTGCTAGCCAACACTTCATACTAAGTAGATATACTACTTGTGCATCCAAATCCTTGAGCCAAGTTTCTTCCATGAGAGTCCACCATACCTACCTATATATGGTATTTCACTGCCATTCCAAGTAAATTTGCATGTGCCACCTCTAAACATTCAAATAAACATATGTTTTGTGTGCTTGTACCGCTCATGGAGCGATGGGGAGATCATTATCTTCCATGTTAAGCGAGTTATTCTCAATATGAGTGTTTATTCACTTGTCATTGCACGAGAGAGGCTGGTAAAAAGGATTCCCAGTCCTGCATAACACAAAAATAAATAAACAAAAAATCCCCCTAGAAAGTTGATTGTTTGGAGGGCAACCGTGGATTCGGCCAGCCATGGAATGTGTTTGAATGGTGGAGGGGGAGTAAAAATTTAAATTCTGTTTGGGAACCGCCAATAATGTGGTTAGCATGGAAGATATTGAATACTCTGTTGTGACGTTGACAGGAAAGGCATACCACTCAAAATTACATATTCATCTCTGTTTTAAACAATGAGCTCTGGCACATATGCAAATCCCTGCTTCCCTCTGCGAAGGGACAATCTATTTACTTTCATGTTACTTACTTTCATGTTGAGTCAACTTCTTATTCCAACCTCAATCTATTAGTTGGCAAGCACCATGTGATGGGGAAAGACCCAAACATATCACTAGTGCAGGCACCTGCTATACAAACAGTTTTTAACCCCTTTCCTTGACGTAGTCTCAAACCGTTGCCTTGCATGTGTGGACGATAGGGGGGGCTATCCCACACGACACGAAAAACCCGTCGGCGATGGCTGCGCCCGGTCACACACGATGTGCAAAAACATGTCGTGTGCGATTGGAGGGGCCATCACAAACAGATATTTTTGGGAAGTCATATGAGATCTGCTTAGCATCCCACACAGTGAATCCCAAGCGTACGTTTCCGTTCACATTCTACATCACACACAATTTTCTGCATAACATCGTCTGTGTTAAGGGTGGCCATCACGCACGGTTCCTAGAAGAAACTGTTTGGCATAGGGCTGTCCATCACACACACGTTTTACATGAAAACGTTTGCAAATCTGTCTTCTAACGCACACAGTTTACGGCCGGAAGTCGTGTATGATTTTTCACTGATCCAACATGCCAAATTTCAAGGAACCGTGTGGGTTTGGTGAGGTAATCGCCCACGATGTTCTATGAAAAACCGTCTGCAATATGAAACCACAATAATCAGGCTAATTGCTCTATTATTTATAATCCAGCTAGTAAACAAATTGACACTTCATATCAAGCACACAATATATTTCATTTCGTATTATGGCAACCAGGATTTCATAATTGGAATACATCAGAGTACAACATCATATAGGCATATACTACCTAGCTACCCAATTATACGACATGACCGAATTTCACATGCAACATCTAAAACCATTGGAAAATAGCATCATATACGGTAAATAGACAGATGAATCTCGTCTAGAAAATTGTTGAAGTGGAAGGCAAATATTGAGCCTTCGCTGATGTCGAAGGTCCTTGCAACTTTATGCCAGTGCCTGTGGATGGTTGCCCACCCATCCTTCATCCTCTTGAGGAAGATTTCAAGATTATACCGTGGGTGCTGTATGAATACCTTCCTCGCCTCTTGACCATACAGGTGGTTTGAGACGTACTCATCGATGAACTACTTTGGAAAGGACTACAAACAAAGATATGCATAAATTTCGTTTCGAAAATTGTAATGTCACAAAGGGAAAAAAGGCAAGGTAAAATCGATAGTGCCATCCTGTAGTTCACTGATGTCTTCTTCATTGTGCAGACAAACAGCTTGTTGTTTTTCGTCGCAAGTTTCTTTATCTTAACAATCTTTCTGAGTTTCTTGATTTGACTAATATTCATGAATACATCATTTCCCCACATGCAAAATGGGTCGAACAGTGGGTCTAAACCTCTTACAGCAAGACCTACATGTGCAAGACCAAATTATTATTAGAAACCTAAATATTAGAATGGTTCCTGCAATTGCACCATAATGTACTATTAGCCAAAGGATCATGAAAGTGCAAACCTCGATGGTAAACTTCAGTGTCTCCCATTGTTCCCCCTGTAACGCATTTAAGATAGATATTGATCAGGTTTTAAGTGAGATTTGGCGTGCTATCGGTAAAATATGTTAATGAAAAATAAACGCATTGCAGATCCAACATATTAATTCAAGCCACATGGAAAAGCCAAGCATGCTAAGAACTATGAAATGTAGCAATTGTATGTTTCACATGCATAACAATACAAAATTGTACCAACAATAATCGAACATCACATTGCAGATGATCACCAAAACAAATGAACCAAACAGTTAACTGAGCATCACATTGGACAATAGAACATACTAGAAGGTCAGATTGCATAGTAGCATTACTTGCATATTTCACTAGAATTTCTTAAGGAAAGGCAGGAGCAGCACATGCAACAGGTAAAGCAAACATGCTTAACATGCGTAGCTACCTGAACACAAGCTATTCCTCATTGTCGGAGATATCGATAACGATGGGCTTGGAAGAGGGCGAGGCCTCCACATCGTGGGTGCCCTCCTCATAGTGGTGAGTGGCCTCAGCCTATCCAGGCACCAACCTGCCGGCTCTGGAGTTGAGGAAAGCACGGGAACGCAGAGAAAACAACTCGTAGTCGTCGTCGAAGGCAAAAGCGGATCTCTCGAGATAACACACCAAGTTGTTGTTCAAAGCAGACAACCGCGTGGCGGTGTCCGCGCGCGAGGCATCGACGATGGCCTCGACGGAGATGTGCTGCTCCAAGATCTGGGGGTCGGCACGCATGGAAGCCATCGCGGCCTCATCCACGCGTGCGGTCGCGGTTTGCTTCTCCACTGCCAGGTGCTCCTTGAGATCCAGGCTATACTGCGTGCACCATGTCTTTCGGCGGCGATTATGTGGGGGGTGGGCCAGTGATTTTTGTGGAATGTCTCGCGTTGGCGGTCGGGGCATGTGGAATGGAGGAGGGGTGGAGGGGGAGGGGTGTGGGGAAGGTGTGGATTACCTGACTAGATGGAGGAGGGCGAGCAACAGGAAGGAGCATCACCGGGGAGGAGGCGGCGCTGCAAGCAAGCTTTGCAGGTTTGAACTTAGGAAAGGAAGGGGGAAGCAGGGGGGTTGGCTTTTGGTTGGTACGAGGGGCGGGGTAGGTAGATATTTGCGCGGCAGCCCAAAATTTCGTTCGGTGCGGCGAAAAAGTAGCGCGCACGGTCACATAGGACATAGTCCCTTTACCATAACTGTGTGAGATATTCAACAACCCAAATGAATCCTATAGTTGATCACGTGTGTGATGAGACTGAACGTGGAAATTTTGGTCTCCAAGCTTCCGGCGTAAGATATCGGATACTACATTGCACACGGTACTTGCACTTCATTTTCATTTGGAAGAGAAAATGGGGACACAGCGGCAAATTTTGGTCCGAATTTCCCTCGTTACATTGGTCATCGACGTCATTGCTTAATTTAACAACACTTGCAAATTTGAGTACCACACAAAAGAGCCTACAGCACTGCCCGCACTTACTTAATCGAGCAACTAATAAACATTACTTAGTTGACCTAAACATTACTCTAACAAAAGACCATCACGCTAGACAGAGACTAATATTCCGCCTCCTTGATATCCACCGCCTCCTTGATGACCGGCTCCCGCTCGACGACCTCCGGGGTAAGGAGATCCATGGGATCCGTCGCCACATACTCCAGCACCTCGCAGTCTTCCTCCACCATCTCTTTGGATAAGGCCGCCATGAGCCGAGCATGGGCGGCCTTGCTTCGGGCATGGACGGCCACAATCTTGGCTAGGGAAGCCGCCGATGAACGGACGCCTACTCAAGCACACTCAGCGATTACCAACTCATCGGACGTGGGTTGTCGACCGGTGTCGGAGAAGGCAGATTTGATTTGTGCAGTGACCGACACGAGATGGGCGTGGGCGGCCTCGAGATGGGACTGGGCGTCCGCCATCAGGGCTACGGCGACCGCCGAGAAACTGACAGCTGATGTGCCGTTCTCGCCATTTGCTATCCCCGCCGCGGTTGTTGCTGCCGCCCTCTCAGCTGCAGCAGCTACCCTTTCGGTTGCTGCAGCCGCCCTGTCGGAGGTAGCGGCCGCGTTCAAGCATCTTGAGAGCGCGCTCATAGCTGATGCGGCCGCGCTCGGGCCGGAGTGAGTTGCCAAAGTTGCCCTCACGACGGGGATCCACGTCCCCATCTTTTACCGACGATGATTGAAAAGTAAAATGCTCTGGGGAGTCCATGCGGTAAACTGGCCGGCGGTGTGCTGTAGCCGACGAAGCTTCTGTCCTAAGCCATGCATTATGACTTTATGAGGATTGGCCCAAGATGTTTTGTACTGCATCACACACAATTCATGAACTTGAACTGTTTGTGAAAGACTTGATTTTCAAAATGTTTTAAAACAAAAAATGAGGATACTTCGACAAAGGACGGTGTTTGGATTGCAATAAGATTTATCTGCAATGAACACTTACCAATAGCTGGGTCGTGCTACAATATGGAATTATTCAGGGTATGTTTGGCATTTTTATGCATTAATTGAGTTTTCTAGACATTTAATGTGTGTAATTCAAATTTGAACTATCGTCCCAATGTCTGGTGAGTCAAAATGGGATGAAAATCATATTAGTGTCCATGGCTTCATCTTTAGGTCACGGGCAAGAAATGGGAATGAATTTCAAACATATCGGGGTCTTGGCTCGGCCTCAAACGTTGAGAAACTTGGTTTTTAAATTACTGTAAATCCAAAACGCGTCAAAAATTCTAAAAACTTGGCATGTTGTCATGACATGGCACATATGTGCGATTGAAAAATATTTGTCCAACTTGGGAAAATTATAGGCACAAGTCCCTTACAAACTGGAGCTTCTCATTGCAAGCTTTGTGGTTCCGATAAGGAACACATCACCTTAATTACGTGGGCAAAACGACATCCGCTCATCTTCTCGCCTTGAACTTTTGTTAGAGGCAACATAGACCAGTAAGAGTGTCTTGCTAAAATATGGAATTATTTAGGGTTCTATTTGCATATCCATACGTTAATTGAGCTCTCTAGGCATTTAATGTGGATAATTAAAATTTGAACAAAATCACAAGGTCTGGTGCATCAAAATGGGCACAAGACCCTTACAAACCTCAGCTTCTCACAGGAAGCTTTCATGGTTTTGATATGGAACACGTCACATTATATGGGCGAATCGACATCCGCTTCATCTTCTCGTCTTGAACTATATATTTCTAGAGGCAACATATACCAAAATGAGTGTCGTTCCAAAAATATGAAAAATATACATGGTTCGTTTGGCCTTTTTTATACATTAATTGACTTTTATATGCATTATTTAACGTGCATAATTCAAATTTGAGCTACAATCACAAGGTCTGGTGCATCAAAATGGGTTGAAAATAATATAAGTGTACATGCATCTTTAGGATCCCATGCAAGATATGAGAATGAATTTCAAACATCTCACACGGTCTTGGCTCGGGCAAACATACATTGAGAAACTTGGGTTTTAAATCATGTATAAATCAAAAACTCATGAGAAAAGTCATGAAACTTGGCATGGTGTCATGACATGCATGGCTCATATGTGCCCTAGTAAAATAATATCCAATTTGGGACAAGTTTTGGCACAAGCCTCTAACAAACCTAAGCTTCTCACGGGAAGCTTTTGTGGTTTCGATATGGAACACGTCACCTTTTGTGGGCGAATCGACGTCTGCTGCACTTTCTCATCTTGAATTATATATTTCCAGAGGCAACATATACCAAAATGAGTGTCGTGCCAAAATATGAAATTATACATGGTTCGTTTGGACTTTTTACACATTAATTGACTTGTATATGCATTATTTAATATGCATAATTCAAATTTGAACTAGTAACACAAGGTCCAGTGCATCAAAATGGTTAGAAAACCATATTAGTGTGCATGCATCTTTAGGTCCCATGCAAGATATTGATACGTCTCCAACGTATCTACTTTTCCAAACTCTTTTGCCCTTGTTTTGGACTCTAATTTGCATGATTTGAATGGAACTAACCCGGACTGACGCTGTTTTCAGTAGAATTGCCTTGGTGTTATTTTTGTGCAGAAATACAAGTTCTCGGATTGACCTAAAAATTTACGGAGAATATTTTTGGAATTAATAAAAAATACTGGCGAAAGAATCAACCGGAGAGGGGCCACCACCTGGCCACAAGCCAGGGGGGCGCCCCCCCCCCTAGGGCGCGCCCTGCTGGCTTGTGGGCCCCCTGTGGCTCCTCCGACCTCAACTCCAACTCTATATATTCCTATTCGGGGAGAAAAAAATCAGAGAGAAGAGTTCATCACGTTTTACGATACGGAGGCGCCGCCACCTCCTGTTCTTCCTCGGGAGGGCAGATCTGGAGCCTGATTTGGGCTCCGGAGAGGGGAAATCGACGCCGTCGTCATCACCAACCATCCTTCATCACCAATTTCATGATGCTCTCCGCCGTTCATGAGTAATTCCATCGTAGGCTTGCTGGACGGTGATGGGTTGGATGAGATTTACCATGTAGTCGAGTTAGTTTTGTTAGGGTTTGATCCCTAGTATCCACTATGTTCTGAGATTGATGTTGCTATGACTTTGCTATGCTTAATGCTTATCACTAGGGCCCGAGTGCCATGATTTCAGATCTGAACCTATTATGTTTTCATGAATATATATGTGTTCTTGATCCTATCTTGCAAGTTGTAGACACCTATTACGAGTTATGATCCGCATCCCCCAGGGTGACAATAACTGGGATTCTTTCCGGTGATTAACGTAGTTTGAGGAGTTCATGTATTCACTAAGTGCTAATGCTTCGGTCCGGTTCTCTATTCAAAGGAGGCCTTAATATCCCTTAGTTTCCATTAGGACCCCGCTGCCACGGGAGGGTAGGACAAAATATGTCATGCAAGTTCTTTTCCATAAGCACGTATGACTATATATGGAATACATGCCTACATTACATTGATGAATTGGAGCTAGTTCTGTGTCACCCTATGTTATAACCGTTGCATGATGAATGCCATCCGACATAATTATCCATCACTCATCCATTGCCTACGAGCTTTTCACATATTGATCTTTGCTAAGTTACTTTTCCGTTGCTACTGTTACAATCACTACAAAACTGCTATTGTCACTTTGCCATTGTTACTGTTATTTCCATACTGCTTTGCTACTGAATACTTTGCTGCAGATACTAAGTCTTTCAGGTGTGGTTGAATTGACAACTCAGCTGCTAATACTCGAGAATATTCTTTGGCTCCCCTTGTGTCGAATCAATAAATTTGGGTTGAATACTCTACCCTCGAAAACTGTTGCGATCCCCTATACTTGTGGGTTATCAAGACCTTTTTCTGGCGCCGTTGCCGGGGAGCATAGATCTATTCTCTGAGTCACTTGGAATTTATATCTGTTGATCACTATGAAGAATTTGAAAGATGCTAAAACCAAGATCTATCCCTCAACTACGAGGAGAGGTAAGGAACTGCCATCTAGCTTTGCACTTGATTCACCTTCTGTTTTGAGTAAACTTGTGACACCACCACCTGCTATTGAATCTGATACGTCGCAAGTAATTGATGATGCCACTTCTGCTATGCATGATGCTTATGATGATACTTTGCTTGATACTACTGTGCCACTGGGTGAATTT
Source organism: Elymus sibiricus (assembly GCA_039707655.1). Taxonomy (NCBI): domain Eukaryota; kingdom Viridiplantae; phylum Streptophyta; class Magnoliopsida; order Poales; family Poaceae; genus Elymus; species Elymus sibiricus. Next base: position 460,278,261 of record CM077675.1, read on the forward strand.
CTTGAAGAACAAATTGCTAGAGTCAATGCTGCAACTGATGATATTTCTGAAACTGATGAAATTATTGAAACTGAACACTATGAGACACCCGCTAGACTTAGCTCTCCTAGATATGAATTGCATGATATACCTAAGGGTTATGTTATGGAAGGAGAGGTAGCTAGAGACTTTCTTGCTTGTAAAGATAGAGATGATCTTAAGAAATTGCTATGCAAGTGGAAACAAAAATCTTTGAATGCTAGAATGCAATATGATCCCAAGTTTGCTACTTCACCTATCTTTGTTACTGATAAGGATTATGAATTCTCTGTCGATCCTGAGTTAATTACTTTGGTTGAATCTGATCCTTTCCATGGTTATGAATCTGAAACTATTGTGGCACATCTTACTAAGTTGAATGATATAGCCACCCTATTCACTCATGAGGAAAAAATTCGTTATTACTATATTATTAAGTTGTTTCCTTTCTCATTAAAGGGTGATGCTAAGATATGGTTTAATTCTCTTGCTCCTGGTTGCGTGCGTAGTCCCCAGGATATGATATATTACTTTTCTGAAAAATATTTTCCTGCCCATAAGAAACAAGCTGCCTTGCAGGAAATATTTAACTTTGTGCAAATTGAAGAAGAGATTCTCCCACAAGCTTGGGGGAGGCTTCTCCAATTACTTAATGCTTTGCCTGATCACCCTCTCAAGAAAAATGAAATACTTGATATCTTTTATAATGGACTAACCGATGCTTCTAGGGATCACCTAGATAGTTGTGCTGGTTGTGTTTTCAGGGAACGAACTGTTGAACAAGCTGAACTACTATTGAATAATATATTGAGCAATGATAATGATTGGACTATTCCCGAGCCACCTCCAGAGCCAACTCCGAAGAAAAGAGGTATTCTATTTCTCAGTCCTGAAGATATGCAAGAGGCAAAGAAATCTATGAAAGAGAAAGGTATTAAAGCTGAAGATGTTAAGAATCTACCACCTATCGAAGAAATACATGGTCTTGATAACCTGACACAGGTAGTAGAGGTAAATTCTCTCCGTAGATTTGATGAAGGTGATATTCCTTATAATAAGTCTGCTAGCCAATGCTTGGATGAGTTTGATAACTTTATTGCTAAGCAAGAAAATTTCAATGCTTATGTTAGTAGACAATTGAAACATAATGCTTACATGCTTGATCGCCTGGGTAATTATATGAGTAGAACTGTTAATGATCTTAAGCTTATTAGTAAACATGCTTCCATGATAACTACTCAAGTAGAACAAGTACTTAAGGCACAGAATGATTTGCTTGATGAGATGATTAGTAAGAACAATGATCATTCTGTTAGAGTTGTGACTAGAGGTGGTAGAATGACTCACGAACCTTTGTATCCTGAGGGCCATCCTAAGAGAATTGAGCAAGATTCTCAGAGAGTTAATACTGATGCACCTGGTCATTCTAATAGAAGGAAAAAGAATGACGATAGGGCTTTGCATGCTGCTAGTGAACCTGTTATAGACACTCATGAAAACCCAAATGATATTTCTATTTCTGATGCTGAGACACAATCTGGTATTGAACATGAGCCTAGTGATAATATTAATGATGATGTTCATGATGATGCTCAACCTAGTATTGATAATGATGTGGAGATTGAACCTGCTGTTGATTTTGATAACCCACAACCTAAGAACAAAAGATATGATAAAAGAGACTTTGTTGCTAGGAAGCATGGTAAAGAAAGAGAACCATGGGTTCAGAGACCCATGCCCTTTCCTCCTAAACCATCCAAGAAGAAGGATGATGAGGATTTTGAGCGCTTTGTTGAAATGCTTAGACCTGTCTTTTTGCGTATGCGCTTGACTGATATTTTGAAAATGTCTCCTTATGCTAAGTATATGAAAGATATTGTTACAAATAAAAGAAAGATACTGGAAGCTGAGATTTCCACCATGCTTGCTAATTATACTTTTAAAGGTGGAATACCGAAGAAACTAGGAGATCCCGGGGTACCTACTATACCATGCTCTATTAAAGGAAATTATGTTAAAACTGCTTTATGTGACCTTGGAGCTGGTGTGAGTGTTATGCCTTTCTCTTTGTATCGTAGACTTGATTTAAATAAGTTGACACCTACTGAAATCTCTTTGCAAATGGCTGATAAATCAACTGCTTTACCCATCGGTATTTGTGAGGACGTGCCTGTCGTAGTTGCAAATGTTACTATCCTAACGGACTTTGTTATTCTTGATATTCCCGAGGACGATAGTATGTCGATCATCCATGGTAGACCATTTTTTAAATACTGCAGGGGCTGTTATTGATTGCAACAAGGGCAATGTCACTTTTCATGTTAATCGTAATGAGCATACGGTACACTTTCCGAAGAAACAACCTCAAGTTCATAGTATCAACTCCATTGAAAAAATTCCAACGATTATTATTGGAGACTTTGAATTCCCTCTTCCTACTGCCAAAAAGAAATATGATATACTTATTGTTGGGGACATGCATATCCCCATTGAGGTAACCTAGTGTTATTCAAAAATTCTCCGGTTCCGTGTCATTCGAAAAAAGTTTGTCAATAAGACTTGATCAACCTTATTGATGGATTCTTTTTGATGAGCATGAGATGGATGAATTTAGAAAGCACAACCTTCTATACCCAACTTTTATTTTCTGTTCTTTAGTTTCAATTTAGTAAAAATCCTATTATTTCTCTATTTTCTGATTTATCCGTGCAATAGAAAAATGACCTGAAAATAAAAGTTCTCAGAATCCCCTGAAAATTTAGTATGATTTTTTCTGGAATATTTAAGAATTTTTGGCACTGAGAACACATCAGGGGGCTGCACCAATGGGCCCCAAGCCTGCAGGGCGCGCCCACCCCCCTAGGCGCGCCCCCCTGGCTTGTGGGTCCCACGTGGGACCCCCTCACTTATTCCAGCACCCATCCACTTCGTCTTCCTCTAGAAAAAATCCCACCATTGCTCAAACCCGTGTTCTAGCTCATCTTGCTGCCATTTTTGATCTCCTTGCTCAAAGCTCCATTTGCAAAACTGTTTTAGGGGATTGTTCATCGGTATGTGACTCCTCCAATGGTCCAATTAGTTTTTGTTCTAGTGCTTTATATATTGTAAATTTTTGCTGCTGTGGTGACGTTGTTCTTGAGCTTGCATGTCAAATGTATATTGTCCCAAGCAGTATTGATGCATGATATGACCTCTAGGCACTTGTGGGAGTAGTTGCTATAAGTTTTGTTGAGTTTTGTTCACTTTTATTTGGAGTCACTAAAAATTTCAGAATTATTTTTCAGAGAAAGAAAATGTTAAGGAGAATGTACCAAGGTGGTTCGTCGAGCAAGAAGACCCAAAGACTCACGATACGCGAGCCCGACTTTGAACCACCGAGGGAAGCTCAAGTACGGCCTTGCGAATGGCCGTCGGATCCATTCATGGTCCATGCCGGATTCAAGGAAGAATTTTATGCGTACGTACGAAATGCTGGCCTAGAAGAATTTATCTCAGACCAATGCAAGCAATATTATCAACTCACTGATTCCTTCGTGCGGAGGAAAAACGGAGATACTTTATAACCAGAGAGGAGGCAAACGAGTACGAGAGAGAGGCGGAAGCCGCTCGCCTCCGCGCTGCAGCCGCTCAGGCAGTAGCTGCTGCAGCCCAGTACAATCCCAACTATGACTTTGGATATTATCCGGGCCAGCCAAGGCCCTAGACCAACTTAGGCCAAAAGCCTAAGCTTGGGGGAGTACGTATTTCTCACCGACATTACATTCATGTTCACACACTCATTCCAGTTGTCGGTGTTCATACTTTTTCATTGTACCTTCCATGGTAGTTTATTTCTTCTTTTTGCTTTCTTCTTGTGAGTTTAATTAACCTTGAGAAAATCCAAAAAAAACTAGTTCTAGCTTTACCTTCTAGTTTGTTTAGTTGTAGTATTAAAAGAAAACCCAAAAAGATTTCTCGTTCTTCTTTTGCTTGTTGGGAGCTTTCCCGTGTAAATAGTTTTCTTTTATTCTTTGGGTCGTTAGGAGAAGATCACGATGACATGTTGAGTGGCTCTCATATGCATTATTGTTTATCTATCAGAGAGCCCATATTACCTTGTCTTCTCCTTCGAGTTATTTCTTGCAGATTCCAGCTTAGTCCAATGCACGTGCACTCTTATTATTATTCACATTGTTCGGTCGTGCAAGTGAAAGGCAATAATGACGATATATGATGAAGTGACTGAGATGGAGAAAAGCTGGTATGAACTCGACCTATTTTGTTTTTGTAAATATGATTAGCTCATCGTTCTGGATTCAACTCGTTATGGATTGAACATGTTTGCAATGACAATTAGAGATTATAGTTACTTATGCCATGCTTAATTAGCTAAGAGTGTATAATGGTTTGTCTTGGGTGCCAACATGCATTTTAAAATGGTTGTGATGTAGTATGACAGAATGGTATCCTCCTCTGAATGATTCAAGTGGCTTGACTTGGTACATGTTCACTCATGTAGTTGAAACAAAACCAACATAGCCTCCACGATGTTTATGTTCATGGTGATTTATATCCTACTCAAGCTTGCATTCAATGTTGGTTAATCTCAAAGCATGTTTATGACTGTTGTCGCTCTCTAGTTGGTCGCTTCCCAGTCTTTTGCTAGCCTTCACTTGTACTAAGCGGGAATACTGCTTGCGCATCCATTTCCATAAACCCAAAGTTGTTCCATATGAGTCCACCATACCTACCTATATGCGGTATTTACCTGCCGTTCCAAGTAAATTTGCATGTGCCAAACTCTAAACCTTCAAATAATACCCTGTTTTGTATGCCCGAATCGCTCATGTAGTGACTGGGGGCTGTCAGTATCTTCCATGCTAGGTGGGTTATTCTCACGATATGTGTTGATTCACTATCATTCACGAGAAAGTGGCTGGTATTCGGGATGCCCAGTTCCATGCTCAAAGTTCAAATCAAAATATAATAAAACAAAACTCCCCCAGGATCGTGTTTGTATGGACGGTACCCGTGGATTCAGCCCGCCGTGGAGTGTGATTGATTGGTGGAGGGGGAGTAAAAACTTTACTATTCTGTTTGGGAACCGCCTATAATGTATCTAGCATGGAAGATATTGAGATCTCTTAGTTGTTATGTTGACATTGAAAGCATACCTCCCAAAATTATGATTCATCCCTGTTTTAAAAAGCTCGAGCTCTGGCACCTCTGTAAATCAATGCTTCCCTCTGCGAAGGGCCTATCTATTTTATTTACTGTTGAGTCATCCTCCTCTTATAAAGAGCACCAGTTAGAGAGCACCTCCGTCATTTGTATGCTTTGTTATTAATTGATATTGAGTATGAGTGTGACTGGATCTCTTTTACCATGAATTACAATGTCTAGTCAGTCCTTGTTCTTCAGAGGTGCTCTGCATTTATGTTTTGTGGTCTCAGAAAGGGCTAGCGAGATACCATTATGTCATATTGTATCATGACTGTTTTGATAAAATTGTTGTTATCCGAGACTTATTATTATTGCTCGCTAGTTGATTATGCCATTGATATGAGTAAATGTGAGACCTAAATGTTATTGTGAATGTGGTTAGTCTATAATCCTTGCTGAAAATCTGAACATCAGTTAGACATATTTACAACAGCAAGATCAAACAGAGTTTGTAAAAGTTTTTCTTTATCACTTTCAGTTTATCAACTGAATTGCTTGAGGACAAGCAAAGGTTTAAGCTTGGGGGAGTTGATACGTCTCCAACGTATCTACTTTTCCAAACTCTTTTGCCCTTGTTTTGGACTCTAATTTGCACGATTTGAATGGAACTAACCCGGACTGACGCTGTTTTCAGCAGAATTGCCTTGGTGTTATTTTTCTGCAGAAATACAAGTTCTCGGATTGACCTAAAAATTTACGAAGAATATTTTTGGAATTAATAAAAAATACTGGCGAAAGAATCAACCGAAGAGGGGCCACCACCTGGCCACAAGCCAGGGGGCGCCCCCCCCCCCCCTAGGGCGCGCCATGCTGGCTTGTGGGCCCCCTGTGGCTCCTCCGACCTCAACTCCAACTCTATATATTCCTATTCGGGGAGAAAAAAATCTGAGAGAAGAGTTCATCGCGTTTTACGATACGGAGCCGCCGCCACCTCCTGTTCTTCCTCGGGAGGGCAGATCTGGAGCCTGATTTGGGCTCCGGAGAGGAGAAATCGACGCCGTCGTCATCACCAACCATCCTTCATCACCAATTTCAAGATGCTCTCCGCCGTTCGTGAGTAAGTCCATCATAGGCTTGCTGGACGGTGATGGGTTGGATGAGATTTACCATGTAATCGAGTTAGTTTTGTTAGGGTTTGATCCCTAGTATCCACTATGTTCTGAGATTGATGTTGCTATGACTTTGCTATGCTTAATGCTTGTCACTAGGGCTCGAGTGCCATGATTTCAGATCTGAACCTATTATGTTTTCATGAATATATATGTGTTCTTGATCCTATCTTGCAAGTTGTAGACACCTATTACGAGTTATGATCCGCATCCCCCAGGGTGACAATAACTGGGATTCTTTCCGGTGATTACCGTAGTTTGAGGAGTTCATGTATTCACTAAGTGCTAATGCTTTGGTCTGGTTCTCTATTAAAAGGAGGCCTTAATATCCCTTAGTTTCCATTAGGACCCCGCTGCCACGGGAGGGTAGGACAAAAGAGGTCATGCAATTTCTTTTCCATAAGCACGTATGACTATATATGGAATACATGCCTACATTACATTGATGAATTGGAGCTAGTTCTGTGTCACCCTATGTTATAACCGTTGCATGATGAATGCCATCCGACATAATTATCCATCACTGATCCATTGCCTACGAGCTTTTGACATATTGATCTTTGCTAAGTTACTTTTCCGTTGCTACTGTTACAATCACTACAAAACTGCTATTGTCTCTTTGCCATTGTTACCGTTATTTCCATACTGCTTTGCTACTGAATACTTTGCTGCAGATACTAAGTCTTTCAGGTGTGGTTGAATTGACAACTCAGCTGCTAATACTCGAGAATATTCTTTGGCTCCCCTTATGTCGAATCAATAAATTTGGGTTGAATACTCTACCCTCGAAAACTGTTGCGATCCCCTATACTTGTGGGTTATCAGATATGGGAATGAATTTCAACCATCTCGGGTTTTAAATCATGTAAACATTGAGAAACATTGAGAAACTCGGGTTTTAAATCATGTAAATCAAAAAACTGGTCAGAAGATTCATGAAACTTGGCTTGTTGTCATGAACATGGCACATAAAGGCGTCATATCATTTTGTTTTCCTATTTGAGACTCGTTTTTTAATATATTTTTTCTTTTAGAGGCAACATCGAGAATATTACATTAAATCATAGTAAATCTAGAACTGACACAAAAGTCAAGAAATTGGGCACGGCGTCATGATATTGCACAAATATGCTGTGGTATTTTTCGTGTCCATTTTGGAAAAAGACGAACACATTAATAGCTAACAAAATCTTTTTGGAACAAAGAACTGTCACGTTTCCACGGAAACGGTTGCATTATTTTCAAACCGTGGGCGTTCTACTGCCCTTACGTGCTGCCAAGCGTCGCACTCTTCTATTGGCTAGGGCTTAGGAGGTGTCGTGCGAGCAACTGCTAGAATTGACAGGAGGCTTGCGAGCTGGCCTCCGCTGCGCAGGCTCACCGGGAGGCGCGCGAGCTGTACGCCGCAGACTCACCGGGAAGCGAGCCCTTTGACCACCGTATCCGCCCTCCTTGCTTCGAACCTGTCCATCAATGGCGCCCGAGCCGCTGTTTAATAGGTGGCTTTACTGCTCACTCACAATCCTCTCTACATCTACGCCTCTCATTCCCCTCCATCATTCAGACCTCCACGGCGACCTACACCATGGTGCACAAGGATCATATGCCACTAGTCTTCCGGTTTGGTGAAGTTGACACCGAGCCGGAAGAGATAGAACATAAAGACGAATGGGACGCCATGGACATGGCCCAAGAAGAGCTGCATGCCGCAGTGGATGCTGCCCTGACGCACTCGCCAGCAACCATCCCCGCGCCCGCGCCAGCAACCATCCCCATGGCATTGACGGGCTGGTCGCCGAGCATCATCGCAACGCTGGAAACCGCGGGCGTCAGGGAGGTCCCCACGGACCCGCGCGAGCTCGTGTACGTGCAAGCGCCAGCGCCTCCTCCCTCGCCCGTGCTCGTGCGCGCCCCTGCACACGCCACAACGGTACCAGTGCGCGTCCCCGCACCCACGGCGCCCGACCCGTGCGCGTGCCTACACCCGTCACGGGCCCCTTAGCGGATTGGGACGCCGCCGTCGACAGCTTCCACGCAGCACCACTAGTCGCCCCCCCCCCCCCCCCCCCCGCCCCGCGCCCGTCGATTGCGCGACGACCGGCTCTTTGATTGTGAAGTCCATAACATTATGGTCTCGTTTGAAGAACTGTACAACTTCGCCCTGGAGCACGAGAACACCGCCGGAGGACGCCGCAGTCACCGCCGCCGCCGCAACTAGTTTTCTTTATATTGTATCTCGATTGTATGAATGTAAAGTCAAAGCTTGACTGAATGAAATCTATGCTTTGATGAACTAAGTATTTATCTTTGAATTCACATAGCACTCATCACAAATGGTTCAGGTTGAATACCCGTATACAGATCGACAGCTATCTTTCCTTCGACCGTAAGCCAAATGAAATATTGGCGCGCAGGATTGGTGCAATGCGTCATCGCAACGTTTCTCTAATATGACCCGTGTGCCTAGTACAGACAATCCAGGAAGATTTGCATCTATCATATTGGGTAAATTGCCATGTGTCAAATCGGAAGCATTGGCATCTGTCGATCTAGTAACATTGGCATTTGTCAACATTGTAGCACTGACATTTGACGAATTTCGCAGGAACAAAATCACTATTATGGTGCACTTTTGCAACTGAAATTCAGCAAACATGGATTTCATTCATAGATTAACCATTGGTCTTTGTACAAAATAGTTCAACTCGATAGCTGAATCGAACAAACTTTTCCCCAATTGTTGCCAACCACGTACTGAAATAGCTAGTTCAACTATATATACTAGCTAATTTAAAGTACGTGGTACAGTTCAATCATATCTATAGTTAGATGAACTGAACAAAATAGCCCCTAAATACTAGTACTACGGAGGGGCTTTGTACCACTTCCAGCAGAATCGAGCGCGCTTAGTAAGAGCAAGTGGAGGAGGAGCCTGCCGACAAGTTGCTGGAGTCGTGTCCGTTGCCTGCCAGTGCTGCCCTCCGGCGCTCAAGACACCCCTCCTCGAAGCGACGGGACTCGGCGTAGATCTCCGCATTCCGCGCCGCCGATGTGGCTTCTCCTGCAGCCACGGCATCGGTGAGCTTCTTCGCGTGCGCGACCTGGCGCTCCACCTCCTTCTCTAGGAAGTAGATGTAGCGCGCAAGGGTTGCGACGCAGAAGCCTGGCGGCGGGCCTTTGGCGGCCTCCACCTCCCGCATTCGGGCCTTGGTGGTGGAGCGGGTGAAGACCCCGCCGCCTGACGGCGGGGTCGTGGCAAAGACGGACGACGGTGGGGTGGCGGCCCCGATGGTTGCCGGCGTGTTGGCGGCCACGGCGGCCACCGGCAGCAGCTGCCTTCGGGCAGCGGTGGTTGAGCATGTAGTTGGTGGCGTGCGCACAACCACCAGGGACGCCACGTGCACCACATGTTTCAGAGGACTGCCGCGCCGACGTGGTGAAGCCTCCCAACTGGAGCTGTCCTCTGGTGGAGTGCCTGGGCGACGACAAACGGCCGGTGCCATTGGCGATTGGAGGAGAATCAAACTAGACAAGCTACGGGGAGGGAGGGGATGAAGGCAATGTGGAGTCGCCTGCCGTGAGGGTTTATATAGCAGGCCGGCAAGCATTGGGGATTTCACCGAGCCGGGCGGGAAGCTAGAGCCGTAGGACGGTTTTGTGCGCGGGAACCTGCGCGGATGTGCGTGGGAACGGGCTCATTGAGCGGACACGTGGCCAAAAGCGGTGCCGAAGCGTGCACTAGAATCCTCAGGCGGCAACACAGTGACAAGACGCGAGAGAGGAGGACGGGGTGATGCGCAGGCACACGGATCATAATTATAAACGTTTGCGATATTAATACAGGCAAACGGCACTTCCCAACGAAGCGTCAGTAATGATTTCATCCATCGCTGACAATTGTTTGGCAGCAACCGTCTGCCAACAACCCACACAGCTTGTTAGTATGAATCGTTTGGGTTATTATTGGTCTTCCCACACAATTCTGATGAATGAACTATTTGCCTGGTATCACACACACCTTGTTATGGTAACTCGTTTGTGTTCTAGCTCTATCAACGCAAACAGTTTGTCTGAATGAACTGTATGCCGTACTTCACACACTACAAGAAATATGTCAACTTGCGACCATTAATATTGGTCACTGAATGGTCATTATTTTTCATTTGCGACCTTTTTGTGACCAAAAACAATTGGTCAAAAGCTGGCCGTCTTTAATGAAACTTAACGACCAAAATAAAAGGTCGTTGGTTCTACGACCAATTGTTTTGGTCACTGGCAACCTGCCCAGACCACGTACAATCCAACGTGGCAAGCTGACGTGGCAAAATTGCGACCAATTGAATTGGTCATTGATTAGAATCAGCCCGGTCCAGTTCAGCCATTTATATGGGCCAAGCCCACTAATTCAGCCCATTTAATACATATTTTTCTTATTAATTTTGATCAACCGCATGGGCCAAGCCCAACAATTTGGCCCTTTCATTTTCTGGGCCATGGCCTTTTTGCGGACCATCTCATTAGGCCTATTTTTTTGGTTTTTCAGAAATGCACGGGCCGCGGCCTTTTCAGAGCCGAAATATTATGTGGTCGAGTAGAACATTTGGTCTTTTTCATTCACAGATTCAATTTACACATTTGAACATCAAACAATTAGGATTAAATTCAAAAATCATTCAATCAAATACTCACAACAGCACAATACACGTTTGCACATCCAACAAGTGTACATACAACCAGAAACAAATACAAAAGCACCAAAACATGGTGGCAACGTTAATTAAAACTATGGTGGGCATCTCCAGGCTTCTTCTGATCTTCTGTCAAAGCAGCGGCAGCCTCAACGACATTAGATCCTGATCAAGATAAACTATTAGTGAAATACACTAGAAGTTTATACATACATGCCCAAATGCCTCGGTTCAATAAACACTAAGCATAGCATATCAAAACTTCCAACAACCTGAATGCAACGGGTTAACCAGAAGTGGCGCCACTCCCAGATGCAATGTTCCCTAACATGAATCACCAAGTATTCAATTAACAGTTCAAGGCTTCAAGGAGCAATAGCAATAAACAAGCAACAACAGCAGCAAGCAAGCAAGCAAGCAGCAATAAACAAGCACATGAACAGCATAGGCAAGCTACTGGCGAGCAACAATAGCAAGGGTATGGCGAACACGAGAAGTAAGCAGTAGTAGCTCAATAACATCTGGTGATGAGACAATGGTATAGATTAATTAATCAAGTACCATCTGGTGATGAGACAATGGTATAGATTAAGTTGACAGACCCCACCGATCATGATAGCAAAGCATAGATCACTGCAGCATCAAGTGATGGGGTGCTATTTAGTAGGATCAAGTCCGGAAAGAAACATGCATGAAAATTAAGAAGAGCTAGAGCAAGTCTGCATGAAAATTAGTGTTGATGGCCTGAAGTTTTAGTGCACGTCATGCCAAGTCAAATAACATGTAGCATGCGTGTGGACTATAAAAATGATCAAATGGGGAAGGACTGAAGCCAAACAAAGTCATTTGGTTCCTCTTTGTAATGATCACAGTTCAGGACCTGCAGCAGCCTGACACAACAGATCAAGCCCTGCAGTGATAATAATAGTTTGATAAGAAACTGACCGCTCTTGTTAATTACTATGAACAACAAAAACATCTAGTTTCAGATACTCGACAAGATTCATTCATATACTTATTATGCTGACGGGACTTTGGAAGTTAACAACAAAACTAAAACTGGAACTAGATACATGTGTGTGTGCTTGAGCTAGCTTATTAGTACGTGCATGGCTGGGATCTAAAATGAACAGAGCATGTTTTCCTCAACAGAATGAATCGCAAGGTTAATTTTTGTTGTTGCTAACACTGCTAGGTTGCTAGTTGTGTGTGTTCATCCATCCATGGACCAAACTACTGTTGTTGTATCTCTAGACTAGAATCAAATGATCATTGGTGTTATTATTAACTTGATGGTGGCATCTTATAGTAGGGTACATATTACACACAAGACATGAAAATTTGATGAGACAAATGATGATTAGTTAATTTAACTTGAAAGGAAGCCCGTTGTTTCCCTATTCTATCTATCCATGATTTTATTTTTCTGAAGCAAGCATCATCAAACAACACACTCACAATCGAATTTGGCATAAAAACTGAACCAATACTTGTTGTTATGTTGTGGACATAACAATTGCAATTGATGCCCACTTCATATCAGATCTGCAAGGGGTAGGAGGGGTGTAGCTCACCATGTCAGGGTGTTGGAGGAGGGGAGGAGGGAGTCCTGCAGCAGCAGCTTCTCCTCATGAGAGCAACCTGCACAAAATCGTAAAGCTATCACTTCGCACTTATAGCACAATCCTGTCAAAAAAAATTCCCTAGGCACTTAACCTCTGAGTCCCAAGAAAGTTTGTTCTGATCTATGGCCCAGAAAGAAATTCAATACATGAAAATTACAAAACCAAGCATTGCCTTAACTGGAGACTCGATGCCTGAAGATGGTGTAAGAATATGTTCACCAATAACAAAGTTCTGAAGATGCATACATATGCCTTTGGTTTATCCACAACATCACACCAATCACGTGCAAGTATCTGAGCTGAAAACATATGATTTCATCAGTTTAAAGGTTATACTTTTGTAAAAGCGAACATGTAAACAGAAAAGGGCATGCCATTCAACCAAATGGCTAATGAGTATGTCGTGCTGCCACATATCATCTACAGATTTAAACAACCCATTTACACACTAGTTGGGCTTGTGGTGTGAAACTGCGACGCAGGCTGCGACAGTTATGACATGTCGTAGCAACATTAGTAAGATTGTTCTTTACACAATCAGTAAGCAAATGGCAGAGAAAACTTATGTGAAACAGAGTTTTCTGGGATCCACCAGTATTGCAATATTCTACTTGTAAGTCTATGTGACACAAACAAAGGTCGGCATGCAACTCATGGACAGCACCATGAGAATACCAGATGCTAGTACAGAGGGACATCTACTCCAAGACTCCATGTTCCAGAAATCAGGAGCACCGATGCATGAAGAAAACGATCCCCTACTGAGGATCAATAGCATTCCAGGTATCTTCTACTGCTACTTGGTGATGATACCAGTACGGAGGCAAATTTGTATACATCAGTGAAAATAATAGAAATCGGCGATGTGGGACTGAATATATCTCAGTGTGGTACAGACTGTACAGTACAGGTCCTTCTTACCCGAGCCCGAGCTGCCAGCCACGCCTGCCCCATCCCGCTCCGCCGCGCGCGCGTTGTCCACCATCGAGCCTGTCCCTCCGCCTCCTCCATCACTCCCGTTGCCGGCGCTGGTGCTCGCCGACCACCATCGGTCCCCTCGACCCTATCTACAGTTGGTCCCAGTTCACTCCGGCTCCCCTAGGTCTGCTCCTGGCGTCGTCGCCGTCCTGTCCACAGACATAGAGACCTACAGAAAAGGAGCACGAGATGAGGTGAGATGAGAAGGAGATGGTGCGCGAAAAAGGAGGGCAAGTTACCAGTGACGAGATTCGGCCACCTCTGGCCTCGCCGTCGTCGGATGTGGTAGATCCCGGCGAAGTTGGGGTGGCGGCTGGAACCCTAGCAAGCTACGGGGGGCGATGGAGGGCGGGAGCGCCGATTCTAGCCGGAGGGAAGGGAGGAGCAGACCTAGGGGAGCTCAGGGGCATGCTGCGCGCCGCTGGAGGATGTCAGAATCGTGCGGGATTGGGTTGTGGCGGCGAGAAGTGGAGGTGGAGGAGAGGGAGAGACGAGCGAGAGAGGAGCTCGTTGTGGGCGGGTGGGTGGGATGAGAGGGATGAGGGTGAGAGGCTGAGTGGGACGAGGACTGTCGTTGGATTCGAGAGTATCGACGGTGTTGGATGCTTGATCCGCGTGATATGTCCGTGTACCAATCAAAATGCAGTGCAAGCTTTGATGATGTTACGACCATCTAAATTGGTCGTAAGAGCAACTCCAACCAACCAGGCGACCCAAACGGACGCGCGGTTTGTCCGCTTTTCGTCCGTTTGGATCGCCCGTCCGCTGTCCATGTCCGCTTTTTTAAATGGGTCAGTCGGTGCACCCAACGGGAAGCAGGTGGACGGAAGCACTATGGCAGTAAAATAATAGGAGAGAGGTGGGTGAGGGTGGGCCAGCGAAGGAAGGGGTGGATGGGTGGGTGGGTGACAAGTGGATCTGCCCGGACATAGGCGGACGACGCAGACACGGAAAACGTCCGCTTTGTGTCCGCCTGCGATCTAAATGAGACCCAAATTTGCGCCAGAAATGGGTCCGCGTGGACATAAGGCGGACGCAAAATGGGAATGGGTCTCTGCGTTGGGCCATCGTTTTTGTCCGCGCGGACATAAGGCGGACGCAAAATGGGAATGGGTCTCTGCGTTGGGCCATCGTTTTTGTCCGCGCGGACCCAAATGGACATGGGCGGACGAAATGGGTCCTCCTGTTGGAGTTGCTCTAAGAGATTAAAAAAACTAAAAAAACTCACGCGTTGCAACGGGACCTAAATACTCTAGCAGTTTAACTCTAATTATGTAAACATTCTTATTGCACCTTCATCGAATGATATCATATTTTACACAAGTTTACATCTTGGAATGACAAACAATGTTGACTAAGGAATTTTTAATTTTCTTTGCACGGAAAATTCATTTTCCATTTTTCGAGTGCCCAAAATAATTTTTTTTGTGAAGAACCTATAAAATAATTGTTGCGGAATTGGACCAAACCAATTTTCTAAAATACTAGGCCATATTTAATATACAATTGACCAAATAGTTGGGTGTCAAAAGCTTTTAATACACCTCTCGTTAAAAAGACAAATTTCCACCGATTCAGCTGGAAGCGGGTCAAATTTGAACTACAACTGCCTCATAGTTTGCTCATGATTTTTTCCAAAAATCATTTCTAGGTACAAATATATATATTTTTTATTAGTGAAACACCAAAAGTTTTCCAATATTCAACCACTAGCTAGGAACGGTCATGCCCGTCGTTTTGATCGCATTTTGAAATGGGCATGCAAAATTCAAAAAAATGTAAAAATTGTAAAAACTTCGCATTGTGTTATTATATGTGACCAAGTTACCAGGAAAAATAATAAACTTGTAATACGGCAATTGTTTTTAAAAAGTGTTCTCAAAAATGAGCTATCATGTGTGAAGATTCATGACTTTCAAGCCAAATGATCAATCTTATGGCCACATTCATGGCATAGTTTGCTCAAATGATCTCATATTGTGCACAAGGGTGCATATTGGAATGACAAACAATGTTGCCATAGGAAGTTTTCATTTTCTTTGGACGGAAAATTCATTTTCCATTTTTCAAGTGCCCAAAATGAGTTTTTTTGTGAAGGACCTACCATATATTTGTTGCAAAATTGGACCGAATAATTTTTATAAAATATTAGGTCATATTTAATGTACAATTGACTAAATGGTTGGGTGTCAAAAGCTATGAGCCACCTCTCATGAAAAAGAAAAATTTCCCCCGATTCACTAGGAATCGGGTCAAATTTGAACTGCAGCTGCCTCATAGATTGCTTTTTATTTTTTGCAAAAATCATTTCTAGGTACAAAAGTATCTATTTAATCATAGAAACACCAAAAGTTTTCCAAGATTCAACCACTAGCTTGGAACGGGCATGCCCGCCGTTCTGGCCGCATTTTGAAATGGGCATGCAAAATTCAAAAAAATTCAAAAAATTGTAAAAACTTTGCATTGTGTCATTATATGTGACCAAGTTACTAGGAAAAATAATAAATTTGTAATACGGCAATTATTTGAAAAAAAAGTGTTCTAAAAAATGAGCAATCATGTGTGAAGATTCATGGCTTTCAAGCCAAATGATCAATCTTATGGCCACATTCATGGCATAGTTTTCTCAAATGATCTCATATTGTGCACAAGGGTGCATATTGGAATGAAAAACAATGTTGCCTAAGGAAGTTTTCATTTTCTTTGGACGGAAAATTCATTTTCCATTTTTCGAGTGCCCAAAATGAGTTTTTTTGTGAAGGACCTACCATATATTTATTGCAAAATTGGACCGGATCATTTTTATAAAATATTAGGTCATATTTAATGTACAATTGACTAAATATTTGGGTGTCAAAAGCTTTGAGTCACCTCTCGTGAAAAAGACAAATTTCCCCCGATTGACTAGGAACCGGGTCAAATTTGAACTGCAGCTGCCTTATAGTTTGCTCATGATTTTTTGTAAAAATCATTTCTAGGTACATAAGTATATATTTAATCAGAGATACATGGTTTGGTGGCGAGACATTGAGGTTTGGATGGTGGACGATGGCCCCAACTCCAGAGCGCGCAAACTGGCATGCCAGCCGCGTGGTCACCGCGTGACGTTGGTGTTGCCACGCGTTCTGGGTGGCCTAGGCATGTATGATGGGTTGGGCACTCCCCTGATAGGTGCTAGGAAGAAAAATACAACAGAAGAATCTCACGAGGAGGCTGAACTAAGCTCAAACATGAATTAGCAGCCAAGTGTTTGATTAGCGGTGGGGGAAATGAACATGGCCAATGGGCCTGAGTTTTGTCTTAGGATGATCATCTACTAAGGAGACTGTCTTGGTAAATTTTCCGCTCAAATGGAGGAGCCTGGTGGCACTTGCTTTGCAAAGTACCACACTGGATAGAAATATGAATGTTGAAGCTGGGCTCAAATGAATGAATGTATTGAGCTGCAATTTTGTGGAGGATAGTCATTTGGGCATAGGAAGGCACTGTAAAAATTTGATACCATTTGGACATGCCTAAGTGGTACTTCCTTCACAATTCTCTTCTCTGGACAGAAAATAGAAATTGATGCTGGGCCCACATAGATAATTGGATTGAGCTGAAATTTAGAGGAGGATGATAATCTTGGCATATGAAGGAACTGTACAAATTGCATACCATTTGGATAAATAAAAATGGTACTTCCTTCACAATGCTCTCCACTGAACAGAAAATTGGGAAAAATATTGAGGAAAATTGGCTATATTAAAATCATATAAAATTTTGTGTAGCGAGGATCTATGGGCAGGGTCATGTCCTGGTAACTTTTCAGCAATTATAAATCAATAGAAAATATAGTTGCTTCACAAATTGAAAATATTACCAGAAACAAAGATTGGATGGTGAGCTCAAATGAATGAATGGATTGAGGTGAAATTTTGTGGACGATAGGAATTTGGGCATAGGAAGGCACTGTAAAAATTTGATACCATTTAGACATGCAAAAGTGGTACTTCCTTCACAATGCTCTTCTCTAGACAGAAACTTGGGAAAATTATTGAGATAATTTGGCTAAATAAAATGAGCTCAAATTTGGTGGAGGCAAGTTATATAGGTAGGAACATGCTCTGGTAAAGTTTCATAAATAATTAAGCAATATAAAATATAGTTGGTTCACAAACTAAATATATGACCAGAATAAAAGATTGGATGATGAGCTCACATGGATTGCTGGATAAATCTCAAATTTTGTGCAGAGTGATTATTTGAGTATCTGAAACATTTGGAAAAATCTCAGATCATTTAGATAATCCTAGCCAGTACTTTCTTCACAAAGTTTCTCTCTAGATAGAAACTTTGGAAATTTGCTGATGAAGATTTACTAGGAAAATGGAGCTGAATATTGGCATGTGGCAATGATTTGAATATGTAAGAGAGTCCATAAAGTTTGAGGGAAATAGGAGGGGTCTATATAGCACTTGCTTTGCAATGTGCCAATCTGGACAAAAAATAGAAATTGATGTTGGGCTAACATAGATGATTGGATTGAGTTGCAATTTGGAGAAGGATGATAATTTGGGCATATGAAGGCACTCTAAAAATTTCATACCATTTGGATAAATAATAATGGTACTTCTTTCAAATGCTCTCCACTGAACAGAAAAATAGGAAAAACATTGAGGGAAATTTGATAAATTAAATGAGCTAAAATTTGGTGGAGGGAGGTTCTATGGGCAGGGTCATGTCCTGGTAAATTTTCAGCAATTATAAAGCAATATAAAATATAGTTGCTTCACAGACTGAAAATATTACCAGAAACAAAGATTGGATTGTGAGCTCACATGGATTGTTTATATATGTTTAACATTTTTCAAATACATGATTAACATCTTTTCATATATTCCCAACAAAAAAACATCTTTTCATACATACGTTTTGATGTCTATATTTGGTTTTGCACATTGTACATTCTTTGTATACATATAAAAAGGAGGTGACCTTAAGTACCAACGCATCCACGTTCACAACCTCATGACCATTTATATTGGTCGTAATCAGGTAGAAATAAGGTTGTCGACCACTGTTGTCTGCTTTATGACCATTTGGTGTAAGGCAATTTCAGGGTTTGAGCCCTTCCTAGCGAAATGGTCGTAGATTTACGACCAATTCAGCTGGGGTCACTAAGAGAAGGTCACAAGTTGACATATTTCTTGTAGTGACACACATACGTATTTTTAGAACCGTTTGTGTTATCTTGTCTAATCGCAAACAGTTCATAAGAACCAACTGTATGCCCAACATCACACACGCAACTATTTTCTGAATCGTATTTGATGGATCCGTCATCGCACACAGTTCGTGTCATTAACGACGGAGCTTGAACTATATCGTTTGCGATTGATGGATCGCACACAGTTTCCACGAAGGGTCTGATTGATGTGTCGTCTTTGGACCATTCTGTAGTAGTGTATATATCCACTCAAATATATTTGATCATGATTCATTATTGTTGACAATTATCTTTATGATAAGTATGTTGGGAGGCAAAACATTAAGCCCCTATCTTTCTCTGTGTTCGATGAATGTTGTTTGTTCTAAAAATATTCCTTGAGTATTAGCAATCATAAAAGACTATATGATAATTTAGTATGTGGAGCTCTTAGTTGGACTTGATGATGCATTGAAATTGTTTGGTGACCAAGAACATAGATTGTTAAGTTTCAATAGAATGCATTGTTTGAACCATGACATGTGAATTGATTGCTACTCTATCATGATGATTTTTATGAGAAAAAGTTGTTGTTTATGATGCTAGAAAAGTGACTGAAATTATCAATGATCAAAACTATTCACTAAGCTAGCATTCACACTTCATAAATTATTTCTTTTATCATTTACCTACTCGAGGACGAGCATGAATTAAGCTTGGGGATGCTGATACGTCTCCAACATATCGATAATTTATGAAGTATTCATGCCATATTCACCTATGTTTACAATACTTTTATATGGTTTTGATGCACTTTATATGATTTATTTAGAACTAACCCGGACTGACGTTGTTTTTAGCAGAATTACCGTAGTGTTGTTTTTGTGCAGAAAATGAAAGTTCTCGGAATCGCTCGAAACTTTTTTGTGATTTTTTCTGGAGGAAATAAGCAACATTGGAGCGAAGACCTATCGGAGGGGGTGTGCCAGTGGGCCACCACGCAACAGGCCGCTCCCCCTAGTGGCGCAGTGAGATATGTGGTGGGGCCCACGTGGCTTCGTTTGGCGTGATTCCAACGCTGAAAAATCCCATAAATACCAGAAACCCTAGAAATAAAGAGAGACTCTCCGTTCCACCGTCGTAACTCTCTGTATCGACGAAAAACCAAATTGGAGGCGTTCAAGTACCCTGCCGGAGAGGGTAGATCATCTCCGGTGGCCATCTTCATCATCCCGGCGGAGGCCATGACGAGGAGGGAGTAGTCCACCCTCGGGGCTGACGGTTTGTACCAGTAGCTATGTGTTCAATCTCTCTCTCTCTCTCTCTCTCTCTCTCTCTCTCTCTCTCTCTCTCGTGTTCTTGAGATGGCACAATCCTAATGTATCACGGGCTTTGTTAATATAGTCGGATCATATGATGTTATTCCCTTGCTACCTTGTTGTGATGAATTGAATCTTTACCTTTGAGATCTCATTATGTTGGATTGAATATTATGGTTTGAGAACACTTGATGTACGTCTTGCGTGGGATACCCGTAGTGACATTGGGGTATTCTATTGATTCACTTGATATATGTTGAGGCATCAACTTGCGGATTCCGTTGACCTAGGGGATCTATGCATAGGGGCCAATCTCCTAAGCATGAAAACTGCACGGTGTAGAGATTCGCCTCTAAAGGTCGAAACTTCACCTCCCACGCTAGATCCCAAGCGGACCTCATATTCCTGAAGAACCATGTTTGGCTATAAGTTTTCTCCGTGTGAACCCTAGCCAGGGCAACCCAAAGAATCTCATTCTTTGGGGCGGTCTGCTCGTCAAAAACCACATCATCGAGGTCCTCCTCCTGTAATCCAAGTTCCTTCATCGGTTGATCCACGTCATTGATCTCCGCCGAAGCAGAGGCTCCTTCTGACGCCATGTTGGATTCCTTGCCCAATGAGATCGATCGGGCCCTTGAGAGTAACCCTAAACCCTCTGCCCAAGAAGTCTTCCCAGCCCCGCCGCGATCACAAGGACCGCAGCAGGGAGTCGAGGCAGACCGGGAGGGATCGGCGGTAGGGACAGCCACGATACTCCACGGCGGCGGCGATTGCCTCGGGAAAAAAAGAAACCCTAACGAGAGGGGAAAAGCCGGGAAGGTGTAGGTGTACGTGTGCACCGATTGTGAGGAAGGAGAAGCGCGGCTGCTGGTCACTCAGCCACCACGTAATGGCAATGGGCCATGGCCCAAGAGAGAGAAAATAAAATAAAAGGGCAACAGGAGTTTGGCCCATTCGGTGGAAAAAAATAAAGAGAAAAGATAGAGTTAGATTGGGCCATGGGAATTCGGTACAAAGTTTGAGACAGGGAAACTAATTTACTTTCCTAAGAGGAATCTAAATATGAAAAAGAAGCTCAAACGATTATAAAACAAATTCAGAGAAACCAAAGAAAATTTAAAGGCGCATATTCAATATGCTAAAGAAGAAAAATAAAGACTGACTAAAAGAAAAGAAGTGAACTCAAATTTCATTTCGGGTTGCATTAGTTGAAATTAAATCCTCCAAATGATAAAATTTCAATTTAAGATTTTATTAGTTGATAAAACAAAAGAATTTTTCTGGCCCTAATTTGTGGAAAACTTTTTCTTAAACATTCCGAACATTGGGATGTCACACCCGGACACCGGGGGTACATAGGATTACATATAGGTATGTTATATCTAGGGATCGACATGCCGATGATGCGCTTGTGCCTTGAAGTATGCGCTCTAAGTCTTCGGATGATTTCATATCTAGTACGTCGAGGGTCATGATAAACATGGCCCATTCTTTGGTTGTCTGGGGCACCCCCCTAGTCTAGGACACCGTCAGTTTTTAAACTTAAATTTGTTCATAAATTCTAAAAAAATATTCAGTTCTTTAAGAAAAATGTTCGCGAATTTAAAAATATGCACATTATTTTATATACAATGTTCACTTTTTTCAACAGAAAACATATTATTTTATAAAAATATTTTTTACAATAACTAAATAGTCATGTTTTTGGAAACTAAATATAAAATTGACTGAAATCTAGTAAAATATAAAATTAAAAACCTGAAAAAAAGGACGAATTGCTTGATATATATTTAGAGAAAGATGAGCACTCAATGCAATCAGCTATTGTGGGCGGGGGAATTTCTTGCTTGGAGTCCTTGCTTTTTTTTTCCCTAGTAATTATTATGTGATATAAAGTAAAAATGTGGTTGAATTGGAGATGGAAGGTATCGATCCCCCAGCCTCTTATCAGCATATATAAGCGCTCTACCATTTGAGCTACATCCCCATTTTTTATCCTATAAACTAATCAAGATGACAGTTAATAAAAACGCTTTTATATTATGAGACAGAGGGAGTAATTATTAACTGTCAGTAATCGTCCGCTCCGTTAAATCGTGCAATTGCAAGCATTGCTTCACGTCCGTCTATTTTTCTCTTGCATGTTTCTAGTATGTAGCTATGCATGGTGGTGTTATGGCCATAGAATAACTGAAATCAGACGTCTATTGTCTGATGGAAGGGATATTACTCTAGCTATAATAGGACGTGCCGATTGCTGGATGAGGAACTATCACGAGGAGATTACTACAGTAGCATCGTTGAAGCTGAATGTAATCATCAACCTTGAGTAATGACAATTTGTATGCATATATACTACAAAGACTTTTGCATATCCTGCGATGATCTACTAACTAGCAACAGTTAAGAGCGGATCTACTATCTGCCTAACTACAGAGAAAGATGTACCAGTTCAAGAATGTCAATGTAAAGATTTGCCATCTCCTAGAAACTCAGCGGGGCACGAAAGAAATGTTATTCATCTGTGGCTAAAAATATGCGCACCAAGCTAAACCTTTCCTCATGTCTTGCTGGTACTACATTAACCAAGATGTTCGATTATATACACACATTGCGACATCAAACATCAGAAAACAGAGAAGATGAAGGCTTTGGTTTGTTCAAGACAGTCTTTGACTTCACGAAGTGAAAGCTGCGGCGACGCTGCTGCTCGGATTGATCCTAGGGTTTCCCCCGTACGCGGAGGGGCGTGGATGAGTGGGATACCCGACGCCCTTCAGGAAGGAACGACGGCGCCCACAGGCGTCGCCACGTCGGTGTCAGCCACGCCGGCAAGGATTTCTCCTGTCCGCCACACACCCCACCCCGACCAATCCGTCACGCTCCACCAAACTTGCCGCCCACCAACACGCGCCACCACGATCAAGGAGACACCACCGCCGTCTCACCATGGAGAACGAAGCGGGACCGATGGGTCCGAGAGGGATCAGCCGGGAACGAGGAGCGACAGAGTCAGCAGCCACACAGGAGGAGACAACCTTCACCGCCCTCGGCGGTCACCGACCGGACGCAACAAGGGGGGCACACCAGGCATGTAGGCCCGGCCGAGCCCTTAATGGCTCGTGAAGCTCCCGTTGCCGCGCTGCAGTGGGCGCGCCGCCGTCTCCGCAACCCCTTGCACGAGCCATACCTCCGTCTGCCGGAGTTGTTGCAGGCAGGGACGAGCCAAGCCCGCCCTGACCCAGATGGGGCCCCAAAGGGCCCAGATCTGGGCCGGGCCGGGAGGGCGCCGCGCCAACCCGCAGCCAAGTGGCCGCGCCACCGCCTCCTCACCATCCGGAGCTGCGTCGCCCGAGGCAACGCCGCCGTCGGAACCGCCGCCGCCCGAGGAGCACCGCCGCGCGCCCGCGACGGGAGGTCCATCTGCAGCCGCTGGGAATCCGAAGCCCGACCCCAGCAGCTGCCCTTGCTGCCCGCAGCCCGCGCCGCCTGGATCCAGATCCGGCCGCCGGCCGACGGCGATCCGCGCCAGGCGCGCCCCTCCATGGCAGCCGCCGCGCCACCAGAGAAGCTCCCGACGCCGGCGAGCCGCCGCCACCCGGAGCGCCCGGATCTGCGCCGTCGAGCCCCGCCATAGCCCGACGCATCCGACGGCCAGCTGTCCCGCACCGGCCGGGGGGTCCGCGAGGATGGGAAGGAACCACCCCGCCGCCGCCCATGCCGGCCAAGAATCTCCCGACGGCGACTCGGGGCGGCGGCGAGGGAGAGGGAGGCCGGAGGAGGGGGGTCTGGGGCCGGCGGCTAGGGTTCCTCCCCGTCGCCTTGCGGGGGCGACGCGGGAGGACGAGGGGGGGCATGGTGGATATCTCTGGAGGGCGCAGCGGTTCGGGATCATCAGCGTTTTCGTCGAGCCGACTCTGTTGTCATTCTTTTCTTTTATTTCTCTTTCTTTTCTTTTGGGCTTACTTGTGCTGTCTACCCCAGCAGTGGTATCTTGGATGTATCGGGTGGTTGGTTGCTTTGTAATAAAAAGCGGGGGGAACCCTTTCTCGGAAGTGAAAGCTGCGGCAAAATCTGGCGAGTCAATACAGACTTTACAAAGTGACGCAGTAGTTGAGAGACGAGAGGAAACTGGCCACAAATTTATAAGGTAGGGTTGTTGGGCTGATCACTAAGCATCAACATTCTCAGCTGCTCGGTTTACTTTTGGCCAAAGAAGCAGGGCATAGAAACGAAATGAAACAGTGAAATGCAACAGAAATCATAGGGTTAAAAGAATCACTTGGAGAACATGACATACATTGATTCAGCAGAATAATGTGGGCAACCAAAATATAACTAAGATTGCAACACTCTGAGCCTGTAACAGGAGTGGACCGCCGACACAACACCTCATTTTGTGGGTCCAAGAAACCAAGCTAATTCCTGAAACCAACTAATAGATAGAGATATCCGGCATGGGGAAGGATGATCTTGTCCATGTAAGGATGAAAACCATGTCTGCAGGCAATTTTGGCTGTGATGCATTAATCCTCTGCAGTGGAGGCAAATTCAAACCAGCTCCGGTTAGTATCACAACGTGCAATTATAGTCATTCAGTTATATGTAAAAGATTGTTGTTACTAGCAAATAAATCGCAATATATGCTGACTTCAGAGATACTCCCTCCGTAAACTAATATAAGACCATTTAGATCACTAAAGTAGTGATCTAAACGCTCTTATATTAGTTTACAGAGGGAGTACAAATTAGCAAAGTACTTGCTCAACAGAACGTAACTGGTACTATAATTTTGGGCGGACAAACCTAAAGACCAACAGAATTGAGGTAGAATCAGCTAATAAGAAAGTTTTCTTTGGTTACTGAGTATAGATGCAAAAAGGAAAGGGTGTTGCCGATATAGAAGATTGCATAAAGCAGAATCGTAACCAAGGTACTACATAAAAAGTGTCAAATATTTTAACCCCATCCGCCATTCAGCTTCAGTTTTATAAAAATACAAGGGAATGTGCACACAAATTCAGCAGTAATGTATCATACGTTTTTTCTCTAACACGCATTGAAAGCATGCAATTGTGCATTAGTAATAACTAGTAACATATTAAGGTGATAACTGGATATATACATGTACAGCCAAACCATATAATTGGCATATAAACGGCACATTGCAACAACTATAGAGTTTTTTGCACAACATGAATATCAATGACAGCTTGACTTTATATTCTTGTTGCATCTCACTTACCAGAGGTAAGATAAACATTAGATTTCACAGAAGGGTATCCCCAGAAGATGTCACATATTTTCGTGATTGTATCATCACTTGACGAGATCTCATCTGACAGATTAACAATCACTGTTTTAAGCATTGGAGCAGAACGGAATATCAGTTTCAAGAAATCAAGCTCATGATCCTTTGCTTCGAAGCCATCGATTTCAAAATCTTCAAGGGCAGTCAAGGAGATAATTTGGGTCCTCCAATTCGAAGACTCACAAGGACAATTTGCACGGCATGCTTCATCCCCCTAATAGTGCCAAAGATGTGAATGGTTACGAAATGTATTATTGAGATATATAAGCAGAGTGGAGCATTACCAATGAACTCTGTGGGACTAGGACGACCTCAAGTCCCCGTATAACACTACGGATCCGATTCAATCCAAGAAGATGCAACACAAATTCTCCAAAAACATGACCCGTTGTTGTCAGATATATCTCCAAAGCAAAGAATTCAGCAACCATATGCTTCTGTATCTCTTGTGCTATGTTGGCTGCTTCATCGGAAATAGTATAGCGACTCTGAAAAAGCAATTTGTTGCATATGTAAGTACCATTCATATAGTTAAGTTTAGTTGGTGATTTCAGTAAATTGACCAAGAGAGGAGACACACATTACAGGCATGAACGAGCAGCGATGGGAGTTGTCCGGGTCTCTGTGCCGTCCGTAGCCTCACCCTCCCGAGGTTCCAAAGACCAAACCCAACAGTTTCAGTGTCATAGATCCACTCCCACGAGACATTCTCGGTCATGGGTGCCAAGATGGAGGTGCTCACCTGAGCTTCGGCCCATAAGGACAGCGTCAATTGCTTAAGCATGGGAGCAACGATGTCGACTCGGTCTGTCCGGATAGCCTTCATGACAAGCTCCTGCAGCGACGCCGAGTGGACTGTCGTCGAGTCGTCGTCGCCGCCGACCCAAATGGCCTCGAGCCTGAGCACGCGCAGGTGTGGGCAGAGGGAGATAAAGGCGCCGAGGTGCTCGATTGTGCAGTACGTGAGGGACAGCGTCAGGAGGGCGGGGAACTCGGCCCCGGCCGCCGGTGCGCGGAGGATGAAGGGGATCGACTCCATCACAATCGAGGTGGTGCGGTCGAAGCATGGCAGTTCGATGTCCGTGGGATTATGTTCTGGGTCCCACGGGAAGGCGAAGACGAGCTTCTCCGGCGCGAGCCGCGCGGCGGCGCGCAGCAGTGAGGTGACGGCGCCGGCGGCAGGCTTGTTCTTCCCGGGGACGCGGATCTCGAGGAGGGAGACCGCTGGAGGGAGGGCGACGCGAACGAGCGCCGCCTGGAGCGACGGGAACGCGACGCCTCGGAAGGCGAGGTCGCGGAGGTGGGCCCAGAGGCCGCGCCACCGGCGGGCGAGGAGGCCGGTGCGCGCGGCGGCGGCGGCGCAGCCGAGGCGGGCGAGGACCAGGAGGAGAAGGTCGTCGGGGAGGGCGCTGAGGGAGTCCGCTCCGCCGCCTGGGCCTGGCTCGGAGGAAGGCCGGCGACGCCTCGTACCCAACTCCATTGGAGCTTGCAGAGCCCTACCTCCGAATCTCCGATGGGTGCAGACTCGCAGTATCGTGAGTGAGAAACGGACGGAGCTTGCAAAGCCTTGCAGACCTGGCCAGATGGGCCGATACGGCTTGGCCTGAACGGGCCTGGCATGGCACGGCCCACATAGGCACGCCTAATACCCCAGGGCCATACCGGGCCGGCACTCGTGCCGAGCTTCCCTGGCCCGTCGAATGGCATGTGCGCATTGAATGTTGAGACGTACGTGCCGAATTTTTGTTCGGATTTCTTTTTACATTTTGAAATGTTTTTTACCGGTAGCAGGTGCATATGCTTCCATGTGCCAAAGTGAATTTCCGTGCTGATGATGTTTTTTTTATTCATATATCGTGGTGGGTTACCGTTGAAGATAATCTTTGTTTCGGATGAAGAATAAAGTTGTTTGGTGCATGATTGTGGTTTCCTCACACGTTTTGGCATCGGTATCTAGTGGTCACCTGAGCCTATTGGGAGTTTTTTTTTTCATATTGAAACTGTTGAATGATTGTTATAATTGTTTGACCTTTCTATGTTGACTTGTCTTCTATTTATAATCTGGTGGTGTCTTTGGTGCTTTTTTTTTTGTGAATAGTCTCTGGTGCCTCATTGTGAGAGGTTATCCTGTTTGACCTTTTGTTAGTTTCTTAGGGCAACTCCAACGCACGACCCTAAATGAACGTTCGTTTTGTCCGGATTTCGTCCATTTGGGGGTGAGAATGGGATCGTGTCTACCCGGATTTGGGTTTGCGTCGGCCGGGCGCCCTACGCGTGGCCACATCTTCGGCCGTATCTCGTCTGCAGAGATCACTTTTCCTCATTTTTTTATTTTTCCCACCAAAGTTTTTTGTGATACATTGGAATACATTCACCAAATCTTGTCTAGAATAGCAAGCCCAAAGAAAACAAGAACCACAAGAAGACACTTTAAAAGTTATCCAACTTCCATAACGGCTCCCGTAAGTTGGATTAGTGCCTTCTCGATGCATTAGTTGTTCATCTGCGAAGTCTTGAACTTGAATGCTTCATTCTTCTTCGAGTCTAAAAAACTAGACGTTGCTTCCGCACATCTACTATCATCTCTAGCGTCTACTCTAGCAAGAAGTGCATGAACATCTATTAAATTGTGTGCTATCAGTAGATCGATGTATTCTTCTTTCCAAAACCAAAAGTGGCCTCCAGTGGCCTGCCGGGGGCGTTGCCGGGGCTGTGCGGGCCGGTAC
The DNA here is from genome assembly GCA_039707655.1 of Elymus sibiricus. Taxonomy (NCBI): domain Eukaryota; kingdom Viridiplantae; phylum Streptophyta; class Magnoliopsida; order Poales; family Poaceae; genus Elymus; species Elymus sibiricus. The sequence goes on from CM077675.1 coordinate 460,306,425, forward strand.
CCGCCCATTCCATGGCACGGCGCGGCCTCCAGTGGCCTGCCACGCACAAATCCGGCTAGATCCCCTCCAAATCCGGCCCACCGATTGCGCTGAGGCGGGGTGGGGGGTTGGACAGCTCGTTGTGTGGAGAAAAGGTGGACGAGCTCGTGGTCGTGCTCGGCAGCTACACGGCCACTGCGAAGGCGGCGGAGGCGGCTAGGGACGAGAAGGGAGAGGGGCGGAGTGTGCGGCCTTGGGGGAGGGGGAATATAAAAAGGGATGGGTGTGTCACCGACGGACGGGCCAGGGGCGGACAAGGTCACTCGTCGCGACCGTCCGCGCGTGTCCGTTTGACCGCAAATGAGGCCCAAAGTTGGGCTGGGAATGGGTCGAAAGCGGACCGAAAACGGACATTTGTCCGTTTACTCCCGTGGTTGGGCCGCGGTTTGTGTCCGTTTGCCCCCAAACAAACGCGGACGGGCGATTTGGGGTCATGCGTTGGAGTTGCCCTTATACGGACTCCTTTTCTCATGGACCAGCTGCTCTGCTCCATTTTTTCTTTGCTCAAGTCTTTATACATGACCCCGTTCTACACATGGTGATCTAGGTGAAATTCTCAATCCTTTGACCAAGACCATAACAAGGATCTTTTTTCTAGGGACAAGGTCACTCAATAAGTTACTATACCACTAGTAGAAAACAGGGCAACAGTCCCGGTTCCAGAGGGCCTTTAGTCCCGGTTCTACAACCGGGACAACACGATCGGGACTAATGCCGATCACTTTTAGTCCCGGTTGGCTTACGAACCGGGACCAAAGGTGCTCCACGTGGCCGCACTGCGGCGCCGAGGCAGGAGGACCTTTAGTCCCGATTCGTAACACGAACCGGGACAATAAGGCGCTGGGGGGTTTTTTTTTGGAAAGGGCCGTGTTGTTGGGGAACGTTGCATGGGAAACAAAAAATTTCCTACGCACACACAAGATCTATCCATGGTGATGAGCATCTACGAGAGGGAGAGTGAATCTACATACCCTTGTAGATCGCTAAGCAGAAGCGTTAAGAAACGCGGTTGATGTAGTCGAACGTCTCCGCGATCCAAATCGCAAGTCGTCCCTCGATCCGATCACGAACTAGTGCCGAACGGACGGCACCTCCGCGTTCAACACACGTACGGCTTGATGACGCCTTCACCTCCTCGATCCAGCGAGCGATGGTGAAGAAGTAGATGAGTTCCGGCAGCACGACGGCGTGGTGATGGTGGTGAGGAACAATCTCTGCAGGGCTTCGCCAAGCACTACGGAGATTATGACGGGAGAACTAGAGGGTTAGGGTTGCCGACACACGGCTTGGGAAATCTTGATGTGTCCCGTGTGCTAGCCCTGCCCCTCTATTTATATGTTGAGCCTTGGGGTCTAAACTTGGAGTAAAAGCCTCCTCCAGGTCGGTTTTGACCGCACAAGGTCGGTTTGGCCCGTAGGGAAAGAGTCCAACTCGGATCCCTGCAGTACCGCGCACAAGCGGTAGTACCGCTCAACACAAGCGGTAGTACTGCTTGGGCGGTAGTACCGCTTCACACAAGCGGTAGTACCGCTTACGCGGTAGTACTGCCTTTACCAGCGGTAGTACCGCTTAAGGCAGTAGCAAAACTTCCTTTTGCACTTTCCAATACCTCGTGGGCTTTACCCCTTTGGCTCATATAAAGTGTTGCTGCACCCGAACACTTCGGTAAACATCCGGAACCTCTTCCGGTGAATTCCGGAACCCTTCCGGAGATCAAAACACTATTATCACATATATTAATCTTTACCTCCGGACTCTTCCGGAGATCCTCGTCATGTCCGGGATCTTATCCGGGACTCCGAACAACTTTCGGTCACCAACAAAATAACTCAACTATACTAATCGTCACCAAACGTTAAGTGTGTAGACCCTGCGGGTTCGAGAACTATGTAGACATGACCGAGACACCTCTACGATCAATAACCAATAGCGGGACCTGGATGCCCATATTGGCTCCTACATATTCTACGAAGATCTTTATTGGTCGAACCTCTATGTCAAGGATTCAGTTAATCCCGTATGTTGTTCCCTTTGTTCTTCGGTATGTTACTTGCCCGAGATTCGATCGTCGGTATCTCTATACCTAGTTCAATCTCGTTATCGGCAAGTCTCTTTACTCGTTCCGTAATACAAGATCTCGTGGCTAACACTTTAGTCACATTGCTTACAAGGCTCATTGTGATGTTGTATTACCGAGTGGGCCCTGAGATACCTCTCCGTCACACGGAGTAACAAATCCTAGTCTTGATCCATGCCAACCCAACAGACACCCTCGGAGATACCTGTAGAGCACCTTTATAGTCACCCTGTAGAACTCCTGGAACATCTCATATGCTCCATGACGTTCAAAACGTCTTTGAAGTCCCGGTTCTAAGCCATACAATATTGCACATTGAACTATTGAGTAATCTTCAAAACGAGCCTGCCAGGCGTTTACAACGTCTAGAGACTCAACTGGAGCGGGTGGATCACCAAGCGGTGCATCAAGGACATAAGCCTTCTGGGAAGCCGTAAGGATAATCCTTAGATTACGGGCCCAGTCCACAAAGTTACTTCCATCATCTTTCAATTTAGCTTTCTCTAGGAACGCATTAAAATTCAGGGGTGCTACTGCGCGAGCCATGATCTACAACATAAATATAGCAAAGACAACTTAGACTATTGTTCAAGATAATGAGTTTAGTTAATCATATTACTTAAAAACTCCCACTCAAATTGACATCCCTCCGGTCATTCGAGTGTAACATGATCCAAATCCACCAACTCAAGTCCGATCATCACGTGAGTTGAGGTGGTTTCAATGGTGAACATCTTCATGTTGATCATATCTACTATATGACTCATGTTCGACCTTTCGGTCTCTTGTGTTCCGAGGCCATGTCTGTACATGCTAGGCTCGTCAAGTTTAACCCGAGTGTTCCGCACGTGCAACATGGCTTACACCCGTTGTATGTGAACGTAGAGTCTATTACACCCGATCATCACGGCGTGTCTCGAAACGACGAACTTTCGCAACGGTGCACACTCGGGGAGAACACAATTTATCTTGAAATTTAAGTGAGGGATCACCTTATAATGCTACCGTCGTTCTAAGCAAAATAAGATGCATAAAAGGATTAACATCACATGCAATTCATAAGTGACATGATATGGCCATGAACTTGTGCTTTTGATCTCCATCTTCAAAGCACCGGCATGATCTCCATCGTCACCGGCATGACACCATGATCTCCATCATCTTGATCTCCATCAACGTGTCGCCATGAGGTTGTCGCGCCGACTGTTGCTTCCACGACTATTGCTAACTCATAGCGATAAAGTAAAGCAAAAACGGCAAAAAATAATTAAAGACAACTCTATGGCTCCTGCCAGTTGCCGTACTCATCGACATGCAAGTCGTGATATTCTATACAACACATGATCATCTCATACATCACATATATCTCATCATGTAATTGGCCATATCACATCACAACATACCCTGCAAAAACAAGTTAGACGTCCTCTAATTGTTGTTGCAAATTTTACGTGGCTGCTATGGGTTTGCAAGAACCGTTCTTACCTACGCAAAACCACAACGTGGTGTAGTGATTGCTTTTTGATCTTCTAAAATAACCCTCTTCATTGAAATCGATTCAACTAAAGTGAGAGAGACAGACACCCGCTAGCCATCTTTATGCAACGAAGTTACATGTCAGTTGAAGGAACCTGTCTCGCGTAAGCGTACGCGTAATGTCGGTCCGGGCCGCTTCATCTCACAATACCGCTGAATCAAGTATCAACTAGTAACGGCAAGCAATATGTATACACCCACGCCCACAACTCGTTTGTGTTCTACTCGAGATCTCATCTACGCATAGACCTAGCTCAGATGCCACTGTTGGGGAACGTTGCATGGGAAACAAAAAATTTCCTACGCACACACAAGATCTATCCATGGTGATGAGCATCTACGAGAGGGAGAGTGAATCTACATACCCTTGTAGATCGCTAAGCAGAAGCGTTAAGAAACGCGGTTGATGTAGTCGAACGTCTCCGCGATCCAAATCGCAAGTCGTCCCTCGATCCGATCACGAACTAGTGCCGAACGGACGGCACCTCCGCGTTCAACACACGTACGGCTTGATGACGCCTTCACCTCCTCGATCCAGCGAGCGATGGTGAAGAAGTAGATGAGTTCCGGCAGCACGACGGCGTGGTGATGGTGGTGAGGAACAATCTCTGCAGGGCTTCGCCAAGCACTACGGAGATTATGACGGGAGAACTAGAGGGTTAGGGTTGCCGACACACGGCTTGGGAAATCTTGATGTGTCCCGTGTGCTAGCCCTGCCCCTCTATTTATATGTTGAGCCTTGGGGTCTAAACTTGGAGTAAAAGCCTCCTCCAGGTCGGTTTTGACCGCACAAGGTCGGTTTGGCCCGCAGGGAAAGAGTCCGACTCGGATCCCTGCAGTACCGCGCACAAGCGGTAGTACCGTTCACGAGCGGTAGTACCGCTTGAGCGGTAGTACCGCTTCACACAAGCGGTAGTACCGCTTACGCGGTAGTACCGCTTCACACAAGCGGTAGTACCGCTTACGCGGTAGTACTGCCTTTACCAGCGGTAGTACCGCTTAAGGCAGTAGCAAAACTTCCTTTTGCACTTTCCAATACCTCGTGGGCTTTACCCCTTTGGCTCATATAAAGTGTTACTGCACCCGAACACTTCGGTAAACATCCGGAACCTCTTCCGGTGAATTCCGGAACCCTTCCGGAGATCAAAACACTATTATCACATATATTAATCTTTACCTCCGGACTCTTCCGGAGATCCTCGTCATGTCCGGGATCTTATCCGGGACTCCGAACAACTTTCGGTCACCAACAAAATAACTCAACTATACTAATCGTCACCAAACGTTAAGTGTGTAGACCCTGCGGGTTCGAGAACTATGTAGACATGACCAAGACACCTCTACGATCAATAACCAATAGCGGGACCTGGATGCCCATATTGGCTCCTACATATTCTACGAAGATCTTTATTGGTCGAACCTCTATGTCAAGGATTCAGTTAATCCCGTATGCTGTTCCGTTTGTTCTTCGGTATGTTACTTGCCCGAGATTCGATCGTCGGTATCTCTATACCTAGTTCAATCTCGTTATCGGCAAGTCTCTTTACTCGTTCCGTAATACAAGATCTCATGGCTAACACTTTAGTCACATTGCTTGCAAGGCTCATTGTGATGTTGTATTACCGAGTGGGCCCTGAGATACCTCTCCGTCACACGGAGTAACAAATCCCAGTCTTGATCCATGCCAACCCAACAGACACCCTCGGAGATACCTGTAGATCACCTTTATAGTCACCCAGTTACGTTGCGACATTTGATACACACAAGGTACTCCTCTGATGTCAGGGAGTTGCATGATCTCATGGTCATAGGAACAGATACTTGACATGCAGAAAACAATAGCAATAAACTGACACGATCATATGCTACGTTCGTAGTTTGGGTCTTGTCCATCACATCATTCTCCTAATGATGTGATCTCGTTATCAAATGACATCTCATGTCCATGGCTAGGAAACCTTAACCATCTTCGATCAACGAGCTAGTCAACTAGAGGCTTACTAGGGACACAGTGTTGTCTATGTACCCACACATGTATTTGAGTTTCCAATCAATACAATTATAGCATGGATAATAAACGATTATCATGAACAAGGAAATATAATAATAACTAATTTATTATTGCCTCTAGGGCATATTTCCAACACGTGTTTCATTTTTTGTTTTCATTTTCTTTTATATTTATATTGTATTTTCACGTGGGTTTTCATTTTTGGAAAGGGCCAATCGCAACATCATATTTTCCTGTAATTCAACATGATCACTTGCATCCATCCACCTTAATCAAATATATGTCATATAACTCATCATCATCTTCCTCATCTATCAACTCATCATCATCTTAATCATACCAAGTTAAAATCTCATAAAACAGAAAAACATCATAATAGTAATCATCCTAATCAATCATGCAAGTTAAAATAAACCAGAAAAACTTCTCTCTCATAGGACCTAGTCCTCCCTCCTAGGTAAAATGACATAAAACAGAATAACACCTATGTCTCCATGATGAAGCAAAGAGATCCAACGGTCTCCAACTTGTGGCTTGCGATCCTTATTTATTTGTCCCCATGCTTCAATTTGGAGCCGTCTTGGTGGTTTGCGCTCAGTCGAGTATGCAAAAGAGAACTCGGGCCTCATAGGGCTTTTAATTGTCATATTACCTTCGGCCTGCATCAACGGAGGCACAACTTCATTTGGCAGTTTCTGTTGAAGAACATAATAGTAGCCTAGTTAGCAATGTAATCAATACCATTTACGCAATAGTAGTGTACTTAATTAGCAACTCTTACCAAGATATTTCGGCGAATGTCATCCGCCCTCAACCTATGCACTAGTGTCCTGTACAATGTATAATTTGGGCCAGCTCCCAAATTATACGGGAAGATCTCCCTACCAACTAGGACACCAATAAAAAAGTTGATAAGATCATCCTTCTCCTCCCAAGTTAGATGTGATCCATAAGTGTAGTGTGTCGTGTCAATTATTTTCTGTGTTTCACTCGAAGAAACGAAATAAGCTGTAAATTATAAATTAAGAAATTTAGTATGGATGAACAAAAACTATTTTTAAATATAGAATGCAAATTACTTGACAAATATGCATGGTTGATAAACTCACATGGAGGTAAAACAAGAAGCATATCGACATCCACCCAAATGTCGATGTTACCTTCAATATGATCTTCAGGACGAAGATCGAAGGTTATTTCCATATCCTCCTGAAATCCATATGCCTTGCAAAGAGCTTCCCAATTTGAGCACCCTAATTCTGTGTTATTAACCGCATTCATTACTTTGACCAGAAATGTGGACCATGTTTAGTCCTCAGGTTGGCTCTCCTCGTCTCGAAACTCTCGTGCTCTTCAAAACTGAGCCTCTCCAAGAAATACCGTCTTGCATGACAGGGAATGAACTAGTCGAATTGTATAAAACAGAAATTACACGTTGAAGCAAAGAAACAGAAGTCATGCTTAATTACGAAAAAACACTTGTCATCGTTGCGTACCGTAGAAACATCGAAGGTCTCGTCAAGCTTGATGGTGAAGAACCTGTCGTCTCGCAGCCCAGGCTGGTCGCAAAGACCCTTATCTTCGCCGCAGAGTTCACACGCTTGGATCCTATCGTCATCATCAGACGACGACATTTCCTGTGTTCATGATTCAAAAATTACGGCATGACCATTGCTAATGTAAGACATATTGAGCGCCTAAAATTTGTCGGAACGGAAATAAATCAACATTCCGGCAAAACATAGGGACTAGAAGGGGTTCCCTGCAATAACATACACACATGTCCAAATAGACCTAATTCAATATCGGTTGACTTTCGGTCCGTCGAGGCTTTCCTTAAATAACTCTCATATCTTATGGTGTGTTGGTGCGCACTCTCTCACACTGATATGGTGGTGTATATATGTTGGTGGACACTCTCTCACACTAATAGTTCGACCGTCGGTGATGGGCGCACCTCCTCTCCTCTCCTTGCGCATTACACCGAGGTATATATCGCAAGAAGAGAAGAGGAGGAAGCGCCCCCCACGACAACAGTCGGGATTCCTCCATCAAGAACACACATGAAAGTCACACAAGGAGCAACGACAGACCGAAAGTCACACACGCATTATACCAACATAATATCACTAATACATTTATAATGAACTCGAATATAATATCACTAATACATTTATAATGAACTCGAATATAATATCACTAATACATCATCTCGAATAATCCAGTTAATGCATCATCAAATAGTAACTAATACATCTTGAATATTATCATATAAGATCACTAATACAGATCGAATATCCTAGAATCCAAAGTGGAGGACGGTGAACTCGGTTCACTAGCGGTCTCTGAGTCGCTGGCGGTGGACACCCAAAGATAAGGAACCATCACCGGATCATAACTCGGGTGAGATCCCTGAAGAACCTGCCAGGTATTGGAGAACCTGGCGTCCAACGCCGCCATGTAGCGACGGACGTGCTCGTCCTCCTCCCTGACACGGCGACGTACCACCTCCGCAGGGGCCCGCTCCCTCTGCACCGAAAGTGGCCCACGCGACCGCCACCAAAGAAGCTCTGGGTCGACGACGAGACCAGGATTCCTCACCAAGCTCCGAGTCCGGGAAGGTAGCACCTCCCAGTGCCAGCCCGGTGGAGCCCAATCCCGGACATTGCGCCTCTCAAGCAGGATGTCGCCGCCGACTCGACGACGACGAGGATGCGGGCCAAGCATCGTCGACGTCGAGACAAATTCCTATGAGAACATTTTCTTATCGTTTAATGTTTTGCTATTTTAGAAATGCTTAATTTCTTAAACTCATGTTAGACTCCTCATTGACTAGGTTTTCCGGAATGCCGTTTCCCAGCAATTCCCGGCACTCGATATGCCTACTTTCTAGCACAAGTCATGCCAAAATTTCGACATTACCCTTGCTAAAAAGTGGACATATCGAGCGCCTGAAATTCACCGGAACGGAAATGAAACAACATTCCGGCGAAACATAGGCCACTCGGATCATTTGCATATAACAGTAAGAAAAATATAGAACTTGAAAATATAAAACCTAGTTAATTTCATACTAATTAACTAGGTTCATACTACGCGGCGTGCCACCGCGCACTACACGCTAGTATATCCTATGAACCAAATTATATATGAGACTCCATGGATTTTGGATCCCACACCGCCACTGCTTCGGCCGGCGACGGGCGATGACGGTGACCGCGGGGGGGGGGGATAGGAGGAGGGGAACGGCGGTGTGGCGCTCGGTGGCTCACCTAGCTAGGAGGAGGGGAGCGGGGCTCGGGGCGGCGACGGCGTCGGGGGGCGGCGACGGGGACGGCGTCGGGGGTGGCGACGGGGACGGCTTCGGGGGCGGTGACGGGGATGGCGTCGGGGGCGGCGACGGGGACGGCGCGACGAGGAGCAGGCTCGGGGAGGCGACGGCCCGGTCCGGCAGCCTGGCGGCGTCGAGGTTTTCTTCGGTGCCGTCGGGGGAGATGGAGATCAAAAACTGTAGATGGATTTTGGTCCACTTATATACCCCAACCTTTAGTCCCGGTTGATGGCTCTAACCGGGACTAAAGGTCCCCCTTTAGTCCCGGTTGGAGCCACCAACCGGGACTAAAGGTGAATTTCAGTAGCCCAAAGGGCGGGAAGCCCAGCCCTTTAGTCCCGGTTGGAGCCACCAACCGGGACTAAAGGGTTGGTCCTGGCTGTGGTGGGAGTTTAGTCCCACCTCGCCAAGCGAGAGGCGCTCGCACCGGTTTATAAGCCCGCCCCTCTCTGCCTTGTTAAGTTCCTCTCAAAGCCCAGACAGCTCACCGTCTGACCTCGCCCATCTCTGCCCTGTGGGGCCTAAAGTGAAAATAGATACGCTTTATAGAGAAAATTCAACCTAAATTCAAAGTGCTAGTACTTACTAGCACTTTGAATTTAGGTTGAATTTTCTCTATAAAGCGCATCTATTTTCACTTTTGCTATTTTTTTATGTTATTTTTTTGCATATTAAAAGTTCTTAACAAAAAATACTTTATGAATATTCTTTTTGCTATTAAAGTTTTTAACAAAAATAACTTTGTTAATTTTAGTTGCATAAATTTTATATAATATTAAGTTAAATAACTTTGATCGGACGAAAACACGTCTATTACAAAGGGATTTCAATTTTTTAAACATATTTTAACTCAAGACTTTTTCTGCATTCAATATGCACCATTCAAAGCCACATCATCACTTTTCAACCCTTTTCTGACTTCATTTGCTAGTTTTCATGCATTTCATGATTTATTTTGAGCTAAAATGACCCTGAATTGAAAAGCACTGCAAATGAACTCTGAAATGGTTGAAAGTTCGCATGGTATCATAATTTCACCCACATAGCATGTGCTAAAAAGTTGAGAGGGTTACAGGAAAAACTGGATGCACTTCGTATACAAACTGGACAATCTCTTTCGAAGTATCAGGGTTTCGGACGAAAACTCGTCTATTACAAAGGGATTTCAATTTTTTAAACATATTTTAACTCAAGACTTTTTCTGCATTCAATATGCACCATTCAAAGCCACATCATCACTTTTCAACCCTTTCCTGACTTCATTTGCTAGTTTTCATGCATTTCATGATTTATTTTGAGCTAAAATGACCCTGAATTGAAAAGCACTGCAAATAAACTTTGAAATGGTTGAAAGTTGGCATGGTATCATAATTTCACCCACATAGCATGTGCTAAAAAGTTGAGAGGGTTACAGAAAAAACTGGATGCACTTCGTGTACAAACTGGACAATCTCTTTCGAAGTATCAGGGTTTCGGACGAAAACTCGTCTATTACAAAGGGATTTCAATTTTTTAAACATATTTTAACTCAAGACTTTTTCTGCATTCAATATGCACCATTCAAAGCCACATCATCACTTTTCAACCCTTTTCTGACTTCATTTGCTAGTTTTCATGCATTTCATGATTTATTTTGAGCTAAAATGACCCTGAATTGAAAAGCACTGCAAATGAACTCTGAAATGGTTGAAAGTTGGCATGGTATCATAATTTCACCCACATATCATGTGCTAAAAAGTTGAGAGGGTTACAGGAAAAACTGGATGCACTTCGTGTACAAACTGGACAATCTCTTTCGAAGTATCAGGGTTTCGGACGAAAACTCGTCTATTACAAAAGGATTTCAATTCTTCACATGTAACTGCAGTGATATTCTAGATGAAAGCCATCATCAGAATAGTTGTGGAGAGAAAGTCTTCACTTTTTCTTCGCGTGTGTCCCTTGCTTATTGCGCCGTAACCATGGATAATCTTCATCGTTTAACAAGATGCTTGGGTCATCCTTCACTTTGAAGGGAGAAATTTCATGAAACTTTTCATAATTTTCAGACATGTCTGTCTCGCCCTCCACCCCCACGATGTTTCTTTTACCTGAAAGAACTATGTTTCGCTTTGGCTCATCGTTTGATGTATCCGCTTCCTTATCTTTTTTTTCTCGGTTTGGTAGACATGTCCTTCACATAGAAAACCTGCGCCACATCATTGGCTAGGACAAATGGTTCCTCTGTGTACCCAAGATTGTTGAGATCCACTGTTGTCATTTTGTACTGCGGGTCTAACTGTACGCCGCCTCCTGACAGATTGACCCATTTGCACCGAAACAAAGGGACCTTAAATTCATGTTCATAGTCAAGTTCCCATATCTCCTCTATGTAACCATAATATGTGTCCTTTGCCCTATTAGTGATTGATGCATCAAAGCGGACACCACTGTTTTGGTTGGTGCTCTTTTTATCTTGGGCGATCGTGTAAAATGTATTACCATTTATCTCATACCCTTGGTAAGTCAAGACAGTCGAACATGGTGTCCTGGCCAACAAGTACAGGTCATCTGCAACAGTGTTGTTACGCATGAGATGCATTTGCAACCAACCGCCGAAAGTCCCGATGTGTTCACGTGTAATCCAGTCGTCAGACTGCTCCGGGTGTGTCCAGCGTAGAATATTCTTGTGTTCATTCATATACGGGGCCACCAAGGTAGAATTCTGTAGAACTGTGTAGTGTGCTTGCGCCCAAGAATGCCCGTCCCTACATATTATTGATTTCGCTCCTAGCGTGCCTTTTCCACTCAATCTCCCCTCATACCGCGATTTAGGGACACCAATCGGCTGAAGGTCAGGAAAAAAGTCAACACAAAACCCAATGACCTCCTCTGTTTGATGGCCCGTGGAGATGCTTCCTTCTGGCCTAGCACGATTACGAACATATTTCTTCAAGACTCCCATGAACCTCTCAAAGGGGAACATATTGTGTAGAAATACATGACCCAGAATGGCAATCTCATCGACTAGATGAACTAGGACGTGAGTCATGATATTGAAGAAGGATGGTGGGAACACCAACTCAAAGCTGACAAGACATTGCACCAAATCATTCCGTAACATTGGTAGGATTTCTGGATCGATTACCTTCTGAGAGATTGCATTGAGGAATGCACATAGCTTCACAATGGCTAATCGAACGTTTTCCGGTAGAAGCCCCCTCAATGCAACCGGAAGCAGTTGCGTCATAATCACGTGGCAGTCATGAGACTTTAGGTTCTGAAATTTTTTCTCTGCCATGTTTATTATTCCCTCTATATTCGACGAGAAGCCAGACGGGACCTTCATACTGAGCAGGCATTCAAAGAAGATTTCCTTCTCCGCTTTGGTTAGAGCGTAGCTGGCAGGACCTTGATACTGCTTTGGATGCATGCCGTCTTTTTCGTTCACACGTTGCTGGTCCTCATGTGCCTCCGGTGTATCTTTTGTCTTCCCATACACGCCCAAGAAGCCTAGCACGTTCACGCAAACATTCTTCGTCACGTGCATCACGTCGATTGCAGAGCGGACCTCTAGATCTTTCCAATAGGGTAGGTCCCAAAATATAGATTTCTTCTTCCACATGGGTGCGCGTCCCTCAGCGTCATTCGGAACAGATTGTCCGCCAGGACCCTTTCCAAAGATTACTTGTAAATCCTTGACCATATCAAGTATGTCATCACCAGTACGGAGGACAGGCTTCTTTCGGTGATCTGCCTCACCTTTGAAATGCTTGCCTTTCTTTCTTAAGGCATGCTTGGTCGGAAGAAATCAACGATGTCCCAGGTACACATTCTTCTTGCATTTGTCCAAATATATACTTTGGGTATCATCTAAACAGTGCGTGCATGCGTAGTATCCCTTGTTTGTCTGTCCTGAAAGGTTACTAAGAGCAGGCAAATCATTGATGGTTACAAACAGCAACGCTCGTAGGTCAAATTCCTCTTGTTTATGCTCATCCCACACACGTACACCTTTTCCATTCCACAGCTGTAAAAGCTCTTCGACTAATGGCCTTAGGTACACATCAATGTCGTTGCCGGGTTGCTCAGGGCCTTGGATGAGCACTGGCATCATAATGAACTTCCGCTTCATGCACAACCAAGGAGGAAGGTTATAGATACATAGAGTCACTGGCCATGTGCTATGATTGCTGCTCTGCTCCCCAAAAGGATTAATGCCATCTGCACTTAAACCAAACCATACGTTCCTTGCGTCACCTGCAAAGTCCTCCCACTTTCTCTCGATTTTTCTCCACTGCGACCCGTCAGTGGGTGCTCTCAACTTCCCGTCTTTCTTACGGTCTTCTTTGTGCCATCGCAACAACTTGGCATGCTCTTTGTTTCTGAACAGACGTTTCAACCGTGGTATTATAGGAGCATACCACATCACCTTGGCAGGAACCCTCTTCCTAGGGCGCTCTCCCTCAACATCACCAGGGTCATCTCGTCTGATCTTATACCGCAATGCATTGCATACCGGGCATGCGTTCAATTCCTCGTACTCACCGCGGTAGAGGACGCAGTCATTAGGGCATGCATGTATCTTATGCACCTCTAATCCTAGAGGGCAGAGAACCTTCTTTGCTCCATACGTAGTGTCAGGCAATTCGTTATCCTTTGGAAGCTTATTCTTCATTATTTTCAGTAACTTTTCAAATCCCTTGTCAGATAAACCATTCTCTGCCTTCCATTGCAGCAATTCCAGTGTGATACCGAGCTTTGTGTTGCCATCTTCGCACTTTGGATATAACCCTTTTTTGTGATCCTCTAACATGCGATCGAACTTCAACTTCTCCCTTTCACTTTCGCATTTTCTCTGTGCATCAACAATGACCCAGAAAAGATCATCATCGGGCACATCGTCTGGTGTCCCTTGATCATCAGCCTCCCCCGTTGCAGTATCACCGTATTCAAGGTACATAGGACGATAGCTGTCATCATCCTCTTCTTCTTCGTTGTCTTCCATCATAACCCCTCTTTCTCCGTGCTTGGTCCAAACATTATAGTGTGGCATGAAACCCTTCTCAAGCAGGTGGAAGTGAAGGGTTTTAGAGTTGGAGTAATCCTTCGTATTCTCACAGACAGTACATGGACAATACATAAAACCATTCTGCTTGTTTGCCTCAGCCACTTCGAGAAATTTATGCAGGCCCTCAATGTACTCGGAGGTGCGTCGGTCACCGTACATCCATTGCCGGTTCATCTGCGTGCATTATATAATTAAATGTATCAAAAACCATTACAGAACATCATGAATAGAGAAGTGATCAAATTAATAAGAGCAAGAGGCTCACCACGGTGGTGCCGGCGACGAGATCGGCGCGGGCGATCGACGACGATGAGGACGGGGACGGGGACGGCACCCTACACATGTGCAGACTCTAAGAAGTTAATTTCAGCTCTAATTGTGCGTCTAAATCAAAAGAACTCCCACATACACTCCTCCACTAAAACCCACAAACCACACTCTACTTCTAAAGCATTTGAAATGAGCTAAACTAGCAGTGAGAGATAAAACGATGAAGTCGTTAACCTTTTAGAACACTTGTATAGTTGGTGCACCGCCAAACCTAAACAAATCTTAGGGAAAATGTAGCTTGGAGGTCGAGCTTGGAGAGGAGAAAACTTAAGTGTGGCTCCGGCATTTCATCGAACACCTCATGTGCATAGGAGGTGAGAACAGAGAGCAACACACCTCCCAAACGCCGGTCGGCCAAAAAACAGAGGAGTGAGCGGGCAGGGGCGAGCATTTATATATGCGTTGTATAAGTCCCGGTTGGTGGCTAGCACCGGGACTAAAGGTGCCTCTTTAGTACCGGTTCCAGCCACCAACCGGGACTAAAGGGCCTCGCTCCTGGCCCAGTCCCTTTAGTCCCGGTTCGTGTCTGGAACCGGGACTAAAGGGGTCAGACGAACCGGGACTGGTTCCTGCCGAGGCCCGGCCGACGCCCTGGCCTCATGAACCGGAACTGATGCACCCATTAGTCCCGGTTCGTAACACGATCGGGACTAATGCAATATTCTGGCCCGTTTCAAAGCCCTGTTTTCTACTAGTGTACCCTTGAAAAACAAGTTACTGCATTTGCTACAGAAATACACATCATATAACCAGTATTCTTTTGTCTCAGTTTTGTCGCAAATACACATTCGAGAGTTGCTTCATTATCATCACAGTACTGCACAGACCGGCAACTTACATGATGAAGCACATGAACCAAACGGCAACCAACAATCGTCTAAACCTGAACCAAACGGCTCTTATCGTGACATGCATGCACGCACGCACGCTAGCTCTGGTTGGTTACCGTCGTAGCCAAACCAACCTTCACACATCTCCATCACCACGTATCGATCCTGAAACGACGATGGATGATGGATCAGGTAGCCTAGCTGTTGACGACCCTGCAGTTGCGCCTGATCTGGCCGCTGGCCCCGGTGAGGGGGGCGATGTTTCCCATCTTGATCATGGCAGCCACGAAGTCGGCGGCGAAGAGCGCCGGGTTGGCGCCGTACTGGCGCACCAGCGCGTCCTGGGAGCCGCCGTTGAAGAGCTGCTGGTCGGAGTGCAGCAGGCCGCGCTGGGCGAGCAGGTTGCGGTAGTAGGCGTTGTCGAAGACGAGCTGCGTCTGCACGTCGAACGGCGCGAGGTTTTCGTCGCCGGCGGGGCCCGCGGCGGGGCATGTCTGCCGGCGCAGCGCCGCGAAGGCCGGGTCGATGTTGGTGCCGTTGTAGATGTGGTCGCGGAAGAACTGGCACTGCGAGAAGCCGATGGTGTGCGCGCCGGAGAGCGCCGTGAGGTCCCGCGGGTTCAGCTGCTTCTTGCCGAACGCGCGGATGAGCTGGTCGAGGTTCAGCGTCGGCGCGGGCAGGTCGGCGTTCGCCTCAGCCAGGCTCGCCGTCGTCGAGTCCCGCCGGCCCAGCGGCACCGCCCAGCTCGGGCCGCCTAGCTGGAACGACAAATCCAAGCGTTGTCAGTATTAAATCTGCACACACTTTTGACACTATGCATGCATGCACGTGCAGTGTCCATTATTGTATGTACCAGAAACGTGCCGTCGCGTGCGGCCAGGGCGGCGATGTCGGCGCAGGAGACGACGCCGGGGCAGACCAGCTCCACGGCCGACTTGATCCGGTCGATGACCTCGTAGCCGCGCACGGAGTTGACGTTCGGGAAGGCGGTCTTCTCGCCCGTGAAGCTGGTGCCCACGTCATCCAGAAGAATGGATCCGTCACAGCCCTGTCAAAATTCCACCATATATTAACACTTTTGAAAAGGACATCCTGACCTTTGAAAAGGAAATTAAGCGTGACCTAATTATTTGCTCACTACCTACTGCATACATAATACACACGATTTTAAATCGATCGACGTGTATGAATATGGATTTTTTAGACGAAAGGCAACTTCCATTACGCAACTTTCAGAAAACACAAGCTATAAATATGATTGCTACTTAAGAGAGTAAATTATTACTTGAACAAAGCAATCGTGGAAGTGGAGCCTGAGGAGGGAGGCGCCCATTCGGCGCTCGGCGAGGAGCGCGGTGATCATGGTGGCGCGCACGGTGACCTCCAGCAGCGGGCAGCTCGTGGCGTAGAAGGACGGCGAGAGCTGCCCATACGCGGCGGAGGAGAGGAGGAAGAGGGCGAGCAAGCAATGCCATGTCCTGCAGCTGGAAGCCATGGCAGATATGCTAAGGAAGCTCACTAAAAATTGATCTAGCTACGTACGTAAACTCAGTGTAGTGATGGCTCAGTAGCTTGCTTAGCTGTGGTGTGCACGAGCTGCCTATGGGAAAGTAGTGGCTGAACCCCGCTCGGTGCACCCACGGTGCACCCACGCAAGAAAACGTATCAAAACATTTCAAAAAATTCTGAAATTTTGTGGGAATGTTCTTCAACAAATGTTATGGGCACATGCAAAGTTTGGTGGTCAAATAACATTTGAAGAACTCTGTACAAAAAAGACAAAATTACAAAATCTGCTCAAACAGTGTATTTACATTTTGACTATTTTTCAGTGATTTTGTCTTTTTTTACAGAGCTCCTCAAATGTTATTTGACCACCAAACTTTGCAGGTGCCCATAACATTTGTTGAAGATCATTTCCACAAAGTTTCAGATTTTTTCAAAATGTTTTGATACGTTTTCTTGCATGGGTGCACCGAGCGTGGGTGTAGAAAAACCACTCTCGCTGCCTATTTATAGCGGTCTGTCAGTTGCATGAGATGCATGTAGGATGGTCAAAGTTAGGCCGCGCGCTAGGGCTGCAGAGAAGTATGATTGACAAAGAGCAGCGCACATCTACGTAGGTGCCAAAAACTGATCTATCTTCATATATTGCCCACATGCATGTCACCACCAAATGGCATTTCGTGTATATATAAATAGTTGTATCAACGAGTTTTAGTGTGTGGTTGTGGGTCTTTATGGGTAACGATCACATTCAGCCAGCTAATTCCAATCATGCCTTCACATGTCCCATGCTCTTCATGAACTACTTTGTAATGTTATCTTAATTAAAATGATAAGATCAAAGTTATTATAATACGTATTGATTTGGTGATGGGACATTGGAACGGAGAAGGATGTAACCCGTGATTTATGTACCTATCAAGTCAAGATAGCAGCAACTGCGGGCACACAAAATGGGTCCGTATAAGGCTGGTCACTAGGCATACAGATTTGGAACCTTGAGGGCTTTTGAAACTTTAGTTTACTTGGTTGAACTAAGTAGGGTCAGAGGGTACCCAAAAGTTCCAAATTTGCCGAAAGTGCTCTTCAGCACGAAATCACATTTGTGCAAGTCGTGGCAAAAAAAAAATGAGTGCTCCAAAATGCTTTCGAAAGTAGTATTTTCAGAGTTTCGATTTTGTCTTTTTTGCCATGACTTCCACAAATGTGATTTCATGATCAAACATTGCAAGCACTTAGAACATTTATTAAAGTTTGCCCAAAAAAATCAGATTTTTTTATCATTTTTACAACATTTTTTTTAATTTACTGTTCATCCAAGCTCATTTGAGCTCGGGTGCAAAAACATCACGCCCCAAATTTGCATCCTTGTTGCTCACAGTAGGAGTACCATACTTTTTTTTTGAACAAGAGGCAAGAGATTTACCTCATTAATTAATTAAGAAAAGGAAGAGAGTTTAGTTTGTATTACAACACGGATAGTGCTACAACACCCCGAATAACATGGGGCCATTACTCTCGCGGCATAATTTGTCCCAACTTCTTAGCACCCCACCCACGGTGACCCAAAACTTGGCCTCCTTCTTGACAATGGCGAGGAGGACCGCTGGTGGTGCGCTCTTTTGGCGGAATACGTGTGCATTCCTCTCGTTCCAAATGGTCCAGGCGACAAGCATAGTAATCAAGGCCATCACTTTTCTATTAGGATGGACTTGTCAGAAAGTCCCACCCTTTGACGGATCTCGAGAGGTGCCAAGAGGCAGTATCGATGCTCACAAGTTGGCGCAAGTCCTTGAGAAATCCCCATAGCCATATGGAGAATTGACATTTGTAGAAAAGATGATCCATGGACTTCTGCTCCCTCTTGCAAAGAGGGCATAGGCCACGGTTTGGCCATCCTCGCTTTTCCAATCTATCCACCTTCCAAACCCTGATTTGTATAGCCAACCAAGTGGAGAACTTCACATTGGGTGGTGCCCAGGCCTTCCACACTGTGTGTTCCACTGGGGATTGGATGATACCTAGGAATGGCGCCTTGATGCCGATTCGGCCATGTAGAGCCCGCTAACGGTTTGCTTCCAAACAATCTCATCTCCGACATTAGCATCAAGATGAAGCCATGAAGTTTATCCAAAAGGCTACAAATTATCTAAATTCAGCAAGCGAAAAGATGATGAGGTGGTTATTTTGGAGACCCATGCATCGTTGTTGAGACCTTCCCACACCTTCCAGTTTTTTCTTTTGGAAGCCTCGTAAATGAGAGGCGCAATTTCTATTGGCTTGCAGTCATGCACCCATGGTGCATCCCAGAAAGGTGTCCTCGCTCCATTATCAACAAAGATGGTCGATGAGGCATAGAACAAGGACGAATCCAGCTCGTCACAAGGGTTTCCCATGCCCACCCAAATCTTGGTTGGGTCTTTCCATTCAAACCAAGGCCACCTCAATCTGAGAGCCCGAGGAAACTTCTCCGTGTTAAGCAAACCAAGGCCACCAAGATCCACTGCCACACCGTGTCCCGATTTACCTTGCAAATTTGCACCGGTGGTTTTGTCCATCCCTTCCCAAAATAAGTCCCTCTCAATCTTGTTTATGTTATGCAACGTGGATGGAGGCACGCCGAGTGGAGTGATGGAGAAGATGATTTGTGAAGAGAGCATCGATTTCACAAGGGCACAACAACCAAGAGTTGTGATGTTTTCCCCATACCAAGTGGTCGACTTGGTGGCCACCTTGTATTCCTGGTATTAGAAATCTACCTTTCTCAGTTTTCACACCAAGAGAGGCAGCCCGAAATATTTCAGCGGGAAGGACGTCCGAGCAGCCGGAAGCCCGTGGAGGATGTTTGCCAGGTTGAGTTACTGATACTTGTGATCTGCGTTGGGTTTTCCATGAAGAGGAACGGGTAATTGCAGCACAAAGCGAATAAGTATTTCCCTCAGTTATGAAATCAAGGTTTATCGAACCAATAGGAATATCAATCCTCAACCGTCTTCAGCGGCTGCACACAAATGAACAAACGACTTGCACCCAACGGGGGCAAGAGGGTTGTCAATCCCCTTGATCTCGTTATTTGCAAGCAAAAGAGTTGTGTAGATAATTGTTGATAAATATAAATTTCAAAATAAATAAAAAGTAAATAAAGGCAACAAGGTAAATATAGCGTTTGCAAATATATAAGTGAATAGACCCGGGGGCCATAGTGTTCCCTAGCGACATCTCTCATGTAGGTAGCATACGGTGGGTAAACAAATTACTGTTGGGCAATTGATAGAAAAGCGGATAGTTATGCGATGTTCACGGCAATGATCATGTATATATAGGCATCACGTCCATAAGCAAATAGGCCGACTCCTGCCTGCACCTATTACTATGACTTCACTCATCGACCGCTATCCAGCATGCATCTAGAGTATTAAGTAAAACAGAGTAATGCTTGGAGAACAATGACATGATGTAGACAAAGTAAACTCAAACAATATGAATGAACCCCATCATTTTATCCTTAGTAGCAACAACACAAAGACGCATCTTGTCCCCTACTTTTTCACTGGGATATAGAAACTCGCCAGGTTGAACCTACCACAACGCATCGCTCCCACTGATGAAATATCAATCTACTTGGCCAAAGCATATCAATAGATCGGAGAGCATTACGAAGCTATAATGATCATGCACTTAAGAGATAATATAATTCAGAGGCATCCTCAAATACTTTTCATGAATAATCTGAACATAAACCCACATGAATAATCGGATAGATCAAAGCGAAGATGCGATGACCATTGTATTGAAGATCATAGGAGAGAGAGATTGCCATCTAGGTACTAGCTATGGACCCGTATGTCTGTGATGACCTACTCACACATCATCATGAGGGCAGCAAGGTTAATGAAGAGGCCCTCCGTGATCGATCCCCCCTCCGGCAGGGTGTCGGAACGGAGCTCCAGATGGCCTCGCGACAGAACAGAGACTTGCGGCGGCGGAAAAAGGGTTTCAGGACTGCCTCCAGGGTTTTCAGAATATTAGAGAATTTATAGGCCGAAGAGGGACGTTGGGAGGTGCCTGAGGGGGCCACCACATATCAGCCCCCCCCCCCCCAGGGCGCGCCCTGATGTGTGGTGGGGCCCTCGTGCGCCTCCCGGCTTCCTTCCGAAGCTTCTAGGTCTTCATATAGTCCAGAAAAAATCATCAAAAAAATTCGTGGCAATTGGACTTCGTTTGTTACAGTAAACCTGCAAAGGCAAAAACACGCAGAAAACAGCATCTGCACTGGGCACTGGGTCAATAGGTTAGTGCTCAAAAATATTATAAATTGGTAAATAATGACCCAAAAAGTATCCTAGAATGGTAATATATCAGCATGGAACAATCAAAAATTATAGATACGTTGGAGACGTATCAAGCATCCCCAAGCTTAATTCCTGCTCGTCCCCGAGTAGGTAAATGATAAAAACAGAATTTTTGATGTGACATGCTATCCACTATGTAATCTTATTCAGGTATGCTCATTGAGAAAAGATTAATCAACAAATATTAACATAGCAATATTCAAAATGTAAGAAACAGAATTGTTAATTCCTAAAAGTATACGATTCTCAAGAAATGTTTACCCTCCCCCCCCCATTCATCTTATTGTATTAGCAAGGCATGGCTCCATCTTCACCACATTAATACAAATGTTAAGCACCACCGTGTCCAAGTCAGGCAATTGGTTCGCACTTTTTCAATATGCATCAACTTTTTATTCTTCACGCAATACATGAGTGTGAGCCATTGGACATAGCATTTAGGTGATATAGAGTATGGTGGTAGATATCAAAGGGGTAGGAAGTGGAGAAGATAGTCTCACATTGATACGTCTCCAACGTATCTATAATTTATGAAGTATTCATGCCATGTTTACAATAATTTTATATGATTTTATTAGAACTAACCCGGACTGACGATGTTTTCAGCAGAACTACCATGGTGTCGTTTTTTGTGCAAAAATAAAAGTTCTCGGAATGGGCTAAAAATTTACGGTGATTTTTTATGGACCAAAAGAGACCCCCGAAGCATTGGAGTTGGGCCAGAAGAGCCACGAGGCCACCACAAGCCTGCAGGGCGCCCCCCCCCCCTAGGGCGCGCCCTCCTGGCTTGTCGCCGCCTCGTGGCCCCCCTTGACTTGTTTCCGACGCCAAAAATTCCTATAAATACAGAAACCTCCAGAAAGAAACCGAGATCGGGAGTTCCGCCGCCGCAAGCCTCTGTATCCACGAAAAACCAATCGGGAGCCCGTTCCGGCACCCTGCCGGAGGGGGAAACCATCACCGGAGGCCATCTTCATCATCCCGGCGGTCTCCATGATGAGGAGGGAGTAGTTCACCCTCGGGGCTGAGGGTATGTACCAGTAGCTATGTGTTTGATCTCTCTCTCTCTCGTGTTCTTGAGATGACACGATCTTGATGTACCGCGAGCTTTATTAATATAGATGAATCATATGGAGTTTTCCCCTCTCTATCTTCTTGTGATGAATTGAGTTTTCCCTTTGAAGTTTTCTTATCGGATTGAGTCTTCTAAGGATTTGAGAACACTTGATGTATGTCTTGCGATGGGATATCCGTGGTGACAATGGGATGTTCTATTGATCCACTTGATGTATGTTTTGGTGATCAACTTGCGGGTTCCGTGACCTTGGGAATCTATGCATAGGGGTTGGCACATGTTTTCGTCTTGACTCTCCGGTAGAAATTTTGGGGCACTCTTTGAAGTTCTTTGTGTTGGATTGAACATGATGAATCTGAAATTGTGTGATGCATATCGTATAATCAAGCCCATGGGTACTCGTGGTGACATTGGAGTATCTAGGTGACATTAGGGTTTTGGTTGATGTGTATCTTAAGGTGTTATTTTAGTACGAACTCTAGGGCTGTTCGTGACACTTATAGGGATAGCTCATACGATTGATCGGAAAAGATAACTTTGAGGTGGTTTCGTACCCTACAATAATTTCTTCGTTTGTTCTCCGCTATTTGTGATTTTGGAGTGAACTCTTTGTCACACGTGAGGGATTTACATATGATTCAACTATGTCAGTATTGTTGAGAGAACTTGCACTAGTGAAAGTATGAACCCTAGGCCTTGTTTTCAAGCATTGCAATACCGTTTTTGCTCACTTTTGTTACTTGCTACCTTGCTGTTTTTATATTTTCAGATTACAAAAACTTATATCTACCATCCATACTGCACTTGTATCACCATCTCTTCGCCGAACTAGTGCACCTATACAATTTGCCATTGTATTGGGTGTGTTGGGTACACAAGAGATTTCTTGTATTTGATTGCAGGGTTGTTTGAGAGAGACCATCTTCATCCTACACCTCCCACGGATTGATAAACCTTAGGTCATCCACTTGAGGGAAAATTGCTACTGTCCTACAAAACTCTGCGCTTGGAGGCCCAACAAAGTCTACAAGAATAAAGTTGCGTAGTAGACATCACACATCAACTAGGCATACCAACGGGCTATGGAGATGCCCATCGATAGATGTCAATGCAAGGAGTAGGGATTGACATGCAAATGATGCACTAGAGCTATAAGTGTATGAAAGCTCAAATGAAGCTAAGTGGGGTGTGCATCCAACTTGCTTGCTCATGAAGACCTCGGGCATTTGAGGAAGCCCGTCAAAGGAATATACAAGCCAAGTTTGAAATAATTAATAGGTAATTCCCACTAGCATATGAAACTGATATATCATGAGACTCTCTACATGAGGAACTTTGAGGCACAAGTCTGGTAAAGCATAGTAGCAAAGTCTCTTCTCTCATTTTCTCTTTTTTTGAATGGATGGTGGGCTCATTTGGCCTCTCCCAAATTTATGTTCGTCCGGAGTCTCATCTCGACTTATGGGAGAATCATCGTCTCCATCATTCTTTCCTCACTGGGACAAGGCTCTAATAATGATGATCATCACACTTTTATTTACTTACAATTCAACATGAGGAACTGATACGAAGATATGACTCTGTATGAATGCCTCTGGCAGTGTGTACCAGGATGTGCAATGATCTAGCATTACATGTATCAAAAACATTATGAAGGTGGCTTTGCCACAAATACTATGTCAACTCTATATGATCATGCAAAGCAATGTGACAATGAACGAACTAGTCATGTGAAGTGACGATGGAATTTGCATGGCAATATATCTCGGAATGGCTATGGAAATGCCATGATAGGTAGGTATGGTGGCTGTTTTGAGGAAGATATAATAAGGCTTATGTGCAACAGAGCGTATCATGTCACGGGGTTTCGATGCACCGGCGAAAGTTGCACCGATCCTCGAGGTGAGAATGGGCTATGCACGGTACCGAAGAGGCTAGCAAATTATGAAAAGCTGAGATTGCGTATGTCCATGGTTTCACATTAGTCATAAAGAACTCGTATACTTATTGCAAAGTTTTATTAGTTTATCATAAATCAAAGTACTAATCGCATGCCCCGAGGGAAGAGGTTGGTAGGAGTTAACCATCGCATGCTTCCGACCCGAAACAACACTAGGATTTCAACGAGGAATAGAAATGCCCACACATCATCACCATGCCTCTTTAATTTTTAGATGAACAAAAATGTCAACCCCTCTTAATATCGACACTTCTACAATTTAACAATTATGAACTCACACCTATTTCATATTACTACATCAATATCATTAACCCACAATTTCTTTATATGTGCTACATGATGGTTTTGATTATCACTCTTTGAATACCTAATATTTTTGGACTAGTCTGTATGACCATGCAAATTACCGTCACTATTTATTAACTCTCAAACAAATATAAGTGAAGAACGAGAGTGAAATCATTTCTTTAAAATCTACACGCCACCGTGATCAAAAAGATATAAGTGAAGTACTAGAGCAACTGCTAAGCTCAAAAGATATAAGTGAAGCACATAGAGTAACAAATTATGATGAAGGTGTGTCTCTCTTAAATAGGTGTGTCCAGCAAACAATGATTGTGGCAAACTGAAAGTAAAAGTAAACAAAAGCAAACGACGCTTCCAAGCAAAACTCATATCATGTGACGAATAAAAATATAGCTTCAAGTGGCATACCGATGGATTTGAGACGAAAGAGGGGATGCCTTCCGGGGCATCCCCAAGCTTAGACGCTTGAGTATCCTTTAAAATATTACCTTGGGGTGCCTTGGGCATCCCCAAGCTTAGGCTCTTGCTACTCCTTATTCCTTTGTCCATCAAGATAACACCCAAAACTTGAAAACTTCAATCACACAAAACTCAACAAAACCTCGTGAGATCCATTAGTATAAGAAACATACTGCATACTTTAAGTACTGTTATAAATTGATTCAAATTTCATAAATGCATAATAGATACTGTATTATAACTTCTCCATGGCTTATACCCCCCGATACAACCCATAGTTTAATCAAAATAAGCAACTATGCAAGCAAAAAACAGAATCTGTCTAAAACAGAACAGTCTGTAGCAATCTGTATAGAGGCTATACTTATGTAACTCTAAAAATTCTAAAAAATTAGGAAAACCTCGAAAATTTGTATAGAAACACTGTGTAAAAATTTCAGATCATTATCACGCTCCAGAAAAAAATTAAAATTCCTGTACTGGAGTCAAAAGTTTATGTTTTGTTTCAGCATCGATTCTACTCATCTTGTGAGTCATCCCAAAGGCTTTGCTTGGCACAAACACTAATTTAAATACAAAATCATAATCATTACATAGGCAATAATCATGCTATTAAAAATAAACATAAAGTTCTAAGCAAAAATTTAAAGATAACTATTGGGTTGCCTCCCAGCAAGCGCTATTGTTTTATGCCCCTAGCTAGGCATAATGATTTCAATGATGCTCACATGAAAGTAAAGAATTGAAACACAATGGGAGCATCATGAAGCATATTACAATCACATTTAATACTAACCCACTTCCTATGCATAGAAATTTTGTGAGCAAACAATTTATGGGAGCAAGAATCAACTAGCATAGGAAGGCAAAACAAGCATATCTTCAAAACTTTGAACACATAGAGAGGAAACTTGATATTATTGCAATTCTTACACGCATATGTTCCCCCTCATAATAATTTTCAGTAGCATCATGAAGGAATTCCACAATATAACTATCACATAAAGCATTCTTTTCATGATCCACAAGCATAGAAAATTTATTACTCTTCACATAAGCAAATTCCTTTTCATTCATGGTAGTGGGAGCAAACTCAACAAAATAACTATCATGTGACACTTGATTGTCATAACCAAATTGAGAATTAAAATAATGACGACAAGTTTCATGGTTATCATTACTAATTATAGCATATGTGTCATCACCACAATCATCGTAATAAATTTGCTCATCAAAACTTGGGCGACAAAAAATATCATCTTCATCAAACATAGCATCCCCAAGCTTGTGGTTTTGCATATCATTAGCATCATGGATATTCAGAGAATTCATACTAACAACATTTCTATCATGCTCATCATTAAAGGAACTCACATTAAGTATTTTTATAAATTCTTCCTCTAACAATTGAGCACAATTTTCCGAATCCTTATTTTCACGAAAGACATTATAAAGACGAAGCATATGAGGCAACCTAAGCTCCATTTTTTTGTATTTTTGATTTTTATGAGACAAGCTAAATATAACAGCAAATAAAAAGATAAACAAGTGAATGAAAATTTTTGTGATGTTACTTGATAGTTGATGATGATATTCCCCGGCAACGGCGCCAGAAATCCTTCCTGATACTTGTGATCTGTGTTGGGTTTTCCGTGAAGAGGAACGGGTAATTGCAGCACAAAGTGGATAAGTATTTCCCTCTGTTATGAAACCAAGGTTTATCAAACCAATAGGAATATCAATCCTCAACCGTCTTCAGCGGCTGCACACAAATGAACAAACGACTTGCACCCAACGCGGGCAAGAGGGTTGTCAATCCCCTTGATCTCGTTATTTGCAAGCAAAAGAGTTGTGTAGATAATTGTTGATAAATATAAATTACAAAATAAATAAAAAGTAAATACGGGCAACAAGGTAAATATAGCGTTTGCGAATATATAAGTGAATAGACCCGGGGACCATAGTGTTCCCTAGCGACATCTCTCATCTAGACAGCATACGGTGGGTAAACAAATTACTGTTGGGCAATTGATAGAAAAGCGGATAGTTATGTGATGTTCACGGCAATGATCATGTATATATAGGCATCACGTCCATAAGCAAATAGGCTGACTCCTGCCTGCACCTATTACTATTACTCCACTCATCGACCGCTATCCAGCATGCATCTAGAGTATTAAGTAAAACAGAGTAATGCTTGGAGAACGATGACATGATGTAGACAAAGTAAACTCAAACAATATCAATGAACCCCATCGTTTTATCCTTAGTAGCAACAACACAAAGACGCATCTTGTCCCCTACTTTGTCACTGGGATATAGAAACTCGCCAGGTTGAACCTACCACAACACACCACTCTCACCGATGAAATATCAAGCTACTTAGCCAAAGCACATCAATAGATCGGAGAGCATTAAGCTATAATGATCATGCACTTAAGAGATAATATAATTCAGAGGCATCTCAAATACTTTTCATGAATAATCTGAACATAAACCCACAATTCATCGGATCCCAACAAACACACCGCACAATAGGATTACATCGGATAGATCAAAGCGAAGATGCGACGACCATTGTATTGAAGATCATAGGAGAGAGAGAGATTGCCATCTAGGTACTAGCTATGGACCCGTAGGTCTGTGGTGAACTACTCACATATCATCATGAAGGCAGCAAGGTTCATGAAGAGGCCCTCCATGATCGATCCCCCCTCCGGCAGGGTGCCGGAACGGAGCTCCAGATGTCCTCGCGACGGAACAGAGACTTGCAGCAGCGGAAAAAGGGTTTCGGAACTGCCTCCAGGGTTTTCAGACTATTAGAGAATTTATAGGCCGAAGAGGGACGTCGGGAGGTGCCCGAGGGGGCCACCACATATCAGGGCGCCCTCCCCCCCCCCCCCATGGCGCACCCTGATGTGTGGTGGGGCCCTCGTGCACCTCCCAGATTCCTTCTGAAGCTTCTAGGTCTTCATATAGTCCAGAAAAAATCATCAAAAAGTTTCGTGGCAATTGGACTTCGTTTGGTACAGTAAACCTGCAAAGGCAAAAACACGCAGAAAATAGCAACTGGCACTGGGCACTGGGTCAATAGGTTAGTGCTCAAAAATATTATAAATTGGTAAATAATGACCCAAAAAGTATCCTAGAATGATAATATATCATCATGGAACAATCAAAAATTATAGATACGTTGGAGACGTATCAGTTACCCATATCAAATAGGAACCACCGAGCTCTTTTGGAAGTTCGTGGAGAGGTCGGTGACGTCGCCGAAAATATGCAAGAATCACGTCGGCGGGTTAACGGAAGGAGGAGAAAGAATCACACTCATAGGCTGCAACACAACCTTGGGTGGGTGACTGAGCACGTATAAAAGGAACAAATTCTCCATGAGCACTTCTCCAAAGTGATGGGAAAAGGGGCGCTCAAGTCCATGGATTTCAATCGGGAGGAGCTCAATATGGAGGCTCATGATTTGTCTTGCCTTGGGGATCCTATCTCCAAGAAGGAGGTGTGTGACGCAGTTAATCAAATGCAAAGTGACAAAGCTCCCGGGCCCGACGGCTTTTCTGGCTTGTTCTTTAAAAATATTTGAGCACCATCAAGGTGGACACCATGAGTGTTGTCTCCTCATTTACTATCCTACGCACGACTAACCTCCATTGTCTCAACGCCACTAATTCATCCTCCTCCCGGAGAAAGAGGGGGACAAGGGGGTCTCCGATTACCGTCCTATTACCCTTATCCATGCCATTGGTACAATAATTGTGAAGATCCTTTCCATGCGCGTGGCTCCTCAGATGAACATGATTATATCCAATGCCGAAAGCGCCTTCATCAAGATGAGGAGCATACATGAAAACTTCATGTACATCCGTAATCTCGTGTGACGTATCCACATGAAAAACCACCGTCCCTTCTTTTCAAGCTTGATATCCGAAAGGCATTTGACTCGGTCAAATGGGAGTATATCATTGACCTCTGGTAAAGGCAGGGCCTCCCGACTACATTTAGAATTGGATTACCACCCTCCTCTGCACATCGTCCTCATGCATTATGTTGTACGGGGTGGCCGACAGCCCAATCTGTCACAATCGGGGGCTCATGCAAGGGGACCTCTCTCTCCCCCTGCTGTTTGTCATAGTCATTGACCCGATACACAAGATTCTCGAGTTGGCAACAAGTAAAGGATTTTTTCACAAGATTCTTGGCCAGGGCGTGACTATGAGGACCTCTCTCTACACGGATGATGTTGCGGTCTTCATGGCTCCTATTAAAAAAAGTATCATATATTATGATACTATCTTGATAGTGCATTAGTATCATTGCTTGGTATTTTAGATGATCTCGCTAATTATTTTGTATGGCCCATAGTAGCAGTTCATTTATTATGATACAATATCAATTACATGATATAGTATTCTCTCTTTCCTCAGTCAATGCTATATCGCATTAGCTATGTGCCTAGTTTGCACAGCATGATACTAGATTATGATACTCCAATTTCGAAATAAAATAGAATGATACCGCACTATGAAAGGTGTACTGCATAGGCAACTAGTATTATGCTCAAATCTAGTCACTTGGTAGTTCTGAAAATTCCATACACCTGGAATTTAAGATGATCCTCATTTTCAGCCAACATCTGCTTCAGTTCTAGAGCTTGTTGTTTGTGCCATGTCATAGGAGAAGGACATGGAATTTCTGCTCCCAGGCGCACATGCACTCGGATGAACACTAAATTACAAAAAAACAGTAAAAACACCAAGAACATATGTTTTTTAGATAAACATTGATGAGTGTTTTACATGCGTGCATTCATGGAGGTCTCGACAAAAAAATCTATGCTGCAAAAGACTATTTTTTAAGGCATTTTGGAGCGCTTTTTTTCCACACATCCATGAATGTCATTATCACAAAAATTTGCATGCATGCAGAAAATTAAACAATATTTGTTGTCAAACCAATTCATAATTTTTTATTTTTCGGGTTCTACTGTTGATACCATATTCATGTGAGCTCAGAACTAGAAGCACACTTTCAACTCTAATGTTAGTTCACCCACACACAAAAAAGAACCCTAATGTTGGTTTATACTTACAAGAGGCAGAGTGAAATTACCTAGGATTGGCAAGGCAAAAGAAAAGGTGTGCCTGCACACTAATGAAACTGGGATTGCATCCCTACAATATGTGCAATTAAAAAGACATAAGATTACAATTTGTTGATTACAACATATAAACTGATCCGCAACAAAAATAAGATGAATGATTCATATAAATCACTTAAGAGGCACATGCATAAACATACTTTGCTTTTACATAGACATATAAGATACTACCCGTATAACTAAATATAAGATGTTTTTGTAGAGGTAGTAGCTTTTAAAAAATCATGATGAGAGTGAATGACATGGTAAAGCTATAAAACGGCATAATAATTTAAATTTAAAAGTCATAACAAAAAGGGGTGTGTAATGTTTTTTTTTTAACCATGCAGGAGAGTTGCACGTTATTTATTGACAATAAAAAAATTACAATGCAACACCAAAGATGGCACAACCCAAACAACACCACAACCCTTACATCACCAATGATGGCATAACCGAAACCACAACCTAAAGCTCAATTATATGAACGCCTATGATCGACGATCTCTAAGGAACCTAGCAACCCAAAGATAACACAAAAGTAAATCACAATTAGGCATGGATCTACGACTATCCATGGGCCTACAACTCCTGGAAAAATATGACCACATTCACAACAGGAGTGCACGCACCACCAGGATAACAAGAGCGACCACCAACACCGAGAGAGCCAATTAGACGAACATGCACGAGTGAAAAAAGTACTAGGAGAGCACGGTGAAACAAATTCACACCGTCGATCCAACTGCCACCCAGAGAAGCTAAATATTCAAAGGGAAGGGGATCACCCTGGTGATGGTGGAGAACACAAGAGGACATGACATAGGACATTACACGTCCATGTTGACCAAAAACAACCGGCGCCAACCACCCCAAAAAGGACAGGGCGACATGGGGAGGGGTATCAGATCTCACACGAGGCGCCATCTGCTATATGAGAACAACCGAGTGGACTTGTTGAGAACTAGTTCTAGTGGTGAGATGACCAGATCTGTCTGGGAAATTACTATAAGGGGAATTTGATGCATCGGACCAACGTCATGTCTGGGGCACAAAAATGACAACACACTGGCAATCTAACAACGGAGGGAGAGGGGTGGCACCACTAGAGACTAGAATCACGACCACTGTGCACATGCCCATCGACGCTGCAAACACCAAAGAAAAAAACACGGCCCTACACCATTACCTGACCAAATCTAGCATCATTGAAGGTGCAATCGTTATCCCCTAGTTAAGTTGTGATGATCAATGATAATACATCTCAAAGGGACTAATGGTTTATCAAGTCTGTTTCAAATTAGGTCCAAAAAGATGCAACAAGAGAAATAGTTAGTGATCCCTACTTCATATCAACAACTTATGGATGATTCAAGACTTAGATTTTACATTTTGGTGATCCAAGACCACGCTGAGTCTATGACGATACTATCAAAAGGGATCGAGGTTGCTAAGCTGGGTTCTTTCTCAAGTATGCTTAAGGATCGAACTCCAAAACCCCCAAAAGCCTCCAATTTTTTCCACTATTTCTTTGATAATACACTCCACGGAGTCGCTGAACACCATCCCTTCAGAACCTCCGAGCTACTCTAGAGATAGTCATTTCAAACTCTAATTGGGTAGGAGCATCCAAGACATCTCCATTCGAAGCCACTAGAGCACGTGTGCACTCCTATGTACGCGACTCGAAGCTTCCAAACGTTCTCACGTCAGAATGTTCGAACAAGTCCGAGAGCGTGCACATGTGAGCCAACGATTAGATTGCCAAGAACTTAACATTGGAAAAATCTCCTATTTGCGTATGTAGTCTATCTACCCCCTCTGGACCTACATAACGATCCTTCAGCCATAGACGACCGAGAGCGGTGCCAAAACAAGGATGCCTCGCCATCGTTGTCCTTGGTGGCCGCGTGGCTTTGCTGATAGTAACCTCATGCGGCAGCGAGGGGAGTGCTTGGAGGGCCAGGAGTGGCCAGGTCTTGCGAACCACTCTAGTTTCCCATGAGAGGCATTTTCACTCATGCACTGGATATTTTCTTGGCAAGTCCGAAGTGACTGTTTAAGGACATAAATCATACAACACATTGCATATTTCGGACATAAAAAATTTCATATTGTTTTTGTGTCAATATGTGCAAAAATCACATAAAAGTTTTCTTTAGTAGTGAAGTGGCAAATTGTACATGGTGATGATCTAGTCGTGCAAATGTGTGAGTCACTACTAGTACATATGTAACGCTTCAGGCACCACAAAAGAAGTGTTAATGAAAAGTCTAGGAACATGTCGTGGTATGCATGGAGGATCGGTGTAACCTGGGTTGGTTGGGGAAAGAGATGTGAAAGTAATTAAAATTAGTTGTGATGTGAACATGGCGAGTCATAAGTTGTAGTGCAAGGTAGAACAATTGTATGGCTTAAGAACTACCCTTGAAATCACCCTGACGATAAACTCTTATTACCCAACTATCCTTATTTAAATATTATCTTTCCGTGCAAGAAAGCGCCAAATAAGAAATCGAAGCACATGAAGGAAGCAATGAGAATGAGAAGATGACAAGTGATAGCTCTAGTAATAAATTATCCCCAGTTTACGCGAGTAGTCGTTAGGAAATATATACCAAAGAGGCAAGGAGTGCAAAGTATGTTCATATACTGACCCAACTCCGCACTCCGTGTAAATAAATGGTGCGCACCTATGACTAAGGTTTTAGGGTTTAGGATCAGGATGGCAGCGCTCACAACTGTTGGTGGACCGAGGGCCGCCATGGCAGATAGTGGTGTCATGGTGGTGGAGGTTGGCAGCGAAGAGTAGTCTAGGACACTTGGCTATGGTTGCTTAAGCAGATAGTTGGCCTTGATGCAATGATATAGGGTTGGTGAGCTTCAGGTGAAATCCTAGCACCGGCCTTGGATGCCAGCAACGACGAAGTCATGTGACCTTGTTAGTCTCCCTTGAGGCATCGTCATGGGGCCCCTTCTCCTCCCATGTCATTTGATCTCTTTCTCTCTCTCCGGATGAGAACCTAAGTTTTAGCCTTGGCCGAAATAGGCATAGGCGGTGTACTCGTCCCTTCCCCCATTGGGGTGTCGCATTGGAGTATGATCTTCTGCTAGACGTTGGTGGTTTGTGTGTTGTCCAACTAGGTGAGAGTGTGGCTCTAGAGCCGGTGTGGATGTTTTAGCGGCGGCTCTGGAGACCAATGATGTAAGGTGTCGGGTCTGGTCACGTGGGTGGTAGAGGCGTCGGCTTGCATGGCACGTGGCCTCGGAGTCGGCGAGTGTGTGTTGCTGATGTTTGTAAGTAGAAGCGGTGGTTTCTAAGAGCATGGTTAATAGTATAGTCAACAAACGGCTATATGAAGTTGGCACGTCACTTATAGAATCTTGGCCATGTAATCTCGTGTTCAAGTACACTTGCATTCTTGAAATTTGCAGTCGTCCGAGATGCCAGAAAGTTGCAGCGCACGCCGAACTCCCAACCGTATTGTATTGTTGCTCCCCTTCTCCATCACCCGTACGTCAATCAATCAGGATTTTGGCTTGTCACTAGCAGCACGTACGCATCGGCTGAACGATCACAAAATTAGAGGGTAAAACTCTACGTCCTGCTTTGGTTGTATTGATGATGGGGTATCGAATACAGGTTGATGATCTACCTCGAGATCATTGTGCAAGCTCTAAACCCTAAGGCGAATAGTTGTTCTTCTACGGGCTAAACCCCTGGGCTTATATAGGTACCCAGGGGGAGCTAGGTTACATGTTTGAGGTCGGTTGAGGAGATGCCGAACATAGAGCCATTCTTGGGGTGCACACCAAGTCTTGATGCTTCCAAGATGCTTCAGGCAGGGGCTCGTAGCTCGGCCATGCTAACCAATCACTTCGGGCCGATACCCCTTAGTCCAGGACACCCTCACACGGGGCTCGTGACAAATCTGGAGAAGAGCCTTGTCGCCCCCATTCATTGCTCGGACATTGAGCTTGACTACGTCCTGCATAATTTCCCAGCCAAGCACTATGCCTTCCCGCTCAAATACATTGGTCTGCCTCTGTTGATCCATCGCTTGCGAAAGATTGATCTCCAGTATCTCATCGATAGGGTGGTCGGGAAAACTTTTCCTTGGCACGGGAGACTCATCACTGTGGCTGGCAAAGCTACCCTTGTCAAGTCGGTTCTCACCTCATCACTGGCAACTTTCACCATCACCGCTCTGGTGCCACCGGAGGCCACCTTTATTACTTTTGAAAAACATGAGAGACCTTTCCTTTGGGCGGGATCAGACAAGGTTTCTGGCGGACGATGCAAAGTCAGTTGGTTGTTGGTTTGCAGGCCAAAAAGTTTGGGAGGATTGGGTGTTCTAGATATCCACAAATTTTCGATGGCTCTGCACTTGAGATGGGCATGGGTGCATTTGTGCAACCCTTGTGACAACACTGAAATGGACCTTTTCTACGAGGCCACAACCATTACCATTGGGAATGGCCGCTTGGCAAAGTTCTGGCATTCTCCGTGGCTATGTGGGAAAAACTGAAAGATATTGCCCCCTCAATATTTCAACTCTCTAAGAGGAAAAATTCCGACGTGCACGATGCCCTCCTTGACCTCACTTGGGCCACCAGGATCAACATTTCTAAGGGCCTCTCGATTAATCACTTGCATCAGTTCTATGCTCCGTGAGCTCTTCTGGACCCTATCCATTTGCGTGAGCATGTCCAGGATGATATTTCTTGGAACCTCACCAGCAACCGAGCCTACCCGGCGATCTCTGCATACAACATGCAATTTGAGGGGACAATTACCACCACCATGGTGTCTGTGGTGTGGAGCAACCGGGCACCCCCGAAATGTAATTTTTTGCGTGGCTTGTCATAAAAAATAGGGTATGGACGGTCGGCCTCCTACAAAAGCGAGGATGGCCAAACTATGGGTTGTGACAACTTTGCAAAAGGGAGCCTGAGTCCGCGGCGCACATCCTCTTCAAGTGTAGGTACTCCCATAGAATTTGGGCGGCAGTCAAGCCTTGGCTCGACGTACTGGAATTAAACATTGCGATCTGGGGAGGCTTTCACACGGTCTAGGCCTGGTGGACGACGACGGTTCTTACGCGTGGGCATAAGAGAAAAGCTATTTCATCGCTTCGCATGCTTGTCACATGGGAGATATGGAACGAGCGAAACGCTCGAATTTTTCACAAGATGTCGACTATGCCTACTTTACTATTAGACACCGTCAAACAGGAGGCAGGAAATTGGGGCCTTGGAGGGACAAAACATTTGTGCACTTGGAGAGTAGGCTTTTCTTTCCCATTTGTTGAGGTGTAATGGACCTCCTTGAACTTTGGTGGCTCTCCTTCTTTATTAATGAGACGAGACAAAGCTTTTGCCTTTGTTTCAAAAAAAAACATGGCTCTGGAAGCGGTGTGGATGTTTTAGCGGCGGCTCTGGAGATCGATGATGTAAGGTGCCGAGTCTGGTCACGTGGCTGGTAGAGTCGTCGGCTTGCGTGGCGCATGGCCTCGAAGTCGGTGAGTGTGTGTTGCGGATGTTTGTAAGTAGTAGCGGTGGTTTCTAAAAGCATAGTTAATAGTATAGTCAACAAATCGCTATACGAAGTTGCCACATCACATCACCTATAGAAACTTGGGGCCTTGTAATCTCCTGTTCAAGCACACTTGCGCGCTTGAAATTTGCGGTCGTCCGAGATGCCAGAAAGTTGCAGCTCACACCCAACTCCCAACCGTATTGTATTGTTGCTCCCCTTCTCAAAAAGGATTGTGGCCTTGTCGCTAGCAGCACGTACGCACCGGCCGGCCGGTATTAAAAAATTAAAGGGCACACACGTAGCTCTCGTTACCAGCCGGAGACCGGCAGTGTGCTGTTACGATCGATCGAGCTGAACGAGTGTGAACTGCATTCTTTGTGGGACCAAAATGATCGATCGATGCTTGGATTGATCGTGTGCTGCTGAACTTAAATATTGTTTGTTATCTGATGTGTACGTGTCCACATATGCAACAAACTTCCAGTTTTATACGGTTGGCATTCGTGATGTGGCCTGCACGCAGCACTGTTACGTACGTATTGTGCTTTTGTACGTTCTTGTGGTTGGATGGATTGGCGGAACTTATCCCTGATTTGTCATATTTGGTGAAGCCAACTGTGAGAGAGAGAGAGAGAGAGAGGGTGCAGTGTGGATATGACCGTCCATACTTCTTTTTGACACTGAACGACGGTCACCAATATTGTTTCGGATATTCAAGATTCCACAAACCGGCGCGGGGGTTGGGGGAGTCTAGACATCCGCCACATCGGACTCTAACACCGCCGTCCCATCCAAAGACCCTACCTGGAGCCGTCCCGTATCTCGTGTCCGCAGACATTTAATGGTGTCCGATTTGATGATGTACATTGTAGCTGCCTAAAAGTTAAGAGCACATCACTTAGGAAAGAACTCACAACTTCCAACTTTGCAGAGTGTCAGGCAGTAGCAAGCAGGACACAAATGGCAGAATCACATGTATCATCACAGAACCACATCCACAAGACGAAGCGAGTCAACACCCAGCCTGTTTTCACCACACGCATCGATCAACACAAGCTTCTCAAAAAGACACATCAATCCATACACAAACACAAGCTTGCAATCCTCACCACGGAACGAAGTACATTCATGCATTAACCAAGTCTCTAAAACATGGATAGAAGAAGCAACAAATAACATTCAAACATGAACCAAGTCAGCACCCAACCATAGCAGCGTCCACACTCAGCTGATGAGCATACATAACATCTAAGATGAAGCAACGGCTCAGCAACCAAGACATAAGTTCACTGTACGTCACCTTCATCTCCTGCCATGGCGACTTTCGTCTCCAGCAAGCAATTCTACATAGTTTTTGCAATAACCAAATGGAAGAACATGTACGGAATAAATAATAGAACAAGTCATAACATTATGGAGTTGCAGTAGTGCTCAGCGGCCAACCTTTGGGATAAACAAACATACTGGCTAGCAGAGCTAAAGGCACACGTTTTTGGTAGTAACTCGCGTATATCTACTCCCGAGTTTCTTTCACGAAAGCTATGTGACACCCATCAGATCATCAGTTCCGGAAAACAAAAACAAGTGCAGGTACCAAGCCAGCTCTCATACTGGTTAATCGTTGCGATCAGGTTAAGCATAACTGAATATGAAGTAACCAGTTCGCCAAAAAGTTGCTTTCAGGCTGCCCCAAGTATAATTAAGCGGTGTTTCTGTAAAATAGTAGTGCAGTTATGGTCAGATGACTTGTCGAGATCAAAGATGGATATTTCGCCTTGGTCCTATGTCAAGATGAGTTTCCACACTAGAAACATGTCAAATTTCAGTTCTGCGTGCACAAATTTAAACAACACGACTTTAGAGGAGAGCAAGATTTGGGAGATTAGTCTTTAGCCTATAGCAAGATTGAGAAGAACGCATTCTTGAACAGGTCGCTGCCACATCTATGTATATACAACCGAATAAAGTGTTCCATTTTTAATTCTTATCAGTCATGGCATGACACGGTGTTCATGGTCATGACATTTGTTTTGTACTGTATATTACAAGTGTGCTACTAATATCCATAAGCTAGAAATTTTGGATGAAATTATTTCACATGAATGTTTAAAATGTTAAAACATTAGCTAGCACTTTTAAAGTTTGTTGCTAAATATGTCCATATGTTTTTTACGGAAGAAACAAATTGGTGCGACATACAAGAGTGAATAGTATTTTATTCAAACATGCACAATTTGTTCATCTTAGCATAGAGAGATCAGCTCTGTTTCTGATGGACGGAGAGAACCATGAATTGTTACATACAAGGAAAAATAAGTGATAGAAGGTTCCAACTTATTGGGATAAAAAAAGGCATGGTGAGACTAGTGGCTGCTGGAATGGACATATTTTTTTCCTAAACTGAAGTACACATATGATATCCAAAAGAAAGCTTACAATGTTAACAAAAATACTACCATGGACTTGCCTTTTTTTTGTTTTTCTTTCAGATGGAGAGAAATTTCTGTAAGACAGCCTACATCATTTTATTTGAACTGATTGACTACAGCTGATCCACACAAACGGCCTACCTCAAAGATCCTAAAATCTAGTTTGTGTTTAGGTAAGTGAAGAAGGAAATATATCAGCAGTTAAATGGTAGAAGAAGAAAATTGG
This sequence comes from Elymus sibiricus, assembly GCA_039707655.1. NCBI lineage: Eukaryota > Viridiplantae > Streptophyta > Magnoliopsida > Poales > Poaceae > Elymus > Elymus sibiricus. Next base: position 460,344,633 of record CM077675.1, read on the forward strand.
AGCTGGCATCAAGAACATTCAGAAATATTCATGGTTGCTAGCATAAATAATTAGCAGCAAAATAGTAGTGGTGACTCACCTTAATTAAGATCTTTTAGTTCCATTTCTGTAAAATACATCCACTGCTTTTCCAGCTATCAGTTCCTTTTAGATTGATAAAGAAAAAGAATTGTGTGGTGAATAAAAGTACAGCAAATTGCAAAAGAGACATGACAGTAGAGAGAACTGAAACCTGTGAGACAGACATCCAGTAATTTTTCTAAATTTTCGAGCCCTGGCTAGCTCTAGCTGCTTCTTCCTCAACTGAACCTCCAACGACGACGCTGCTCCACTCCACCATTCTCCCTGTCACTGTTCTGGATAAGAGATGCCTCCATGGACCTCCTTTCTGGAAGTAAGCAGAAAAAAGGACAACAGGCGCCCAAAGAATAACGGGCTGAAAACAAAAACCAATAAGGCAAAGCGGGCCCGACAATACAAACAAGGCTGGCTGTTCGAATCTGGATACAAATCATGCGATCAGAAAATCAACTGTGCCCCAATTGAAAAACAGTCAACTGTTTTTTTAGGAAAGATACCATTTGTTAACACACACCAATAATAATTCACAACTGAACAAAATGATGAAATGTTCATACAAGTGGACTTGACATAACCTAACGATCGATGATAAGGCAATGCATGACAAAATGTACACGCTTAGATTTGCAGGGAGCAGTCTACACCATTTACCGGGAATTTGATCCGGCCCGAAACTAATGTCCATCCCAGCTTTTAGCAGTTCACTCCACCATATCAGCAGCACCATCAGGCTCCCCGGTCTCTGAGTCGACAGCCCTCCGCTTCCTCGACTGCTGGGACCTGATAAATTCTTCAATGCGCAACTTGAGATCTGTATCTGGTATCAACATGTCTTGAGTGAGCTGGGAGCGGTTGAATGGATCAGTGCCATCACTGAGCAAATGCCGAACAATAACTGGTCGATCTATTGTGACCCGCGACGATGGTAGTATCACAGGATCTTTCATCAGAGTATACTGAATCGGATCAAGAAATTCATCTGGTATGTCCCCAAGGATAGCCTCAGCATCCATGGCCTCAGCGGCAGCAGCCTTTGCTTTATCTGCAAGTTGCATAAACTCCTGTATGATTTGGGGATCTACCCCAATCTTCCACAAAATATTAGATGCGCTAGCAAATAACTGCTCACTGTATGACCTTCCGTCCTTTGAGATTGCAGCTGGGAAGATGGCTTCCTTATCACCCCTTGCAATGTGGACATAGATGGTAGCAATCTGTTTCAATAGCTGCTTTGGTTTGAACTCATACTTCTCTGGATCTTTTACAGTCAATGATTTCCTCTGGGGACCAGCAAGCTGCAAGAGGAAGTAATTTAACATGCTCGCCACCCTTTCCACCATTTCTGGAAGAAGCAAAGGTGCTGGAATTTGTTCTGACGTGAAAGCAAGCATCCCAACATCCTCATTTGCGAGCTTCATATCAAATCGGGCAATATTCTCTGACTGATGAAACGCGCGCAACCGCTCCTCTCTTTCTTCAGCAGGTCTGCCATCCCATGCAACAGTATTAGCCATTTCAGCCTCTATTTCCTTTAGCTCGAGAATCCTTTTCAAACTCTCATCAAGAAGATAGATGCTGTCATTGATAAGGAAGTTCAGAAAATTCAAGTAGACACCCTTTTCTTCTTCTTTAGCCATTTGTCTCCAAGCATTTCGATGACTGGGGACATCCCATAAATACTCAAGAAGCTCAGCAATGTTGTGTCGAATATTAAACTTGTCAAAGAACTGTGTATGGGAGCCAGTGAATTCAATATCCACATAAAGCTTTAGAAGATTCTTGACAAGATAATCGAGACATAGTTGGTGCCCCTCAAATAACGAGGCTGTGGATTTCAAGCCGCTTCTTTGTGGCATCCAGCTTTTCAAAACTTCAACCATCTTTGCTTTCAGGTAAGGATTTTTAATGTAAGAAGAGCTCGCCATGAACATGATGTTGAAATTGAGAAAATCATCCAATGGGAAGCCTTCCAGAGCTTTTGGAATTCTAGAGGTTAGAGCAAGTAAATCCATTGCATCATCAAGAAAATGCTCCGGTATGCAAGAAAATTCCTTGGGGCATTCTGATGGCAGAGGCATCTTAAATCCCCCAACTAGGCCTACTGACCACAATATCATTAATCTGTAGAAAGATAGTGCACGCTGAAGAAAAGCACTGTCCCTTAGTATCTGAGATTCATAGCAGAACTGTTCTTGGGATAAGGCTGCAACTATCTTCTCCAAGCGTTTTATATCTTGCTCAAGCTGTGGTGAACTTCCTCCTTGATCTCTGATTGCTTTGTTTGCTTCCAAATCATCTTCACACCTTGCGAGTTCCTGAGAGATATGTTTAAGATCTGCCACAGCTTTCATCACTCCCAAGTTAAGTACCCTTGCCGTCATGAAAAAACATTCACAAATAAATGAGAAATTCTCTGTGTTTGCCTTTCCACTGGCATTATCTTGGCTCCAGCTCTCTATCCATGATGAGACTTCTTCAGAAGAGGCATTTACAGCGGTCAAGCTCTTGAAATCTACTCTTTTGTTGCAGAAGAGGTACTTGACATCAATCTTGCCCTTCATCGACTCCATTTTATCCAAAAAAGGCTCGCATAGACGGAGCATGACACCACTCAGATTGACAAACATACCCGAACTTGCGCATTTCAAAGGGTCCACACGCATGCCAGATCTTCCTGCATTTGTGTTTATCACCGCAGCCAGATATTCAAGGACCTTTTCTCGAGTATCCGAATTCTTAAGCAGCACTAGAAGAACATCCCTCAGCCCATCCTGCAAGCTATTCATAACATTTTGTATTGCTGCAAATGATGACAGTAAATCAGCCGGACGGCGTGTAGATGCATCGGAGAAGCACTGTTGCCCAACATCAGGCTGGCTTGCAAACTCACGGTCGGGGATAGCACTGACATGGAAGAAGGCCCCAAGCAAGCTGCAGATCTCCATGGTTCTTCCTTCCCCGATCAGCATGATTTGATTCTTAGGAATCCACTTGGGGTGCTGTACCAGAGCCTTGGCGCAGTTGGGGATCCCCACCAGCCGCTTGAGCACACGGAGAGGCCGCTGGAAGTCGCCCAACGCGGACACCTTGTCGACGCTCTGCCTCAGGCGCTCGTACAGCTCGCCCATCACCGGCTCGACGGCGTCATAGTCGGCGCTCCCGAAGAGCTCGTCCAGGAAGCCCGGCGGCGGCGGTGCGCCGGGGGCCGGGGCAGAGTCGAGCGGGTCGGCGGCCTCCGCGAGCAGGAAGACGAGCAGCTCGGCGGCGGGGTGGGGCGCGTTGGGGGGCGTCGGGAAGGTGTCCGGATTCCCCGCGACGATGCGCGCGTAGGAGAGGATGAGCCCGCGGACGTGGGCGATGGACGCCCGCAGCCGCGCCTGGAGGGCGGGGTCGCGGATCGTGGAGATCTTGCGGGCCTCGTCGGCGGCGCGGCCGAAGGCGGCGGCGAGGAACGCGAAGGGCGGCGGCGAGGCGTCCGGGAGGGAGAGCCGGTCGATGAGGAGGCGCTCGGCGGCGTCGCGGAGGGCGAGGAGCGGGCGCGACTCGGAGAGGAGCTCGGCGGCGGTGAGCTCGAGGTAGGGCACGGCGGGGTTGGGGGCAGGCGGGGGCGTTAGGGAGACGAGGAGGATCTTGCGGAGGATGATGTCCTCGACCTCGTCCGGCGAGCGCTGCGGCCGGGACGGCGACGGCGACGGCGCGGACGGGGACGCCATGGAATCGGCGGCGGTCGCTGCTGCTTCGACTTCTACGGCGGAATCTCGCTGGGGTTTCGAGGGTTTGTTTTGCTTCTTTTTTTCTCTACGGGAGGGTGGTTGGAGCAGAGGCTACGCCGACACGTCTTTTCTGTGAACGGAAGCGTCCCGAAGGACCCAGAATTTTCCATCAGATAAGCTTCAAGCCTTCAACGCATACTTTGCACCGGGACCCAAGGGAAAACGAAAATTACAACTGAGCCCCTGGATTTTGCAAAGAGAACCCCAGAACAGAGGGATAAAACGCGATCAGGTCAAAACCAACTCCTTCGCAGTTGCAATCTCGTCATCGCCGAGGACTATGCCACTTGGGACGATGGGACCTCCGTAGCTCCAGTTCCGACGACGACGCACGTCTGAAAACACGAGCATGGAAATCGGGTCGGAGTTGCATTGCCTTCCCTTATAGACATTAAGACCGTGAGGAACAAGAGTTGTTGCCTTCGGTCATAAGACTTGATGGCGAGGAGGTGAAGGTCCGCAGCCGGCAAGCGTCATAGCTCCTCCAGGAACGTCATCAATGAAGAAAACCACTCTCGTTTGCATCTTCCATTTTCCTTCTCCTCCTCGTTTTCTTATTATCCATCACCATGGTGCCTTTTGAAGGCTATGCCGACACGCACAAGGAGAGCATGTATCCGTGCACACCTCTTGTAATACAATCCGATTAGATGATAATGTGGTTTGGACGGCGGGCACCGGAGAGCTAGGTAGTTTTTTATTCTTGCAAAAATGGTATTTTTATGCATAAGAAAATTCTGAATTTTTCTGTACGAGTATATTTCATACTACATTTGAGCATGCTCTATGACATGCTCGCGTTCACCGTTTTCACACATTTACTTAGGCTTACCCCTTTCACCACTAAAGCTACATGCCTCGGTTTTCAACACTTCAATCTCGTGCTTTCATAGATACCTCCATGGTTGGGTGGCTAAACTTCTATCAAGAGGAGACGGACTCACCCTATCATCTTTGTTCTAGATTCGTTAGTCATGTATGTCATGTCTGTCTTATGTCCTTCAAAAAGTGTGTTAACAAATCTGGATGCCATTCACCATGCTTTCTTCTGGACGAATGGCACGAAGGATGAAACATGCACCGGGGCTCAATGCCTAATCGCTTGAAATAATGTTTTCAAATCAAAAATATATGATGGTCTAGGCTCACAAACTTGTGCATTCAAAATAGCTGTCAATCAGTGAAGTTTGCCTTTAAACTCTTGCAGCTTCTTGATTTACCTTGGGTTATTAGAGCATCTACAACCGGACTTAGCAAATATGACCCCGGACTTAGCAAATATGACCCCCTAAACGCCTGTGGACGCGCCCGGTCAGTGACCGGGCGTGTCCCCTTTTTGTCCGTCCGCGCAGTCACACTTCTCATTTTCTTCCTCGTATGTCCGGTCACTTGCACGTGATTGATGGAGAGGAAGAGAGAGAATGAAAAGAATGAATAAAGAAAAAGAAAAGGTGGTCCGGGGTGGGGACGCGTCCTACGTGGCGGACTGACCGAGCGCGCCCGGGCCCATTCGCGAGCCCTCATATCCTCCCTATATTTGAGATAGATATGAGGGTTTGCGGACAGCCCGGGCGTATAGGAATGATATGAGGGGTCCGGTTGGATCACTTTTTTCCTTCTCTCTTCTGTCCGATCACTGACCGGGCACGCCCGCGGGCGTATAAGAGGTCATTTGAGGGGTTCGGTTGTAGATGCTCTTAGTTGGTACCACTATAGGTACTCCATTCACGTAGCCTACAAAACTTCAAACCCCTCCTTCCTTTGGAAGACGGGTAACCCACAATGTCCCACCCTACAAACAATCACCTTCATCCTCACGGATAACGTCATATTTACCTTCTTTCGGTCAGACTTTTAACTAGTAAAGCAGAATCTCCAAGTAGCCTTTCCAAATTTATACTCCCCTCTATAACTCTATAATTGACAAGGTTTTGGTGGCTACTATATGGCAGGATGGATGGTTTATTGTCTAACTCGAGGAACCGCCTCACCAATATTGCTTCTTTCGAGTGTTGGATGTTGTATTGCCTTTCTTGCAGGATTTCACCTCCAGGTATTCTAATGATGAGCACTTCCTCATACATTATCCCTCTTTCATCCCGAGAAACGCTTACACCACCACCGTCAAGCTCGATGAAGACTCCAAGTCTCCAATGCCAATTCCATCTGGTCCTTCAAGGTTTGTACCAAAGTGGAACATTTCACCTAGCTACTCTTACAGGACTGCCTAAACTCCAAGGCAAACCCGCACCATGAGAAAATTGCCGCCTCGACGTCTTGCCCATGTTGTGGCGTTACACTGGAAGATGCCACCCACATTGCTCTAATCTGCCTTGCGGATGCTCAAGTGTGATTGGACATAGGCCTTCAGATTCCCCTCTTAATGAACCTCATTTGGAATGCAGCTACCCATACATGTCTTGTCCCCAATATCTGGAATTCTATATCGTTCACCATTCTTTACAAAACAAATGCAAGATTTTACAAAACAAGTTTTAGTGACTTCACTAGCTCATATATATGATGCAAATTTGTGAGATTCAATTTTTCTGTCGTTAATGTTGTGTAGTTAACTTAAAGCTTTTCTAGTTAGTTTTGTTGTGATGCTAATAGACCAAATTTCCATGGAAAATTTGGAAACTATAGTTCATAGCACCCCCAAATTTATAGTTCACGGCAACTAAAAATATGTTTTTGCCATGAAAAATCATAATACGCTGCGATGGCAAGTCAAATATTGTTGTCGTGCTAAAATTATTTTATCTTGCCATGCCGAATAAATTTTAACATGTTTTACATGGGAACTCAATATGTGTTGTGATGTCAACTCAACTGTTGCAGCCATGTCTAATTATATCTTGTTTGCGTTGCCATGACAAGAATATGTAATACTCCCTCCGTCCGGTGAAGAGTGTACATTTGGCTTTAAAATTTGTCCACAAAAATGTGTACTTCTACCTTTTCAATGCACTTTAAAGTAGAAAAAAAATGTTTCTCTCTCATCACACGGTAATCAAGACCATAACATTTTACACATGGTCTCCTTAATTTCTACATGCACTTAGCTCATTGGGGTCTGGGTAATTGAAGAGGAGAGATATGGTGGCTTGTACCTTTCCAATGCATTTTTTACTCCACTTAATAATTTGTCCTACATTTTCTATATGTACACTTTTCATCGGCCGGAGGGAGTATATTGCCATGGTAGCTCCGTAAAACTTGTGATGGCAACTTTTTTCATGGCACTGTTTGGTAGTTCTTGACATGGCAAATTGTAAATAACTTTTTTTCATGGGCAAATAGTATGAATGTTTTTTGAAATGTTCACATGGCTAGTTGTTTCTCATGGCAAATTGCATGAATGTTTGAAATTTCACATGGCAAATTGTTTTTCCCATGGGAAATTGTTTCTAATTACAATTTCTCATGGCATTTTTTTATCTGAATTTGCCATGCGGGTGTATAAATTTGCATTTTGAGTTAGAGAACTGTTTTTTCACATACACACTATGTGAAGTTTGACATCCATAGCAATTTTAAATTTCTGAGACATGGCATTTTGCAGTGTTGGGCCATGGCTAGATTTATATCAATGTCAAAAATTTCTTTTCAGAGCCATGGTAAATTTTATAAATTATATTGTTTTTTTTAAATGGCAATTTTCGTTGCATCATATTCATGGTAGTTTTTTCATCTTTTTTTCATTATCAGAATTTTTGTGTAATTAAATTTTTGGGCCTAGCCCGCTTAATAGTTTTGCTCTTTTCACGCACACGACCCATGTGAAAGTGTCATGATGATTTGCGTTGAAGCGCCTATTTGGCGCTCTTTGCGCCAGTCACTCGCATGGTCGCTTGCATGGGCGGGCCCACCATTGTGCTCGATCACTCGAACAAAAAAGAAAAACAGTGGCTACTTCTGAACGACTGCTAATAAAACATAAAAATAATTAGAAAATCCAAAAATGAGAACAAAATTGCGAAGTCAAAAAAGTTAATGCATTTGCAAAAAAGTTCACGAATTCGCAAAAAGTTCAAGATAAAAAAAAGGTTTCATGAATGTGCAAAAATTTCACGGATTTGAAAAAAAGTTCATCAATTTAGGGAAGAAAGTTCACAAATATAAAATAAAGTCATCGATTATGAAAGATGATCAGCAAATTTGAATTTTTTTATGAATTTTTAAAAAAAGTTCACAAATTTCAAACAAGGTTTATTGATTTGAAAAATGGCTTACCGATTTTGAAAAAAGTCCATCAATTTTGAAAAGAAATCATGAACTTGAAAAAATTCATCAAATTTGAAAAAGAATTGTTAACTTTGAAAAATAAAAAGGAAAAGAATACATAAAAAAAATAGAAATATAAAAAAGAAAGAACAAAATCAAACAAAGCCCAACCAGGACAAACGAAAATCAAAAGAAAGAAAAAGGGAATCGGGTCGAAAGCTTCTAGAAGCCGGGAAGAGGTCTCTCCCATTAGACGCGTAGATAGGCCGGCTTAGGTAAAGGGCCTTGAGTGCTAGTTAGTGAAATGGACGGTAACGGGCGCTGAAGGCGTCGAATAGGAAATCCCTGTGTTGGGTCGCTACTTGATCGGACAAGATCACTTTAAAGGCATGTTTTTACTATGTTGAAGTTGATGCTTTTTTTGGCCCAGATTTTCTACTAGGACGTGCTTTTTGTGTAACGAGAAGTTTAATTGTGACGAGCGGGAGGGAGTTCATGCTGAGGCTTTTTTTTCACTGAACGAAATTCGTTGGATCTGCTTCCCATCGAGTGCGAACAAGATGGGCTCCCAAATCTGAAGCTCGGTCATTATTGGGGCCCTTAAAATACAAAATTGTTGCGACCAACATGTGGTTGGATGGTTAGAAGGATAGTCGTATCCCTTGTCCACCAGAGTTTAAGTTCCAGACTTTACATTGGTTCTCATATTTTCCTGGATTTAATCTAGGCCTTTTGGTGATTTGCGTTTAGTGCGAGGAATTGTTCCCGTCGACTATAAAGGTGTGTCTGACGACTTCCTCAATCTCAAGACGATGTGTCAGCTCGGTCTCTCAAAGGTTCTCATAGGGATAGGGTATGCATGCGTGTGTTCATAGGGATGAGTGTGTGCTTATGTATGTAAGCAACTTCGATTATACTGTGTTCAAAATACAAGATTGTTAATGATTTCTTACTTTGAACTTCTATGTTTAAAGATCGTTCTGTGAGAGGGTGTCGTTGTGTCTTGACGGTAATACCTTTTCTCGCCCCATGACACACTCTTGTAAGTAGTTGCTAAAACAAGGAGGCGCATGCTTAATGGATCGGAATGATAGATTCATAAAATAAATCCATAAATTGGAGAAAATAGAAAACTGCGAAATAAAGAAAGTTAATGCATTTGAAAAAAGTTCACTAATTTGGAAAACAAAGATCACGATTGTGAAAAAAAAGAGGTTTCACAAATATGGGAAAAGTTCACGAATATGAAAAAAGTTCATCAATTTTGGAAAGAAAGTTCACAAATCTGAAAAAGGTGGTCGATTATGAAAAAATGTTCACCAAATTTGAAAGTTTTATCGATTTTTAAAAAAGTTCACTTATTTCAAACAAGGTTAATCGATTTGAAAAATGGCTCACCAATTTTGAAAAAAAATCCTGAACTTGAAAAAAGTCATCGTTTTTTTTGAAAGTTCATCAAATTTGAAAATGTGTGCATTATGGAAAATAAAAAATAAAAATTAAACGTATATCTCTCCCTAATAATAAAGCAGCTATCGCTTCTGCCGTACGTCGTCGGTCATTTTGCAGAAAAGCCCTTATGATATTGTGTATTCAACCCGCGATCCCTTAATTAAGTGGAAAAAACGTTTCGTCTTTTTATAAAAAAAACCCTGGGCAGCGTCGGCAGCGGCTGCGCGGCAGCGTCCGCCCCTCCTCCTCCTCCCCACCCTTCTCCTCCTCCCCTCACTGCGCGGATCCGTCGGCGGCGGGGTCTCTGGCACGCTGGCGGCTCGGCTTCGAGCTGGCTCTGCTTTGAGCTGGGTCAACGGCCAGGGGTCTCCGGTGACGGCGAGGAAGGCTGAAGCACGGCTTCCCGGGCGGATCTAGGGCATCCGCGGCGACCTACGCAGGAGCTCGCCGGAGCCGGGTGACGGCCGATGGGCGCGGGTGACGTAGGGATCCAGCGCGGCGTCGCGAAATCCTTGCGGTTGCAGGTGCGAGCCACTCGTCAACTGGAACCGCGCTTAGGACGACAACCCCGTGGAGAGAGAGAGCCTCTCTTTCATCTCAGCCGCGACCCAGCCCACCTCACGCGAGCCCTCGCCGCCGCCACCTTCTCCGGCTGATTCTGGCGGCTGCCAGCGGCGCGGACCACCCTCCCACGAGCGCCTCCCTCCGCTACGTCGTCCCCACCGACCAGATCCGTGGCGGGCGTCCTCCAGCGGCCACCCGCAGCCCTCTTCGTGGCTAGGGTTTGGTCACGCGTGCGCCAGGAGAGGAAGGCCGCGGCCGTGGAGCTTCCCTCCCCCCTGCTCGGGACACCATCGAGGTCCGTTTCCCCTCTCCTCTCCTCTCCTCTTCAATTTCTTCTTCTCCCCTCGAATCTCCTTTTTATTTGCTTGTTCGATTTGGTTCGTGGCAGGAGCAGCAGGCCACCTCCAGTTCCTTGCTTCCATGGGTGCAGCAGGTTGAGCGGCCAGAGGAGAGGAGGTGAAGGAGCAGGCCAAGATCTACCCCTCTTTACCTCTCACCCAGCACCAAGACGCCCCCACGCACAAGGTACCCCCACCCTCTAGATCTGCTCTTCCTCCTGTCAGTTACTTCATTCTCTGCCTGCAATTTTATGGGCTGTGTGGTGTGATGCTTTCTCTAAGAACAAGCCCTGTAGATTTATTTTGTCTCCCTTGCATTAACAAACATATTCAGTTAACATGTTTTAGAAAATAGTTCACGAAGACCTGGATCTCAGATTTATTTACAATTGTAGCTTTACGTTTCGAAGGATTTGATAGTGGGAGTTTTAGCTATGTGTTGATCAAATGCAATATAATCTTTAGAAGTTTGCAAACAAGAAAAAAAACAGATTCTGGCAGCAAATGGTTCCCGCATCAGTTTTTCTATTACGAATTTCTGTAATTTGCTACGCCTTCTGTTTCAGCTTTAAAAAATATTATTCTGTCAGTTCCATTTTATAAGGAGTAGACATATTTCAAGAAGTAAGTTTGACCATCAACTTAGCAAATATCAAAATCATATCACGGAATTCATCTTTGAAAGAAGTTTCCAATCCTACAGTATGATTTTGAACTTACGTGAGTCATATATGTTATTTGATTAATTTATGGTCAAATTTAATCCCAAAATATATGCACGTCTTAGAATGGTAGGAGTAATATTTTTCTTCTCAAGGTTTTAAGAACATGACGATTGCAATGCTTTTCCTTTTAATTAGGTGTTGAAAGCTATTGGTGGTGTTCCACGTGCCTCCGGTGATGACCAGTGATGGTAATTTAAGTTGCTATATTTTGGTTGGCAGATGGTTCTTATGAGAACACTTGATTAACTTGAATTCTTTTTGTTTCTAGGCCGATGAAATTGTCAGACTAGAAATATTTTCACCGTTCACACATGGTTATCCTTTACTGCAACATACATAGTTCCTGTAGAAAAGGTATCGTTGTAATAATTTGTATATTCTAATAACTTTTGGTTGTACACTTCAGCTCTGTTAATACTCCCAAATGGATATAACCTTAGCAAATCTATATAATTTTTTGGCTGCTAAATCGTAAATGTGAGAGAATAAATAATTTCTGTTAGTTTAGTTTTTTACTTTGCCTTTACTAGATTTTAGTAAGGCCGATTTGAATATGTTTATGTGTGTGATTTATGTTAAACTCACATCTCTGTTACGTTTTTAGCTTCTATATCATTTGTAACCGACGCCCAATTCACTTTTTAAGCAGATATGATGGTTGCCATCATCGGAGAAAATTCAGCGGACTACTCCCAGCTATTCGATCATTCATTCTATTAGTGCAATGCTGGGCATTAAAGCTAGGAGAGGGTTAAACTATTAGTAATGCAAGGCGCTCTTGCAGTAGTATCACCTGGCATTCGGTGGCCAGTGCTGCACAACGACACAAGTATATCATTTATGTGTTTTCTTATGTTGAAGTAGTCACATCCTGATAGTCAAGTATTTATTGATGCTTTGGCCTCAACCAGAAGCTCCATAACTCTGCTACTTCTGATGTCCTCCTTAATTTTCGTCTTCTAGATTTATATCTTTGTCATTTGGTGAATTCAGGTTCTGTAGTCTCCCATTTGAGATTTTAATTTACTTTGGTTCACATCTAACTGCCAGAATTAGTCACAGATGTCAGTGCACTCTGAAAGTTAGAACATGGCCGGGTCTGCAACAATATTACGATTTATGTTACTCGATGTACAGCCCATGCTGTCGTCCTTCTTCAGGCTTGATCTTCTGTCGGCAAGTAGTCTATACAAAAGGTAATAATTGAGCGTTCAAGGACGATGTAATTACTGATTATGATATTTGCATGTAGTAGTTAATCAATTATCGGCTTTTTATGTGTTTTCTGTTCTTCCCTTTTATTTTGATCTATTGATCTACTCCCTCTGTAACTTAATATAGGACATTTTTTGACACTGTCAGACTGATCTAAAAATGTCTTATATTAATTTACATAGATAGTATTTGCTAGCCCCCAAAGTGTCATGTATACTATGTATAGTTGTACTACTGGATTTTGTCTTCTACCCATAGAACAGACTGCATCATGGATGCTTTGAGAAGTACCGTCTGTGCACTTCTAATTCATATAACATGCACTCATTACTTGATATTTTCAGAGGTACACTTAACCACTTATTTGTTCAGATTTTCCTCACATTTGTCTCGAGTAATTAATTTATATATTGATTGTCTTCTTAACATCTTCATAAATTTTGTCATAAGATCAAATTATGAGTTTACTACTGCCCCTTATATGGTTGTTCAATAACTTCTTTGCTATATAGCTAATGGTGGCGCTTTTAACCATTATATATTCCTATTCACGTTGTTAGTTAATCTTTGTTGCCGCCTTTTATTGCCTAATGATGCCTCTTCACGCACTCTTCTTGCCCAGTTCATGGACGGAGTGGTGTGGTTGAGCCTGATGAGGAAAAAAGGATTGCAACAGTGTGACGGGGGCTCGGTGCGGCTGTAGCAAGGAACAACTTATAAGTTCTGCAGCACGGGATTATCAAGTAAATAAATCATTGATCTGGTATTGATATTTTTAGGCATCCCTTGGTAATTGTTTTAGTCTTCTTTGGTGGTGTCTCCGTCGATCTTAACTGGAACATTGGCTAATTATATTTTGTAATGGGACTTTGCATGGGATAGAGACTGATTGTTATTTTTTTCTGAGCAGCGAATAGGCGCAACCCTTCGTGATTTTTGAAGTTTGGACAGTGTTATGAACCCTTCGGCGCCTAATCCCTAGATTATTGGAGGATCAAGATGGTGGCCATGAGGGTTCCCATCACCGTGGCTGCCAAGCTTGAGCTACTCAAGAACGCCCCCAAGCTGGTAAGCTTCTCATATCTTCCGTCCTTTCTGTAGCCGTTGCAAATCCGCATTCAGTTTGCAGCATCAGAAGAACACAAACCCCGTCTAGCATCATACAATAATCATCATTGTTATGGATACAAGAAAGTATAGATATTTTCTTAGGCAGTATCTGAGCATTATTGGCTTCTGATCGTGGCCAAGCATAAACTGACATAGTGACATCTTTCAGAAATTTTCCAAATTAGTTCAATTACTGTGTTGCAACATTTTACCTTTTTATAGGAACCGAGTCACACACAAAAGGGCCGAATTTTCTGGCCGAATAGCTTGAGTTGTATTTACGGTCCCAGGAGAGTCACTAAAAGGATCAGAACTCACATGGCTAAATTTCCATTGCCTGTCAGTATTAACATGAAAGCCTGCTACTCCAAGGTCACTGGTGCCATCGTTGAAGATAATTGGCAATGAATCTGAATAAATCTTTTGCTTGCCGCCATAGTTTACAGCAAAGGAAGTTATAGGATCTGCAATCGACCACCAGATGAGGGACGAGTAGACATTAGTGTGGATTGTAGAACACATGTTAGGTTCTGAAGTGATAGGATTCAAGTGCAATTTCGCAAGATTTAACAAGTCTTTGATCTACATGACAATATGTACACCAATATAGTAACTGACGTTATTAATACATGATTAATTGAGTATTGGAAGCCTAATAGCAAGAATTGTGTCTTCAAATATCAAACAGTGAAGCTTTGTTATAACTTACTCCCTGAACATGATTCTCTAAGAGGCCCCTTTTCTACTTTTTTCTTGTTGGCGGCAACATGTTTCTACTAGCAGTTGCAGTGCTCTTATTATTTTATTTCCACAATATCATCATGTTTTGCTTAGTTGCTGTTGTGGTGCTCTTATTATTGTTATTTCCAGAATTATTGACATTTCGCAGATGGTGTAATACTATGTCCCTTCACATAAAGCAAACCTTGTTCATGGCTAACTTATAGAATAGCAGAAACAGAGTTCAAAAACCATCAATCGCAGGAACACTCTGAGCATGTATTTGATTCCGTTGAAGACCCAATATATGATGAAGTGCTATTTTCATTTGCTAGGCTGGGAACCATGAAAAAGTTAGGATTGCAGTAATCATGCTAAATATATTCAAGCGTGTTACTTTTATATGCATATATCAATTTACAATGTACACGCACCATTAGGTTTGGTCTTGTATTTTCCTCTGAAGTTGGGTTCGGTACTTTGCTCACTCTTTTGTTTTTGAACAAGTGAATTTCTTTTGCTGGAGCGTTTCAGTGAATAGGAATTTTGTTCTGAAGCTACAATTGAAGCTTACGATCTGTAAAACATATGGGAATTATTTTGCTCTATGTCCTGTTGCGGCTCTTGCCAAACAAGTGTTTATTTTTATGCCTAAAAGGAAGTACGTGCTTTCTAGAATAAGCTCCATGATATATATATGCATTGCCTGTGTTGACTGCTCCTAAATTATAACACACATTTGCAGGTTCATATATGCATACTGTACAATTGTGGTAGAAGCACTTGTTCTTATTCTTTTGTCTAATTAGAGTTTTAAATTTGTGTGGTAGCTGATTTCTCTAGCTGCATATTAGTTACAAAACATGAGCCTGTGAAGAGACAAAGTTCTAGCATTTGCTTCAAATCTGATATAATTTTTCAAATAGATCCCAAAACTTTCTAATCAGATACTACTCGCACATTTTTCTGTTTTACTAGATGACGGTGCTCACAAATATTAGGCTACTATATTCACCCTACGATAGAGTATCTTCATGAATCGTTTCTGATAATGCCGGACAGAAATGGCGCTCCGAGACCCAAACCTGGTCAACCTTGGCTCATGGAAACTATGGTTTGCTCCGTAGCGAACCACGGGAATGGGTCGCTAGCGCAGGAAGCATCATCAATGGCGCCAACAACATCCAGCAATACTGCAATACACTGATGTGTCCTTCCCAACGGTGGTTCACTTCTTTCCCCAGCCTCATCTTTACTGCATTACTGCGTATGTAGGTGGTGGCAGTATGGCAGCAGCAACAGGGGAAATAGGTTTTATTAGATTATCTATCACAAAAGTGTATTCAGTGGAGCAAGGCATGCAGATTTAACTAATCAGTAAATTAAACCCTGAATCTGAATGAAGGGCTCCTTGATTAATTTGTCCACAAGTAGTCCAATGATTCAGGGGTTTAGACTTTAGTCTTTTTGGATTATTACAGGCAGCAACCCTGCTTTTGAGCACGCCCAAACAAGTTGAATCAGGGTCTCTGCTTTTGGTTGTTCAAGTTTGAGGTAAATCATTATGAACAGTTGTATTTCCGGTGGCACCTAAATACATTGGTTGATCTGCACCGTACTCTACTCCTATTGATTGATGATCACAAGTCACAACCCAATCTTAAATCTATTTGATTTGTATCGTTTAGTGTTGGATGTTGCAAATGAAAAGAAATTGTACTGTCATTCATCAATTTACTACTCAGTCTGGCCTGAATGCATGACTTCTGTGTGTCAGAGAATCTGTGCCTGAATGCGCCGTCGCCTGGACTTTTGAATCTTATCCAATTGTCTGGTCATCATTCCGTTAGCTGTTCGACTGGAGCACATTCTCTCGAGAGAGCAGGCGATGAATCTAACTGAACCTTCTTAGCTTAGAAACAAAAGTCGTTCTCTCGATGAACCGAGAATTATTGCGGTTAATTTGTCAGCCATTGTGTTCCTTCTGTACTTCAATTCTTGGTTTGTGTTGAGTTGGGGGCTTTTTACAGTCTCACAACACGAATCTCAGTCAGTCTGAAATTAGTTGTTTTTCGGATTATCAAGTGAGAGAAAGATGGCCCTTCAGTTGCTTTAGCAATGTATGTTTAGGGTTTAGTGAGATTTTCTTCCTGCAAGGTGCGGTTCTCCGGGATAGATTAAAAACCAGTCACATTCAATATGTTGTGAAGTCTCCCATTTTAGTTCAAATGCTACCTTACCAAAAACAGAAAACACTTTTTCCATCGGAGTAAGATAACAAACATGAAACCAGTTAATCAGTGTATCATAGATGATTGCTTATTTCTGAAGGACCAGGGCGCTCTCCCTGCAGCGGAACTACTTGGGCGTCTCAGACGACATCATGCTTCATACTGAAGTTGAAGAGCGTAGCACGGTTGATGAGCTGAAGCGGCGGGTGGAGTTAGACTGCAGGTCCATTGCGCTCCTATGGAGGGAGCTGGAGGAGGAGCGGAGCGCCTCCGCGATGGCGGCCAGCCAAGCCATGGCCATGATCAGTAGGCTGCAGGAGGAGAAGGCGGCGATGCGGACGGAGATGGCGCAGTATCGGAGGGTCATGGACGAGCAGAGCGCGTATGATCGTGATGAGGCCGAGCGTCTGGGCCTTGAAGTGCTTTGTTTAGGGCAAGCCGAAATAGTTAAAAAAGAGAGAGAAAAAACTCTTCCCAACCAAACAACCAACTATCCGTAAAACCCTAAAAAATGCCCTAAAAAACTATCCGTAAAAAAACTTAACAGAGTAAATATAGTTTAAAAATGTTCACAGCTTTACATATGTTCACACTATTTTTGTTTCAAAAAAGTATGTTCGCACCTTTTAAAAAAGCTTAAAAATTCACAAAAAAAGTTACACTTTTACTAAAAAAATACTTCGATTTAGAAATGTACGACAAAAACAAAGTCTGTTTAGAAAATGTTCTTTGTAGAGAAATGTTCCAATTTCATAAAAACGTTACTATTCTTAGAAAAGTGTTCCAATTTTAATGAAAACTTTAACTTTTATTAAAAATAAGAAAATTTGCACGTTTAACCTTATCATTGACGTTTAGTAAAGTTGGATATAAAAATAGTGCACGATGGCACATGAAGCAGGTTGTGCTCCTTTTTTCGCCCGGTACAACGCACGGGCATTTGTACTAGTAGAATAAAAAATAAGAAATATAAAAGGAAGAAAAAACGAAACAGTACCATTCTAGGAAAAACCAAAATTGAAAAAAAAAGGAAACTGTGTAGCTTCGAGAAGCCGGGAAGAGGCCTCTCCCGTTACATACGCAGATGGGCCGGGCCAGGTAAAGCGCCTTAAGTGGCAGGGGAGATGCATCTTAATGGGCGCTGAAGGCGCCGAATAAAAAATACCTGCGTTGGGCCATTACTTGATCGGACAAGATTGCTTTTAAGGCATGTTTTTTACTATGTTAAGTTGGTGCTTTTTGTGGCCCACTTTTTCTACTAGGACGTGTTTTTTGTGTAAGAGAAGTTTCATTGTGACGAGTGGGCGGGAGTTCACGCTCGGGCATTTTTTCCACTGAACAAAATTTGTGGATATACTTCCCATCGAGAACAAAACATTCGCTCGGATGGGCTACCAAACTGAAGCTCGGTCACTATTGGGGTCCTTAAAACACAAGATTGTTGCGAACCAACCGGTGGTTTGATGGTTATGAGGACATTTGTATCCCCTGTCCACTAGAGTTCAAGTCTAAACTTTACATTGGTGCTCGTATTTTCCTTGATTTAATCCAGGCCTTCCGGTGATTTGTGTTCAATGGTAGGAGACGATCCCGTCAACTACGAAAGTGTCTGTGGCGACTTCTGCAATATCAAGACGATATGCCGGCCCAGTCTTTCAGAGGTGCTCATAGCGGTAGGGTGTGCGTGCTTCCGTTCATAAGGATGAGTGTATACATGTGTATGTGAGCGACTTCGATTGTACCGTGTTTAAAAATACAAGATTGTTCACGATTTCTTGCTTTTGAACTTTTGTGTTTAAAGATCCTTCTGAAAAAGGCGCCTTGTGTCTTGATGGTAGTAACTTTCCTCGCGCCATGACACACTCTTGTAAGTAGTTGCTAAAATAAAGAGGCGCACGCTAAATGGATCAGAATGATAGAATCATGAAATAAATCCAAAAAATTGGATAAAAATCATGAAGTAAAAAAAGATAATGCATTTGAAAAAAAGTTCACGAATTCCGGAAAAGTTCACGATTATGAAAAAAGAGGTTTCACAAGTATGGAAAAAGTTAATCACTTTTTAAAAGAAAGTTTAGAAATTTGAAAAAGTCATTGACTATGAATTTGTTTTCACCAAATTTGAATTTTTATCGATTTTGAAAAAATTCATAAATTTCATACAAGGTTCGTAGATTTGAAAAATGGCTCGGTGATTTTGAAAAAAAGTTCGTCAATTTTGAAAACAAAAGATGAATTTGGAAAAAGTTCATCGGTTTAAAAATAAGTTCATCTATTTTATAAAAATAGTTCATCAGATTTTTTTAAAAAATGTGCATTTTGAAAAAGAGAAAGGAAAATAATGCAGAATAAAAAAAGAGAAATAGAAAAAAGAGAGAAAAAAGCAAACAATACCAGTCCAGGAAAAACCAAAATCGAAAGAAAGAAAAGGAAAACCGGCTGGGAAGCTTCTAGAAGCCCGAAAGAGGTCTCTCCTGTTACACATGTAGATGGGCCGGCCCAGGTAAAGCGCCTTCAGTGCGAGTTAGTGAAATGCACGTTAACAGATGCTGAAGGCGTCGAATAGAAAATCCATGTGTTCGGTCGCTACTTGATCAGACAAGATCGCTTTTAAGGTATGTTTTTTACTATGTTCAAGTTGGTGCTTTTTCGGTCCACTTTTTCTACTAGGACGTGCTTTTTGTGTAACGACAAGTTTCATTGTGACGAGTGGGTGGGAGTTCACGCTGGGCCTTTTCTCCACTGAACTAAATTCGTTGGATGTGCTTCCCATCGACTGCGAACAAAACGTTTGCTTCGACGGGCTACCAAATCTGAAGCACGGTTAGTATTGGATTGGAGTCCTTCAAATAAAGATTGCTGTGAACCAACCTGTGGTTGAATGGTTAGGAGGACAGATGTATCCCCTGTCCATCAGAGCTCAAGTTTCATATTTTATATTGGTGCTCGCATTTTTCTGGATTTAATCCAGGCCTTTTGTTGTTTTGCGTTCAGTGATAGGAGACGTTCCAGCGACTACGAATGTGTCTGTAACGACTTCGTCAATCTAAGACGATGAGCCGGCTCAGTCTCTCTGAGGTGCTCATAGCGATAGGGTGTGCATGCACGTGTATGTGAGCGACTTTGATTGTACTCTTTTTGAATTGTAGTAGTAATATCTTTCCTCGCGTCCCGATACACTCTTATAGCTAGTTGCTAAAACAAGGAGGCGCACGCTTGATCGGAATGATAGATTCATAAAATAAGTGAGACAAACTTGGAACAAAGTCAACAAACTAATCATGTCGGTCTGTTTGTTCAACCCTCCAAGATGGCATAAACTCAGGCCATGACACCGCACTGCAAGTCTCGTGCCATGCATGCTACGTTCGGCCAGTTGCTTCATGACGATCAGCAGCGGGGCATGGCCGCGAGACCGCCGCGCCATCGACGACGGCCACGTTGCTCGCTTCGCCGCCGCCGATTTTCACCATCTCCTCGTCGTCTTCCGCGGTTTCGGTGGCAACGATGTCCCTTCCCTTGCCCCAGAGCACCGTGTACAGGCCCACGACTATGAGCACGGCGCCGATCATGCTGGAGGCAGGCAACCACACAAACCAAAACACATATATGAGCAATCAGTATACGTACGGGATCACCAAATTGTGCAATGATAAGTGCATCGGTCGATGGAACAGTCGTCGGTACCTGCCGACGCGTATCTTCTCGCCGAGGATGCCCCAGCCGACGACAGCGACGATGATGAGCATCATGGGGCTGAACATGGACACGAACACCGGCCCGCGCACCTGGATGCACCACGACATTATCGCGATCACTATCCCTGACGCCACCACCCCCTGCATATGTACATGTTCAGTTCCAGTTCCACCACAGCATATAGAAATTCACATCGTGTCCAATGATCTGGACATGGTGAGAATGTGATGTTACCGCGTAGAGCGAGCCGATGAGCCTGATGTCGAACCCGAGCGCCCACGCCGAGAGCCTCCGCTCCGCGGCCACCGCGATGACGCCACACTGGACGCTGGCCATCGCCGCCATTAGCACCGTCGTCGTGTACGGAGACGAGAAGGTGTTGGACATCTTCTTCTGCATGCCGACGCCATCTTAAACGACAACTACAATTTCTACACGCGAAACTGCAAATTTTCCTCTTCCTCGTACGAACGTACCTGAATGATGAACCAGACCGCCCAGGCAACGTTGGAGGCGATGACCAGGGCCGCCCCGAGGGCGGCGGTGTGCCCGCCGGCGTGGGCCGCGGCCTCGGCGGTCATGGTGCGCTCCACGTACGGCCAGTGGATCGGGGAGGCCAGGGTCCTGACGAGGGCGCCCCTGTAGAAGGTCATCAGCATGGAGCCAGCAACACAGAGCGCCGTGCCGCCCACCTTGGCTTTCCCGGCGAGGGCCGCCACGGGCTCCATCTTGAGCGCCGCGGCCAGCGCGAAGGTCACCGCCGGGAGGGTGTTGTTCAGCGCGGACGCCACGGTCGGGCGGCTGTACTTGAGGCCCACGAAGTAGAACACCTGGTTCATCGTTGCGCTGCCACAACACCCATCAACGTGATGAGTACGGATGATAATCAGATTCAGACTAATATTGTCAGTTAGACTTTTGCTATTGCTTACATACAAAATTAACCTTAATTTACTTTGGGAGACCATACCTATGGCTACTAGCAAATCGTATTTTGTCCTATATGTAGACTGCGTCCTTTGTATATCTTTTTTTTGGGTGAAAAACTTTTTACATTCTTATATTAGTAATATTTGGAAAACAATACCATGACATCTCATAACAATTTTAACATAGGAAAATTTCTAACTTTCGAATCTAGAACTCATAAACATGGATGGATAAATTTTGAAATTTGGTACTCCCTCCGGTCCGGAGTACTTGATTTCTGTAACTGGATTTAGAAGGCAAGGTTTCACAAATATCCTAGTCTTTGGACTAAAATACTGGGCTTTGCTTAACTTCCCTAAAAGAAGTGTGTCTCATTCGTTCAGTCAGGACTAAAATGTATTTATTCAAAATAAACTAAGAATGGTTGGAGGAAAATGTTTTGCTTACAACTAAATTTAAAATAAAATACAAAAATCAATTGTAAATCTAGTAAAGCCATTTTGGTAAGGTAGCATACACATCAGTTCAGACTTCAGAGCGCAGATGATTCTCAATCAGGTGCAAAAGGGAAAAAAGATCATACCCAACAACGGAGCATACGAAAATTTGTAATAGTGTCTTCTTGCTAATTGAAGCCCAAGTTTTTCTGCATCCATAATTATATGAAATCATATTGCGTCAGAATAGTGAGGGAATTAATTCATTGATGATAGATATGGATGGGCCACTCATGTAGGAAGGATAAATTCACTCAAAGTTGAATGCATAATACTAGCAGTTATTCACATAAATACTCCTTTTCCAAACTAAATGTAGCAATAAGTAGAAAATATGTATTATCTCAAAGATGTGGTACTACCATTGGATTTGCATTCAATAAATGTTTCCAACGATATATTTTTTTATGAACATAACACACGTTTTTTGACCAGATCAGGTAGTATTGTCTATACATGTAGTACATCAAATTAATGCAAACAACTCAACAATATATTAAATACAGGATTTTCTTAAACAAATTGCTTAACCAGAAAGACATCGCATAGTAAATCCATGGCCAAAAAAATGTCAAGAACCGGTAGTTGGGTACATTACATCTTAGATCAAGAAGTCATCTGAAAACAAGAAACTTCCTTTATGAAAGGTGGACTCATCTCCTTCTAAATAAAACGCAGATTTGTAGAACGCCTTGTGCTAAAGCGTGTAACATGACCATCAACAAATCAGAAATTGTTACAGCAAAAAATTAACCATACCGTTCGAAGAAGAAAGCAAAGGGGGCGAGGAAGACGGCCGCAATAAGATTTCGGTAGGTGATGAGCATGTAAGGGCTCATGCCGGACGCCATGGTGAGCTTTGACAACACATTCAGACCAGCAAGACCCAGTTGCACCAGGATCATACCAACGAGAGGCAAGTAGTTACCAACACTCCCCATATCCAGCTATCCAGTTTACGAACGTACCCCCTCGATCTGCAACCCTCTGCTTGAAGGCAGTGATATTCTTGAGATAAGGAGAGGGGTGCAAGGGTACGATTGAGGACTCGGGAGAAGCTGTATAATGTGGCATATATAGAGAGGGGTAGGGAGTACATCTAATGGTACCACAGCTCTGTATTTTCAAAATGGAAGTACTCTTAATTCACGCCGAAATCATGCAGCTATCCTGCAGATATCGTACGTATCTCCCGGGGTAAAGCGTCCGTGTTCATTAGGTGCTTCGTTTACCCGGCTCATCCGTTGGTGTGGAGTGTGAACTTCTTGCACAAACCCCTGCATATATCCTGGTGGCAGTTTGTACTGCTAATTAATGGATTATGAAGAAAGGAAGGAAAGTAGCAACAGAATGCGTTTGGGATAAGGATCGTGAACTAGAAGGTAGATAAGCACGTTGTCCCTTTTCTTTAGCGCCGCTAGCTGTCAATTACTATCATGCAATGTCAACTAGGCATATTGATGACATGATATAGTATTTACTGAGGAAAGGATATGAATATCATATCAGATATTGTATCATGATAAATGAGGTGCTACTGTATACATCTTATTATAAAATAATAAATGAGCTCATCTAAAATACTAACATATGATAATAAACACATATGAAAGTAGTATCCTCACTATGACCAGCCTTATATTTGGTCAGATACATTCTCCTCTTTCCTAGAAAATCGGGCAAGATACATTAAGTGGACAAATAGGAAGGTACCTCTCAAAGTAAATATTCTTTTGTAAATAAGAAAAAAAATCGATAAAGGAAATATATTAATATCGCGAAGATATCAATTACACCCAGCCTCTGCAACAACGCAATACCCTAATGGCATTATGGTTGCACATAGCCAAAAAAGAAGAAGAAGAAGCTAAAAGAAAAAAGAAAAGCCCCGCTACAGAGTTTCAGTCCTTGCAGCAGCAGTACAACCACCACCAAAACAACACCCGAAGTCCAAATTCTCCAAAAGCGCCGTCGTCACCCGATCGTAGATCTTGAATTTTCATCCTGAAGATAGTTCCTACTCTCAAAACAGTGCCTTCAACAAGGTCATTGCCAGGCGCAACCAATTAAGGCCAGGCCTTGGATTTTCACCCTGAGAAGTAAGCCTTTGAACTGCACATGTGTCGTCGCCCCCACTTACATACCACTACTACGAAATCCGAAGCTCCAAGCAAGTTCCTCAACGCCGCAGGCTCCAATCACCATTACTAGTCCTCCAACCTCGGCTTCCATGACATTCTCCGCCTCTGACTTCATCATGGAGCAAAACATAGCTCCTGACGGCAACTGATAGGAGAGCTTCGCGCCGCTCCCTCCTTAACGGAGGACCAATGGGCACGACCAAATAAGCAAATAGCCTAAGATTTCCTCTCCAATGGCTATAATTTAGTTGTTGACAGAATTTTCTCACAAATAAGTTTCGGGGACATGTCATAGAATAATGAGGAGAAATAGCACACCGTACTACAGAATAAAGGTGTGGTATAAAGTTGATCCGACGATTAATATGATTCAGCTCGGAGTTTGGCCTAAGGACAAGTTGGTAATTTTGTAGTACTAAACAGATTTGTCCCATAACCAATGCTTAAGAATACATAGTTATTCAAAAATTGTAGCGGCGGACATGTATCCATCCTCCACTCCACATGCCACCGGCGGCCGGCCCAGGTCCTCCGTCGCCTGCATGCGGCCACGCAATGGAGCGCCTCCGCCAAGCGCCAACCAGCCGCATGTCAGCCTTGTTGGCATAGCCTTGACCTCCGCCACCAATGGGCGAGTTCTTGTCGTCGGTACGTGTGACGCCCTAGATTTGGTGCTACAGTAAACTCTAATTAAGCTACAGTACATGAGGATTAGGCTGCTCCATTTTTGCTAAACCATGTTTGATCATCAATGGAATCAAACCTCACTTAAATTTCCTAATGATTTTCAATATTCTTTTAAAAAGTGAATTTAATAATTTTGCAAACCAGAAAACTAAAATCATGGTTAGGTTACAATTATTCCCTAAGTAATTATAAATTGGAAACCAACTTTTTTATAAAGTATTTTAGTGCCTCAAAACAATTATAGCAGAGGCCAAAAGAATGAATTAAATGCCTTTATAAATTGGCCGCTGCTACAAATCAACCGACTGATTTCCTGGAGAAATCAGTCGGGTCCTGAGCCACTTGACCTGTCACTCACGAACCGTTCGATTGGTCAATGTTGAAAGCTGAACCGCAGCAGCCGCACCGCCGTTCAGCACGGGATTGCAGCAACCCCCTAGTGTTGCGGGCGCCGATTGCACCAGCCCATGGTGTTGGGGACGCCGATTGCAGCACCCCCGGCGAGATTCTCCGGTTGCAGCGCCGGTGAGCGTTGTCGCGAGCGGCGCACCCAGGCCTTGTAGCACCGACGAGATTTAAGAGATAAGTGTGGAGCGGTTTGTGGTCAGCGCGTGGTGTACAGGAAGAAAGACGTGCGATGCTCAGTTGGGATAAGGACGACGGGGGTGGGAGCTGTGATGCGCGGGCCCACCACGACGCGTGGCAAGCGTTAGACGCGGCTTACGCGCGTGATAGATCAGCCGGTCGATTTAAACACTTTCCCTTATAAATTATGGAAATTTCCAAACTTTTCAAAAGGGCCCCAAACTTTTTGTGGTACTACCAAATATTGCACTGCAAATATTGGGACCTATCCCATATCTTACAAAAGTCATTTAGTCCTAAAACTAATTTAAAACAGAAAGATTTAAATAAAAACTGAAAAGGAAAATTGAAAAAAAAAGAGAAACCCACTGGGCACTTAGGCCCAGCTGCTACAGGCTGGCCCGACCCAATGAGGGCGGCCTTTCTCCCACCTCTCGACAGAGGCGGGGGAGGCCATGGCGCCAGAGCCGTCTGCGCGAGATGCGCTCGTTGGCGAGCATCCAACGGCTCCCCTCGCAGATAAGACCCCCCCGACGCTCTCCCTCTCCCCAGCAAACCCTAGCGCCCACCTTTCCCCCTCCCCATCGCTCTCTCTCTCGACCCTGAGCTCATCAGCACGCCACCGTTGCCGCACCGATGCACCACTGCGGCCACCGTCTCCCCGACGCCTTGCAGCAGTGTCAGATCGCCCCGCCGTCGCTCGCTGCTTCGCCTATTGCCTCGAACCAGAGCTGGATCCCCTGCCTCGACGCGCACGAGCTCGTCTTCAAGCTTCGGGCACCGGTGATCACCGACACGATTCGCCGCCGTCGAGCCTTCCCCGAATTCGCTGCCACTCCCTACGGCTCCATCGTGAGCTGCCGCGTCTTTTCCCCCTCTCCCCGTCCTCTTCCCGTAGCTGTAGCCGTCGCCTCGCCCGTACCCAAATGCGCCGCCGCGGAGCTCATCGTCAGCGAGTCTCCGGCGACCATTTGGTCGCGCGTTGCTGCTCATCGGCCTCGCCGCACCGCGTAGATCCCGCCTAGCCGTTTAAAACGCTCGAAAACGAGCCGTAGTGGAGTGCCCGTTCGAGCCCGAACTCCGGTCTCCGCCGTCGAGCTCGCCGTCGACGCTGTGGTTCATCTCCGGCCACGCCGCCGCCCGGGATCGACGCGGCGTTGAACGCCCGATCGAATGGAACCAACCGTACCCCTTCCCGTACCCTGTAGACGAAACCCGGCCCCCCTCCCGTGCGCGCCGCCGCGTTTTGGCTCGTCGGAGCCAGCTCCGGCACGGCTCCGGTCGTCGCCGACGTGGCACTGGCCGGGCCCCACCTTGTGTCACTGCCACCGGGTCCCACTGGGCCCATTGACCCAGTCAACGCTGACGTGGCTGGCCCCATGTCACTGGCATGTGGGTCCTGCCGATTTAAACGAATTTAAATAAATAGATAATCTGTTAATTGCTTAATTAGTTAATTAGAGCACTAATCAGACACTGACAGTAGGCCCCACACATCTAATTAGTCTGTAATTAGTTTAGTTAATCCTAATTAACTAGTGTGTCACTGACCAGTGGGACCCACTGGTCAGTTTGACCAGTCAAACGGGTCAGCTGACTGCTGACGTCATAGTGACATCATGGTGACACAGTAATTTATTTCTGTTAAATTAAATAATTTCAGAATATTGCTAAATCTTTATTTAATCATATAAAATAAACCGTAACTCGGATGAAAATAATTTATACATGAAAGTTGCTCAGAACGACGAGACGAATCCGAATACGCAGTCCGTTAGTCTGTCACGTGCCCCTAGCATAGCGAACATGGAACTTTCCCATCCGTTTCATCTGTCCGGTAGTAGCCCGAGACCCGGAAAATATCGTCAGATATTCTTCCGACCCGTCTGCGACGTGTAGTACTGCGTTAGTGCATGCCTAGCTCTGCATATTGTCATGTCATGCATCGTGATGCATTTGTCTGCTTTATATTTATTGTTTCTCCCCCCTCTTCTCTCCGGTAGACCCCGAGACTGACGGTGCTGCCGGGTACGACTACACCGTTGACGATCAGCCTTTTGCCGCAGAGCAGCAAGGCAAGCAAACCCCCCCTTGAGCATTCCGATATCGCCTATTCCTTTCCCTCTTATTCTTGCATTAGATTTTTACTACCGTATTAGTTAGCTCCGATTCTGATGCATAGCCTGTTTTTGATAAACTGTTACTATACCTGCTCATATCAACTGCTTAGTATAGGTTGATCAATGAATCCCCAGTGACCCCTTAGTCCCAGTTGCCCATGCTTCTTCATCGACGACTCGACGACCCGAAGACCCGAAGACTCGGTCAACCGACCGACGAGCCAGGCCCTTCACATCACCGCACACCCCTTAAGTATGGCACTGCAGAGCTACTACCGAGTGCCGAGGGTGATACCTCACTTAGCACTCCCGGTGTTAATTCTGTAGCGTAGCTAATCGGTCGTGGGTATCGAGGGTGATTCCTCCTTCCCATTTATCAATAGCGACTCTTGTCATACACATACCTCGAGTGGGATCCATCGAGGGTGATTCCTCGGATATCCACTTGGTGTATAAACATAGAGTTACTTTAACTTGACATTGTTTACATGTGACAGATGGGACTGGAGGGACAGGCGGTACCACCCTGGTTGAGGTGGACCTGAGTTCCCGACAGTCTTGAGACGGGTCGGCCCCAAGGGTACCCGTGTGTGAGATGTGATGGGATGCGCCGGTAAGGCATCCAAAGGGTTATGTTGAGGCGTGGACGGGCAGGAGAGGCCCTTGCCACACATCCTCGAGTCGGGGTGACGGGACCGCACTTTATGGGCCGCGCTTGCCCCGCATTAATAAAATGCTAATGGGTTGGGTATTTGATCTGAGTTGGGTCGTTGGCCTTTTTACGCACCAAACCATCGCGTGGGAGAAGTTATGGGTACTCAGCGTCGTTGTATCAGCCGAAGCTCTTCGGACGTCAGCAATGGAGCGGCGCGCGCCGGATTGGACTGGACGGTACAACTCTTGGACTGGAGTGTGCTAGGTCTGCTTCCGGCTGCGTACGCATCGTGCAGGAGCGCGTAGGGCAAGTGGGCCCACGACCCCTGTGTGCTTAGGATTTAGACCGGCGGGCTGGCCTCTTCGTTGAGCCTAGGTGGGGCGACGACGTGCTGCTATCCCGAGGCCGGGCATGACCCAGGAAAGTGTGTCCGGCCGGAGGTGATCAGGCGTGTTGGAAATGCGGTGCACCCCTGCAGGGATGAATAATCTATTCGAATAGCCGTGTCCACGGTAACAGGACGACTTGGAGTTGTGCCTTGACCTTATACAACTATAATTGTGACTTTAAATTGAAATGAATTGTGGCTTCGAAATTGCTTCCTCGCAGGGAGTCGAGGAAGAATCTCTGGGCGTGGTTACTTAAATAATATTGCTACAATAATATGACTATATATGAGATACCAGTCTACTCTCTTCTAATGCTGCAAGATGCCGAAGATGCTAGTCTTCGATAGGACTAGGCCTTCCCCTATTCTTGCTTTCTGCAGTCAGTCCAGATCTCCCCTTGATACTGATGCATACTTAGCATAGTTCTGATGTCAGTCTTGCGAGTACTTTGGATGAGTACTCACCGCTGCTTTGCTTTCTCTTTCCCCCTCGATACGATTACCGCGTTCAGACGACGGAGCCCAGGAGATGGAGTACGCCGGAGACGACTACTACACCACCGCTGGAGCCTACTACTACGTGGAGAGTGCCGACGCTCAGGAGTAGTTAGGAGGTTCCCAGGCAGGAGGCCTCGCCTCTTTCAATCCGCTGCTTATGTTTGTGCTAGCCTTCTTAAGGCAAAATCTTGTCTAACTTATGTCTGTACTCAGATATTTTTTTGCTTCCGCTGACTCGTGCTTGTTGAGCTTTGTATTCGAGCCCTCGAGGCCCCTGGCTTGTAATATGAAGCTGTATGACTTTAATTTGTGTCTAGTGTTGTGTTGTGATATCGATCAGTGAGTCCCTAATCTTGGTCGTACGCATTGCGTGTTTGATTAGCGTACGGTCGAGATCGGGGGCGTCACAAGTTGGTATCAGAGCCGACTGCCTGTAGGTAGCCCCCTTTCCAACTCTTTGGCCGAAGTTGAGTCTAGTCATTCAAAAACTTTTACTAACATAGTTGTGTGGCTTACGGGCCCACTTTTCAATTGGGTGGTATTAGGATCTTTTATTCCTCGTCTATACTCTGGGTTCTGATCTCTCTTCTCTTTCGGGTTAAAGATTTTACTAACTCTAACTCTAGGTTCTCGTAACTACTTCCTCCCGGAGAGCCCCTCATTCCAGATGACGGCTTGGTTCATCAGAAGACTCCGAAGATACTCTCTGATATTCTCCCGGGAACGTATGCTCATCGCGTTTGCGATTTCCTTCCATCGTCAACCCCTATGGATGACTACATGCAATTGTCGCTCATACTTTCATATCCAGTTGCTCTTGTTATTACAAGGTACATCGGATTATCTTACCGGAGATTCGTTCTTCCTCGGTTGATCATGTGTTTCACAGAATTCTTTGAAACGCTATTCGATCTTCCGTAATCCTCAGTAGCCTTTTGCTCTTGACCTTTCTCACCTGCTTGCATTATGGTTAATTCCATATGTCTAGCAATATTAAGTAAATCCTTTGTGGTTTTCATTTGATTTTATTGATTCAACCTGTTTGTGAATGCACGCAGTCATCAGTTGTTTATCATGAATTATCCGTCCAGCTCAGACGTCTTTCCAAACATGAGTTGGTTCTTGACAAATCAACCTGGATTGATTGCCCATCTAAGTCCTTTTATCTTACTTCTATTTGATCGGAGCATCGATTTTCCGATACACCAATTTGGAAAATCTTAATTCCCTTGGTTATTTAAGCATCGAATTATTGGATGTTCTATAATCTGATGCCTTGCATTCTTTCTCCCTCTGATTGGGTACCGATACTCACATCAGATTCCTTTGTGGGACGCCAAAACCATTTTTGGGTTATTATCCGATAGCATCCTTCACATTCAAAATTCTTGTGATGTTCTTCCCCTGATACATGATGCTATTGGTAAATTGTGTCTTCTCCCTCTGGTAAGTTGTATCCTATGCTTTTGTCAGCCATGCTCTTTTGTCAAGCATGTGTTAATTACTCTTGAAGCTTGTGGTATATGTTCCTAAGATGCCCCGATGGGTTGAACCTATGCCTTCCTTAATTCGTGTGAACTCAAGAGTTTTCACGAGCCCTACTCTTCTGGTGTTTTACCGGATAATCTTTCAAAGCTACAACCTGATTTGATACTTTACAACCGTGGTTCCGACCATGACTGTTCTCCTTTGATCCCATTTTCAGACCAGTTTAAGCACTTGTCTTCTGTGGATCAATACATCGGTCCAAGCTTTAATTCTGGTCTACATCCGAGTATTACCCTTGGTATCTCGAGAAAATCATGGAGCTGCATAGCTTCTTATAAGCTCCTCATCAGCTATGTTTTCCTTCACTGATTCCAGTTTCCTCGTGTTCTGAGTTGTTGGACACTCAAGGACACCGATAATTGAATCGAGTCCGCATGGCGATTCAACAACTCTTAGTAATCTTCTTTGCTTATGAGTTTGTGCTCGATCATGTCTTTCCAAGCTGTTTGGCTACATCATCATCGTCATGCTAAGGCTTGACCATGCTATTTATATCCTTCATCCCCGGAACACAATTCCAACAGTGCTCTAAGCTTACATCGAGTTTGCAACGTTAGGTTGGTTGTCTAGAAGGCAATTTCGACTCTGAGCTAGCACTCTAAACTGTGGTTCTGACCACCCTTCGCTTCATCATTTCTTTGCTTGATGTCGTCGCTGATCGATTACATCTTCATGAGACTTCTCGACAAAAGTGTCGTGATCCTCATCAGCATTCTGGGCTCTTCCAGGATATCAATTAAGTTCAAGATGAGGGTAGCATCCTTGTCCGTGGTAATTGGTGTTGTCGTTGGCGACATCCTTGCCATCACCTTTCATTTCTTTGTTCCCGTGTTGTTTCTAACCGGAATACTGACAAATGGAATGTGATGTGCAAATTCAATACTTATGGCATACCAACTCTATCACCTTGGAGTTAATGAACAATAAGTCCATTCTTAGTGTGTTGGCTGTTGTGTCAGCACTCTAACATTGGTCGTGCTACTTAGTCCGGATTTTGGGTGCACCTTTCGATTAATGTTTAATTGTGGATGTTTCCCTCGGGCATACGTCAATATATCATCTTGTTTGACCAATGCCATCACCTTGTTCACTCAATCGTGGAAATCCATCTTTGAGGAAATCTCAACGAATTGTTGCTGAGCCCATCAGCCACATCCTCATCTCCTTCGTGGTTCTTGATGAACATTTAAGCTAGTGTTGGAAACCTTGAAAGCATTATCTTTGTGCCTTGTTCATGAAGAATATGTTTGATAAAAGAAGTGTTTTTCTATAAGTTCACGTGCATTTTTGCCACCGTGCTTATGGGAAAATTTTGTCTCGCTTCCTCTGGAATCGTTCCAATTCATTCAGGCATGTGCGATGTATTCTATGGTTTGATAGATTTGCTACCTTCACTCCATATGTATTTCCTAGCACGCCAGGCCACTGATTGATTTGATTTGTCCTAGTCCAGACTTACACATGGAACTTTGATATCCTCTATGATGGTCCCCAACCAGAACTTGATTGCATTCCATTCTAGAAACTTCCATGTGGGCACGAATGTCTTGGCCTTGTGTTCATATATCTTGCAGTCTGGCTAATGATTCAAGGCTTGCTTCTGTTGATCATTCCCCGAGAATCTTGCTGCATCATCTCGTAGACGTGTGTTTCATCCTTTTTCCTTCTCAGGCCTGCTGAGCTTGAGATCTCCTGACACCAACCAGATCTGAATCTCGGACAGATATGATGGTTGGAACATTATCAAGAATTATAAATTTGGTCTCTATTACTTAGTAAGGTGATGTTGTGGCTAGCACACCTGGCCGGATGACCTATTGTTATAATGCTTCGTTCAACAAGGATTGCCATTCTTCCATGGGAAAATTTTAAGACTTATTTTATAAGTTGTTCATATTGGATCCTTTGTGTATCCAAACTCCATCCTTTACTCGAAACACCATATCATTGCTATCCCGGAGCATGAATGTGGCATATCGATCTTCAAAAGGAATAATGTAAGCTCAATGCTAATTGTTTCTTGATCAATTATCCAAACGCCATTGTATGGGCATGTCATGGATTTCCCCCTGCCTAAATGGTTATCTACTTGCTATCCTGTCATGTATATCATACTCTGAATTTTCCTTGGGAAAGATATACTCCTAAAACTTGAGTATAACCACATTTTCCTTTCCATTGGCCTGTTTAATGTGATGAACACATTTTTCTTTCCATTGGTCTGTTTAATGTGATGATCACATTTTCCTTTCCATTGGTCTGTTTAACCTTTCTTGAGATTATATGATCTAAGAAATATTAATTCTCTGTTTAGGTAAACACCTCGGTGATCAATTCTGTCAGTAAGGCCATGTTACTAGTGTTGATAACATTCCAGTAACCGCCGGTGGACGAGAACTTTGCCTATTGGTCTGCCTCATTTCGACGAGCAGGAAGATGGTTCTCTTCGTTCCCCGCCCTTGGTACCGATGCTGTTGCCGACATAAATGACAGGTTATCCTCTGACATGTCTTGCTACCATGACCGTGCAAGATGTCACAGCTCTTCTTACTCTTAATCCACATGATGGTCCCATAACCCATAGTTCCACAGGATCGAAACCTGACTCTCCTGTACATCTTTGTTTCCAAAGTATCCTTTGCACTTGGCTTTGTATGTAACTCCCCAGCCACCGTCCAGGGAATGATCTATTCTAATATCAGACGCAATAATTATTTTTGTTGCTCTGAACCCCTTTTCACCTTCTGTTTGGGCATCGAATGATTGCCTACCCGTTTGAAACTTTGACACCGTCGCATTTTGCTCTTAGTGATTCCTCGAGTCTTAACTTGAGAAATAAATCTGGTGTTCCTCCCTGAGTTCGCCGTCAGATGCCCAGCTTTGTTTAGATTCGTTCTTCCAGAGTTTTCCCGCTAATCTCATTCGTAAGACGATGAAGATCCCGAAGAAAGGATGACGACTCCATCATGATGACCTGAAGCAGGAACATGAATATATCAACGAAAGGGATCAACTTCTTCGAGAAGAACAACAAAGACCAGAAGATCCGTTAGAACCTCGTAACCAGAACTTTTTCCCTTACCCTACCTCTTAATTCTCGGGACGAGAATTCTTGTTAGACGGGGAGAGTTGTGACGCCCTGGATTTGGTGCTACAGTAAACTCTAATTAAGCTATAGTAACATGAGGATTAGGCCGCTCCATTTTTGCTAAACCATGTTTGATCATCAATGGAATCAAACCTCACTTAAATTTCCTAATGATTTTCAATATTCTTTTAAAAAGTGGATTTAATAATTTTGTAAACCAGAAAACTAAAATCATGGTTAGGTTACAATTATTCCCTAAGTAATTATAAATTGGAAACCAACTTTTTTATAAAGTATTTTAGTGCCTCAAAACAATTATAGCAGAGGCCAAAAGAATGAATTAAATGCCTTTATAAATTATGGAAATTTCCAAACTTTTAAAAAGGGCCCCAAACTTTTTGTGGTACTACCAAATATTGCACTGCAAATATTGGGCCCTATCCCATATCTTACAAAAGTCATTTAGTCCTAAAACTAATTTAAAACAGAAAGATTTAAATAAAAATTGAAAAGGAAAATTGAAAAAAAAAGAGAAACCCACTGGGCACTTAGGCCCAGCTGCTACAGGCTGGCCCGGCCCAATGAGGGCGGCCTTTCTCCCACCTCTCGACAGAGGCGGGGGAGGCCATGGCGCCAGAGCCGTCCGCGCGAGATGCGCTCGTTGGCGAGCATCCAACGGCTCCCCTCGCAGATAAGACCCCCCCGACGCTCTCCCTCTCCCCCAGCAAACCCTAGCACCCACCTTTCCCCCTCCCCATCGCTATCTCTCTCGACCCCGAGCTCATCAGCACGCCACCGTTACCGCACCGATGCACCACTGCGGCCACCGTCGCCCCGACGCCTTGCAGCAGTGTCAGATCGCTCCGCCGTCGCTCGCTGCTTCTCCTGCTGCCTCGAACCGGAGCTGGATCCCCTGCCTCGACGCGCACGAGCTCGTCTTCAAGCTTCGGGCACCGGTGATCACCGACACGATTCGCCGCCGTCGAGCCCTCTCCGAACTCACTGCCACTCCCTACGGCTCCGTCGTGAGCTGCCGCGTCTTTTCCCCCTTTCCCCGTCCTCTTCCCATAGCTGTAGCCGTCGCCTCGCCCGTACCCGAACGCGCAGCCGCGGAGCTCGTCGTCGGCGAGTCTCCGGCGACCATTTGGTAGCGCGCTGCTGCTCATCGGCCTCGCCGCACCGCGTAGACCCCGCCTAGCCGTTTAAAACGCTCGAAAACGAGCCGTAGTGGAGTGCCCGTTCGAGCCCGAACTCCGGCCTCCGCCGTCGAGCTCGCCGTCGACGCTGTGGTTCATCTCCGGCCACGCCACCGCCCGGGATCGACGCGGCGTTGAACGCCCGATCGAACGGAACCAACCGCACCCCTTCCCGTACCCTGTAGACGAAACCCGGCCCCCGTCCCGTGCGCGCCGCCGCGTTTTGGCTCGTCGGAGCCAGCTCCGGCGCAGCTCCGGTCGTCGCCGACGTGGCACTGACCGGGCCCCACCTTGTGTCATTGCCACCGGGTCCCACTGGGCCCATTGACCCAGTCAACGCTGACGTGGCTGGCCCCATGTCACTGACATGTGGGTCCCACCGATTTAAATGAATTTAAATAAATAGATAACCTGTTAATTGATTAATTAGTTAATTGGAGCACTAACCAGACACTGACAGTAGGCCCCACACATCTAATTAGTCTGTAATTAGTTTAGTTAATCCTAATTAACTAGTGTGTCACTGACCAGTGGGACCCACTGGTCAGTTTGACCAGTCAAACGGGTCAGCTGACTGCTGACGTCATAGTGACATCATGGTGACGCAGTAATTTATTTCTGTTAAATTAAATAATTTTAGAATATTGCTAAATCTTTATTAAATCATATAAAATAAACCGTAACTCGGATGAAAATAATTTATACATGAAAGTTGCTCAGAACGACGAGACGAATTCGAATACGCAGTCCGTTAGTCTGTCACGTGCCCCTAGCATAGCGAACATGGAACTTTCCCATCCGTTTCATCTGTCCGGTAGTAGCCCGAGACCCGGAAAATATCGTCAGATATTCTTCCGACCCGTCTGCGACGTGTAGTACTGCGTTAGTGCATGCCTAGCTCTGCATATTGTCATGTCATGCATCGTGATGCATTTGTCTGCTTTATATTTATTGTTTCTCCCCCCTCTTCTCTCCGGTAGACCCTGAGACTGACGGTGCTACCGGGTACGACTACACCGTTGACGATCAGCCTTTTGCCGCAGAGCAGCAAGGCAAGCAAACCCCCCCTTGAGCATTCCGATATCGCCTATTCCTTTCCCTCTTATTCTTGCATTAGATTTTTACTACCGTATTAGTTAGCTCCTATTCTAATGCATAGCCTGTTTTTGATAAACTGTTACTATACCTGCAATCATATCAACTGCTTAGTATAGGTTGATCAATGAATCCCCAGTGACCCCTTAGTCCCAGTTGCCCCTGCTTCTTCATCGACGACTCGACGACCCGAAGACCCGAAGACTCGGTCAACCGACCGACGAGCCAGGCCCTTCACATCACCGCACACCCCTTAAGTATGGCACTGCAGAGCTACTACCGAGTGCCGAGGGTGATACCTCACTTAGCACTCCCGGTGTTAATTCTGTAGCGTAGCTAATCGGTCGTGGGTATCGAGGGTGATTCCTCCTTCCCATTTATCAATAGCGACTCTTGTCATACACATACCTCGAGTGGGATCCATCGAGGGTGATTCCTCGGATATCCACTTGGTGTATAAACACAGAGTTACTTTAACCTGACATTGTTTACATGTGACAGACGGGACTGGAGGGACAGGCGGTACCACCCTGGTTGAGGTGGACCTGAGTTCCCGACAGTCTTGAGACGGGTCGGCCCCAAGGGTACCCGTGTGTGAGATGTGGTGGGATGCGCCGGTAAGGCATCCAAAGGGTTATGTTGAGGCGTGGACGGGCAGGAGAGGCCCTTGCCACACATCCTCGAGTCGGGGTGACGGGACCGCACTTTATGGGTCGCGCTTGCCCCGCATTAATAAAATGCTAATGGGTTGGGTATTTGATCTGAGTTGGGTCGTTGGCCTTTTTACGCACCAAACCATCGCGTGGGAGAAGTTATGGGTACTCAGCGTCGTTGTATCAGCCGAAGCTCTTCGAACGTCAGCAATGGAGCGGCGCGCGTCGGATTGGACTGGACGGTACAGCTCTTGGACTGGAGTGTGCTAGGTCTGCTTCCGGCCGCGTACGCATCGTGCAGGAGCGCGTAGGGCAAGTGGGCCCACGACCCCTGTGTGCTTAGGATTTAGACCGGCGGGCTGGCCTCTTCGTTGAGCCTAGGTGGGGCGACGACGTGCTGCTATCCCGAGGCCGGGCATGACCCAGGAAAGTGTGTCCGGCCGGAGGTGATCAGGCGTGTTGGAAATGCGGTGCACCCCTGCAGGGATGAATAATCTATTCGAATAGCCGTGTCCACGGTAACAGGACGACTTGGAGTTGTGCCTTGACCTTATACAACTATAATTGTGACTTTAAATTGAAATGAATTGTGGCTCCGAGATTGCTTCCTCGCAGGGAGTCGAGAAAGAATCTCTGGGCGTGGTTACTTAATAAAATTGCTACAATAATATGATTATATATGAGATACCAGTCTACTCTCTTCTAATGCTGCAAGATGCTGAAGATGCTAGTCTTCGATAGGACTAGGCCTTCCCCTATTCTTGCTTTCTGCAGTCAGTTTAGATATAACCCCTTCCCTTGATACTGATGCATACTTAGCATAGTTCTGATGTCAGTCTTGCGAATTCTTTGGATGAGTACTCACCGCTGCTTTGCTTTCTCTTTTCCTCCCGATACGATTACCGCGTTCAGACGACGGAGCCCAGGAGATGGAGTACGCCGGAGACGACTACTACACCACCGCTGGAGCCTACTACTACGTGGAGAGTGCCGACGCTCAGGAGTAGTTAGGAGGTTCCCAGGCAGGAGGCCTCGCCTCTTTCGATCCGCTGCTTATGTTTGTGCTAGCCTTCTTAAGGCAAAAACTTGTCTAACTTATGTCTGTACTCAGATATTTTTTGCTTCCGCTGACTTGTGCTTGTCGAGCTTTGTATTCGAGCCCTCAAGGCCCCTGGCTTGTAATATGAAGCTGTATGACTTTAATTTGTGTATAGTGTTGTGTTGTGATATCGATCAGTGAGTCCCTAATCTTGGTCGTACGCATTGCGTGTTTGATTAGCGTACGGTCGAGATCCGAAACGTCACAGTACGAACATGTACGATGGACCAATCTGTTGGATTGATTTGGTTTGGATTTTGGACACACGCGCCGTACAACCAATCTGCTGGAACGGCTGCATCTCCAGGGAAAATTTCCACGAGTCCCACTTCGGTACACCCCTCCTTAAAAAGCGTATATAGGACAATATTGATTTTTGACAAATCGTATCAACTATTGTATGTATTATGTACCATGGGTCGCCCGCCGGATGTATACGCCCATTCCTGGGCCTGGCTCATTTATGTTTTTTTCTCTTCTTTTTTAACCTTGAACCCAACACTCCACCTTTAGACCTGCAGGTCACAACCACTGGAACACCCTACCTGTTGTGCGACTTTACTTCTTTCTACCTTCTTATTGGAAACATAACGCTAATAAAAAAACATGTGTTCCAGTCTGCTTTTTTTGTTTCTCCGATTTTCTTCGGAATTTTTTGTTTTTATTTTTTCTTATTTTCCTTGTTTACTTTTTTTCTTAATTCGCAAACTTTTTTAAAATTCATTAACTTTTTAAAAATTTGTGAACTTCATTTAAAATTTCATGAACTTATTTTTGTAAAAAATATTATAATTCCAAATTTCTTTGGTAACACAAACAATTTTTGGAGTGCTAACATTTTTTGAAACTTCAAAACAAAATTTGAATAAATAAATAAACTGGCGACCAATTTTTTAAACAGGAACATAAGACGAACATTTTTTGAAATTTCTGAAAATAGAAACATTTTCTGAAATGGCCGAACAAAATTTGAAGATATGAACCGAATAGATTTCAAATATTGTTAAAAAATAGAACAAAGACATCTAGAACAATTTTTGAAAAGCACGAACATTTTCTGAAATTCTCGAACAGTTTTTAAAAATATGAACATCGATTTGAAAAAAATCAATCGATTTGAAAAGAAGTTCACGAGTTTCACAATAAAGTTCACGAAATTGAAAAAACAATTATCGATTTGATTTTTTTTAAATGAAAATAAATTTCATGAAACTAAAAAATTCATTGATTTGAAAAAAGTTCACAAATTAAATGCTTTTTTCACACGCCCGACTGGGAGAGTCCATTGTCCAGGACGAAAACGCGAAAACAAGGGAAATAAAAATAACATATTTAAGTACATGTTTAACTTATGATTTTAAATATTTTTTTTCTTCAAACCTGGCATGGAGGCCTACCATGGGGATGGCCACCTGCTGGGAGAAGTAGAAGTCATTTCATGAATATCAACAAAAAATCATGTTCAACGGAGCGTGTTCGGGTAGGCCAGAAGGCTCTGCTAATAGCACACTCTTTCCTCGACATCCTTGAAATGACCCCAATTTTTCCCTGGCCTTGTATGACCAATTCAAGGCACCATGCCAATTTGTATGAGTTTTTGACAATTCTTGCATTTTCTAGGTGAAAAATGACCGATAAATAGCCGGACGTGACACAATTTGCATGTCGTGTCGGAATTTGTTTAAACCTGACAAGAACGCCTACGATTGGCGTGCCCACCCACTAGAAAAGTTAGAGTCATTTCATGCATGTCCAAAAATAGACCATGTCAAAAAAATCCCGATAAATGGCCAGAAGTGTCGACTCTTGCACAGGGTGTCGATAATCGTTTGAACCTGGCATGGATGCCTATCATGGACATGGCCACCTACTTGCAAAAGTTAGGGTCATTCCAAGAATGTTCAAAACAAGATCATGTCCAATAAAGATTGTTCGGGTAGGCAAGAAGGATCCACTCGAAAGCATGTTTTTTGACATCCGTAAATGACCCCAAACCATTTTTCCACAAGCTTCTATGAACACTTCAAGACATCATGCCAAGTTGTTCGAGTTTCAGACAATCCTTACATTTTCGGGAGTTTTATTGGTGAAAAATGGTTAATAAATAGGCGGATGTGTTGCAACTTGCATATGGTGTCGGGATCGCTCAAACCTGGCATAGATGCCTCATATGTCCATGGCAGCGTACGGCAAGATGTTGATGTCATTTCTTCATAGTCCAAAAAGACAACCAGTTCAGGGGAGTGTGCTGGACTAGGCTAGACGGGTGCATCCATAAACATGTAGTTTTTCCTAATTTGAATGCTTATTTTATTTGCAAATCCTGTTATTATTCAATCCGGTGACGTTGGCCGGAAGCCAGCCACCGGACATCACGGACACGTCCAGCCACCAGCCACGGCCAGATCTGGCCGAGGCCAGCGACCCCATCCTGGTCATGGCCGTAAGCACAAAATCTCTCCTATCTGGCCAGAGAGCGCCGCCACAAGACGATCCTTGACCTCCACACCCGACCACCGCTCGCCAAGTCCCGTCGCCGTACGTCCAGATGCGCATCTAACCGGGACGTCGTCGGCCGCCACCAGGTCCTGTCGCCCACAGAGCAAGGAGAAGCCACGAG
Organism: Elymus sibiricus; assembly: GCA_039707655.1. Lineage (NCBI taxonomy): Eukaryota > Viridiplantae > Streptophyta > Magnoliopsida > Poales > Poaceae > Elymus > Elymus sibiricus. The sequence goes on from CM077675.1 coordinate 460,384,568, forward strand.
AGATGGGCCCTGCCGCCGCCATCAGCCACACGGGCCTCGTCTGGCGGCGTCCTTCGGCGGCGGCTGGAAAGAGAGGAGCCCCTCGCGTCACCCTGGGCAGGAGCGACCGAGGGGTTCGGGCGTTCTGTTTGCATACGTATTACGAGTCTCCGGTCTATGGTGCTCTCTGAGTGTACTGTCCTTTCTGAGTAGGTTTCTACTCTAGATCTAAAAAAAAAAAGTAAATCCAGAGAAAACGCATCCTCGTTATCAGTTCAAGTGCTCGACGTTGCATGAAAAGTATGTTCCGATAATCAATTCTCGTCATTATGCAACAAGCCAGCAGAAAACCACAATCACCAATTCACCATCATGTCCCATAATATAAGAGCATTTTTAACATTACACTAGTGTAAAGAACGCTCATATGAGACGGAGGGAGTAACAAGCACGCAAGCACGACCAACATCATGGTTTTGTACATTTTGATTCTAAAAGATGATACTACCTTTTCTCTTTCACGAAAAAGGGTTTTCCCCCGCTTTGTATTACAAAGCAACCAATCGAACCATTCAGTGATAGGTGATGGGGCGGAAGCAGCACAGTCACGCCCAAAAGAAACGACAAAGAAAAAACAAAAGAAACAAATGCCGACAACGGCGGATCAACAAAAACGAAGAAGCCTCGCGACCGCTGCGCCCACCGGGGATCTTCCACCAAGCTCCAAGACTCCGAAGCACCGGCACCAATCAACACCTCCAAGAAGGATCACGACGATGACGACGCTGCTGCCAAGGGTTTCCCCCGGTAGTTGACGAGGCGAGAGGAAGGGTAGCCCCCGACGCCCTCCAGGAAGGTCAGGCGGCACCCACAGGCGCCACCGCGCCGGTGTCGGCCATGCCGACAGGAGTTTCCCCCGATCCCAACCCGCACCTCGGGCGCTCCGGAGCCTGCCACCAAACCAACCACCACCCTGCGCCAACACGGTCTTGAAGCCCCTACGCCGTCTCACCACGGCACCGCGAAGTGAGGACAGCACGGCGATGATTCGAAGGCGGGACTAGGGGCAGCAGCACCGTCGGCACGCGGGAGGGCTCAACCTCCACCGTCAACGACGGTAGCTGTCCGGACGCAATAGCAGGATCACACCAGGCCCGTGGGCCCACAGGCCCGGCCGGGCCCTCATAAGCCCGTAAAGCTCCCGCCCTCGCGCTACTGCAGGCACGCCGTCGGCGCCGCCGCCCCACATCCGAGCTGCTCCTCCTCCTCACCGCGCAGCAGACAACGAGGCCACGCCTGGGGGCCGGCCCGCTAGGACCCAGATGGGGCCCGCAGGGCCCAGATCTGGGCCGGGGGCACGCCGTCGGCCACCCTGCGCCACCATGTCGTCCCGCCGCCAAGGGGCGGCGCCGCCACCACGCCCACCGCCGGCCGCCGCCGCGGGGCCGCCGTCCAGCCGAGGAACACCGCCGCCGCCCCATGCCCCGGGCAGGGGAGCCGCGCGCGCGGGGACGGAAGGTCCCGCCGCCGCCAGCACCACCCGGGCCCGCGCCAGGGGCGTCCGCCGGCGGCGGCGGGGAGGAGAGGGGGCGGAGGACGGCCGAAGGGAAGGGGTGGCGCGCGCCGCCCCGGCCACCTCCCGAGGAGGCAGCGCAGGGGTGGATCCGGGAGGGGGGGAGAGGGGGGCGGGGGGAAAGGGAGAGACGGGGGCGGCCGGCGGCCGGCGGCGGCGGGGCGGGCCTAGGGAGGCCTGCGGCGGCGGGGTAGGGCATGAGGAACCCTAGAGGGGAGCGGGGGAGCGGGGGAGGTTACCTTTTCTCTTTCCGTGAGAATGACGGACGAGTAAAATGGAGACACTGCATGGCCACAAAATACATCGAACTGAACACTGTCCCTAACAAGTAACAACACTGTAATGTCTGCTGACACAAATATTTATTTATTTTTGAAACGGAGGCAAAAGATTTGCCTCATCTCATTAATAAAGAAGGAAAGTAACAAGGTTTAGCTTAAGAACGAGGGCATTACTCCTCAACAAATGTGCCCATGCACTGCAGTCTACTCTCGCGGCATCAAAGAGCCCAAATGTTTGGCATCGGCGGTGACCCACAACCCGGCCTCCACCCTAAGAAGTGCAAAGACGGTGGAGGGAAATGTCGACTTGCTACGAAACACCCTTGCATTCCTCTCATTCCACATTGCCCAGACCATGAGCATGAGTGTGGAGGCGATCGCTTTCCTCCTGTGTCCCTGGGTGAGGACCACGGCATTCCACCAGTCATGCACCGAAGGCATTGCCGCCCAGAGGTCGAGCCGCAGTTCCGGGGCATCCAGCCAACCCTTGACGGCCTCCCACACCCTAATGGAATATCTGCACTTGAAAAGAATATGCGCCGCAGATTCTGGCTCCCTTCGGCAGAGAGGGCAAAGGCCACAGTTGGGCCAGCCACGCTTCTGTAAACGATCCGCAGTCCAGATCCTATTCTGGATGACTAGCCAAGCAAAGAACTTGCACTTAGGAGGTGCCCAATTATCCCATATGGCCGGTTTCATGCGCGTGGTGACGACGCCCTCAAATTGCGCTAGATAGGCAGAAGCAGCGGAGTATGAGCCATTCGGCGTGCGGTCCCAACGAATGGTGTCCGGAGTGTCATGCTGCAGTATAATATTGTCGAGCCTCTCCCAAAGGGTGCAAAATTGATGAATGTGGTCAACCGACAGCCCATGGGCCATGTCAATGTGCGCGAGCCAGGCGTTGTTGAGGAGAGCATCGTGCACCGAGGAGTTTTTCCTAGCCGAAGCCTGAAAAACTAGGGGCGCTATATCCTTTGGCTTCTCCCCGTTAAGCCAGGGAGACATCCAGAATTTTGCCAGTCGATCGTTACCGATGGTGATGGTTGTGATGTTGTAGAATAGCTCCATGTCCTTCGCGTCACAAGGCCGTCCCAAGCCAACCCAAGATCTGCTCGGTTCCGTCCACTCATACCAAGGCCACTGAAGGCGCAGCGCCCTGGCAAACTTTTGAAGGTCCAAGATCCCGAGGCCCCCATAACACTTCGGCGAGCAAACCGTCATCCAGTTTACCTTGCACTGCCCACCAGAAATCTAAGATAAAACTGAGCAAACATACCAATAATTTCAGCAAAACAGCCGCAACCTGACGAGATGTGTATCGTCGCCTTTCAGACATTTGGAATGAACCAAACCTGCTGGGGACAAAACACAGAATGCTTAGACACAGGAAGAACTTGTTCGAACGTCTGGCTTTCCAGGTTGTAAATCACCACGCCTTTCCAGCCCTCGAGGCCAAAATTTGCTTCCTTCGTCAACCAAGGTGTGGCAAAGTAGACACGGTTGGGTCTTAGCCCCGGACACTCTTTGGCAACCAAGCACACGGATTCACTCAACCCGACGAACACCGCGTGCTCTCGGAAGGCCGTGGCAGAGCTCAGCCTGACGAGCCTGCGCTCCTCGACATCGACGTCAAACACCTCGACAATGACCCTCCGAGGATGATCGGCGCGCCGTTGAGTCCGTATCTGCAGGAGACCGCCCCAGGGAGCAGACACCAGGAACCGGGTGAGAACCCTCCTGTGTTTCCCGTCCCCGCCGGCGATGATCGCCTGTTTGCTTGGTTGATGCGGCGGCCCTTTGTCGAGATCCCATGCGTCGACCACCCCACGCATGGTCACCGTGTAGAATCTGCCATTGTGGTAGACACAATCGGCGTATGAATCCTTGCCCGTCTCACCAAGAGGAGGCGTTGTAGCATGTCGCCAGCGGTTCTCTCCTGCTCTCGCAAAAGAAACCTGATTGTTCCCATAGATGGCCATGGCAACGCAGTCGCCACCGCCGTGAGATGGAGATGGATCACGTGACAGCACCACCTTCTGGTAGAACCAGCGGCCAATGTAATCTGGAGGAGTGATAAGCTTGCCAGAATTCCCATAACGATAGCCAGCAATGCCTCCATCGTTGTGGTAGACTCCTTGGACGCATTCCAGATCGGTGATAGGTGGGAGAGGGATCATGGCCGACGTGAAGGGGTTGCAGATCAGAAGGTTGGAGAGCTCGTCCGAGGCGATGAGCCAGCCATGGGAGGCTCCACACCAGGAGAGGTCACGCCGGCCTTGGGGATGACTGACCATGTGTATCTTTCCGGGATCGAGGACGCTCCGGAACTCGCTGCCTTCATGTTTCGTGAGAGGCTCGGGGTCACGGGACACGAGCCATGGCGTGCCGGACCGAGGGACGCCGTAAGCCGCCGCGGCGGAGCGCCATGGAGCGCAGACGGCCGCCACGGCAAAAGCTCCGGGGAGCTCAAGGTGCTGCAGGATGCGAGCGAGAAGATCCCAGGGGAGGTCCGACCAGCTGTTGTTAGCACCATGATGATCTGCCATGATGAAAGAAAACCGATTTGCTCTGCGGGAGCAAATTATATTAGCTAGCGACCAAACAGAATTCGACTCGGAATTCAACAAATAGCTGACTTATTTTCTTGCCGCAGGGATAGCACGATCCATTGGAACTTCTAGAAATCATCAAACTGGCCATGACCACACGATTTCACACACGCTTCCACGCACAAGATTAAGGTAGCCAGAGAAGAAGAAAATGTATGAGAAGCAAAGTTTGCACTTGCAGGTAAATTCTCAACAACAGTTATTAATTAATATATAATAAATACTCCCGGCGGGCTTGGGCGATGGCAGCGTGCGGGCTCCTGGCGGAGGCGGGATCGGTCGACGGCGGGCTTGGGCGATGGCGTCGGCCGCGCGGTGCCGGATCTCGTCGCTCGTGGCCGATCTCGACACTCCGGCCATCGTGGAGGAACCTGGACCTGGGGCGGCGGCCCCGTTAGGCATGGCGACGGCGCCCTCGGCTGGCGACGCTCGCGGGGGGTGGATGGACGGCGTCTTGACCGCGTGGGCGGTGAGTTGCCGGTGGATCTCCGCGCTGCAGGCTCTCTCCTGCTGCACTTGGTTGCTTACGATCGCGGTCGTCGGCCTTGGTGCGTTCGCGGGGGCTGGTAGAGGTGACATCGGACCGGAGGAAACTCTGGATGACTAGTTCATCCCGACGGTGGCGACGACCAGGGTCGCCGTTCTCCTCCTTGCAGGCGCCGTCGAGGTCCCTGCCCTCCACCCCGACCCCATGCCCGGGTGAAGACCCAAAATCTCCTTAGATTGGGCGGCGGTGGCACTGCGTGTGTCGTACCCTTCTTGGAGGCGCCGCCTGGGGCGTTTGGGTGCTCGGCTAGAGGAACTGCAGGCGGAGGGGATGGGACCAGTGGCAGCAGGTGGTGTTCGCGAAGGAGGAGCGGCGTGGCATCTGGCACGTCGACAACGGCGGGTCTCAGCGGCATGGAGCAGCGGGGTCTCGCCTTGGGCGTGTGATGATGGACGAGCGCAGGATGGTGGCGTTGTCTGGCGTCGTGGTGGCGTCGACGGCAGCTAGACCGGGCAGGGTCGATGCGTCAGTATAGCTTTGAAGATGGATCGGTGGAAGACGGCGGAGGCAGCCTCGGTGAGTGCGCCGGACCGGTGTGTGACCCAGTCCAGGTATGTGGCCGGGATGGGGCATCCGGCACTAGATGTTAGGATTTGGTGCGATGTCTGTTTGGTATTAGGCTCGGACATTCGGTACCACTACATCAAAGGGATAGGAGTAGCGACAGGTGTTGCCTAGAGGGTGGCTTCAGGCTTACTGATGTACTTCCTTGTAAGGTCTTTTGTGAATAATCAATAAAGTGGCCACATGCATCGTCGAGATGCAGAGGCCGGGGGTGCATCCTCCTTTTCTAAAAAAAAAAAATATAATAAATACTCTAGATTAGTTGAGAGGAATAAAAATGGGGATGTAGCTGAAATGGTAGAGCGCTTATATATGCTGATAAGAGGCAGGGGGATAGATACCTCCCATCTCCAAGTATAAATTTCCTGTTTTTCCCTTTTGCCATGTCGTATTTTTTCTCTTGTAAATACTTTCAGGGAAGGGTAATTTGTCACCTTTTTAGCGTTGGAAAAATCGATCGGTGACGCTACATGGGCTGGCACGGGGATCCTTAGCCTTTGACACATAGGCCTAACCGTCGGCCCATGGAGGAAGTTGAATTTGTGCCTGTCAATTTCTTTTTCAACCTTGACCATGAATAATTCTTCTAAAAAAAAGACCATGAATAATTTAATACAGAACTTTCTCAAAAAAATCATATAGAAGAAAATGCCCACTTGGAAAATGTGAAATTTATTTTTAAAAATATTTTTTTTCATAGTCTTTTTTTTTGGGTAAGTAACACATCACCAAGAAAATTGTGTTGCAAATGTTGCTCTAAAGACGCTCCAATCTCCTAAATTATTTGTACTAGTTGGGTGCACGTTCATTGCTACGGAAAAAAAACCTATAATATATTTTCTGAACATGTGTCTCGGGCCAGCGGCACTCAAATAATTTTCATATTTTCGCATTTTCAAACCGTATGTCGTCAGCCATGAGCAATGGCGGATCGTGTGATGTGCGTGCGCTCATGTGACGGGGCTCTCGGAGAAAACCATGTGTGCTGCCACTGTTTGCATTGCACATGGACCCGCCGTGTATATTCCCTGGCGGCCGGAGATATGCTGCCAGTGAGTCTGTGAGTGGCATTTTTGGTCTGTCGTCTGACTGGTCAACTTTGTATGACGACCAAGGGACTTGGCTCTGCTTCTTCCCGGAAAAACTGTGGACGCATGCAGCTGTCTCGCACGCACGAATCGCTGTTGTCGTTTACATCGTGGAACTCACAGATAAACTGCCACTCAGTTGGGCTGCATGGCACGGTGGTGTTTGTATGCAGGCGCAGCTGCTGGCCGGTGCCACCGCCCACCGGCTAGGTGTTACGACGACAGTCACACAGCCATCGCTAGTCGTGGGATCTCGATCCGGTAGTAGCCATTATCCTTCTTCTAGATTCCCTTATTTAGATCTACAAAACGCCAGGCAGATATAGACAAACTAGAGAACCGTACGTTATTCTACCTCCATTTCACAATTACCTAAATCAAAGTTAGATTGTATATTTAACCAACAAGACCTATTACGGCGGGAGCAAAAATTATACCACTGAATTTGCATTCGAATGGAGTTTTCAATGGTACAGTTTTTGCTTCCGCCGCAATTATTCACATCGGTTAAATTTATGGTCAAACATAAAGTTCGAAAACCGAGGACGTGCTATATTATGGAATGCAGGGAGTAGTATGTTGTTTGCCTCCCGACAGTTCTGTCACTTGAAATTTAATTAATGCACACATAGAGCATCTTTGACCTTTCGAGTGAAAACCTTCAATCCCATATAAAAAATAAGCTGTAAAAACCTTCAACATAAGGATCCTGAAGGCATCAGGTGGACGCCTTTATTCAGAAAGGTAGTGTGGGAATAAAAGTTAATGATGACATAGGTCATTATTTTCAGACACATAAGGGATGTTGACAGTCCTTATTGGTCGGGCAAGAGAGACTGGCCAAGTAGGAGGACTTGTCCCGTACCTGGTTAAGGGGGGGGGGGGGGGGGGGTGTCTGTACTACAATACGCAGACAAGGGCCTTTAGTCCCGGTTCGTAAGGGCCTTTAGTCCCGGTTGCGCAACCGGGACTAAGGAATCAGGACTAAAGACCCCCCCTTTTTAGTCCCGGTTGTGTTACGAACCGGGACTAAAGGGGTTCCACGTGGCCGCTGTGGAGCACTCAGGAAGGAGGACCTTTAGTCCGGTTGGTAACACCAACGGGGACTAAAGGCCACCACGCGTCAGGAGCTGGGGTTTAGGGTTCTGGAGGGGTTTGGAGGGGTTTAGGGGTTTCATTTTGTGTTTCCTTTTTTTGTGTGTTTACCATTCAATTCTTTTTCATTTAGGGTTTTCATTTTTATTTTATGTTTTCCATTCAACTCGACGCTACTACATATATATAGCAATGAAAGAACCATTACACAACATCGTGATGAATATAGAGAAGTGACCTCTTTCTCCGTGCTTGGTCGAACAACAAGTTTTCGTATATATATTCGACGCTACTACATATAGTACACATTCATGCATATATACAATATAATATCCCTTACGACCCCTAATATCTAATTACCAAAATTAGCTACCAATTCCCGATGGTATTCTCCGGTTTTAGGTATGACCTCTTCAAGTAAGAATCCCGCCAATTCCTCTTGAATTGCTCGCAAGCGATCCTTTGGTAGGAGACCGTCCCGCATCCATTGAATCTAATTTAAAAAAGGGGGTCAATATATATATGAATGAAACTCAACACAATTAATGGTAATAAAATAAAATTGTGAATATTGTTTACGTACTTCAAGTTGTTGTAAAACCATGCCCTTCTCATAGGTCGTCTGGCGAATGAACTCGCAAACGTAGTATCCACATAAATTATTCCTGTCTCCCTGCCTCGAGCACTTTACGAGAATAGAGTTCAATCAAAATAATAAACAAGCATGATAATGGTATTGAAACTAGAATCAAAGAGATACGCGGACCTAGCTAGTACTACTTACATTGAGTGGTCGAAATTGCAGCTCCACTTTCCATTCACCCCTAGCCTCCTTGGTGAACCGTTTCCAAACCCTGCCCGACAAAGAAAATGAATAAAGGAGTTATTAATTACTTGATATCAGGAAACGAACGAAAGTTGCCGATATAGTGCGATAATGATTGAAATTACCTCTGGAGCATTTCACTCAGGTCTGCCCACATGTCAGGGTCTTTACGTTTCGAGTCCATGACAAGTACTTTTCCTGCGTCAAACTGAATGACTAGCAGAATAAAGTGGAACATGCGCACGCATAACTCATCAATTACACTTAACATTGAGTAGACGAAACAGAATGTGTACAAGACAGTAACACTCACTTGAAGTTGTAAGGAAATAGTATTTTCCTTTTGGTTTGTTGTCGAATTAACGCCCTTAGCAAGTTATCCTCTGTTTCCTTGGCATTTTTTTGTACTGTAACTTCATGTATGATATTTGGGTTAGTGAACCCAATGTCATAGATTTGTCATCTTTTGCATTCGAGGATCTTCAGTCTGCATAATATAGTGAGGATAATTATACATGCAATTAATGAACGAGCTGAGATAGAGACTTAATTACAGAAATAATACTTACAGACAATAGCAACTAACGATAGTTTTGTCGATGGCGTCTTGATTGTATAACTGAAATAATTCATCAAATCCAATGAACATCTCCTCATCTCCATTGAAGCAATGCTCATCTCTAATTCCCAGCATGAGAAAGCTGCTCCCTTCCTTTGAGGCTTCCATGTACCACTCATGCAATCTTTGCATTTGAGTTGGTAAAAACTGGACCTCCTCAGGGGTCGGTGTCGCGGTTGCGGGACACGAGCCATGGCGTGCCAGAACGAGGGACGCCGGAAGCCGCCGCGGCGGAGCGCCATGAGGTGCAGACAACCGCCGTAGCAAGGGCTCCGGGGAGCTCAAGGTGCTGCAGGATGCGGGCAAGAAGATCCCAGGGGAGGTCTGACCAGCTGTTGTTAGCATAATGATGATCTGCCATCATGGAAGAGAACCGATTTGCTCTGTGGGAGAAAATTATATTGTCTAGCGACCGAACATAATTCGACTCGAAATTCAACAAATAGCTGACTGATTTTCTTGCGGCAGGGATAGCACGATCCATTGGAACGCAGGCTTGTGATAAGGCCATCATCAAGTCAAAAAAAAAAACACAAAACACAAGGAAATCCTAATTTTTTTCTTTTGATCCATCGGCCGAGCTCAGATGACTGTTAGATCTTGATCCAACGTCGAGCTCGCAGGGTGCGTCTGGAGCACCGGATATTCTCCACTACTGACTGTTGTTGACGTGCACCAGGTCCATGCTTGTCAGTTTGATGGCTCCTTTGATGTCATTCATGACGCGTTTGGTTACCTGCATTAGCCTCAATCAGGTCCGTGGGGGAAGAAAATGGTCTGTTTGGTTGCCTGGCCCGCATACAATTCTTGGCCCGCATGAACCTTAAAGCAGTGCTCAGCCAGACCCGCTAGGAACGGCTGAATCGGTAGTTTCCAGCGAGCCAGGCCGGGGCGATGCAGGGGAGGGGAACGCGGGGTTGCGCAGCTGCGGGTAGAGAGATGGCGGGAACGATGGCGTGTCTCTGAAAAAGCGGCGGGACGAATTCGCGTCACCGCCCGCCGATTCGCGATCGCCCTATATAGCCAGGGTGATCGGCGCGCCAAAACTCCCACCACCATTTCCCCCCCTCTCGAGCTTTCACTCCGGCCCGGATCCACCTCGACGACGAGGTAAGCAGCACAACTACTCCGGCAACCGGTTGGCTATGGCGACGGATCCACTCCTCCTCTTCTCCTTCGTGCCACACCTCCGTTGCGGTTCCTTCGATGGCGTCTGGAAGTTCCATGACCCCCTCTCCTCTACTAGTTCTAGCTAGATCTGGCGAATGGGTGGGGTCAGATCGTTCGATCTGTTTGACTGTGATGTTGCAGTAGCTAGTTGGGATGGATTTGAAGCATGCTAGGGGATGTTCATGGATGGATTGGTAGTATGTTTGGATGTTTATGTATGTATTGGTAGTATGCTTGGATGTTTATGAATGGATTGGTAGTATGCTTAGATGTATGGTATGGCAGTGTGCAACTGTTGAACAAGATCATCCATATGTGTCCATGATTAGTGTTGTCTTCAACTAGATCATCCATGTGCGTGATACGTCCATTTTGCATCATGATTTCCTACTGTTATTTATTATGTTTTTTTTTGAATAATAATGCTTTAGGGAGTGATTCTAATGCCTTTTCTCTCATAATATGCAAGGTTTACACAAAGAGGGAGAATACCGGCAGCTGGAATTCTTGACCTGAAAAAAGCACATCAGAGATACCTATTCTGCACATCTCCAATGGAGCTGAAACTTTACGGAGATTATTTTTGGAATTAATAAAAAATACTGGAGCAAAGAACTACCGGAGGGGCCCACCCTGGTGGGCACAAGACACCAGTGCGCGCCAGGCCCCCCTGGGCACGCCCTGGTGGGTTGTGCCCTCCTTGGCCCACCTCCGGTGCCCATCTTCTGGTATATAATCACTTTTAACCTAGAAATAAGAGGAGGACTTTTGTGACGGAGCGCCGTCGTCTCGAGGCAGAACTTGGGCAGAAGCACTTCTGCCCTCCGGCGGAGCAATTCCGCCAGGGGAACTTCCCTCCCGAAGGGGGAAATCGAAGCCATCGTAATCACCAACACCCCTCTCATCTTTGGGAGGCCAATCTTCATCAACATCTTCAACGGCACCATCTCCTCTCAAACCCTAGTTCATCTCTTGTGTTCAATCTTTGTACCGGAACCTCAGATTGGTACCTGTGGGTGACTAGTAGTGTTGATTACCTTGCGTAGTTGATTACTATATGGTTTATTTGGTGGAAGATTATATGTTCAAATCCATTATGCTATTCAATACCCCTCTGATCTTGAGCATGATTATTATTTGTGAGTAGGTACCTTCGTTCTTGAGGTCACGGGAGAAGTCATGTTGCAAGTAATCATGTGAATTTGATATGTGTTTGATATTTTGATGATATGTATGTTGTGATTCCCTTAGTGGTGTCATGTGAACGTCGACTACATGACACTTCACCATTCATGGGCCTAAGGTAATGCATTGTGGAGTAGTTATTAGATGATGGGTTGCTAGAGTGATAGAAGCTTAAACCCTAGTTTATGCGCTACTTCGTAAGGGGCTGATTTGGATCCAAACATTTAATGCTATGGTTAGATTTTATCTTAATACTTTTCTCGTAGTTGCGGATGCTTGCAAGGGGGTTAATCATAAGTGGGAGGTTGTTCAAGTAAGAACAACACCCAAGCACCGGTCCACCCACATATCAAATTATCAAAGTAGCGAACACGAATCAAACCAACATGATAAAAGTGACTAGATGAAATTCCCGTGTACCCTCAAGAACACTTTGCCTATTACTAGAGATTGTTCTGGCCTGTCCTTTGCCACAAAAGGATTGGGATACCTTGCTGCACCTTATTTACCGTTACCGTTACTTGCTCGTTACCAATTATCTTGCTATCAAACTATCTGTTACCTACAATTTCAGTGCTTGCAGAAATTACCTTGCTGAAAACCACTTGTCATTTCCTTCTGCTCCTCATTGGGTTCAACACTCTTACTTATCAAAAGGACTATGATTGATCCCCTATACTTGTGGGTTATCAAGACTCATTTGTGGCGCCGTTGCCGGGGAGTGAAGCGCTCTTGGTAAGTGGAAATCGGTAAGGAAAAACTTATACTACGTGCTGAAATTTATTGTTACTTCCTACTATGGAAAATAATCCTTTGAGGGGTTTGTTCGGGGTATCTTCACCTCGACCGGTGATACGTCTCCAACGTATCTATAATTTATGAATTATTCATGCCATGTTTACAATAATTTTATATGATTTTGGTATGATTTTATTAGAACTAACCCGGACTGACGCTGTTTTCAGCAGAACTACCATGGTGTCGTTTTTTGTGCAGAAATAAAAGTTCTCGGAATGGGCTGAAAATTTACGGAGAATATTTTTGGATGATTTGCTCTTTATCATACTAACCCTTCTCACGAATTTCCGTTAAGTTTTGTGTGATTGAAGTTTTCAAGTTTTGGGTGAGACACCGATATGAGGAGAATAAGGAGTGACAAGAACCTAAGCTTGGGGATGCCCAAGGCACCCCCAAGGTAATATTCAAGGAAGACTCAAGCGTCTAAGCTTGGGGATGCCCCGGAAGGCATCCCCTCTTTCATCTTCAACACTATCGGTATATCTTACTTGGAGCTATATTTTTATTCGTCACATAATATGAGTTTTGCTTGGAGCGTCATTTTATTTTCTTGTTTTCTGTTAGGTGTTATTCATAATCTTTTTTTTCAATAAAAAGTTCCAAGAATTGTCTTAGGATGCTTGCATTGTATGTTTTGATGTGTGCTGTGTAAAAACAGAAACTTTTGCTGTAGTGTTTGAATTTTCATATTTTACTGGAACGTGGAACGTTTCTGAAATTTTTACACAGTGTTTTCATATAAATTATTTAGCATTTCCTAAATTTTCATAATTTTTTGAGTTACATAAGTACACTGTTTTCATAAATTTCTACAGACTGTTCTGTTTGGACAGATTGCTGTCATAGTTTCGTTATCTACTTATCCTATAGTTTCCATAGCCTATATTGGTAGATATAAATTGTGGAAATGATAGTATACAGTACCTAATGTTTGAAAATTCTTATGCAACTTGTCTTGGCAGTACATAAAGAGTTGATTTATTATTATGTGTACTAACCTATCTCATGAGTTCTTTTCAAGTTTTGTGTGGATGATGTTTTTGAGAATAGGTGAAACCATGATATGAGAGGATTGAACGAGATACAAAAGCTCAAGCTTGGGGATGCCAAAGGCACCCCAAGTAAATATTTCAAGAAGTCTCAAGCATCTAAGCTTGGGGATGCTACGCATCCCACCTCTCTTCATCAACAATTATCGGTTAGCCTATGTCGAGCCTAAATTTTTATTCGTTCACATGATGCGTGCTATTCTTGGAGTGCTATTTTTATTTTGCTTGCTGTTTAATAAAATGCTTAAGATCTGAAATTATTAGATGAGAGAGTCCTCACATAGCTATTTAATTGTTGGCTACTCATTGATCTTCACTTATATCTTTTTGGAGTAGTTTGTCATTCACTCTCGTGCTTCACTTATATCCTATGAGTAAATGGTTGAATGAATTGAATATCATAAATCTGAAATTAAATATGCTTCACATACTTATCCCATGGGGAGTAATGACTTCACACATTATAAGTATAGGTGGTAAAATTTATTGAAAGTTAGCAAACACCGCATTGGTCACTTGAACAGTTCATGAAAGAATATTGAAGGAAGAGAGATTCCACATATAAATATACTATCTTGGACATCTTCTATGATTGTGAGCTCATTAATTATTTTCAAACTCGAGCAAATTAGTTGAAATTGGACAAGGAAGACAACTTAATGAGTTATGTTTGGGTATATTTGTATAGAAGTTATATTGTTATGGATCCTCCAACATGTGGTGCTTGCTTCCACCTCATACTAGCCAAAACTTCCGCACCAAGTAGAAATACTACTTGTGCATCCAAACACCCTTAAACCAGTTTTGCCATGAGAGTCCACTATACCTACCTATGGATTGAGTAAGATCCTTCAAGTAAGTTGTCATCGGTGCAAAAAGCAATAAAAATTGCTCCTAAATATGTATGATCTTTTATTATAAGGGAAAATAAGCGTTGTACGAACTTGTGATGGTAAAGAAATAAAAGCGACGGACTGCATAATAAAGGTTGCTATCACAAAGGGCAATACAACGTGACATTCCTTTGCATTAAGGGTTTGCACATCCAAAAACAAAAAGCGCATGACAACCTCTGCTTCCCTCTGCGAAGGGCTTATCTTTTACTTTCTAGTACTTACCTTTATGCAAGAGTCATGGTGATCTTCACCACTTCCTATATTTCGCCTTTTTCTCTTGGCAAGCGTCATGTGTTGGGGAATGATCTAGACATATATATCCACACAAATATATTTGATCATGAATTATTATTGTTGACAATTATCTATATGATAAATAAGTTGGGAGGCGAAACATTAAGCCCCTATCTTTCTCTGTGTTCGATGGATGCTATTTGTTCTAAAAATATGCTTTGAGTGTCAATAATCATGGAAGACTATATGATAGTTGAGTATGTGGAATTTGCTAAATCAAAGCTCTTACATAGACCCTTCCTGAAAATAAGATGAATTGCAATTGTTCGATGACTAGGAATATGGTTTGTTAGTTTTCAAGAAACTTTCTGGTCTATACTTTAACATGTGAATAGCTTGTTACTTGATCATGAGAAGTTTTATGAGATGAGCTACTGTTTATATTGATGCTAGAAAAAGTGATTGGAATTATCATTGATCAAACTTGTGCACTTGCTAGCATTCACACTTCATAAATTATTTCTTTTATCATTTACCTACTCGAGGACGAGCATGAATTAAGCTTGGGGATGCTGATACGTTTCCAACGTATCTATAATTTATGAAGTATTCATGCCATGTTTACAATAATTTTATATGATTTCGGTATGATTTTATTAGAACTAACCCGAACTGACGCTGTTTTCAACAGAACTACCATTGTGTCGTTTTTTGTGCAGAAATAAAAGTTCTCGGAATGGGCTGAAAATTTACGGAGAATATTTTTGGAAAATATAAAAAATACTGGAGCAAAAAGATACCGGAGAGGAGTCCCGAGGCAGTCACAAGCCTAGGGGGCGCGCCCCCTGGCTTGTGGGCCCCTCGGGAGTCCCCCTGACTTGATTCCAACGCCAAGTTCTCCTATAAATCCCGTAACCCCCAGAAAGAAACCTAGATCAGAAGTTCCGCCGCCGCAAGTCTCTGTGGCCACGAAAAATCAATCTTGGCCCTCTCCGGCACCCTGCCGGAGGGGGTCACCATCACCGGAGACCATGGAGGAGGAAGACGAAGGGGCCATCATCACCATGGAGGCCAAGGACCAGAGGGAGAACCTCTCCCCACCTAGGGGGGAGGCCATGGAGGAGGAAGCACAAGGGGGAGACCCTCTCCCCCCTCTCTCGGTGGCACCAGAGTGCTATCGGGGGAACCATCGCCGCGGTGATCGTCTTCATCAACATCACCTTCTTCATCACCGTCCTCATATCTTTTCAGCGGTCCACTCTCTCGCATCCCGCTGTAATCCCCTACTTGAACATGGTGCTTCATGCCACATATTATGATCCAATGATGTGTTGCCATCCTATGATGTTTTGAGTAGATTTCTTTTCTCTTATGGGTTGATTGATGATCTAGATTGGTTTGAGTTGTATGTTTATTTTGGTGTTGTCCTATGGTGCCTTCCGTGCCGCGCACACGTGAATGATTCCCGCTATAGGGTGTTGCAATACGTTCATGATTCGCTTATAGTGGGTTGCTAGAGTGACAGAAGCTTAAACCCGAGTAAGGGGGTTGTTGCGTATGGGATAAAGGGGACTTGATGCTTTAATGCTATGGTTGGGTTTTACCTTAATGATCTTTAGTAGTTGCGGATGCTTGCTAGAGTTCCAATGATAAGTGCATATGATCCAAGTAGAGAAAGTATGTTAGCTTATGCCTCTCCCTCATATAAAATTGCAATTATGATTACCGATCTTGTTAACAATTGCCTAGGACAATTCCGCACACCGACCCATCATTATTCCACACTCGCTATTTGTAATATATTGTAATATATTCTAACTTTATGATAACAGCACCTATTTTTATATTTTAGTTCTCCGATATCATGCAAAGCTATTCTCTTCATACCCACAAAGTAGTTTTATTTCTCGTTTCTAGTTGGAAGCAAACGTTCGGCGTACGTAGAGTCGTATCAGTGGCAGATAGGACTTGAGAGAATATTGATCTTACCTTTAGCTCCTTGTGGGTTCGACACTCCATACTTATCACTTCCACCTTTGGAAATTGCTACGATGATTCCTTGCACTTGGGGATTATCAACCGGAACCACAATTAGTTGCCCCTCAACCTACTGCACCTACTGAAAATATTGGTTATGAAATTCCTTCGGGTATGGTAGAACAACTGCTTGCTAAACCTTATGCAGGAGATGGAAATGAACATCCTTATGCACCTTTTATATGTGAGCGAAATTTGTGGATTATTTAAGCTTGCAGGTTTACCCGGAGATGAAGCTAAGAAGAAATTTTTCCCTTTATCTTTGAAGGGAAAATCATTGACATGGTATAGGTTATGTGATGATCTTGGATCGTGGAACTGGAATCATTTGCAATTGGAATTCCACCACAAGTTTTATCCCATGCATCTAGTTCATCGTGATCGGAATTATATATATAATTTTTGGCCTCGTGAAGGAGAAAGCATCGCTCTAGCTTGGGGGAGGCTTAAGTCAATGTTATATTCATGCCCCAATCATGACATCCCGAGAGAAGTTATCATTCAGAATTTTTATGCTCGGCTTTCTCATAATGATCAATCCATGCTCGATACTTCTTGTGCTGGTTCTTATATGAAGAAAACTATTGAATTCAAGTGGGATCTCTTAGAAAGAATTAAATGCAAATCTGAAGATTGGGAACTCGACGAAGGTAATGAGTCAGGTATGAAGCTCGAGTTTGATTGTGTTAAATCTTTTATGAATACCGATACTTTTCACAAGTTTAGCACTAAATATGGACCCGACTCTGAGATAGTAGCCTCTTTCTGTGAAGCATTTGCTACTCACGTTGATATCCCTAAGGAGAAGTGGTTTAAATATCACCCCCTATTAAATAAGAAATTAAAGAACCGGTCATAGCTACAGATGAAACCATCATTTACAATGTTGATCCAGTTGTGCCTACCGCTTATATTGAAAAACCACCTTTTCCTGTTAGGATAAAGGAACATTCTAAGGTATTAATTGTGGTTCGTAAAAGTAATATAAGAGCACCTAAGCTCCCTGAAAAAATTAAAGAAGAACCTAGTGTTGCTTTGGTTAAAGATCTCTTGGTAGAAAATATTGATAGGCATGTTATCTACTTCTGTGATGAAGCTGCTAGAATTGCTAAACCCGATGAAAAAGATAAACATAGACCCATAGAAGGCATGCCTGTTGTCTCAGTTAAAATAGGAGATCATTGCTATCATGGTTTATGTGATTTGGGTGCTAGTGTGAGTGCTATCCCTTTTACCTTATACCAAGAAATTATGGATGAAATAGCTTTTGCTGAAATAGAAGACATTGATGTTACTATTAAACTTGCTAATAGAGACACCATCACACCACTTGGAATTGTTAGAGATGTTGAAGTCTTGTGTGGGAAAGTAAAATACTCTACTGATTTTCTAGTTCTTGGTTCCCCACAAGATGACTTTTGTCCCATTATCTTTGGTAGACCTTTCTTGAGCACCGTCAATGCTAAGATATATTGTGAAAAACAAACTGTCGGTGTCAGTTTTGGTGGTGTGTCTCATGAGTTTAATTTTTCCAAGTTTAGTAGACAACCTCGTGATAGAGCATTATCTAGTAAGGATGAAATAATTGGTCTTGCTTCTATTGCCGTGCCTCCTACCGATCCATTAGAACAATATTTGCTTGACCATGAAAATGATATGCACTTGTGTGAGAGAAATGAAATAGATCAAATTTTCTTTGAACAACAACCTCTCCTGAAACACAATTTGCCTATTGAAACTCTTGGAGACCCTCCTCAACCTAAAGGTGATCCTGTGTTTGAATTAAAACAATTGCCCGATACTTTGAAGTATGCTTATCTTGATGAGAAAAAGATATATCCTGTTATTATTAGTGCTAACCTTTCAGAACATGAAGAAGAAAGATTATTAAAAGTTCTAAGGAAGCACCGGGCTGCTATTGGATATACTCTTGATGATCTTAAGGGCATTAGTCTCACTCTATGTCAGCACAAGATTAATATGGAACCTGATGCTAAACCCATTGTTGATCATCAACGGCGATCAAATCCTAAGATGAAAGAAGTGGTAAGAACTAAAATATTAAAGCTTCTGGAAGCAGGTATAATCTATCCCATTGCTGATAGTAGATGGGTGAGTCCCGTTCATTGTGTCCCTAAGAAAGGAGGTATAACCGCTGTTCCTAATGATAAAAATGAACTCATTCCACAAAGAATTGTCACTGGTTATAGAATGGTAATTGATTTTAAAAAAATAAATAAAGCTACTAGAAAAGATCATTACCCTCTGCCTTTCATTGATCAAATGCTAGAAAGATTATCTAAGAACACACACTTTTGTTTTCTGGATGGATATTCTGGTTTCTCTCAAATACCTGTGTCACAATCCGATCAAGAGAAAACCACCGTTACTTGCCCTTTTGGAACCTATGCTTATAGACGTATGCCTTTTGGTTTATGCAATGCACCTGCTACCTTTCAAAGATGTATGACTGCTATATTATCTGATTTTTGTGAAAAGATTGTGGAGGTTTTCATGGATGATTTTTCTGTTTACGGGACTTCTTTTGATGATTGCTTAAGCAACCTTGATCGAGTTTTGCAGAGATGTGAACAAACTAATCTCATCTTGAATTGGCAGAAGTGCCACTTTATGGTTAATGAAGGTATTGTCTTGGGGCATAAAATATCCGAACAAGGTATTGAGGTGGATAAAGCTAAAGTTGATGCAATTGAGAAAATGCCATGTCCTAAAGATATTAAAGGTATTCGAAGTTTCCTTGGTCATGCTGGTTTCTATAGGAGGTTCATTAAAGACTTCTTTAAAATTTCTAGGCCTCTTACTAATCTTTTGCAGAAGGATATCCCTTTTGTTTTTGATGATGATTGTGTGGAAGCCTTTGAAACACTCAAGAAAGCCTTAACCTCTGCACCTATCATTCAACCACCTCATTGCATCTTGCCTTTTCAAATTATGTGTGACGCTAGTGATTATGCTGTTGGTGCTGTTCTAGGACAAACAGTTGATAAGAAATTGAATGTTATCCATTATGATAGTAAAACTCTAGACAGTGCCCAACGAAATTATGCTACTACTGAAAAAGAATTTTTAGCAGTTTTGTTTGACTGTGATAAATTTAGGTCCTATATTGTTGATTCCAAAGTTATTGTTCACACCGATCATGCTGCTATAAAATATCTTATGGAAAAGAAATATGCTAAACCTAGACTCATTAGGTGGGTACTCTTGCTTCAAGAATTTGACTTACATATCGTTGATAGGAAGGGAGCTGAGAACCCCGTAGCTGATAACTTGTCTAGGTTAGAAAATATTCTTGATGACCCACTACCTATTGATGAAAGTTTTCCTGACAAACAGTTAGCTGCAATAAGAGTTTCTCAAAACACCCCTTGGTATGCTGATTATGCTAACTACATTGTTGCTAAATATATACCACCTAGCTTCACATACCAACAAAACAAAAAAATCTTCTATGACTTAAGACATTACTTTTGGGATGACCCATATCTTTATAAAGAAGGAGTAGATGGTATTATTAGACGTTGTGTACCTGAGCATGAACAGGAACAAATCCTACGGAAATGTCATTCCGAAGCTTATGGAGGACATCATGCGGGAGATAGAACTGCTCACAAGGTATTGCAATCTGCTTTTTATTGGCCTACTCTCTTCAAGGATGCCCGTAAATTTCTCTTTTTTTCTGATGAATGTCAAAGAATTGGTAATATCGGTAAGCATCAAGAAATGCCTATGAATTATTCACTTGTTGTCAAACCTTTTGACGTTTGGGGTTTTGATTATATGGGGCCTTTTCCTTCCTCTAACGGGTACACTCATATTTTGGTTGCTGTTGATTATGTCACTAAGTGGGTAGAAGCTATTTCAACTGGTAGTGCTGATCACCACACCTCCATTAAAATGCTTAAAGAGGTTATCTTCCCGAGGTTTGGAGTCCCTAGATATTTAATGACCGATGGTGGTTCACACTTTATTCATGGTGCTTTCCGTAACATGCTTGCTAAATATGATGTTAACCATAGAATCGCATGACCCTATCATCCACAATCTAGTGGTCAAGTTGAACTTAGCAATATAGAAATAAAATTGATATTACAAAAAACTGGCAATAGGTCTCGAAAGAATTGGTCTAAGAAATTAGATGATGCACTTTGGGCCTATAGAACAGCTTATAAAAATCCTATGGGTATGTCTCCATACAAAATGGTATATGGAAAAGCTTGTCATTTGCCTCTAGAATTAGAACATAAAGCATTTTGGGCAATTAAAGAACTCAACTATGATTTCAAACTTGCCGGTGAGAAGAGGCTATTTGATATTAGCTCACTAGATGAATGGAGAACCCAAGCCTATGAAAATGCCAAACTATTCAAAGAAAAGGTAAAAAGATGGCATGACAAAATAATCCAAAAGCGGGAATTCAAAATAGGAGACTATGTTCTTTTGTTCAACTCTCGTTTAAGATTTTTTGCAGGTAAGCTTCTCTCCAAATGGGAAGGACCATATATTATCGAAGAGGTTTATCGTTCTGGAGCTATGAAGATTAATAATGCCGAAGGTACTAACCCGAAGGTGGTCAATGGACAAAGAATTAAGCACTATATCTCAGGTACGCCTATTAACGTTGAAAGCAATGTTATCCAAACCATGACACCGGAGGAACACATAAAAGAAACCTTCCGAAACACTCCACAATTCTGAAAAATAGGAGGTACATGATACGGTAAGTAAACGGACTCCGAAAAATCCGCAAAACTATATTTTGTCACTTTTGGAATATTAGAAAATTTTGGAAATTAAGAAATAAACCGGAAGATGATCGAGGTGAGCACGATACACCAGGGCGCGCCAGGCCCCCCTGGGCGCGCCCTGGTGGGTTGTGCCCACCTCAGACACCTTCCCGACTCCGTTTTCCTTCCATATGCTTGTTTTCCAAGAATAAAAATTCTCTATATGTACCCCCGACTGTTTTGACGACCGCATCGCAGAAAAATCCTCTATTCTTGTTTCGTGTTGTTTTCTCGTCAGATCTAGATCTCCATGGCTCCACCAAGCTCCTCCAAGGACAAGTTCTTCGAGAAGGTCATCAACCCGTACTTGCCGGAGGTGATGAAGCACCCTCAAGCCATTGAGATGCATGAGGGGGTGCTCCACATCCGCGATGTTCAGGGACCCAAGAGGACCGGAAGCGTGGAGGCTAGGCTCGAGGCGGTGGAACAAGAAATCTTCAAGTGCCAAAATATGGTGTTGCGTGGACTTAGTGCCAATCACTCCATGATCACGGAGTTCACCCATGATCAGATGGTGGATGGTCGGTCTGTGAAGGACATCATCTCCATCCTCAATGAGCAAATTAATTTTCTGCAAAGCCAAGTTTATGATCTTCAAAACCAAGTTTTTGAATATGAAGCAAGATTTAAAGGTATGAGTTTAGCTGCCAGTTGCAGGACTCAGGGGACTCTTGCGTCAACTTTTGATGGGGAGCCCTTGCCCTGGAAGCTGGAGGACAAGCCTACCACATCATCACCACCACCTTCTTCATCACCACCACGAAAGGAGACTTGAGCACACGGGTATGGGCACTCCCCTTGGCTTGAGCCAAGCTTGGGGGAGGTGCCCCGGTATCGTATCACCATCACTTTTATTCACCTTTACCTATTTTAGTTCGATCTTTAGTTTTCCTTTGCTTTAGTTGAATAAAAGTTTAGCATGATCTATTTTCGTGTGTTAGTTTCGTGGCCTATCTATCTATGTAATTGAGTGAGAGTTATATAATAAAGTTTAGTTTGAGTTTTTGCCTCTCTACTTTCTTGTTGCAATCAAAATAAAGGAAAAAGAAATAAATGAAAAGAATTCTTAGCAGTTGTGTTTTCCTGTGATAAATTTAGATCCTATATTGTTGACACCAAAGTAATTTTTCACACCGATCATGCTGCTATAAAATACCTTATGGAAAAGAAAGATGCTAAACCTAGACTCATTAGGTGGGTTCTCTTGCTTCAAGAATTTGCTTACATATCGTTGATAGGAAGGGAGCTGAGAACCCCGTAGCCGATAACTTGTCTAGGTTAGAAAATATTCTTGATGACCCACTACCTATAGATGATAGTTTCCCTGACGAATAGTTAGCTGCAATAAATGTTTCTCAAAACACTCCTTGGTATGCTGATTATGCTAATTACATTGTCGCGAAATATATACCACCTAGCTTCACATACCAACAAAAGAAAAAATTCTTCTATGACTTAAGACATTACATTTGGGATGACCCGCATCTTTATAAAGAAGGAGTAGATGGTATTATTAGACGTTGTGTACCTGAGCATGAACAGGAATAAATCCTACGGAAATGTCATTCCGAAGCTTATGGAGGACATCATGCGGGAGATAGAACTGCTCACAAGGTATTGCAATCTGGTTTTTATTGGCCTACTCTCTTCAAGGATGCCCGTAAGTTTGTCTTGTCTTGTGATGAATGTCAAAGAATTGGTAATATCGGTAAGCGTCAGGAAATGCCTATGAATTATTCACTTGTTGTCAAACCATTTGACGTTTGGGGTTTTGATTATATGGGAGCTTTTCCTTCCTCTAACGGGTACACTCATATTTTGGTTGCTGTTGATTATGTCACTAAGTGGTAGAAGCTATTCCAACTAGTAACTGATCACCACACCTCCATTAAAATGCTTAAAGAGGTTATCTCCCCCGAGGTTTGGAGTCCCTAGATATTTAATGACTGATGGTGGTTCACACTTTATTCATGGTGCTTTCCGTAAGATGCTTGCTAAATATGATGTTAACCATAGAATTGCATCACCCTATCATCCTCAATCTAGTGGTCAAGTTGAACTTAGCAATAGAGAAATAAAATTGATATTACAGAAAATTGTCAATAGGTCTCG
Organism: Elymus sibiricus; assembly: GCA_039707655.1. Taxonomy (NCBI): domain Eukaryota; kingdom Viridiplantae; phylum Streptophyta; class Magnoliopsida; order Poales; family Poaceae; genus Elymus; species Elymus sibiricus. Next base: position 460,408,038 of record CM077675.1, read on the forward strand.
TAAGAATTGGTCTAAGAAATTAGATGATGCACTTTGGGCCTATAGAACAGCTTAAAAAAATCCTATGGGTATGTCTCCATACAAAATGGTATATGGAAAAGCTTGTCATTTGCCTCTAGAATTAGAACATAAAGCATTTTGGGCAATTAAAGAACTCAACTATTTCAAACTTGCCGGTGAAAAGAGGCTATTTGATATTAGCTCACTAGATGAATGGAGAACCCAAGCCTATGAAAAAGCCAAACTATTCAAAGAAAAAGTAAAAAGATGGCATGACAAAAGAATCCAAAAGCGAGAATTCAAAATAGGAGACTATGTTCTTTTGTTCAACTCTCGTTTAAGATTTTTTGCAGGTAAGCTTCTCTCCAAATGGGAAGGACCATATATTATTGAAGAGGTTTATCGTTTTAGAGCTATCAAGATCAATAATGTCGAAGGTACTAACCCGAAGGTGGTCAATGGACAAAGAATTAAACACTATATCCCAGGTACGCCTATTAACGTTGAAAGCAATGTTATCCAAACCATGACACCAGAGGAACACATAAAAGAAACTTTCCGGAACACTCCAGAATTCTGAAAAATAGGAGGTACGTGATACGGTAAGTAAACGGACTCCGAAAAATCCGCATTTTTTTTGTCAGTTTTGGAATATTAGAAAATTTTGGAAATTAAGAAATAAACTGGAAGGTGATCGTGGTGAGCACGATACACAAGGGCATGCCCTAGTGGGTTGTGCCCACCTCGGACACCTTCCCGACTCCGTTTTCCTTCCATATGCTTGTTTCCCAAGAATAAAAATTCTCTATATATACCCCCGTCTGTTTTGACGACCGCATCTCAGAAAAATCCTCTGTTCTTGTTTCGTGCTGTTTTCCTATCAGATCTATCAAGCCCGGCATCATGTCTTCTCCCTCTTCTAGCAACATAGAAGAAGATGTTTGGCTAATGAAGATAGAGCGGAAGAGGGAAGAGCCAAAAGAAGCTGACAAGGGGGACAAGGGCAAAGTGGCCATGGAGGATCAGCCCCCGAAAGGAGGGCAGTCCATGCCAACAAAGGAGGAAGAAGAAGAAGATATCCTTCAACCTTATTACAGTCATCTCACCCCTATTGAAATCGAAGCTTTTAGAGCTTTCGAAGCGGTCCGCGTTCAGAATAAATTTCTCATTCGTGAAAATATTTTGATAGAGGAGCACATCAATACCCTTCGGAGAGTCATCTGCAAATTGGAGCACCTTTTGAGTCTGAAGTGTGACACCTCTACACCACCTTCTTCATCACCTCCACCAAAGGAGACTTGAGCACACGGGTATGGGCACTCTCCTTGGCCTGAGCCAAGCTTGGGGGAGGTGCCCCGATATCGTATAGATACGTCTCCAACGTATCTACTTCTCCTCACCCTTTTGCCCTTATTTTGGACTCTAATTTGCATGATTTGAATGGAACTAACCCGGACTGACGCTGTTTTCAGCAGAACTACCATGGTGTTGTTTTTGTGCAGAAATAAAAGTTCTCGGAATGGAACGAAACTTTTTGGAGAATTATTTCAGAATATATGGGAATTATTGGAGCCAAAATCCACCAAAGAGGGGGGGCCATGGTGAGCATCACCCACCAGGGTGCCTCGTGGCCCCACTGACCCTAATTCCGCCACTATAAATTCCAATTTTTGGAGAAAAAAATCGGAGAGAAAGTTTCATCGCATTTTACGATACGGAGCCGCCGCCACCTCCTGTTCTTCATAGGGAGGCCAGATCTGGAGCCCGTTTGGGGCTCCAGAGAGGGGAATCTTCGGTCTTCGTCATCACCAACCTTTCTCCATCGCCAATTCCATGATGCTCCCCACCAGGAGTGAGTAATTCCTTCGTAGGCTTGCTGGTCGGTGAGGAGTTGGATGAGATTCATCATGTAATCGATTTAGTTTTGTTAGGGCTTGATCACTAGTATCCATTATGTTCTGAGATTGATGTTGCTATGACTTTGCTATGCCTAATGCTTGTCACTAGGGCCCGAGTGCCATGATTTCAGATCTGAACCGTTTATGTTATCATCTCTATATCCATGTTCTTGATCCGATCTTGCCTAGTCATATGCACCTATTATGTGTTATGATCCGTCAACCCCATAGTGACAATATTTTGGATACTTCGCGGTGATGACCGTAGTTTGAGGAGTTCATGTATTCACCATGTGCTAATGCTTTGTTCCGGTTCTCTATTAAAAGGAGGCCTTAATATCCCTTAGTTTCCTTATGGACCCCGCTGGCACGGGAGGGTAGGACAAAAGATGTCATGCAAGTTCTTTTCCATAAGCACGTATGACTATTTACGGAATACATGCCTACTTTACATTGAAGAACTGAGCTAGTTTTGTATCGCCCTAGGTTATGACTGTTACATGACGAATATCATCCAACGATTTACCAATCCAGTGCCTACGAGCTTTTCACTTATTGTTCTTGCTAAGTTACTATTGCTGCTGCTGCTGTTCCAACTGCTACAAAACTATTGCTACTACTGTTACTGTCACTACTGCTATCAAACTATCATATTACTGTGCTACTGTTACTTTGCTGCAGATATTTAATCTCCAGGTGTGGTTGAATTGACAAACTCAACTGCTAATACTCTCAAGCATTCTTTGGCTCCCCTTGTGTCGAATCTACAATTTTGGGTTGAATACTCTACCCTCGAAAACTGTTGCGATCCCCTATACTTGTGGGTTATCAAGACCTTTTTCTGGCGCCGTTGCCGGGGAGCACATCAATATTTGTTGAGTCACTTGGGATTTATATCAATTTATCAATATGAAGAATCTGAAGGATCCAAAGACCAAGATTTTTCCCTCTAAGATGAGGGGAGGTAAGGAACTGCCATCTAGCGCTGCACTTGATTCACCTTCTGTTATGAGTAAGCTTGCAACACCACCACATGCTAGTAATCCTGATATGTCGCAAGTGATTGATGATGCTACCTCTGCTACGAATGATGCTTATGATGATGCTAGTACCATGCTTGATGATAATGTGCCACTAGGAGAATTTCTTGATGAACAAATTGCTAGAGCTAAAGAGAATGAAACTACTGAAATTGTTGAGACTGTTGAAACTGATGAAGCTTATGAAAATGATGATGACTATGAAACATCTATTAGTCCTAGCTCTCCTAAGTTTGAAATGCCTAAGATACCTAAAGGATATGTTATGGATGAAGAGATAAGTAGAGAAATTCTTTCTTGCAAGGATAGAAACGATCTTAAGAAATTGCTACGCAAGTATAAGGAAAAGACTCTCAATGCTAGAATGAAATGTGATCCTACATTTGCTACTTCACCTATCTTTGTTACCGATAAGGATTATGAATTCTCTGTCGACCCAGAGTTAATTACTTTGGTTGAATCTGATCCTTTCAATGGCTATGAAGCTGAAACTGTAGTGGCACACCTTACTAAGCTGAATGATATAGCTACCCTCTTTGCTCATGATGAGAAGATTCGCTACTATTATATCGTTAAGTTATTTCCGTTCTCATTAAAGGGTGATGCTAAGACATGGTACAATACTCTTACTCCTGGTTGTGTGCGTAGTCCCCAGGATATGATTTACTACTTCTCTGAAAAATATTTTCCTGCTCATAAGAAACAAGCTGCCTTACAGGAAATATTTAACTTTGTGCAAATTGAAGAAGAGAGTCTCCCACAAGCTTGGGGGAGGCTTCTCCAGTTGCTTAATGCTTTGCCTGATCATCCTCTCAAGAAAAATGAAATACTTGATATCTTTTATAATGGACTAACCGATGCTTCTAGGGATTTCCTAGATAGTTGTGCTGGTTGTGTTTTCAGGGAGCGAACCGTTGAACAAGCTGAGGAATTGTTGAATAATATTTTGAAGAATTATGATGATTCGACTCTTCCTGAACCACCACCTAAACCCACTCCAAAGAAGAGGGGTATCTTATTTCTCAGTCCTGAAGATATGCAAGAGGCAAAGAAATCTATGAAGGAAAAATGTATTAAAGCCGAGGATGTTAAGAATTTGCCACCTATTTAAGAAATACATGGCCTTGACACACCACCACCTCCAGAAGTGGTAAAGGTAAATTCGTTATTAAAGTTTGATGAAGGTGATATCCCTCACAATAAACATCCTAGTCAATGCTTATATGAGTTTGACAACTATATTATGAAGCAAGATCATTTCAATGCACATGTTCTGAAACAATTGAAATATAATTCTGATATGATTGCTCGCTTGAGTGACTTGTGATACGTCCCTTTTGAATCATGCTTTTATATTGATATTTATTGCATTATGGGCTGTTATTACACATTTTGGTACAATACTTATGCCTTTTCTCTCTTATTTTACAAGGTTTATTTGAAGAGGGAGAATGCCGGCAGCTGAAATTCTTGACTGGAAAAGGAGCAAATCTGAGATACCTATTCTGCACAACTCCAAAAGTCCTGAAAATTTACGGAGAATTATTTTGGAATATATAAAAAATACTGGGCGGAAGAAATACCAGAGGGGGCCCACTAGGCAGTCACAAGCCAGGGGGCGCGCCCTACCCCCTGGGCGCGCCCCTGTGGCTTGTGGCCCACCTGGCAGCCCTCCGGTGCCCATCTTCTGCTATATGGAGGGTTTTGACCTGGAAAAAATCATAACAGAGCTTTCGGGGCGAAGCACCGCCGTCTCGAGGCGGAACTTGGGCAGAACCAATCTAGGGCTCCGGCGGAGCTGTTCTACCGGGGAAACTTCCCTCCCGGAGGGGGAAATCGAAGCCATCGTCATCACCAACGATCCTCTCATCGAGAGGGGGTCAATCTCCATCAACATCTTCACCAGCACCATCTCCTCTCAAACCCTAGTTCATCTCTTGTATCCGATCTTTGTCTCAAAACCTCAGATTGGTACCTGTGGGTTGCTAGTAGTGTTGATTACTCCTTGTAGTTGATGCTAGTTGGTTTATTTGGTGGAAGATCATATGTTCAGATCCTTAATGATAATTAATACTCCTCTGATTTTGAACATGAATATGCTTTGTGAGTAGTTACGTTTGTTCCTGAGGACATGGGATAAGTCTTGTTATAAGTAATCATGTGAATTTGGTATTCGTTCGATATTTTGATGAGATGTATGTTGTCTCTCCTCTAGTGGTGTTATGTGAACATTGACTACATGACACTTCACCGTTGTTTGGGCCTAGAGGAAGGCATTGGGAAGTGATAAGTAGATGATGGGTTGCTAGAGTGACAGAAGCTTAAACCCTAGTTTATGCGTTGCTTCGTAAGGGGCTGATTTGGATCCACACATTTCATGCTATGGTTAGATTTATCTTAATTCTTCTTTCGTAGTTGGGGATGCTTGTGAGAGGGGTTAATCATAAGTGGGAGGCTTGTCCAAGTAAGGGCAGCACCCAAGCACCGGTCCACCCACATATCAAATTATCAAAGTAACGAACGCGAATCATATGAGCATGATGAAAACTAGCTTGACAGTAATTCCCATGTGTCCTCGGGAGCGCTTTGCTATATATAAGAGTTTGTCCAGGCTTGTCCTTTGCTATAAAAAGGATTGGGCCACCTTGCTGCACCTTATTTACACTTGTTACTTGCTACCCATTATGAATTATCTTATCACAAAACTATCTGTTACCGATAATTTCAGTGCTTGCAGAGAATACCTTACTGAGAACTGCTTGTCATTTCCTTCTGCTCCTCATTGGGTTCGACACTCTTACTTATCGAAAGGACTATGATAGATCCCCTATACTTGTGGGTCATCAACTTGCTATTTAGATTCAGTAACGATGTTAGAGGTGTAGGAAAGCATGCCTCTATGGTTCAAACTCAGTTAGAACAAGTTGCTAAATCTCAAAAAGAATTGCTTGATGAAATGAATAATAATATGAATGATTTTGCTGCTAGAGTAGTAACTAGAGGAGGTAGAATGACCCAAGAACCACTTTATCCTATGGGTCATCCTAAAAGAATTGAACAATACTCTCAGAGAATTAATCATGATGCACCTAGTCCTTCTAAGAAGAAAAAGAAAAAGAAAAACGATAGGACTTTGCATACCTCTAGTGAACCTGAGACACAAAAACCTCCTGATAATAATGATGTCTCTATTTCCAATGCTGAAACTCAATCTGGTAGTGAACATCAACCTAGTGATAATGAAAATGATAATGATGATGTTCACGATGATGCTCAACCTAGTAATGATAAAGAACCAAATAATGATGTTGAAATAGAGCCTGCTCCTGATCTTGATAAACCACAACCTAAAAATAAACGTTATGATAAAAGAGACTTTGTGGCTAGGAAACATGGTAAAGAAAGAGAGCCATGGGTTCAAAAACCCATGCCATTTCCACCTAAGCCATCTAAGAAAAAGGATGATGGAGAATTTGAGCGCTTTGCTGAAATGATTAGGCCAGTCTTTTTGCGTATCCGCTTAACCGATATCTTGAAGATGGCCCCTTATGCTAAGTATATGAAAGACATCATCACAAATAAAAGAAAGATACCTGAAGCTGAAATCTCCACCATGCTTGCTAATTATTCTTTTAAGGATGGAGTACCTAAAAAACTTGGAGATCCTGGAATACCAACTATACCTTGCTCCATTAAAAGAAACTATGTCAAAACTGCCTTGTGTGATTTGGGAGCCGGTGTTAGTGTTATGCCTTTCTCCTTATATAAAAGACTTGATTTGAATAAACTCACACCTACTGAGATATCATTGCAAATGGCTGACAAATCAACGGCCATATCTATAGGTATTTGTGAGGATGTGGCCATTGTTGTTGCAAATGTTACTATCTTAACGGACTTTGTTATTCTTGAGATGTCCGAGGACGACAACATGTCGATTATCCTTGGTAGACCCTTTTTAATACTGCGGGGGCTGTTATTGATTGCAATAAAAGCAAAATCACCTTTCATATCAATGGTAATGAGCATACGGTGCACTTTCCGAAGAAACAATTCCAGGTGAATGGTATAAATGTTATTGAAGAATCTTCGACCATTACTATTGGAAGTTTTCAATTACCTCTACCTACTACCAAAAATAAATATGATATACTTATTGTTGGGGATATGCACATCCCCATTGAGGTAACCTAGTGTTTTACGAAAGTTGTTCGGTTTCATGCTAATCGGAAGTGGTTGTTAATAAGACTTGATCAACCTTATTAATGAATCATTTGTGAGAGATATGAAGTCGATGAATCTAGTAAGCACAATTCTCTGATCCCATCTTTTATTTTGTTTTAGTTAGTCAAATAAAATAAAATGCCATGATTATCCTGTTTTCTGTTTTCTCCGTGCAATAAAAAATGACCCAAAAATAAAAATTCTCAGAATGCCCTGAAAATTTAACATGATTTTTTCCCAAATATTTATGAATTTTTGGCACAAATAATACCAGAGGGGGGTGCACCTGGTGCCCACAAGACACCAGGGCGCGCCAGCACCCCCAGGCACGCCCTGGTGGGTTGTGGCCCCCACGTGGGCCCCCTCACTTATCTCTTTAGCTCACATCATCCCCTACCTCCAGAGAAAAATCACTACAGCCACCATTCTCGTGTTCTTGCTCTCAAACCCACGGATTTCGATCTCTTGGCTCGAAGCTCCGTTTCTGAAACTGTTTGGAGGGATTGCTACTTGGTATGTGACTCCTCCATTGCTCCAATTAGTTTTTGTTTTAGTGGGTTATTTTTAGAGTAATTAGCTACTCTTGGTGCTGCTGTAGATGAGCTTGCATGTTGAATTCTTAGAGTTCTAAGTAGTTTGGATGCTCAATATGGCCTCTCTGCTTGCTTAGGAGTAGTTGCTAACAATCTTACAAAGTTTTGTTGACAATTTATTTTGTGGACGAATTTTTTTCAGAAATTTTATAAGAATAAAAATGCAATTCTTTAGGAGTTCTTAGAGGAGGAGATCCTCGGAAGCCTCATCGAGTGGAAGCTCGGTTCGACAATCTTATGTTGAACCAAGCGAGAGCTCGATGCGAGATGCCGCCACCAAATCATGCTTGTGGCCGTGCGACGAGTTCATGGAAGGTGCAGGTATTAAGGAGGAATTTGAACAATATATCCACAATATAGAGCTTGGTCCCTTCATTGCAGATAAGTGCCCCCAACACCTTGAACTCACGAAAACCTTCACAAAGAAATTCAAATATTTTTCTTGTGAGTCTAGAGTTTCATTCAACATGTGCGATCATTCCTTTACCACGCCGTTAGAAATGTTTAGCGAAGCATGCAAACTTCCATATTGGGGTTCTCTCGATGAACCAACAAAAACTGAGTGCGAATCATTTTTAATTAATCTTTGTTTTGGTGAAGATAGGGGGGTAACACAAGGGAGAATTAACAGCATCCATTTTCCATCATTACAATATTTTGCGCTCTTTAACGACAAATGTATCATAGGCAAACAAGATTGTAGCACACTGTGTGCTCATGATTTGAGTCTCTTACACACTGCCATAACTGGGAATAAGGATTATAATCTTGGTGCAATTGTTGCACGGAGGTTGCAGCTTAATGCTGCTAGTGGTAATTTTTATGGAGGAATCTATGCTTCCCGTGTAGCTGAGAGATTAAATGTTTCACCATGGCCTAATAACCCCATCTTACCTACTCAGTATTTAGACTTTGATGCCATGAAGCGCCATAAGTTTCTTATGGGTACAGCCACTAACTACACCTATAACTTGAGATTTAATAAAAAAAACGTTGTGCCTGTTGCTTTGCCTGCTCCTGCTCTCTTTGATTTTCGCACTAGGGGAAGATATTATGTCCTTGAGAGCGAAGCCCATGCGTACAACGCGGAGGTTGAAGCTGCCAGGAGGTCCGCAGAGTCTGCTCCGAGGGCCTTAGTGAACCATCGCCCAGATTATTATTCATACGGATGGTGATTACCAAGCTAGGCCAAAAGCCTAAGCTTGGGGGAGTACGTATTTCCACTGACATTACATTCATGTTCACACATTTCATTCTAGTTGTCGATGTTCATACTTTTTCATTGTAATATCGATGCTAAATTTGTTTTTTCGCTTTCTTCTCGTGTGTTTGAAAAACTTTGAGAAAATCCAAAAATATTTCCTACTTCTTTTTAGTTTTTCTTTCTAGCTTAGTTTAATTTTTGCATTAAAAGAAAACCCAAAAAGATTTCTCGCTTCTTCTTTTACTTGTTGGGAGCTTTCCCGTGTAAATAGTTTTTCTCGTTTTTGTTTATCTCTTTAATTTGCTTTCTTTAAGAAAAACCAAAAAATCCAAAAATATTTCAGTTTGTTTCTCTGAAATTCTTTTCTTTTTTGTTTGAGTCGTACCAAGGAGAGGACCACAATGAAATTGTTGAGTGGCTCTCATCTGTATCATTGTTTATCTAACAAAGAGCCCATATTACTCTGTCTTCTCCTCTTGAATAAAATGTTTGCAGATTCCAGCTTAGTCCACGGCATTCTTGCACTATTATTATTTTCTCATCATTCGGTCGTGCAAGTGAAAGGCAATAATGACGACATTTGATGAATTGACTGTGGCAGAGAAAAGCGGGTATGAACTCAACTTGTTTTTGTTTTTGTAAATATGTTTAACCTAGTATCCCTTGATTCAATCATTGTGATCAAACATGTTTGCAATGACCAATAGAGATTATAGTTATTCATGCCATGCTTAAGTAGCTAGGAGTGGATAATGATTTATCTTGGGTGTCAACATGCATTAAAATGGTTGTGATGCGCTATGATGATGTGGTATCCTCCTCTGAATATTTCAAGTGGCTTGACTTGGCACATGTTCACGCATGTAGTTTAATCAAAACCAACATATCCTTCATGATATTTATATTCATGGTGTCCATATCCTACTCATGCTAGTACTCAATGTTGATTATATGTAATGCATGTTCATGACCGTCTTTGCTCTCTAGCTGGCCGCTTCTCAATCTAATCGCTAGCCTTTGCCTGTACTAAGCGGGAACACTGCTTGTGCATCAAAACCCTTAAACCAAGTTGTACCAGATGAGTCCACTATATCTACCTATATGCGGTATTACCCTGCCGTTCCAAAGTAAATTTGCATGTGCCACCTCTAAAAATTCAAATAAACATCCGTTTTGTGTGCCTGGACCGCTCATGGAGCGACAAGGGGCGGTCAGTATCTTCCATGCTAAGCGGATTATTCTCATGATGAGTGTTTATTCACTTGTCCTTACACGAGAGGGGCGGTAATAGGATTCCCAGTCCGGAAATCAAAAATCAAAAATAATTAAACAAAACTCCCCCAGGAATGTTGTTGGTTTGGACGGTACCCGTGGATGCGGCTAGCCGTGGAGTGTGATTGTTGGTGGAGGGGGAGTAAACCTTTACTTTTACCGCTTGGGAACCGCCGCTAATTTGGTTAGCATGGAAGATATTGATAACTCTTGGTCGTGACGTTGACAGGAAGGGTGTACCTCCCAAAATTATATCTATCTCTGTTTTAAACTTTGAGCTCTGGCACCGCTGCAAATCCATGCTTCCCTCTGCGAAGGTACTATCTATTTACTTTTATGTTGAGTCATCACCTTCTCAAACAAGCACCAGACCTGAGAGCACTATTGTCGTCCTCATGCATTGTGTATAGTTGATGTTGGGTGCAGCATGACTGGATCTTTCCTACCATGAATTACAATGTTTAGTCGCTGCTTGAACTTTGGAGATGCTCTGCATTTATGTTTTGCGGTCTCAGAAAGGGCTAGCGAGATACCACTATTGTCATATTGTATCATGATTGTTTTGACAAAGTGTTAGCATTTGAGATATCTTATTATTGCTCGCTAGTTGCTTATGTTATTGTTATGAGTTAATATAATTTCTAAGAGTTATTATTGACATGGTTAGTCATAATCTTTGCTGAAAACTTGGGTGCTACTTAAGCATATATATGTAAACAAAAACAAAAGAGTTCATAAAAGTTTTTCTTTATCACTTTCAGTTTATCAACTGAATTGCTTGAGGACAAGCAAAGGTTTAAGCTTGGGGGAGTTGATATGTCTCCAACGTATCTACTTTTCCTCACCCTTTTGCCCTTGTTTTGGATTCTAATTAGCATGATTTGAATGGAACTAACCTGGACTGACGCTGTTTTCAGCAGAACTACCATGGTGTTGTTTTTGTGCAGAAATAAAAGTTCTCGAAATGGAACGAAACTTTTTGGAGAATTATTTCAGAATATATGGGAATTATTGGAGCCAAAATCCACCGAAGAGGGGGGCCAGGGTGAGCATCACCCACCAGGGCGCGCCAGGCCCCCTGGGCGTGCCCTGGTGGGTTGTGCCCACCTCGTGGCCCCACTGACCCTAATTCCGCCACTATAAATTCCTATTTTCGGAGAAGAAAATCGGAGAGAAAGTTTCATCGCGTTTTACGATACGGAGCCGCCGCCACCTCCTGTTCTTCATCGGGATGCCAGATCTGGAGCCCGTTTGGGGCTCCGGAGAGGGGAATCTTCGGTCTTCGTCATCACCAACCTTTCTCCATCGCCAATTCCATGATGCTCCCCATCGGGAGTGAGTAATTCCTTCATAGGCTTGCTGGTCGGTGAGGAGTTGGATGAGATTCATCATGTAATCGAGTTAGTTTTGTTAGGGCTTGATCACTAGTATCCATTATGTTCTGAGATTGATGTTCCTATGACTTTGCTATGCCTAATGCTTGTAACTAGGGCCCGAGTGCCATGATTTCAGATCTGAACCGTTTATGTTATCATCTCTATATCCATGTTCTTGATCCGATCTTGCCTAGTCATATGCACCTATTACGTGTTATGATCCGTCAACCCCATAGGGACAATATTTGGTATACTTCGCGGTGATGACCATAGTTTGAGGAGTTCATGTATTCACCATGTGTTAATGCTTTGTTCCGGTTCTCTATTAAAAGGAGGCCTTAATATCCCTTAGTTTCCTGATGGACCCCGCTGCCATGCGAGGGTAGGACAAAAGATGTCATGCAAGTTCTTTTCCATAAGCACGTATGACTATTTACGGAATACATGCCTACATTACATTGAAGAACCGAGCTAGTTTTGTATCGCCCTAGGTTATGACTGTTACATGACGAATATCATCCAACGAGTTACCGATCCAGTGCTTACGAGCTTTTCACTTATTGTTCTTGCTAAGTTACTATTGTTGCTACTGCTGTTCCAACTGCTACAAAACTATTGCTACAACTGTTACTGTCACTACTGCTATCAAACTATCATATTACTGTGTTACTGATTACTTTGTTGCAGATATTTAATCTCCAAGTGTGGTTGAATTGACAACTCAACTGCTAATACTCTCAAGTATTCTGTGGCTCCCCTTGTGTCGAATCTATAATTTTGGGTTGAATACTCTACCCTCGAAAACTGTTGTGATCCCCTATACTTGTGGGTTATCACGTATCACCATCACTTTTATTCACCTTTACCTATTTTAGTTCGATCTTTAGTTTTCCATTGCTTTAGTTGAATAAAAGTTTAGCATGATCTATTTTCGTGTGTTAGTTTCGTGGCCTATCTATCTATTTAATCGAGTGAGAGTTATATAATAAAGTTTAGTTTGAGTTTTTGCCTCTTTACTTTCCGGTTGCAATCAAATAAAGAAAAAAGAAATAAATGAAAAGAATCATATGCTAATCTTATGGTGAGTAATGACATCACATAAGGAAGAGTATAAGTAGTAAAATTTATTGGAGGTTGACAAACATAGCATTGGTCAATGATGCAATTCATGAAAGAATTAATAAGGGAAGAGAAGATTCACATGCAAATACAATATCTTGGACATCTTTTATGATTGTGATCCCCCATTAAATATTATATGTCAAAATTGTTGACGTTGGACAAGGAAGACAACGTAATGATTAATGCTTGTTCATATCCACATAGAAGTTATATTGTCATAGATCCTTCAACATGTGGTGCTTGCCCAATATCTTTGCTAGACAAAAATTCCGCACTAAGTAGAGATACTACTTGTGCATCCAAAAACCCAAAGCCAAATTCATTCTTTGAGAGTCCACCATACCTACCTACGGATCGAGTAAGATCCTTCAAGTAAGTTGTCATCGGTGCAATAAGGCAATAAAAATTGCTTCTAAAAGTGTTTTGATCAATTAGTGTAAGAAAAAATTGAGCGCTATATGAACTTATGATGGCAAAGTAATAAAAGGGACGGACTGCATAATAAAGGTTGCTATCATAGGGGGCAACATAGTGTGACGTTCTTTTACATTAAGGGATTGGGCATACAAACCAAAAAGCGCATGACAACCTCTGCTTCCCTTTGCGAAGGGACTATCTTTTACTTTTATGTATTTACTTTTATGCAAGAGTCAAAGTATTCTTCCCTATTCCTTTTTACTTTTTCCTTTTGCAAGCATCATGTGGTGAGGAAAGATCTAGTCACATATATCCAGTTGGATATGGGTGGGCATGAGTTATTATTGTTGACATCACCCTTGAGGTGAATACGTTGGGAGGCGAAACTATAAGCCCCTATCTTCCTATGTGTCCGGTTGAAACTTTTTGCTCATGGGTATGCTGTGAGTGTTAGCAATCATAGAAGACTAAATGATGGTTGAGTATGTGGACTTGCCAAAAGGCTCCGACATGAGACCATTCCTAAAAATATGATGAATTGTAGTTGCAAAGTTGACTGAGAACAAGTTTGTTGGTTTTCAATAAGGTTTATGCTTTATACTTCTATGTTGTGATGAATTGTTACTTGTGCATGAGAAGTTATATGATGAAAGTATATGAATAAGTTTTATGATAGAGTTTGTTGCTGTTATGATAATAAGCATGATGCTTCTATGTCCATATTTTGTTTTTATCAACACCTCTCTCTCAAACCATGTGGACATGCTTTTCAATTTCGGCTTTTCGCTTGAGGACAAGCGAGGTCTAAGCTTGGGGGAGTTGATATGTCCATTTTGCATCATGATTTCCTACTGTTATTTATTATGTTTTGTTGAATAATAATGCTTTAGGGAATGATTCTAATGCCTTTTCTCTAGGTTTGCACAAAGAGGCAGAATACCGGCAGCTGGAATTCTGGACCTGAAAAAAGCACATCAGAGATACCTATTCTGCACATCTCCAATGGAGCTGAAACTTTACGGAGATTATTTTTGGAATTAATAAAAAATACTGGAGCAAAGAACTACCGGAGGGGGCCACCCTGGTGGGCACAAGACACCAGGGCGCGCCCTGGTGAGTTGTGCCCTCCTCGGCCCACCTTTGGTGCCCATATTTTGGTATATAATCACTTTTGACCTAGAAAAAAAATAAGAGGAGGACTTTCGGGACGGAGCGCCGCCGTCTCGAGGCAGAACTTGGGCAGGAGCGCTTTTGCCCTCCGGCGGAGCGATTCCGCCGGGAGAACTTCCCTCCCGGAGGGGGAAATCGAAGCCATCGTCATCACCAACACCCCTCTCATCTTTGGGAGGCCAATCTTCAACAGCACCATCTCCTCTCAAACCCTAGTTCATCTCTTGTGTTCAATCTTTGTACCGGAACCTCAGATTGGTACCTGTGGGTGACTAGTAGTGTTGATTACCTTGCGTAGTTGATTACTATATGGTTAATTTGATGGAAGATTATATCATCAGATCCATTATGCTATTCAATACCCCTCTGATCTTGAGCATGATTATTATTTGTGAGTAGTTACCTTCGTTCTTGAGGTCACGGGAGAAGTCATGTTGCAAGTAATCATGTGAATTTGATATGTGTTCGATATTTTGATGATATGTATGTTGTGATTCCCTTAGTGGTGTCATGTGAACGTCGACTACATGACACTTCACCATTCATGGGCCTAAGGTAATGCATTGTGGAGTAGTTATTAGATGATGGGTTGCTAGAGTGACAGAAGCTTAAACCCTAGTTTATGCGCTACTTCGTAAGGGGTTGATTTGGATCCAAACGTTTAATGCTATGGTTAGATTTTATCTTAATACTTTTCTCGTAGTTGCGGATGCTTGCGAGGGGGTTAATCATAAGTGTGAGGTTGTTCAAGTAAGAACAGCACCCAAGCACCGGTCCACCCACATATCAAATTATCAAAGTAGCGAACACGAATCAAACCAACATGATAAAAGTGACTAGATGAAATTCCCGTGTACCCTCAAGAACACTTTGCCTATTACTAGAGATTGTGCTGGCCTATCCTTTGCCACAAAAGGATTGGGCTACCTTGCTGCACCTTATTTACCGTTACCGTTACTTGCTCGTTACCAATTATCTTGCTATCAAACTATCTGTTACCTACAATTTCAGTGCTTGTAGAAATTACCTTGCTGAAAACCGCTTGTCATTTTCTTATGCTCCTCGTTGGGTTCAACACTCTTACTTATCGAAAGGACTATGATTGATCCCCTATACCTGTGGGTCATCAGTGCGCATGTTGTACAGCTACTTCATACGGTCCATGTGTAGTGTGATGTCCATGTTTACAACTAGTTCATACTGTCGATGTGTAGTGTGATGTCCATGTTTACAGCTAGTTCATAATGTCGATGTGTGTTGTGTTCTTGATGACGCTTACATTTGTAGGTCATGAGCACGCAAGAGTTTAGTCTGGCTATCGTGCCGTTCGAGAGCCAGTTCCCGGCGTCCTACGTCGAGAACTCCCAGGCTAACATCGACCAGATGCCTCTTGATTCAGAGGTTTTCTAGGTGTCGCCTACGGTTCCTCCATTTGTGATAGCTCGGACAATGTTGTATCTCATGTGGCTGCTCGAAAGGCGGCCGCAAAGGAGAAGAAGGACGGCAGAGGATGCAGCCTGAAATGGCATCCGTTCCTCTTTACTTTTGTGCTTAACAAGATGTGTGAGATCATATCTAGTGGAGTGAGGACTGACAAGGGGTTCAAGGAGGTGCATCTGAACTCTGTGGCAAAGCAAGGCTTCGAGTTTTGTGGGCAGGAGGTCACCTCGACCCAGGTCTACAACCACCTGAGGAAGTGGAGAACGAGGTGGATCGTCTCCTCCAAGCTGAGAGACCCGAGCGGTTCTTCATGGGATGAGGAGACCTGCACGATCATGTTGGAGGCAGAACACTACCAAGTCCACATCGCGGTTAGCTCACAAACCATGCCATTCTAACTAATCATCTACTATGAACCATTGCCATACTAACTAACCACCACTCTACCATGTTTCTTTCTTAGGATTACCCCAAGGACGCAGAGTTCCTCAACACACATATCCAGAACTACCACTAGATCCAGCAGATCTTCTCCTTCGGGCTAGCAACCGGCAAGCATGCCATGGGCTCTGGTCAACTGCTGGGCTCGCCGATGCCCCCTATGCCCCTGATGCCCGAGTATCCAGACACACAGGAGTCATACACAATCAACATTGATGCTCCTGAGAAGGAAGGTCAACATGTTCCTGTGCTTGATAGGAAGAGGAAGCGGGCAGGCTTCATGGAGGAGGACCTGACCGTCTTCAGCAGCATAACTCAGGCTGTGAAGAAGGTGGTCATCGCCATTAGGGAGAGCAAGACGGTCGACGTCCACCGTGAGCTCTACGACGCCGTGATGGAGCAGATTAGCTTCAGCCCAGAGGCTTGTCTCTCAACCACCTGCTTGACAACAAAGCCCAGGGTGTTGGGTTTGTTGCCATGGGAGAGGCTCACAGGGTGCTCTCGTTGAGGACCTGGCTGGGCAGGCACTACTACTAGTGCTGCTTCTGCTGGTGGCGACGGCGTGCATGATCCTCCACGATGATGATGACTATGACGACGTATATTTTGTGTAGTTAGGTCTTGAACCAATCTTATGGTCTGTATATTTTGGTGAGGTGGTATATACTAACCCCTCACGGTGATCCGCACGGTGATCACGAACTTGCGGTGGTAGGATTACACCCTCTTTTGGATGTGGGGGCAGGATGACACCAACATAGTGGTAGGTTGAACTTGGTATGCGGTACAATCATGCATTCTTACTAATGCTCTTATGCTCCATTGCTTATGTGCTTCATTGCTTGCTCCTAGAGTGCTTCATTGCTTGTTGCTTCAACTTATTGTTCATTTGCACTGCTAGGGCAAGTGGTATGTGATGTTCGAAAGGAGGGTTCCAGGGGTTTACAGTTCATGGGAAGGTTGCGGCAAACAAATTTTAGGGTACAATAACCAAAGCCATAGAGGGTTTAAGACTAGGCAGACGGGAGAAGATACTTACTCCAAGTATGTGCTAGAGCAGGGATGTAGCAAGGTTGAGGTTGCCAAGGTGGATCGTCCGTTCGGGCTGAAGAACTTCATCATCTTCGTCCAGTTCATCGCCATTGCAGTGTTGTGGTGCTGGTGTGCTCGGTGTGATCGTGTGTAAGGTGTAATAGTAGTGGGTAAGCTCACCAAGTAGGGTACAAGGTGAGCATGACTCTATGCTCGTATGGAACCAAACAATATGCACTCGTGTGAGGACATACAATGCGAGCAACCAATTGAGGATCGAAGAGGCGTCGCTATGATGCAGGAAGAGTATATGCGGACAACCAATCAACATGCAGATGATGGTTTTTTGCGTGCATATGCTCAGCCAAGCCCTAGTAGGTCAAGTATGCAAAGTGCCGAAAAACGGCGCGACCAACCAAACACGCCCTCGGTCGTTCTGTGAGAACTTGAAGCAATAATTCGTTTCTTTTTTAAAAGGGAATATATTAATATTGCGAATATATCAATTACTCTGCATTAATAAGATACCACAAAGACATCCAAGATGCATACAACCCGAAAAGAAAAAAACGGAAAAAAAAACGGCCTCGCCACAGTGATCAACTCCTCTCAGTAACAACACTCAAACCACCACCCAAGACAACACCCAAAAAGCATAAAAAGTCTCCAAAAGAGGCACCTTCAATAAAGAAACAGTGCACAAGCGTCGTCGTCGCCCGATCCAAGATCTTAGGTTTACACCCTGGAGAAGACCGAGCTCTCAAAACAATACTTTCAGCAAGGTATTGCCAGGCACAACAAATGAAGGTCAGACCTTCGGTTTCACCCTGAAAGTCACAACTCGACACCCATGGAGCACCACCAAAAATGAAATCCTCCAGTGTCGCCACCCCCACTTGTCACTGCTGCTTCTGAAAGTTATCAAACACCTAGCTGACTCCATCACCACCAAGGCCCCTCCACATTACTGATTCTCCGATCTCGGCCATCATGACTTTCTTCGCCGATGTACGTGCCATGAAAATCGAGATACCGACATATCCCATGGTGTCAAAAAATAACAGAGCTTCGTGTCGCGCCCTCATGGAGCTCAATAGGCTGATATGGACGCGTACGACCGGATTCAAACCAATCCATAAATCCTTGGGCAAGATCTCCGACAGTAGTTCCGGAACACCTCGATGGCCAGATTGAGGATGACCGATCACGCAGGTCGTTGCCGTGATGCAACAAGAGCACAAAGAACGCCACCACACTATTGCCTCCACCACGTCGACGACAACATCGCTCGGCTGAGGACATCGGCACGCGCTGCCCACTGCCCGTCTCGAGGCGCCAGATCTGACGAGGCCGGCACCACCAGCCCTGTCATCACGGTGTGCCGGCCCGCCCCGCCACCTCCGCCATGCAGCCGCCGTCGCACCCACGCACCGACGTGTCCAAGGCCCAACCCTCCGAGTTGTGTCTGCAACACCCTGCGGGAGCGTTGTGCCCCCCGCCCGCTCGCCATGTCCCGTGCCGTAGCCACTAGGGAAGGAGGGAGAAGGGGGCCCACTGCCGCCGACGCTAGCTGGGCTTCGCCCGGCACCGCCCTCCGATGACGGCGAGGGGACGAGGAGGCGAGGAGGAGGTGCGGGCGGCGACGACTAGTGTTTCTCCCAGCCGCCCGCTGGAGCGACCTAGGTGATCTCGTCCCGTGGTTTCTCGTCCCATCACAGGAATGATAGCAACAATTCGTATGTTCTCTAAACAGCTCAACTCCTACAAATCATCAAACTGACCATGACCACATGGTTGCTCACACGCTTCCACGTACAAGATTAAGGTAGCCAGAGAAAAGAAAAATGTATGTCAAGCATAGTTTGCAGTTGCAGGTTAATTTTCAATAGCAGTTCATTAACATATAAATATTCTAGATTAGTTTAAGTAATAAAAAATGGGGATGTAGCTCAAATGGTAGAGCGCTTATATATGCTGATAAGAGGCAGGGGGATCGATACCTCCCATCTCCAATTCAAATTTTTTGTCTACAAATAATTACCGGGGAAAAAAGGTAAGGGCTGGATGGAGGAAATTCCTCGGCCCAAATTGCGAAATCAAGGCTACAAGCAGAGGTCTAACAGTCGGCCCGCAAAGAAGTTGAATTCGTGCCTATCAAATTTTATAGTTTTCTCATACTGACATTAACAAGATCATTCTTCCCCATGCCGGACATCTCTATACATTAGTTGGTTTCAGGATTTTGCTTGGTTGCTTCAGCCCATAAGAAGAGGGGTTGTTTTGGCAGTGCACTGCTGCTGTAGGCTCAGACTGTTGCCCTCTTAGTTAGGAGTATTTTGTGGTCTTAGACTCCTAGTTATTCTGTTCAACCAATCTACGCCAGTCTTGTGCTCCAAGTGATTCCGTTAACCCTATGATATCTATTGCTTTTGAAGGTTTCATTTTGTTTTGCATGTTTCTTGGCCACAAGTATATCGAGCAGCAGAGAACGTTCACGCCATAGTTCTTTATTTTGATGCATGGTGATCAGCCCACCGCCTTAGGCGCGTGTGAATTGCGTTATGTTTCCCTCATTTCTCTGAACTGCCGCACCCTATATATGATGAACAAAGTTGCATCTGTACTCATTCTAGCTACTCCTTGGGCCACTTTGTAAATTCTGTATTGACTTGTGAGAATTTACCGGCAACTTGTGCTTAGTACTCCCTCTGTTTCTTTTTAGTTTGCATATAAGATTTGATCAAAGTCAAGCTATGTAAAATTTGACCAAATATATATCAAAAGATATCAACGTCTACAATACTAAACATATATGCTATGAAAATTGATATCATGATGCATCTAGTAATATTAGTTTCATATTATGAACGTTGATATTTTGTTATATAAAATTAGTCAAAGTTTACGAAGTTTGACTTTGACCAAATCTTATATGCGGACTAAAAGGAAACGAGGGGAGTATAAGGTCACAGATTGTACTATATTGAACAAGTCAGTCCCTTCACCTTTTTTTTGAGATTTTTCACCTTGTGTTTGATGTTGCCATGTTTATATAAATAATTTTCAATAGCAGTTCATTAACATATAAATATTCTAGATTAGTTTAAGTAATAAAAAATGGGGATGTAGCTCAAATGGTAGAGCACTTATATATGCTGATAAGAGGCAGGGGGATCGATACCTCCCATCTCCAATTCAACTTTTTTGTCTACAAATAATTACCGGGGAAAAAAGGTAAGGGCTGGATGGAGGAAATTCCTCGGCCCAAATTGCGAAATCAAGGCTACAAGCATAGGCCTAACAGTCGGCCCGCAAAGAAGTTGAATTCGTGCCTATCAAATTTTATAGATTTCTCATCCTGACATTAACAAGATCATTCTTCCCCATGCCGGACATCTCTATACATTAGTTGGTTTCAGGATTTTGCTTGGTTGCTTCAGCCCATAAGAAGAGGGGTTGTTTTGGCAGTGCACTGCTGCTGTAGGCTCAGACTGTTGCCCTCTTAGTTAGGAGTATTTTGTGGTCTTAGACTCCTAGTTATTCTGTTCAACCAATCTACGCCAGTCTTGTGCTCCAAGTGATTCCGTTAACCCTATGATATCTATTGCTTTTGAAGGTTTCATTTTGTTTTGCATGTTTCTTGGCCACAAGTATATCGAGCAGCAGAGAACGTTCACGCCATAGTTCTTTATTTTGATGCATGGTGATCAGCCCACCGCCTTAGGCGCGTGTGAATTGCGTTATGTTTCCCTCATTTCTCTGAACTGCCGCACCCTATATATGATGAACAAAGTTGCATCTGTACTCATTCTAGCTACTCCTTGGGTCACTTTGTAAATTCTGTATTGACTTGTGAGAATTTACCGGCAACTTGTGCTTAGTAATCCCTCTGTTTCTTTTTAGTTTGCATATAAGATTTGATCAAAGTCAAGCTATGTAAAATTTGACCAAATATATATCAAAAGATATCAACGTCTACAATACTAAACATATATGCTATGAAAATTGATATCATGATGCATCTAGTAATATTAGTTTCATATTATGAACGTTGATATTTTGTTATATAAAATTAGTCAAAGTTTACGAAGTTTGACTTTGACCAAATCTTATATGTGGACTAAAAGGAAACGAGGGGAGTATAAGGTCACAGATTGTACTATATTGAACAAGTCAGTCCCTTCACCTTTTTTTTTGAGATTTTTCACCTTGTGTTTGATGTTGCCATGTTTATATAAATAATTTTCAATAGCAGTTCATTAACATATAAATATTCTAGATTAGTTTAAGTAATAAAAAATGGGGATGTAGCTCAAATGGTAGAGCACTTATATATGCTGATAAGAGGTAGGGGGATCGATACCTCCCATCTCCAATTCAACTTTTTTGTCTACAAATAATTACCGGGGAAAAAAGGTAAGGGCTGGATGGAGGAAATTCCTCGGCCCAAATTGCGAAATCAAGGCTACAAGCATAGGCCTAACAGTCGGCCCGCAAAGAAGTTGAATTCGTGCCTATCAAATTTTATAGATTTCTCATCCTGACATTAACAAGATCATTCTTCCCCATGCCGGACATCTCTATACATTAGTTGGTTTCAGGATTTTGCTTGGTTGCTTCAGCCCATAAGAAGAGGGGTTGTTTTGGCAGTGCACTGCTGCTGTAGGCTCAGACTGTTGCCCTCTTAGTTAGGAGTATTTTGTGGTCTTAGACTCCTAGTTATTCTGTTCAACCAATCTACGCCAGTCTTGTGCTCCAAGTGATTCCGTTAACCCTATGATATCTATTGCGTTTGAAGGTTTCATTTTGTTTTGCATGTTTCTTGGCCACAAGTATATCGAGCAGCAGAGAACGTTCACGCCATAGTTCTTTATTTTGATGCATGGTGATCAGCCCACCGCCTTAGGCGCGTGTGAATTGCGTTATGTTTCCCTCATTTCTCTGAACTGCCGCACCCTATATATGATGAACAAAGTTGCATCTGTACTCATTCTAGCTACTCCTTGGGTCACTTTGTAAATTCTGTATTGACTTGTGAGAATTTACCGGCAACTTGTGCTTAGTACTCCCTCTGTTTCTTTTTAGTTTGCATATAAGATTTGATCAAAGTCAAGCTATGTAAAATTTGACCAAATATATATCAAAAGATATCCACGTCTACAATACTAAACATATATGCTATGAAAATTGATATCATGATGCATCTAGTAATATTAGTTTCATATTATGAACGTTGATATTTTGTTATATAAAATTAGTCAAAGTTTACGAAGTTTGACTTTGACCAAATCTTATATGCGGACTAAAAGGAAACGAGGGGAGTATAAGGTCACAGATTGTACTATATTGAACAAGTCAGTCCCTTCACCTTTTTTTTTGAGATTTTTCACCTTGTGTTTGATGTTGCCATGTTTATATAAATAATTTTCAATAGCAGTTCATTAACATATAAATATTCTAGATTAGTTTAAGTAATAAAAAATGGGGATGTAGCTCAAATGGTAGAGCACTTATATATGCTGATAAGAGGCAGGGGGATCGATACCTCCCATCTCCAATTCAACTTTTTTGTCTACAAATAATTACCGGGGAAAAAAGGTAAGGGCTGGATGGAGGAAATTCCTCGGCCCAAATTGCGAAATCAAGGCTACAAGCATAGGCCTAACAGTCGGCCCGCAAAGAAGTTGAATTCGTGCCTATCAAATTTTATAGATTTCTCATCCTGACATTAACAAGATCATTCTTCCCCATGCCGGACATCTCTATACATTAGTTGGTTTCAGGATTTTGCTTGGTTGCTTCAGCCCATAAGAAGAGGGGTTGTTTTGGCAGTGCACTGCTGCTGTAGGCTCAGACTGTTGCCCTCTTAGTTAGGAGTATTTTGTGGTCTTAGACTCCTAGTTATTCTGTTCAACCAATCTACGCCAGTCTTGTGCTCCAAGTGATTCCGTTAACCCTATGATATCTATTGCTTTTGAAGGTTTCATTTTGTTTTGCATGTTTCTTGGCCACAAGTATATCGAGCAGCAGAGAACGTTCACGCCATAGTTCTTTATTTTGATGCATGGTGATCAGCCCACCGCCTTAGGCGCGTGTGAATTGCGTTATGTTTCCCTCATTTCTCTGAACTGCCGCACCCTATATATGATGAACAAAGTTGCATCTGTACTCATTCTAGCTACTCCTTGGGTCACTTTGTAAATTCTGTATTGACTTGTGAGAATTTACCGGCAACTTGTGCTTAGTACTCCCTCTGTTTCTTTTTAGTTTGCATATAAGATTTGATCAAAGTCAAGCTATGTAAAATTTGACCAAATATATATCAAAAGATATCAACGTCTACAATACTAAACATATATGCTATGAAAATTGATATCATGATGCATCTAGTAATATTAGTTTCATATTATGAACGTTGATATTTTGTTATATAAAATTAGTCAAAGTTTACGAAGTTTGACTTTGACCAAATCTTATATGCGGACTAAAAGGAAACGAGGGGAGTATAAGGTCACAGATTGTACTATATTGAACAAGTCAGTCCCTTCACCTTTTTTTTTGAGATTTTTCACCTTGTGTTTGATGTTGCCATGTTTATATAAATAATTTTCAATAGCAGTTCATTAACATATAAATATTCTAGATTAGTTTAAGTAATAAAAAATGGGGATGTAGCTCAAATGGTAGAGAACTTATATATGCTGATAAGAGGCAGGGGGATCGATACCTCCCATCTCCAATTCAACTTTTTTGTCTACAAATAATTACCGGGGAAAAAAGGTAAGGGCTGGATGGAGGAAATTCCTCGGCCCAAATTGCGAAATCAAGGCTACAAGCATAGGCCTAACAGTCGGCCCGCAAAGAAGTTGAATTCGTGCCTATCAAATTTTATAGATTTCTCATCCTGACATTAACAAGATCATTCTTCCCCATGCCGGACATCTCTATACATTAGTTGGTTTCAGGATTTTGCTTGGTTGCTTCAGCCCATAAGAAGAGGGGTTGTTTTGGCAGTGCACTGCTGCTGTAGGCTCAGACTGTTGCCCTCTTAGTTAGGAGTATTTTGTGGTCTTAGACTCCTAGTTATTCTGTTCTACCAATCTACGCCAGTCTTGTGCTCCAAGTGATTCCGTTAACCCTATGATATCTATTGCTTTTGAAGGTTTCATTTTGTTTTGCATGTTTCTTGGCCACAAGTATATCGAGCAGCAGAGAACGTTCACGCCATAGTTCTTTATTTTGATGCATGGTGATCAGCCCACCGCCTTAGGCGCGTGTGAATTGCGTTATGTTTCCCTCATTTCTCTGAACTGCCGCACCCTATATATGATGAACAAAGTTGCATCTGTACTCATTCTAGCTACTCCTTGGGTCACTTTGTAAATTCTGTATTGACTTGTGAGAATTTACCGGCAACTTGTGCTTAGTACTCCCTCTGTTTCTTTTTAGTTTGCATATAAGATTTGATCAAAGTCAAGCTATGTAAAATTTGACCAAATATATATCAAAAGATATCAACGTCTACAATACTAAACATATATGCTATGAAAATTGATATCATGATGCATCTAGTAATATTAGTTTCATATTATGAACGTTGATATTTTGTTATATAAAATTAGTCAAAGTTTACGAAGTTTGACTTTGACCAAATCTTATATGCGGACTAAAAGGAAACGAGGGGAGTATAAGGTCACAGATTGTACTATATTGAACAAGTCAGTCCCTTCACCTTTTTTTTTGAGATTTTTCACCTTGTGTTTGATGTTGCCATGTTTATATAAATAATTTTCAATAGCAGTTCATTAACATATAAATATTCTAGATTAGTTTAAGTAATAAAAAATGGGGATGTAGCTCAAATGGTAGAGCACTTATATATGCTGATAAGAGGCAGGGGGATCGATACCTCCCATCTCCAATTCAACTTTTTTGTCTACAAATAATTACCGGGGAAAAAAGGTAAGGGCTGGATGGAGGAAATTCCTCGGCCCAAATTGCGAAATCAAGGCTACAAGCATAGGCCTAACAGTCGGCCCGCAAAGAAGTTGAATTCGTGCCTATCAAATTTTATAGATTTCTCATCCTGACATTAACAAGATCATTCTTCCCCATGCCGGACATCTCTATACATTAGTTGGTTTCAGGATTTTGCTTGGTTGCTTCAGCCCATAAGAAGAGGGGTTGTTTTGGCAGTGCACTGCTACTGTAGGCTCAGACTGTTGCCCTCTTAGTTAGGAGTATTTTGTGGTCTTAGACTCCTAGTTATTCTGTTCAACCAATCTACGCCAGTCTTGTGCTCCAAGTGATTCCGTTAACCCTATGATATCTATTGCTTTTGAAGGTTTCATTTTGTTTTGCATGTTTCTTGGCCACAAGTATATCGAGCAGCAAAGAACGTTCACGCCATAGTTCTTTATTTTGATGCATGGTGATCAGCCCACCGCCTTAGGCGCGTGTGAATTGCGT
Source organism: Elymus sibiricus (assembly GCA_039707655.1). Classification (NCBI taxonomy): domain Eukaryota; kingdom Viridiplantae; phylum Streptophyta; class Magnoliopsida; order Poales; family Poaceae; genus Elymus; species Elymus sibiricus. The sequence goes on from CM077675.1 coordinate 460,433,736, forward strand.
TATGTTTCCCTCGTTTCTCTGAACTGCCACACCCTATATATGATGAACAAAGTTGCATCTGTACTCATTCTAGCTACTCCTTGGGTCACTTTGTAAATTCTGTATTGACTTGTGAGAATTTACCGGCAACTTGTGCTTAGTACTCCCTCTGTTTCTTTTTAGTTTGCATATAAGATTTGATCAAAGTCAAGCTATGTAAAATTTGACCAAATATATATCAAAAGATATCAACATCTACAATACTAAACATATATGCTATGAAAATTGATATCATGATGCATCTAGTAATATTAATTTCTTATTATGAATGTTGATATTTTGTTATATAAAATTAGTCAAAGTTTACGAAGTTTGACTTTGACCAAATCTTATATGCGGACTAAAAGGAAACGAGGGGAGTATAAGGTCACAGATTGTACTATATTCACTAGTACAAAACAGGGCTTCGGTCCACCCCTGAGAAGCCCATTAGTCCTGGTTCACTCACGAACCGGGACCCATGGGGCCATCGGTCCCGGTTCGTGAGTCCAGGGCGCCGGCCGGGCCTCGTGGGCCATTGGTCCCGGTTCGTCTGACCCCTTTGGTCCCGGTTCCAGACACGAACCGGGACCAATGCGCCTCGCTCCTGGCCCACAACTATTGGTCCCGGTTTGTGGCTGGAACCAGGACCAAATGGGGTCCTTTAGTCCCGGTTCCAGCCACAAACCGGGACCAATGGTTGGCCTATATATAGCCCCTGCCCGCGAGCAGAGCAGTGCACTGCTCTGTTTTTTTGCCCGGCCATGGGAGAGCTTTTAGCTCACCTCCTATGCACATGCGGTGTTCGATGAAATGGCCGAGCCACACTTAAGCTTTCTCCTCTCGAAGCTCCTTGTCCAAGCTCCATTTTCCTCAAGATTTGTCTAGGTTTGGTGGTCCGTCCGGTCCCGTCCCCGTCCTCACTGCCGTCGATCGCCCGTGCCCATCTCGGCGCCGGCACCACCGTGGTTAGCCTCTTCTTCTTATCTTCTTTCTAAAAGAAAAAAGTTCTTACTTGTATGTTTTAATTAGATGCTCTAGAGAGTTATATGTTGTTCAATAATGAGAACTATATAACACACGCAGATGAACCGGCAATGGATGTACGGTGACCGATGCACCTCCGAGTATATTAAGGACCTGCATAATTTTCTCCGAGTATGTTTTATGCATTGTCCATGTACTGTCTGTGAGAATACGAAGGCTTTCTCCAACTCTAAAACTCTTCACTTCCACCTACTTGAGAAGGGTTTTATGCCACACTATAATGTTTGGACCAAGCACGGAGAAAGAGGGGTTATGATGGAAGACAACGAAGAAGAAGAGGATGATGACAACTACCCGCCCCCTGAATACGGTGATGCTGTAATGGGGGAAGCTGAAGATCAAGAGGAACCAGACGATGTGCCCGATGATGATCTTCCCCGGGTCATTGTTGATGCACAGAGAGAATGCGAAAGTGAAAGGGAGAAGTTGAAGTTCGATCGCATGTTAGAGGATCACAAAAAAGGGTTGTACCCAAATTGCGAAGATGACAACACAAAGCTCGGTACCACACTGGAATTGTTGCAATGGAAGGCAGACAATGGTGTATCTGACAAGGGATTTAGTTCGCTACTGAAAATAATGAAGAAGAAGCTTCCAAAGGATAACGAATTGCCCGGCGGTACGTACGAAGCAAAGAAGGTTCTATGCCCTCTAGGATTGGAGGTGCAGAAGATACATGCATGCCCTAATGACTGCATCCTCTACCGTGGTGATTACGAGGATTTGAACGCATGCCCGGTATGCGGTGCATTGCGGTATACGATCAGACGAGATGACCCTGGTGATGTTGAGGGCGAGCGCCCCAGGAAGAGGGTTCCTGCCAAGGTGATGTGGTATGCTCCTATAATACCACCTCTGAAACGTCTGTTCAGAAACAAAGAGCATGCCAAGTTGATGCGATGGCACAAAGAAGACCGTAAGAAAGACGGGAAGTTGAGAGCACCCGCTGACGGGTCGCAGTGGAGAAAAATCGAGAGAAGGTGGGGGGACTTTGCAGGTGACGCAAGGAACGTATGGTTTGGTTTAAGTGCAGATGGCATTAATCCTTTTGGGGAGCAGAACAGCAATCATAGCACCTGGCCCGTGACTCTATGTATCTATAACCTTCCTCCTTGGTTGTGCATGAAGCGGAAGTTCATTATGATGCCAGTGCTTATCCAAGGCCCTAAGCAACCTGACAACGACATTGATGTGTACCTAAGGCCATTAGTTGAAGAACTTTTACAGCTGTGGAATGGAGAAGGTGTACGTGTGTGGGATGAGCACAAACAGGAGGAATTTGACCTACATGCGTTGCTGTTTGTAACCATCAACGATTGGCCTACTCTCAGTAACCTTTCAGGACAGACAAACAAGGGATACCACGCATGCACACACTGTTTAGATGACACCGACAATATATATTTGGACAAATGCAGGAAGAATGTGTACCTGGGGCATCGTCGATTTCTTCCGACCAACCATCAATGTCGAAAGAAAGGAAAGCATTTCCAAGGTGAGGCAGATCACCGGAAGAAGCCCGCCCTCCGTACTGGTGATCACATACTTGATATGGTCAATGATTTACAAGTAATCTTTGGAAAGGGTCCTGGCGGACTATCTGTTCCGACTGACGATGCGGGACGCGCACCCATGTGGAAGAAGAAATCTATATTTTGGGACCTACCCTATTGGAAAGACCTACAGGTCCGCTCTGCAATCGACGTGATGCACGTGACGAAGAATCTTTGTGTGAACCTGCTAGGCTTCTTGGGAGTGTATGGGAAGACAAAAGATACACCGGAGGCACGGGAGGAACAGCAACGTGTGCATGAAAAAGACGGCATGCATCCAAAGCAGTATGAAGGTCCTGCCAGCTACGCTCTTACCAAAGAAGAGAAGGAAATCTTCTTTGAATGCCTGCTCAGTATGAAGGTCCCGTCTGGCTTCTCGTCGAATATAAAGGGAATAATAAATATGGCAGAGAAAAAGTTCCAGAACCTAAAGTCTCATGACTGCCACGTGATTATGACGCAACTGCTTCCGGTTGCATTGAGGGGGCTTCTACCAGAAAACGTTCGATTAGCCATTGTGAAGCTATGTGCATTCCTCAATGCAATCTCTCAGAAGGTGATCGATCCAGAAATCCTGCCAAGGTTAAGGAGTGATTTGGTGCAATGTCTTGTTAGTTTCGAGCTGGTGTTCCCACCGTCCTTCTTCAATATCATGACGCACGTCCTAGTTCATCTAGTCGATGAGATTGTCGTTCTGGGCCCTGTATTTCTACACAATATGTTCCCCTTTGAGAGGTTCATGGGAGTCTTAAAGAAATATGTTCGTAACCGCGCTAGGCCAGAAGCAAGAATCTCCATGGGCCATCAAACAGAGGATGTCATTGGGTTTTGTGTTGACTTCATTCCTGACCTTAAGAAGATTGGTCTCCCTCAATCGCGGTATGAGGGGAGACTGACTGGAAAAGGCACGCTAGGAGCGGACTCAATAATATGTAGGGACGGGCATTCTTGGTCTCAAGCACACTACACAGTTCTACAGAATTCTACCTTGGTGACCCCGTATGTCGATGAACACAAGAATATTCTGCGCTCCAAACACCCGGAGCAGTGTGACGACTGGATTACATATGAACACATCAGGACTTTCGGTAGTTGGTTGCAAACACGTCTCATGGGTGACAACACTGTTTCTGATGAGCTGTACTCGTTGGCCAGGGGACCATCTTCGACTGTATTGACTTACAAAGGGTACGAGATAAATGGGAATACATTTTACACGATCGCCCAATATCAAAAGAGCACCAACCAAAACAGTGGTGTCCGCTTTGATGCAGCAACCAATAGGGGAAAGGACACATATTATGGTTACATAGCGGACATATGGGAACTTGACTATGGACATGATTTCAAGGTCCCTTTGTTTCAGTGCAAATGGGTCAATCTGTCAGGAGGCGGGGTACAGGAAGACCCATAGTACGGAATGACAAAAGTGGATCTGAACAATCTTGGGTACACAGACGAACCATTCGTCCTAGCCAATGATGTGGCGCAAGTTTTCTATGTGAAGGACATGTCTACCAAACCAAGAAAAAGAAAAGATAAGGAAGCGAATACATCATACGATGAGCCAAAGCGCCACATAGTTCTTTCAGGAAAAAGAGACATCGTGCGATTGGAGGGCAAGACAGACATGTCCGAAGATTATGAAAAGTTTCATGAAATTCCTCCCTTCAAAGTCAAGGCTGACCCAAGCACCCTGTTAAACGATGAAGATTATCCATGGTTACGGCGCAATAAGCAAAGGACACAAGCGAAGAAAAAGTGAAGACTTTCTCTCCACAACTATATCATTGCAGTTACATGTGAAGAAATGAAATGCCTTTTGTAACAGATGAGTTCATTTGTAGTGCTTTTCAATTTCAGGGTCATTTAGCTCAAAAAATCAGTAAATGCATGCAAAATACCAAATGAAGTCAGAAAGGGTTGAAAATTGATGATGTGGCTTTGAATGGTGCATTTTGAACACACAAAAAGTCTGGAGTTCAAATAAGTTCAAAAAAATGAAATCCCTTTGTAACAGATGAGTTTTCGTCCGAAACCCTGATACTTCGAAAGAGATTGTCCATTTTGTACACGAAGTGCATCCAGTTTTTGCCGTAACCCTCTCAACTTTTTAGCACAAGCTATGTGGGTGAAATGATGATACCATGCCAACTTTCAACCTTTTCAGAGTTCATTTGTAGTGCTTTTCAATTTCAGGGTCATTTAGCTCAAAAAAATCAGTAAATGCATGAAAAATACCAAATGAAGTCAGAAAGGGTTGAAAATTGATGATGTGGCTTTGAATGGTGCATTTTGATGTAGCTAAAACTATCAAAGTATTTTTTGTTCAAAACATTAATAGCAAAAAGAATTTTCATAAAGAATTTTTTTTGTTAGAAACTTTAATAGCAAACTAAAATAACAAAATCTGTTTTTGATTAAAACGGACATTTAAAGTAACCTAAAAATTACCAAATTGAATATAATGATAAAACACAGTAATATTAAATAACAGGAAAAAGAATCACTCAAAAATCTATTTTTATAGTAAAGTTATTCACAAACTCGTGATTCACACAAATTTAAAAGAATTCAAATTTAAACTATTCAAATTTGAAAACTAATGGCACTAACAGAAAGTTTATAATTTTTGTGACCTAACAGCAAAAAGAATTAAAAAAATAAAGAAAAAAAGAAAATAAATAAATAATGCAAAAAACAAAACAAAAAAACAGCAAAAAAAATTAAAAAAATGCCGGCTACTGGGCCACCACGGCCTGAATACGACTAGAAACCCAACCAGCCAGTCGGGCTAGGATTCAGGCCCGCAGAAGGCCCAGAAGGCCCACAGGCAGATATAGAGTGGTTAGGCCCGTAAGCCTGCTTTAGAGAGGAGTTCGAAGGCTCTGGCGCACCGCGCCTTATAAACAGGTGTGGCACTCTCTCAAGTAGCGAGGTGGGACTAAACTCCAACCACGCCGCTGTGCAAGGCCATTGGTCCCGGTTGGTGGCACCAACCGGGACCAATGTAGGCATTGGTCCCGGTTGGTGCCACCAACCGGGACCAATGCCTACCTTTGGTCCCGGTTCGTGCCACCAACCGGGACCAAAGGTCTCTGCTTCCCGCCCTTTGGGCTGCTGAAAAGAGACCTTTGGTCCCAGTTGGTGGCACCAACCGGGACTAAAGGGGTGCATTAGTCCCGGTTGGTGCAACCAACCGGGACCAATACTGTGTGTATATAAGCAGCACTTGTGAAAATTTTCATTTTCATCTCGCAGTTCCCCCCGACGACGTCGACCTCCTCGACCCCGCCAGGCTGCCCCGACGCCGTCGCCGTCGCCCGTGACCCTGCCCCGCCCCCGAGCCCACGCCGACGCCGTCCGCCGCCCACGCCGTCGCCGTCCGCCGCCCCCGAGCGCGCCCCGGCCCGCCCCCACCGTCGCCGTCGTCGCCGGCTCCCTCGTGCGCCGCCCCCGCCATCGCCCTCGCCAGCCGACGCCGTCGCCGGCTCCCTCGCGCGCCGGCCCCGCCGTCGCCCTCGCCAGCCGACGCCGTCCGCCGCCCCCGAGCACGCCCGGCCACGCCCCTGCCCCGGCCCGCCCCCACCGTCGCCGTCGCCGACGCCCTCGCCGCCCCCGCCGTCGCCCTTGCCGGCCGCCCCCGCTGTGAGCCTCCGCCGCCCCGCCCCGGCTCTGTTAATTCATATCATTTTTTTGTTCATTTTTTATATGATGAATTTTTTGTTCATATATATATAATGTATATATGTATGTGACTATATGTATGTATGGATGTTCATATATGTATTAATTTTTTTGTTCATGTATGTATTTTTTTCATAGCATTTTTTTTCCATGTATATATGTATGTGGCTATGTATGTATAGATGGATAGCATTTTTTTCCATGTATGTATGTCGTTGTCGATATACCCCCTCCCCGATAACTTCGACATGAGGGGGGGGTCGATATACCCCCTCCCCGATAACATTTTTTTTCTAAGTTACTAAGGTAAAATGTTCACCCCCCTCTCGATATACCGGGCGACCAACTCTCGAGGCCACCCAAACCCTAGAAAAAAAGCGTTGTCGATATACCCCCTCCCCGATAACATTTTTTTTCTAAGTTACTAAGGTAAAATGTTCACCCCCCTCTCGATATACCGGGCGACCAACTCTCGAGGCCACCTAAACCCTAGAAAAAAAGCGTTGTCGATCTCCTACCCCCTCCCACCCCTACCCGACAATCTCTCGAGGCCACCCAAACCACTAGAAGAAAACTCCGGTAACTTCGACATGAGGGGGGACGTCGATCAACCCCCTCTCGCCCGAACAAGTCTATGTATCATTTGTTAATTAAATCCCTTAAAGGTTAAGAGAATCCCTTGTTTGACATTCATGAGAGAGGCGGTCCGGACGTTGGACATTCATGAGAGAGGCGGTCCGGACGTCGGACATTCATGTTTGTATATTAATTGCCATGTTGTAATATTTGCAGAAACTATGGCTCAAAGAGACTTGGAACAAGAACAGTTGTTGGCGGACATAATCCTCGGCGGACGTGATGTCTTGTCATTTCTCAACGACACCGATGGTCTGGAAGGAGAGGATGACGGCTCCGGTGATCGAACAATGGAGGAGGAAGGACATGATCATGATGGCTCCGGTGACCGAATGCCGGAGGAAGAAGGAGACCATGATGACGGCTCCGGTGACCGAACGGAGGAGGGAGCTGTTGCAAAGTCCGGCGAGGTATATATATTAATTAAGCCTGTGCTGACTAGCTAATTGATGCATTAATTGTTTTGGTATGTACATATATTAACTCTTCTTTCTTCTTTTATAGCCCTCCGGATAGAGCCAAACTTCGGTAACGAGACGAGGCCCGAAGAAGAGGTTGCGCAAGGATGAAAGGTTCACGATCACAGCACTCGCGGACGATGGCCATCCGATTGAACCCAAGCGGACCAAGGACGCATTTTCTGCTCAGTGCGGAGTTATTGTTAGGGACAACATCCCGATCAGCATCAAGCAATGGAATAAGCCTAAGGACGACGCCCCTGAAGGTGATTATGTCACCGATAGACAGAAAGATGATCTTTGGACCGCGCTGAAGGCAAATTTCACCCTACCGCCAGAGGAGGATCTGAATAAGCCAGTTATAGAGCCACTGGTCAAGGCGTGTGCTCTTAAGAAGATGGCAGTTCTATTCAGGAGGTGGAAGAAGGAGTTGAAATCAAAGTTTGTCGACAAAGGGAAGACTCCAGAATTCACCGGCCGATTTGAGAAGATAAGAGATCACTGGCCCGCATTTGTGGCCTACAAGACATCGGACAAGAGTAAGAAAATGTCAGAGACAAACAAGAACAACGCTGCAAAGAAGCAGTATCACCATCACACGGGGTCAGGTGGCTACCTCAAAGCCCGGCCGTTGTGGGACAAAGCTGAGAATGACCTGATTGCTAAAGCGGTCGTACCACAGACATTGAACTGGCCAGACCGTTCAAGGACTTGGTTCTTCGGGGTTGGGGGAACTTTGGACCCTGAAACAGGGAAGTGCCGTTGGACGGACGAGCAACTTGCAATACCCGTCACGAAGCTTCAGAAGTATATCACCGCAACGCAGGAAGGGACGTTCATTCCCGACAGAGAGAAGGACGAGCTGACTGAGGCCCTAGGCAATGCTGAGCACCCTGGACGAACACGAGGCACACCAGGCTCCGTTCCGTGGAAGGTTGGGTTTCCCGACACAGGCGGTTACAGAAGCCGGGAGAGAAAGAGGAAAGAGGAGCTGAGCGACATGCAGAAGCTCAATGCAAGACTACAAAAGCTAGAGGAAGCTGAGAGCCAGCGAGCTGCCGGCCAACCATCTCAGCGGCACGAAGCTACCCCAGAAGCTACCCCGCCATCTCAGCGGAGAAGCAGCGTGGCTTCCACGGAGCTCGTTCAGCCTGATTTCACGGTTCCTAGATACCCCGTGGATACTATCACGGAGGCTCAACATTGCGAGCTTATGACGAAATTCCGGAACCTCACTTTCAAGGCGGCTGTCGGCTCTGTTGCACCTCCTCAACCCAACGGAACTTTTCACTGCCGTCCGATTCCACATGGCTATGCTGTTGTGATGGTGGATGAAGTAATGGAGGGATTTGAGGAGCTCGAGCTTGACCACTCTACAAGTGAAGGGGAGAATCGGCTGGTTCATGCTCTGAGGAGTACATGTCTATGGCAGAAGGAGTACATCAAGCTTCCAAACTGGACGCCTCCGCCTCCTCCTCCTCCTCCGGCGAGTCAGGGCACTCCGCCTCCTCCTCCTCCTCCTCCTCCTCCGGCGAGTGATCAGGGCACTCCGCCTCCTTCTCCGGCTCCTCCGACGCGTCAGGGCAATCCGCCTCCTCCTTCGCCTACTCCGGCGCGTTGGAGCAGTCCGCCTCCTCCTCAGCCTCGTCGGCAACGGCGGAAGACAGACGCTGCCGCTCCGGCTCCTCCGGCGCGTCGGATTTCTCCGCCTCGTCAGCAACGACGGAAGAGAGACGCCGCCGCTCCGGTGGCTAGCAGTACAAGCAGAGGCGGGAGCCAATTCAGATACGGTCCATCTCTCAAGCCTCTGGAAAAGTTACCATATGAGAGGACCGAGCAGGAAAACGAGGACATATGTCGTGCCCAACTGAGGGACCATTTTGCAAAGAAAACTCCACCTCTGAAGGAGAAGGTAGATCCGGTGAAAGTGAAGCGCACTATCAATGCCCTGAAGCGACCACCACCGCCTCCGCCGGATTCCAACTATGACCGCATAATTACTAAGACACATGCTGAAGCGCAGCAGTCGGGAAGTACTTCCAGTGCTGCAAGAGCGAAAAAACGAAGAAGTGGGAAAACAATTCCCCAGCTTGGCGAACAGGAGAAGCAATCGTGCCCCCCGCTCAAGGTGTCTAGCGATATCGCTAATCATCCGGTGCTACTGCCCGGTACCATTCTTGATGATTACCTGCCCGATGATGTACAGTTTGAAACGGCTGAGGTAGTAAACGTCTTTAGATACGAGCACGGGAAGCCTCTCGTCAAACCTGATCATCCTCATCTAACAACGATGATGCAAAAATTGCATGACTGGTACATGGAAACCTGCTGGAAGTCTGGGAAAGACAGTTTGTTAGTCGGAATTAAAAAAGAGCATGACTTCCCTGGAGTCGACCTGCTGCCTGTTGAATTTGTGGAGTTATTTCAATTATACAATCAAAACGCCCTCGACAAACAACTCATGACTTGCTACTGTCTGTAAGTATTACTTCTATAATTAAGTCTCTAGCTCAGCTCGTTCATTGCATGTATATATAATTATCCTCACTATATTATGCAGATTGAAGATGGTCGAATGCAAACAAATAGGAATCTTCGACGTTGGGTTCATTAGCCCAAATACAGTAAATGAATGGTCGGTACGAAAGGCGGCTGAAGATATCGAGAACAACTTGCTAGAAACGTTCCTTACACATCAAAACAAAAGGGAAATACTCTTTCCTTACAACTTCAAGTGAGTGTTACTGTCTTCTGCATATTTGGTTTCGCTTACTCGTGGTTAAGTAATGTAATTGATGAGTTATGCGTGCGCAGCTTCCACTATATTCTGCTATCCATTAACCTTGACGGGGCATTAGTAACTGTCTTAGACTCGCTCCGTAAAGATCCCAAGTATTATGCGGACATGACTGCAATGCTCCAGAAGTAAGTTCAATCAATACCGGGACCATATCGACAACTTTCGTTCATTTCCTGATATCAAGTAATCATTTTCTTTGCCTGCCAGGGTTTGGAAAACGTTCACCCCTAAGGTTCCGGGTCTGAAGAAGGAGCTGCAATTTACACACCCCAAAGTAAGTAGTACTAGCTAGTTCCGCGCATCTCTCATTGATTCTAGTTTCATCAATACCATTATCATGCTTGCTTATCAGTTTGATTGAACTCTATTCTCGTAAAGTGCTTGTTGCAGGAACCCAACACTCATTTATGTGGATACTACGTATGCGAGTTCATTCGCTACTATACCTCTGAACGGGCCTCCTCTGAGAAACAATTTGAAGTACGTAAACAATATTCACAATTTTATTTTATATATTACCATCAATTGTGTTGAGTTTCATTCATATATATGTATTGACCCCCTTCTTTAAATTAGATCTGGCAGATGCGGGATGAACTCCTACCACATGATCGCATACGAGCAATTCAAGAGGAATTGGCGGGATTCTTTCTTGACCACGTCATACCTGAACACGGAGAATACCATGTGAAATTGAAATTGTTGTAAGGGATGTTATATATTGTACATATGTAGCAGCGTCGGATAGATATACGAAAACTTGTTGTTCGACCAAGCACGAAGAAAGAGATGTCACTTCTCTCTATATATGTTCATGATGATCTTGTGTAATTAATGGTTTCCTTTATTTGCTTACTAGCTAGCGTCGAGTTCTCTCTATATGTGTAGTAGCTAGCGTCGACCAAGCACGGAAAAAAAGAGGTCACTTCTCTCTATTAGCTCGCTAACACAATATGAAACCCCTAAATTAATCCTCCAAAACCTCAAAACCCCCCCTTCCAAAAAAAAACCCCAGCGACTGAGAGCTGCTGACGCGTGGCCGCCTTTTGGTCCTGGTTGGTGTTACCAACCGGGACTAAAGGTGGAGCCTTTAGTCCCGGTTGGTAACACCAACCGGGACTAAAGGTCCTCCCTCCCCCGCCACAGGCAGCGCCACGTGGAGGGCCTTTGGTCCCGGTTCGTAAGCAAACCGGGACTAAAGGTTTTGGGTATTAGTCCCGACCCTTTAGTCCCGGTTCCAGAACCGGGACAAATGGCCCTTTTTCTACTAGTGATTGAACAAGTCAGACCCTTCACCTTTTTTTTTTTGAGATTTTTCACCTTGTGTTTGATGTTGCCATGTTTATATAAATAATTGAACATGTTGGTTATTGTATCGATGTAGAAGTATGTAACAGCGAGACACAAGGGAAAGGTTTATTGATGGTCTCTGGCACCAATGGCGGCGCCAGGATTCGGCAATGCCCCCGGCCGCCCCAGGCAGCGTTCGAGCACTGTAGCACTATAGCTACAGTGATCTCTACAATGTATGAAGGGCATCAGCATCACGCCCCAGACAGCACGCCAGGCAGCCGCCCAGGCTGTCTGGGGCATGTCTCCGCCGTTGTCTGGCACCAAGCCATTGAGGAATATGTTTTGTTTCAACATATTGGTGTGCATATTCTGAGCCACAGATGAATATCATCTGTCTTGTGTCTCCAGCACCCAGGATGGCAAATCTTTACAGAGGCATCTCTCTTGAACCAATATATCCTTCTCTGTATGTCTAGGCAAATTAAGGCAACTGAATTTATACAAACAGTAGGTTTGCTTCTAACTGCTGTCGATAGCAAGCAGGTATATAATAGCCTAGATTAGTTTTTAGCATATAAAATGGGGATGTAGCTCAAATGGTAGAGCGCTTATATATGCTGATAAGAGGCAGGGGGATCAATACCTCCCATCTCCAATTCAACCATTTTTACTTATATATATCAAATAATAATAATTACCAGGGAAAATTGCACAATTGAACGGAATGGACGATTACTGACCACCTGCAGGTTAATCCTCAACAACAGTTCTTAATTTATATATAAATAGGCTTGATTAGTTTAGAGGATAAAAAATGGGGATGTAGCTCAAATGGTAGAGTGCTTATATATGCTGATAAGAGGCAGGGGGATCGATACCTCCCATCTCCAAAAATAGGCTGTTTTTTACCCTTTCGCCATGTCGTATTTTTTTCTCTTGCAAATACTTTCATCAGGGAAGGGTAATTCGTCACCTTTTTAGCGTTGGAAAAGATCGATCGGTGACGCTAGATGGGCTCCCACGGGGATCCTTAGCAGAGGATTGGACAGATAGGCCTGCAATCGGCCCACAGAGGAAGTTGAATTTGTGCATGTCAATTTCTTTTTCAGCTTTGACCATGAATAATTTAATACAGAACTTTCTGAAAAAAATCATATAGAAGAAACTGCCCACTGGGAAAGTGTGAAATTCATTTAAAAAAATATATATGTGTTTCATAGTCTTTTTTTTTTTGGTAAGTAACACATCACCAAAAAAATTGTGTTCTGAATGCTGCTCTAAAGACGCGCTAATGCCCTAACTTATTTGTACTAGTTGGACGCACGTTCATTCCTAGGGGACAAAAGGCATAATATGTTAGGTGTTTTATTCATGGTCAAAGCTGAAAAATTGTGTTTCATAGTCATTTTATTTTCTGAATATGTGTCTTGGGCTAGCGGCACTTAAATAATTTTCACGGGGGAGATTTGTGTGAGATCTCACATTAGGTGAGATAGTTTTTTTGAAAAATAAATACATGTTCAAACATTCTTAAAAGAATTGTAGACACACATCAATGTTTGACGTACAACCTCAAAAAAATTCAGCTCCTAATTCGACTTACATTAATAGAATTCTATTAGCCATACTACCTTGCAAACTTTGGTAGGGTAGAAGGTAAAACCGTGGTATGGTTGGGCTCTGGCCCGGACCCGATCATGTGTAGGGACGAAATTCTATAATCCTGCTTGTGTAATACACCCCTTTTTTGGTATTGTGGATAAAAAAAATTCATGTAAGAAAATTTTGAGCCTATATAAAGAAATGCAACGGAGGAGTCGGCGCTGCGCCAAACGTCCAAAATCTTAAGTCACGCCAAATGTCCAAAGTCTTAAGTCACGGCTGTATTCGCAAGCGCATGCGCTATATGCATGTAGCATAGTTCCCTTGTATCTCCTCAGCTAGGCGCATCAACAGCCGAGCGCGCCAAACCCCCCTTATACGCCCGGGCGGAAAAACGCGACACAGGTGGACGCCTAAAACCGGTTTCGAACGCCCGAGCTGACCGGCACCCCTCATATCCAACCCAAATATGAGACAGATGTGAGGAGACCCGCGCGCGTCCACCACGTCGGACCCGGCACACACCGACCCACCTGTCCCCACATATATCCGTCCTCATCCCCTCTCCGGACCAAACCCTAGCCACTCCACTCCACTCGACTCCATTCCGCCACCCAAGCATACAAACATAATGATCAAGGTCGGGGACAACACATAGGATGATAGGAGCGATGTAGTTGACACCCCAATTTCACTAGTTCAACACAAGCCTCCAACACCAACCAAAGAACAAGCCACCAAGCTACAACCAAGCAGAGTGAAGGACTAATTCATGAGCCACAAAACATTATGCACTTCAGTTTAAAAAATGTGGCAACATGAGAGATTATGTATAACAGGACAACAATAAATGGGTCAATTACCGACGACTCAGGACTCATCACCAAAAAAAAGAGGAGTGCATTTTTAAAGCAATCAAACAAATCCTCAACTCTCCATCGAGCCACTTACTCTGTCGTGTACACACTAGCTGTACAACAATGACACACACCGAAAACAGAGATTCCAAGTCTCAAATATAATACCCTCTTTCTCACTCAGCCAAGAAAGCAAAAATAAATCGATGTCACGTCCTAACTACGGCAAGGGTTTCGCCGGTGGCCGGCGTCGATCTCACGGGCGAGAGATATGGATCTAGAGCTGAGAGAGATGAGGTTAGGAAGTAGAAGACGGCAACAGAGAAGAAGATAAGAGGGAACGAGAGGTTTAGAATGATTTCATTTTCTCGATACCTAGTACACGAGGTGACCGTTGCTTATAAACGTGCAAGACTGTTACACCACGAATTCGGCCCATGGACCCACCTCTCCATCACACTAGCCCAGCTTCTGTCATTTGAATTACCCGCCACCGCTTGCCGCCTACTTCGATGCTTCTTCACGCCTTCCCACATGGGTGACGCCCATTGTCAGTACCTCCGTACTGACAGTACCAACCCCTGAAGAACCAGCTTGTCCCTAAACTGGTGCGGTGGGATATCGTGTGCGCAGCACATCGTAGTCCTCCCAGGTGGCTGTTGATGCTGGCACTGACGACCACTTGATCAGCACTTGTTGATGTACCGTGTTGCCCTTCTTGACGAGACGACGATCATGTATCTCCTCGGGCACCAGAACTGGAACAGACAAATCCATTGATTTTGGTAATGTACTAAAAGCTGGTGTATGATCGGGTATATGCTCCTTCAACTGAGAGACATGGAACATAGGATGAACTAAACTGCCGGCTGGGAGTTCCAGTTTATATGCTGCTTGTCCCACTTTAGACAGACGATTGACCACCGACGATTGCGTGTACGGTTAAAGTCTGAGATACACCATTTCTCCTTCAGCAAACTGACGGTCAGTGCGCTTGCAATCGGCAAACTGCTTGTATTTGCACTGAGCACGAGCCAAATGTTCTTTCAGACTGGCAGTATGTTGAGTTTTAGTGGAGAGACATTCCTTCACATCAGGATTGAGGGAATTTGAATGCCCATGTAACTGATCTACATTGGGATCATGTCCATAGAGGGATTTGTGGGGAGTGCATCCGAGAGAGGAGTGGTATGTAGTATTATACCAGAATTCAGCTTGAGGTAACCATGAGGCCCACTTTGTTGGAGAATCATGCACAACACATCTCAAATACATCTCTAGGCACTGGTTTACTCGCTCGGTTTGTCCATCCATTTGTGGGTGATATGTTGTACTCGTTTGCAATTATGTGCCCCACACTCTGAACAACTCCTTCCAAAAAGCATTGGTGAAAATCTTTTCCCGATCTGATACAATGAACAACAGCAGACCATGTAGTTTGACAATGTTGTTAAGGAACACCTTTGCTACAGAAGCTGCTGTGAATGGATGTTTAAGAGGCAGGAAGTGGCTTGCTTTAGTAAATCGATCAACCACAACTAAGATTGCATTACAGCCCTCTCACTTGGGCAAACCTTCAATAAAGTCCATACCAATGGCCTGCCACGGTCCATCAGGTATTGGTAGAGGTTGGAGCAAGCCTGGACTTTTGCAGAGTTGATATTTTTTCTTGCTGGCAAATGCTGCATTGTTTGACAAAAATTTCCACATCCTGTTTCAAACCAGACCAACTGAAGAGCTGCTTCACTCTATGATATGTAGGTAACATGCCAGAATGGCTCCCAATGGGAGTGGAATGGAAAGCTTGAATTAGCTTAGTTTGTAAGCCAGAGTTAGCAGCTACCTAGATTTTCTCATCATGTTTGATCAGGCCATCTTGAAGTGTAAAACCAGGACATGCAGCTGCATCCAGAGCCAATTTCAGCAGCATGATTTGTGCATTGATGTCTACAGTATAGGAATTCAAAATCTCATGTATCCATAAAGGTTTACTGGTAGACATGACTTGGGCAGGGAACGGGTGTGCTACCCTGGACACTGCATCTGCTGCAGTGCTCTCAACACCCCTTTTGTATCGAATAGAAAATTGGAGTCCCACCATCTTAGTCATGGCCTTTCTCTGCAAATCAGGAGTCAGTTGTTGATCTCCCAGATGACAGAGACTCTGATGGTCTGTTTTGATCACAAAAGGAGCTCTGGACAAGTAAGATCTACATCTGTCTACAACCATCATAATGGCTATAAATTCCTTTTCATATATAAAGACTTTCTAACTGTTAATAACTCCTAGTGCTTTGTTGTAGTAAGAAATGGGATGGCCCTCTTGAGTCAACAGTGCTCCAATTCCATTAATGCAAGCATCAATTTCTACTGTAAAAGGTTTGGTAAAATCTGGTAATGCTTGTACAGGTGTGGTAGCCATAGCCTGCTTCAGTTGTTGGAAAGTGCTTTCTGCTGCATCACTCCACTGAAAAGATTGTTTCTTAAGCAGAGTTGTCAGAGGTTTAGCTAGTATACCATAACTTTTCACAAACTTCCTGTAGTATCTTGTGAGCCCCAAAAATCCCCTCAACTCAGCGACATTGGTGGGAGTAGGCCAGTTAATCATAGCAGCAGTTTTAGCAGGGTCTGTGGTAGCTCCAGCATCAGAAATAATATGGCCTAAGTACTCCATAGACTATTGAGCAAAGGAACACTTGCTTTCTTTAACAAACAAGTGGTGTTCATGCAGTATATCAAACACTGACTGTAATGTTGCACATGTTCCTCCAGTGTTTCACTAAATACCAATATATCATCCATGAATATGAGCACATATTTTCTGTTTGGATCTTTGAAAATGAAGTTCATAAAACACTGGAAAGTAGCTGGAGCAGTGGAATGACCAAATGGCATCACTTTAAACTGATATTGCCCATTGTGAGTTTTGAATGCAGTTTTATACTCATCTGCTTCTGCCATTCTGATCTGATGATATCCAAACCTGAGATCTAGTTTAGAGAACCACTTAGTACCTCCTAACTCATCTAGTAACTCATCAATCACTGGCATTGGAAAGTTGCTCTTAATAGTTAGAGAATTAAGTTATGTAATCAATATAGAATCAGAGAAAAACAAAGAGAAAAACCCAGGGATGAAACAAGAAAAAATAAAAACAAGGATACCAGAGAAAACCAGTGCAAATAAATAAAAGGAAACAAAAAAAGAAAAACCGAGAAATAAAAAATGAAGAAAACAGAAAGAAAATGAAAAAAGCAGTAAAAATCAGGTATAAAACGAAGAAAAATGGTGAAGAACGAAAAAAACAAAAACCGAATGAAACCCATGAAGAAACAAAAACCCAGACAAAAAAGAAAAAAAACAGATATAGGCTTCTAAGGTTTTTTTTTTTGTTCGTTTACTGTACCGCAGGAACCTATGATTCTTTTGTTGTATGGCACATTATTATTGCAAAGGAAGCAAATATGCCGTTGGAGAAAAATCGCATGTGTCACTTTTTAAAATTTACTAATAACTAATGAACACAAGGAGCATCTCTGACCTTTCCAGCAAAAACCTTCAATCCCATATAAAAAAAAGCTGTAAAAACCTTCAACAATGACACTATGTCGTTGTTGGTGCCAATGATCGGAAGCTTACCGTTGACGGCGACAACGGTTTGGGATCAACGGAGATGGGCGAGATAATTCGCTCTGGTGAAGTAAAAAGATGATCCATGATTTCTCTCCATGGCTTTATTACACGAGTCACCAAGTACTACATGTTCCAAAGTACATATTCCACGATGAGTACCGCCACTACTTGGGAGTCAACTGGACTGAAGCAAGTTGCTTGCTGCATTTAGTTGGCAGCCGGGGCGACACCGTATTTGGCCTGAAGCTTCCTGGCGAACGCCACCGCGTCGTCGGGGTCCGGCACCACCGCCGTCGCCGCCTCGGTGGCCGCGAACCGCCCCGCCCACGCGGCCAGCAGCGGGGTCTTCCCCGCGTCGAGGAACGCCACGCCGAACATCCTGCGCAGCGCCTCCATCCAGAACATGTTGCACCCGACGGCGAGGTCGAGGAACCCGATGGAGTCGCCGCCGAAGAAGGGCTTCCTGCCGCCGTCCAGGCACTCGTCCGCGGCCACCTCCAGCTGCGCGAGCGCGGCGAGTGTCGCGTCTACCTTCTCCGCCCTCGCCGCCTCGGTCGGGGCCTTGAGGATGCCCAGCCAGGCGGGGAACAGCTGCAGCGAAGCAAGAAGAAGAGATCGATCGGCACCATGACTTCTCTGACACTCACGTTTCAGAGCGGAGCAGGGAGAAGACAGACGAACCTTGTCGTCGACGTAGGCGGCCCAGAAGCGGGCGGTGGCGCGGGCGTAGGGGTCGGCGGGGAGGATGGGGGCGCCGGCGGGCCAGACCTCGTCGACGTACTGCACGATGACCTGCGACTCGCAGAGCGGGACGCCGTTGTGGACGAGCACGGGCACCTTCTTGTGGACCGGGTTGTAGCGGAGGAGGAGCTCGCCCTTGTCCAGCACGTCCGTCTCGATGTACTCGTAGCCCACGCCCTTCATGCGCAGCGCCAGCCGGACGCGGGTCACGAACGGGCTCACCATCAGCCCGAGCAGCTTCAGGTCTCCTTCTCCGGCCATTGTTTCTGCTGTGGCTGTGCTACTCTCCCTCGCTCGCTCGGTCGTCCTGGATATGTATGTAGAGTGAGCGCCTACGGTTGGTGAGTGAAGTGACTAATGGATAGTCCGGACAAGATCTGCTCAGCGTAAATAATGCAGGCGACATGATTCGTTCTCCATACTGTGATGCAGAGGCAGGTTGGGTCCTCAGATCTGAGTCAATGGTGGTGAATCGGAGAGGCGTGTGTCACGCTTCAATTGAATAATGTGTGAACGTTGCTCATTTCATGGTTGTTGCCTCTTGCATGGTGGGAGCTGTGAAGTGTTCAGCTTGGTGTCCTCTTTCTCAGTTCATACTTCAGCCTAAAAAGGATGTTTTGGTTTTCCATTCTTGCTCAGAGTTTGGTAGGTGGTAGAGTACAGGAATTATTGATGCTACAACAAAATCCCCTCGAAAGATAGGGATACAGACAGACCTGCTTGCCTTGTCCAACTCATGCTTTGGGGCACAGTTTCATACTTGTGTTTCATGTTTATGGAGAGATGCTATGCTCTCTTTTTTTAAAGGGAGGGAAGACATTGTGCTTGATACTTATTCTATGGTCATTTCTCCCCGTTCTGTGTTGCTACCCTAACTAGGTAACTAAAGTCGGAGAACTTGGATAGATTATGAGCCTCGACATTTTTCACGAATACGTAAAGCTTGCATATTATTCATTGATAGATGGAAAATAGAATGAGTACATAAGAGGGCAGAACACATGGCATGAACGCATACAAAGGAAGGCGTGGGCATGCTACCCGAAGCAGAGAGACAAGGGATGCTGAGCCCGAATAGAGGAAAAACTACAGCTAAAAGAACATCGACATCTCCAAAGCCAACACCAGGGACACCGCGAGTAAGAAAGATAGCGACTTCAAGAAGGGGGGGGGGGTGACGCAGTAGCCATCCGAATTGAAGATCAAGGTTCGGAGATGAGTAAGTCGGTTCGCTGGTCGAGATCACCACCTAAGGAAGGGTTTGGTGGGGTTGCGCCTACAGCAGGGGCCGGCGAGCGCCACAGAAAAGTGTCACCTTTGGGACTGGCACGCTGTGGAGGTGGACGAGGTCGAGGAGGCGACAGGGTGGAGAGGGCCGACGAGGAGCAAGGGGTGGCAACTGACGCCACCGACAAGCCATGAGTTGGAAGGGATGGCTTTCGAGCTGCTGGGGCGGAGCCACCGGGACGTGGACGGAGCGAAGGCTGGAGAGAACGCAGCAACTGGAGCACCGGGGTCGGAAGTACGCCGGCAAAGTACGCCAACAGGTCGTGGACGCTGGAGGACACGGGTCCATGGCCGCCAGGACCGGAGCAGTGCCGACTAAAATCTACCGCGAGACCTCAACCGCCACAAAGGCCACAAGGAAGCTTAAAGCATTGACATGGAGTAGACAGACACTGCTTGCGCAAAGGCCTTAACCAAAACTTCCTTTCCAGAGGCACAATCTGTTCTATCCAACCTTGAACCACTCGTCACAAACAATCTTCGAGATACTTGAAGGCACCATTTTTTCATAAACCAACATCAGAAGGCATTCCCAAATACTTCTGGTTCAATAATTCATTTGATACATGTAACTAAGGATGGCAATTTTACCCACGGGTACGGGTACTCGCGGGTACCGTACCCACATGGGCCGGGTATGGGCACACTTTGATACCCATGGGTAGTACCCATACCCTACCCATTAAGTCATGGGTAGGGTACGGGTATAGACTTGTACCCGTGGGTATACCCATACCCTGCCCGCTTGTGAAATAATGTTAAATTGTCGTCAATGAATCATTGATTTTTCATGTGACTCGTCTACGCCTATTTACTTATGAGTATGTTATGATTTCCAAATTTTGATGGTGGTCATGTACTCATCTACCTGTTATGTAGCTGAGATAATTGAGTTTTTTTTGTCAAATGTGCTATCAATGAGTGTAAAATTGTGAACAACTTGTGCACTATTTGTTCTACCCACTCGGTACCCAATGGGTACGGGTACCCGTCAGGTATGGGTATGGGTAAAGTTTCACACCCGTGGGTACGAGTATGGGTAGAATTTTGTACCCACTGACTATACGGGTATGGATATGGTATTTCTCTACCCTGCCCATCGCCATCCTTACATGTAACACGCCTTTGACTACCTCTCAAACACTGTCTAGGCAACCCCTCAAAAAAAAACACTGTCTAGGCAATCCTTGCTAAAATATATCGATGACTTATCATAATTAATCCGCCGACCTGATGCTTGACAATATGTATTCAAGACATGGTCCACCTCATTCGCACCATGACCACTTGGCCTAAAGAACGGCAGGCTATCATCTATCACCTGATTCATTTAGTTTTTTTTATTAGCAGACCCACTTTATTTAAAATTCAAGAACGTCATCAATACAAATAATGTCAGGGTGTTTAAAAACCAAACATGGCAACCATCTGAGAGTGTGGTCGCAGCTTTCACCAATCTATCTGCTTCAAAATTTCTTTCACGTCCTTCGTGCACAATCTCAACTTCAGGAAGAGCTAGTCCCCCCGTGTCGCCAACCCTAAACTCGGGGGAGATCGCGCCGCTGGTTCTCGGGTCCCTCTCCCCGATCCCTCCATCCCGCCGCCGCCCGAGTTCACGCCGGCGAGCCCGGGCAGTGGGTTGTGACGGCGGCAGCGGGGTGTTCTCCCTCGCACGCGGTGGCGTCTTCTTCTGGCGGCGGCAACATGGCCACTATGGTGATTCGGCGGCGCGGTGCGGCAGGATCCCAGTGGTGGATATGGCGGCGGCGACAGCAGCGGCGCGGCCTTCCGCGGCGGAGGCGCCCTTGTGGCGGTGGCCGGAATCTCGGATCTCGTCGGGCCTGCTAGGCTTAGGCGGGCCGACGGATCTGGTGCGCGACGGCAGGCTGGCGCGGTGGGCCTGACTAAGCCGGCTGCTCTGGCACCGTGGTGGTGCCGCGGCCGGTCAGGTGGCGGCAACTGGATCATTTTGGTCCGGTCCCCGGCATAGAAGGCGGCGATCCGTGCACAACAAGCTGGATGGAGTTCTTCAAACAGATCTGGGTGAAAACCTGCTCTCGGCTGATGCCAAGGCCGGCGATGGCGGCGCTCTTCGGTGTCATTCCCTTCTTGGAGGCATCGCCGTGGAGAAGTTCTAGGCCACTATCTGCTACCTCCGGGGGAAACCCTAGATCAGTAGATCGGAAGACGGCGGCGCTCTTGTGTCGTTTCCCCCTGGGGGCGTCGTTCTTGGAGGTGTACATGGGCTCGAGGGACCAGTGGACTGCATCTTTGGTGGAGCGGTGCCTCATTCTACACATTGATGGCGACGAATCTCGACGACGTGGTGCAGTGCAGATTCGGCATCCGATGTGCGAGGGTGGACTCGCGCAGGAGGACGACGTTGTCTGGCGTCGTGGTGGCGTCGATGGCAGAGATGCCTGACACGATCGATGCGTCCGTTTCTGCTCTGAAGATGGATAGATGGATGACGGTGGTTTCGGGCCTTGCAGGGCGCGCAGTGGTGCCTACTGTGAGTGCGCCGGACCGGTGTGTGACCTAGTCCTGGTATGTGGCTAGGCTAGGGGCATCCGGTTTAGATGTTAGGCTTTGGTGCGATGTCTATTTGGTATTAGGCTCGGACATTCGGCACCCCTTCATCAAGGGGATAGCAGTAGCAACATGTGTTGCCAGGATAGGGGCTTCAGGCGTACAGATGTATTACCTTGTAAGGTTTTTGTGAATAATTAATAAAATGGCTGCATGCATCGTCGAGATGCAGAGGCCGGGGGTACATCCTCCTTTTCTAAAAAAAAGGAAGAGCTAGTAGCTTCGTCTTGATCTCGTCGATAATCATCTCTGATGGGCCAAAAAAATTGTCCTTCAAATGATTTACCGTAGCTCGGCCATCAATGACTATGCGTAGGAGTACTTGAGTAAGATTTGAATTGGCTGCTAGCGCAAGAACTTTCAAACATGCCATAGCTTCAAGCATTTCAGGATCCACAAGGCCTTCAAAACATAGAGCTGACGCCAGTGGCGGACCCAGGAATAAAATGATGGGTGTGCACACTCTATTTTTTTTTCTATCTAATCCAAGTGTAACAAAATATGGCAAAATAATAACATAAATAGCTCAATTCAAATCTCACAACCATTTAGTTCACAAAATATATCCCAAATGTGCTCGGTTACAATACAAAAGGCTTACATGAAAGAAACAAAAGTAGAAAATTACAACACTAGGTAACTCTACGTTGTTGCATTGCCATGAAAGCATCAACTATGTCATCTTCACTTGCTTTCATGAACACATCTCGCTCAATGAATGTCACCAAGCAATCATTCAAGCGATCATCACTCATACTAGTCCTCAATTTATTTTTCACTAGATTCATTGCAGAAAATACCCTTTCAACACTCGTCGTTGCCATCGGTAAAATTAATATCAATTTGATGAGTGAGTAGACCAAATCATAAAGAACGTGCTTCTTTGTTGCAACAAGCATAATAGAGAGCTCACCAATATTACTTGCATTTCTAAACCTATCATCTTGTCTCATATCATCAATAAAAGTAGCAAGTTGAAATTCTAGCCTAATCAAATCCGTGCTTGATATATCCATGGGATAGAATTAAGCAAGTCTCATTACCTTGAGTGCATCATAAGAAGCAAATGAATTGAGGGGATTCAAAGCCGACATGCAAATAAGCAACTCCGTATTAACCTCATTAAACCGATTGTCAAGCTCTTGAATGGTTTGATCAATGACACCAAGATATACTTCTCTTCTATAACGATCATCATTTGCTTGTACTTCATAATACCAATGTGATCTTCCATGAGGCTCATAAGTATCCTCCCACAAAGGAACTTCAATGTCATGTTTGTTGCAAAACAAGACTAGCTTTGCAAGAAATTCTTCCCAACCATGAGACCTCATGTGTTGCATTCTACTCTTTGCCAAACTAACAAGTGACATTGCATTAACAATGTCTTGATCTCTCTTTTGCAAAGATTTGGACAACTCATTTGTATAGCCAAGAATAACAAGCATCAAGTGAAGATTGAAAACAAAGTCAAATGATTCAAAGGCTTGAGTAACTCCACGTATTCTTGTCCACTCATCTTTTTGTGAAGGATCTTTTCCAATAGCATCCATTACTTCAAGGATTGTGGAATACATGCTAACAATGTGCATAATGGTTTTAAAATGAGAACCCCAACGAGTATCGCCGGGTCTAGCTAGTCCCATCTCTTGATTTAGCCCACTTCCACTTTCAATCTCACCCATTTCAAGTGCTTCCAAAACCTTTTGAGCTCTAACATCTCGAAGCATGTCATGGCGCTTACAAGAAACTCCAACAATATTGAGCAAGTAAGAAACATGATCAAAAAACCACAAACATGGTTCATTTTCCTTTGCCACGGCTATAAGAACCAATTGAAGTTGATGTGCAAAACAATGGATGTATTAGGCCGAGGGTGACTCTTTCATGATCAATGTTTTCAACCCTTTAATCTCCCCTTTCATGTTGCTAGCCACATCATATCCTTGCCCACGTATTTGACTAGGAGTCAAATGATGATCTTTAAGCATAGTTTGAATTGCATCCTTAAGTGACAATGAAGTTGTATTGGCAACATGAACAACTCCAAGGAACCTCTCACATCCTCTTCCCGATTTATCAACAAAACGTATGCAGAGAGCAAGATGTTCTTTGTGAGATGCATCACTGGACTCATCTGCTAGGATTGCATAGTGGTCATCACCAATATCTTCAATAATTCTTTTAGTTGTTTGCGCCGCACAACATTCAATTATTTGATTGTGTATCCTTGGACTAGTCAAGATGCAATTCCCAGGAGCATTGTTCAAAACAAGTTTATTAACTTCTTCATCATTTGCGGCAAGCCATTTAAGAAGTTCAAGAAAGTTTCCTCTGTTGCTAGATTCTTCACTCTCATCATGTCCACGAAATGCCAATCCTTGGTTCAAAAGATACCTCAAGCATCTAAGTGAATAAGTTAGTCTAGCCTTGTACATACATAGATCCTTTTTAGACACCCTCACAATGATATTATCAATTGATGGTTGGGGTGCCACAAATAAACTGTACTTCTCTTGAGCTTTGTTGTGAATGCTATTAATACCACCCTCATGTTTGTCTTTTGCATCAGGCCTATACCAATTTTTCCAACCACCTTTAACAAAGGCATCACCCCTAGGTCCCCCATTCGATTTGCCTTTGAACAAATAACACACAAAGCAAAATGCTACCTCATATTTGACACTATATTCTAGCCATTTATAGTTGTCAAACCAAACAAAGTTGAAGTGTCGATTTTTACCATACATTTTCTTGACTTCAAAGTTGTGTGCATATGGTTGGACTGCATTCTTTGCAATGTAGCGTCTGCGAACTTCATCTTGATCATCAACATCATAGTCTGAAATAGGAATTCTTTCCCTGGATCAGGTGGAAGCCTTTGAATATTATATGACCTTGCATGCGGATGTTGGGGTGATGGTTGCCGTGGTGCTTCATTACCAATATAAATATCAATCTCTGGATCGGAAGGGACTGGAGGTGGATCAATATCAATGTCAATCTCTGAATCGGAATGGACTGGAGGTGGATCAATATCAATGTCAATCTCTGAATCGGGATGGACTGGTGGTGGATCAATATCAATGTCAATCAATGCATCCGAGTGGACTGGAGGTGGATCAATATCAGGTTCAGGTTGCTCTTCGGTTGCAACCTTTCTTGTTTTTGCTTCATAATTCCGAAAAAAGGACTTGATGTCACCATTCCTCTTCATCTTCAGTTCTACATTTAGAACATAATTTCAGCAAGAGAACAATACTACAACAAAACTGGCACATCCCTAGTTCTCTGGAGCTATTTTTGTTCACAAAACAGAAAATGCTAACATTACACAAAGGTGCACTCTAGCAGACAAAGAAACACTAAGCGTCTGTCTGGACTCACCCACGAGTCCACGACCAGTGGACCAGGGCGGCGGGCAGGGCTCATCGCGTCGTTGGTCGGAGCGAGGGAGGACCGGAGGAGAGGAGAGCGGCGCGGCGGTCGCCTGGTCCGCGTCGGCGACGCAGCAGAAGCAGGGGAAGGGGCGGAGTCGCGGAGAAGGCCGGAACGGGCGCGGAGCTGCAGGATTGGCCGGCATCGAGGAGGACTGGATCCGACCGGGCCGAGGACGTGGACGGAGGTTGGCGGAGTGGGGCGCAGCCGCCGACGGCCGGGAAGGAGAGCCCGCGACGGCGCGACGGGGAGGAGCTCCAGCCTCTAGCGACGGGGCCGAGCGCGACCGGGGAGGCAGGGAGCGGCGGGGCCGAGCGCCAGCGAGAAGCGGCGGGGCGGGGCCGAGCGCAAGCGGCGAGCGGCGAGCGGCGGCGGCCGAGCGGCGAGCGCGATGGCTCTGCCCTCGATCTCTGCCTCTCAAGTCTCAACCTCTCACGAAGAAGATAAGGTGGGCCATGGCTCAAAGTCAATAGTCAATGTTTTCTTATATATATTTTCTTATATATATATATATATATATATATATATATATATAATTCTCAGATTTTCTGGGTGTGCCACGGCACACCCTCTGGTTCCGCCGCTGGCTGACGCCCCCATAGCTTCAAGTATTTCAGGATCCAAAAGGCCTTCACGTATTGCGTTTCTCGTTGTCGTTTTTCTGTTCTGTTTCTCGTTCCCTTTTTTTGATTTTGATTTTTATTTCCGATTTTAATTTTAATTTTTGAAAATTCCCCTTTTTAGTCATCTATACTATAGCCAATTTTTAATATAACATAATGTGAACATTTTTGTATACAACAAACATTTTAAAGTATGGTGAACCTTTTTAATGTACAGTGAGCAATTTTCAATTTTAAACTAAATTTTAACTTAAGGTGAATTATTTTTAATATGCACTTAACATTTTCTATATATACAATGAACCTTTTTATATACAGGGAACATTTTTTCGAAAACATTAAAGTTTTTAATGTATGGTGAACTATTTTTAACATAAGATGAACTTTTTTTTTAGGAAATACGATGACCATTTATTTAATACTCACAGAACTTCTTAAAACACAGATCAAACAGTTTTCAAGAAACAACCAAATAAAGACGCAAAGAGAAAATCATCCCAACGGCCAACTTTAAAAAATGTGAAACATTTTTCAACTTATGAAATTTCTTTTGAATCCATGATCATTTTTCAAATTCATGAACTTTTTTCAAATTCATGAACTTTTTTCAAATTCAGGAACAGTTTTCAACTTCATGGTAAAAAAAATCAAATTTGTGAGCTTTTTCCAAAAATTCAAAGGCCAGCATCAACGGTCATTGGCCAGTTGTCTTTACATAGATACACGTGCTATTGAGCCTTGACATCAAATCTAGGTAGGTTGTACTCAATCCTGGAACGCATAAATAATCCCAACGAGGTTGCCATACACAAGCACAGAAACACAGACATCCCAATCAAAGGCAAGTGAAGCACTTATTGGCTGGGTCTCCGTGGAAGTCGAACCCAATTCCAGTAAGGGCCAACTGATCTATATGGAATTCCTTCAACCAAATTCCAATAAGCGCCTCCTCTTGAGAAGGCTCCCTCCAAGTTCGGGCACTCAACGATCCATATTTCCTCGAGAGCTGGGAGTTGCTGCAGAAGTCCCTCCGGCAGTGTCATTAACCTTGGGCATCCAGAAATCTTTAGCTTCTTAAGCTGAGGAAATGATACAGCCACTACTTGTCCCACCACCTCCACCTCCTGGTGCCATCTCTCTAGATTATCCATGTTGGTAACTATCATCGTTTCCAATTTAGGAAAGAAAGATGGTGGAGACAAACATGATTCCCCAATGCTTGTATCATCATTGCCAACACATATACTTTTCAACCTAGGCATACGATCCAAACCCAAGTGCGCAAGAGAGGGCAACTGCCATAATGGTGGAAGATCCTTGCAGTTCTTGCAGTCACTAAGACGAAGTTCACTAAGATGCTCTAACAGTGCAGAGTTGTGCATCCATGATGACAATTTAGCACCAGTATAATTTGATAACAGTAGAACTTCAAGGCTTTTATGAGGACAAAGGGCCTCTAATATTCCTTCAGCTTTAGTATCTGCTTCATATCCAACATGTATGACATAAGAAGGACCATCTTCCCAATCGAGTAATAATCGTTTCAAATTATGCTTGGCGGACATATTGCCTTGTTTAGCATTTTCTGCACTATGCACCTTTCTCAGCTCAGTCAAACAAAGAGCACCACCTAGAGTCAAATCTTTTAGTTGATCAATTCCACGACCTGCATCGCTATTGATGACATAATTCGTCAATGTCTGTAGAGAATTCAACTGACCAATACCTTGTGGCATGCGCTCCAAACTATCACACCCAACGAGAAAGATGTGCCGAAGACTGCTCATATATCTCATGTCTTCTGGTAACTTCTTAAGGTCTGCACAACCAATGAGTTTCAATGTTTGCAAGCTATACATCATGGTAATGTCTTCAGGCAGTGCAGATATATCAGAATAAGAACAATCTAGATAGCGAAGATGCTTCAAGCTTGTCATATGTGTCCCAAATGAGAATGTCTTCAGTGCTCGTAAGGACATGAATGTTGACTTGGCCATATTCGGATGAATCCCAATCCCAAATTTCCTTTGGAAGACTAATATCGTGCGGGGTCGGGGAGCTAGAATTTCCTTCATGGCGGCAATAATATTATTACTGACATAGTCAAGTGACAAATGTCGAACCTCATGCTGTAATGAACGATCATCATCTGTGGATCCTTGAAAAAATTCTTGACATGAAGAAGATTCTTGCAAAATGGAGCAATCATTTCCGCTTACGGAGTCAGCAAGATCATGCATGAGATCATGCATCTTGCAGGTAGTTCGTCGGTGGATGAAGCCATCTCGAAACCCGAAGAGCAAATTCTTTTGAATCTCGACATCTTGTAGGAAACACCTCCAAACTAGCACATCAAAAATTTGTTGGCCTCTTGTTTCCGATGCAATAAAGCCATTTGCCATCCATAGCTGGATTAACATGTCTTTATCCATCGGGCTATCCTTGGGGAAAATAGCACAGAAGGAGAAACATATTTTTGCTTCTGATGACAAGTGATCATAGCTTAGCTGTAGTGCAGGTACAATCCCAGTACTTGTGAGGATGGCATCTTTCCAAACATGACTATCCAGAACAGAAACCCACTGATTGTGATGCTTCGAATGAAGTAAAGCTGCTATGGTCTTGATAGCAAGAGGTAATCCCTTACACTTGTGGACAATACTCTTAGCCATTGAAATCAATTCCTCTTGCTTTTCCACTCCCCTTCCAAATGTGTTTCTACGAAACAGCTCCCATGATTGATCCTCATCTAGAAGTGATATCTGATGTGGAGGAACTGTGCCCATGATAGAAGCAACTTGATTGCTGCGGCTTGTCACGATTATAGCACTACCTGAGCCAGCATGTGAGCACAACAAAGATCTCATGCCGTCCCACTTCTGTCTATCTTGATTCCAAACATCATCCAACACTAGGAGGTACCTTTTCTTGCCCAACACTTGGCTTAGATCCTTCTGCAGTGCTTCCATCTCAGTCAAATCACACTTCTTCATCGTGGCCACTTGTATTATAGATCGGATAATTTCTTCAATAACGAACTTGTCAGAGACACATACCCATATGATCAACTCAAAATGATGCACCACTCGTTGGTCATTGTGCACAAGTTGGGCAAGTGTAGTCTTACCAATTCCCCCCATACCAACAATGGGGAGCACCATGACATTATTATTATCGTTATTGTTGTTGGAGTGGTTGAGCAACATCTTCACCACTTGTTCCTTGTCATCTTGTCTGCCGACAATCTCTGATTCGTCGACATGAGAGTGTGTTTGCAGATGAACAACGCTTGATGCCTCTGGATGTTGTAGGAAGTGGAAATTGTTCATCTCCACACCCAGTTCATCTAATATCTCAAGGGCATCCTTCATCTTCCTGCTCATGGAAAGACGGAAAAGAATCGGACTTTTGACGGTGAAGTAGCTCAGCACCTGAAAGGAATACAAGTAAAAGGTGGTCTTAGCTTGCTTGCAAGTTAATCGCAAGTCCAGTGAGATCTCAGTCGTACCGGCAAGAATACTTGCCACTTCTTTGTGTAATAGAGTGGTAAAATGTTGTGAAATCTTCTTTGCACTGGTTTTGGTTAAGTAATAGAGAGGTGGTGAATATGCATTGGGCGTGTAAGAAGATAGCAGCCTCAGCCCTCAGCTGCAGTACCATATAGATACAGTCCCTGTTGAAGGTTTGCTTGATAAGGTTTGTGTTTCTTATAGTCAAACTCGAATACTCGATAGTTGATGATGTTACCTGACAAATACTTTTCCCCTGCTTTACATTTCCTTCCTATTGCAGCAGCTATGGGAATCTATCTATATGGGAATTAAAAGGCCTCCATTTAATAATTCGGAATCTACTACGGAGTATATATCTAT
This sequence comes from Elymus sibiricus, assembly GCA_039707655.1. NCBI lineage: Eukaryota > Viridiplantae > Streptophyta > Magnoliopsida > Poales > Poaceae > Elymus > Elymus sibiricus. The sequence continues at coordinate 460,463,870 of CM077675.1, forward strand.
CTATCTATCTATATATGAGAATAATATAAAGGTAACACGGACGAACCTTGTACGCCGTCCAGTGGTGGCGGATCTGGGCGGCACGGCGGCGCAGCGCCTCGTAGCCAGTGGCGGTGCCAGGAGTGTTCTGTGTAGTCAGTTGACTACACAGGATTAAGGCAAAAACAGTAGAAATCATCCAAAAACTAATGTAGAATTAATCTAGATACAACTACTTGACATCACAACTTTTAACTCCTGGCTTCGCCACTGTCGTAGCGGAAGCCGTCGAGGACGTCGTCGGCTTGGTAGGCGGCGGTCTTGAGGTCCTTGATCCACCGGTGGACGGCGGGGTTGGTGCGGCTCTTGGCGTCGGCGTCCAGCAGGATGCACTGAACGGCCGCGAGGTGGCGCTCCAGCCTCTGACGGGCCTTGTCCATCCCCCACGCCCGCAGCAGCTCGGCCACCAGCGCGTCGCCGGCCTTGGCGGCCACGCTGCCCAGCAGTGGCATCAGCAGGGAGCCCATCTCGATCTCGTCGCCGCCAGTCTAGGTCGGTTGACGGCGCCCGGCGGTGGGTGGGTCAGTCGGCAGCAGCACAGTTCAGTAACGGTTTTTTTTTTAGCAAAAGTTCAGTAATGGGTGGATGGACGACGTAGCGGGCCAAAATACAGGCCGTCTATATTGATTTCCACATCTGGTCCACGCAGATTAATTGGTCCAGGGCCCACGGCATATATTGACCGCACCATGCATGTTTTTTTTTTGTTTTTTGAATATCCATAACTTTATTCCTCAAATAATAGCCATATCATTTACAAAATGTGTAAGAATAAAGTCTGGGGGTGAGGTGTCCCAAAATTCAGAAATGTTCGAGCTATAGCAGTGCTTTGCCAAACAATCAGCAACAAGATTTGCTCCCCTAGAACACCAAGTAAAGTTAATATCCGAGAACTCCATGGCCATAAGTGTTGCTTGAGTGATAATTGGCACGTCGGCCCCATATATGTCTCAGGGTTTGAAACTGCTTCTAGGGCCATCATGCTATCTGATTCAATGGCGATTTTCGTACAACCTATATTTGCCGCCAGGATCAAGCCATATCGGATAGCATTTATTTCCGCCGACTCCGTTGTTGGGATATGAGGTAAAACCCAGGTTGCCGCTGCAATGAAACTGCCATGCTCATCTCTTGCAACAGCTCCACAAGCTCCCGCTAAGTTTTCAACATGAAACGAAGTGTCCACATTGATCTTTATCGTACCTGAGCCTGGTTTTCTCCAACTTTGGTCAGTCCTTCGACTTGGTTGATTGGGGGTGTTTGCTCGTACAAAGTTCGTAGCCAGCGCCCTAACTGACAAGGCAGTTCTGTCAGGAGTTTGGATTGTGTGACACCCTGGTTTTTGGCAACTTTTTCTTTTCGAAATCTTTTTGGTTTTATTGGCATTTTGGTTGGTTTTTCAGTCAACTATGGACTTATGAATCCTTGGATCTTTTCCTAAGTAACCCAAAGCTCTCATCACCTTGTCTAAATCTTGCCAACACCATGTCATACACCTTCTGGACCACAATCCATTTTTCTAATACTTTCCAATAATTCTTTTATTCCTTTGGGAATTATGTCATCCCTATGGGTTGTGAAGCAACCTATAGTTTGGATGATCAATAAAATCCCAAACTCTTGTCACACCTTCTTATCATCATATAATCCCATAATCTTCAAAAATATTCCATTGTCCAATACAAAATTTTGGCCAGAATAATTATTCTCTCCCTGGTCAGAATTGGTCAATTGTGAAGCAACCCCTATTTTCCTAACTCAGAAAATTCCCAATAAATTTCCTGAGATATTAGGGATCCAATCTAGCCACAATATCCAAAAATGTCACTTTGGCCAGTACAAATTTTGAGCAACAAGGCTCTGGACAGTTACTGCATTTCTGAGACCACTGTGAAGGAAGTGCTAGCTAGAAGTATCCAATGGCCATGAAATTTTTATGGCATACTCTCAACCTCATATGACTTCACCATGCCAAATTTCAGCACCATCAGATCTACCATATGAGTGCCACGAGAAGATCAAGTTTCTGGACCAGTATGGCAGTTTACACATGAACCCTATTCAAAACTTTTCCAAACAACTTCAAATTTGGTCCTGTAGTCCTTCCAACCTAAACCACTCCAGACATCTCCATTGGCCCTACCTCCAGCTCACTTCTCCTCTAGATCTCTCTCAATATTGCTGTCAGAAATTGTAGCTGAAGCTACACTTCACAGCAGATTGAACCTAGCCAAACCAAGCATGCAGGGGCACTAAGTGATCAAAGGAGAAGGCACTGGACATGGTGCGCTGGACCTGCACGGCCTCTAGGCGCCAGACACGGTGGTGAGCACGACGATGGCATGTCAGTGCGCGTGCTCTGTAGCTCGCCCGCGTCGGGTGCTGTCATTCCGGCCGTCCCGCATGGCCAGACGGTGTCCGCTGGTGCCGACTTCGCCGATGCCGTCCACGCACACCTCTCCCGAAGCCTCCCCTCGCTGGAATCCTCCCCGACGGCCGCCACGCACTCGGGCACTGTGGCGCCCGTGCGGCCACAGTGGCTCTGGCGCTCGTCTTCTTCCCCCGCTAGCCTCCACCGCGCCATTACCCCCTCCTGCTCTCTCCCGTCCCGTCGCCTGCAAGCAGCCAACCAGCGCGGCGTCGTCTCGCCGGTGACATGTCCTGCACCTCGCCGTTTCCACAGAGCTCGCCCGAGCTCCGCTCCGGCCTATATAAAGCCACGGCCAGCCCTCCGAGCTCTTCATCCCACTCCCTCCACCACAAATCGACTCCCAGAGCGCTGAGCCACGGCCGAGAGGCCCTCTGGCTTCGCACCCTCGCCGGAGTTCTGCTGGCAGAAGGAGCCCCGCCACGAGCACCTTCCACCCCATTCCAGCCTCGTCCGACTGCTCCCATGAGCTCAGTGAGGTCCCCTGGTCCTCCTCGACCCCTTGCCCAGCCGAATCCTCGCCGGATTCGCCACCGCCGACGAGTCCCGAAAGCTGCCGCCGCCGGAGAAGAAGGGGACGACGCCATCTGGCCACCTCTTGCTGATCTGCGGGTACGTGTGGGTTCGCCACGGTGATCTCGTCCCATCCCCTCTCTCTCCCGACCTCACCGCCGCCTGGATCGCCGGCGGCGATCGCCATAGCCCCGCCTCCCTCTGTTCCCTCTCTCCCTTCTCTGTTTTAAAAAGAGCGGACCTCACCCGTCAGCGGCTCAGCCGCGCGCGCTCGAAGCGGTAAGTGGAGACGCCTCTCCACTTTACGCCTTCGACGTGGCCCCCTGTCAGGTTTTTCTGGTTTTTTTTAAATTTCCAGTTTGACCAGTACCTTTGACTGGCCATATCTTTTTATTCCTAAGCCCAAATTGATTGATTCTTTTTGCACTTGGTTTGTCTTGAGCTCTTCTAATTTCTGGTAAAGTTTGGTATTTTTCTCTTACTCACAGGATTTCTGATAGCCAAAACAGTGTTATGTGACATTTTAAATTGTTGTTTAAAAATATTTTCAGAGGGAAACTTTGGTAACTTTGAAGACCAGCAGTTCTTGGGCAACCCAACAGAGCAAGGCAAGCTAGGACATCCATCTTTTGAAGCATTTCAATAGCATTGCATATTTCAATGCATTATTTTCATTTATTTGCTATATAATAATCCATAGTAATTTAATTTAAATGCTTAGTTGCTGCCATTCTAAGTTATTGTGATAAACCACATGCTTACTTAATGAAACTTAGTCGGTTGATCTGGAGTCACCTGTCCGGGCTTATCCGTGCAACCACATTTGCCGGTATGGGACGGCCTTGACTTGGTCTGGCTCCGTGCTCTTTCACCGGTACCTCCAGACAGGGAGGGTTATGCGTGTGTGCTGCCCTGATCAGGTAGACGGCGGTGACCCTATGAGCCTAGTTGAGTATTGTGCCGGCGTCCCCGATTGGGACAGTTTAGTTTGGCCACGACGGTGGCAGGTGTCACGAGGTGACACAGGGGCCACCCAAGGCAGGACTCCGGGGGAGGATGAATGCCGGTGGTACGATGGGAGAGTCACGGGTCAAGTGGGTTTCGTTGGAGCAACGCTGGTCCACCCGAATGGGATCACGAGGCCAGGTGCTTTATGGTGTGGGTAAAGTGCGCAACCTCTGCAGAGTGAAAAATCTATTCGAATAGCCGCGTCCACGGTATTGGACAGTCCGTCCAGGCCTCACTAGGTTGTCAACCGTAACAGTGATAATAATGATGGAAGAACTCGTCTTGTGTTCGGAAGTACTCGATGGCTTATGGGTATTCCGAGGGTTGTGGGACAACCCGAAAGAGAGTAAGTTGATAACTGATGACAGTAAGTGAATCACTTAAGAATTTAACATGTTGATTGCCATGCTATTGTTTGTTGCATTACTTGGTTGTCGTGAGCTTGCGAGTACATTCAAAGTACTCACCTGGCGTATCATGCCAGATGCAGGAGAAGCCGAGGACGGAGGTTCCGATGGTTCGTGCTACGCTAACTAGGCTGTGTCCCAGCAGTGTCCCTGTGGATGGAGTTTCTGCTATGTTCCGCTACGCCATAGAGTTTCCCTAGTAGTGTCGAGGCCCGCTATGTTTCATAAATAATGTAGATATTGTCATAGCACCAGGTGTGCCTTTGGCCTCGCTATCGATTTAAAATATGAGCTTGTACCCAAAGTTTATCAATAAAGTTCAGTTCTGTTCTGTTCCAAGTTGTTGTGTGTTTCCAGAAGACATGATCTCTGGGTTGGAAACACTGGTAATCCGGTTCGCTGAGCCGGGGTGCCACAACGCTTGGTATCAGAGCCGTGCTGACTGTAGGACACCCTAGTTAACCCGCGCTAGAACCACGATTAGTGTAGGGCTTTGAGTGTGCATCTTGCTTGCTGCATTTGATTGTTGCATGGCATGCATCATAATTTATTGTTCTACTAACCGTTGGCATTGTGAGTGTAGATGGCACCAGTTCTGTACCACTACCATCATGAGCCATCACCATTCACTTTTCTTGTACTGCTCCGTAACATCTGGCTTCGGCTGTACCCCAACGGCGAAGATCCAGTGTACCAGGTGTTTCGGGAGCAGCTTGCCGAGTCAGTATACGAGTATCACGCAGAGGCTTTCCTGACCGCGAGCTCGGATATTGGTAGCTATTCTCGCTCTTCTAAGGGCGAAACGGCTTCCACTCCGGAGCTGGCGATCCAGTTTGCTGCGATGGAGGCTCTCACTGACTTGCGCTTCCACGAGGTCGAGATGCAGACTCATCCAGGTTTCTTTCACTACCCCACCCTGTCGCCTACGACAGGGCGAGTCATTTTCGTGCCAGTTGACCCGGCGAGTGATCGTGCGACTGGTGTTTTATCTCGTTATCTGAACGCCAGTTATCGTATGATCATTTCCTTGGCTGAGGAGCTGTCTCGTGTCCAGGAGGCACTTGCAGCCGTGACTACAGTACCATCTTCACCCCAGCCTACATTCCCACCTATATATCCACCGTCAATTCCACCTCCACGTAGGCTTGATACTCCTTCTAGCTCTACTGCACCACCAGGCTTTTCGTCTGGTAGTCGACGTGAGACTCCCGCAGAGTGGGCCTTACTCCTAGCCACTTCAGCTGCTCCGATGCTGAGGCGTCGTGCTCCTTCTTCCTCGGAGGGAGGAACCGTCCCAGCAGCGTCGTCGTGTTTCCTTTGATCCGGGGGATGTGATCCATATCATCAGTTCCGATTCCGACTCAGGATCAGATGACGAGGAGTCTTCGGTTTGGCAGTGTTTGTGTCACCCGCGCCACTAGAGTGGAGGCTTGAATTGTAGTGCATGCATCTCTGCATATGTCAACTGCCATATGAGCAGTCTAGCCACGATATCCCCCTACTAGCTTGCCGTGTATGATGTTGGGTTATCTTGTATAATTATGTTGTTGCTTTATTCGCCTTTTTCGTGCATTTTCTTTCTGGTGTCATATTACTGTGTTTCCCTTATGGATGTTGCTCGTCGATTCGGTATTTTGCAATGGGAACAAACTTAGGATGAGGAGAGGTTGTAGCCAAGGCGGCGATGGAACCCCCGTTCGTCGATCCGCCAGACAAGAAGGGCAGCCACCTAAAGACTTACCACCTCCACCACCTCAAGCACCGACCACCGATCAGATCATGAGGATGTTTGAAGAGAAAAGAAACCAGGATCTCATGGAATTTTTGAAAAGTATGCAGGCTATGGTGGGCCAGAATAACAACAACAATGGAACACACTGTAAGTTGTCTGACTTGCAGCGCACCAAGCCACCCAGTTTCGGTCAAGCTATGGACCCTATAGAAGCTGATGATTGGCTGAGGACCATGGAAAAGAAGCTAGACATAGCCCGCTGTGAAGAATCAGATAAGGTTCCTTTTGCCACTCACTACTTAGAAGGGCCAGCAGCTATATGGTGGGACAACACAAAAACAATGTGGCCTTCTGGAGAAGATATTCCCTGGGAGAAGTTCAAGGAGCTATTCCACAAGTATCATATCCCTACAGGCATAATGAAAGTGAAGCAAAGGGAATTTCTTGCCCTTACACAAGGAAACATGTCCGTGGGGGAGTATCTGAACAAGTTCAACAATCTGGCACGGTACTCTACCCATGACGTGTCCACCGAAGAAAGGAAGATAGATCGATTCCTAGGAGGACTGAATCACGCCCTCCGTTGTCAGCTCTGTATGCTGGACTTTCCGGACTTCCAGACTTTGGTGAACAAGGCTTTCATAGATGAACGAGAGCATAAGTCCGGATATGATGACTGCAAGCGGAAGTTTAAACCCAAGAAGGATAACCGTGAGCAGTTTGTGCAGAAGCCACGCACCTGGCAGCCAGGCCCATCTGAATACAAGCCCACATGGAGCAATGGCAACAACAACAATAAGACGGTTAGCCAGAATAAGACCTTTGGCAAACAGCCGGTGATAGAGGACTACCGCCGCAATAACACCTGCTTTACTTGCGGCCAAAGCGGACACTATTCCAAGCAGTGCCCTGCCAACAACGGGAAGCCAGTATCCAACTTCAAGCCACAAGTCAACAATATTGGACGCCGCCCAAACCATAACTTCTGCCACGGACGCGTCCATCATATCTCCGTTGAGGAAGCCTGCGAAGCTCCAGACGTAGTCCTTGGTATGTTTTCTGTTAACAACATACCTGCAGTAACTTTATTCGATTCTCGGGCTTCCCATTCGTTTATTTCGCGGAGTTTTGCCACCTTGCACAAATTTTCTCCTTCGCTTTTGAATAAAATCATGGTGGTACAATCCCCTGGCTCCCTACTCAGAACAAATCTGATATATAAAGGTCTGGAAATTTCGAACATGGAGTTAAATTTCCAGCTACACTTGTTGCCATTGAATCCCCTGGATTGGAAGTAATACTGGGGATGGACTGGTTGACACCACATCAGGTGTGCATCAACTGTGCCACCAGGACAGTGACACTAGTTAATCCGGCAGGACAAACAGTTCAATTCCTTGCCAGCAAGATGATGGAAAGAAAGGGAATGGCATACCAAACTACCGGTATGGATATGAACTTGATTCCGGTAGTTTGCGAATTTCTGAATGTATTTCCCGAGGAACTACCAGGGATGCCACCCGACCGGGAATTAGAGTTTGCAATTGAGGTGATTCCCGGTACTGCCCCGATCTACAAGAAATACTATCGTATGCCGAGCCCAGAGCTGGTGGAATTAAAGAAGCAGTTGGATGAGGTGCTGCAAAAAGGGTATATTCGCCCAAGCATCTCGCCATGGGGATCACCCGTACTGTTTGTCAAGAAGAAGGATGGAAGTCTACGAATGTGCGTAGACTATCACCAGCTGAATGAGGTCACCATCAAGAATAAGTACCCGCTCCCTCGCATTGATGATTTGTTCGACCAGCTGAACGGAGCACGGGTATTCTCCAAGATTGACCTCCGAACCGGGTATCATCAGCTAAAAATCAGAAAAGAGGATATACCCAAGACAGCTTTCACCACCCGATATGGTCTGTATGAATTTACAGTCATGTCATTTGGACTGACGAATGCTCCAGCTTATTTCATGAGCATGATGAACAAGGTCTTCATGGATTTCCTGGACAAATTTGTGGTGGTGTTCATCGATGATATCCTGATATATTCCAAGGATGAAGAAGAGCATAAACAACACCTCCGTGCTGTCCTGGAAAGATTAAGGACCCATCGTCTGTATGCCAAGTTCAGTAAATGCGAATTTTGGCTAAAAGAGGTGGGATTTCTGGGACACATTCTGTCAGAACAAGGAGTAGCTGTCGACCCCAGCAAAGTAACTGCAGTGCTGAATTGGAAGACACCAGCCTCGGTGACCGAAGTCCGTTGCTTTCTGGGATTGGCAGGCTATTACCGTCGTTTCATAGAAGGCTTCTCCAAGATAGGTAAGCCACTGACAGAATTGCTAAAGAAAAATCAAAGGTTTGTCTGGACGGCGGAGTGTGACAGCAGCTTCCTAGAGCTAAAGACAAGGCTAACTACAGCACATGTCTTAGTTCTTCCAGACATCCACAAGAGCTTTGATATATATTGCGATGCTTCCAGACGTGGAATCGGCTGCGTGTTAATGCAAGAAGGAAAGGTTGTAGCATATGCATCCAGACAGCTATGACCTCACGAAGAAAACTACCCCACACATGATCTGGAATTAGCAGCCGTGGTTCATGCCTTAAAGATTTGGAGGCATTGCCTTATTGGGCAACGATGTGAAATATATACAGACCACAAGAGTCTCAAATATATTTTCACTCAGCCGGACTTGAACCTTCGACAGCGAAGATGGCTTGAATTGGTCAAGGATTATGACATTGGAATAAATTATCATCCGGGAAAGGCTAATGTGGTCGCTGATGCTCTCAGTAGAAAACAAGACCACATCCAGCCAAGGCTGCAAGAGGAGTTTGCCAAGCTAAACATGGTGCTATGCGGCCCGGTTAACCCGGATACTTTGGAGATTACTCCAACACTTATGGAAGAAATTAAGAAGGCCCAAGGGCCAGATGAAGGAATAAAAGAGATCAAGGAGCTGATGCAGCAAGGGAAAGCCAAGTCTTTCCGTGTGGATGACCAAGGCACCTTATGGTTTGAGAAACAGATATGTGTGCCCGATCAGAATAACCTGAGGCAGCAAATACTCACAGAAGCTCATGAGTCCGCGTACTCTATCCACCCAGGAGGCACAAAGATGTATCAGGATCTGAGAGAAACCTTTTGGTGGCCAGGGATGCGAAGGGACATAGCATACTATGTCGCCTGCTGCGACATCTGCAACAAAGTAAAGGCTGAACACCAGAAACCCGCTGGGCTACTACAACCTTTACCAGTTCCCCAGTGGAAGTGGGACGACATATGCATGGACTTCATTGTTGGACTACCCAAGTTAACAAGAGGCCATGATGCTATCTGGGTCATTGTGGATATACTCACGAAAGTGGCTCACTTTATTCCGGTAAAGACCACTTTTAATGCAAATCAGCTTGCACAACTCTACATGTCCCGGATAGTCAGCCTTCAAGGAGTACCCAAGTCTATCACCTCAGATAGGGGCTCCTTATTCACCTCAGCATTCTGGTTGCGATTGCACCAAGCCTTGGGAACCGTGCTAAAGCATAGCACAGCATATCATCCACAGACAGATGGACAGACCGAACGAGTGAACCAGATATTGGAAGATATGCTTCGGTCATGTGCTCTCACCCATGGACCCAAATGGGAAGATAGCCTACCCTATGCGGAATTTTCTTATAAGAACAGTTATCAGTCAAGTCTCAAGATGTCACCATTTGAAGCACTATATGGGCGGAAGTGCCGCACCCCATTGAATTGGTCCCAGACAGGAGATAGCCGTATCTTTGGCACGGACTTGATGCTCGAGGCTGAGAAGCAGGTCAAGGATATTCAGGAGCGTCTTCGAGCAGCCAAGTCCCGCCAAAAGAGCTACTATGACCCAAAGCACCGAGAAGTGACTTTTGAGCCCGGATAATATGCTTACCTTCTTGTAACCCCCATGAAGGGAGTAAAGAGGTTTCATACCCGAGGAAAGCTTGCACCAAGATACATCGGTCCCTTTCCAGTAATTGCTAGGAAAGGCAGGGTACCATATCAGTTGGAACTACCACCGGAGTTATCTGATATTCACGATGTTTTCCACATATCACAGTTAAGAAAGTGCATTGCACCACCGATCAAGCAGGCAGATATGAGGAAGCTAGAACTGGCTAAGGATCTGACCTATGAAGAGAAACCTATCAGAATTTTGGATGAGATGGAAAGGACTACCAGGAGTAAGGTGATCAAGTTTTACAAGGTATTGTGGGAGCACCATACTGAGGAAGAGGCTACCTGGGAAAGAGAAGATTTCCTAAGATCCGCATACCCGTACCTGTTCCCTGAGCAACCGAATCTTGAGGACGAGATTCATCCTAAGGGGGGTAGGTTTGTGACACCCTGGTTTTTGGCAACTTTTTCTTTTCGAAATCTTTTTGGTTTTATTTGCATTTTGGTTGGTTTTTCAGTCAACTATGGACTTATGAATCCTTGGATCTTTTCCTAAGTAACCCAAAGCTCTCATCACCTTGTCTAAATCTTGCCAACACCATGTCATACACCTTCTGGACCACAATCCATTTTTCTAATACTTTCCAATAATTCTTTTATTCCTTTGGGAATTATGTCATCCCTATGGGTTGTGAAGCAACCTATAGTTTGGATGATCAATAAAATCCCAAACTCTTGTCACACCTTCTTATCATCATATAATCCCATAATCTTCAAAAATATTCCATTGTCCAATACAAAATTTTGGCCAGAATAATTATTCTCTCTCTGGTCAGAATTGGTCAATTGTGAAGCAACCCCTATTTTCCTAACTAAGAAAATTCCCAATAAATTTCCTGAGATATTAGGGATCCTATCTAGCCACAATATCCAAAAATGTCACTTTGGCCAGTAAAATTTTGAGCAACAAGTCTCTGGCAAGTTACTGCATTTCTGAGACCACTGTGAAGGAAGTGCTAGCTAGAAGTATCCAATGGCCATGAAATTGTTATGGCATCCTCTCTACCTCATATTACTTCACCATGCCAAATTTCAGCACCATCAGATGTACCATATGAGTGCCATGAGGAGATCAAGTTTTTGGACCAGTATGGCAGTTTACACATGAACCCTATTCAAAACTTTTCCAAACAACTTCAAATTTGGTCAGACTGTAGTCCTTCCAACCTAAACCACTCCAGACATCTCCATTGGCCCTACCTCCAGCTCACTTCTCCTCTAGATCTCTCTCAATATTGCTGTCAGAAACTGTAGTTGAAGCTACACTTCACAGCAGATTGAACCTAGCCAAACCAAGCATGCAGGGGCACTAAGTGATCAAAGGAGAAGGCACTGGACATGGTGCGCTGGACCTGCACGGCCTCTAGGCGCCAGACACGGTGGCGAGCACGACGATGGCATGTCAGTGCGCGTGCTCTGTAGCTCGCCCGCGTCGGGTGCTGTCATTCCGGCCGTCCCGCGTGGCCAGACGTTGTCCGCTGGTGACGACTTCGCCGATGCCGTCCACGCACACCTCTCCCGAAGCCTCCCCTCGCCGGAATCCTCCCCGACGGCTGCCACGCACTCGGGCACTGTGGCGCCCGTGCGGCCACAGTGGCTCTGGCGCTCGTCTTCTTCCCCCGCTAGCCTCCACCGGGACATTACTCCCTCCTGCTCTCTTCCGTCCCGTCGCCCGCAAGCAGCCAGCCAGCGCGGCGTCCTCTCACCGGCGACGTGTCCCGCACCTCGCCGTTTCCAGAGAGCTCGCCTGAGTTCCGCTCCGGCCTATATAAAGCCACAGCCAGCCTTCCGAGCTCCTCATCCCACTCCCTCCACCACAAATCGACTCCCAGAGCGCTAAGCCACGGCCGAGAGGCCATCTGGCCTCGCACCCTCGCCGGAGTTCTGCCGCCAGAAGGAGCCCCGCCACCAGCACCTTGCACCCCCATTCCAGCCTCGTCCGACTGCTCCCACGAGCTCAGTGAGGTCCCCTGGTCCTCCTCGACCCCTTGCCCAACTGAATCCTCGCCGGATTCGCCACCGCCAACGAGTCCCGAAAGCTGCCGCCGCCGGAGAAGAAGGGGACGATGCCATCCGGTCACGTCTTGCTGATCTGTGGGTACGTGCGGGTTCGCCACGGTGAGCTCGTCCCATCCCCTCTCTCTCCCGACCTCACCGCCGCCTGGATCGCCGGCGGCGATCGCCGGAGCCCCGCCTCCCTCTGTTCCCTCTCTCCCTTCTCTGTTTTAAAACGAGCGGACCCCACCCGTCAGCGGCTCAGCCGCACGCGCTCGAAGCGGTAAGTGGAGACGCCTCTCCACTTTACGCCTTCGACGTGGCCCCCTGTCAGGTTTTTCAGTTTTTTTTTAATTTCCAGTTTGACCAGTACCTTTGACTGGCCATATCTTTTTATTCCTAAGCCCAAATTGATTGATTATTTTTGCACTTGGTTTGTCTTGAGCTCTTCTAATTTCTGGTAAAGTTTGGTATTTTTATCTTACTCACAGAATTTCTGGTAGCCAAAACAGTGTTATGTGACATTTTAAATTGTTGTTTAAAAATATTTTCAGAGGGAAACTTTGGTAACTTTGAAGACCAGGAGTTCTTGGGCAACCCAACAGAGCAAGGCAAGCCATGACATCCATCTTTTGAAGCAGTTCAATAGCATTGCATATTTCAATGCATTATTTTCATTTATTTGCTATATAATAATCCATAGTAATTTAATTTAAATGCTTAGTTGCTGCCATTCTAAGTTATTGTGATAAACCACATGCTTACTTAATGAAACTTAGTTGGTTGATCTGGAGTCACCTGTCCGGGCTTATCCGTGCAACCACATTTGCCGATATGGGACGGCCTTGACTTGGTCTGGCTCCGTGCTCTTTCACCGGTACCTCTAGACAGGGAGGGTTATGCGTGCGTGCTACCCTGATCAGGTAGACGGCGGTAACCCTGTGAGTCCAGTTGAGTATTGTGCCGGCGTCCCTGATTGGGACAGTTTAGTTTGGCCACGACGGTGGCAGGTGTCACGAGGTGACACAGGGGCCACCCAAGGCAGGACTCCGGGGGAGGATGAATGCCGATGGTATGATGGGATAGTCACGGGTCAGGTGGGTTTCGTTGGAGCAACGCTGGTCCACCCGAATGGGATCACGAGGCCAGGTGCTTCATGGTGTGGGTAAAGTGCGCAACCTCTGCAGAGTGAAAAATCTATTCGAATAGTTGCGTCCACGGTATTGGACAGTCCGTACAGGCCTCACTAGGTGGTCAACCGTAACAGTGATAATAATGATGGAAGAACTCGTATTGTGTTCGGAAGTACTCGATGGCTTATGGGTATTCCGAGGGTTGTGGGACAACCCGAAAGAGAGTAAGTTGATAACTGATGACAGTAAGTGAATCACTTAAGAATTTAACATGTTGATTGCCATGCTATTGTTTGTTGCATTACTTGGTTGTCGTGATCTTGCGAGTACATTCAAAGTACTCACCTGGCGTATCATGCCAGATGCAAGAGAAGCCGAGGACGGAGGTTCCGATGGTTCGTGCTACGCTAACTAGGCTGTGTCCCAGCAGTGTCCCTGTGGATGGAGTTTCCGCTATGTTCCGCTACGCCATAGAGTTTCCCTAGTAGTGTCGAGGCCCGCTATGTTTCATAAATAATGTAGATATTGTCATAGAACCAGGTGTGCCTTTGGCCTCGCTATCGATGTAAAATATGAGCTTGTACCCGAAGTTTATCAATAAAGTTCAGTTCTGTTCTGTTCCAAGTTGTTGTGTGTTTCCAGAAGACATGATCTCTGGGTTGGAAACACTGGTAATCCGGTTCGCTGAGCCGGGGTGCCACAAATTGTCTCCCCTTTCACCACTTGCCTGCGCTGCCACCAAATATACCACATGGTCAATAGGGTGAGTTCCGCTGCTGGTAACTCATGTATCAGGAACTGATTTTGTAGTAGGATCTCGAGGGTTATGGACCCCTAACGATCTTGAGCTACTGCCTTTTGGATTGTATCTGTGAGCTGCAGTTCAGACCAGACTTGTTTCGCTCTCGGGCAAGTGAAGATGCAGTGTTGTATATCTTCCATCCCGATTCTGCATATAGGGTATTGGGGGAGTAGCGGAACGTGTCTCCCTGCTAGCACACCTAAACAAGGTAGAACCCCCTTTAGAATCTTCCATCCAAAATGTTTTATCTTCCCCGGTAACCGGAGATGCCACAACCGGTTCCACACTGGGTTCATATGAGATCTGCCTGCGTTCTCTGGTCTGCCAAAGTTTCTACCGAACTGGTTATTAAATTCAATGTGGTAAGCTGATCGTACTGAGAAAGTCCCCGGCCTGTTGAACTGCTAGGCAACAAAATCTTCCACCGCTTCAACATGCAATGGTATTTGGAGAATTCTGCTCACATCTACAGGGGAGAATATATCCTGAATAAGTTGTACATCCCACTGGCCAGTGTGCGGGTCGATCAGTTCATCCACCTTTGACAACATAGTTCCTCCTTTTGGTGTGATGATTCTTCTTGACTCGCTGGCAGGGATCCAGGGGTCATCCCAGATATTAATCTGTGCACCGGATCCAACCCACCAAATACAGCCTCGTTTGAAGGTTTGTATACCGGCGACGATACTTTGCCATGGGAACGACGATCCCTTCTTTGGTCCTGCCATCAGTATGTCACCATTTGGATAATACTTTGATGTAAGAACACGTGCACACACAGAGTCAGGATTTTGGAGAAGTCGCCAACACTGCTTTGCTAACATAGCAAGGTTAAAGCTGTGCAGGTCCCTAAACCCCATGCCACCCTTCTTCTTTGGAACACACATTTTCCACCATGAAAACCAGTGCATTTTTTTCTTTTCTTCTCCATCTCCACACCAAAACCCAGAGATTTCATCAGTTATTGACTTGCATATCCCCTTTGGTAATTTGAATACGGACATTGCATAAGAGGGTATTGCTTGAGCCACCGATTTCGCTAGTATTTCCTTGCCCTGCGCTGATAAGGATTTTTCTTTCCAACCCTTAAGTTTTTGGCATACTCTATCCACAAGATGCTGGAAGCAATCACTCCTGTCCACACCTACCATGGTAGGGAGGCCGAGGTACTTGTTTGATAATGCTTCAGTTAAAATATCTAGAGCTGCACACACACTTTCTCTGACCAAGACTCCAGTGTTAGGGCTAAAGAAAACGCTGGACTTTGCATTGCTAACCTGTTGACCTGAGCTTGTACAATATGTATCCAGGATCCTCCTTAAGGTTTGTGCATTTTGGTCAGATGCCCTCATCAGGATGAGGGAGTCGTCGGCAAACAGAAGGTGGGAGATTGAGGGTGCACTCCTACACACCTTTAGGCCTTCTATTCCACCGATATCTTCTTCATGGGCCAGCATGCTGGAAAGGCCTTCAGAGCATAAGAGGAATAGGTAGGGACAATCGGTCCCCCTGTCTAAGTCCCCTTGTTGGAAAAAACTCATCAGTCTCTGTATCATTGAACCGGATTTTATAGCTGACCGATGAAACACACTCCATGATCAATATCCACCCATAATGGGTTAAACCCCAACTTCAACATCATTCTCCGCAAAAAACCCCACTCGACACGATCATATGCTTTAAGCATATCCAGCTTGACAACGCACACACCATTAGTGCCATGGGTTTTCTTTTTAATAGCATGAAAGCACTCATAAGCTACTAGCACATTATCTGTTATTAACCTGCCTGGTACAAACGCGGATTGTGTTGGGGAGATTACCTCGGGCAGTATCTTTTTGAGTCTATTGGCTAGCATCTTCGAGATAATTTTGTAGACCACATTACATAGGCTAATTGGTCTATACTACGTAATTACCTCCGGGTTGTCCACCTTAGGAATGAGCACAACATTTGTGGAATTCCACCCATCTCGTATTTTCTTATTTGTTATTGCATCTAGAACTTCCTTTGTCAGCTCATCTCCTAAAATATGCCAAAACCGTTTGAAAAAGATGGCGTGGAGCCCATCCGGTCCTGGGGCCTTCATATCCCTATTTGAAAGAGAGCTTTTTTCACTTCTTCTTTAGTGTATGGTGCCATCAAAGTAGTGTTCATCTCCTCCGAAACTACTCGCTTCACATTATCCATCAATCCTTCATCAATAACACCTGCCCCCGAGCAAAACAGGCTCTGAAAGTAATCAAATATCAAAGGCTTGAGGTTATCATTACCCTCAACCCATCCATCATTACTATTCTTCAGTTTCTTGATTAAGTTACGTCGTCTACGGGCCGAGGCAGATTGATGGAAGAACTTTGTATTATGATCCCCTCGGCACAGCCAATTTACGCGTCCTCGTTGCGCCTAGTAAATTTCCTCCTGCTCAAGGAGGCTTTCAATAAGCAAAGTGAGATCTTTCTGCTTGGAGCTGGATTCTACTGTGAATGACGAGCGCAGCAGCTCCTCCAGTTCCTTCTGAGCCGCCCGCAACCGTGCACGCGAACCTTTCAAAGTTTTGCGATCCCATGCATGCAATTCTCTGTGAACAGCCTCTAGCTTACTGCTAGCCGAAGGGCACATCCCCTGTGTAACCGCTTTTTGCCAGGCTTTTTTTATCACTTTTTCTACTGTTTCCTTGGCTAACCATCGGGCCTTGAACATACGCTTCGGAATCGTCCTTGGCGCTGCCACCCCTGCCAGATATTCCGTGTCCAGGAGTATGTTGGAAATATGCCCTAGAGGCAATAATAAATTAGTTATTATCATATTTCCTTGTTCATGATAATCGTTTATTATCCATGCTATAATTGTATTGATTGGAAACTCAAATACATGTGTGGGTACATAGACAACACTGTGTCCCTAGTATGCCTCTAATAGACTAGCTCGTTGATCAAAGATGGTCAAGGTTTCCTAGCCATAGACGTGAGATGTCATTTGATAACGGGATCACATCATTAGGAGAATGATGTGATGGACAAGACCCAAACTATGAACGTAGCATATGATCGTGTCAGTTTATTGCTATTGTTTCTGCATGTCAAAGTATATGTTCCTATGACCATGAGATCATGCAACTCACTGACATCGGAGGAATACCTTGTGTGTATCAAACGTCGCAACGTAACTGGGTGACTATAAAGATGCTCTACAGGTATCTTCGAGGGTGTCTGTTGAGTTGGCATGGATCAAGACTGGGATTTGTTACTCCATGTGACGGAGAGGTATCTCAGGGCCCACTCGGTAATACAACATCACAATAAGCCTTGCAAGCAATGTAACTAAAGTGTTAGCCACGGGATCTTGTATTACGGAACGAGTAAAGAGACTTTCCGGTAACGAGATTGAACTAGGTATAGAGATACCGACGATCGAATCTCGGGCAACTAACATACCGAAGAAACAAAGGGAACAGCATACGGGATTAACTGAATCCTTGACATAGAGGTTCAACCGATAAAGATCTTCGTAGAATATGTAGGAACCAATATGGGCATCCAGGTCCTGCTATTGGTTATTGACAGTAGAGGTGTCTCGGTCATGTCCACATAGTTCTCGAACCCGCAGGGTCTGCACACTTAACGTTCGGTGACGTTTTGGTAGTATTGAGTTATGTATGTTGGTGACCGAAAGTTGTTCGGAGTCCCGTATGAGATCCCGGACGTCACGAGGAGCTCCGGAATTGTCTGGAGGTAAAGATTGATATATAGAAAGTCCCATTTTGGTCATCGAAAAAGTTTCGGGTACTTCGGTAGTGTACCGGGAGTGCCGGGAGGGTACCGGGGGACCATCGGGAGGGGCCTCATGGGCTGTGGGAGGAGGAAAACCAGCCCCTAGTGGGCTGGCCAAAGCCCCCACTAAAGCCCATGCGGCTAGGGGTGGAAAAACCCAAGAGGTGGAAAAGGTTTCCAAGTGGGGGAGGAATCCTACTCCTAGTAGGATTGGAGTAGGACTCCTCCACCTCTCCCACTTCGGCCGACTCCTAAGGGCAGCCCTAGGGGCTCCGGCCTCCCTCCCCTTCCTCCTATATATACTAGAGGGGAGAGAGGGCAGCCGCACCAGAAAACCCTAAGCCACAGTGCAGCCCTCTCTCCCCGATAGATCAAATCCTCTAGTTTTCAGTAGTGCTTAGGCGAAGCCCTGCTGGAATAGTTCCACCACCACCACCGCCACGCCGTCGCACTGCCGGAGAACTCATCTACCTCTCCGCTCCCTCTTGCTAGATCAAGAAGGCGGAGATCGTCATTGAGCTGTACGTGTGCTGAACGCGGAGGTGCCGTCCGTTCGGCACTAGATTGGAAGGACCGTGATTGGATCGCGGGACGGATCGTGATTGCATCGCGAGACGGATCGTGATGGGATCGCGGGACGGCTTGCGATTTGGATCGCGAAGACGTTCGACTACATCAACCGCGTTTCTTAACGCTTCCGCTTAGCGATCTACAAGGGTATGTAGATCCACTCTCCCTCTCGTAGATGCTCATCACCATGGATAGGTCTTGCGTGTGCGTAGGAAAAATTTTGTTTCCCATGCAACGTTCCCCAACAGTGGTATCAGAGCTAGGTCTATGTGTAGATGAGATCACGAGTAGAACACAAAGGAGTTTGTGGGTGTTGATATTCAGATTGCTTCCTCCCTTGGTCTTTTCTTGATTCGGCGGTATTGTGGGATGAAGCGGCCCGGACCAACATTACTCGTACACTTACGAGAGACCGGTTCCATCAACTGACATGTGACTTTGTTGCATAAAGATGGCAAGCGGGTGTCTGTCTCTCCCACTTTAGTTGGATCGGATTCGACAAAGGCGTTGCTGCTATTGTGTATCACCGTTGTGGTTTTTGTGTAGGTAAGAATCGTTCTTGCTAGATACCCGTAGCAGCCACGTAAAACATGCAACAACAATTAGAGGACGTCTAACTTGTTTTTGCAGGGTATGTTGTGATGTGATATGGCCAATTACATGATGAGATATATGTGATGTATGAGATGATCATGTTTTGTATAGAATATCACGACTTGCATGTCGATGAGTACGGCAACCGGCAGGAGCCATAGGGTTGTCTTTAATTTATTTTCGCCTTTTTTGCTTTACTTTATCGCTATGAGTTAGCAATAGTCGTAGAAGCAACAGTTGGCGCGACAACCTCATGGCGACACGTTGATGGAGATCAAGATGATGGAGATCATGGTGTCATGCCGGTGACGATGGAGATCATGCCGGTGCTTTGGAGATGGAGATCAAAAGCACAAGTTCTTGGCCATATCATGTCACTTATGATTTGCATGTGATGTTAATCCTTTTATGCATCTTATTTTGCTTAGGACGACGGTAGCATTATAAGGTGATCCCTCACTAAAATTTCATGATAAAATTGTGTTCTCCCCGAGTGTGCACCGTTGCGAAAGTTCGTCGTTTCGAGACACCACGTGATGATCGGGTGTGATAGACTCTACGTTCGCATACAACGGGTGCAAGCCAGTGTTGCACAAGCGGAACACTCGGGTTAAACTTGACGAGCCTAGCATGTACAGACATGGCCTCAGAACACAAGAGACCGAAAGGTCGAACATGAGTCATATAGTAGATATGATCAATATGAAGATGTTCACCATTGAAACCACCTCATCTCACGTGATGATCGGACTTGGGTTGGTGAATTTGGATCATGTGACACTCGAATGACCAGAGGGATGTCAATTTGAGTGGGAGTTATTTTTAAAGTAATATGATTAACTAAACTCATTATCATGAACATAGTCAAAATGTCTTTGCAAATTATGTTGTAGATTACTAGCTTGCGCTGTAGCTCCCTTGAATTTTTATATGTTCCTAGAGAAATAGAGTTGAAAGATGATGGTAGCAATAATGCGGACTAGGTCCGTGACCTGAGGATTGTCCTCATTAATGCACAGAAGGCTTATGTCCTTAATGCACCGCTCGGTGCGCCACCCCCTCAAGCGTAGTCTGTAGATGTTGTGAACATCTGACAGGCACGTTCTGATTACTACTTGATAGTTCAGTGCGTCATGCATTACGGCTTAGAATTGAGGCTCCAAAACGTTTTGAACGTCACGGAACATATGAGATGTTCTAAGAGCTGAAATTGGGATCTCAGGCTCGTGCCCGTGTTGAGAGGTATGAGACCTCCAACAAGATTCTTTGCCTGCAAGATGAAGGAGAATAGCTCAATCGGTGAGCATGTGCTCAGATTGTCTGGGTGCTACAATCGCTTGAATCAAGTGGGAGTTGATCTTCCAGATAAGATAGTGATTGATATAGTTCTCCAAGTCACTATCACTAAGCTACTAGAGCTTCGTGATGAACTATAAAAGGCCAGGGATGGAAATAATGATCCCTGAGCTATTCGCGATGTTTGAGACCGCGAAGGTAGAAATCAAGAAGGAGAATCAAGTGTTGATGGTTAGTGAAACCACTAGTTTCGAGAAGGGCAAGCGCAAGGAGGGAAACTTCATGGATAGCAAGTCAGTTGCTGCTCCAGTAAAGAAACCCAAGGTTGAACCCAAACCCAAGACTGAGTGCTTCTATTATGAGGAGAACGGTCGCTGAAGCGGAACAACCCTAGATACTTGGTAGATAAGAAGACTGGCAACGTCAACAGAAGTATATTTGATATATGTTTTATTCATGTGTACCTTGCTAGTACTCCTAGTAGCACCTGGGTATTAGATACCGGTTCAGTTGCTAATGTTAGTAACTCGAAATAAAAGCTACGGAATGAACAGAGACTAGCTAAGGGCGAGGTGACGATGTGCCTTGGAAGTGTTTCCAAGGTTGATGTGATCACCATCGCACGCTCTCTCTACCTTCGGGATTAGTGATGAACCTAAATAAATGTTATTTGGTGTTTGAGTTGAGCATGAACGTGATTAGATCATGTTTATTGCAATACGGTTATTCATTTAAGTTAGAGAATAATGGTTATTCTGTTTACATGAATAATACCTTCAATGGTCATGCACCCAATGAGAATGGTTTATTGAATCTGGATCGTAGTGATACACATGTTCATAATATTGATGCCAAAAGATACAAAGTTAATAATGATAGTACCACATACTTGTGGCACTGCCGCTAAATGTCATATTGGTATAAAGCGCATGAAGAAACTCCATGCTGATGGATCTTTGGACTCATTCGATTTTGAATCAGTTGAGACATGCGGACCATGCCTCAAGGGAAAGATGACTAAGACCCCGTTTTTCCGGTATGATGGAGCGGGCAAGTGACTTATTGGAAATGATAATGTTGATGTATTCGGTCCAATGAGTGTTGTAGCGTGCGGTGGATATCGTTATTTTCCTACCTTCACTGATGATTTGAGTAGATATGGGTATATTTACTTAACGAAACACAAGTCTGAAATGTTTGAAAAGTTCAAACAAATTTAGAGTGAAGTTTGAGATCATCGTGACAAGAAGATAAAATGTCTACGATATGATCGTGGAAGTGAATATCTGAGTTACGAGTTTGGTATGCAACTTAAGATAATGTGGAAGTTTTTTCACAACTCACGCCGCCTGGAACACCATAGTGTGATGGTGTGTCCGAACGTCGTAGTCGTGCTCTATTGGATATGGTACGTGCTATGATGTCTCTTATCGATTTGCCACTATCGTTTTGGGGTTATGCATTAGAGACAACTACATTCACTTTAAATAGGGCACCATCTAAGTCCGTTGAGATGACACCGTATGAATTTTGGTTTGGCAGAAACCTAAGCTGTCATTTCTCAGAGTTTGGGAATACAACGCTTATGTCTGATAAGCTCGATCCCAAAGCGGAAAGGTGCATCTTCATAGAATACCCTAAGGAAACAGTTGGGTATACCATCTATCTCAGATCCAAGGGCAAAGTGTTTGTTGCTAAAAACGGGTCCTTTCTCGAGAAAAAGTTTCTCTCGAAAGAATTGAGTGGGAGGAAGGTAGAACTTGATGAGGTTATTGAACCGTCACTTCAGTTGGATAGTAGCACGATGCAGAAAGATGTTTCTATGGCACCTACACCGAATGAAGAGGAAGTTAATGATGATGATCATGACACTTCGGGTCAAGTTACTACCGAACCTCATAGGCCGACAAGAAATCGTACCGCCTCTGAGTGGTACTTCAATCCTGTCTTGGAGGTCATGTTGTTAGACAACAGTGAACCTACGAGCTATGAAGAAGCGATGGTGGGCCTGGATTCCAACAAATGGCTAGGAGCCATGAAATCCGAGAAATGATCCATGTATGAAAACCAAGTATGGACATTGGTAGACTTGCCCGTTGAACGGCAGGCCATTGAGTACAAATGGACCTTTAAGAAGAAGACAGACACTGATGATTAATGTCACCATTTATAAAGCTCGACTTGTCGCAAAGAAGTTTCTAAAAAGTTCAAGGAGTTGACTACGATGAGTCTTTCTCACCCGTAGCGATGCTAAAGTCTGTTGGAATTATGTTAGCAGTTGCTGCATTTTTCGATTATGAAATCTGGCAAATGGATGTCAAAACATCGCTTCCTTAACGGTATCCGTGAGGAAAGGTTGTATGTGATACAACCGGAAGGTTTTGTCAGTCCTAAGGATGCGAAAATGTATGCAAGCTCTAGCGATCCTTCTATGGACAGGAGCAAGCATCTCGGAGTTGGAATATACGCTTTGATGAGGTGATCAAAGTTTTTGGGTCTATACAAAGTTTATGAGAAACTTGTATTTACAATAAAGTGAGTGGGAGCACTATAGAATTTCTGATAAGTATATGTGGATGACATATTGTTGATCGGAAATGATGTAGAATTTCTGGAAAGCATAAAGGGTTGTTTGAAAAGGAGTTTTTCAAAGGAAAACCTGGAAGGAAGCTACTTAAATATTGGGCATCAGGATCTATAGAAATAGATCAAGACGTCTGATAAAACTTTCAATGAGTACATACCTTGACAAGATTTTGAAAGAGGTCAAAATGGATCAGTCAAAGAAAGAGTTATTGCCTGATTTGTAAGGTGTGGAGTTGAGTGAGACTCAAAGCTCGACCACGGCAGAAGAAAGAGAAAGGACGAAGGTCGTCCCCTATGCCTTATCCATAGGCTCTGTATAGTATGCCATGCTGTGTACCGCACCTGGTGTGTGCCTTGCCATGAGTCTGTCAAGGGGTACAAGAGTGGTCCAGGAGTGGATCACTGGACAGCGGTCAAAATTATCCTTAGTAACTAGACGACTAAAGAAATGTTTCTCGATTATGGAGGTGATAAAGAGTTCGTCGTAAAGGCTTACGTCGATGCAAGCTTTGACACCTATCCGGATGACTCTGAGTAGCAATCCGAATACGTATAGTGGAGCAACCATTTGGAATAGCTCCAAGTGGAGCGTGGTAGCGTCTGCAGTATGACATATAGATTTGCAAAGAACACACGGATCTAAATGTTGCAGACCGTTGACTAAAGACCTCTCTCACATGCAAAGCATGATCGAACCCCAGAACTCATTGGGTGTTAGATTCATAACAATTTAAATCACATGGTGATGTGAACTAGATCATTGACTCTAGTGCAAGTGGGAGACTGTTGGAAATATGCCCTAGAGGCAATAATAAATTAGTTATTATCATATTTCCTTGTTCATGATAATCGTTTATTATCCATGCTAAAATTGTATTGATTGGAAACTCAAATACATGTGTGGGTACATAGACAACACTGTGTCCCTAGTATGTCTCTAATAGACTAGCTCGTTGATCAAAGATGGTCAAGGTTTCCTAGCCATAGACATGAGATGTCATTTGATAACGGGATCAGCTACTTCTTGAGCTTGCGTTGGTTTTCCCTTGAAGAGGAAAGGGTGATGCAGCAAAGTTGATAAGTATTTCCCTCAGTTTTGAGAACTAAGGTATCAATCCAGTAGGAGGTACAAGCAAGGCCCCAATCTATGCACCTGCACAAACAATCAAACACTTGCACCCAACGCTATAAAGGGGTTGTCAATCCCTTCACGGTCACTTGCAAGGATGAGATCCGATAGAGATAGATATAAAAGATTACTAAAACGATAATTAAAATAAAAGTAAATAAATTGCAGCAAATATTTTTGTGTTTTTAAGTTTATAGATCTGAAAAATATAATATGGAAAATAGACCGGGAGGCCAAAGGTTTCACTAGAGGCTTCTCTCTTGAAGGAAAATAATACGATGGGTGAACAAATTACTGTCGAGCAATTGATAGAAAAGCGCATAGTTATGACGATATCCAAGGCAATGATTATGCATATAGGCATCACGTCCGTATCAAGTAGACCGAAACGATTCTGCGTCTACTACTATTACTCCACACATCGACCGACTCCTGCCTGCATCTAGAGTATTAAGTTCATGAAGAATAGAGTAACGCATTAAGTAAGATGACATGATGTAGAGGGATAAACTCAAGCAATATGATGAAAACCCCATCTTTTTATCCTTGATGGCAACAATACAAATACGTGCCTCGCTACCCCTACTTTGTCACTGGGTGAGGACACCGCAAGATTGAACCCAAAACTAAGCACTTCTCCCATTGCAAGAATTACCAATCTAGTTGGCCAAACCAAACCAATAACTCGAAGAGACTTACAAAGATATGAAATCATGCATATAAGAATTCAGAGAAGATTCAAATCATATTCATAGATAATCTGATCATAAACCCACAATTCATCGGATCTCGACAAACACACCGCAAAAGAGTATTACATCGGATAGATCTCCATGAAGATCATGGAGAACATGGTATTGAAGAACATAGAGAGAGAAGAATCCATCTAGCTACAAGCTATGGACCCGAAGGTCTGAGGTAAACTACTCACGCATCATCGGAAGGGCAATGGTGTTGATGTAGAGGCCCTCCGTGATCGAATCCCCCTCCGACAGATCGCCGGAAAAGGCCCCAAGATGGGATCTCACGGGAACTGAGGCTTGCGGCGGCGGAAAAGTATTTTCGTGGCTCTCTTTGGTATTGGGGGAATATTTCTGAATTTATAGGCGAAGAGTTAGGGTTGGAGGAGCTACGGGGGGCCCACAAGCCAGGGGGGCGCCCCCCCCCCCCAGGGGCGCGCCCTGGTGGCTTGTGGCCCACCCGTAGGTCTTCTTGCCTCTTCTCTAAGCCTCCTGGGTTCCTTTTGGTCCAAGAAAAATCAGCATAGAATTTTATTCCGTTTGGACTCCGTTTGATATTCCTTTTCTGCAATACTCAAAAACAAGGAAAAAACAGAAACTGGCACTGGGCACTAGGTTAATAGGTTAGTCCCAAAAATAATACAAAATAGCATATTAATGCATATAAAACATCCAAAACAGATAATATAATAGCATGGAACAATCAAAAATTATAGATATGTTGGAGACGTATCAGCATCCCCAAGCTTAATTCCTGCTCGTCCTCGAGTAGGTAAATGATAAAAACGGAATTTTTGATGTGGAATGCTACCTAACATATTTATCCATGGAATATTCTTTAGTGTGGCATGAATGTTCAGATCCATAAGATTAAAAACAAAAGTTTAATGTTGACATAAAAACAATAATAATTCATGCATACTAACAAAGCAATCGTGTCTTTTCAAAATAACATGGCCAAAGAAAGTTATCCCTACAAAATCATAAGGTTTGGCTATGCTCCATCTTCCCCACACAAAGTATTTAAATCATGCACAACCCCGATGACAAGTCAAGCAATTGTTTCACACTTTTTATGTTCTCAAACCTTTTCAACTTTCACGCAATACATGAGCGTGAGCCATGGATATAGCACTATAGGTGGAATAGAATATGGTGGAGGTTGTGAGGAAAAGGGGAAGATAGTCTCACATCAACTAGGCGTATCAATGGGCTATGGAGATGCCCATCAATAGATATCAATGTGAGTGAGTAGGGATTGCCATGCAACGGATGCACTAGAGCTATAAGTTTATGAAAGCTCAAAAAGAAACTAAGTGCGTGTGCATCCAACTCGCTTGCTCACGAAGACCTAGGGCAATTTGAGGAAGCCCATCATTGGAATATACAAGCCAAGTTATATAATGAAAAATTCCCACTAGTATATGAAAGTGACAAAATAGGAGACTCTTGATACGTCTCCAATGTATCTATAATTTATGAAGTATTCATGCCATGTTTACAATAATTTTATATGATTTTGGTATGATTTGATTAGAACTAACCCGGACTGACGCTGTTTTCAGCAGAGCTACCGTGGTGTTGTTTTTGTGTAGAAATAAAAGTTCTCGGAATGGGCTGAAAATTTACGGAGAATATTTTTGGAAAATATAAAAAATACCGGAGCAAAATGATACCGGAGAGGAGTCCCAAGGAGTCCACAAGCCTAGAGGGCGCCCCCCCCTAGGGCGCGCCCTCCTGGCTTGTGGGCCCCTCGAGAACCTCCCTGACTTGATTTCGACGCCAAGCACTCCTATAAATCCAGAAAACTCCAGAAAGAAACCTAGATCGGAAGTTCCACCGCCGCAAGTCTCTGTAGCCACGAAAGATAAATCTTGGCCCTCTCCGGCACCCTGCCGGAGGGGGTCACCATCACCGGAGACCATGGAGGAGGAAGAAGGAGGGGCCATCATCGCCATGGAGGCCAAGGACCAAAGGGAGAACCTCTCCCTACCCAGGGGGGAGGTTATGGAGGAGGAAGCACAAGGGGGAGACCCTCTCCCCCTCTCTCCTGGTGGTGCCGGAGTGCCACCGGGGGAACCATCGCCGCGGTGATCGTCTTCATCAACATCACCTTCTTCATCACCGTCCTCATCTCCTTTCAGCGGTCCACTCTCCCGCATCCCGCTGTAATCCCCTACTTGAACATGGTTCTTTATGCCACATATTATGATCCAATGATGTGTTGCCATCCTATGATATTTTGAGTAGATTTATTTTGTCCTTTGGGTTGATTGATGATCTAGATTGGTTTGAGTTGTATGTTTATTTTGGTGCTGTCCTATGGTGCCCTCCGTGCCGTGCACACGTGAAGGATTTCCGCTGTAGGGTGTTACAATACGTTCATGATTCGCTTATAGTGGGTTGCTAGAGTGACAGAAGCTTAAACCCGAGTAAGGGGGTTGTTGCGTATGGGATAAAGGGGACTGGATG
Source organism: Elymus sibiricus (assembly GCA_039707655.1). Classification (NCBI taxonomy): domain Eukaryota; kingdom Viridiplantae; phylum Streptophyta; class Magnoliopsida; order Poales; family Poaceae; genus Elymus; species Elymus sibiricus. Next base: position 460,491,080 of record CM077675.1, read on the forward strand.
CTTTAATGCTATGGTTGGGTTTTACCTTAATGATCTTTAGTAGTTGCGGATGCTTGCTAGAGTTCCAATCATAAGTGCATATGATCCAAGTAGAGAAAGTATGTTAGCTTATGCCTCTCCCTCATATAGAATTGCAATAATGATTACCGATCTTGTTAACAATTGCCTAGGACAATTCCGCACACCGACCCATCATTATTCCACACTCGTTGTTTGTAATATATTGTAATATATTCTAACTTTATGATAACAGCACCTATTTTTATATTTTAGTTCCCCGATATCATGCAAAGCTATTCTCTTCATACCCACAACGTAGTTTTATTTCGCGTTTCTAGTTGGAAGCAAACGTTCGGCGTACGTAGAGTCGTATCGGTGGCAGATAGGACTTGAGAGAATATTGATCTTACCTTTAGCTCCTTGTGGGTTCGACACTCCATACTTATCACTTCCACCTTTGGAAATTGCTACGATGATTCCTTGCACTTGGGGATTATCAACTCTCTATCATGAAGATCATGGTGCTACTTTGAAGCACAAGTGTGGAAAAAAGATAGTAGCATTGTCCCTTCTCTCTTTTCTCTCATTTTTTTATTTGGGCTTCATTGGCCTCTTTTATTATTTTTAAAGTCCGGGGTCTCATCCCAACTTGTGAGGGAATCATAGCTTCCGTCCTTTCCTCACATGGGACAATGCTCTAATAATGATGATCATCACACTTTTATTTACTTACAACTCAAGAATTACAACTCGATACTTAGAACAAAATATGACTCTATATGAATGCCTCTAGTGGTGTACCGGATGTGCAACGCTCTAGCATAGCAAATGACATTAATGAAAACAACACGCTAGCTGTCTTACGATCATGCAAAGCAATATGACAATGATGGTGCGTGTCATGATAAACGGAACGGTGGAAGTTGCATGGCAATATATCTCGGAATGGCTATGGAAATGCCATAATAGGTAGGTATGGTGGCTGTTTTGAGGAAGGGTATATGGTGGGTTTAATGCACCAGCGAAAGTTGCGCGGTACTAGAGAGGATAGCAAAGGTGGAAGGGTGAGAGTGCGTGTAATCCATGGACTCACATTAGTCATAAAGAACTCACATGCTTATTGCAAAAGTCTATTAGTTATCTAAGCAAAGTATTAGATGCATGCTCCTAGGGGAGAGTTTGGTAGGAGTTAACCATCGCGCGCTCCCGACCCTCACACAAAGGATGACAATCAATAAACAAATCATGCTCCGACTTCGGTACATAACGGTTCACCATACGTGCATGCTACGGGAATCACAAACATTTAACACAAGTATTTCTACCAATCCACAATTACTCACTAGCATGTCTCTAATATTACCATCTTTATATCTCAAAACAATCATAAGGAATCAAACTTCTCATAGTATTCAATGCACTTTATATGAAAGTTTTTATTATATCCCTCTTGGATGCCCATTATAATAGGACTAAATTCATAACCTAAACTAATTACCATGCTGTTTAAAGACTCTCAAAATAATATAAGTGAGGTACGAGATTTCAATTATTTCAATAAAATAAAACACCACCGTGCTCTAAAAAGATATAAGTGAAGCACTAGAGCAAAATTGCCTAGCTCAAAAGATATAAGTGAAGCACATAGAGTATTCTAATAAATTCACGATTCATGCGTGTCTCTCTCAAAAGATGTGTGCAGCAAGGATGATTGTGGAAAACTAAAAAGAAAAGACTCTTATCATACAAGAAGCTCCAAGCAAAACACATATCATGGGGTGAATAAAAATATAGCCTCAAGTAAATTTACCGATGGATTGAAGACGAAAGAGGGGATGCCTTCCGGGGCATCCCCAAGCTTAGGATTTTTAGTATCCTTGAATATTCATTGGGTTGCCTTGGGAATCCCCAAGCTTAGGCTCTTGCCACTCCTTATTCCATAGTCCATCAAATCTTTACCCAAAACTTGAAAACTTCACAACACAAAACTCAACAGAAAACTCGTGAGATCCGTTAGTATAAGAAAAATAAATCACCACTTTAGGTACTGTTGTGAACTCATTCTTTATTTATATTGGTGTAATATCTACTGTATTCCAACTTCTCCATGGTTCATACCCCCCGATACAACCCATAGATACATCAAAACAAGCAAACAACACAAAGAAAACAGAATCTGTCAAAAACAGAACAGTCTGTAGCAATCTGGAAACTTAGAATACTTATGTAACTCCAAAAATTCTTAAAAATTAGTAAAATCTGGGAAATTTGTATATAAATATTGTGTAAAAAATTCAGACTCATTCGACTCTCTGGTGAATTTATAAAATTCCTGGACTGAGCGCAAAAGTTTCTATTTTTCAGCAAGATCAAATCAACAATCACCGTAAACCATCCCAAAGGTCTTACTTGGCTCAAACACTAATTAAAACACTAAAACACAATTAATACAGAGGTAATAATGTGTAATTTATTCAATAACAGAAACTAAAACAAAAACATAAAAATAAAATTGGGTTGCCTCCCAACAAGCGCTATTTTTAACGCCCCTAGCTAGGCATAACGCAATAGATCTAGGTATTATCATCTTTGGTATGCAATCCATAAGTAGATCTCATAATAGATTCATATGGTAATTTAATTTTCTTTCTTGGTAAGTGTTCCATGCCTTTCCTTAACGGAAATTGGAATCTAATGTTTCCTTCTTTCATATCAATAATTGCACCGATCGTTCTAAGGAAAGGTCTACCAAGAATAATAGGACATGTAGGATTGCAATCTATATCAAGAACAATGAAATCTACGGGCACATAATTCCTATTTGCAACAATAAGAACATCATTAATCCTTCCCATAGGTTTCTTAATAGTGGAATCCGCTAGATGCAAATTTAAAGAGCAATCATCAAGTTCATGGAAACCTAGCACATCGCATAAAGTTTTCGGAATAGTGGAAACGCTAGCACCCAAATCACACAAAGCATGGCACTCATAATCTTTAATTTTAATCTTAATAGTAGGTTCCCACTCATCATAAAGCTTTCTAGGTATAGAAACTTCCAACTCAAGTTTTTCTTCAAAGGATTTCATCATAGCATCAACGATATGTTTAGTAAAAGCTTTACTTTGTTTATAAGTATGAGGAGAATTCAACATGGATTGCAACAAGGAAATACAATCTGTCAAAGAACAATTATCATAATTAAAATCCTTGAAATCCAAAGGAGTGGGTTCATTGCTACTTAAAGTTTTGACCTCTTCAATCCCACTTTTATCAATTTTAGCATTAAGATCTATAAACTCCGAACCATTGAGACGACTTTTAACTAAAGTTGACTTATCTCCAGCCCCATATTTATCAAGATTTATATTGGAAAACAAAGATTCAATAGGAGTCACATTAATCACTTTAAGATCTTCATCATTATTATCACGGGAACGCACTTTTTCAAGCCATTCACGCGTAGCATGCATTCTAGCGGTTCTTTCCTTACACTCATCAATAGAAGTTCTCATAGATTTTAAAGACTCATTAATATCACGCTTGGGTGGAGTAGATCTAATTTTCAAAGAATCAATCTCAAGCGAAATTCTATCAACGTTCCTAGCCAAATCATCAATCTTGAGCAATTTTTCTTCAATCGTAGCATTGAAAACCTTTTGCAAACTAATAAATTCTTTAATATTATTCTCAAGATCAGAGGGCATCTTATTATAATTTCCATAAGGATTGTTGTAGGAATTACCATAATTATTAGAGGAATTACAAGGAAACGGCCTAGGGTTGAAATTACCTCTATACGCGTTATTACCAAAATTGTTCCTACCAACAAAATTCACATCCATAGATTCATTATCATTTCCAATCAAAGAAGACAAAGGCATATCATTAGGATCAATAGGATCACTCTTACTAGCAAACAATTTCATTAATTCATCCATCTTTCCACTCAAAGTATTTATTTCTTCAATAGCATGCACTTTTTTACTAGTAGGAGATCTTTCGGTATGCCATTGAGAGTAATTTGCCATAATATTATCTAGGAGTTTAGTAGCTTCTCCTAATGTGATTTCCATAAAAGTACCACCCGCGGCGGAATCTAAAAGATTTCTAGATGCAAAATTCAATCCCGCATAAAAAATTTGTATAATCATCCATAAACTCAAACCATGTGCGGGGCAATTTCTAATCATTAATTTCATCCTCTCCCAAGATTGTGCAACATGCTCATGATCAAGTTGCTTAAAATTCATTATATCGTTCCTAAGGGAGATGATCTTAGCGGGCGGAAAGTACTTGGAAATAAAAGCATCTTTACACTTATTCCATGAATCAATACTATTTTTAGGCAAAGATGTAAAGCAAGTTTTAGCACGATCTCGTAGTGAGAACGGAAATAGCTTCAATTTAACAATATCATTATCCACATCTTTCTTCTTTTGCATATCACACAATTCATCGAAAGTATTTAGATGGGAGGCGGCATCTTCACTAGGAAGGCCGGAAAATTGTTCTTTCATAACAAGAGTCAGCAAAGCGGCATTAATTTCATAAGATTTCGCACTAGTTCCGGGAGTAATCGGAGTACTAATAAAGTCATTATTATTAGTATTGGAGAAGTCACACAACTTGGTATTCTCTTGAGTCATCGTGACAAAGCAAGCAATCTAGCACACAAGCAAACAAAAAGCAAACGAAAAGACGAACGGAAGAAGGGCGAATAAAAAGGCAAATCTTTTTGGTTTTTTCTGAAAATTCGTTTTAGAAGTGGGGGAGAGGAAAACGAGAGGCAAATGGCAAATAATGTAAATGCAAGAGATGAGTTTGTGATGGGTACTTGGTAGGCTTGATGTAGATCTCTCCGGCAACCACGCCAGAAATTGGCAAGTTGACGGGAGAGTTCTTGTCTTGACTTGCTATGTATCCTCCCCGGCAACGGCGCCAGAAATTGGCAAGTTGACGGGAGAGTTCTTGTCTTGACTTGCTATGTATCCTCCCCGGCAACGGCGCCAGAAATCCTTCTTGCTACTTCTTGAGCTTGCGTTGGTTTTCCCTTGAAGAGGAAAGGGTGATGCAGCAAAGTAGATAAGTATTTCCCTCAGTTTTGAGAACCAAGGTATCAATCCAGTAGGAGGTACAAGCAATGCCCCAATCTATGCACCTGCACAAACAATCAAACACTTGCACCCAACGCTATAAAGGGGTTGTCAATCCCTTCACGGTCACATGCAAGGATGAGATCCGATAGAGATAGATATAAAAGATTACTAAAACGATAATTAAAATAAAAGTAAATAAATTGCAGCAAAGTATTTTTTGTGTTTTTTAGTTTATAGATCTGAAAATATAATATGGAAAATAGACCCGGGGGGCATAGGTTTCACTAGAGGCTTCTCTCTTGAAGGAAAATAATACGGTGGGTGAACAAATTACTGTCGAGCAATTGATAGAAAAGCGCATAGTTATGACGATATCCAAGGCAATGATTATGCATATAGGCATCACGTCCATATCAAGTAGACCGAAACGATTCTGCATCTACTACTATTACTCCACACATCGACCGACTCCTGCCTGCATCTAGAGTATTAAGTTCATGAAGAATAGAGTAACGCATTAAGTAAGATGACATGATGTAGAGGGATAAACTCAAGCAATATGATGAAAACCCCATCTTTTTATCCTTGATGGCAACAATACAAATACGTGCCTCGCTACCCCTGCTTTGTCACTGGGTGAGGACACCGCAAGATTGAACCCAAAACTAAGCACTTCTCCCATTGCAAGAATTACCAATCTAGTTGGCCAAACCAAACCAATAACTCGAAGAGACTTACAAAGATATCAAATCATGCATATAAGAATTCAGAGAAGATTCAAATAATATTCATAGATAATCTGATCATAAACCCACAATTCATCGGATCTCGACAAACACACCGCAAAAGAGTATTACATCGGATAGATCTCCATGAAGATCATGGAGAACATGGTATGGAAGAACATAGAGAGAGCAGAAGCCATCTAGCTACTAGCTATGGACTCGAAGGTCTGAGGTAAACTACTCACGCATCATCGGAAGGGCAATGGTGTTGATGTAGAGGCCCTCCTTGATCGAATCCCCCTCCGGCAGATCGCCGGAAAAGGCCCCAAGATGGGATCTCATGGGAACAGAGGCTTGCGGCGGCGGAAAAGTATTTCCGTGGCTCTCTTTGGTATTGGGAGAATATTTCTGAATTTATAGGCGAAGAGTTAGGGTTGGAGGAGCTACGGGGGGGCCCACAAGCCAGGGGGCACGCCCCCCCCCCCCCAGGGGCGCGCCCTGGTGGCTTGTGGCCCACCCGTAGGTCTTCTGGCCTCTTCTCGAAGCCTCCTGGGTTCCTTCTGGTCCAAGAAAAATCAGCGTAGAATTTGATTCCGTTTGGACTCCGTTTGATATTCCTTTTCTGCAATACTCAAAAACAAGGAAAAACAGAAACTGGCACTGGGCACTAGGTTAATAGGTTAGTCCCAAAAATAATATAAAATAGCATATTAATGCATATAAAACATCCAAAACAGATAATATAATAGCATGGAACAATCAAATATTATAGATACGTTGGAGACGTATCAGGATCACATCATTAGGAGAATGATGTGATGGACAAGACCCAAACTATGAACGTAGCATATGATCGTGTCAGTTTATTGCTATTGTTTCTGCATGTCAAAGTGTCTGTTCCTATGACCATGAGATCATGCAACTCACTGACACCGGAGGAATACCTTGTGTGTATCAAACATCGCAACGTAACTGGGTGACTATAAAGATGCTCTACAGGTATCTCCGAGGGTGTCTGTTGAGTTGGCATGGATCAAGACTGGGAGTTGTTACTCCGTGTGACGGAGAGGTATCTCAGGGCCCACTCGGTAATATAACGTCACAATAAGCCTTGCAAGCAATGTGACTAAAGTGTTAGCCATGGGATCTTGTATTACGGAACGAGTAAAGAGACTTGCCGGTAACGAGATTGAACTAGGTATAGAGATACCGACGATCGAATCTCGGGCTAGTAACATACCGAAGAAATAAAGGGAACAGCATACGGGATTAACTGAATCCTTGACATAGAGGTTCAACCGATAAAGATCTTTGTAGAATATGTAGGAACCAATTTGGGCATCCAGGTCCCGCTATTGGTTATTGACCGTAGAGGTGTCTCGGTCATGTCTACATAGTTCTCGAACCTGCAGGGTCTGCACACTTAACGTTCGGTGACGTCTCGGTAGTTTGGAGTTATGTATGTTGGTGACCGAAAGTTGTTCGGAGTCCCGGATGAGATCCCAGATGTCACGAGGAGCTCCGGAATGGTCCGGAGGTAAAGATTGATATATAGAAAGTCCCATTTTGGTCACCAGAAAAGTTTCGGGTACTTTGGTAGTGTACCGGGAGTGCCGGGAGGGTACCGGGGGGCCATCGGGAGGGGCCTCCCGCCTCAAAGGGCCTCATGGGCTGTGGGAGGAGGCAAAACAGCCCCTAGTGGGCTGTCCGAAGCCCCCACTAAAGCCCATGCGGCTAGGGGTGGAAAAACCCAAGAGGTGAAAAAGGTTTCCAAGTGGGGGAGGAATCCTGCTCCTAGTAAGATTGGAGTAGGACTCCTCCACCTCTCCCACTTCGGCCGACTCCTAGGTGCAGCCCTAGGGGCGCCGGCCTCCCTCCCCTTCCTCCTATATATACTGGAGGGGAGAGAGGGCAGCCGTACCAGAAAACCCTAAGCCACGGTGCAGCCCTCTCTCCCCGATAGATCAAATCATCTAGTTTTCAGTAGTGCTTAGGCGAAGCCCTGCTGGAATAGTTCCACCACCACCGCCGCCACGCCGTCGCGCTGCCGAAGAACTCATCTACCTCTCCGATCCCTCTTGCTGGATCAAGAAGGCGGAGATCGTCATCGAGCTGTACGTGTGCTGAACGCGGAGGTGCCGTCCGTTCGGCACTAGATTGGAAGGACCGTGATTGGATCGCGGGACAGATCGTGATTGGATCGCGAGACGGATCGTGATGGGATCGCGGGACGGCTTGCGATTTGGATCGCGAAGATGTTCGACTACATCAACCGCGTTTCTTAACGCTTCCGCTTAGCGATCTACAAGGGTATGTAGATCCACTCTCCCTCTCGTAGATGCTCATAACCATGGATAGGTCTTGCGTGTGCGTAGGAATTTTTTTTTCCCATGCAACGTTCCCCAACAGAGTATTGGTCTGTGATCAGACTTTCCCATCTGAAGGTTGCACAACCCACACATTGGGTGCATCTCCATCCAATCGGCGTTCGAGACAGCCCGGTCCAGTCGCACCCTCAGTCCTCCGCGGAACCATGTGAACTTATCACCATGATATCCTATGTCCTCTAGAGAGCAGTCCGTCAATGCGTCCTGAAAAGCTTGGAGCTTCGCTTGCTGTCTAGGCACACCTCCTTCTTTCTCCGACGAGAACATAATTTCATTAAAGTCGCCTGCTACTTCTTGAGCTTGCGTTGGTTTTCCCTTGAAGAGGAAAGGGTGATGCAGCAAAGTAGATAAGTATTTCCCTCAGTTGTTGAGAACCGAGGTATCAATCCAGTAGGAGGTACAAGCAAGGCCCCAATCTATGCACCTGCACAAACAATCAAACACTTGCACCCAACGCTATAAAGCGGTTGTCAATCCCTTCACGGTTACTTGCAAGGATGAGATCCGAAAGAGATAGATATAAAAGATTACTAAAACGAAAACTAAAATAAAAGTAAATAAATTGCACCAAAGTATTTTTGGTATTTTTGGTTTATAGATCTGAAAATATAATATGGAAAATAGACCCGGGGGCCATAGGTTTCACTAGAGGCTTCTCTCTTGAAGGAAAATAATACGGTGGGTGAACAAATTACTGTCGAGCAATTGATAGAAAAGCGCATAGTTATGACGATATCCAAGGCAATGATTATGCATATAGGCATCACGTCCGTATCAAGTTGTCGGAGAAACGACACCTATGGGATCGCGAGGATCCCTTTACAGTTCGGCAGGGAGAAAGGCTTGCAAAAAGAGCAGATCCAATGATCAACGCGAGGGATTTTTACCCAGGTTCGGGCCGCTGAGAAGCGTAAAACCCTACTCCTGCTTTAGTGTATTGGATGTGTTTAAACTCTAGCCCAGGAGCGCTTGCGATGAACAGTACATTCGAGCAGCAGCTACGCATGCAGAATGGGACAGAAGGTCCTCCCTTTGCGGCGCTCGACGCAGCGCTGGAGCGCCATGGGCAGCTCGGCGCGAAGCGCGTCCCCCTCTGTAGCTACGCCTTGGGCCTCCTTTTATACGTCGAAGGGGTCACCAACAGTAGCGAAGTACAAGAGGTGTAAAGTTGCTACAGTGCTATCATACCTAATACTGACGACTCGGGACAAACGCATTAAATGCTCTGTCTAGGTGTCCCTTAGCTTCTTGGGGGCGGGAAAAGGGCCCGTCCCATCTGCACCGCTTAACCCCATCCGCCGCTAGCGCCATGACACGCATCCAGGAGGACAAACCCCGTCTGACAGGCTGATCGTTGCACTGGAGCGGTGGCAAGGTGGCGGGATCTTGCCGGGTGCGAATCTTGCCGGGTCTTCGCTAGCCATCCCGGCAAGCATCTTGCCGGGATCTCAGCCTTCAGTCTTCTGTGTTCTGATCATCGGCTTGAATGCCTTCTTGATAGTCTTGATTTTGCCGGCCTTTGAGCTTGTCGGTGATGCGTAGGCCCGTTCCCGGCAAGTAATCCTTGTCGGAAACCTGGGTCCTAGATGTGTCCTATGAGTGGATTTCTTCTCTGCCATGCCCTACCCGCCTGGAGGCTGCAACTTGCCGGTGCGTGTCCAGGGGTAATGAACACCCCCTGTTCATTACACCGACAGGAGCCCCCGGGCCTGGGCCGGGCAAGCGCGCACAGTGTTTGTCCGGGCTAGGCCCAAAAACATGCACCGGTACACGCGCGGCGAGAAGTAACCGTCACTCATGACTTTAACTGCACGCTGATGATGACGCAAGAGAGCTTGCGGTTTGCCGGGCCTTGGGCTTGCCGGCAGCGTGGGCAGACAGAGCAGGACGGCAGCAGGAGTCGTGTGCCCGAAAGGGAGTGCCACACCGTGCGACGAAGAGCCAACCCCCGAGCCTTCCCCATAGAGGGTACTGCGGGTGCGGTGCTCGATTCATACAGTCATCCCTGCTGTCGCCGCCGTCTACTGCGAATGCCTCACTACCGTCTTGCCGGCCTCCAGGACGGCGCCCTTGGTTTTCTCGGCTGCCGCGTGCCGCCGAGAATAAGGCAACCGCCGAGACTGAAGTACTTTTGCATTCCTGTTGCTGCAATGGCGCATGTAAAGGAATAATTAATCTTAGTCAAGCCAATCTTTATGTATGCAAGACATGTTTCTTTATGCTAAATGAATGTTTGCTTCCCTCTTGATTAATTCCGTCCTTGCATATATCGTATATCCTACGCTGTTTGGAAACCTTGCCGGTGCGCACGTTTGCCACGAGCGCTAGGTGCGGGACTTTAGTAGCCTGCTGGAAACGCCGCCGCCGGCAAGGCGACTTGCCGGGTCAGAACGCGGCTGCTAAGCTTGCCGAGCGGACTCGACGCGAAACTAGAGCGCGGGCTTACCACGGCAAGGTTCCTTCGCGTGCAGATTAATGTACAAGGACGAAAAATCAATCAAGACGACCCATGCTTGTCGGAAAGCTTTCCGGTGCGCACGCTCCAGTCGGCAGCGCTTGGAGGAACGGGTCCTTAGCGGCTTGCCGGGAACGCCGCCTCCCGAAAAGGTTTACCTTCCCGGTGTCTGTGCAGCCGCCTAAGTTGTCGAGCGGACTCGAGACAACTAGGGGCGCTATTGGCCCCGGGAAGTCTCCTTCGCATGTAGGTGTAAGGAGCAAGTGAGGACAGCAAAAGAAATGCAATTGTCACAAGCTTTTGTAACTTAGCTTTTCCTGCTGTTCATCTCGCATAGCGAGGCCGCGCTCATGGTGATGACCGGCAGCTCTCTAGAAGGTCTCTCTCTACGGCACTGCCAGCCCCCGAGCCCGCCTTCCATGCGCATCCTGCAACACTGATTGGACATGTAATGCCACGACAGCATTTCAGCACAACAAGTTAATTAGCTTCTGGCTTATGATTAACTTGTTGAAATCTTGACTTCTGTCGAATGTTCCCTTGCTTGCCGGAACACTTTCCGGTGCGCACGATCCAGTCAGCAGCGCTTTGAGGAACGGGTCCTTAGCGGCTTGCCGGGAACGCCGCCTCCCGAAAAGGTTTACCTCCCCAGCTTTAGTGCAGCTGCTCACATTGCCGAGCGGACTCGAGGCGACTTAGGAGCGCAACTAGCCCCGGGGAGGCCCCTCAGCATACGGGTTTACGCAAAAATCCGAAAATAAAACTCATCGAGCCTTTTCCTTGAACAAATGCATTTTTGTACAATGAATCCCTGCGCTTGCTGGAATACTCCTCGAATGCGCACGTTCTTGTCGATGGCGCTTAGGATCGGGTCCTGTCTAGCAGCCTATCGATTCTGCACAAGTAGACCGAAACGATTTTGCATCTACTACTATTACTCCACACATCGACCGACTCCTGCCTGCATCTAGAGTATTAAGTTCATGAAGAACAGTGTAACGCATTAAGTAATATGACATGATGTAGAGGGATAAACTCAAGCAATATGATGAAAACCCCATCTTTTTATCCTTGATGGCAACAATACAAATACGTGCCTCGCTACCCCTACTTTGTCACTGGGTGAGGACACCGCAAGATTGAACCCAAAACTAAGCACTTCTCCCATTGCAAGAATTACCAATCTAGTTGGCCAAACCAAACCAATAACTCGAAGAGACTTGCAAAGATATGAAATCATGCATATAAGAATTCAAAGAAGATTCAAATAATATTCATAGATAATCTGATCATAAATCCACAATTCATCGGATCTCGACAAACACACCGCAAAAGAGTATTACATCGGATAGATCTCCATGAAGATCATGGAGAACATGGTCTTGAAGATCATAGAGAGAGAAGAAGCCATCTAGCTACTAGCTATGGACCCGAAGGTCTGAGGTGAACTACTCACGCATCATCGGAAGGGCAATGGTGTTGATGTAGAGGCCCTCCGTGATCGAATCCCCCTCCGGCAGATTATCGGAAAAGGCCCCAAGATGGGATCTCACGGGAACAGAGGCTTGCGGCGGCGGAAAAGTATTTTTGTGGCTCTCTTTGGTATTGGGGGAATATTCTTGAATTTATAGGCGAAGAGTTAGGGTTGGAGGAGCTATGGGGGGCCACAAGCCAGGGGGCGCCCCCCCAGGGGCGCGCCCTGGTGGCTTGTGGCCCACCCGTAGGTCTTCTGGCCTCTTCTCGAAGCCTCCTGGGTTCCTTCTGGTCCAAGAAAAATCAGCGTAGAATTTTATTCTGTTTGGACTCCGTTGGATATTCCTTTTCTGCAATACTCAAAAACAAGGAAAAAACAGAAACTGGCACTGGGCACTAGGTTAATAGGTTAGTCCCAAAAATAATATAAAATAGCATATTAATGCATATAAAACATCCAAAACAGATAATATAATAGCATGGAACAATAAAAAATTATAGATACGTTGGAGACGTATCATCGCCTATGGCCACCAAGGGCAGCCTCGACTGAGCATGCAGATCCCGTAGTAGCTGGTACGTACGGTCTTTATTGTCCCAACTAGGCTCTCCGTAAATCCCAGAGAGTCTCCATTCATTTCCATCCGGTTCCACGACCGTCACATCGATGACACTAAAAGTGGTAGTCCGGGAGTAGATCCTCACCTCCTTCTTCCAGACTAAAAGCAACCCACCTTTTCTTCCATCGAGACTTGGGGCAACAATTTTATAATCCATGCCCAATTTCCTCCTCAACTCTTCTGCCTCTAGTTCATCCAGATGCGTCTCAGATAGGAAGAACGCGTCCGGGTTATGCCGCCTCTGTATGTCCAGAAGCGAACGAACTGTCGGGGCTCCTAAGAGACCCCGACAGTTCCAACTTATGAGTTTCATTGCTCCCGGCGACCCTCCCCAGAGGAGGACGCCGATGTATCATTTGCTGCTGCAGAATCGCTAGCCCTCAGCCGTTTATGGTCATGGATCTTTTGTGGTGTACTCATCAAGGATTTGTCAACCTGTTCTCCACCTGTGTTCTCAATGAGAAGAACTTTGTCTGTCACGAACCCCGCCGGGAGAGTCACCGCTGGATCAGCTGCATAATTGATGCTCCCGTCTTGAGATATCAGGCGTTTCTTAGCATGTGGATTGTTGGCGATTCCCACCTGGAGATCGCCCAGCTCCATGTCATCATTCTCTTGGGGGGTGGAGGCCTCCGCGGCACCTCTCCCCCTGCCTCCTCCGTCACCTCTGCCCCTGCCCGCGCCACCACGGCCGGAGCCTCTACCTGCAGCGCCGGTACCTCTTGGGTCGTCAAATTTGACCAGCAACCAATCACCCCATTCACACTTATCAGGGTCATGGATGCCATCCCCACATCCAGTTACCAAATGTCCCATCAGGCCACAAAAATCACAGAAGTCTGGGAGTTTATCATATTCCACCGGATATTTCTTGCTCTCCTTAAGAGTAAGTGGAACAAATCTAACCAGTGGTGTGTCGAGTTTCAGATGAACTCTTGCCCTCAGATATTTCGATGGATTCAGTCTCCCCTCAGTCACAATTACCTTAATCGGAGGGGTACCCACCTTGCTAGCAATCTTTTCTGCCACTGATGTCTTTTTCATCAAACCATCAGGAATTCCTATGATCCTCGCCCAGGCAGGAATTCTGTCAAGCTTGTACTGTCTAGCATCAGATATGCCATCGTATTCTTCCATAACAACTGCAGCATTGCGAAAGATCCATGGACCTCCGCCCATCACACGATTCCAGTCATCAAGACACATAAACTGTGCCAGGAATAAATTGGCCTCTATTGGCTTGAAGATGACACCTTGCGCTGCTACCCATGCATTACGTAGGGTTTTGAATAGCGAGACATGGCTGAACAGTTTTTGGGTATGAACCCTAAACACGGCAATCCAGCGAGTTTCTTCAATTAGTTCATCCACCTCCCCCGAGAAATCCAAATCTTGTTCCTCTTCTCCGTGGAGATTTAGTCCCAGAAATCTATCCTCCAGAGTTGGAGACGACGACTTCACCTGCGGGAACTCACCCGCGTTTCCACTTGGATCCGCCATGCAATCCCACAATTAGCGTCCGAGCACAAGGAGCACTCCGTCAGATTAGACCAGCGGGTCTTCTGACGTGAGGATCTGTCTTGTCTTCGACAGGATTGGAACCCTAGCGACGCGCCGCCGGGGATATTGGGAACCCTAGGTTAGACCTAGGGGATATTGTGTGCGTGCACCGCACCATGCATGTTTCGGCTCTACAGTCCATCTTCAATTCGGCTCGTTCACACAAACAGATTAATGGTTGCTAAAAAAACACAAACAAATTAAGGTTTTCTCAAAGAAAAAAAATAGATTAAGGGTCAGTTTTCTTTTGGCTTTTTTGGGCTTCTAGAATAAACTACCCCTATCCAGCTTATTTTAGAAGCTCAATCAAAAATATTTTTTAGAAGCCTACTAGTCAGATCTTAATTAGTAGATTTCTTAAAAATAAATTTGGTTGAGCTTCTAAAATAAGCTAACAAGGGACAGCTTATTCCAATTTATTTTAAAAACCAGTAAAAAAACTGGCCCTAAGGACGTTGCCACAAATCTTTACTCAACATCTGTGCTGATGGGCGTACAATATTTTGTTTCAAGAGTATGCAAATTGTGTACCATTTTTTTTTTTTTGCCAAATCCATTTGGTGAATATGTTAATGCCGAACCCCTGCGACTTTCGATCCATGCCATACGGTCATGCTTGGGAGTAGTGGGCGGAGCGGAACATTAGGTTCCATCAACCATGTTGTTCGGGGATTGGCGCCACCTCTACAGCTACTCCAATTCCAATTGCAGCGAGTGCGCGGTGAGATCTACCAGAGGTCACATCCAGCGGTGTTGGCTCTTTGGAAGGTCATGGAAAGTGGAGCCGCAGCTCATTGTGGCCAGATCCGGCAGCTCGGGGAGCCATTTGCCAATGGTGACGACTTGGAGCAGGGGTAGAGTAGATAGAGGTGCAGCAGCGCAGCAGACTAATAGCCATCCATGAGATGGGAGAGAGAGAGAGAGAGAGAGAGAGAGGGGTCGGACCAAAAGCATGACAATCAAGCAAGCTATCAACTTCAACAAAACATATACTCCCTCCGTTCCTAAATATAAGTCTTTTAAGAGGTTTCACTAGGGGAGTACATACGGATGTATATAGACATACTTTAGAGTATAGATTCATTCATTTTGCTCCGTATGTAGCCCCCTATTGAAATCTCTAAAAAACTTATATTTAGGAACGGAGGGAGTATTAGCCAAATGATATTGAGGTGAAATAAGAAGGGTATTTTGGACCAAAAGCACCGCCAGCGGGTTTTGACCTGACAGAAGCAGCGCGGGGGTGATTCTGTAACATGACCTGATGGAATAGGGGCAAATCTTAGCAATGCGAAAACGTAAGGGCAGATCAGATTAGTGAACTCGGTTAAGGGCAGAAGTGTAGGAAAAGTTGCTATACAATATCATTTGTTATCTATACATATTAATAAAGTAAGATGATATTTTTGATTTCATCCCCGTGTAATCTTTGTGAAATCCATTTTGACTCTAGGGAGCACATGCTCCTGCGTGCCCAAATGGACTTTACAAATGTCAGAAAAAACAAAAAGGAAATAGATGTATTTGTTGTAACACCCAAATGGTACATGTAAATTTTGAGGGAAAAAACTTAAGCATTTTGACATGTGCAAAAAAAAAAAACAAATCGAACGCCAAATGTTAACTTAATTTTGCTTTTTCACCGACGAAGCACTGCTATCCCATATGCCGTGAAAATTGGGATGCACACTTGATACACTAGTACGAAGATCTATTTTTTCAGAATTTTTAAAATTTATTTACTATTTGTTTTAATTTTACTGATCATTAGGGAACATATGCTTCCTAGAGTCAAAAATACGGGTGGGACGTGCATGTGCTCCCTAGAGCCAAAACGGGTTTTCAGAGAATAAGCAATAAAAGAGAAAACAGCCAGGAGCGACACGCCCATGCGGCTATCAATCATCTGTCTGTTTCTTCGCTGAGTTTACGTCGAGACTTTCCGCCGAGCGGCCGAAGACAGATCGATCGATTCGTTCGGTAGCTCTTCGATCTCGCGTATGTTCATCTATTCCTAGACGTGCGTCTAGTAATATCCAGTTACTGTTCATTAATTAAGGTACTAGCCTGTGTGCTTGTTTAAGGCAACATCTCTTGGTGTCAAAGGGAATAGTGATCTATTTTCCAACATCACCCCCTCCATTGATCTCAAGCGCATATGCCGAATGCTGAACAGGGGCTGGAAAAGGAAGATAGAAGAAGAGAAACTCACGTAAAATAGAATTGAAAATATCTCATTTATTGCTGGACAATCAACAAGCTTTTTAAAGTATGGTGAACCTTTTTAATGCACAGTAAACAATTTTCAATTATAAACTATTTTTAAAAATTTAAGGTGAATTATTTTTAATACGCACTGAACATTTTCTATATATACAATCAACTTTTTATATATACGGTGAACATTTTTTCAAAAACGTTAAACTTTTTAATGTATGATGAATTATTTTTAACATACGGTGAACATTTGTTTTTGAGGAAATACGATGAACATTTTTTTAATACACACATGACTTCTTAAAACACAGATCGAACAGTTTTCGAAAAACAACCAAATGAAGACGCAAAGAGAAAAACAAGCAACTGCCAACTTAAAAAAAATTACACAACATTTGATAAGGTTTTTTTTTCGGACTGGAATAATGCCAAACGGTGCGAATGAAGCGATCATTGTACTGATTCCAAAAACAGATAAACCAAAAAGAGTTACAGATTTTCAGCCCATCAGTCTGTGCAATGTTATTTACAAGATAGTGGCAAAGTGTCTTGTCAATCGTTTGCGGCCAGTTTTAGATGAGATCATATCGTCGTTTCAGAGTGCCTTTGTCCATGGGAAGCTCATCACGAATAACACTCTTTTGGCCTTTGAATGTATTTATGTCATACATCAGGAAAAGTGAAAGGACGTGGATGTTGTTTAGAGGGGGGTGAATAGACGCTTTAAAATAATTACGATTTAGGCTTGAACAAGTACGGAATAAAATTAGTGTTTAATTTATCAAGCACAAAACCTAAAACAACTAGGCCCATCAATGTACACCAACAATTTATGTTAAGCAAGATAAATAATTAAGTGATAGCAAGATATGTAACACAAAACAATATGACTATCACAAAGTAGAGTGCATAGTAAAGGGCTCGGGTGTGAGAGATAACCGAGGCACGCGGAGACGATGATGTATCCCGAAGTTCACACCCTTGCGAATGCTAATCTCCATTTGGAGCGGTGTAAAGGCACAATGCTCCACAAGATGCCACTAGGGCCATCGTAATCTCCTAACGTCCTCACATAATGCAAGATGTCATGATTTCACTAAGGGGGCCTTGAGGGCGGTCACTGAACCCGTACAAATGGCAACCCTTGGAGGTGGTCACCGAACCCGTACAACTGGCAAGCCTTGGGGGCGGTCACCGAAACCTGTACAAATTGCACGGGGCAATCTTCACAACTTAATTGGAGACCCCGACGCTTGTCCCGGAGCTTTCCACCATAATGATTGAGCTTCGCGACACTACCAACCGTCTAGGGCGCCCAAGCGCACCCAAGAGACGCAAGTTCTAGGGTGCCCAAACACCCAAGAGTAATAAGCTTCTCTACTTTTTACTTCCACGTATCACCGTGGAGAACTCAAACCTATGCACCAAATGTAATGGCAAGGACACATGGAGTGCCCAAGTCCTTCTCTCCCATATCTCACCACAACAACAAAAGCAATGGACAAAGATGGGAGGAAGAGCGAGGAAGAGAACACAAAGAACTCCAAGATCTAGATTCTAGGGGTTCCCCTCACTTAGAGGAGAAAGTGATTGGTGGAAATGTGATGTAGATCTCCTCTAGCTTTTCTTTCAAGAACTAGCAAAAATCATTGGATGGATTTAGAGATAGCAAGCTCAAAGAAGGTCAACAATGAAGGCAAACACGAGCTCAAAGGATCATAACCATTAGGGAAGAAGACCCCCATTTATAGATGGAGAAAATCCAACCGTTATGTCCCAGTCTGCAGTAAAGCGGGATTATCGCTCTACAACCGCTCTACTACCGCTTAAAAACAGAGACTTACAGAAGCTAGAATCCAAGCGGAAGTAGGAGCGGCACTGGTTAGCGGAAAGGATTTCGCAAGCGATAGTAGCAACGGTAGTCCATAGCGATACTACCTTGGTACCGAGCGGTACTACCGCCTGAGCGTAGACAAACTGTACGGAGACTAAAACCACTAGTAGAAAACAGACCTTTTGTGCCGGTTCGTAAGGGCCTTTAGTGTCGGTTCTCCAACCGGCACTAAAGGGTGGGGACTAAAGCCCCCCCCCCCCCTTTAGTCCCGGTTCAACACGGCCCGACACTAAATGCCCACCACGTGGCACCTGCCGGTGCCGTGGGCTGGGGGACCTTTAGTCCCGGTTGGTAACACCAACCGGGGCTAAAAGTATTTAATTCTTTTAATTTTGGTTTATTTTTCCTTTTAATCCTTTAGGGGTTTATGAATTAATTATGGTTTATTTTTCATTTTAATTTTGTGTTTTCTATTTAATTATTTTTCATTTCAAACATATATTACGCTACTACATACTGTACACGTTGTGCATATATATATAAATAGAATTTCTCGTAGAACCGATCATATATATATATATCATCGAATTTCTCGTACGACGACCATTCACATACATATATATATATATACAATTTGGTATATACAATTTCTCCTACAATTTGTGGATCATTTCATATGCAGGCATTACTGCTTGATCTTGTAATGGTATTCTCCTTTGGGATCTATGACCTGGTCGACCAGAAATCCAGCTATTTCCTCTTGAATTGCTCGTACGCGAGCCGTTGGTAGGAGCTGGCCCCGCATCTCCGTCAGCTATAAGAAGGAGATCAAGATGAATATATTAGTTGTGTGTATATATATTAGCTAGATCATGATAAAAAAATTATGGATAGTGTTCTGGCAACCATACCCAAAGATTTCTTTCGTTTCTGCTCCTTTCAGACATGATCATGCGAATGTTCTCGCAAACGTAGTATGCGCATAAACTATTCCCCTGCTCCTGCCTCATGCACTTTACGAGAATAAAATTCAATCAGGTAATAATTAATCAAGCATGATAATGGTATTGAAACTAGAATTAAAGAGATGCACGGACGTAGCTAGCTAGTACTACTTAATTACCTTGGGTCGCACCCATGTCAGCTTTTGTTCCCAGTCGCCTGGGACCAGTTTGACGAACTTGGCCCAAGCCCTGCCCGCCGGCAAAGAAAATGAATAAAGGAGTTATTAACTAGTTGATATCAGGAAATGAAGTAAAGAGGCCGACATAGTGCGATAATGATTGAAATTACCTGTCGACCATCCCCCTCACGGTTGCGTATTCGGATGGATTCTTATATAGTGAGTCCAGTACTTCAACTTTTCCCTTGTCAACTTCAATGATTAACAAGATCCAATGGTAACTACATGCGCACACGTTTTGTATAATTAAGCGGGCATGTGCATAACTCATCAACTACACTTATTAACATCTAGTAAGCAAAAAATAGAATTTGTAGTACAAGATATAGTAACACTCACCTGAAGTTGTAAGGAAGTAGTATTTCTGGTTGGGTGTTTAGTTGCTTCAAAAACTCTAGCAGGAATCTCTCTGTGTCTTTTCTCGAATATTCATCTTCCCATATCGCTTGATTAACCGTATTTGGGTCAATGAACCCAATGCCATAGCGTCCAGCTTTTTTCATTTCATACATCTTCATTCTGCATAATACCACAGAAAAGAATATAGTGAGGATAATTACAGGTAATGAACGAGAGCACAGCTAGCTAGCTAGAGACTTAAATTACAGAAAGAAATCACTTACAGACAATAGCAACTGACGATAGATTTGTCGAGTGCGTCTTGATTGAATAACTGAAACAACTCTGAATAATGAATTCACAATTTTTTTTTATGGAAGTAATGCTTTCTCTTGACTTTCACCATGAGGGACTCTTGATTGGTATTTGCTGTTTCTTGCATGTACCACGTATGCAAATTGTACAATCTCGTTGGTAGAAGCTTGACATCGTCAGGCTTGACCAGAGGTTTGCCGCGGACATATTGGTATTTTACTTCCTCCTCTGTAATCCCGGGGATTTCCTCAAGGCCTAGGAGTTGTTCAATAGTGACACCGGCCTTTTTAGCCTGCCTTTTATGATCATCGGTTATTACCAGCCGATCGGCGATACTCACATGTGTTTGTACAATGAGCTGGGGGGTCGATTGCACTGCCTGTTCTCCCAGCTGGGGAACAGTTTTCCCGCTTTTTTTGCCAACTGCTTTGCTCGAGCTCGAGCTCGACTCCTTTTGTCCTGCTAAATATGACTTCTTGATAGACCGCACATAGTCGGAGTCCTTCTGATTGCCAGCCGGTCGAGCCATATCAATAAAGTGTAGTGAGACATGCTCAGGTACTTTCTCCTTTGGCGGCGGGGGCTGTTTCGGTCCAAAATGGGCCTTCAATTGGGCATCCACTACGGTGTTGAGTTCCTCCTCAGTCAGGTGGTAAGACAACTTCGGAAGAGGCTTGAGGCTTGAACCGTATTTGAAATTCTTGCCTGTTGTACCGCTAGCCGTCGTAGCTGCGGCCTTTCTCTTCCGCTGTTGCTTAGGCGACGGAGCACGCTGAGTCGGCGGAGACGGCAGACGCGGTGCCGGACTTGGAGGAGGAGTCGGCTGACGCGGTGCCGGCCGACTTGGAGGAGGAGGAGTTGGCTGACGCCGTGCCGTACTTGGAGGAGGAGGAGTCGACTGACGCGGCGGCGGACTTGGAAGAGGAGGAGTCGGTGGCCATGGAAAGACGATGCAATCCTTTTTCCATAGAATGATACGATGTATGGCCTCTCCTAGTGTTCTCTCCTCGTCACCTCCAAGAATGTCAAGTTGTAGCTCGTGATATCCTGACATCACTTCATCAACCCCGACATGAGCATAGCCAGCTGGAATGGGATTGCAATGGAAGGTTGCTTCAGGGGGATTTGCTAAAGCATAGCCGTCCGCCATCTTCATGGATAAGTTCTTCACTTTCATGTGTAGCTCACAGTTAGTCTTGTCTTTGATATCATCCACAGGGTAGCTAGCTAGCAGTGCATTATCGATATCGGCCGGGGCGGAACCCACGCTGCTTCTCGGCATAGATGGGACGGTGCTATCCAATGCTGGATCGATCTACTAATGCTGCCGCTGAGACGCCCTTTCCTGGCTGAGTGAGTCGATCTGCTCCTGCTGCCGCCTGACAAATCGTTCCAACTCCAGGTGCTTTGATTCTAGGCCTTCAAGGCGGAGTGCTTCCTCCTTCTTCTTCTGCTCCTCCTGCATCTTCTTTCTCGCACGGCTTCTATAGTCGTCGTTCCAATCCGCAAACCCCTCAAACCACGGAACAACGCCTTTGCCTCGTGTTCTTCCCGGGTGTTCAGGATTCTTCAGGGCGCGCGTAAGCTCGTCTTTCTCTCTGTTGGGTGTGAACACCCCCGTTCGAGCTTCTTTTATTGCAATAAGTATTTCGTCTGTCGCTTCTTTAAGACTTGCCTTCACCATAACCAGCCCTGTCTCTGGGTCCAACTTCCCCCCATGCGCATAAAACCATGTCCTGCACCTAGGGGCCATGTCAATGTAACTGGAGTGACCCCTGCACTAATCATCTTTTGCTCAGATTGATCCCACTTAGGCAGGGCCACCTGGTAGCCACCTGGCCCCAGAGTATGGTGCCACTTCTTTTTCGCAGCATTAATCTTGTTTTTTCTCGACCGTTCCTTAGCTTCTTCCGATTCCTTGAACTTCACGAAAGCGTCCCAGTGCTCTTTTGCCTTCACCAGTGCTCCCGTGAATTCTGGAGTCTTTTTTTTTTGATTTGACGTACTTAGTCCATGCATTTTTCTTGAAGGTGTTGAATGCGATCGCCATCTTTTTAAGAGCATAGTTTCTGACTTTCTTAGATCTGCATCTGTCAAATTATCTGGTAGGGTGAAATGTTCCATGAGCGATGTCCAAAGCACATCTTTTGCTCTTTCGTCGACAAAAGTAACTCCTGCCCGATCTCCCTTTGCTGGCTTTTTCCATTCTTGAACGGAGATCGGGATTTGGTCCCTGGCAATAACTCCGCATTGATTCTTGAACTTGGTCGCATTTTTCCTAGGTTCAAGCGGTTCGCCAGTTGATGTTTTGATGGAATCGATGTTAAACTTTACGCCAGGATCCAACTTTCTGGCCGGGCCTCGACCTACCCTGTCGCTTGTAGAAGATTTGCTTGATCCGGAGGCCTAAAAGAAGAAAGATCGATTCATTAATACATACAAATCAATTAAGACATGTAATGATCACCGGATGGCTTATATAATAAATATACCTCGCCGGTCTTTGTTATTTGAAGAACATTTTCTTCGTCAACATCGTTGTCGTCGCCTTCATCTATTCGTTCGTCTTCATCAAATATCATACAACCCTCACCGGAATTGTTCAGATATTGCGAGCCGTCATCATCTTCAGGTTCATGCTCTGGGCTCGGGGAGGAGCGTATGATGTCGAACAGAGCCTCTTCTCCTTCTCTGCCGGTATTGTCCATAGCTTTTATTTAACTAATCCAGAAGAAAGATAAAACAATTTAGTATTCAAATTAGAATGCATGCAATCAATAAGGAAAAACTGAATCATGGTACATAATATGCATCTCGAATAATTCATATAATATGCATCATCGAATATAATCTCGAATAAATCGTCTCGAATATTATCGAATATAATCTCGAATACATCTCGAGTATTATCACTAGCTAATACAGATCGAATATTATCGAAGAATCTAGTTCACTCGCGGTTCCTGAGGCGCGGGCGGTGGACACCCAAAGAGAAGGAACCATCACAGGATCATAGCTCGGGTGAGATCCCTGAAGAACCTGCCAGGTATTGGAGAACCTGACGTCCAACGCATCCATGTAGCGACGGACGTGCTCGTCCTCCTCCCTGACACGGCGACGTACCACCTCCGACGGGGCCGGCTGCCTCCGCACCGAAAGTGGCCCACGCGAACGCCACCAAAGAAGCTTCGGGTCGATGACGGGACCCGGGGCCGGGTTCCTCACCAAGCTGCGCGCCCCTGAAGGTAGCACCTCCCAGTGCCAGCCCGGCGGAGCCCAGTCCCGAACGTTGCCCCTCTGAAGCAGGACGTCGTCGCGAACGAGTCGACGACGAGGATGCGGGCCGGGCATCATTGACTCCGAGAAGAAATTCTATGTAAATTTAACATTTTTTAAATGCTTGATTGTGATTTCTTATATACGAGGAACCTTGAGAATCCAAACGGATTCTCTTAACCTTTAAGGGATTTAACAAAATGGCGCCATTGTGGATGTGCAGAAAATGGTCCATATTTTTCCTGATCTCATCTACCCTTCTATATGTCACGTTGTCTAGCTAGTGTCAAAGGAAGAAAACCATGGCTTCATCATTAGCCGGAAGTAACAGGCGCATGATGGTACGAAGCTGTCCAAAGTTGTTTTGGAACGGAGTCCCGGATAGGATAATTAGCTTTTTGGTACGAAGTTCAGCAAGAGCCTTCCGAATATCGCTATTTAGAAGGCCTTTGCTGAACTTCGTACCAAAAAAACTAATTATTCTATCAAGAACTCCGTTCCAAAACAACTTTGAAAAGCTTCGTACCATCATGCGCCTGTTACTTCCGGCTAATGATGAAGCCATGGTTTTCTTGAATCCTTTGACACTAGCTAGCTAGACAAAACGTGACATATAGAAGGGTAGATGCATGAGATCAGAAAAAAATTGGATCAACTTGTGCACATTCATAATGGGGGCATTCTTGATAAATCCCTTAAAGGACTAAGAGAATCTATTGTATACATACATATACTAATTGCAAATACATAACAAACTTTTGCAAATACAACATTAAAATATGCAACTTTTGCAAATACTAATTAGTATATACTAATTTCTATACATATTGGATCAAAATGTAAAAATTCCTCAAATGTCAAAATTCCTTTACTTTTTTCTATACATATAATTAATCATCTAGTGAAAAAAAATGTCAAAATTCTTGCATCTATGTCAAAATTCCTCAAATGTCAAAATCCCTTAACTTTTTCTATACATAAAAATTCTTGCATCTAATCATCTAATCATCTATACATCTAATCATCTAATCATCTAGTGTGTGTGTGTGTGCGTGTGTGTGTTCATGCATATACGTGTGTGGGGGGGGCTCGGGGAGGGGCCGGCGGCCGCCATGGCGGCACAGGGGGCGAGGGAGAGGGGGGAGCTCACAGCGGGGCGACGGGGCGACGGCGAGGCGAGGCGAGTCGGGGGCGGCAACGGCGAGGAGCTCGGGGCCGGAGGAGCGGGCGCGGGCGGCGTCCCGGGCGGCGTCAGGCCGGGCTCGGGGAGGAGCGGGCGCGGGCGGCGTCGGGGATCGGCGACGAGCTCCAGGGTCGGGAAGGCGAGACGGCGACGGCGCGGCGATGTCGAAGAGGTCGAAGAAAGCAGAGGAACTGAAATTTTTGGAAGTGTTGTATATATATAAGGAGGCCTTTAGTCCCGGTTGGAGCCACCAACCGGGACTAAAGGTGAATTTCACCAGCCGAAGCGGCGGGAAGCGACCCCCTTTAGTCGCGGTTGGTGGCTCCAACCGGGACTAAAGGGGGGCCTTTAGTCGCGGTTGGTGGCACCAACTGCGACTAACGGCCTGGCTTCCCGTATTGAAATGTTTAGTCCCACCTCGCTAGTTGAGAGGAGCTCGCACCGGTTTATAAGCCCCGCCGCGGCTACCGTGTCGAGCTCCTCTCTAATGCAGGCCTACTGGGCCTACCACACCTCTGTCTCCCAATGGGGCCTACTGGGCCGTACGGGCCTGCATCCTGTCCCAACTAGAGATTGGGTTCCTAGTTGTATGCAGGCCGTGGCGGCCCAATAGGCGGGCTTTTTTTCTGTTTTTTTCTGCTTTATTTATTTTCTTTTGTTTCTGAGTTCTTTTTTGCTTTATTTAGAGTTTCTTTGTGAATCTTTTTGATTTAGGTAAAAAAAATTATAAACTTTCTGTTAGTGCCAGTAGTTTTCAAATTTGAATAGTTTAAATTTGAATTATTTGAAATTTGTGTGAATCACTAGTTTGTGAATAACTTTATTTTAAAAGTAGATTTTTCAGTGATTCTTTTTTTTGTAGTTTAATATTAGCGTGTTTTATCATTATATTCAATTTGGTAATTCTTAGGTTATTTAAAAAATGAAATGCCTTAGTAACAGACGAGTTTTCGTCTGAAACCCTGATACTTCGAAAGAGATTGTCCATTTTGTACACGAAGTGCATCCAGTTTTTGCCGTAACCCTCTCAACTTTCTAGCACATGCTACGTGGGTGAAATGATGATACCATGACAACTTTCAACCTTTTCAGAGTTCATTTGTAGTGCTTTTCAATTTCAGGGTCATTTAGCTCAAAAAAATCAGTAAATGCATGAAAAATAGCAAATGAAGTCAGAAAGGGTTGAAAATTGATGGCGTGGCTTCGAATGGTGCATATTGAACACACAAAAAGTCTGGAGTTGAAATAAGTTTAAAAAAATGAAATGCCTTAGTAATAGACGAGTTTTCGTCTGAAACCCTGATACTTCGAAAGAGATTGTCCATTTTCTACACGAAGTGCATCCAGTTTTTGCCGTAACCCTCTCAACTTTTTAGCACATGCTATGTGGGTGAAATGATGATACCATGCCAACTTTCAACCTTTTCAGAGTTCATTTGTAGTGCTTTTCAATTTCAGGGTCATTTAGCTCAAAAAAATCAGTAAATGCATGAAAAATAGCAAATGAAGTCAGAAAGGGTTGAAAATTGATGACGTGGCTTTGGACATAATATTTCGACGCGTTTCAAATGCCAAAACACATAAGTACACTACTATTACAAAGATTCCCTCCGGTTTGTCCGAAGTGGGACTTTCCAGATATATAAGTCCGGAAACTAACTAGAGAAGCCGGTCACATCCCAGAGTGGGATCTTTGGGTATAAAACTTTTTCTTTGCGTGTGTCCCTTTGCGTCGTAACCATGGACAATCTTCATCGTTTAACTTGATGCTCGGGTCAACATTCACTCTAAAGGGAGCAATTTCATGAAACTTTTCATAATCTTCTGACATGTCTGTCTTGTCCTCCACTCCCACGATGTTTCTTTTCCCTGAAAGAACTATGTGGCGCTTTGGCTCATCGTATGATGTATTCGCTTCCTTATCTTTTCTTTTTCTCGGCTTGGTAGACATGTCCTTCACATAGAAAACCTGCGCCACATCATTGGCTAGGACGAATGGTTCGTCTGCGTACCCAAGATTGTTGAGATCCACTATTGTCATTCCATACTGCGGGTCTTCCTTTACCCCGCCTCCTGTCAGATTGACCCATTTGCACCGAAACAAAGGGACCTTCAAACCAAGTCCATAGTCAAGTTCCCATATCTCCTCTATGTAACCATAATATGTGTCCTTTGGCCTATTGGTGTTTGCTGCATCAAAGCGGACACCACTGTTTTGGTTGGTGCTCTTTTTATCTTGGGCGATCGTGTAAAATGTATTCCCATTTATCTCGTACCCTTTGAAAGTCAATATAGTCGAAGATGGTAACTTGGACAGCAAGTACAGGTCATCTGCAACAGTGTCGTCATGCATGAGACGTGTCTGCAACCAACCGGCGAAAGTCACCGTTTGTTCATGTGTAATCCAATCGTCAGACTGCTCCGGGTGTTTGGAGCGTAGAATATTCTTGTGTTGCTCGATATACGGAGCCACCAAGGCGGAACTTTGTAGAACTGTGTAGTGTGCTTGCGCCAAAGAATGCCCGTCTCGGCATATTACTGAATTCTTTCCTAGCGTGCCTTTTCCACCCAGTCTGCCCTCATGCCGCGATTCAGGAACACCAATCGGCTTAATGTCAGGAATAAAGTCAACACAAAACTCAATGACCTCCTCTGTTTCATGGCCCTTGGAGATGCTTCCTTCTGGCCTAGCACGATTATGAACATATTTCTTTAAGACTCCCATGAACCTCTCAAAGGGGAACATATTGTGTAGAAATACAGGACCCAGAATGGCAATCTCCTCGACTAGGTGAACTAGGACGTGTGTCATGATATTGAAGAAGGATGGTGGGAACACCAACTCGAAACTGACAAGACATTGCACCAAATCATTCTCTAACCTTGGTAGGATTTCTGGATCGATTACCTTCTGAGAGATTGCATTGAGGAATGCACATAGCTTCACAATGGTTAATCGAACGTTTTCCGGTAGAAGCCCCCTCAATGCAACCGGAAGCAGTTGCGTCATAATCACGTGGCAGTCATGAGACTTTAGGTTCTAGAACTTTTTCTCTGCCATATTTATTATTCCCTTTATATTCGACGAGAAGCCAGACGGGACCTTCATACTGAGCAGGCATTCGAAGAAGATTTTCTTCTCTTCTTTGGTAAGAGCGTAGCTGGTATGACCCTGAAACTGCTTTGGATCCATGCCGTCTTCTCCGTGCATACATTGTTGGTCCTCCCGTGCCTCCGGTGTATCTTTTGTCTTCCCATACACGCCCAAGAAGCCTAGCAGGTTCACGCAAAGATTCTTCGTCACGTGCATCACGTCGATTGCAGAGCGGACCTCTAGGTCTTTCCAATAGGGTAGGTCCCAAAATATAGATTTCTTCTTCCACATGGGTGCGCGTCCGTCAGCGTCATTCGGAATAGATTGTCCGCCAGGACCCTTTCCAAAGATTACTTTTAAATCCTTGACCATATCAAGTATATCATCACCAGTACGGTGGCGAGGCTTCTTCCGGTGATCTGCCTCACCTTTGAAATGCTTGCCTTTCTTTCTTACGGGATGCTTGCTCTGAAGAAATCGACGATGCCCCAGGTACACATTCTTCTTACATTTATCCAAATATATACTGTCGGTATCATCTAAACAGTGCGTGCATGCATGGTATCCCTTGTTTGTCTGTCCTGAAAGGTTACTGAGAGCAGGCCAATCATTGATGGTTACAAACAGCAACGCATGTAGGTCAAATTCCTCCTGTTCTTTCTCATCCCACGCACGTACAACTTTTCCATTCCACAGCTGTAAAAGTTCTTCAACTAATGGCCTTAGGTACACATCAATGTCGTTGCCGGGTTGCTTGGGGCCTTGGATGAGCACTGGCATCATAATGAACTTCCGCTTCATGCACAACCAAGGAGGAAGGTTATAGATACATAGAGTCATAGGCCATGTGCTATGATTGCTGTTCTGCTCCCCAAAAGGATTAATGCCATCTGCACTTAAACCAAACCATACGTTCCTTGCGTCCTTTGCAAAGTCCTTCCACTTTCTCTCGATTTTTCTACACTGCGATCCGTCAGCGGGTACTCTCAACTTCCCGTCTTTCTTATGGTCTTCGTTGTGCCATCGCATCAACTTGGCATGCTCTTTGTTTTGGAACAAACGTTTCAACCGTGGTATTATAGGAGCATACCACATCACCTTGGCAGGAATCTTCTTCCTGGGGCGCTCGCCCTCAACATCACCAGGGTCATCGTGGCCGATCTTATAGCGCAATGCACAGCATACCGGGCATGCATTCAAATCCTCGTACTCACCGCGGTAGAGGATGCAGTCATTAGGGCATGCATGTATCTTCTGCACCTCTAATCCTAGAGGGCAGACAGCCTTCTTTGCTTCGTACGTACTGTCGGGCAATTCGCTGTCCTTTGGTATCTTCTTCTTTAACATTATCAGCAACTTTTCAAATGCCTTGTCAGATACACCATTCTCAGCCTTCCATTGCAGCAATTCCAGTGTGGTACCCAACTTTTTCTTGTCATCTTCGCAATTTGGGTACAACAATTTCTTGTGATCCTCTAACATGCGCTGCAACTTCAGCTTCTCCTTTTCACTTGCGTAGTTTCTCTTTGCATCGGTAATGGCCCGACCAAGATCATCAGCGGGCTCATCTGACGCCTCTTCTTCAGCTCCTTCCCGCATTGCCGGCTCAGCTTCTTCCCCCATTGTTGTACCATCGTATTCATGGAACCCATGGCCAGGATAGCTGTCGTCATCCTCTTCTTCATTCTCTTCCATTAGGACCCCTCTTTCTCCGTGCTTGGTCCAACAGTTATAGCCGGACATGAAACCGGACTCAAACAGGTGGACGTGAATGGTTCTTGAGTTAGAGTAATTTCGATCATTCTTACAGCCAGCACATGGACAATACATAAAACCATCCGCCCGCTTGTTTGCCTCAGCCGCAACCAGAAAAGTATGCACGCCATTAATGAACTGGGGAGAGCATCGGTCATCGTACATCCATTGCCGGCTCATCTTCATTACACAACACCGAAAAGACCAAATTAATACAAGTTCATACACACTTGTTCTCATAAAACAACATACAAACTCTCTAGCTAAAGCATTTAAATGCAACAACAAATGCGGTCAAGATCGCAACTAAGGTAACAATTGATCCAACAACATAGTGATACCAAGCCTCACTATCAATGGCATATTTTTTAAATTTTCTAATCTTCAAGCGCATTGCATCCATCTTGATCTTGTGATCATCGACGACATCGGCAACATACAACTCCAGTTTCATCTTCTCTTCTTCAACTCTTTTCAAATTTTCTTTCAAATACTCGTTTTCTTTTTCAACTAAATTTAACTTCTTGACAAGAATATCTATGTCGGTTGCAATTTCCGGTTCACATACCTCCTAGATAAAAATATCTATGTCAACTTGATGGGCATAATTGTCATAAACACGAAATGCAACAAAAAGTTATAAAAGAGAGTATATACCACATCCGAATCATAAACCGGACGAGGGCCGACGGGGACGGATATCAAAACCATGCCACTATGTATAACAAACAACCATATAGGTAAGAAAACTATACAAGTAACTATCTAAATCTTACAAACATGATTTTTTTTTATAAAAAGGATAAGAACAAGAGGCTCACCAAGGTGGTGCCGGCGACGGGACGGTGCGGGCGATCGACGGTGGTTAGGACGGGCACGGGAAGGCACTAAGTAAACCACACCTACACATGCAAAGTAAGAAGTTAATTTGAGCTCAAATTGCATATAAATCAAATAAACTACCACATATAAATATTGCCAAACTAAAACCCACAAATCACTATACTTATAGAGCATTGCAAGAGCTAATCTAGCAATGAGAGATGAAAGGACAAAGTTGCTAACCTTTGTGAACACTTGGATGGATGGGGTGCCTCCAAATCTTGACAAATTTTGGCAAAAATGGAGGTGAGCTCGAGCAAGGGGAAGAACAAAGGAGAGGAAGAAGGGGGAAAACAGGGAGGAGTGTGCTCGGGCTGGCCGGAGGGTTCAAATAGGGGATCTTTAGTCCCGGTTCGTGCCACGAACCGGGACTAAAGGTGAGCCTTTAGTCCCGGTTCGTGGCACGAACCGGGACTAAAGGTGATCGTGGGGCCCCAGGCTGACACCAGCCTGCCACCACCCCTTTAGTCCCGGTTCGTGTTACGAACCGGGACTATAGGTCCGGAACGAACCGGGACTAATGATGCCCGTCCCGAACCGGGACTAATGGTCACATTAGTGACGGTTCAAAACCAGACCGGGACTAATGCTTTGGACAAAAGGTCTGTTTTCTACTAGTGAACTACCATAACTTCTGCAGACAGACTCTGAAATAAGCAAACTCAAGCTTGTTGGATAGATACGGACTCCGACCCATTTTATCGTGTTTTCCTTTTTTTTCCGTTGGTTCAGCCTTTTGCCCTTTCGGTATTTTCTTTGTTTTATCTTCCTATTTTTCAATTCATGGTTTACTCCTTTTTGTTATGTTTTCATTTCGTTCTTGTGCAAACTACTTGAATTTTTTCAACATTAATGATTCTGAAAAAAAGTACATTGCAAAACTCATGAATATTTCGATGAACGGAGGAACATTTTGTAAATATGAGATGAATATTTTATTTCAAATATAAACATTTCATATTGAGATACAGGAACATAATTTATTCTTCAAAATATATGTTTTGTATGATTCAAATTGGTTTTCCAGAATATGGTTTAAATATGTTAAATATTTTTTTCTTTCAAACATGTATAGAAAAACAAAGTGGCGGCGATACGAAACGATTCCCATCTGTATCGTAAAGGCAGAGAAGAGCTCGTCTAGTAGTAGCAGAATTATTTCTTTGTTGGTAATTTGGCAGTAGCGGCGTCTTTGTGCCCGATGCAAATCACAAGAGGATGGTGATACCGTCAGTAATAATAACAGATGCCGAATTGACACACATATAGGCGGGTGGACGTCGCCGACGTCGGCACCGGACCGGAGCCCGGCCAATGGCCACCGTCTGCCCTCGACGCAACGGGAGCCCGGTGGGATCGGACATCGGAGTAGCAGCCACGCACGCTGGCTGCTGTGCTACACGGCGGCTGGGGGTTGATGAGATGAGATGCAGCCCAAAATGCATCAACGGAGTGGGGGTTGGTGGTCCCATATATTGACGCGAATCCGATTCCTGGAATCTTGGTCACGCGAGCTGGCATATTCGCCTCGGCCGAGCGCGCCTCCTCCGAGAGTCTGGGGCCGGCCCGAACGGACAGCTTGCTTCCCGGCGGACGCACCGAGCGAACGCCACTCCATCTGCCCGGAAGCCGGACAAACCGCAGATACGCGCGCCACCAATCGCTTTGCACTGTGGTTTTTGCAGTCAGCAACACCAATCCGTCAATCAGTCATGGAAAACATCCATAAAAAACGACACCAACCCGTCAATCAGCAATGGAAAACATTTTCATACAAACCACTATTTTAGTTGGACTCATTAAAACCTCATGTCTCACGCATTGGTCCAATGGTCCTGTCTGTCTCTCCGTGCTCTTCAATGGGTGGTTTTTGGTCATTATCTCCCGATAAACAGGTTGGTTTCATTATTTTGATTGGATGTCCCGCATTCGCCACGGAGCAACCGCCAGTGAACGCTAAACTACCACACAATCTTGATCCTACGGTGCAGAGTGGACGACTTTTATATACACTCAAAATTAAAGAAATGCCATGGCAGTTTTGCAAAGAAGCCATCCGGTTTCCTCAAATACGTTGAAACTGTCAGTCGAACGTTCGCAAATGTCATCTCTTGTGGTGAACATTCGCCGGATATGCCAACCCTAAATCAAAGAAGCTACCACAAGCGATTCACCGAAGAAAAAAAGATTAGATCTCTCTAAATATATTGAAATCTAAGACCATATGCATTGTGATGGACCTTGCAAGGCACACGGATTGCTGCTTGATCATCGCACAAGAAGATCGTGAGCAGAAAAGAGCAAAACTATAAAGATACATTGCCAAAACAAACTAATCGGGGTGAGGGCCAACGATCGATGTGAGCAAAAATCACCACAGGGTCACGGACATAGTATCATGGCATTCTTATATCATGCGGTGCCACATGAATCATCAAGACATCGCCACCAAAAACATGTAAAAAGAACACCAACAATACTCCTGAAATTTTTGATCCATGATTTTCCTCCATTTTTGGTGTCGAGTTGGTCGTCGAACGCAAGGAGAACCGTTGTGACCGGCATCCGTCGGATCCTCCTTGTTTTCCTATCGATTGCTCTTTGTGGCTCGTTTATTTATTTATTTATTTATTTATTTCTAGACCTCTAGCAAATGCTAGCTCACATTCACATTTGTTTACAATTCCACGCATGTATTATTTAATCCATGATAGATACTAGTTTTAAACAAACATTTTTTAAGGCGATGACAAATGAGATCAAACCATTGGCTCGATAGTTTGAGCATTGTTTTCATTTGACAAACAGCTCAGGCGGAACCTCAACATGGCTATAGACAAATATGGGCGAGCGCTTGCCCAAAAAAAAGTTAAACGAAATTGAACTTTCTATATGATTCCGTTTCAATCAAGTCCCCTTTTCCAAGGGAACTTATACCAAGTTCCTAAAAAACTTTTGTTTTAAATGAGATCTTGAATTGCACAATTTGCAAAAATAAATTAATTGAAATGACATGATTTCTGCATTCATTAAAAATAAAAAGAGTCGCTCAATTACTTAAAGAGAACCCAGCGAAAATTAGATTGTCCAATTTATCATGAAAACTAGACAAAACCAGATTGCTCAATTTGCAAATACTCCCTCCGTCACATAACATAAGAGCGTTTTTGACACTATAGAGGAAGTATTAGTTTTGCATGATAGGTGGCAAAGTGAAAGAGAAGCAGAGGCAGAAGCAGAGGAGGATGCTAAAAAAGACAGAGGATCCCTTGATAAAACGACTCTGGAATCAATCGAATAATAAAAACTCATAAACAACTCCTCCCTCGGGACCGAGACCGAGACCCGAAGAAGCCTCACTCGCTGCATAACGCCCACGCCGCCAATCTCCCTCTCCTTCTCCGCCTCCCTCCGTCCAACCGCACCTCCCCCCTCCCCCCCCCCCCCCCCCCCCCCCCCCGCGCGGATATGCCAACCCTGTAATCAAAGAAACTACCACAAAGCGATTCACCAAAAAAATTAGATTAATTATATTGAAATCTAAGACCATGTGCATTGCGCTGGACCTTGCAAGGTAGACTGTTCGATTTGCTGATTGATCATCGCACATGGAGACCGTGAGCACAACTATAAAGATCCATTGGCCAAACAAACCAATCAGGATGAGGGCCAACGATCGATGTGAGCAAAAAACACCATAGGTCACGGTCATAGTACCATGACACTCTTATATCGTGTGGTGCCACATGAGTCGTCAAGACATCGCCACCAAAAACACATAAAAAGAACATCAACAATACTCCTGAAACTTTTGATCCATGATTTTCCTCCATTTTTGGTGCCGAGTTGGTTGCCGAACGCAAGGAGACCCGTTATGACCGGCATCCGTCGGCTCCTCCTTGTTTTTCCCGTCGACTGCTCTCGTGGCTCGTTTATTTCTAGACCTCTAGCAAATGCTAGCTCACATTAATATTTGTTTGCATGATAGGTGACATGTCGCTCGGTCACATTAAAAAAAAAAATAAACTGAAACGCCAGGATTTCTGCATCCATTAAGAGAATTTTTTTTTGCTCGGTTAATTAAGAAGAAGAACCGAGCGAAAATCAGATTGTCCAATTTATCATGAAAAACCAGACAAAAACCAGATCGCTCCAACTTACAAATATAGTTTGCATGATAGGTGACGAAGTGAAAGAGAAGCAGAAGGAGAAGCAGAGGAGGATGCTAAAAAAGACAGAGAGGACCCCTCCATAAAACGACCCTCGAATCGAAATAATAAAAACTCATAAACAACTCCGCCCTCGGGACCGAGACCGAGACCCGAAGAAGAGGGAGATCGCCCGCTCGCTCGCTGCACAACGCCCACGCCGCCGTCCCCTCTCCCTCCCCCTCTCCGCCTCCGCATCCCTCCGTCCGACCGCACCTCGCCCCCCCGCCGCCGGCGGCACCTCATGGCGTCGCTCTCCCTCTCCCTCCGCGCCTCCGCCACCTCGGCCGCCTCCGGATCCCGCGCCGCCGCCCCAATCAAGGTCTCGTCCACGGTTCACCCCCTCCCCCAATCCCGGATCTCCCCCGTGTTATCTGTAGATTGCGCCGGGGAGTTCGTCCTCGTCCCGTTTGATGGAACCCATGGCGCGAGCACGACCGGACTGTTGTTTGTGCCGCGAAAGTTGGTCGCCTGCATTTTTTTCTCTGTTGGGCCAACTTTTTCTTTTTAATAATCCGTTGATATTCGTATCCCCACATTCTAGTAGTCCCAATTCCTGAATGTATCCATGCCACCCTGAATCCAGGTCTAGATTGGTTCATCTTGATCTAGCAACTTTTTTGTTCAAATAGAGACCTATTCAGTTTTGCAACTTAAACTCGTTCACCGTAAATGTTTCCCCTGTTGATCTGTTTTCTGATATGGTGCAGGTATCGTGCGTGAGGAGCAAGGTTACCTGCGGCTTCCCTTCCGTCGGAGCTACCTCCTCGCCGTGAGTCGTCCTCTTATTGCCTTCTTTCATTCAGCTTGTTCAGATAGCTGTCGGCCTGCGGTTTTTCGGATCGCGAAATTTGGACGACTGAGATCACGATAGTTGGAGGATCTTGCGAATTTCCTGTGAGGAATGAGGCATCGGTTCCTGGTGTTCTCAGCTTGTTTTGTGATTTGGCCGCATTAAATCACTCACAGTTGATGGTCATGGTTATTGCGAACATTATCTGTAAGACGATGCTATTCTTCTGTACATTACCTGTAACACTGTTTTTTCTTTCTTCAACTGCAGTGCTAGAAGCATTGAGCCGGTAAGAGCCACCGCCACACAGGCGCCCGCTGCCACCCCTCGTAAGTTGTTCAATGCAAGAAACATCTGTACTCTGTAGAGATCGGTGCAGCCTGCAGTTGTGTCTGACACAGTTTTACCTTTTCACTTTCCATAGAATCTTCTAGTGGGGTGAAGACAAAGGTCGGCATCAATGGTGAGTTCCTTGATAGATAGAAAAAGAAATGGCATTGCCAAACTATTGTAATTTAGTCAAGACACATTAAGACTCGTATTGTTTGCCAGGTGCATTTGGATAGTTGGGCTATGCTTTGTAATCCTTGTTCAATTTTTTTGTTCTTGTTGTAGGTGATCTTTAATTGTTTTAATATTTGGTTACAATGGTATGCTTGTGTTTTTGTTTCAGGTTTTGGGCGGATTGGGAGGTTAGTTCTGCGAATTGCAATCGATAGAGATGACATTGAAGTTGTGGCTGTCAATGATCCGTTTATCGATGCTAAATACATGGTAAGAAATCAGCACAATTTTACTCATTTTTAGACCGCACAACATCTGCTGGAATGCTTTGAATGCCAGATATTCACATTGTGCAACTTTTGTAAGATAATGGGTGACCACACTATTATTTTTGATTTACAGTTGTTTGATTCTTCATGAAATGATATCCATATCGAACATGAGGAACCAGTGATCAGTTTTCCTGATTGTCCATTTGATTTTTTAATGAGCTGTTAGATGAGAACGTGATGATCTTCAATGTAGTTCTGAATAACTATTCACAATGCCGCCATATGTTTCCTCTAGATATATTTCTTGAAACAGGACAAACCGACACACACAACAATTATGCATCATTGTTAATTTTATATGCTTCTTGCTTTAATAAAGAGATGCTTTGTTTGATCTCATCGGACTTGTATGTATACGAAGCTTGAGCTGAGCATCCATCTTTTGATCTTCAGTACATGCTGGAACTTGAAAATATTACATCCATATTCAGATATTCTATTTGTTGCCCTAGTTGCTCATGTGAATGGAAACTTGGACTGTACAAGCCATCTGGTGTGAGCTATATTATATGTTGGATGTATCTTGCCTAAAAATAGGAGGTCAACTTATGTCATTCATGCTCATAGAATCTGTTAGCTGCTGCCCTCACTGAAAAACTGTCATGTTTACTGTTCCTGTTGTACCTTTGTTATTTTCTTTCATTCAGCAGATTTAAATCTCAAGCTGTACCTGGTGCATCATCTTTCATCTGAAGGTTCCCACTTGGTTTGGTTCATTCATTATATTCTTCCTTTTCCAGGCCTATATGCTTAAGTACGATTCCACGCACGGTCCATTTAAAGGAACCATAACAGTTCTGGATGAGTCAACCTTGGAGATTAATGGGAAGAAAGTCTCAGTTACAAGCAACAGGTAACAATAGGGTTATAGGAGTGTCCCAGGTTTCAGCTGACTATGTTATTATTATTTCTAGTAAGCATTGCTCTATACATAATTGATTCCTGAATGAATCGTTTGTCCTTACAGTTTTGCTGGTAAATCTGGACAAGAAACGTCTTTAATTACTTACCCGTAATTTTATTTTAGGCGTTGCCAATTTCTGAGAAGTGTAAGATATCGAGTATTCAAGTCTTCTTTTCATTGTGAATACATGGCACTACTTACTCAGTATAAACTACTCCCTCCGTCCCAAAATAAGTGTCGATCATCTAGTACAAAATTTGTACCAGTTTAGTACAAAATCTGCGACACTTATTTTGGGACGGAGGGAGTATTTTGTATCGTCAAAGCTTTATGAATTGAAAATAAGGATATGTGCCGTTTGGTATCCATTATGGAAGTGGCAGAGTGCTTATCTGCAGTATGGTAGTATTGCATACATGCATGTACATATAATAATCATTGAAAAAATTAATAGACAATATCTTCTTTGATTGATGCTCACTGGTGGAAAATTATTGTGTAGCTTGTGGTATTTTTATCTTGTGGC
The DNA here is from genome assembly GCA_039707655.1 of Elymus sibiricus. Lineage (NCBI taxonomy): Eukaryota > Viridiplantae > Streptophyta > Magnoliopsida > Poales > Poaceae > Elymus > Elymus sibiricus. The sequence continues at coordinate 460,528,744 of CM077675.1, forward strand.
GATGTGTCTTTCACATGTAATTTGTTTCTCCCCTATCGCTTTGTTGGTTTACTAACGGTGTTTTATGTGTCTTCGCTTTTAATTCCAGGGACCCCTCAGATATCCCTTGGGGTAACTTTGGAGCTGAATACGTTGTTGAATCATCTGGTGTTTTTACAACAGTTGAGAAAGCTTCAGCACATTTGAAGGTTCACCTCCTCATTTTTGGACTATGTGTAATATCCTGGAAAAAATTCCATTTACATACAACAAAAATGTTGAGATTCCATTGTGTCACTTAAATAGGGGGGTGCAAAGAAAGTGGTGATATCTGCTCCATCAGCAGACGCTCCCATGTTTGTGGTTGGTGTAAATGAGAAGAATTACGATCCTAGCATGGATGTCGTCTCTAATGCAAGTTGTACCACCAACTGTCTTGCTCCTGTTGCCAAGGTTACCCCCTTTTATCATTTCATTTGTTATATTATAGACAGAATATGTTTTATTTCTTGCAAAATAGTGTTGACAGTTGCCTTACTGATGATTCTTATGTTTATTGTTTGCAGGTTGTCCACGAGGAGTTTGGCATTCTTGAAGGCCTAATGACAACTGTCCATGCCACAACAGGTTGTCTTTCTCCATCTTAATACTTGTCATTGGCAGAGGGGTTCATCAATGCTCTCTGATACCAAGTTGTAATTTGGCTGTAATGTAATAATTTTGTTTGATGTGTTCAGCCACACAAAAGACTGTTGATGGTCCTTCGATGAAGGACTGGAGGGGAGGACGTGGGGCTGGTCAAAACATCATCCCTAGCTCTACGGGTGCAGCAAAGGTTATATTTGGTCGATAAGAAAGAGCAAAATGCTTCGTTGTTGCAGGTTTCTTATGTTGAACTTCTTTCTTTGATATCAGGCTGTTGGAAAGGTCCTTCCAGCTTTAAATGGGAAGCTCACTGGCATGGCCTTCCGGGTTCCTACACCTAACGTATCTGTTGTTGATCTGACCTGCCGGCTTGAGAAAAACACATCGTATGAAGATGTGAAAGCAGCTATCAAGTATGTACACCAATCTAATAGTTGTTCTCACACTTTGTTATCTCCTGATTGCTGGTTGCACTCCCTTCTCCATCACTGCCTTGCTCTGTTCTTTCTGACCAAGTCAACTTCTCGTTAACTTTATCATTCCAAGTTATCTTTATTGGTATAGTATGTGATCTTTTGGCTGTAACTGTTTATAGGATTACTCCTGTAGCTTGTTACTCTATAAACCAAAGTTAAGAGGATTTGATCAATGTGATCAGAGAACAGATTGCATTGGGCAGACAACTAGCTTTTCCTTAAGGGTACAATAGTTGTCATGATGTTGAAGGTTAATACTGAAATAACACTCGGGAAGAAATATATAACGGTGAGCCTGCCCTGGTATCAACTGAATCCATGTACATACTATCTGTGCCGTTTGATCATGGTACTGGAGAAGGAGGTCTCACAGCTTACAAAAACAGAGAAACAGGGCAAGTGTTTGTTGGTTGAAATTTTGATGTGAATTAAGGCCAATTTGTTTTCCTAAATAAACGAGTCTAAATATGCCACAGCTGTTTCTTGAACTTTGTATTAGCATTATCCTGTGAAAAATTCTCAGTCCAACAATATGCTTACCCAACTCTGAAAAAAATGCTTAATCATTTTTTAAGGGAAGCATCAGAAGGTCCGCTTAAAGGTATTTTAGGCTACACAGATGAGGATGTTGTTTCAAACGATTTCGTTGGTGACACAAGGTAAGTATTTGTATCTGTTCCCATGAAATTGTAACGAGCTGCTGGAAACCCGGTAAGTCCCTAAATCTCTCTATGTCGCAGGTCGAGCATATTTGATGCCAATGCTGGTATGGGTCTAAGTTCATCTTTCATGAAGCTCGTCTCCTGGTATGACAACGAGTGGGGCTACAGGTAAATGTCCACTTAACCCGTTCAAGCTTTTAATTTATTGCGTATCTTCCGTGTACCTGAATATGCTTTTAATTTATTGCGTATCTTTAGTGTACCTGAATATGCTGTTATGTTTTCTTGCTCCAGCAACCGTGTCCTGGATCTGATCGGGCACATGGCTCTTGTCGCTTGATGATGATGCCTCGATACTATTTAGTGCAGAAGGTCACCTCGCGTAGTGTAGGAAAATTAAGGCTGCAATTTTGATGGCCATTCTCGTATCCTGGAATAATATTTTTGTACGATGAAAACAATCAAATCAATCGGCGTCGACTTGAAGCTGCAGAACGCTTATGCTGGTCTGTAAAACCCCATAATTGAACCGTTGTGGGTGGACAATAAACCCAATCTCCGACTTGTCAGAGTCATAGTGTTGTTACTTTGGCCTTGTGGTGGCATCCGTGTTTTGTTTCCACCTTCAGGGAGGATAGGAAATGATGATGATGATGATGATGACTTTTGTTTGTGGTCTAAAGTTTTTGCAATGTCATGTTGCTTGTTGCGCTTCGACGTGCAGTTGAGAGGACCCCAGATCGATATCTCGGGAAAGGTATCCGAATTTCCAATCTAGATGATATGATAGCAATTCAGGAAAGGCGTTCCGGATTTCAGATCCTGGTGATAGGAATTTGGATGCCGATTGGGTGACTCCAGTGACCAGCTACCCAGCCGTCCTCATCAGATCACATTCCTGCATTGCCGTCAAGTGGCCTCTCCGGTGGAGTGGAGGGGCATCACGTACGGTGGCCCCCTGGATAACCCTGCGAATCACATCCAAACTCTCATGCTTTACCGTGTCATCTGTTCTCACGGTGACTTCAGTGCCTGTCACGTTCATATCTCCACGGCTAGTTGCTCAATGTCCCATTCCCCATGCACTCACACAATGGATGCATGGCTAAGAACTAAAGTTACTTTTTTCCAAAGAAGTCCTCTAATCTATTAACAATATATGCAACAACAGTGCAAAGATTTCCATATGTAAAAAAAATTACAACTAGGTTCATGAGCCATTTATCAACGATTACAAGCATTTGAGCGAGCCGAAGGCATGCCATCGTCATTGTCTCTCTCAGCCAAAAAAGTCATGCTAAGGCTCCAAAGCACCGGCACATCAGAATAGCAATCGCCGTCGACGATGAGAAGCCTAAATTTGAAAGGGTCATGCCTGCAAATACACGAGCGAAAACAAGGGCCGGTCGAATCTAGATGGATCCGTCGGAGAGAAACGCCGATGGATCTAAGCAGATCCACCGAGACCAACGTCGAACGGATCCAAGAAGACCCGTCGAAGAGTCATCTCCACACGCCCTTGCATGGAACGGGGATAGACACATAGGCCGCTTTTCTAACTCTGGAACAATGCGGCGCCTCGCCACCCCGACCAAAACACTAAAACAATGTAAGGCCCACTTTGATTCGTAGGATTCTCAAAACGTAGGAATAGGAAAGATAAAGGATTGGAATGGCATGCCCACTTGAATCCCATATGATTAGCACAGAGTGTTTGACGTCACAGGAAAAACAAAAAAAGTGAAAAAAGAGGTTGGAGTGGATGCTAGATTTTCAATGAAATCTAGTACACATGATTCCATAGGGAAAATTCCTGTAGGAATCAATCCTATGAATCAAACGATCAATGTAGAAAAAAATCGACCGACGAGGATCGCAATTTCACTCAAGTGATGAATAGCAAATGTGAAGTTGAAATTGACTCGTGAGAGAATACACAGTAATGTTAAACCCATGGTGGTCGTTTATTGTCAAAAATGAACAAGCTCTCATGATGGCTGGCAAAGCAAACCATCAAACAGGTCATGGCCGGAACCTGACATAGTACAAAGCAGTACGCCGGAACAGTTATCTAAACTCCGAAGCGAAGCGAGAAGAGGCGAACTGATGGATCATATCATCATACGGCGTTCAAAACTTGCTGCCCATCTCCTCGGGCGCCGCCGCGGTCGGCCGAGAGCCGGCGACGGCACGTCGGGCACGAGCAGCGCGACGCGAGCCACCTGTCGACGCAGGGCACGTGGAACCGGTGCCCGCACACGGGGAGCACGCGGATGGTCTCGCCGTCGGCGAAGTCCGACAGGCAGATGGCGCACCCGGCGGAAGCGTGCTGCTGCTGCTGCTTCTCGCCGGCGTAGGTGGCGACGGGCAGCGCGACGAGGGCCTCGCGCTTGAGCCCGGCGTTGGCGCGGCGGTGCGCCACCCATCCGACGGGGTCGGCCACGGCGCGGCGGGTGCAGCGCGCCACGCACTGCTGGAGCACGGAGTTGAGCCCCAGCGCGCACACCAGCGCGCAAGCATCGCCGCCAGGATCACCACCGCGTCGTAGTCCAGCGCCGCCGTCGGCGGGGGCGGCTCCGGGGACGGCGTGGCCGAGACGTCGATGCAGTTGGACATGCTGAGTTGCCGATGGACGCTCCAGCGAGCAGAAAAAAGGAGAAGAGAGCAAGAGGAGTGGAGCAGCCAGCCAGAGAATTAGCGGGAAGGAGAGAAGAGAAGACGAGATGGCACAGGTGAAGACGGAAGGTCGACACTACTCCACTATATAGCAGTGCACCAGTACATAATCTTGGTGCGAGTGTACTTGCAATGATCGATGTAAAGACATCCTACCATGACTTGCTGTGATGCACTTACAATAGGATCAGTTGGTGACTGTCATGTTGTGCCGTGTTAATCAAAAGATGTTTGTTGAAGTATAAGTTAATAAGTATGTATTTATATCAAGCATGGTGCACAAGAAAAGAAATAGGAGTACCAACATTCACAGTACTAAACTAAATCAATAATATCATTAGATCCATCATGGAATATAATTTTATATTGTATTTTTTTTGGTATTGTAGATGTTCATATATTTTGATATAATCTGGTCGATGTTTTCTATTAGTTCAACTTAAGATAAACATAACATGTGAAGTAAAAGGGAAACGAAGAGAGCACTCTGTATTTGCTTCTGGAAAAGCTAACATAGTAGCAAGCGAGGCCTAGTTTAGGATAACGACAAGTGACAAAGAGGGCTCGGTTATTGGTCGCAGCAATCCAATGAAGGAATCAAAGCAATTCATTAGTTGCAACGCGCATCTATTCTTTCATTTCTAGCAAAAAAAAGAGAGAGATGGACTGACAGTGAAATCACCCGCTTGCCGAAGGTCCAACAAGTGACCGACACATCTGCTGCTAATAGTTCCTTCAAGATGAACCCCTAAATGATGCATGGAACACAAACACATGCACACACGCGCAAAGACCTTTATACATGAGAAATCGACAGCTGAAGACAAGATGGTGGAAAGATCTTGCCTCTTGTACAGGAAATTACTCCCTCCGTTCTAAATTAACTGAAGTTCTAGGTTTCTTATAAGTCAAACTTTACGCTTGACCAAGTCTATACAAATATATCAACATCTAGAAATATCAAAGTAGTTTCCTTCGATTTTTTATATAATATATGCCCACACTATTTATACTATCATATATGTGATGTTTGCAGATGATCTTAGTATATTTTTTTATAGACTCGGTCAAAGCTAATGAAGTTTGACGTAGGACAACTCTATAACCTTAATTAATTTGGAACGGAGGGAATAAAAGACAACTACACTAGTCAAAATCCTTTTTTTTGTGTGGTTTTACCGTCCGTGAGTGTGGTGGGTTGGTAGACTCCGGTCTTCGACAATACGGTTTGAAGAACCGCCTAAGACATCAGACATCTCTCATTGATTTCCTTTTCAGGCCTGCGATTTTACTAAGGTGGACTTAAGGTAGTTGTTCATGTCCTGGTCCGTTAGAGCATCTACAACCGGACCTCTCAAACACGTCTCATACGCCTGGGCGGGCTGTCCGGTCAGTGTCCGGTCAAAAAAAGTTGACTCAGACGGACCCCTCAAACGGGCCTCAAACGCCCGGACTGACCGGCACCCCCCATATCCAGCCCAAATATGGGGCGGATATGGGGTGGCCCGGGCACGCCCGGGCGCGTCCGCCTGACAAGCCCGGCCCACCCCGACCCCACCCTGTCCCACTAAAAAAACCCGTCCGGCGAAACCCTAGCTCACTCACTCTCGCTCCGTCCGCTCCTCTCCCCTCTCCGCCCGCTCCTCTCCCCCCGCCAACGAGCATGTCGAGCTCCGGCAGCGCCTCCGGCGACTCCGATCCGGAGTACAAGCTGGCTCTCCGCATCGCCTTGGAGCGGTCCAAGGCGGAGACCGGAGGCAGCTCCGGATCTGGACCGTCCTCGAAGCCGCCCGCTCCCCGTCGGCGCATTTCGGACACCGGCGCTGGCCCGTCCCGTTCCATGGGCAGCGGCGACCGACGGCCAGCCCAGTCCGCGCCGGCGGGGCGGGCTCCCTCCCGCCGTGCCCTCCCTCCACCCGCCGCTGCTCCCCCTGCGGGGCAGCGGTGGGTGCTTCTGCCCGCCCCTCCGGCCCGGTCGCGCACGCCGGAGTCGGAGGCGCGCGCCGCCCGCCGCGAGAGGCAGCGGCGGAGGGAGAGGGAGGCCGCGGAGACGGCGAAGGAGCGGGCGCGGGCTGTGGCGGATATGGATGAGGACCACCTCCTCGCGTGGGTCTGCCGCCGGTCGCTCACGACGGCGGAGTCGGACGCGAGGAGGCTCCGCCGCAAGAACGCCAAGGCCCTCCGCATCGCCATTGAGGAGTCCGAGCGGCTCGCGGCGGTTACAGCGAAGGAGCGGGCGCGGCTGGCCAAGCTCAAGCGCCGGCAGGACCGGGCGGCGGAGCGGCTGAAGGGCCTCGTGATCGTCTCCGACTCCTCCTCCTCCTCCGACGACTGCTCCTCCTCCTCCGACGACGACGACGACCAGCCCCCCGCCGCCGACGGCTACAGCTACGCCGGCGACCGGAAGGGGAAAGGTCCGGCCCGCAAGTACTAGTTAGATTAGCTTAGGTTTAAATTTGTCCGTCGTATGTATGAACTGGTGGAGCTTTTGTTGCAATGTGATGCTATCTCGTGTCCGGATTCATATGTCCTGCGTTTGATCGACGTAATTTGATCCACGTTGCATGGGTAGTATGGAAATAGGGGATCGGATATGAGGGAGACGGGTGTGGACGAGCGGATTTGAGGCGTGCCCGGTCAGTGCCTGCGGACGCGTCCGGGCGCGTCCGCGGGCGTTTGAGGGGCCGGATTTGTCATATCCGGTTGTAGATGCTCCTAGAAAGGTTCATTTCACGCAACCGTCAATGACAGTGACTCGCTGTTTTTCTATATACCACCAGTACCTGGTCAGTATAGAATCTTCACGTGAGTGTACTTGCAATGATGTAAAAAAATCTTGCGATGACTTACGGTGATGTCAGAATCGGATTGGTGATTGTCATGTTGCACTGTGCTATAACGTCGAATTTTGTCGGTGTCAGAATATTTGTGTGTCACAGTAATGTTTGGCTAGACCGTGTCCTGTGTGCATTCATTTATTATCTTTTGAAACAAGGCAAAAGCTTGCCATTTGCATTGATTAAGAAGAGAATTGCCCGGTTAATTGACGAAAAACCGGGCTAAAACCAATACAACCCAACCCTCATGACATGGGCACCACCGGCCATCCTTGCCACCAACATGGAACACAAAGCTGCAAAGATGCAGAAGCCACGACGGTACATGCCAACGGGTGGCCACACGCTCCAGCAAACGACAGCTCCGACTTTGATGATGAGCATCACTAGGGAAATATGCAGGACTTGCGCCGACCATGCCCTCTGCAAACGACCACCGAGTGCCCGCCATCGTCACCACCTGGACCCGCTCCACCGCGGCTCCGACTTCAAAGCAACCAAGCAATCCACAAAAGAGCACCTCGGACACGCCGGGGAGAACCGACTACCAAAGTCCACGCCGCGACCCGAGCTCCTCTCGACGCCATCATCGTTGCCAAAACAGAAACCAGCGTCCCCGCCTCAGCAGACCACGCGGCGAAGATGCCACCATCCACCGGTCTCCCAGCCGTAGCCGGCTTCGAGACGATGCCCCCAAGGAGAAGAAAGACGCGAAGACGCCTTCGTCGCCCGATCTAGCGGATCTGAGGTTTCCTTCCGGAACCCAAGCCGTGGAGAGGAGGAGCACACCTCCACGATGACGCTTCCAAGAAAGTGCACGGCATCCGTGGGTGCCGCCGTCGTCGGCTCCGAGGCAAACCGGAACAAGGATTTCTCCCGGAGGTGCACCGACCACCTACCACCAACGACCGCTGACCGCTGCCCATAGACCACCACACCCCTGCTGAAGCCGACTCCAATCTGGCCGCGGGATCCCACGATCCACCACACCCAGGCACACACCGCCCCCGTCGCCGCCACCAAAACCCGGGGTCGCCGCCCCGGCAACACGAGCAGCCACAACTCCCAAAACCGAAAACTCAGTCAGGGAGACAAGCTGCAGCGACAACGCCCTCAACAGGGTCACGACGCCCGTGGATGCTGCCATCATCGCCCCGACCGCAGTCAGGCATGCTTTTCACCGGCAGATGCACCACACAACCGAAGACCGGCTGGTCCAACCGGCATAGCACGGCCACCGCTTCGCCCGCACGATCACTGCAGACGTTGTCACCCACCATTGTCCCGGGGCCGCCACCCCGGGATCCAGCCTCCATCGCAAATAGCCGCTCGGCCAGGGAAGGACGACCAGGCTCGTCGGCTTAGGGCCCGCCTCGCCAGATCTGAAGGTAGAGGAGGGGCCTGACCAGATCGACGACCGGCCCGAGCCTTGCTGCGAGAGGCCAGCCAACAGCCGAAGCTACCGCTGGGGAGCCCGAAGCTTCACCGCAGTCACCGCGAAGCCGGAGCCGCACGGGAGCAGGGAGGGTGCCGCAGTCGACAGGCCCCATCCAGCTCGCAAGACGCCGGCACGCCGCCACCGAAGCAGCAACAACACACCACGCCGCCGGAAACAACACCCGAGGAAAAGCCGGCGTCGCGAGAGAGGGCCCCGGCCTGAATCAGAGGGAAAGAAGAAGCCGCCGCGGGATGCCCCGCCGCCGCCGTCCGTCGCGCGGGCTTAGCCCGGCGGCATCCTTCAACGGCGGTGAGGGAGGGGAGGGAGGAGGTGGGCGGCGGCGGCGGCGCGATGGTTTCCGCCCGAGTCGCCCGTGAAGGCAACGCGGGGGCGTGCGTCCACTAGCTTTTGTGTGCATTCATCGATGCAAAGGCAAAGGGTATAACCCTCTTTCCGAAAAATATACTACTCTGGTATTAACCGCTTCATGTTTTTTGAATTAGTTATTATTACATCAAACATGATGTACAAGTACTCTGTATTTGCTTTTGGAAAAGCTAACACGGTAGTAAACAAGGCCTAACACTACTAGGGAAAAGCCTAGTAGTAGCGCGGGTTTGACGCCTACTAGTAGCGCGGGTGCCTGCGCTACTAGTAAGGCGCTACAGCTATAGCTTAGCAGTAGCGCTGGTTACACGCGCTGCTGCTAAGACGTATAGCGGTAGCGTGTATAATTACCAGCGCTGCTGCTAAGCTAACTATTAGTAGCGTCCTTCCAAAACCGCGCTACTAGTATTCAGTTTTTCATTTTTTTAATTTTATTGTATTTATACGCCGTTATACAAATTTTGATACAGTACCAATTCAACTTATGGTCACTTTTGATCCATCCACATGGATTAGATTCATTTGGATGAATCAAAAGTGATCAAAAGTTGAATTAGGACGACGATCCTACTAATTCAACTTTAGCTAGCTAATAATAATCATTATAGTCATCATCACCAAAAGTGATCAAAAGTGTAGCTATCTCATCACCACCAACACTAGCTAATAATAATCATTATAGTCATTACCACCAACACTAGCTATTTAATCATCATAGTCATCACCACCAACACTAGCTATTTAATCATCATAGTCATTACCACCAACACTAGCTAGCTAATCACTTTTACTGCTCTCTCAGGTAAAATAGCATAAAACATGTGTAGCACTCCTGCTTCATCATATTGGAGCATGCAGATGAACCTGTCTTCTAAATGTGGGTTGCGCTTCTGATTGCTGCCCCCTAGTACTTCTCTGCGATCCTTCACAATTTTGCTCCAGTCTTTGACTATTAAGACTTGCTCGCTTTCAGAAATGCAGAATGCACTCATGTGCATTGTAGGATGTCTTGGCCGTAAGCTAATCATTCTCATGTGACCTTTATGCTCGATCCAACGAGGCACAACACTCATCGGGAGTCCCTGTTGAAGAACATCGTAGTAACATACTTAGCAATGAAGTTTAGCTTAAAAAATAATGTATGCAAAAGATGCACTGAGGACAAATAGTAAAAATCTTACCATCTTTCCTAGATAGATGTGACCGTAGTTCAATACGCACACTAGTGGTCGCACGTATTGAGTACTAATATCTCGAAGTCCAGGAAAATAATTTGTCTTGACAAGATCAAGATCCTCAAGCCATGAAACATAATGACTTATCTCCTCGCAGTTTAGTTCAGCCCCGGGACAGTAGTAGGTGTTGTCTACCAAGAGCCGGACATGTTTACTTGAATGGAAATAAGCTGTCAATAGAAATTAGTTGTCAACTATTTTCAAATAAACAATATAATTTACTTAATAAATATGGTTGAGAAACTCACATAGAGGTAGAACTGGAGGCGTCTGCACATCGACCCAGATGTCGATATTACCTTCATATTCATCTTCAGGACGAATATCAAAGGTGATAAGCATATTAGGCTCAAATGCATACGCCTTGCATAGTGCTCTCCAATTTGAGCATTCAAAATAGGAGTAGTTCTCTGCATTGTATAATTTTACGGAAAAAGCATAGCCATGCTCGGTCCTCAAGTGAACTCTCTTTACCTCCATACTGCACATATCTGAGAAACCAATCTTATCCAAGACATAATGTCTTGCATGGCAGGGGGATACGCTAGTAGAATTGTAAAAAAATTAAAATTATAAGTTGAAGCAAAAGAAGCAGAAGTCATGCTTAATTACGAAAAAAGACTTGTCGTTGTGACTTACTGTATCCACTTCGAAGTTCTCATCCAGCATGATGCTGAATCGCCTACCATCTTCTAGGTGAGGCCTGTCGCACAGACCGCGCTCGTCTTCGCAATATTGGCACATACCGAATTTCCTTTCGCTATCGTCGTCAGACATTTCCTATGTTCATAGTTGAAACAGATGTGCATTCAATAAGCAAAACTAAATCATAAAACAAATTAGTATTCAAATTAGCATGCATTCAATAAGCAAAACTAAATCATCTCTTGCGTCCGTACATCGTCGAATATTATCACTAATACATCTCGAATAGTATCATACATGTAACATCACTAATACAGTTAGAACCGTAGCGAACGATGGGTATTGGCGCAGGCGGTGGACACCCAAAGAGAAGGAACCATCACAGGATCATAGCTCCAGTGAGATCTCTGAAGAACCTGCCAGGTATTGTCGAACCTGCCCTCCAACGCAACCATGTAGCGACGGACGTGCTCGTCCTCCTCGCTGACACGGTGACGTACCACCTCCGCGGGGGACGAAAGCCTCCACACCGTCACTGGCCCACGCGACCGCCACCAAAGAAGGTCCGGGTCGACGACGGGCTGCCTCCTCACCAAGCTGCGCGCCCCGGAAGGTAGCACCTCCCAGTACCAGCCCGGCGGAGCCCAGTCCCGGACGTGGCCCCTATAATCAAGCAGGCCTCCTCCGCCGAGTCGACGACGAGGATGCGGGCCAGGCATCGTCGACGTCGAGAACAAATGCTTAATTATGAAAACAAAATTAATAAACACTTAGCAGACCTAAAGTCAACCCATTCCATATATCGAGCAATGACATAGAAAAAATGCCTTTGCTTAAATTAATAAACATCTAATATTATGCTAAAATTCATGAAAAAAATTCGGCATGACCTTTGCTTAAAACAGGACATATCGAGCGCCTGAAATTTGCCGGAACGGAAACGAATCAACATTCCGGCAAAACATAGGCCACTCGGAGGTACATTGCAAACAAGAACACCAAGACATCCTCTATATTCAGAATGCATCATCATCGACATCAATGACATCAACGACGATGGTCGGGGAACGGCGGCGGCGGCGGACGACGGGGGGTGCGGGGGAGAGTGAGATGAGTGGCGCGGTTTTCCTGTTTGTTTCTTCTATTGTCTTTTCCTTTATTTTCTCTTCCTTTTCTTTTCTTCTTTTTCTTTTCTTTTCTTTTCTTTTTCTTTTCTTTTCTTTTCCTTTTTTCCGCGACGATTTTTCGACCGTCGATGATGGTCGCTACTCCTCCTTCCCCTAGTGCATAACAAATATCTAGCACAAGGAGAAGAAGGAGAAGCGACCCCCACGACAACAGTCGGCATTCTTCTTCTCTCATATATGGTGGACACTCCCTCACCGATTTTTCGACCGTCGATGATGGTCGCTACTCCTTCTTCCCCTAGTGCATAACAAAGGTCTATTAAGCACTTACTATAAATAAACTATTTCTATTAAACACTTATAAAAAACAGTAAAAAAACTACATTATACAAGAACAGTAAAAAACAGTTTAGGGTTTAGGACAGATGGAGGGAGGAGGGAGGAGAGAGGTGGGCGGTGGGAGGAGGGAGGAGGAGGAATGAGGAGGGGGTGGGAGGAGGGAGGAGAGAGGAGGAGGGGGAGGAGGGCGGTGGGAGGAGGGCTGCTGGCGGTGGGCTTGGCCGGAGGAGGGGGAGGAGGGCGGTGGGAGGAGGGCTGCCGGCGGTGGGCTTGGCCGGAGGAGGAGGGAGGAGGGGGCGGCCGGAGGAGGAGGGAGGGGCGCGGAGGGGGAGGAGGGCGGTGGGAGGAGAGAGGAGGAGGGATGGAGGGACTACCTCAATGGAGGAGGACCAGGAGAGTCGGCGGCGGCGGGCGACGACGGTGGTCGGGGAACGGCGGCGGCGGCGGACGACGGGGGGTGCGGGGGAGAGTGAGAGTGGAGTGGAGAGGGGAGAGTGAGGGGCGGCCGGTTGGAGGAGTTGGAGAAGATAGGCTTTAGCAGTAGCGCGCTTTGGAATAAAGCGCTGCTGCTAAACGACATAGCAGTAGCGCATTTATAAAACAGGCGCTACTGCTATACCTAGTCTGGCGGCAAGGTCGTGGCAATTGTAGTAGTAGCGCTGTTTCCTCCTGACGCGCTACTGCTATGCGGGTATCAGTAGCGCGTTCTTTTGTAGCGCGCTACTGATAAGTAGCAGTAGCGCCTTATTTTACACCGCGCTACTGGTAAGATTCTGTCTATAAGATTTTCCCTAGTAGTGTAATTTAGGATAACGAGAAGTGACAAAGAGGGCTTGGTAATTGGTCGTAGTAATTCATCGAAGGAACACTAGTAGAAAATGGGCCATCAGTCCCGGTTCTGAAGGGCCTTTAGTCCCGGTTCTTCAACCGGGACTAATCAATCGGGACTAAAGGCCCTCACTTTTAGTTCCGGTTGGGTTACGAACCGGGACTATAGGGGCTCCACGTGGCCGCTGTTGGGCGCCCAGGCAGGGGGGCCTTTAACACCAACCGGGACTAAATGGCCGTGTTTCATTTTGTGTTTTCATTTTCTTTTATAATTATATTGTATTTTCACGCGGTTACACATATTAATATACAACATCAGTATATATTATGAAAGAATAACATCCAACATCGGTACAAATTAGATGTATGCAATAGACCAAGTTGGTCTATTGCATCCATCTAATTTGTACTGGTATATGTCATATAACAACTCATCATCATCTTAATCAACTCTTCATCGTTCTAGGTAAAATAGCATAAAAAAGGTGAACTACTCATCATTCTAGTTGTTACCATACTAGCAAGTGATCAAGTTATCATAAGTTAGAAACACTACTACTGCTCTCTCCTAGGTAAGATAGCATAAAAAAGGTGAACTCCTGCATTCCCCCATTGAAGAATACAGAGCAACCTATCTCCAACTTGTGGCTTGCGCAAGTTATAGTCTTCAAGTGGTTGCCTGGATGCTTTTATTGCCTTGCTCCATCCTTTGATTTTCAAGACGCGTGGACTTCGAGATATTTTGTATTTACCAGGGTAACTCATCGGCATTGGCCGTAAACTAACCATATGCAAATCACCTTTGGTAAACATCCATTTAGGCACGGTCTCTAGCGGGAGTACCTGTTGAAGAACATAAGTTATAATAACATAGTTAGCAAACTAGTTTTGCTTAAGAATAATGTATGGAAAAGATGGACTAATGACACAAGAGTAAAAAAAATCTTACAAAGTTGTCTCTCGTGACGTTATAAGGGTTCAACTTGTGCACTAGTGGTACATATCCATGATAAATGTTGCTAGGCATGTAATTTCTATTATGATGCTGAACATCATGAATAAATGAGATGAGATGATCTTTCTCCAAACAAGTAAGATTGGAGTCATAACTGTAGTAGGTCCGATCTATTATTTGTCGGGTAGTTCTTGTAGCACGGAAATAAGCTGATAATTAAAAAAAAGAAATTTAGTCGGGGTGAGTACCAAATTAATACTTTTCAATAATCAATATAAATTACCTAAGAAATCTGTTGACAAACGCACCTGGAGGTAGAACTGGAATCAAGTCATCCGCATGCACCCAAATTTCTATATTATTATCACGAACATCGTCATTACCAAGATCGAAGGTAATGTTCATGTCCTCATCCAACCCATACGCCTTGCAAAATGCTCTCCAATTAGAACAACCAAAATATGTGTGATCTTCGTTATTTTTTACCTTAACAACAAAAGTGTAATGCTTCGTTCTTAGGTGAGCTATCTTAGGCTCTGTACTACCCTTCTCTTTGAAATGGAACTTGTCCAACACAGTGAATCTTGCATGGCAGGGAACACACTAGTCGAATTGTACAAAAGTAGATTAAAGGTTAATTAAAGCAAAAAAAACACGTCATACTTCATTAACAAAAAATACATGCCATCTTTACATACCGTAATAATACTAAATTCTTTCATTAGCTTGACGGTGTAGGATGTACCGTTGTCTAGGTGAGGACAAAGGTCGCATATACCCCTGTCATCCCAGCACAAAGGGCACTCAGGGAACCTCTCCTCATCGTCAGACGACGTCGACATTTCCTGTGTTCATGATTCTAAGATTAAAAATCGATGGCAATTTTTTTAGCAAGATCATCATATAATATCACTAATACATATAATATCACCAGCGATCCTCAGGGACTCTTCATATAATATTATCACATAACATCACCAATACATCTCGAATACACCAGTTAATGGAGCATCGAATATTATCACTAATACAACTCGAATATTATCGAATAATCTAGTTGACTCGCGGTTCCTGAGGCGCGGGAGGTGGACACCCAAAGAGAAGGAACCATCACATGATCATAACTCGGGTGAGATCCCTGAAGAACCTGCCAGGTATTGGAGAACCTGACGTCCAACGCAATCATGTAGCGACGGACGTGCTCGTCCTTCTCCCTGACACGGTGACGTACCACCTCCGCGGGGGCCGGCTCCCTCCACACCGATAGTGGCCCACGCGACCGTCACCAAAGAAGCTCCGGGTCGACGACGAGCCCAAGATTCCTCACCAAGCTGCGCGCTCCGGAAGGTAGCATCTCCTAGTGCCAGACCGGCAGAGCCCAGTCCCGGACATGGCGCAACTGGTTATCGATGCCGAGTCGACGACGAGGATGCGGGATGGGCATCGTCGACGAGAACAAATTGTGGCTAGCAAATAACATTTCATTTAACAACAATAAAAATAAAAACAATACCATATTTTATAACAAATCCACACGCACACACTCGCACACAACAAATAACATATTTGTAGCTATATTACATAGAACCAAAACATCTATGAACACAACATATACGACTAGCTAGCACATGGACGAGCAAAATGTTGTTTGCTCTTTTTAAAAATGTTCGTGTGTTGACATTGTATTTTCAAAACGCACATTTGCATAGTGGAATACAAAAAACATTGTATTTTCAAAACGCACATTTGCATAGTGGAATACAAGAAGAAGAATCGCTCTACTTCACCCCAGAACATTGAAGTAGACAGGGACAGTGAATCCGACTCCACCCCTGAGCCGAAACAAGAAGAGCCGGAAGAAGAAGAGGTTACTGCTGCGGATGACCTGTCAATGCTTGACCGATTACATAAAGGAGGCCTTCCACATGTTGTTCCCGATAGTGATGATGATGATGCATTTATTGATGATAGTGAAGATGATGATGCATTTATTGATCCCGGAGCATATATAGACAATCAAGATTATTATTAGTTCATGTCAGGTATTCAATTTTTATTATATACACTTAAATTATATACATATTATTATTCATGTCGGTATTCAATTTTTTTATGTTGTACTAATTTCGTTTACTCTTTGTCATGGCAGGTGTTGAAAGATGGCGGGCGCGGGTCCAGAGCGATCCGCGGCTTCTTCGTCGGCGTGTGGTGGGAGGGGTACTTCCATTCCACCCGATTCTCTCCGGAGAGCGTTGCTCGACAGTTTGCAGACACAGGCGAGCGCTTCTTCGTCGGCGCCGACGCCCACCGGGAGAAGAGGTCGGGGGAAGAAGACAGGAGGAGGTAGAGGTACACGTGCCCACGGGAGAGGTACGCAGGCTGCTACGCCTTCCTCGCCGCCACCCCCAGCTGATTCACCCGAGCACAGGACTGCTAGGGTGGACCCGTCTGAGGTGGAGGCTACCCGGACTCCTGTCCATGAGCCTCGGGTCGACGAGCCTTCGACCCACGAGACTCCTGTCCCAGACGCTTCGTCCCACGAGACTCCGGAGCAGCGCAGGGATTGGGCTATGTCCCAGTAGACCCCATGGGATACCTGGCCGGATCTGCGTCAGCAGGAGCCGAGTGGTCATGCTGATGGTGGCGGGGATCGGTTTTCTGATAGCGAGGACGAGGTGGTTGAGGGGGCCACCGTCTACCAGCGTGGTAGTACACGGCTCCCGCCCGTGCCGGCGACCCGCGAGCAGAGGCCGGTGATTAGGCCTGATGGGGAGAAGTAGGTGCATTTACTCTTTTTTAACCTTTTGCCTTCACGTTTCTTCAAATATCTAATGCGTTGGCTTTGTCATACTGCAGGGGTTGGATTCACGCCAAGGATGTCCGCAGGCCCAACACCGTCCTTGGTGTGATTTGCCAGTAAAACTTCCCGGGGTTTGTCACGTTGCCCGGTGAGGGTCAGCTTCTAGAGCTAGGATTGACCTGGGAGCACTACTTGGCTGCCCCGGCCCTGCCGGAGGAGATGATCGACGGTGTCTTCTGCCACACGAGGGCCGACATGGTGATTGACAGTTTTGGGTAATTTCTCCTTTACGCAATTAAAAATCAACAATAGCTAGTTATTGTACTAATCAGTGTTGTCTCGTTTGATTGCAGACCTTCTACAGGTGTGAGGAGGCCGCGGCAAAGGTTATCGATGGTGAGTGCAGGCGCCTACTATAGAACTTACGGCACGAGGCTTGGCCGCAGGCTGTTCGAGACTACTACGCCTCGCGTGGCGTTAAGAAGGACAAGTCGTCGTGCCGCGGAAAGTTTCTGCAGAAGGAGCAGTACATGAAGGTAATTACCTATTCTTAAGGCCTTGTACTTAGTTTCCTTGATTTGATTCGTAGGCGTAGCGCCCAAATTTCTCTTTACTAACTTAGGTGCCCCCGAGATGGTGTGTGGATAAGATGGATTGTTGGGAGGCATTGGTGGATGAGTGGTGCTCAGACGAATGGCTAGCCGTCCACAACAATGCCAAGGAGCGGCGTGCCAAAATGGTTGGCGTGCCACACCATCAAGGCAGCGCCAACTTATATCAGTTCGGGCGGAACTGGGTATGTGGTTTGCTTCATGATTCATGCAATTCATTCTTGATGCTAGCTTGAGCCCTTTACTAATACTTTGTTCCTCTCTTTTAGGCACACTACAATAACACGAAGGTGCCAGAGGTGTACGACCTCTATGCCATGGCCCATACTACCTCGTACAAGAAGGCCAAGGCATTCTCTGAGTCTGACCTCGATCATCCCGAGAACTTCACCAACATCTCCTCCCACCACAAGCTCGTGAGGTACAGAGATGGGGGGAAGGCGAGGAAAGGGGAGGACTTTAACCCGAGCCAGCATCCTATTGATCCAGAGCTGGTGATGATAGCTGGCGGCGGGAGGCCCCATGGCTCGATAGCCATTGGAGATGCACTTATACGGTCTTCTCGCACTCTTCGGGAGATCAAGGCGCTCCAAACGAGCTCCTGTCCTGAGATAAGGCCTCGTCCACGGCCAGTCGAGCTCGCCATCGAGGTTATTTATATGGACTCAGATATCTTTCCTCCATTACATTGTGTGTGCGAACAAAGATGATTACAATGCTAACGAGGAGTTGTGTTGCAGGCTGCTCTTCAGAAAGAGAGAGAGGCAACCCAGGCGCTTCTGGAGGATAGGGACCGGCAGGCGGCGGAGAAGGAAAGGGAGTTCGAGGAGAGGACGGGTAGGTTGTTGGAGGAGGAGAGGGCACGGAACGAGGCGTCTCACCGGGCCATGTACGAGCTCTTCGTGGTAAGTTTCTTCTTCATATTAGCCAAATCATGCATGTAATGTTCGTTTCATTAATAACTAATATGATTGACTTGCCAAAACCAAATGTGCAGTCTATGTGTGAGAAGTCCAGCCAGACCCCTCCGCCGATGCCAGTCATTAACGCGACGGGAACGGTGAGTTTCATTTGAATGGTCATTAGTTACTAGTCTTAACATTTCAGTGTCATCATGCTAACGAGACATTGCAAATGATCTTTGGTGCAGCATAACCCCCGAGCCGCATCGCACGACCCTTCTCCAGGGCATCCTTCTCCAGGTGAAACCGGCCCGAGCAACCCGGGTGCTTCACCTCCGTGATGACGAGGACGGTAAGCCCTAATATGCCACTTACTTGGCTCATTTTCCCAAAGAAAGACATACTTAGCTAATTATCCTCCAAAATGACATAATTTAGCTTATTTACTTCATTTATGGCATAATTAGCTTAGTTAGGTCAAAAATAGCATAATATCCTTGGTTAGGTCATAAATGTCATATACTTAGCTTGTTTTCCTCCAAATTGACATAATAAACTCAGTTAGCTCAAAAATGGCATAATTACCTTTATAATGACCTAATACTTGCCCTATTTACCTAAGTTAGCTCTTTTTCTTCATCTTCTACTCCTTCTTCTTCTTCTTCTTCTTGTCTTCTCCTTCTTCTTCTTCTTCTAGTCTTCTTCTTCTTCTAGTCTTCTTAATCTTCTAGTCTTCTTATTCTTCTTCTAGTCTTCTTCTTCTTCTAGTCTTCTTCTTCTTCTTCTTCTTCTTCTTCTTCTAGTCTTCTTCTTCTTCTAACTGTCTTAATTACTTCTTTTTTGCAGATTTGATTCACTTGGAAGCTACCATTGATGGACTGCTAGTGTTTACTTTCTGTTTTCATTGATGGAAGCATGGATATGTTGCTAGCCTATGTGTTTTGATTCACTTGGAAACTATGTATTTTGCTAGCCTATGTGTTCTCTTGTGAAATATTCCATGATGATGTTGGATTACATGGCCTATGCCTCTTTCATGATGATGTTGGATACATGGCATATGCCTCTTTCTGAAAATGTATATATATCATATACGTGTTGTGCAAATGCAGGGAATTAACAGAAAACAAACAAAAAAGATGCAATACAGGCACTTTGCCGTCTGCCACCGACGGCAAAGGTGACACGTGGCAACAACCTGTGCAACCTGGGAGCACCAGGTCTGAGCCATTTGGTCACTTTGCCGTCGGCTGGCAGACGGCAAAGTATGACATTTTGCCGTCGGCTGGCAGACGGCAAAGTGTTGCAGTAGCCCATCTAGCCAACTGGCCCATCTGGCCACTTTGCCGTTTCTAGCAGACGGCAAAGGAGCTCTTTGCTGTCTGTGGGCAGACGGCAAATGCTGCCGTTAGCCACCTAACGGGGCTAACCTTACTACTGTGCCGTCCGCTCGCTGTACCATCTGCAGGTCCTACATGGCAGACGGCAAAGATGTTTGTCGTCCGCTGTTCTAAAGCAGACGGCAAAGAGCCCCTTTACCGTAGTTTTCTGTGCCGGAAGTGGGGCCGTCTGCTGGCAGACGGCAAAGGAGTTTGCCGTCTGCGAACCTATCCTTTGCCGTCTGCCATGGCAGACGACAAAGTACCTGATTCCTGTAGTGAGTAGAAGATAAAATCAGTAACCGACACAACTGTACGTTGTGAGAATTGTTCCTTCAAGTTGGATCACTAAAAGATGCATGGATACAAACACATGCATGCCTGCAAAATGATACTACTACAAGTCTGGATGCAGACATTAGTCGTGAAAAGATGGTGCAAACTTACAGGAGAAACGGACAGCAGAAGGTGGAAATCAAAAGAGAATTACACTCAAAGATGTTTCTGTGGTAGTTAACTACCATGTTATTGCTTTTGCAAAGAACACCACAACTGTAAATGAAGGATAATTAGGAATTTAAGCTGAAGGTAGGCAACAAAGAGTGCATGTACAACTGTTGGCCAATCCATGATAGTAATTCAATTGCAAAAAAAATCTAGCTGGTAGCACACTACAAAATCAACACTAGATCTCTTCTCTTAAGGAAAGGAATGCAACTGGATGATCCTCATTGCCCCAACTGCAATCAAAGAGCACAGGAAACCACGATGCACCTTCTATGGGACTGTAATTTTGCACAAGATTGCTGGAATTCTCTAATTCCAAACAGGAAAAGAGGCACTTCTCCATACGAAGACACCACTCTTGCTATGACTCAACTTCCCAAGCATTTTGCTACAGAAATTGTCATCCTTGGCTGCTGGAATATATGGATACAATGAAATGGAAAAGTGTTTAGAGCACAATCGCAGACAGTTCAGGCGTGGAGATATTTTCTCAAGCAAGATTTGAAACTCCTTAGGTTCAAGATTAAAGAAATGTATTCACACAGCTACACACTTTGGATAGAAAATAATTTATAATCTAATGATACTGATACCTAGAGCAGGAATTGGGTAATCTCTTGCTGGTTCCTTCTGAACCTTTCTATGTAATTATTTATAAAATACCGTAGAACCATTGTTCTACGGTTTGGGGGTCAAAAAAATGATAGTAATTCAAGCAAGAGAATCAAAGCAACTCATCATCAGTTTGCTAGGCAGGCATCTATTCTTTCTTTTCTGGCAAAAAGAGGGAATTGACTCGTAGCGAAATAAGGCCTCTAGTCAATGATCAACCAATGATCGACACAACTATGCTAATAGTTCGAGTTGAATCGGTAAAGAAAGAACATATTCAAGAAAGTTGATTGTGACACACATCTGGTTGCTAACTCACTTGTCAAGATATAAATAAGGAAAGCAACTTGACATGCTGAGTGGTGAGTGCACTTGCACGGGAAATGTTATGCATAAGAATATAGGAGTATGTAATACACATATAGATATAGAATATAGGTAAGAGTGTTGTAGTAAGTGATACCTCTTGTATTTTTCATTGTTCTGCAGTCCAGTTGTATTATGTTTGTGATATTATTCTGTTTTGAAGCAACTAATGCTGTTTTCTACCGTATTGCCAGTGCATGTGCCAAATTCTTCTCCCATTTCTGTCGGATGAGACCTTTGCTTTCCTTCCACAGGTTAATGAGCGTCTGAAAAATTTGTTCTCCCGTATGTGATCATGTTGCCACTGTTATCCTCTCATGATTATGTGACACCCCCAATTTCGACCGTACGCTAATCAAACACGCAATGCGTACGACCAAGATTAGGGACTCACTAATTAATATCACAACACAACACTAGACACAAATTAAAGTCATACAGCTTCATATTACAAGCCAGGGGCCTCGAGGGTTCGAATACAAAACTCGACAAAGCACGAGTCAGCGGAAGCAAATAATATCTGAGTACAGACATAAGTTAAACAAGTTTTGCCTTAAGAAGGCTAGCACAAACATAACAACGGAATCGAAAGAGGCGAGGCCTCCTGCCTGGGAACCTCCTAACTACTCCTGAGCGTTGGCACTCTCCACGTAGTAGTAGGCTCCAGCGGTGGTGTAGTAGTTGTCTCCGGCGTACTCCATCTCCTGGGCTCCGTCGTCTGAACGCAGAATCGTATCGAGGGGGAAAGAGAAAGCAAAGCAGCGGTGAGTACTCATCCAAAGTACTCGCAAGACTGACATCAGAACTATGCTAAGTATGCATCGGTATCAAGTAAAGGGGTCATATCTGGGCTGACTGCAGAAAGCAAGAATAGGGGGAAAGGCCTAGTCCTATCGAAGACTAGCATCTTCAGCATCTTGCAACATTAGAAGAGAGTAGACTGGTATCTCATATATAGTCATATTATTGTAGCAATTTTATTAAGTAACCACGCCCAGAGATTCTTCCTCGACTCCCTGCGAGGAAGCAATCTCTGAGCCAACATTCATTTCAATTTAAAGTCACAATTATAGTTGTAGTAGATCAAGGTACAACTCCAAGTCGTCCTGTTACCGTGGACACGGCTATTCGAATAGATGAATTCATCCCTGCAGGGGTGCACCGCATTTCCAACACGCTTGATCACCTCCGGCCGGACACACTTTCCTGGGTCATGCCCGGCCTCGGGATATCAACACGTCGTCGCCCCACCTAGGCTCAACAGAGAGGCCAGCCCGCCGGTCTAAATCCTAAGCACACAGGGGTCGTGGGCCCACTTGCCCTCTGCGCTCCTGCACGATGCGTGGGCGGCCGAGGTCAGCCCTAGCACACTCTAGTCCAAGAGCTGTACCGTCCAGGCCACTCGGGCGCGCGCCGCTCCATTGCTGACGTCCGAAGAGCTTCGGCTGATACAACGACGCTGAGTACCCATAACTTCTCTCACGTGAAGGTTTGGTGCGTAAAAGGTCAAACGACCAACTCGGATCAAATACCCAACCCATTAGCATTTTATTAATGCGGTGCAAGCGCGACCCACGAAGTGCTGTCACGTCGCCCCGTCTCAAGGATGTGTGGCAAGGGCCTCTCCTGCCCGTCCACGCCTCATCATCATCAAACCGTGGGTACCCCTCAGGGCCGACCCATCACCAACATGTTTCTGTAACCAGGTCATAGTAACTGTGTGTATAAAACATCAAGACGGAACCTGAGGAATCACCCTCAGGGGGTCCCGCTTGACGAAATCGTCAAGGTGGACCTAGAGGAATCACCCTTGAGGGTCCCACACTTGAGGGGTTGCACGACAGAGTCATCGTCGGGAGTGGTGAAGGAGGAATCACCCTCGATAACCATGACCGACTAGCTGCACTACAGAGTTAGCATCATGAGTACTTCACGAGGTGTCACCCTCGGTACTCGATAGTAGCTCTGCAGAGTCGTACAACTAAGGGGTGTGCGGTGATGTGAGGGGCCTGGCTAGTCGGTCGGTTGACCGAGTCTTCGAGTCGTTGAGTCGTCGATGAAGAAGCAGGGGCAACTGGGACTAAGGGGTCACTGGGGATTCACTGATCAACCTATACTAAGCAGTTGATATGATTGCAGGTACAGTAGCAGTTTATCAAAAACAGGCTATCCATCAGAATAGGAGCTAACTAGTACAGTAGCAAAATCTAATGCAAGAGTGAGAGGGAAAGAAATGGGCGATATCGGAATGCTCAAGGGGGGGTTGCTTGCCTTGCTGCTCTACGGCAAAGGCCTGATCGCCAGCGGTGTAGTCGTACCCGGCAGCACCGTCAGTCCCGGGGTCTACCAGAGAGAAGAGGGGGGGAAGAAACAATAAATATAAAGCAGACAGATGCACACGATGCATGACATGGCAGTATGCAGAGCTAGGCATGCACTAACGTAGTACTACACGTCGCAGATGGATCGGAATAATATCTGACGATATTTTCCGGGTCTCAGGCTACTACCAGACAGATGGAAACGATGGAAAAGTTCCACGTTCGCTATGATAGGAGCACGTGACAGACGTACGGACCGCGTATTCGGATTCGTGGGAATTTTTTCTGAACAACTTTCATGTACAAATTATTTTCATCCGAGTTACGGATTATTTTATGTTATTTTTTAAAGTTTTATTAATATTCAGAAATTAAAACTGATTATTTAAATTCAATAATTGCATTTATGACATCAGCATGATGTCATGCTGACATCAGCAGTCAACAGTTGACTGGTCAAACTGACCAGTGGGTCCCACTGTCATAGACACAGTGTTAATTAATGTTTAATTAAGTTAAACAGAATTAATTAGGGCGGGGTGGGACCCACCTGTCATTCTCTGTTAAATCTAATTAACTAACGTAATTATTAATTAACCTAAATCATCTAATTAAGTAATTAATTACTTAATTGATTAATTCACTAATTAATTAATTTTATTAATATATATTTTATTTTATTTATTTAATTATTAATTATTAATTATTTTTATTTTTTTTAAACCGTTCTGGGGGTGGGCCCCCTCTGTCATTGACACGGGGGTGGGGTTAGTGGGGTGGTTAGCCCCCCACTAACCAAATCAGGGCCGGGGTGGCCGGGGGCACGCACGGCGGCCCACCGGCGACCGTGGCTGGCGATGGGGATGCGGCAAGCGGCGGCGGGAGGGCCCCGGGGCGCGGTGGTGGCGCGGGACGGTTACGGGTGACGGTAGCGACAGCAGGGGGGCCGGGCGCGCGGCGCACGGGCGCAGGCGCGGGCGGCGCGGGGCGAGCGGGAGGCGCGGGGCAACGCGCGGGGGCCGCGGCGGCGGACGATGTGGCGAGCAGGCGGGCGGGGCCGCAGCGGCGGCGGCGACGCGCGGCGCGCGCGGTGGTGCGGGCGCGGTGGCTTGCGGGCACGGGGGCCGCGGCGGCCGGCGCGGTGGCCGTCGTGAGGGGCGTGCGAGGCGGGGAGAGGAGGAGGCCGAGGGCCTCACTGGCGGTTGTAGGGAGGGGGCAAGGGGCGGGAGGAGGTGCGACGGGGCGACGCCAGCGACGACGGTTCGGGGAGGGGGCGACGGAGGTGCGGCGGGGAAGCGACGGCGGCGAGGGACGCCGGCGAGGAGGACCGGCGGCGGCGGGCGCAACCTACCCGATCCCGACCCAAATCGGGGGGGAGGAGAGGGAGAGCGAGGTGAGGAGTGGGGGTGGGGTGGGTGGCTAGGGTTTGATCGGGGGGTTATAGGCCCCCGGTGGTGGGCTGAGGTGGGCCGGTTGGGTGCGGGTGGGCCAGCCGGTTGGGCCAGCCCAAGGGGGAGGGGGGTTTTCCTTTTCTTTATTTTTTTGTTTTTGTTTTTCTTTTAAATGTTTTCTGTTTTAGTTTTATTTTATTTTAGCGAATTTAATACTTTCAAAAATGTTGATCTTTACAACACAATTACCTATGCATTATTTGACACACTCCGAACATTTTAGTTTGTATGTTTGAAAACTTTTATCGTCCGACTTGGTTTTGAATTTCGAATTCGCACGGGATTGAATCATCGCGAGATTAACAACAGTAATCGTGGTGACGTGGCATCATTAGCATGGGGTTACTGTAGCTTAATTACAGAGTTTACTGTAGCACAAATCCAGGGCGTCACAATTCTCCCCTACTAAAAAGAATTCTCGTCCCGAGAATTAAGAAGTAGAAGGAAAGAGCCCGGGGTATTCTGCACGAAGATGATCTTCGCGTTCCCAAGTGGCTTCATCTTCAGAATGATTTGCCCACTGCACCTTGAAGAACTTGGTAACCTTCTGACGAGTCCGATGTTCAGTTTCATCGAGAATGCGGACTGGTTGCTCTTGGTAAGAGAGGTCTTGTTGCAGCTCAAGCATATCATGATCCACTGCTCGGATAGGATCCTTGAAGCAGCGACGAAGTTGTGACACGTGGAACACATCGTGAACCTGAGAAAGGTTTGGCGGTAGCTCCAGTTGATATGCCACTTTACCACGCCTTTCGAGAACAGTGAAATGACCAATATATCGAGGAGCCAGCTTGCCCTTGATCCCAAAACGGTGTGTACCTCTCATTGGCGTGACTCGAAGATAAGCCTTTTCGCCAGGTTGATAGACCATATCTTTGTGATGACGGTCATACTGACTCTTCTGACGAGACTGAGCAGCCTTCAGATTTGCATGAATAATGCGGACTTGATCTTCGGCATGTTGGATAATATCCGAACCGATAAGTGTACGTTCCCCAGTTTCTGACCAATTCAGAGGAGTTCGACACTTACGTCCATATAACACTTCAAAAGGAGCCATCTTCAGACTAGCTTGATAGCTATTATTGTAGGAGAACTCAGCATACGGGAGAGATTCCTCCCATTTCTTGCCGAAAGAAAAGACACAAGCACGAAGCATGTCTTCGAGAATCTAGTTGACTCTTTCAACCTGTCCCTGGGATTGAGGGTGAAAAGCGGTGCTGAATGACAAATGAGTTCCCATAGCTTCCTGAAAACTTGCCCAGAATCTTGAAGTGAATAAGCTACCACGGTCTGAACTAATCACCAGTGGAATACCGTGGAGTGAAACAACTCTGGACATGTAAAGATCTGCTAGCTGACTAGCAGTAATAGTTTCCTTGACAGCCAGAAAATGTGCAACTTTGGACAGTCGGTCAATGACGACAAGAATAGCATCATTACCTTTCTACGACCTGGGAAAACCAGTGACGAAATCCATTTCAACATGGTCCCATTTCCATTCAGGAACCATAATAGGTTGCAGAGTTCCGGCAGGCCTTTGATGTTCTGCTTTGATACGACGGCAAACATCACATTCAACAACATAGCGAGCAATGTCTTGCTTCATGTTAGATCACCAGAATCTTTGACGAATGTCTTGGTACATCTTGGTACTACCAGGATGAATAGACAGCGGAGTGTCATGTGCTTCCTTCATGACCTCCTGAGTCATATCATTGTTTTCTTCCTTACTCGGTATCACTAGGCGGCCTTTGAAGTACAAAGCGCCATCCTCAGCAATAGTGAAGGATGAGGGCTTTCCTTCTACGAGATCGAGTTTAATCCTCTCGACTTCATTGTCACACTTCTGGATCCACTTGATGACGTCCACTAGATCTGGTTTAGCAACCAGGGTATTAAGAGAACCCTGGGAAACAACGTGAAGGTTCATTTTGTAGGACCCTTCAGGAGGGGGAGCGAGATAACCCTGAGGAACAATATGGAGGTTCAACTTGCGGAATTCCTTTTGAAGAAGGGGTGAACCTTGTGAACCTGAAGGTGGTTGCAGTAAGACTTGCGGCTCAAAGCATCAGCCATTACATTATCCTTGCCTGGTGTATATGAAATACCCATGTTGTAATCTGCTATGCGCTCCATCCATCTCTGTTGACGGAGGTTCAGATCTGGCTGAGTAAACAGGTACTTCAGACTTTGGTGATCGGTGTAGATCTCACAACGATTTCCAATAAGGTACTGCCGCCACTCTTTTAGTGCATGAATTACTGCGGCAAGTTCAAGGTCATGAACTGGGTAGTTCCGTTCATGAGGACGCAATTGACGAGATGTATAAGCAACCACTTTGCGCTCTTGCATTAAGACACAGCCTATTCCCTGACGCGAAGCGTCACAATAAATGACGAAGTCCTTACGAGTATCCGGAGGAGCAAGCACTGGAGCAGATGTCAGCTTGTCCTTAAGTGCCTGAAAGCTCTCCTGACATTTTTCTGTCCACTCATATTTAACACCTTTGTGAAGCAAATTGGTTAAGGGCTTTGCAATCTTGGAGAAGTTCTCGACGAATCGACGGCAATAGCTGGCGAGTCCGAGAAAACTTCTGACTTGCTTGACATTCTTCGGGGGAGTCTAGTCAAGAATAGCCTGAACTCGTTCAGGGTTGACCGCAATACCATCCTTGGAGATCACATGACCAAGGTAGGTTACTTCGTCCATCCAGAACTCACACTTTGAATACTTTGCATAAAGTTGATTCTCTCGAAACCTCTCCAGTATAAGACGAAGATGTTCAGCATGCTCTTCTTTATTCTTGGATTAAACCAGGATATCATCCAGATAAACCACGACGAATTTATCGAGGTAATCCATGAATATATAGTTCATCAGGCGAGAGAAGGTTGCTGGGGCATTGGTTAAGCCGAAGGACATGACGGTGTACTCGTATGAACCATAGCGAGTAACAAAGGCAGTCTTGGGAATATCCTCTTCACGAACCCGGATCTGATGGTAACCCAACTTCAAGTCGAGTTTTGAAAACACTGATGAACCAGCTGTTGGGGAACGTTGCATGGGAAACAAAAATTTTCCTACGCACACACAAGATCTATCCATGGTGATGAGCATCTACGAGAGGGAGAGTGAATCTACATACCCTTGTAGATCGCTAAGCGGAAGCGTTTAAGAAATGCGGTTGATGTAGTCGAACGTCTCTGCGATCCAAATCGCAAGTCGTCCCTCGATCCGATCACGAACTAGCGCCGAACGGACGGCACCTCCGCGTTCAACACACGTACGGCTTGATGACGCCTTCACCTCCTCAATCCAGCGAGCGATGGTGAAGTAGTGGTTGAGTTCCAGCAGCACGACGGCGTGGTGATGGTGGTGAGGAACAATCTCTGCAGGGCTTCGCCAAGCGCTACGGACATTATGACGGAGGAACTAGAGGGTTAGGGTTGCCGCACACGGCTTGGGGAAATCTTGATGTGTCCCGTGTGCTAGCCCTGTCCCTCTATTTATATGTTGAGCCTTGGGGTCTAAACTTGGAGTAAAAGCCTCCTCCAGGTCGGTTTGGCCCGCACAAGGTCGGTTTGGCCCGCAGGGAAAGAGTCCAACTCGGATCCCTGCAGTACCGCGCACAAGCGGTAGTACCGCTTCACACAAGCGGTAGTACCGCTTGGGCGGTAGTACCGCTTCACACAAGCGGTAGTGCCGCTTGGGCGGTAGTACCGCTTCACACAAGCGGCAGTACCGCTTACGCGGCAGCAAAACTACTTTTTGCACTTTCCAATACCTCGTGGGCTTTATCCCTTTGGCCCATATAAAGTGTTGTTGCACCCGAACACTTCGGTAAACATCCGGAACCCTTCCGGTGAATTCCGGAACCCTTCCGGAGATCAAAGCACTATTATCACATATATCAATCTTTACCTCCGGACTATTCCGGAGATCCTCGTCATGTCCGGGATCTTTATCCGGGACTCCGAACAACCTTCGTTCACCAACAAAATAACTCAACTATACTAATCGTCACCAAACGTTAAGTGTGTAGACCCTGCGGGTTCGAGAACTATGTAGACATGACAGAGACACCTCTACGATCAATAACCAATAGCGGGACCTGGATGCCCATATTGGCTCCTACATATTCTACGAAGATCTTTATCGGTCGAACCTCTATGTCAAGGATTCAGTTAATCCCGTATGCTGTTCCCTTTGTTCTTCGGTATGTTACTTGCCCGAGATTCGATCGTCGGTATCTCTATACCTAGTTCAATCTCGTTACCGGCAAGTCTCTTTACTCGTTCCGTAATACAAGATCTCGTGGCTAACACTTTAGTCACATTGCTTGCAAGGCTCATTGTGATGTTGTATTACCGAGTGGGCCCTGAGATACCTCTCCGTCATACGGAGTAACAAATCCCAGTCTTGATCCATGCCAACCCAACAGACACCCTCGGAGACACCTGTAGAGCACCTTTATAGTCACCCAGTTACGTTGCGACGTTTGATACACACAAGGTACTCTTCCGATGTCAGGGAGTTGCATGATCTCATGGTCATAGGAACAGATACTTGACATGCAGAAAACAATAGCAATAAACTGACACGATCATATGCTACGTTCGTAGTTTGGGTCTTGTCCATCACATCATTCTCCTAATGATGTGATCCCGTTTATCAAATGACATCTCATGTCAATGGCTAGGAAACCTTAACCATCTTTGATCAACGAGCTAGTCAACTAGAGGCTTACTAGGGACACAGTGTTGTCTATGTACCCACACATGTATTTGAGTTTCCAATCAATACAATTATAGCATGGATAATAAACGATTATCATGAACAAGGAAATATAATAATAACCAATTTATTATTGCCTCTAGGGCATATTTCCAACAGTCTCCCACTTGCACTAGAGTCAATAATCTAGTTCACATCACTATGTGATTTACATTGTAATGAATCGAACACCCATGCAGTTCTGGTGTTGTTCATGTTTAGCCCTTGGAAGAGGTTTAGTCATTGGATCTGCAACATTTAGATCTGTGTGTACTTTGCAAATATTTATGTCGTCCTCCTTGATGTAATCGCGGATGGAATTGAAACGTCGCTTTATGTGTCTGGTCCTCTTGTGAAATCTTGGTTCCTTGGCTAGAGCAATGGCACCAGTATTATCACAAAACAGAGTCATTGGGTTAAGTGCACTAGGTACTACTCCAAGATCTGTCATGAACTCCTTCATCCAGACACCTTCCTTCGCCGCCTCCGAGGCAGCGATGTACTCCGCTTCGCATGTAGAATCAGCTACCACGCTTTGCTTGGAACTGCACCAGCTAACCGCACCTCCATTAAGAATAAATACGTATCCGGTTTGCGACTTAGAGTCATCCGGATCAGTGTCAAAGCTTGCATCGACGTAACCCTTTACGACGAGCTCTTGATCACCTCCATAAACGAGAAACATATCCTTAGTCCTTTTCAGGTACTTTAGGATATTCTTGACCGCCGTCCAGTGTTCCATTCCTGGATCACTTTGAAACCTCCCGACCATACTCATGGCAAGGCTGACATCGGGTCTTGTGCACAGCATTGCATACATGATAGAGCCTATGGCCGAAGCATAGGGGATGACACTCATCTTTTCTCTATCTTCTGCAGTCACTGGGCATTGAGTCTTACTCAACTTCACACCTTGCAATACAGGCAAGAACCCCTTCTTGGACTGATCCATTTTGAACTTCTTCAAAACTTTGTCAAGGTATGTGCTTTGTGAAAGTCCTATTAAGCGTCTCGATCTATCTCTATAGATCTTGATGCCTAATATTAAAGCAGCTTCTCCTAGGTCCTTCATTGAAAAACTCTTGTTCAAATATTCCTTTACGCTTTCCAGCATTTCTATATTGTTTCCAATCAATAATATGTCATCCACATATAATATTAGAAATGCTATAGAGCTCCCACTCACTTTCTTGTAAATACAAGCTTCTCCGTAAACTTGTATAAACTCGAACGCTTTGATCACCTCATCAAAACGAAGATTCCAACTCCGAGATGCTTGCACCAGTCCATAAATGGATCGCTGGAGTTTGCAAACTTTGTCAGCATTCTCTGGATCGACAAAACCTTCTGGTTGCATCATATACAACTCTTCCTTAAGGTAACCGTTAAGGAACGCTGTTTTGACATCCATCTGCCAAATTTCATAATCGAAAAAGGCAGCTATTGCTAACATGATTCTGACGGACTTAAGCATCGCTACGGGTGAGAAGGTCTCATCGTAGTCAACTCCTTGAACTTGTGAAAAACCCTTTGCCACAAGTCGAGCTTTATAGACGGTGACATTACCGTCCGCGTCCGTCTTCCTCTTAAAGATCCATTTGTTCTGAATGGCCTTACGCCCTTCAGGTAATACTTTCAAAGTCCATACTTTGTTTTCATACATGGATCCCATCTCGGATTTCATGGCCTCTAACCACTTCTCGGAATCCGGGCCCATCATCGCTTCTCCATAGCTCGTAGGTTCATCGTTGTCTAACAACATGACTTCTAAGATAGGGTTGCCGTACCACTCAGGAGCAGTACGCGTCCTTGTCGACCTACGAGGTTCGATAGCAACTTGATCCAAAGCTTCATGATCATCATCATTAACTTCCTCTTCAGCTAATGTAGGCTCCACAGAAACAACTTTCTGCGCTGCGCTACTCTCAGTTTGAAGTAAAGGTTCAACAACCTCATCAAGTTCTATCTTCCTCCCACTCAATTCTTTCGAGAGAAACTCTTTCTCAAGAAATGTTCCGTTTTTAGCGACAAACACTTTGCCTTCGGATCTGAGGTAGAAGGTATACCCAACTGTCTCTTTTGGGTATCCTATGAAGACGCATTTCTCCGCTTTGGGTTCCAGCTTTTCAGGCTGAAGCTTTTTGACATAAGCATCACATCCCCAAACTTTAAGAAACGACAGCTTTGGCTTCTTGCCAAACCAAAGTTCATATGGCGTCGTCTCAACGGATTTCGATGGTGCCCTATTTAAAGTGAATGCAGCTGTCTCTAATGCATAACCCCAAAACGATAGTGGCAAATCAGCAAGAGACATCATAGATCGCACCATATCCAATAAGGTTCGATTACGACGTTCGGACACACCATTACGCTGTGGTGTTCCAGGCGGTGTTAGTTGTGAAACAATTCCACATTGTCTTAAGTGACTGCCAAACTCATAACTCAGATATTCTCCTCCTCGATCAGATCGTAGGAATTTAATCTTCTTGTTACGATGATTCTCAACTTCACTCTGAAATTGCTTGAACTTTTCAAACGTTTCAGACTTGTGTTTCATTAAGTAAATATACCCATATCTACTTAAGTCATCAGTGAAGGTGAGAAAGTAACGATAACCACCGCACGCCTCAATGCTCATTGGACCGCACACATCAGTATGTATGATTTCCAATAAGTCACTTGCCCGTTCCATTGTTCCAGAGAACGGCGTTTTAGTCATCTTGCCCATGAGGCATGGCTCACATGTGTCAAGTGATTCAAAATCAAGTGACTCCAAAAGTCCATCAGCATGGAGCTTCCTCATGCGTTTTACGCCAATATGACCTAAACGGCAGTGCCACAAGAAAGTGGTATTATCATTATCAATTCTACATCTTTTGGCATCAATGTTATGAACATGTGTATCATTACTATCGAGATTCAATAAGAATAAACCCCTCACATTGGGTGCATGACCATAGAAGATATTACTCATATAAATAGAACAACCATTATTCTCTGATTTAAATGAGTAACCGTCTCGCAATAAACAAGATCCAGATATAATGTTCATGCTTAACGCAGGCACCAAATAACACTTATTTAGGTTCATCACTAATCCCGACGGTAATGGAAGAGCGAGCGTGCCGACGGCGATCACATCAACCTTGGAACCATTTTCCACGCGCATCGTCACTTCGTCCTTTGCCAGCCTCCGTCTATTCCGCAGTTCCTGTTTTGAGTTGCAAATATGAGCAACCGCACCGGTATCAAATACCCAGGCACTACAACGAGAGTTGGTAAGGTACACATCAATAACATGTATATCATATATACCTTGTTTGTTGTTGGCCGCCTTCTTGTCAGCCAAATACTTGGGGCAGTTCCGCTTCCAGTGTCCAGTTCCCTTGCAATGAAAGCACTCAGTTTCTGGTTTGGGTCCAGCCTTGGGTTTCTTCACGGGAGTAGCAACTGCTTTGCCACCCTTCTTGGATTTACCCTTCTTACCCTTGCCATTTTCCTTGAAACTAGTGGTTTTATTGACCATCAACACTTGATGCTCCTTCTGAATTTCAGACTCAGCGGCTTTCAGCATCGCAAATAGCTCAGCGACTGACTTGTTCATCCCGTGCATGTTATAGTTCAACACGAAGCTCTTGTAGCTAGGTGGCAATGATTGAAGAACTCTGTCAGTGATAGCCTCTGGCGGAAGGGGCATCCCTAACTCAGCCAGACGGGTGGAGTACCCAGACATTCTGAGCACGTGATCACTGATAGACCCATTCTCCTCCATCTTGCAAGCATAGAACTTATCGGAGATCTCATATCTCTCGATCCGGGCATTCTTCTGAAAGATAAACTTCAACTCCTGGAACATCTCATATGCTCCATGACGTTCAAAATGTCTTTGAAGTCCCGGTTCTAAGCCATACAACATTGCACATTGAACTATTGAGTAATCATCAGAACGAGCCTGCCAGGCGTTCACAACGTCTAGAGACTCAACTGGAGCGGATGGATCACCAAGCGGTGCATCAAGGACATAAGCCTTCTGGGAAGCCGTAAGGATAATCCTTAGATTACGGGCCCAGTCCACAAAGTTACTTCCATCATCTTTCAACTTAGCTTTCTCTAGGAACGCATTAAAATTCAGGGGTGCTACTGCGCGAGCCATGATCTACAACATAAATATAGCAAAGACAACTTAGACTATTGTTCTAGATAATGAGTTTAGTTAATCATATTACTTAAAAAACTCCCACTCAAATTGACATCCCTCCGGTCATTCGAGTGTAACATGATCCAAATCCACCAACTCAAGTCCGATCATCACGTGAGTTGAGGTGGTTTCAATGGTGAACATCTTCATGTTGATCATATCTACTATATGACTCATGTTCGACCTTTCGGTCTCTTGTGTTCCGAGGCCATGTCTGTACATGCTAGGCTCGTCAAGTTTAACCCGAGTGTTCCGCACGTGCAACATGGCTTACACCCGTTGTATGCGAACGTAGAGTCTATCACACCCGATCATCACGGCGTGTCTCGAAACGACGAACTTTCGCAACGGTGCACACTCGGGGAGAACACAATTTATCTTGAAATTTAAGTGAGGGATCACCTTATAATGCTACCGTCGTCCTAAGCAAAATAAGATGCATAAAAGGATTAACATCACATGCAAATCATAAGTGACATGATATGGCCATGAACTTGTGATTTTGATCTCCATCTCCAAAGCACCGGCATGATCTCCATCGTCACCGGCATGACACCATGATCTCCATCATCTTGATCTCCATCAACGTGTCGCCATAAGGTTGTCGCGCCGACTGTTGCTTCCACGACTATTGCTAACGTTTAGCGATAAAGTAAAGCATTACATAGCGCTTAATGATTGACACGCAGGTCATACAATAATTAAAGACAACTCTATGGCTCCTGCCAGTTGCCGTACTCATCGACATGCAAGTCGTGATATTCTATACAACACATGATCATCTCATACATCACATATATCTCATCATGTAATTGGCCATATCACATCACAACATACCCTGCAAAAACAAGTTAGACGTCCTCTAATTGTTGTTGCAAATTTTACGTGGCTGCTACGGGTTTGCAAGAACCGTTCTTACCTACGCAAAACCACAACGTGGTGTAGTGATTGCTTTTTGATCTTCTAAAAGAACCCTCTTCATTGAAATCGATTCAACTAAAGTGAGAGAGACAGACACCCGCTTGCCATCTTTATGCAACAAAATTACATGTCAGTTGAAGGAACCTGTCTCGCGTAAGTGTACGCGTAATGTCGGTCCGGGCCGCTTCATCTCACAATACCGCCGAATCAAGTATCAACTAGTAACGGCAAGCAATATGTATACACCCACGCCCACAACTCGTTTGTGTTCTACTCGAGATCTCATCTACGCATAGACCTGGCTCATGATGCCACTGTTGGGGAACGTTGCATGGGAAACAAAAATTTTCCTACGCACACACAAGATCTATCCATGGTGATGAGCATCTACGAGAGGGAGAGTGAATCTACATACCCTTGTAGATCGCTAAGCGGAAGCGTTTAAGAAACGCGGTTGATGTAGTCGAACGTCTCTGCGATCCAAATCGCAAGTCGTCCCTCGATCCGATCACGAACTAGCGCTGAACGGACGGCACCTCCGCGTTCAACACACGTACGGCTTGATGACGCCTTCACCTCCTCGATCCAGCGAGCGATGGTGAAGTAGTGGTTGAGTTCCAGCAGCACGACGGCGTGGTGATGGTGGTGAGGAACAATCTCTGCAGGGCTTCGCCAAGCGCTACGAAGATTATGACGGAGGAACTAGAGGGTTAGGGTTGCCGCACACGGCTTGGGGAAATCTTGATGTGTCCCGTGTGCTAGCCCTGTCCCTCTATTTATATGTTGAGCCTTGGGGTCTAAACTTGGAGTAAAAGCCTCCTCCAGGTCGGTTTGGCCCGCACAAGGTCGGTTTGGCCCGCAGGGAAAGAGTCCAACTCGGATCCCTGCAGTACCGCGCACAAGCGGTAGTACCGCTTCACACAAGCGGTAGTACCGCTTGGGCGGTAGTACCGCTTCACACAAGCGGTAGTACCGCTTACGCGGTAGCAAAACTACTTTTTGCACTTTCCAATACCTCGTGGGCTTTATCCCTTTGGCCCATATAAAGTGTTGCTGCACCCGAACACTTCGGTAAACATCCGGAACCCTTCCGGTGAATTTCGGAACCCTTCCGGAGATCAAAACACTATTATCACATATATCAATCTTTACCTCCGGACTATTCCGGAGATCCTCGTCATGTCCGGGATCTTTATCCGGGACTCCGAACAACCTTCGTTCACCAACAAAATAACTCAACTATACTAATCGTCACCAAACGTGAAGTGTGTAGACCCTGCGGGTTCGAGAACTATGTAGACATGACCGAGACACCTCTACGATCAATAACCAATAGCGGGACCTGGATGCCCATATTGGCTCCTACATATTCTACGAAGATCTTTATCGGTCGAACCTCTATGTCAAGGATTCAGTTAATCCCGTATGCTGTTCCCTTTGTTCTTCGGTATGTTACTTGCCCGAGATTCAATCGTCGGTATCTCTATACCTAGTTCAATCTCGTTACCGGCAAGTCTCTTTACTCGTTCCGTAATACAAGATCTCGTGGCTAACACTTTAGTCACATTGCTTGCAAGGCTCATTGTGATGTTGTATTACCGAGTGGGCCCTGAGATACCTCTCCATCATACGGAGTAACGAATCCCAGTCTTGATCCATGCCAACCCAACAGACACCCTCGGAGACACCTGTAGAGCACCTTTATAGTCACCCAGTTACGTTGCGACGTTTGATACACACAAGGTACTCTTCCGATGTCAGGGAGTTGCATGATCTCATGGTCATAGGAACAGATACTTGACATGCAGAAAACAATAGCAATAAACTGACACGATCATATGCTACGTTCGTAGTTTGGGTCTTGTCCATCACATCATTCTCCTAATGATGTGATCCCGTTTATCAAATGACATCTCATGTCAATGGCTAGGAAACCTTAACCATCTTTGATCAACGAGCTAGTCAACTAGAGGCTTACTAGGGACACAGTGTTGTCTATGTACCCACACATGTATTTGAGTTTCCAATCAATACAATTATAGCATGGATAATAAACGATTATCATGAACAAGGAAATATAATAATAACCAATTTATTATTGCCTCTAGGGCATATTTCCAACACCAGCAAGTTGATCATACAGATCGTTGATCTGAGGAAGCGGATATTTGTTTTGAATCGTTGCTTGGTTGGTGGGACGGTAATCTTGGACCAATCGATTCGTACCATCTTTCTTCTTGACAAAGAGAGAAGGTGCTCCCCAAGCAGAGGAACTTGGACGAATGAACCCTTGACGAAGCGAATCATTGATTTCTTGTTTCAGTTCAAGGTGTTCATGTGGAGGCATCTTATATGGCCGCTTAGCAATAGGGGTGGTGCCTGGCACTAGGTCGATGACAAACTCGACAGCCCTTACAGGGGGGATCCCTGGGAGTTCTTCCGGAAAGAATCTTGGAAATCCCGGACAATTGGAATGTTTTCAATCCCTTCAAGAGGTGACACATTTAATGCATTCAAGGCATATAGCCGGGCTTCGGCATCTCGAACAATATGAGTATGGTCAAGCTCTAGCATGACGATAATGATGGGGCCTAACAGCTTGGAAAGACATGATTGAGTACAAACTCATAAGCAAAGAAGATTCTAAGAGTTGTTGAATCGCAAAGCGTACTCGATTCAGATATCAATATCCTTGATTGTCCAACAACTCAGAACACGAGGAAACTGGAATCAGTGAAATATCATAGTTGATGAGGAGCTCATAAAAAGTTAGCTCCGTGATATTCTCGAGATACCAATGATAAAACTCGGAGGTAGACTAGAATAGAGGTTAGACTAGCGTATTGATCTGTGGAAGACAAGCACTTTAACTTGTCTAAGAACAAAATCAAAGGAGAACATCATGGTCGGAACCATGATTGCAAAGGATACCAGATCAGATCATACCAAGTGAATTTCATTGTTACGAGAAGCTGCTATGATAAGATCAACATTGTTTCCATGAGCATGAACACAAGGTTCAAGGTCGACTCCCACTTCATCAATGCATCACCTTCCATTTACTCCTCGCTTTCGATTAGGTTGTAGTTTTGAATGATTATCCGGCAAAACACCAGAAGAGTAGGACTCATGAAAACTGTCGGGTTCACACGAATTAAGGAAGGCATAGGTCCAACCCATCGGGGCATCTTAGGAACATATATCACAAGCTTCAAGAGTAATTAACACATGCTTGACAACAGAGCATGGCTGGCAAAAGTATAGGATACCACTTATCAGAGGAAGAAGACACAATTTACCAATGGAATTATGTATCAGGGGAAGAACATCACAAGAATTTTGAATGTGAAGGATGATATCGGATAATAACCCAACAATGGGTCTGGCGGTCCACAAAGGGCCTGATGTGAGTATCGGTACTCAATCAGAGGGAGAAAGAATGCAAGGCATCAGATCATAGAATATCCAATTAATTTGATGCTTAAATAACCAAAGGAATTAAGATTTCCAAATTGGTGTATCGGAAATAGATGCTCCGATCAAATACAAGTAAGTTGAATGGATTTAGATGGACAATCAATCAAAGTTGAATTGTCGAGAACCAACTCATGTTTGGAAAGACGTCTGAGCCGGGCGGACAATCTATGATAAACAACTGATGACTGCGTGCATTCGCACACAGGTTGAATCAATAAAATCAAATGAAAACCACAAAGGATTTACTAAATATTGCTAGACATATGGAATTAACCATAATGCAAGCATGTGAGAAAGATCAAGAGCAAAAGGCTACAGAGGATTACGGAAGATCGAATAGCGTTTCAAAGAACTCTGTGAAACACATGATCAACCGAGGAAGAACGAATCTCCGGTAAGATAATTCGATGTACCTTGTAATAACAAGAGCAACTGGATATGAAAGTATGAGCGACAATTGCATGTAGTCATCCATAGGGGTGGACGGCGGAAGGGAATCGCAAAAGCGATGAGCACAAGTTGTCGGGAGAACATCGGAGAGTATCTTCGAAGTCTTCAGATGAATCGAGCCATCGTCTGAAATGAGGGGCTCTCCTGGAGGAGTAGTTACGAGAACCTAGAGTTAGAGTTAATAAAGTCTTTAACCCGAAAGAGAAGAGAGATCAGAACCCAGAGTATAGATGAGGAATAATAGATCCTAATACCACCCGATTGAGATGTGGGCCCATAAGCCACACAACTATGTTAGTAAAGTTTTTCAATGACTAGACTCAACTTTGGCCAAGGAGTTGGAAAGGGGGCTACCTACAGGCAGTCAGCTCTGATACCAACTTGTGACGCCCCCAATTTCGACCGTACGCTAATCAAACACGCAATGCGTATGACCAAGATTAGGGACTCACTAATTAATATCACAACACAACACTAGACACAAATTAAAGTCATACAGCTTCATATTACAAGCCAGAGGGCTCGAATACAAAGCTCGACAAAGCACGAGTCAGCGGAAGCAAATAATATCTGAGTACAGACATAAGTTAAACAAGTTTTGCCTTAAGAAGGCTAGCACAAACATAACAACGGAATCGAAAGAGGCGAGGCCTCCTGCCTGGGAACCTCCTAACTAATCCTAAGCGTCGGCACTCTCCACGTAGTAGTAGGCTCCAGCGCTGGTGTAGTAGTCGTCTCCGGCGTACTCCATCTCCTGGGCTCCGTCGTCTGAACGCAGAATCGTATCGAGGGGGAAAGAGAAAGCAAAGCAGCGGTGAGTACTCATCCAAAGTACTCGCAAGACTGACATCAGAACTATGCTAAGTATGCATCAGTACCAAGTAAAGGGGTCATATCTGGGCTGACTGCAGAAAGCAAGAATAGGGGGAAAGGCCTAGTCCTATCGAAGACTAGCATCTTCAGCATCTTGCAGCATTAGAAGAGAGTAGACTGGTATCTCATATATAGTCATATTATTGTAGCAATTTTATTAAGTAACCACGCCCAGAGATTCTTCCTCGACTCCCTGCGAGGAAGCAATCTCGGAGCCAACATTCATTTCAATTTAAAGTCACAATTATAGTTGTAGTAGATCAAGGTACAACTCCAAGTCGTCCTGTTACCGTGGACACGGCTATTCGAATAGATGAATTCATCCCTGCAGGGGTGCACCGCATTTCCAACACGCTTGATCACCTCCGGCCGGACACACTTTCCTGGGTCATGCCCGGCCTCGGGATATCAACACGTCGTCGCCCCACCTAGGCTCAACAGAGAGGCCAGCCTGCCGGTCTAAATCCTAAGCACACAGGGGTCGTGGGCCCACTTGCCCTCTGCGCTCCTGCACGATGCGTGAGCGGCCGAGGTCAGCCCTAGCACACTCTAGTCCAAGAGCTGTACCGTCCAGGCCACTCGGGCACGCGCCGCTCCATTGCTGACGTCCGAAGAGCTTCGGCTGATACAACGACGCTGAGTACCCATAACTTCTCCCACGTGAAGGTTTGGTGCGTAAAAGGTCAAACGACCAACTCGGATCAAATACCCAACCCATTAGCATTTTATTAATGCGGGGCAAGCGCGACCCATGAAGTGCGGCCCCGTCGCCCCGTCTCGAGGATGTGTGGCAAGGGCCTCTCCTGCCCGTCCACGCCTCATCATCATCAAACCGTGGGTACCCCTCAGGGCCGACCCATCACCAACATGTTTCTGTAACCAGGTCATAGTAACTGTGTGTATAAAACATCAAGACGGAACCTGAGGAATCACCCTCAGGGGGTCCCGCTCGACGAAACCGTCAAGGTGGACCTAGAGGAATCACCCTCGAGGGTCCCACACTTGAGGGGTTGCACGATAGGGTCATCGTCGGGAGTGGTGAAGGAGGAATCACCCTCGATAACCACGACCAACTAGATGCACTACAGAGTTAGCATCATGAATACTTCACGAGGTGTCACCCTCGGTACTCGATAGTAGCTCTGCAGAGTCGTACAACTAAGGGGTGTGCGGTGATGTGAGGGGCCTGGCTAGTCGGTCGGTTGACCGAGTCTTCGAGTCGTTGAGTCGTCGATGAAGAAGCAGGGGCAACTGGGACTAAGGGGTCACTGGGGATTCACTGATCAACCTATACTAAGCAGTTGATATGATTGCAGGTACATTAGCAGTTTATCAAAAACAGGCTATGCATCAGAATAGGAGCTAACTAGTACAGTAGCAAAATCTAATGCAAGAGTGAGAGGGAAAGAAATGGGCGATATCGGAATGCTCAAGGGTGGGTTGCTTGCCTTGCTGCTCTGCGGCAA
Source organism: Elymus sibiricus (assembly GCA_039707655.1). Lineage (NCBI taxonomy): Eukaryota > Viridiplantae > Streptophyta > Magnoliopsida > Poales > Poaceae > Elymus > Elymus sibiricus. Next base: position 460,570,083 of record CM077675.1, read on the forward strand.
AGGCCTGATCGCCAGTGGTGTAGTCGTACCCGGAAGCACCGTCAGTCTCGGGGTCTACCGGAGAGAAGAGGGGGGAAGAAACAATAAATATAAAGCAGACAGATGCACACGATGCATGACATGGCAATATGCAGAGCTAGGCATGCACTAACGCAGTACTACACGTCGCAGATGGATCGGAATAATATCTGACGATATTTTTCGGGTCTCAGGCTACTACCGGATAGATGAAAACGATAGAAAAGTTCCACGTTCACTATGATAGGATCACGTGACAAACGTACGGACCGCGTATTCGGATTCGTGGGATTTTTCTGAACAACTTTCATGTACAAATTATTTTCATCCGAGTTACGGATTATTTTATGTTAATTTTTAAAGTTTTATTAATATTCAGAAATTAAAACAGATTATTTAAATTCAATAATTGCATTTATGACATCAGCATGATGTCATGCTGACATCAGCAGTCAACAGTTGACTGGTCAAACTGACCAGTGGGTCCCACTGTCATAGACAAAGTGTTAATTAATGTTTAATTAAGTTAAACAGAATTAATTAGGGGGGGTGGGACCCACCTATCATTCTCTGTTAAATCTAATTAACTAACGTAATTATTAATTAACCTAAATCATCTAATTAATTAATTAATTACTTAATTAATTAATTCTATTAATATATATTTTATTTAATTTATTTAATTATTATTTATTTTTATTTATTTTTAAACCGTTCTGGGGGTGGGCCTCCTCTGTCATTGACACAGGGGTGGGGTTAGTGAGTGGTTAGCCCCCCACTAACCAGATCGGGGCCGGGGCGGCCGGGGGCACGCACGGCGGCCCGCCGGCGGCCGTGGCCGGCGATGGGGATGCGGCAAGCGGCGGCGGGAGGGGCCCGGGGCGCGGTGGTGGCGCGGGGCAGTTGCGGGCGACGGCAGCGACAGCAGGGGGGCCGGGCGCGCGGCGCACGGGCGCAGGCGCAGGCGGCGCGGGGCGAGCGGGAGGCGCGGGGCAACGCGCGGGGGCCTCGGCGGCGGACGATGCGGCGAGCGCAGCAGGGGCGAGCAGGCGGGCGGGGCCGCAGCGGCGGCGGTGACGCGCGGCGCGCGCGGTGGTGCGGGCGCGGTGGCTTGCGGGCGCGGTGGGGCGAGCGGGGCTGCGCGGGGGCCGCGGCGGCCGGCGCGGGGGCCGTCGTGAGGGGCGTGCGAGGCAGGGAGAGGAGGAGGCCGATGGCCTCACCGGCGGTTGTAGGGAGGGGCAAGGGGCGCGAGGAGGTGCGACGGGGCGACGCCGACGACGGCGGTTCGGGGAGGGGGCGACGGAGGTGCGGCGGGGAAGCGACGGTGGCGAGGGACGCCGGCGAGGAGGACCGGCGGCGGCGGGCGCAACCTTCCCGATCCCGACCCAAATCGGGGGGGAGGAGAGGGAGAGCGAGGTGGGGAGTGGGGGTGGGGTGGGTGGCTAGGGTTTGACCGGGGGGTTATAGGCCGCCGGTGGTGGGCTGGGGTGGGCCGGTTGGGTGCGGGTGGGCCGGCCGGTTGGGCCAGCCCAAGGGGGAGGGGGGGTTTCCTTTTCTTTATTTTTTTTGTTTTTCTTTTAAATGTTTTCTGTTTTAGTTTTATTTTATTTTAGCGAATTTAATACTTTCAAAAATGTTGATTTTTACAACACAATTACCTATGCATTATTTGACACACTCCGAACATTTTACTTTGTATGTTTGAAAACTTTTATCGTCCGACTTGGTTTTGAATTTCGAATTCGCACGGGATTGAATCATCGCGAGATTAACAACAGTAATCGTGGTCACGTGGCATCATTAGCATGGGGTTAGTGTAGCTTAATTACAGAGTTTACTGTAGCACAAATCCAGGGCGTCACAGATTATGTCCCATGTAGTTGTGTTCGTCCATCCGGAGAATATTGCATGGATAAGTGAAACTTTCTGTTGAATATGTGTGTATAATATTTCTTGTACTCCAAGCCCACCTCTTATTCCTTGTATAGATTGAGGTTGAGGCCCACCTTGTACATCATATATACGTGCACGTTGCACCTGATCAATATATCGTGAGTTGCATTGCCTAAACCTAGTTTCCTACATGGTATCAGTTTCCTTCTCGATCATCCACGCTTCCCACTAGCCGCCGCTGCCGCACCTCTAGGTTGCCGCCGCCGCTGCGCCTCTAGGTTGCCGCCGCCGCCGCGCCTCTAGGTTGCCGCCGCCGCTGCCATACCTCCCTGCCGCCGCCGCCGCGCCTCTAGGCTGCCGCCGCCGCCGCATCCCCAACCCTACCTCTCCTAGCCGCCATCTATCTGCTGCCTTCCACTCCGATCTAAACCCTAGCTTCCGCTCTCTGTAGCCGCCGCACCTCTTGCCGCTGCTCCATCTCTCCTTCATCCCCACGCAGCTGCTGCACCGCCGCGCTGCCGCTATACTTTTGCCTGCCAACGCAGCCGCCCTCCTCCTTCCTTCAGTTGCTCACGTACGCGCAGTATACGGAGGGCGTACAGGCACTATTAAATCCAGCCAGTTGTGTGCTTGTGTGCTTGCTAGCTTATACGCGCATGCGTGCTTGCTAGCTTCTACGTACCTGGGTGCTTGCTAGCCACCGCTGCCTTTTCTTGTCCTAGCCGCCGCCGCACCACCTAGCCGTCGTTGCTATGGCCTTCACTAGCTCCTCCGTCTCCGGCGCCTTCAGCTCGTTCGGCGGTCCCGCACCACCGGCGCCGTTCTATCAAGCGCCGCCCTACCCGCAGCAGCAGCCGCACCGTCTGGCGCAACCCACACCCTCGTGGTCGGCCGAACAAAACCCTTGGACGGGGGTGCCATTACCCTACCTCGCTGGCCCGCAGCTGCAGGGCGCGTGCCCCATGCTGCCCTCTCCTCCGATGCAGCAAGCCGACGCCCACTACAACAACACCATCGCGCCTCCGATCATGCCTCCGGCACCGTGGAACCAGGCTCTCATAGCGGCCCTTCCTTCGGCTCCCTCACCGACTAATTACGTCGGTGGCGATGATTGGTATATGGATACGGGTGCCTCCGCTCACATGGCCGATCATCCCGGTGATACCCATACTTTTCATCCCGTTCATACTGCCACACGCATCACCGTCAATGATGGCTCCTCTCTACCCATTACACATATGGGACATGCATTCTTTCCTTCGTCATCCATGCCATTGTCTATGTCTGACATACTTATTTTGCCTGACCTCATTAAGAATCTTGTTTCCGTTCGATATCTTACACGTGAAAATCCTATTACTATTGAATTTGACAAGGGCGGCTTTTCTGTTAAGGACGCCCGTACTCGGATGATCCTCTACCGATGTGACAGTCTCGATGAGCTCTACCCAGTACACCCACCCTCCTCTACCGCCACCACTCCAGTTGCCTTCTCCGCTAGTGTGGATCTTTGGCACGCTCGTTTGGGTCATCCCAACCCCGCTACACTTCGTCATATTCTTCGGACTTTTAGTTTTTCCTGTGATAAGATCGCCGATCACACTTGTCATGCTTGTCGTCTAGGCAAACATGTTCATCTTCCATTTCATGCATCAACCACCATAGCATCATATCCCTTTGAATTAATTCATAGTGATGTCTGGACTTCTCCTGTTGCAAGTAATACGGGCTATCTTTACTATCTTGTTATCCTTGATGATTTTTCGCACTATGTGTGGACTTTTCCGTTGAGTCGCAAGTCCGATGTCATCTCCACCCTCACCGCCTTTTATTCCTATGTCTCTACGCAGTTTGGTCGACCTATTCATGTGCTTCAGACCGACAATGGGAAGGAGTTTGACAACTTAGCTGTCCGCACCCTACTCTCCACACATGGCATGATTTTTCGTCTTACTTGCCCATATACTTCGCAACAAAACGGGCGTGCCGAGCGTATTCTTCGCACTCTAAATGATTGCGTCCGCACACTTCTCTTCCATGCTAACGTGCCACCACGTTTCTAGCCGGACGCCCTCGCCACCGCATCACTTCTCATTAACATCCGACCATGTCGCACTCGCGGGAACTATGCACCCCACCACCTACTCTTTGGGACACCCCCCCTCCTACGACGATCTTCGTATCTTCGGGTGTCTCTGCTATCCTAGCATCGCCTCCACCACTCCTCATAAACTTGCTCCTCGCTCGCTTGCTTGCATCTTCATCGGCTACCCACCAAACACCAAGGGCTACCGCTGCTATGATCCCATCTCGCATCGCGTGTTCACTTCACGACACGTTTACTTTGATGAGAAGGTGTTTCCTTTTCAGCAGGTACCCCCGACCGACGGTTCATCAACTCCATCGTCATCACCTGGTGTTTCTCCCGGTGGACGCTCCCGCGCTCCCCTCAGGACGCCCCTGGCTTCGAGGCCCCGGCTGCCCCAGCCGGCTCTTTACCACGCCGCTCGGTCGACACGGCGGGCCCCTCGGCAGCCTTGTCGCCGCGCAGCTCGGCTGCCCCGGCAGTCGCCACGGCAGCCTTGTCGTCGCGCAGCTCATCTGCCACGGTGAGTCTCTCGGCAGCCCCGTCGCCGCCCAGTTTGACTGCCTCGGCAGGTCCCTCGGACGCACCGTCGTCTCACAGTTCGGCTGCCATGACGGAGTTCTCGGCGCCCCTCACGCCCGCCGGCTCGTCGGCCGTCGGCTTCGCCTCGGCCGACGCCTCGTCGGCCACTGCTGACTCGGCTACGACGGGCTCTTCATCACCACCTTTCCCCGTCGTCATGCCGGCTCCACCCGCTCCGCCACTGCCACATGTGATGACCCGTGCTCGTGCTGGCATTCATTGCCCGAGCAGGCAGTACTCCAGCGATGAGTATCTTCTCGCCGTCTCCACCTCAGCACCATCACCCATCCCATCGTTAGCTCGAGCCGCTCTTCGTGATCCTCACTGGCTCGCTGCGATGCAGGAGGAGTTCGATGTCCTTCAGAGGAACCGCACCTGGCAGCTTGTTCCTCGGCCTCGTCATGCCAACGTCATCAGTGGCAAGTGGGTTTTTCGCCATAAGACCCGTCCGGATGGCACTCTTGAGCGCTACAAGGCTCGCTGGGTGGTCCGCGGGTTCCGCCAGCGCGCCGGTGTTGACTTCACCGAGACTTTTGCTCCCGTGGTAAACCAGGCACGATTCGCACGGTTCTCCAGCTTGCAGTCTCCCGTGCCTGGCCTGTGCATCAGATGGACGTCTGTAATGCCTTTCTCCACGGTCATCTCGCTGAGCAGGTGTATTGTCAGCAGCCCACTGGCTTCGTTGACGCTGCTCATCCGGATCACGTGTGCTTGCTCTCCCGTTCTCTTTACGGCCTCAAGCAAGCACCGCGCGCCTGGTACCAGCGTATCACCGCCTTTCTCCAGCTGCTTGGGTTCAGCATCACTCGCTCGGATGCTTCGCTGTTTGTTTATCATCATGGCTCTGCGGCTGCATACCTCTTGCTCTATGTCGACGACATTATCCTGACAGCATCCTCCACCGAGCTTCTTCAACAGATCACTTCTCGGTTGCGCACTGAGTTTGCTATCAAGGATTTGGGTCCCTTGCACTATTTCCTCGGCATTGAGGCAGTTTGCCGCACCGATGGGTTTTTCCTTCACCAACAGAAGTATGCTCACGAGTTACTCGAGCGGGCTGGCATGCTCAACTGTCATCCTGTTGCAACTCCTTTGATACGAAGGCGAAGCTCTCGGCACTTGATGGTACCCCAGCTTCGGATGCTCCCTTTTACCGCTCCATTGTCGGTGCTCTTCAGTACTTGACGCTTACCAGGCCAGACTTGCAGTACGTTGTTCAGCAGGTGTGTCTCCACATGCATTCTCCTCGCGATTCTCATTGGACACTGGTGAAACGGATCCTTCGCTACATTCGTGACACCATGGCTCATGGTCTGACCTTGACGGCGTCTCCTTCTGACATGGTGGCATATTTCGATGCTGATTGGGCAGGCTGTCCTGACACACGGCGTTCTACATCCGGTTATTGTGTCTACCTCGGTCATTCCCTCATATCGTGGTTGTCTAAACGACAACCCACGGTATCGCGCTCCAGCGCAGAGCCAGAATATCAGGCCATAGCCAATGCTGTCGCCGAGTGCTCCTGGCTTTGACAGCTGCTTCAGGAGCTCCATCACGACGTCTCCCAGGCCACGGTGGTATATTGTGACAATGTATCCGCCGTGTATCTCTCCGCCAACCCCGTTCATCATCGCCAGACGAAGCACATCGAGCTTGATATTCACTTTGTGCGCGAACAGGTAGCTCTTGGCCGTGTTCGAGTTCTTCATGTTCCGACGGCACAACAGTTCGCCGATGTGATGACCAAGGGATTGCCTACTTCTACTTTTGAGGAGTTTCGGTCCAGTCTCTGTGTCTCCAACGACGCTTCGACTGCGCGGGGGGGGGGGGAGAGGGGGGGTGTTGAATATATGTGCATAGTATTTCTTGTACTCCAAGCCCATCTCTTATTCCTTGTATAGATTGAGGTTGAGGCCCACCTTGTACATCATATATACGTGCACGTTGCACCCGATCAATATATCGTGAGTTGCATTGCCTAAACCTAGTTTCCTACACTTTCACATAATTTCTGGGAATCTTGAAAGATGCATATGGATTGTGTGGTAAATTCGTTGGAAGTCATGTTGTGAAAGAATATCCTTTTGACAGTCAAGCTTTAATCCTTTTCAGAACAACGGGATAAGTAAAACTTGCATACAAAGTTAAGACAGAAAATTAAAACACATGTTCACGATCTACGGACATATTTGGAATATGGGGATGCACTAGTGCAAACTTAATGACCAAGGATATAATAGTGCAAATTTAAGCGAATGCTAATAAAGAAAATGAAGTCTTGTGAGTAAATTCACATTGAGAAGTTTAATATGTAGGAGACGCTTGCTCGTTAATCTTATCAGACGACGCTTGCTCGCCAACAGATGTGCTTGATCCAAGCATTAGTCGGGGTAAAAGGGAAATACAATGACGGTTAACAAATTGGGAGGAAGAGGGGAAAGGAAGGTAGAATGAATATCAGACATGTTAACTTGCATAGAATGGACATCAGACAACTAAGAAGGAAGAAGGATCATGCTAGCGGGTGGAAAATACCATTTGCTAGGGGTAAGGCTACCAAAAAAAACACTAATAAATGGGTCGCATGTGAGCTGTGGGGATTTAACAAATTAAAATTGGATAGCTTTTTGTGAGGCCCCTTCTGAAAGTTGAGTGTGGATAATTGGCAATTGGCCATAGATACGTATGCAGGGTTTATCTTTTGAGACCGATGAGCTTTGCTAAAGCTTGTTGTTGCCCATTTCCTCCATTTCGCTTATTTTCTCTCTTCTTTCCTTCATCTTGCTTCTCTCACAAATTCGATAAAAAAAACTAGAATAAATGTTAAAATTTTAGCACAAACTTTCACAAGTTTGAACTAGACCATCTTTGATTTTAGACATCCTGAAACTGATGGATGAGCTTCGGGAGAAGGGAATATCAACTCTCATCGATTGAGCATTTGCACTGTGATCATACAACCTTATTATGAAAAATTCAGTCACATGTTTCAGCTGAATTCGACACCCAGCTTCTTAACTTGAGCTCTACACTACATAAATTTCAACTTTGGGAAATCTGGAACGCAAGATTCCGCTCATATAAAAGATGTGAAACTTCAACAGGGAAAAAAAAACTAGATCGCCACACCTGCTTCCTAATCCTACTACCGCTATGAACACATGTTCTTTTTACCATGTTTTCGAAGACCCACTTAATTCTTGGAAATCATGCTATTCCATCTCTGTTGGAAAATCCAAACAGGCTCTCAAAAGGAACATGGTCAAAGCAAATCAATCAGTTCTACTTAATCAGTCATCATTCCAAAATTTTGATTTTTTGGGGGGGTGTTACAGCTACTGTGTTTTCCTACTTCGAATACATGTGTGTGTGCCTATCGCCGTTGGAAATTGAGCTTTGAGATGCTGTAACCGAAGAGGAGAGCAAAAACAACGGGGAACAACGCCAGAACCACGGCTGCCAGCGGCAGCAGGTCGCGTCGAAAACCATAGTAGTCCTTCACGAATGTTGCTACGGATTTGGTCTCTCCAAACACGACTATCATCTTGTCGTTGTAATCCCCGAACTGTGTGGTGAAGAAGACATTGAGTGACCATGACATTGGGGAGATGTAGTAGAGCCATATCCACCATCTCGGTATTTGCTGCCATATGTTCATGAATCGTTTGTAAGCACCATACTTTTTTATCTCTAATGGTAATCATATGCGTATATATGTGTGTATATATATTGAAATGGCTTCACTTACCGGCGAAGGCATGAGGAAGCCGGAGATGAGGTTTTGTAGGCCGTGGCACACAGATGTAAGTATGAATGCAAGTTGGATGTTAGGGGTGAGCGACACCATCATCATTCCCAGGTAGACGAAGTAGAGCAGCGTGCACGACATGGTGTACATGAACCAGAAGAATTTCGCCGCTGTCCACGCATACCCTATCATCGGATATGCTATCAACATGAACATCACTACCTGCACCAGCATACCCTATCATCTCCATGGCAACCTATAAATCCCAAAATGATAGTAAGTCAATGTCCGCACATATATAGCAGTAGCATAATCTATCTGAAAGATCTTCATGCGATTAACAGTACCTGCGCAAAAGAGTAGGCCCAAGGAGAGTACATCCCTGCAAACCTCTCCCTGTACACGACGGAGCGCTCGATGGAGACAAATGGCATCGCTGCCTGACAAATGTTGGTGCCGGTGAACAGAGTGACCCCAAACATGCACCCCAATATGGTGAAGAGGCCTCGCTGGTCGTTTCTACCCTCAAACAAATCAAGCAGCCTCAATCATATGCTGCCACACCATATATATGCATGTTTTAAGAATTAAGGTACATGCATAATTAAGAGATGGTTTACATACATGTGGTTGATGTTGCCTCGCTGCCAGAACAATGCGCCGAAGAAAACGCAGAAGCCTAACATGGACACCAATCGCACCATGTTGTAGGAAGGGGTTCTCCAATATGACAAGCACTGCTTCCAGAGACAAGCTTTGAATTGCTCCCGAAACTTCTGCGGAAACTGTGTCGGGAAATGGAGGTCACTCGTGCCTGGCACCGGTACGCTCAGGCGCTTTACCAGCATGTCCTTGTCCCTTCGATCACCGAATTTACATTTAGCACAAATATTCTGTTAAGATTAGTTTAAGGGCTGAATGAGAGCTCGGTTAAGCATGGTATGGCAACCCATGCTTATGCTCTGTTCTGATCAAAACTAATTTTGTTTTTCTTAGATATTTTGGAAGGCTGGAAGCGCAATTCTTATATCATGTAATGATTATAATTCAGATGTTAAGGCACCATTGCTAACTGATCCGGTTCGTTGAAACTTACTTGCACATTGACGATGCCCTGTACATTTGCACAAAATCTGCTCCCACTTGAGCTTCCATAGATTTAGAAGTAACTTCTAGCATCCATGTTGATGGGTTGTAGTTGTCCTTGATCCTGGGTATTGCAGGTATTGCCTAGAAGAATAGAAAAAAAAATCACCAGTTTGTATAGCACAGCAACCGGGGAGAAAAGTCAGGCGGTAGACAGGTGGTGAACTGAGTATAGCCTCCTCTGATCAAAACAGAGTGCAATTAGGATTAATATAGCCCACCCCCTTCATGTGGTACGTAGAATGCGAATTATGAGGGATAGATAATGGGTTCATAATAAGACATAACTTCTGAATTTTCTATGCAAAAAACATAACTTTTGAAAATACAGTAAAAGATGGAGACAAAATATTTTTAGGTTTGTTTACTGTAAATCATAGATTTAAACTGACCTATATCACATACAAATGCATGATATACAGTTACAGAGCATACATGCATTTATTTAGTCGTTTCGTGCAAGGATGAGTTAAAAATTACTAATTACCTGGAAATATTGGATGACCTCACAAGAATGGTGTCCAATTGGCCCAGCATAGATCAACTCTCCACCTCTTCTCATGAGCATCAACTACATTTATGTGGCGAGATAATTAGTAAATATGGTACTTCACTTCTAAATAAATTATTTTGGTTGATGAATCTATGATCAATAATGTACACAAAATTACATGGAGCTAGGGTTTACAGTTTAGTTGAATTGCCCGACAATTAAACATTAGAAAATACACACATGTATATTTGAAAGTAGAGCTTTCCCTTTGATTTTTTTTTTTAGAAAATGAGGAATACCTCCGGCCTCTGCATCAAAAAGATGCATGCGGCCCCTAAGTGTGTATTCATAACTCTAATACTACTACTTGTAAATAAGTGTTGTAGATATTTTTCTCTGTTTTTCCAACTAATCTGGGAATTTTCTACCCCATGAACGAACATGTCAGCACATTTTAACATCATGTTTGTTAATAATACAACAGAGGTTCTGTGGCATTCATATCGAAAATTCAGAAAATTTACTGTTAGCTTCTCAAAAAATTAGTCGAGGCACTCTGTTTTGGACTTAATTTGGGGTTCTGTCAGTTCTAGTGGATAAAGTGCCAATGGTTCCATCTGAGGTAGTAGCATGCAATTTGCTCCTTGTCCGATGGTTAATTCTGTGACCTGGCTTCATAATTTCAGGCTGAGGTAGCAACACTTAATTAATTCATGTTTGATCGAATCAAAACTTATTTTTGACATACTTATCCAATATAATAAATTTATAAATATATATTACATTTTTACACCTTAAAATTCATTACTTAATACACTATGTCTTGGTGCCTAGAGAGAAAATCTTGGAGAAGGTCAGGAGGCTATATATGTAAAGTAATTACCTCATCAAATGCCTCAAATATATCGATACTTGGTTGGTGAATGGTGCACACGACGGTTCGGCCTGTGTCTGCAACATTCTTGACTGCACGCATGACAATAGCAGCTGCCCTTGCATCCAAGCCTGATGTCGGCTCATCCATGAATATGATTGAAGGGTTAGACACAAGCTCCACTGCTATAGTGAGCCGTTTCCGTTGCTCTGTCGACAGTCCATTTACCCCTGGTATTCCAACCAAAGAATCTCTAATTTCATCCAACTCAATTGTTTCAAGAACTTCATTGACAAATTCCTGCAAGGGAAAAGGGAATATGGATGAGCTCAGAGTTTCATATCTCAACTATTTCTGGTGGATAGGATACTAGTATGCAAACCCTGCATACTACTCCCTCCGTCCCGTAATATCAGAGCGTTTTTTTGAGAGCGGCGTTTCGGCTCTCGGGTGCATCTGCACTCGCGCTCACGAAAAAAATCAAAACAAATACAAGAAAACTTCAAAAAATTCCAATTTTTTTTGTGTGGTACATATTTTGATGCGTGAGGTCCGCTCCAAATTTCAACTTATTTGGTCATCTGAGCAGCTCTCAGCAAAAAAGACAAATCGGGGTCTGAAAAAAAGGTTTACTGTTCACCAATTTTTTTGACCCGATTTGTCTTTTTTGCCGAGAGCTGCTCGGATGTCCAAATAAGTTGAAATTTGGAGCGGACCTCACGCATCAAAATATGTACCACACAAAAAAAATTGGAATTTTTTGAATTTTTATAGTATTTGTTTTTATTTTTTTCGTCAGCGGGTGCAGATGAGCCTGGGCTCAGAAATGGGATTTCGCGTTTTTTACACTATACTAGTGTAAAAAACGCTCTTATATTACGGGACGGAGGGAGTACTTTCTTTCCATATATATTTCTATATTTGTAGCTTATGTTTCGTTCCAGAAACAAATATAGCTCACATTTCTTGCTTCTGAATCAGTTTCTGGTGGAAGGCGCAACCAGGCTGAATATGCGACTGATTCGCCAACTGTGATTTGTGGGGAATGAACATCAGTCTGTTCACAGTAGCCTGATATCCTAGCAAAAGTTTGCTGAATTTTGGGATAACCTCCTATTCTTATATCCCCTTCAATAACACCGCCTGTTTTCCTTCCAGCAAGAACATCAAGGAGTGTTGTTTTCCCCGCTCCAGTAACCCCCATGAGCGCCGAGAGAACCCCTGGCTGAAATGCTCCTGTAATGTTGTGGAGTAGTTGCAGTTTCCTTTCCATGTAACCATGCTCCCTCAATACTTAGTTATTAGTTGTCAGCCCTTGCTATGGCTCTAATTAAGCTCTCCGGTCATGTGTTCATAGATGTCCGAGCTGCATGAGAATTACCGCGGGGGTGTCTACATAGTAGTTGACATCCTGGAAAGATATTGTAAGGGGTGTGAAAGGCAATACCATCCTCCCTGCTGCACAAGATTTAATATCGATAAGTCAAATCTTGATTATATTCCACCGACAGTGTGAGTTGTGTTTAGTTGCATCGTGTAAAATTCAACTAACCAGTGCTATTGGGTATCCATGAAGTATCTGCAGGTAACTGAGGCCTCCCATTTCCCGTATCCTTATCTTGGTTTCTTCCACCAAATGCGGTAATCTTATTGCAAGAGATAATAGCACGAGAAGATGCTGGAACCGAGAGGCTCAGAGGAGATTAGAACAGATGGCATATCTAACAATAACAAACAGTGTGTTGTTCTGAATTTGAAGTATTTTTTTTCTATTTCCGATGTTATTTTTTTCCAGCATATGCTTGATAGAGTTCACATTACTGTTAGGAAGAAAGTATTTAACTTATTTAGCTAGTTATCTTAATGTAATTTAACCCATGTCGCACTTACGGTTTTTAATGGTCAAGCCGATGGCAAAGCCTACGTTGAACAACAAAGTAAACCCAATCAATGCTCCAATTGAGATCCAGTAGAAGTAGCTGGGGAAGTCTAGACCTCGAGCCATTAGTATCCTCCTTCCGAGTGTTACGCCAGATACTGTGATCTATAAACGCAGGAACTTTAGTATCGTTTGACATTGCATTTTTTGCAATAATTGTATTTCGTATGCCAAAGTGTACCTCTGACCATCTTGGTGCCAAAAACTCATTTCCAGTTAAGCCTATCTCCGCGTAAGACAATGGAGATAACCAAAATCCCCATTTTAGCCAATTAGGCAGAAATGCTGTAGCGATATGGCACTAAAAATGTTAACGGTGCTTGTTTAATAGTCAAGCACGACATGCGTTTGCAAGAAATTATGGCTCATCACCTATAAGCAATATGAAATGTGAAAATAAGGGAGTGTCTTACAGCGTGGAATGAAGAAACCCCCAAACAGAAGGGTGACTAGAAATGCGAGAGTACCACCGACAGAACCAGCCACCATTGTTTGACAGTATGAGGCGACACAACGGAACATTGATATTGTTACTGTGTGCATCAGGAAGAGGACGAGGAGCTGACGGAAAAACCTAAACACAAGAATCGTGGATGTGTTAACACAGAGTAAGGATTGCATCTGAAAACCTAGGTTTTGTGGAAATAATAAAGGAGAAGTAAATATAGTTTTAGGTAAGGGAAATTTATGTTTGGCTTCAGTACACCAGATCACTGCAATACCAGTATAAACGGTGCTTTTACTTCGGGTTTTTTTCATTTGCAGGTTTTGTTTTTCACTTGGGTGATTATACTCCACATCTGAATGACTCATAATGTGATATATAATTCCTGAATGATGACAGAAAATTTCGCTGTGGTTAAATTAGTGCTTCCTTCCCACCAACTAACTAGTTTGTACAACGGAATGATGACTTTACCTGGATGCTTCTGGGGTATAGCCAATCAAGTAGTAGGATATCGATGTCAAAGCTACCGACCCAACTAAAGAAAATGGAATCTTTAGGATAAAAGATGGTATTGCATAAGCCCATGCAGGATAGAAGTAGTTGTCTCTATGTTTGTAGAAGACCGGCAGTCTTTCGATTGCCATGGCCATGTCAGGGAATCCATTCACTATCAGCAGCAGGAGCGCATAGAAGAGCGAACCCATATAATAGTTGGCATGAATTCTGTCAGCACCCATACGTGTCCGCAGAAATACTGTCCCAGTAATAAGACCAAATAGCCCAAGCTGCAGCGAAAACATGTAGTATGCTAGTTAACACACATGAGCTTCATCACACCACATTACTTCTAGTTTCTGCTATATTTCTATCCCTAACTAATACTCCCTCGGTCCCAAATTAGTTATCTTAGATTTGTCTAAATACAGATATATCTAGAGTTCTAGACACGTTTAAGTGTTACATACATCTGTATTTGAGAGTGACAAATCTAATACAAGTAATTTGGGATGGAGGTAATACTAAACATGGTGCATACAGACTAGAACTCGATTTAGACTCACTCATAAACACCTAGCATGTGACATTCGAGATAGCGCTGTAAAACTAGGCACAAATCTCCATGCATCAATCACAATATTTTTTTCTAAACGATAGCTCCGACTTGCTTACCTGAGCGGCTTTTGTTACATGGATGAAGGCATTCCTTTCCATAAGAAGGAGCTCGCGCGCAAAACATGCCTTGAGGAGATCCCACTTGGATAATGAGTAGATACTGAAGGACAGGGCATTCTTATGTCCTTTTGATTCGTCATACAGCTTTGAAAGCTCCTCAGCAAGATTCTGACCACTTTGAGATGCTTTAAACTTATCGCAGAATTGGTCAACTGTAACAAAATTATATCTTTCTTTGGCGCGGCTCCAGTATTGCTGTTGATCTTTTCTTGACAAGACCTATGTATACATAAGTTTTTATGAGTGGACTACCTCTTGAAGGCAAATTAGTATTTTGCTAAATTAGTATTTTAGCAAAATCTCTGGTGCTGGTTGGCAAATTAGTATTTTGCTAAATACCTCTTGAAGGAAGTCGGCACTTCCTTTTCTTTTGGGGCACTTAAAGCCACATGATTCAAAGAAACTCATAATGCTGCTCTTAGGGCCATGGTATACGATTTGTCCTTCAGCCATCAAGATAATGTCGTCAAAAAGTTCGTAGGTCTCTGGTGCTGGTTGAAGGAGGGAGACCAGTATGGTAAACTCTGATATATGAGCTAGCTGTTGGAGGCAAGAAACAACTTGGAAGGTGGTAGAACTGTCCAGCCCAGTTGATATTTCATCCATGAAGAGCACTTTTGATGGTCCTACTATCATCTCTCCTGCTTGTAAGACATTTTTTACATGTGAAAAAAAATTAAGCATCCAGCAACGAATTATTTTATTTTATTTATCCTATATTCACCAAAAATAAGGATGGGGTTACATAAATTGAATATATCACATTACTAACTACAATCTACTCCCTCCGTTCCATAATATAAGACGTTTTTTGACACATTTTTTGACACGGTGTCGTGTCAAAAAACGTCTTACATTATGGGACGGAGGGAGTAAAACAGAGGAGAAAATCATGCTAAGTTAATTCATCCACTAGGGTGGCTTGCGTGTTTTCATCACAACATAAATTTCTGGTTTACTGTACCCTGTTTTTAGCTTTGATGTGCCAAGATTTTCTTATTGGTTCATGGTAATAACATAGTATAGAAAACATCGACGAAATCAATTGGGCACCAGAAACGAGGCGTGTACCTTCCAATGTACACTTAATGAATTTTTTAGTGAATAAAATGCACAATTATTTACTTATTTATCTTGCAAAAATATCCTTACAAGATAACAGTTGATATAATAAAACCATCCTGAAAATGCCATATGTATTGTGAATTCACCTGTGGTTAGTCTTTTCTTCTCACCGCCAGAAATACCTCTTCTCATGGCATCTCCGACTAGTACATCAGCACATGTTTCAAGTCCCATTATCTGCAAGGTAAGAATAGATTATGCACAGCCAAACATCGTACTCTGGAACCAGTGGATTCTTCTCTGAACATTGTTTACCTTCAAAATGTAGTCTGTTTGCATGCTTCTTTCCAGACCTTCAACAGATATTGCCTATAAAAAAAAAGCGTATACCAGTTGTAACTGTTGCAGCTAAAGTGAAATTTGGATGTATATTCATTATATGATATTTTTTTGTAAGAATCAACATGAAAATTTATGTTAGCACTTGGCAGAAAAGATGGTGTTTCCAGTTTTGATTCAACATTATCAGAGAAAGTGTTTCAATCAGCACACACCTTCATGTAAGTGTCTATGTTGGGGTCAGGGGTGATCCCGGCCTCCTTCTCCCTTCTAATGACCTCCTTCATGATTTCTATTTTGTACAAGAAAGGGTTCCAATCAGCACACACCTTCATGTAATTAAGTGTCTATATACGTTCATTCAATAGAATGGGTAAATGATATTTCTACATATATATCAATGTCCTCATGACTTTTGGGCATTTGCTTCGATTACTAGTTAGCAGCCTGATGTCCCACCAAAAGCCTAAAACTCATTTTAACCAGGTCCCACAACAAAACAAAAAATGGTTAGCTATTATATTTCAGCAAATCAATGTCCTCATGACTTTTGGACATTTGCTTCGATTAGTTAGTAGCCTGATGTCGATACAAAACTCTTATGTCGACCAGGTCCCAAAAGAAAACAAAAAATGGTTGAGTACCTGCTCTGCTGCCAACTCCCTGAAATCTTGCAGAGAAGTCGAGCGTCTCCCTGACGGTCATCTCAGGGACATGAAGATCATACTGGCCAATGTAAGCCGCCGTCTTCTCCGGAACGAAATCTTGCAGCTTGACACCATTGTATTCAATTTCTCCTGACACCTTGAGATCTTTGTTGAGCTTTCCAGCAAGTGCCAGCAGAAGGGTGGTTTTGCCACAGCCCGGGGGTCCAAGGAGAAGGGTCATCCTGCATGCATTGCACACACAGATTGGGATGCCATCGATCATGTGCATATATACTGTACTGAAATACTGAATTACTGATGAACCTTGATTACCTGGAAGGTTTTAGGACGCCGGTGACATCTTTGAGGACGTTGATCCTTTCTCGGCCACGGTTGAGCCCCAGCATGGCGGTGAGCAGCTGCGGGTCGCAATGGCGGCATTTGAGCGAACAATTGGCGAGTGGCAGTAGGGAAGAGAAGAGCGAAGGAATCACGTACGGAGAGGCCGGAGACGGCGGAGTTGAGGAGCGTGGGGAGCGGCTTGCCGCGGACGAGCTGGCAGTCGGCGTCGACGCGCACGCCCCGCCACCGCACCTCCACCGTCGGCTGCCGCACGCCCACCCTCTCCATCCTGCGGCGCTGCCGCCGGAGCAGCCGGAGGTCGTCGCCGTGGACGTCGTCGGCGACGAGGGCGTGCACCGGCCCGCGCCGCCCGGCCGCCCCCAGCCGCCGCACGTCCACCACCGGCCCCGCGGCGTCCCGGGCGCTTGGAGGCCGCTCGGTGGCCGCACATTTCAGCTCGGCCTCTTCTTGTTGCTCCTCGCCTGTCATCACCTCCTAGCTAGTAGCAACGAACCTCGACGAGCTCAGTTCCCTCCCTCCCTCCTTCCCACCATTAATAGTTGGTCTGATTAATCTTCTGACTATCTGAACGTGCGTAGCGGGTGCTAACGACGTTGAAACTTTGATTGGAATTGACGCAGTACGCACGCATCATGCCATGTGCTTCGCTTGTCAAAAACTAAGTTAAAATCACGATCCAAGCCAGCTACTCCTACTAGCTATTGACCGACTGACTGACTGACTGAGTAGAAGAAGAACTCATTCCACGCCAGCGTCCAAAGCAAGTGTTGATATGAAACCAGGAAATTCCAGATCGATCGAGTCGCGCGCGTCCGTCCTATATAGTCTCTTGGAATATTGTTAGCCCGGACTCGATCCCTCCCGTGGCATGTACAGAACGTATAGACTTCAAGTTGGCCATCCACTTGGTTTTAAATGGGTATATGCATATATATCATGTACTGTCTGTAAGGAAACCCGCAATAAAACCCGCTTCGTGTGCAAGATGCGGGCTCAGTTTTGTCCTTGAGTTGGTTTTTTTTTTTTTTAAATAACTTTTAATCCATTCATCAAACATTATAGCACTACAGAGAACCCGAAAAGTAACAAAAATTACGTCACCTAGCGACGACTACTGAAGCGAGTCAAAGACGCAACCCTTATTGTAGTAGACAGTCAGGAAGTCGTTGTGTTAAAATCCCAACAACCCGCACGTCCAGAACGCAGTTGACACCCGCAACCCTTATTGTAGTAGACAGTCAGGAAGTCGTTGTGTTAAAATCCCAACAACCCGCACGTCCAGAACGCAGTTGCCACCCGCACGTCTTGATATCCTGACTAACAGCGTGCCCGTGTTAACCGTACAGGCCGCAGCCTGACCTATTCGTTTATTTGTTTTCTCTCGGAAACACGGACAGAGAAAAATATATAACCTAAGCCAACGAACCAACGAACCTAGGGCGAACCAACCTGTGGTCGGATGGTTAGAGGGACTGTGGTATTCTCAGCCCACCAGGGTTCAAATCCTGCTGCTCGCATTTATTTCTGAATTTATTTCAGGATTTCCGGCGATGTGCATTCAGTGGGAGGAGACGTTCCCGTCGACGACGAGGCGCCTATGGTGACTTCGTAAATTTCAAGATGATATGCCGGCTCAGTCTCTCGGAGGTGCTCATAGGGGTAGGGTGTGCGTGTGTGCCTTCATAGGGGTGAGTGTATGCACGTGTATATGAGTGCTTGCATCTGTATTGTGTTCAAAAAAAAAAGAACCAACGAACCTAGGCTTTGCCTATATCCTATAGAGAGAAGTTAGGATATAGAAGTGGGGTGGGTGGAGTTGATATCATGTACTCCCTCCGTCTCAAAATAAATGTCGACATTTATTTTGGGACGGAGGGAGTAATATGTAACACCAACGTGGAGGGGTTCTTTTTCCCATCTCCTTCTTTAATATAAAGTATGCACACTCATGCGTATTTGAGGAAAAAAAACTTGCCAAATCTTACGTTTCCCCTTTTTGTCATATCTTCCATGCTTGCTCAACGTTTCAATCGGTTGTCTTTTCTCCAGTAAACAAAAATAATGCATGGATGAAGCTTTTTTTTTTTTCACCGATCGTTTTTCAGTAACTTCTGTGTAAAAAGCGTCAAAACTTATGTACTACAGGGCTGATAACTTAAGTACCTTTGTGTCTAATAAGTTTTGATCCAAAAAAAAATTCGTCAAAACATAGCAACACACAATCTGGTTTCAAAGGTCTCGCCGCGATGAATTTAATGATAAACATTACGAACTTTTGAAATGGGGAGAATATAGGATGATATCGGCCTTTTGTGATCCATTGCACGCATGTGATGAAGGTGGGGAGAAGCTCCCCACCTCTAATCTCTTCAAATGATTGAAGTTAATTTTGTTTCACAGTCTATGATCCGTAGCCTTTCGTACTTTTCACATGCATGAGCTATCTTAGAAAATCCCGAGAGTCAGTGTTGCCTCGGCAACTCCTTTGCTTGCAAGAGGAGACCTTGCTCGTCTCTGATTTGCAGGGTCGAATTGGACTGTTGAATCTATGTGAAAGTTCAAGTTCTTACTGAAACTGCGTTTGGATCATGCAGAGTGTATTCTTACATATTTGAAGCAAGGAGAGATTTCACATGATTTGTTGGGTCAAAGAAATATGACCCAGCCTAGGATCACAAATGTTTCGGCCTGGAGGCGCAAAATTGTCGTGCGCCGGCCTATTAGTGTTACTCCACCATGTTGAGACTTTCTATTCCGTGTGTTACCACTTACAAGCAAACGCGCAGCTCAGCTCACCAGGTTATTTTATTTCTTTCATGAAAAATAAATGTTCTTATTCACAGGTTATTTAATGTTAGTAAGTTTGAAAACAGGGGGAGGTCATATTGTGGAAAATGAAAAATTGAACATGTTCGGACATAAATGTTCATCATGCAACCGAATAAAATTATAACACATTTTTAAAACGTTCATCATGTACTTAATTGCATGAACATCTTAAAAATATTCACCATGTATTTTTAAAATGTTCAGTATGTATTAAAATATGTTCACAAGTTATAAAAAAATTGTGCATGAATTTTAAAATGTGTTCCTGAATAGTTTAAAAACGTTGATGGATTTTTTTTAAGGTGGAAATTCAGAAGAAAATCAAGAAAAAATATATGAAAAAATAGGAAAACCTAGAAAGAAGAAACCATAAGAATCACCAGAGGAAAAAGAAAATCACAAAAACCACTTTGACAGCAAATGGGCCGACCCAAATCCACGCAACCCTACCCGTGGATCGTCGTTCCAGTCGTTCCATGCAGCCTGCACGGAATAGGATTAACTGATCCCAGAATAATAATAAAGGATTCGCCCACCATGTCACCATGTACCACCATTCCAAGTTTCGACGGTCAGTATTCCAATCAGTTTTATGTTTATGGTTCAGTGACCAATGGTTTCAAAAGTGGTCATCAAATGTTGTTGTACTTGAAATTTACAGAGCAAGTTGGCTTGTATTTATTGCTTGCCGACGATTGCAAGAACGGAAAAAAGTTTCCCAATACCCCTGTGTTCTTCCATCTTTACATTGATGTGATACATCCAAAATTACCTCCCGTTTTATAGAAGAGGCTCAACAAGGCTCACTTTATTTTTTGACTTGTTTGAATCACCACTAGGTTTCTTCAGAATTCTGGTAGGCTGTTGCCCTGGCTGGCCCTGTCCCTGTGCACCCTGAAGGAAATGCAAAAGAGATTGAAAATCTAAGGAACTTCCACCAGAAATTCATGGAAGTACAGACAAAACTGTTATTAGGAGGACGCGAATTTTTGGGACATGGTGGCACGCGATGCCGTTATCCTGGCCGTCTGCATGCGCATCACGATTACTAATTAATATAGGGCTTTTTGCAATACGTTGGCAGTAACTCAATGATACATAGGAATATACAGCCATGAGTGGGCCATGAAGCTTTAAATTCGTATGATACAACTTTGTCTGGTAGTTGAGTTCTGGCACTCCAGTACATTCGCAGATGTGTTGAATTTAAATCACTGCTGGGTGACTTGATTGCATGCATGTCATAGTCATTTACTTTGGACGGTCTTTGCAGCGAATTAAACACATCATGTACTAGTTAATGGGGTGTGTGTGGGTGGGCGGCGCGGGGGGTACATATTTTAAACACATATTGGATGGACACTTATTCTTCAGGGCAAGAAGAACTAGTAGCAAAAGATTTATCTGACATCAGATTGGCTGCCATATTGGTTCCGAACTTGTTCTGCTAGCAGGAGTTAATTCTGAACTTGAGATATTACTGCCCATGAGTTGATTAGAACGGTGCTGAATCTTATCATCAGATTGGCTGGAGACTAACTCTCCCGAAGCAGGTTCCAAATAGTCAGTGCTGCTCGATCTACTGTTGAGATTTCATTAGCAACAACATTATAATAATATCAAGGTTCCATGAACCAAAGCAACGTCTTTTAGTTTTCTTTGCATGGCTTGCCAACTGAATCGCACTAATATTTTCTTCAACTGGTGCACGCTCAGCTAATCCTTTCGGACATGTTTGAAAGATAGTATTTGTATTGCATTGTAAAGGGTTCCAAACAAATCCATTTAAAAAATATAATAAGGAGGATCGCCACAGAAAGGAAACATGGAAAACAATACTTGAGGATATAGAGGATCCACATGAACCTCAACTTATGGTGACTCCTGCCAGTAGAGCAACCACATTGCCATGGGTGTCCCTGGAGGAGCTGAAGAATCGATGTAGGATATATTGATGAACACTTGAATGACATTAGGACATGAACATAAAATACTGGTGCTGGAGGAGCTGATGGACATAAAATACAGGTGCTACGACGGAGAGGATCGACAGAGAGGAAGAGAAGACGATGAATATGAACTGCTCTTAGACAGGCATTGAGTGACACATGAACATCAAAGCTGAGAGAGAGAGAGAGAAGGAGAGAGAGAGAGAGATGGATAGCAATAAAGCAACAATGCATTATCTCCAAAAAAACAAAAACAAAACTCTGCATCTTCATGTATGTGTTCTGGCTAGCTATAACATGAACTGAAAACAAGAACTAGAGAAGCAGGAGAGTGAGAGAGGAGCTACGCAATGGAGTACAAAATGCATGCGAAGGTGCTGGTTGCTACTGGATGTATGCTGAAATAAATAAGAGATTAACTCCTCTAATCAATTGCATGGGACAAGTGTAGTTATTGTGTGGTGGGGCGTGTTCACTTATTGATTGTGGAATACTGAAACTATACCACGTTCACAGAGTGCGTAGAAATCGCTATACATGCTCGTCCTACAAAAATTGCACGAATCACGTGGGAACGGGCGGGCATGATAACGACCTTGCGTGGCTGCATGTCCACTCATGATTTATCGCAACAATAATCTTCAAAACAAGACAAAAAAGGCTACGCCACTGTTAATACAGATTGAACTAAAAGCAGCATCTTCAGCAAAGATGATACAGCAGCACGGGTTTGGGTGAGACTGAATTCTAAACAACATTGGGCAAGTCTATCTTCGTAATTAAGAGAGAGTGAACTGGACTGGCCTATGACTACGAGCCTCCACGTCTGGGATTTTATTACATCCGGTCTGGCAAGGCAAGAACGACAGCATTTGCTCGGAAGATCGCACTAGATCTAAGTAATAGGGTACACACATACTTCCTACTAAGCCTCTAGCTACAATTTAACAGTTGCAAAACAAGTTTACATAGGCGGTGGTTTTAAGATAATCATCAAAGCTCATAAACTTGCCAGAAGCCTATCATTGAAGTTTATGTTAAATGTTAAAGCCAGCTAATTCAATCGGAAGTTTGGGCATGTCAACGAAAAAGTCAAACTGAAGGACATTTTCTGTCTAAATCTTGTGAGCAGTTCCCTACTGGGCAAACAAACAACAGCGAAATCAAGATAACAAGATTTGTATTCATATCATACCTACCTCTCTATCCACAATTTATAGTATCATCTCTAACGATCAAAATTAGGAAAAATGACTCATACTCCAAATTTCAGGAGTCAAGAAATATTTGTGCTAGGATACATATCATGCAAGATATTCATGTATATATTGTTAATCAGCTTGCATCATAAATAAAAGTGGAAACTTACCTTTTGACTCAATAATTTTCGATAAGATGGAACCCTTGCAACTGCTGATGCAGCGACTGCAGCAGCCACTCGGATCCTGTGAGGGAGGGAATTAAGTTGCATACAGTATCACTTGGCAAAAGGTGAAGAATGCCAGGAGCAGGTAGCTCCTGGAAGGATGAGACATACCTTTGATGGACATCAACATATTCGTCCGTCTCATCAACTATCTCCTCCTGTAAACTCCAAAGTTAGAATGGTGAGGAACTCAAGAAGTTTGAATTGAATCAAAACTAAGAACTTAACAAATATGACACGTCCAGTTAAAAGCCAAGTCTTATAGCAACAAGGCTAGAGCTTTTCAGAAACAATCAAAACAAGCATGGCAATCTGATTATAGATCTGGTTAGAGGTGGTTATGTAGTACGTTGAGCAATTTATCACCTTAGCGTAGATATACAATTCCAAGTTTTTGAGAATAAAAATAAAACCTGACAATGTGAGTACATATGTGGTTAGAGATACTCATTTAGCACGCCATGTGTTGGGTAAATGGACGAAATAGATGAAGAGTATATGCATAGCAAAATCGATTTCCAAAAGTTTTTCCATTATCATGCAACACAATTAATTCCAGTATCACGACAGAGAAAGTTAAGAATGTTGGATGGAAAAAAGTAGAGAACATGGTTCATATTTACTTGTGTTACGTGCACAAGTTGGCCATATGCAGAAACGAAATGTCTACTTTACGAGTTCAAACATGATCATTTTTTCTTCAAATTTGCCAAAATGATTAAACTGAATTATATCAATTATCGCGACAACAGCGTATCTCTCTCCCTGAGAAACAAAACTTTGGTTGTTCAATGAACAATGTAGTTAAATTGGTGGTTGCAAGACAAAGGCTGAAATTTATGCACCTAACCTCTATTTTACAGTTTACTCCATATGTACTGTATTTTTCTGCTCCTAAACTTCAATTGCAGTCATCCACCATCCACCAGAAAAATGGCAGCACTACCTTCCAAAGAAGAGCAACTTAGTGTGTTTACAGTTTACCTGCAAGAGTTCTTCAAATACGTCTTCCAGTGTGATGATACCAATGACATTACCATTGTCCATATCCTCTGATAACTGAGCAAGTGCATTTGACGGTGTATCATTCGGTTGCATCGAGTGGGCTTTATTTCTATTAACCTGCATGTTCTGTTGTCTTTCGGTATCAACAATAATAGTATCCACCCTTTCATCAGTACTGGCTAGCAAGGGTGCAGTCAGTTGTGTTGCCCCAGCCGACTCCATACCGGGTTCAGTTTTATCATGAGGTGGTGCGTTCTTAGGCTTTGCCTTCACAACAGCAGCCATATGACTACCTCCTTTCTGAAACTCGTTCAGTATATCATACAAAGGCATGTCCGAAGGAACCCTGGGAGAGGTTAATATTTACCAATTGTATGTCAAAACAGTTTATACGATAGCACTACTACTAATATAGCAACACAGACACTTCAAAACTTCGAGCAATTGTATCACATTTTGAAAGACAAATGTTCCCCAACACATATTGAAATAGAATTGGGGTGTATACCTTGGGATCCTCCTAATGGAAATAGCACTAACTGGCGTCTCTATTTCAGCACGAACTGTCAATAGACTTTTCACCTAAATAAGTTTAAAATGGTTCTAAGTTAGTAAAGTACATAAAAAACATATCGCTGAGTAATACTCCATGGCATAATTTTTACCTACCAACAGGAGACCTATAACATTCCTAGGGTTTCCTGAATACACAGGTACACGGCTGTGGCCCCGGGCAAGAATTGTACCAATTGTTTCCCTGTAGATACAAGTAAGAAGGTTCACTGTAAATAACAATATGTAATAAGCATGTCAAAAGTTGCATAGTGTAGTCCTCTCAATATATACAATTCACATTTTTTTTACTAATTATACTATCTAGGTCAAACTTTAAAATGATTACATCACCGAAGTATAGATCCACAGATAGAAAAAATGCTAAGGGACTTCAATCAGGATCAATGGAATAGGCTTGCTAGAGGAACCAACAAAATCAGAAGCACAAAATGGCACAACCGGACAATTCAAACTGAGCATTGAAACCTTTCAACTGACGGACTTGACACTTCAACGAATCTAAAACTAACATGATTCAAAAAAAAAAAAAAAATCTGCCTTCAATAAGCATACACACACTGACCAAAATCCACAAAAGCATAACAGCTACCAAGTGTTTATAATCCCATAAAGTTTAGTTGGTGACAGTAAGCACCAACAAAATCAGAAGCATAAAATGGCACAACCGGACAATGCAAACTGCTCATTGTAACCTTTCAAATTTTGTTATCTACCATGAATAAGCATAAACACACTGACCAAAATCCACAAAAGCAGAACAGCAACCAAGTATTTATAATCATATAAAGTTCTAATTGGTGACAATCTGTTCGCCTCCACCTCTAGGATAAGGAACATATTTTGAGCAACGCTAACATAGTACATGTGTTTCTCCATAGAAACTCATGGGTACTTATCTAGCATGCGAAAAGCAAAGAATTAGGAAAAGGATAACAAGGTGCAACAAGAGAACCATTGGGTCAACGGTAATAAGGAACACCATTGAGATAATGGTCTACCAAATGGAAATGCATTTTTACCAATCCAACTTGGAGTCCACATCTAAAGAGAAAGTTGATTCAATAGGTGTCATAGCTTCTTCGGCAGTCTGTATACACAATAAAATGAGTTTTCAGCCAGTATCAACTATATAGAATTGAGTTCTGATTCGTGGTGAAGCACTACACTCTGAAACTGTAACCAAAATATTTGCTTCATAAATGAAACTGAGGCACCTAATCCTGAACTCAATACAAAGAAAAGAAAAAGCACACTATTGTTGACTGCTCAAGCCTTGCCACATATATTAAACTAGTTTTGATTAAGAACCATGCTTCTTAGCTGGAAGCCTCACGTGCAGGCATCATTGTTGGGGATATTATACATTGTTAAATGCTAACAACAGAACAGAAAAGATAATCATAGCTAAGTTTGCTTTCATCTCCCCCAAAAGCAAAATGAGGCAGCTACATCAAGAAACAATAAGAAGTCAAGCAACATCTAATTTTATGTCAATTACCAAGTTTATTTCAATTTTGGTTGCCAAGGGTGCCCCTTGATCAGTTTTTTTTCAAGTGGTAACAATGAGGTTGCTTGGTTTGGTGCCAAAAAATTGGCTTGACAATATTTAGGCAGGCCAAAATTTTGCATACCAATTGGTTTGGCACCAACTTACCTAGCCCACCTCTTAAAATTTGCCGATTTTGGGCAAGTTTTAGAGTTGTCAAATGTTAGTGTGGCAAAATGTTGGTCATCCATATTTCTGCCGCCAACCAAGTATGCCAAATATTTGTTAATTTTGCGAAGTTCCAGATATATGGTTTGAAAATCAGTTCAGGTCTCAAGTACGAAATTGTTGTAGGAATAGCTAATTCAACCTGGGATCCCGCCTGGTCCTACGTGGCAAATTGTCAAGGTCAAAGATACCACACCCCTGGGTAGCCTTCGTCATTTGTCAAGGACCGCTAGCCTAAATACCCCCCCCCCCCCCCCCCCCCGCCCCCCCGCCCCCTACACACACACCACCCCCCACTCAACAAGATTGCTAGTTTTGCCTGCAATAATGAGTTGTGTCTATAAAGCAAACAAGTCAAAATTAGGGGCGGATTATGGCAAACAATCTGGCTTAACAGTTAGACTTGTGGTGGTCAAGTTGGTGAACTAGACAAGTTTGGATTAGGAGGAGATTTTGGAAATATCCACAGCTTCCATAGTAGTCTCTGAATTGAAAACATGGTTTCCAATCCGAGTTTGCCTACATGTGATGCATACGTGAGTCATATTCGTGTTTGAGTCGTTCTCCTACTTTCCATGTATGAGTAAGTCTGCATGTCATATAGTTTGGTTGCTATAAATAAAGGGGAAGGTGAAAAACTAAAGGCCTGAAATTTTGTCAAAATTATTAATCATACTAAAGTTTATGCCTATGCGATACCAAAAGGAAACAATGATTTGCCCCATAGTTGATGTGCCTAAGAGAACTGGTCCTCCTTTAAATTGCTATTCTATCTTATGCCCCAAAATTGATCTCCCAATACATAATTGTTTTTGCTGGAAACTGTAGGGGAAGCCCCGAGAGATTCTTTTATGAAAACAAATAAATATGTACAAGTAGGCTATGCAAGACAGGGGGCATATATACGGGGAGGGAAAGAGGGGAGGAGAACAAGAAGAATGTAAAAGCGTATGTGCAAGGTGATCTAGGCCAGCGCATCAAGCGAGATGCAGAGGGGAGCAATTAGCTCCTTCGTTCTTGAAGAGAAAGAGCCAAGTGCCCAAACTGAGGTTGATATGTCAAAGATTATATAAACCCAAGCAAATTCTCAAAGTCACCTCAATTATGGGGCAAATCCTCAATTTCATCATAAAAAACAGGTTAGGGCCAAAACTATGAAGAGGTTGCACACCTTTTCAGTTAAGTCCAACGCCCCACTTATGATTGTAGTCTCATCATGGGTAAGCTCTCCACCCTTACCAGCCTGCCGTGAGAGAGACAATTAACTGTGAGATAACATTGTACAAGTGCATACTTCTTATAATGTTACATGTTAAAAGCATATTACCGCTTGGCTATGGATAGAAACAAGAGCTTTCAATTGAGCACGCCTGAAAAGCGCAGATTCATGCCCAAGAGCACAGTCTAGGAGCTGTCGTGCAATATAAAATGTCAACCACTTCAGTCACCAATACATAAATCATATCAAGGTTAAACTTTGAACAAAAATTAGAACAGAGAAGGCTACATACTATTCCATGTCAGTTTACTAAAAGGTTAAAAAAAAGATACTACATTAATCTCCAACATTTGTATTCGGTTACTGTACTGAGCTGTGTACATTAAGTGCAATTTTTCAATCACACATGAACCCTACATATTTTTTGTTTGAAGTAGAGCAAAAAGGTACACACAAATTGTGCATGGCTCTTAGCTATGGAAACCTTGATACAAGCTAGGCAGCTACAGCAAGGGGCATTCACTAAATATGCTTGGACACAAAGGTTAACTGTTGACGATCACTTTCCCAGAAGAAAATTAGCATCACCAAATTATAACAAGGATGGAATTTGGAAGGATTCATTTTTCTGACTGGAAACAAATGGCTGGAAATTGTAAGATACTCTTCAACCCACCAATACCACCCTACTTAGTAGAGAACCATAACTAGCAAGCACTACCTTCTAGTATTATTCTTTTGCACCACGCAGACATGGGCCATACCTACAATTTCTAGTAACTAAGTTTTTCTTTCTCGAGACATCCGGCAGCACTAGTTCAAGTCCCAACATACAACACCCAATAAATAAATAGAACTACATGTTCTTTCGTAAGATATTTAAAGTTTGTGTTAGCTCAGCATATACAAACCAACAAGGTTGCTGAAATGGAATGTAAAGCAACCATGGATATCTATGATAATCTGAATACCAGCTATGAGGCGCAGGGCTAAATAAGAAAAGAAACAAGAAACCACTCGCACGCATGTTACCAGAATCTCCTAATTAGAAAAGTGTAACCAAAATATCACTTCATGACCTTGTCCATAGACAATGGCACCAAAGAGCAGTGAGCCCAAGCCTCATAATAATAATCTAATTCATTGAAATTCAAAATCTAGGCCACTGGATAAGCTTCAAAGGATATTGATACAATATGAATTAAAACTTTTGTATTGAGTAATGTGACTATGCTGATTTACCTTCCCAATCGGGTAAGCAATAGGATAGGCAATGAACATGACGATGCGTACGAGCCAGACAAAGCTAGCACCCACTGCCAGCCCATACCTGGTACATATTGCTTGAGGTATAACCTGGTTGTCGAAATGTAATGATCAATCAGATAATCTGTGGGCCGGTAACAGAAAAATAAATGCTTGGACAAAAGATGCATTACCTCCCCAAAGGCAAGAACAAATGTTACTGACAATATAATAGCAAGAACAGGATTGAAAATCCTGTCAAGGAATATAGGGAGAGCCTGAAAAGGCCGCAAAGAAGTAAGCAGAAGAGCCACAGGTTAAAATAAAATAAAAACACGAGAGACGAATGGATTCTCTGTCTGCAAACAGCTCAACAATTCAGAAATGAAGTACGGGAAAAAAATACACATGCGTGTCAACTAAACTAGGAGAAAGTATCATGCATGAGGCGAGGAAAAGTTTGCAAATATTGATGTTGAAGATCCTTAGTGCAGAGCTGACCAAATATACCCACAGGACAAGCAAAGATACTGACATGAATGTTATGAAATAACTTAGCCGTTAGCACTATGGTTATGTTGAATTCTGGGAGTTTAATTGTCAGCTCATAGCCTCATACTATCTAGTTTACAATATCAGTCCTCTCTCATGCAAATATTGGCATTGCATGTCGTCCAGCTTGACATGATTAAGAAATTCAGACAAGTGTACACTCATATTAGCAACTTAATCACAAGTAACAGACCGAGCATATGCTTTTTTAACTCAATGAGTTAATTATATAGCATAACAATCCTAATAGAACTCTACAAGAAAATCCTCTTGCTTCAAAAACTAGAATAAGGGGCTCGGTAATATGCTACTTTAGCTACGCCTTTTTAGTACATTCTCAAGTAAATCATAGCTACGCCATTTTGGTACATTCCCAAGCAAATCACTTCAGAGTAAATTTATATTGGGCGCAAAGCATGATAATCGAAGCTTCATAAGGCACTAACACAGAACTAAAATCCCTTTTTTCTTCGAAAGAGCAAGCACTAAAAAGTACTACCTCTGTTTCTAAATATAAGACGTTTTGGCAGTTTAAATTGAACAGCCAAAACGTCTTATATTTGGGAACAGAGGTGGTATAATACATGCAAATACTGGCTCCCACATGTAGAATGGTCATATACCGGAAATCATGCGACGACGTGATTTAATAGAGACAAAAGTGAACAGGGTGTTCAAGGTCAATAACTTTTCGAGCACCTGAACTAGAAACTTAAAACGAAACTAGCATTGTTTCAGCCATATCCATGGGGTGCAAAGCTATGCAGTAAGCGACAGAGAATGCGACCAAAATTATGTATGTACCTCCATGGCGCAAGCATTACACAGCAGCAGAGTGACAAGAAGCTGGTGCTGCTTTTTGACAACCGGAAGGATCGCAGCTGCAGCAAACACAATGCATCATCAGTAACCTAAAACAGGAACAACTTCAGCAGAAAATGCCAATCAGGTAAAGGGGATGAGCCGTATTTATTTGCATCAATCGAACATAAGTAACGGTGCTGAAAAATGCAGCACTTAGCTAGTAACGGAGGTAGTAACAGTCAATAAGCGGCATCATTGCTACCACTAGAAATAACTTTTGTAAATCCTGGAAGATAGAGATGTGTAATATAATTACCTAAGACGACTGATGTTTTGTCCTAATGTGAGACTGAGGAATGGAAATTATGGAGTAGATAGACAACGGGAAGAGGAGGGTGTCTGGTCCAAATATTCAGCCGTAGGCCCCACCCGCGATATTTTGCGCCGCCGGGGAATTGACGCGGGCGGCTGACTACCATCTAATCCAACCCCTCTCCGGCGACGACCGGCCCAGCCCTTCTTGTGACGGAGCGGGAGCGGACAAAGGCGAGTGTTTGGGGATCTTACCGGCCTGAGCCTTCTCGGCGTCGGTGCCGCTGCGCATGAGGATCTCCAGATCCACGGGGCCGAGCGACATGAGGCCCAGGGTGAGCCCCGACATGATCCCGGCCAGCAGCACCAGGAGGGCGGAGAAGGCCGCGTACGCCCACCACAACGCCGTCCCGAACTCCGTGTCCTCCCCCCGCAGCGCCGCCACCATCATCGGCGTCGGCACGGGCCGCGCCGTCGCCCCCGCCATCCGCACCGCCACCGCCGCCAGGCTCGAGGCCCTCACCCACCCAGCCGACGACGCCATCCGGGCCTACAGCCCCTGCTCCCGATGCGGGCGAGAGAGGAGAGGAACGCGAATGAATGCAGCCCTGCTCTCCCGCTCTGTTCGGTCCTCGCTGCACTCGTCATACTCAATCACCACCACGAATCCTTTTTTTTTTACCACCACCACCTGTGCTGGCTATCAAACGGAAGTCTGCCGTGATGGGGAAAAGGTGCGCCCCCACAACTCACCTCGTATGGGCGTCCGGGCCGATTGATCGTTTGCCCTTTTATTTTTACCCTGATAGTAAGAGCATCTCCAACAGGCGGCGCTATAAAAAATTTGCAGCATCGAAATGCACTTTTTCAGCGTGCGGCGAGGCGCCCGCTCCAGCAGGCGCCGTAAAATGGGGCGCGGCGTTTCCGTTCCTGCAGGCGCTGTAAAATGCAGCGCGCGCGAGCAGTCAGACGCCTGTCTGACGGCACGCGCGAGCAGGCTAACACTATGAAATATTTCAAATGTAAATAAAATCAAGAAGATCAAACAGAGAAAAAAAAACAATGATAAATATTAAATAGTTCAATTATTATTACAACTCAAACAAATAGTTTATTTTTGAGTATTGTTCAACAATACAACATGAAACATACAACATCAAACTAATTTTGGCGGCCATGCCATGCCCACCACTCCTCGATTAGATCCTTCTGAAGATCATCATGCATTTCGGCACGTCGAATGGCATGATATGAGGCAACAAATTGGGCTACCCTCGCAGCACTCCTCCGCACTCGCACGGGATGTCCCAACAATTCATACTGAGAATAGTCTAAATCTTGCCCACACCCATTCTCGATTATCATGGTATGCATGATCACGCAAGCTTTCATGATGTACCAAAGGATCTTTTGATCCCAAAATCTAGCCGGTTCTCTCACAATAGCAAATTGGGCTTGCAAAATCCCAAAAGCTCTCTCCACATCTTTCCTAGCCACCGACTGAGCACTGTGGAAATCAAGATTTTTCTTACCTTGTGGTTTCGACAACGGCTTTACAAATGTTTGCCACCTTGGGTAGATGCCATCCGCAAGATAGTAGTCATAGTTGTATGTATGGCCATTTGCTACAAACTCCACCGGTGTAGTTTCACCATTTGCAATCTTATTCATAAGTGGTGACTGATTAAGAACGTTGATGTCATTCAAAGATCCAGGCATTCCAAAAAAGCATGTCATATCCAAGTCTGTTGATCGGCCACTGCTTCAAGGATTATAGTGGAACCTTTTTTTGCCGTGGAATTGACCATGCCATGCCTTAGGGCAGTTCTTCCAACTCCAATGCATGCAATCTATTGAGCCAAGCATACCTGGGAACCCGCGAGCTTTGTTCATCTCCAAAATCCTTGCGGTGTCTTCAGAATTGGGAGCTCTCAAATATTCCGGACCAAACACTTGCACAATTCCGACTGCGAAGCGCTTGACAAACATGATAGCTTGACTCTCACCCATGGTCAAGTGGTCATCAACGAGATCCGTCGGAATACCGTATGCCAACATACGCAAAGCGGCAGTCACCTTTTGAAATGTGCTATGCCCGAGTTCTCCGGCGGCATTCCTCCTTTGCTGAAAAAACCGATCATGGCTCGCCAGTTTCTCTGCAATGCGTTTGAACAGCTCGATGCTCATCCTGAAACAGCATCGAAAGTAAGACTCGGGGTATGTGGCATTCTCCGCAAAATAGTTCCTTATCAATTTGTTGTGGGCATCGATCTTATCCCTCCACAATTTCTGACGACCCATAACCGAACCACCGTGCCTCGGTTTTTTATTGACGTGCATAGCTACGATTATTGCGAGGTCCTCCTCCTCT
Organism: Elymus sibiricus; assembly: GCA_039707655.1. Taxonomy (NCBI): domain Eukaryota; kingdom Viridiplantae; phylum Streptophyta; class Magnoliopsida; order Poales; family Poaceae; genus Elymus; species Elymus sibiricus. Next base: position 460,602,959 of record CM077675.1, read on the forward strand.
TGAATATCAAATTCTTCACCGGAAGAATCGTAGGACGAACTCATCTACAATATTGTATTTAAACTAGTTTAAAACTACGAACAAAATCCATGAAATTCATCTACAAAATACCTTGCAAGCATTTTGCCGAACACCTTGTGGGCGCCGAGCTCCAAACGGCCGCCGGGCGCTGTTCGTCGGAAGGATGGTGCGCTCGAGCGGCGGCGGTGAGCGGGGGAGGTGGAGAAAGCTTCGGCGGCGCGCGGGGAAGGGTGGGGAAAGCGGCGGCGGTGCGCCAGGGCAAGGGGGAAAGTATCCGGGCGGCGGCGCCTGCGAGTGAGATCTGGCGGTGGGGGGTGGAGGAGAGTCGCGCGCGCGTCGTCGCTGTCCAGCGCGCGGGAGCGGGCGCACCAAATACACCGCATGCGATGCGGTTTTGGCCCGCGTGCTGGAACGCTTTTAGCGCACACGAATTTTGCGGCGCCTGCTGGAGCGCCCAACTCAGCTTCGCGCGCGCTAAAAGCTGCTTATTTGCAGCGCGCCGCTAAAATGGCGCGCCTGTTGGAGTTGCTCTAAGTGTGAGACATGTGGCACGAATACATGGCAATTTCAAATATTTTTATGGTAATTTTAGTGACGGGAGGATGGCAACTTTAGTCGTCAAGCAACAATTTTTTTTTTCGGGTGACAAGTTTCGGTTTCTTTTGGGATTTGTTTTTTCTTTTCGGATGACTACTTTAGTTGTAAAAAGGGTCAGGATCGAAGTGCTTTGTGCTACACGTGTAACACTTATCATTTGGGTTTTTTCTATAAGAAAATGCCCCATGCTTTGTTTGGCTTAATATGCCCCCATCTTATAATGTACTTCCTTCGTATCAAAATATAAAACATTTTTAGGCTAGTTTAGCCAACAAAAACGTCTTATATTTTGGTGCAGGCGTAGTAGATAAAATGCATAATCTTTGCCTATAACTACACAAATGCAGTACAATCAATTTGATGATGTATCTTTACCATATGAAATGAAAGGGTGAAAAGACCCAAAATACCCTTAAAATGGAAAAGTTACTACCTCATGCAATTATATGAATGCCATAAAAAATAAATATTTGTTCAAAACTGACTAGCTCAGAAAAATCTGCAACAATTACATAAAAGTATAATAATAGTAGTCTACTATTCAAATTTCGGTCAATTCCGGACAAGGAACAAAGAGAAAACAAGGTTTCAATTTTTGTTCAAATTTGTTTAATATTTAGGTGAAAAATTGAACTGATGAGAAATTTCAAAAAACTACAAAAAACAAGTATATTCATAGTAATATATTGTTAAATATTTAGCAAAATTTAGAAAATTATCAAAAAGAAAATGAGATTTTAAATTTATGTCCAAATTTGTTTGAATTTATGGCGAAAATTTGAACTGACCGGAAAAATCTGAAAAAAATACAGAAAAACGAGTATATTCATAGTAGCATATTGGTTCAAATTTCAGACAATTCTAAGCAACTATAGCAGAGAGAAATGGCATATATACCTGTTATGCAACAAGTGTGGCACATTAGTCATACAAATAGGTGAAGTTTTCAATTACATAGGTTCTAGTTTTCTTTCTACATCACAAAATAGAGTAACACATCACAAAAGCATATATCAAGTTCCAACATATAGATGAAGGTTTCAAGTCCCAACACATCACGAATGTATCATAAAATAAAGTAAATCTCAAGTACACATGCAAAGCTTCCTCTTGTTCTATTGGGAATGACTTGCCTTGGAAAGGTTGTATGCATCGAAGATTGACCGTCGCCATCAACCATTGTCAAAGCAAGCAAGCGGCAATTTATCAGTTCACCTTTAGGTGAGAATGCAGTAGTAAATAAAAGTGTAATATTCTAGATAAGCAAGTTGCCAATTCACCTTCTCGTGGTCTGGGATTGTTTTCTAGGCTTTAGGGAACAATGATGAACATTATATTGGGATTTGTTGGGGTATCAGATGTAGGAGCATCATCTGTTTGATCATCACATACACCCAACAATGAAGCCTTCACCTTCTTTCTGCTCTTTGGCACATATCAAACCCTAAATTAATCCAAACCGAGAAATAACCATCCACATGGGGCATCACATGTAGAGATGTAGAGCAATGGTAGGGGCAGTTCACCTATATGGCCTCTCTTTCCCCGGACTCGGGAGGTTGCAGTTGGTCGTCGAGGAGCTCCATATGTGGACGCGGTGGGGGAGGAGCACCGACAGTGGAGGAGGATGACAGGCTGATACGTCTCCAACGTATATATAATTTTTGATTGTCATGCTATTGTATTATCAAGTCTTGCATGCTTTGTATTATGCCATTTTTGGGAACTAACCTATTAACTCAGTGCCCAGTTCCTATTTCTGCTTGTTTTTGCTTTCGTAGAAAAACCAAACCAAACGAAGTCCAGACACGATGGAACTTTACAGTGGTTTTTTCTGGACAAAGAGGGACCCCGGAAGCTTCGGGAGGAGGCCAGCCGAGTTACGAGAGGGCCACAAGCTCACACGGCGCGCCCCCTGGGGGCGTGCCACTTGAGCTTGTGGGTCCCTCGTAGGTCCCCCTGACCTAATTTCAACGCTATAAATTCATAAATATTCCAAAACCCTCGGAGCGAGACCCGAAACAATTTTATCGCTGCCACAAGCCTCTATTCTTCCGTGATCCCATCTGAAGGCTTCCGTCGGTACTCTGCCGGAGTGGGAATCGATCATGGAGGCCGTCTTCATCAACCCTGGTGCCTCCATAATGATGTGTCAGTAGTTTCCACAGGACCTACGGGTCCATAGCAGTAGCTAGATGTCTCTCGCTCTCTCGCTCTCTCTCTCTCTCTCTCTCTCTCTCTCTCTCTCTCTCTCTCTCGTTTGATCTTCAATACTATGATCTCTTCGAAGACCTATTCGATGTAATCTTTGCGGTGTTTGTTGGGATCCGATGAATTGTGGGTTTATGATCAGATTATTCATTGAAAGTAATTGAGTCTTTTATGAGATTTATTATGTATGATTTTATAGCTATATATTTCTTTCCCATCTATGAGTTTAGTTTGGCCAGGTTGATGAGCAGATCTTCAGTGGAAGTGGTGTAGTAGTAAGTTCAATCTTGTGGTTTCCTCACTCTGTAACAGGAGGAGTAGCGAGGCACGTATTTGTATTATTGCTATTAAGGGTAAAACGACGGGGTTCGAACATATTATTTGGTCTTAATTTGTCTACATTATGTCATCATGCTCCAATCATTGCTCGTTTGTTATGAACTTAATATCATAAATGCATGCTAGATAGCGGTCGATTGGTGGACTAATAGTAGTAGATTGATAACCCACAATTATAGGGGACCGCAACAGTCTTCGACGGTGGTATTTCACCCAAATTTATTGATTCGTCACAAGGAGAGCCAAAGAATATTTATGAGCCTTAGAAGTTGAGTTGTCAATTCAACCACACCTGGAATTTTTTTCTGCAACAAAATGTTTAGTAGCACAGTAGCAATAGTAACATGAACAGGAACAGTAGACGTTTGTGATGCTTGTAACAGCAGCAGCAGCAACAGTGCCTTAATGAAGATCAATATGTGAAAAGTGTAGGCATTGGATCAACGATGGATATTTGTGTTGGATGACATTCATCATGTAACAGTCACAACCTAGAGCGACATAGAACTAGCTCCAATTCATCAATGTAATGTAGGCATATATTTATATAGTCATACGTGCTTGTAATAAGAACTTGTATGACATCTTTTGTCATACACTCCCATGGCAGCGGGGTCCAAAGGGAAACTAAGGGATATTAAGACCTCCTTTTAATAGAGAACCTGAACAAAGTATTAACACATGGTGAATGCATGAACTCCTCATATTACGGTCATCATCGGAGATGATACCAACTATTGTCACTTTGGGGTCTACGGATCATAACACATAATAGGTGCATACAACTTGCAAGATAGGATCCAAATCACTCTCATATTCATGAAAACATAATAGGTTCAGATTTGAAATCATGGCACTGATACGTCTCCAACGTATCTATAATTTTTTATTGTTCCATGCTGATATATTATCATTCTAGGATACTTTTTGGGTCTTTATTTACCAATTTATAATATTTTTGAGCACTAACCTATTAACCCAGTGCCCAGTGCCAGTTGCTGTTTTCTGCATGTTTTTCACTTCTCAGGTTTACAATACCAAACGAAGTCCAATTGCCACGAAACTTTTTGATGTTTTTTTCTGGACCAAAAAAAGACCTGGGAGATTCGAAAGAAGGCTGGGGGCGCACTAGGGCCCCACAAGCCAACAGGGTGCGCCCTGGGGGGTGCGCCCTGGGGGCGCGCCCTGATGGCTTGTGGCCCCCTGGCGGCTCTCCCGACATCGTTCTCTGACCTATAAATTCTCATATATTGCAAAAACCCTGGAGGCAGTCCCGAAACTCTTTTTAAGTCTCTCTGACGCCGTGAGGCCATCTGGAGCTCCGTTCCGGCACCCTGCCGGAGGGGGGATCGATCACGGAGGGCCTCTTCATCAACCTTGCCGCCCTCATGATGATGTGTGAGTAGTTCACCACAGACCTACGGGTCCATAGCTAGTAACTAGATGCCAATCTCTCTATCTCTTGATCTTCAATACAATGATCATCGCATCTTTGCTTTGATCTATCCGATGTAATCCTATTGTGCGGTGTGTTTGTTGGGATCCGATGAATTGTGGGTTTATGTTCAGATTATTCATGAAAAGTATTTGAGTCACCTCTGAATATTAAGATTCTTATTTGCATGATCATTATAGCTTTGTAATGTTCTCCGATTTATTGATGTGCTTTGGCCAAGTAGATTGATCTATCTTCAGTGGAAGTGGTGCATTGTGGTAGGTTCAACCTGACGAGTTTCTATATCCCAGTGACAAAGTAGGGGACAAGATGCATCTTTGTGTTGTTGCTACTAAGGATAACACGATGGATTTTATTCATATTGCTTGAGTTTACTTTGTCTACATCATGTCATCGTTCTCCATGCATTACTCTGTTTGTCATGAACTTTATACGTAGAGAGGCAAGCATAGAAGCGCTCTTGAAGTGGAGTAATAGTAATAGGTGCAGGCAGGAGTCGGCCTATTTGTTTATGGATGTGATGCCTATATATACACGATCATTGTCGTGAAAATCGCATAACTATCCGCTTTTCTATCAATTGCCCAACAGAAATTTGTTACCCACCGTATGCTGCCTACATGAGAGATGCCGCTAGGGAAAACTATGGCCCCCGGGTCTGTTCACTTATAAATTTACAAACACTACTATTACCTTGCTGCCTTTATTTACTTTTTATTTTATTTTGCAATTTACAATTATCTACAATTATCTACACAACTCATTTCCTTATAAATAACGAGATCAAGGGGATTGACAACCCTCTTGCCCGCGTTGGGTGCAAGTTGTTTGTTCTTTTGTGTGCAGCCGTTGAAGACGGTTGAGGATTGATATTCCTATTGGTTTGATAAACCTTGATTTAATAACTGAGGGAAATAGTTACCCACTTTGTGCTGCAATAACCCGTTCCTCTTCACGGAAAACCCAACGCAGATCACAAGTATCAGGAAGGATTTCTGGCGCCGTTGCCGGGGAATATCATCATCAACTATCAAGTAACTCCACACAAATTTTCATTCACTTATTTATCTTTTTATTTGCTGTTATATTTAGTTTGTCTCATAAAAATCAAAAATACAAAAATATTTATCTTTGCTTGTCACTAGTTTCCTTGTTTGAAGTCATGGCTAGTTCTTCTTCCGCTCGCGTTACTCCCAATAATGATGTAGTCAATTTTAAACAAAGGGGAGGAGAAAGTTTGAAAGATGCATGGTATAGGATTTTCTTCGCTCAAAATAAAGCAACTAAAAAGTTATCCACCACTACCTTGCTTCACAATTTTTATGTTGGTGTGACAACTTGGTATAGGTTTGTCCTTGACACCATCACCTTGGATGCCTATAACGTAATTGAAAATCTTGTAGGGGCACCACCCATTATTGTTAATGAAACTAGTTTGAACTTGGAACATGTTATGCAAAGGCTTGCTGCTATTGAAAAGAAAATGATCATGAATAAACCAATTGAGGAGTTGGATAAAAAACTTTACAATCATATCACTCAACTTGGGTCACGGGTAGGAATAACTTTGAAAGCTTTAAAGGAAAAAGATACTATTATTGATGAGAGGATAGAACAAGGTTTGAATATAATTGATAAAATGGAAGAGGTCGTTGACAAAGTAGGTTCCGCTTTCACACCTTCTAAAACTAATGCTAGTACCTCTCAAAACAAAAGCCCCAAGTTCATATTTATTCCTAAGAGCATTAGTACACCTCCTACCAAAAGAAACGAGGATCTAAAGATGATTAGTGTTCATCCCAACTTTATAAATTTGATAAAAGATCCTATTGCCAAGTCTCCTACTGTCCCTATTATCCATGGTTGTGTTATTGAGGAGCTTGATATCAAAGATGACAACACTTGAAACTATGCATTATGCCTAGCTAGGGGCATAAAACAATAGCGCTTGTTGGGAGGCAACCCAATAGTTATCTTTATATTTTTGCTTTTTTACTTTCTGTTTGTTTTTGATAATTTGATTATTGCCTCTGTAATGATTATGTTTTTATGTTTAAATTAGTGTTTGTGCCAAGTAAAGCCTTTGGGATGACTCACAAGATGAGTAGAATCGATGCTGAAACAAAACAGAAACTTTTGAATCCAGTACAAGAATTTCATTTTTTTACTGGAGCGTGATAATGATCTGAATTTTTTACACAGTATTGCTATACAAATTTTTGAGGTTGTTCTAATTTTTCAGAATTTTTAGAGTTACAGAAGTATAGGTTCTCTACAGGTTTCTACAGACTATTCTATTTTAGACAGATTCTGTTTTCATTTATGAAATAAGAATCAATTTATAACAGTACCTAAAGTATTCAATATGTTGCTTATACTAACGGATCTCACGAAGTTTTGTTGAGTTTTGGGTGATTGAAGTTTTCAAGTTTTGGGTGTTATCACGATGGACAAAGGAATAAGGAGTGGAAAGAGCCTAAGCTTGGGGATGCCCAAGGCACCCCAAGATAATATTTTAAGGAAGACTCAAGCGTCTAAGCTTGGGGATGCCTTCCGGGGCATCCCCTCTTTCGTCTCAATCCATCAGTATGTCACTTGAAGCTATATTTTTATTCGTCACATGATATGAGTTTTGCTTGGAGCGTCGTTTGTTTTTGTTTGCTTTTACTTTCAATTTGCCACAATCATTGTTTACTGGACACACCTATTTAAGAGAGACATGCCTTCATCATAATTTGTTAGAATACTCTATGTGCTTCACTTATATCTTTTGAGCGTAGCAGTTGCTCTAGTACTTCACTTATATCTTTTTGAGCATGGTGGCGTGTAGATTTTATAGAAATAATTTCACTCTCATTCTTCACTTATATTTGTTTGAGTGTTAATAAATAGCGACGGTAATTTGTATGGGTCATAAGACTAGTCCAAAAATATTAGGTATTCAATGAGTGATAATCAAAACCATCATGTATCACATATAGAGAAATTATGGGTTAATGATATTGATGTGGTAATATGAAAAAGGTGTGAGTTCATAATTGTTGATTCATAGAAGTGTCGATATTAAGAGAGGTTAACTTCTTGTTCGTCTAAAAATTAAAGAGGCATGGTGATGATGTGTGAGCATTTCTATTCCTCGTTGAAATCCAAGTGTTGAAGCGCGCGATGGTTAACTCCTACCAACCTCTTCCCTCGGGGCATGGGAGTGGTACTTTGATTTTTGATAAAACTAATAAAACTTTGCAATAAATATGTGAGTTCTTTATAACTAATGTGAAACCATGGACATACGCAATCTCACCTTCTCATATTTGCTAGCCTCTTCGGTACCGTGCATAGCCCATTCTCACCTTGAGGATCGGTGCAACTTTCGCCGGTGCATCCAAACCCCGTGACATGATACACTCTGTTGCACATAAGCCTCATTATATCTTCCTCAAAACAGCCACCATACCTACCTATCATGGCATTTCCATAGCCATTCCAAGATATATTGCCATGCAAATTCCATCGTCACTTCACATGACTAGTTCGTTCATCATCATATTGCTTTGCATGATGATATAGAGCTGACATAGTATTTGTGGAAAAGCCACCGTTCATCATATTTTTGATACATGTCACGCTAGATCATTGCACATCCTGGTACACTGCCAGAGGCATTCATATAGAGTCATATCTTCATATCAGTTCTACATATTGAGTTGTAAGTACATAAAAGTATGATGATCATCATTGTTAGAGCATTGTCCCAGTGAGGAAATAAAGATGGGGGAGGCCAAATGAGCCCACCATACTGGAAAAAAATGAAATGAGAGAAAATGAGAGAAGGGACTTTGCTACTATCCTTTACCACACTTGTGCCTCAAATTGGCACCTTGTTCCTCATGAAGAGAGTCTCATGTTATGTCATTTTCATATGATAGTGGGAATTACTTTTTCATTATTACAAACTTGGCTTGTATATTACTATGACGGGCTTCCTCAAATGCCCGAGGTCTTCATGAGCAAGCAAGTTGGATGCACACCCCACTTAGCTTCATTTGAGCTTTCATACACTTATAGCTCTAGTGCATCATTTGCATGGAAATCCCTACTCCTTGCATTGACGTCTATTGATGGGCATATCCATAGCCCGTTGGTACGCCTAGTTGATGTGAGACTATCTTCTCCACTTTTTGCCCCTTTGATATCTACGACCATATTCTATTCCACCTAAATGCTATGTCCAATGGCTCACGCTCATGTATTGCGTGAAGAATAAAACGTTGATGCATATTGAAAAAGTACGATCTAATTGCCTGACTTGGACAGCGTGGTGCTTGAAATTTGTATTAATGTGGTGAAGATGGAGCCATGCCTTGCTAATATAATAAGATGAATGAGGGGTAAACATTCTTTGAGGATCGTATACTTTGAAAGATTGATGATTTTGTTTCTTATACTTATAAGTATTGCTATGTTAATATTTGTTGATTCATCGTTTCTCAATGAGCATACATGCATAAGATTACATAAAATTCTGTTTTTATCATTTACCTACTCGAGGACGAGCAGGAATTAAGCTTGGGGATGCTTGATACGTCTCCAACGTATCTATAATTTTTTATTGTTCCATGCTGATATATTATCGTTCTAGGATACTTTTTGGGTCTTTATTTACCAATTTAGAATATTTTTGAGCACTAACCTATTGATCCAGTGCCCAGTGCCAGTTGCTGTTTTCTGCATGTTTTTCACTTCTCAGGTTTACTGTACCAAACGAAGTCCAATTGCCATGAAACTTTCTGATGATTTTTTTCTGGACCACACAAAAGAAGGCCTGGGAGATTCAGAAGAAGGCTGGGGGCCGCACCAGGGCCCCACAAGCCAACAGGGTGCACCCTGGGGGGCGCCCTGATGGCTTGCGGCCCCCTGGCGGCTCTTGATACGTCTCCGTCGTATCTACTTTTCCTAACGCGTTTGCTCTTGTTTTGGACTCTAATTTGCATGATTTGAATGAAACTAACTCGGACTGACGCTGTTTTCAGCAGAACTACCATGGTGTTGTTTTTGTGCAGAAATAAAAGTTCTCGGAACTAGACGAAACTTTTTGGAGAATTATTTTACAATAAATAAAAAATACTGGAGCCAAGAACCACGGGAGGGGGTGCCCTGGCTGGGCACAATACACCAGGGCGCGCCACCCCCTCCAGGCGCGCCCTGGTGGGTTGTGCCCACCCCATGGCCCCACTGACCCTAATTCCAGCGCTATAAAATCCTATTTTCGGAGAAAAAATGAGAGGAAGTTTTATCGCGTTTCACGAGACGGAGCCGCCGCCACCTCCTGTTCTTCATCGGGAGGCTAGATCTGGAGCCTGTTTGGGGCTCCGGAGAGGGGAATTTTCGGTCTTCGTCATCATCAACCCTTCTCCATCGCTAATTCCATGATTCTTCCCACCGGGAGTGAGTAATTCCTTCGTAGGCTTGTTGGTCGATGAGGAGTTGGATGAGATTCATCATGTAATCGAGTTAGTTTTGGTAGGGCTTGATCCCTAGTATCCACTATGTTCTGAGATTGATGTTGCTATGACTTTGCCATGCTTAATGCTTGTCACTAGGGCCCGAGTGCCATGATTTCAGGTCTGAACCATTTATGTTATATGATCCGATCTTGGTAATCATATGCACCTGCTATGTGTTATGATCCGTAAACCCCGGAGTGACAATAGTCGGGATACTTTCCTGTCATGACCGTAGTTTGAGGAGTTCATGTATTCACTATGTGTTAATGCTTTGTTCCGGTTCTCTATTAAAAGGAGGCCTTAATATCCCTTAGTTTCCTTATGGACCCCGCTACCACGGGAGGGTAGGACAAAAGATGTCATGCAAGTTCTTTTCCATAAGCACGTATGACTATTTACGGAATACATGCCTACATTACATTTATGAACTGGAGCTAGTTCTGTGTCGCCCTAGGTTATGACTGTTATATGATGAATATTATCCAACGAGTTCACCGATCCAGTGCCTACGAGTTTTCCACATATTGTTCTTGCTAAGTTACTATTGCTACTGCTACTGTTACACTTGCTACAAAACCATTGCTTTCACTGTTACTGCTACTGTTACTGTTACCACTGCTATCAAAACTATCATATTACTGTGCTACTGATCACTCTGCTGCATATATCTAATCTCCAGGTGTGGTTGAATTGACAACTCAACTGCTAATACTCGCAAATATTCTTTGGCTCCCCTTGTGTCGAATCTATAAATTTGGGTTGGATACTCTACCCTCAAAAACTGTTGCGATCCCCTATACTTGTGGGTTATCAAGACCCTTTTCTGGCGCCATTGCCGGGGAGCATAGCTATATTTGTTGAGTCACTTGGGATTTATATCAATTGATCACTATGAAGAATCTTAAGGATACTAAAACCAAGATTGTTCCCTCTAAGACGAGGGAAGGTAAGGATTTGCCATCACACTCTTCACTTGTTTCACCTTCTGTTTTGAGTAGACTTGCAACACCACCACATGCTATTAATCATGATATGTCGCAAGTTATTGATGATGCTACTTCTGCTATGAATGATGCTTATGATGATGCTAGTACCATGCTTGATGATAATGTGCCTCTAGGTGAATTTCTTGATGAACAAATTGCTAGAGCTAAAGAGAATGAAATTACCGAAACTGATGAAGTCTTTGAAATTGAGAACCATGAACCACCTATTAGACCTAGCTCTTCTAGATTTGAAATGCCTAAGATACCTGAAGGTTATGTTATGGATGAGGAGATAGATAGAGAAATCCTTTCTTGTAAGGATAGAGATGATCTTAAGAAATTATTATGCAAGTATAAGGAAAAGACTTTGAATGCTAGAATGAAATGTGATCCTAAGTTTGCTACTTCACCTATCTTTGTTACTGATAAGGATTATGAATTCTTTGTCGACCCAGAGTTAATTACTTTGGTTGAATCTGATCCTTTCCATGGCTATGAAACTGAAACTGTAGTGGCACATCTTACTAAGCTGAATGATATAGCCACCCTCTTTGCTCATGATGAGAAGATTCGCTATTACTATATTCTCAAATTATTTCCGTTCTCATTAAAGGGTGATGCTAAGATATGGTACAATACTCTTGCTCCTGGTTGTGTGCGTAGTCCCCAGGATATGATTTACTACTTCTCTGAAAAATATTTTCCTGCTCATAAGAAACAAGCTGCCTTACAGGAAATATTTAACTTCGTGCAAATTGAAGAAGAGAGTCTCCCACAAGCTTGGGGGAGACTTCTCCAATTGCTTAATGCTTTGCCTGATGACCCTCTTAAGAAAAATGAAATACTTGATATCTTCTATAATGGACTAACTGATGCTTCTAGGGACTTCCTAGATAGTTGTGCTGGTTGTGTTTTGAGGGAACGAACTGTTGAACAAGCTGAGGAGCTATTGAATAATATATTGAAGAATTATGATGATTGGACTCTCCCTGAACCACCGGCTAAACCCACTCCGAAGAAGAGGGGTATCTTATTTCTCAGTCCCGAAGATATGCAAGAGGCAAAGAAATGTATGAAGGAAAAAGGTATTAAAGCTGAGGATGTTAAGAATTTACCACCTATTGAAGAAATAATATGGCCTTGACGCACCACCACCTCAACAGGTGGTAGAGGTAAATTCTTTATTAAAGTTTGATGAAAGTGATATCCCTTACAATAAACATCCTAGTCAATGCTTATATGAGTTTGATAACTACATTAGGAAACAAGATCACTTCAATGCAAATGTTCTGAAACAATTGAAATATAATTCTGATATGATTGCTCGCTTGAGTGACTTGTTATTTAGAATTAGTAATGATGTTAGAGGTGTAGGAAAACATGACTCTATGGTTCAAACCCAGTTAGAACAAGTTGCTAAATCTCAAAGAGAATTGCTTAATGAAATGAATAATAATATTAATGATCATGCTATTAGAGTAGTGACTAGAGGAGGTAGAATGACCCAAGAACCTCTTTATCCTGAAGGTCATCCTAAAAGAATTTAACAAGACTCTCAAAGAATTAATGCTGATGTACCTAGTCCTTCTAAAAAGAAAAAGAAAAAGAAAAATGATAGGACTTTGCATACCTCTAGTGAACCTGAGATAGAAAAACCTCCTAAAGATAATGATGTCTCTATTTCTGATGCTAAAACTCAATCTGGTAATGAACATTCACCTAGTGATAACGAAAATAATAATGATGATGTTCATAAAGATACTCAACCGAACAATGATAAAGAACCAGATAGTGATGTAGAAATAGAGCCTGCTATTGATCTTGATAACCCACAACCTAAAAATAAACGATATGATAAAAGAGACTTTGTGGCTAGAAAACATGGTAAAGAAAGAGAGCCATGGGTTCAGAAACCCATACCTTTTCCACCTAAACCATCTAAGAAAAAGGATGATGAAAAATTTGAACGCTTTGCTGAAATGATTAGGCCAGTCTTTCTGCGTACCCGCTTAACTGATATCCTAAAGATGGCCCCTTATGCAAAATACATGAAAGACATCATCACTAATAAAAGAAAGATACCTGAAGCTGAAATCTCCACCATGCTTGCTAATTATTCCTTTAAGGATGGAATACCTAAAAAACTTGGAGATCCTGGAATACCAACTATACCTTGCTCCATTAAAAGAAATTATGTCAAAACTGCTTTGTGTGATTTGGGAGCTGGTGTTAGTGTTATGTCTTTCTCTTTATATAAAAGACTTGATTTGAATAAACTCACACCTACTGAAATATCATTGCAAATGGCTGACAAATCAACTGCCATACTTATCGGTATTTGTGAGGATGTGCCCGTTGTTGTTGCAAATGTTACTATCTTAACATACTTTGTTATTCTTGAGATGCCCGAGGACGACAACATGTCGATTATCCTTGGTAGACCCTTTTTCAATACTGCAGGGGCTATTATTGATTGCAATAAAAGCAAAGTCACTTTTCATATTAATGGTAATGAGCATACGGTGCACTTTCCGAAGAAACAATTCCAAGTGAATGGTATTAATGTTATTGAAGAATCTCCGACAATCACTATTGGAAGTTTTCAACTACCTCTACCTACTACCAAAAAGAAATATGACATACTTATTGTTGGGGATATGCATATCCCCATTGAGGTAACTTAGTGTTTTACGAAAGTTCTTCGGTTTCATGCTAATCGGAAGTGGTTGTTAATAAGACTTGATCAACCTTATTAATGGATCATTTTTGGAGAGGTATGAAGTTGATGAACCTAGTAGGCACAACCTTCTGCTCCCACCTTTTGTTTTCTATTTTTCTTAGTCTAATAAAATAAAATGCCATGTTTATCCTGTTTTCTGTTTTCTCCGTGCAATAAAAAATGACCCAAAAATAAAAGTTCTCAGAATACTCTGAAAATTTAACACGATTTTTTCTGTTTATTTTTGAATTTCTGGTGCAAATAACATCAGAGGGGGGTGCACCTGGTGTCCACAAGACACCAGGGCGCGCCAGCAGCCCCAGCAGCCCCAGGCGCGCCCTGGTGGGTTGTGGTCCCCACATGGGTCCCCTCACTTACCCCTTTAGCCCATGTCATCTCCTACCTCCAGAAAAAAATCACCATAGCTCTCACTCTCGTGTTCTTGCTCTCAAACCCGCGGATTTCGATTTGTTTGCTCGAAGCTTCGTTTCCGAAACTGTTTTGGGGGATTCTTACTTGGTATGTGACTCCTCCATTGCTCCAATTAGTTTTTGACTTGGTGGTTTATTTTTAGAACAATTAGCTACTCTTGGTACTGATGTAGATGGGCTTGCATGTTGAATTCTTAGAGTTCTAAGTAGTTTGAATGCTTAATATGGCCTCTATGCATCCTTAGGTATAGTTGCTATCAATCTTACGAAGTTTTGTTGACAAAAAGTTTGTGTCCCAAATTTTTTCAGAACTTTGTTCGCAAATAAAAATGCAATTCTTTAGGAGTTCTTCGAGGAGGAAGTCCTCGGAGGCATCATCAAGTGGAAGCTCGGTCCGACAATCTTATGTTGAGCCAAATGAAAGATCGATGCGAGATGCCGCTACCAAATCATGCTTATGGCCATGTAACGAATTCATGGAAGGTGCGGGTATCAAGGAGGAATTCAAACAATTTATCCACAACGCAGAACTTGCCCCCTTCAACGTAGATAAGTGCATTCAACATCTCGAACTCACAAAAACATTTACCAAGAAATTTAAATATTTTCCTCGTGAGTCAAGAGTTTCATTCAAACTTTATGACCATCCCTTTACCATGCCTTTAGAGGTGTTCTGTGAAGCGTGTAAAATTCCATATTGGGGTTCGCTAGACGAACCACCAACATCTAAGTATGAGTCATTTTTTATTAATCTTTGCTACGGTGAAGATAGAGGAGTGACACAAGGTAGAATAAAAAGCATCCATTTTCCATCAAGACACTACTTTGCACTCTTTAATGGCAAATGCATCGTAGGCAAGCAAGATTGCAGCACATTGTGTGCCCCTGATTTGAGTCTTATACACACGGCTATAACAGGAGATAAACGTTATAATCTTGGAGCAATCGTTGCACGGAGATTGCAGCACAACACTGCTAGTGGTCACTTTTATGGAGGAATTTATGCCTCCCGTGTAGCTAAGAAGCTAAATGTATCACCTTGGCCTAACAATCCCATTTTACCTACTCAGTACTTAGACTTTGAGGCCATGAAACGTCATAGGCTCCTTAAGGGCACAGTCACTAATTATACTTACAACTTGAGGTTCAATAAAGGTCCCATTGTACCTGCTACTTTGCTTGCTCCTGCTCTCTTTGATTTTCACAGTAGGGGAAGATACTATGTTCTTGAGAGCGAGGCCCGCGCGTACAATGCGGAGGTTGAAGCTGCCAGATGGGCCGAGGAGGCTGCACCAAGAGCCTCGGTGGGCTATCACTCAGACTATTATCCAGGCTGCGGATGGTGATTACCAAGCTAGGCCAAAAGCCTAAGCTTGGGGGAGTACGTATATCCACCGACATTATATTCATGTTTACACATTTCATTCCAGTTGTCAGTGTCTACACTTTTTCATTGTATTACACTAGTAGAAAACAGGGTACTAGTCCCGGTTCCAGAGGGCCTTTAGTCCCGGTTTTGGTGTTGGAAATATGCCCTAGAGGCAATAATAAATTGGTTATTATTATATTTCCTTGTTCATGATAATCGTTTATTATCCATGCTATAATTGTATTGATTGGAAACTCAAATACATGTGTGGGTACATAGACAACACTGTGTCCATAGTAAGCCTCTAGTTGACTAGCTCGTTGATCAAAAGATGGTTAAGGTTTCCTAGCCATAGACATGAGATGTCATTTGATAACGGGATCACATCATTAGGAGAATGATGTGATGGACAAGACCCAAACTATAAATGTAGCATATGATCGTGTCAGTTTATTGCTATTGTTTTCTGCATGTCAAGTATCTGTTCCTATGACCATGAGATCATGCAACTCCCTGACATCGGAGGAGTACCTTGTGTGTATCAAACGTCGCAACGTAACTGGGTGACTATAAAGGTACTCTACAGGTATCTCCGAGGGTGTCTGTTGGGTTGGCATGGATCAAGACTGGGATTTGTTACTCCGTGTGACAGAGAGGTATCTCAGGGCCCACTCGGTAATACAACATCACAATGAGCCGTGCAAGCAATGTGACTAAAATGTTAGCCACGAGATCTTGTATTACGGAACGAGTAAAGAGACTTGCCGGTAACGAGATTGAACTAGGTATAGAGATACCGACGATCGAATCTCGGGCAAGTAACATACCGAAGAACAAAGGGAACAGTATACGGGATTAACTGAATCCTTGACATAGAGGTTCGACCGATAAAGATCTTCGTAGAATATGTAGGAGCCAATATGGGCATCCAGGTCCCGCTATTGGTTATTGATCGTAGAGGTGTCTCGGTCATGTCTACATAGTTCTCGAACCCGCAGGGTCTACACACTTAACGTTTGGTGACGATTAGTATAGTTGATTTATTTTGTTGGTGACCGAAGGTTGTTCGGAGTCCCGGGTAAGATCCCGGACATGACGAGGATCTCCGGAAGAGTCCGGAGGTAAAGATTGATATATGTGATAATAGTGTTTTGGTTTCCGGAAGGGTTCCGGAATTCACCGGAAGGGGTTCCGGATGTTTACCGAAGTGTTCGGGTGCAGCAACACTTCATATGAGCCAAAGGGATAAAGCCCACGAGGTATTGGAAAGTGCAAAAGGAAGTTTTGCTGCTGCCTTAAGCGGTACTACCACTGGTAAGGCAGTACTACCGTGTAAGCGGTACTACCGCTTGTGTGAAGCGGTACTACCGCATAAGCGGTACTACCGCTTGTGTGAAGCGGTAATACCGCTCAAGCGGTACTACCGCTCGTGAGCGGTACTACCGCTTGTGCGCGGTACTGCAGGTATCCGAGTTGGACTCTTTCCCTGCGGGCCAAACCGACCTTGTGCGGGCAAAACCGACCTGGAGGAGGCTTTTACTCCAAGTTTAGACCCCAAGGCTCAACATATAAATAGAGGGGCAGGGCTAGCACACGGGACACATTAAGATTTCCCAAGCCGTGTGTCGGCAACCCTAACCCTCTAGTTCTCCCGTCATAATCTCCGTAGTGCTTGGCGATGTTGGGGAACGTTGCATGGGAAACAAAAATTTTCCTACGCACACATAAGATCTATCCATGGTGATGAGCATCTACGAGAGGGAGAGTGAATCTACATACCCTTGTAGATCGCTAAGCGGAAGCGTTAATAAACGCGGTTGATGTAGTCGAACGTCTTCGCGATCCAAATCGCCGAGCGTCCCGCGATCCAATCACGATCCTTCCGATCTAGTGCCGAACGGACGGCACCTCCGCGTTCAACACACGTACGGCTTGATGACGCCTTCACCTCCTCGATCCAGCGAGCGATGGTGAAGTAGTGGTTGAGTTCCAGCAGCACGACGGCGTGGTGATGGTGGTGAGGAACAATCTCTGCAGGGCTTCGCCAAGCGCTACGGAGATTATGACGGAGGAACTAGAGGGTTAGGGTTGCCGCACACGGCTTGGGGAAATCTTGATGTGTCCCGTGTGCTAGCCCTGCCCCTCTATTTATATGTTGAGCCTTGGGGTCTAAACTTGGAGTAAAAGCCTCCTCCGGGTCGGTTTTGCCCGCACAAGGTCGGTTTGGCCCGCAGGAAAAGAGTCCAATTCGGACCCTGCCGAATCGTGCACAGCCGCTCACAAGCAGTAGTACCGCTTCACACAAGCGGTAGTACCGCTTGGGCGGTAGTACCGCTTCACACAAGCGGTAGTACCGCTCGGGCGGTAGTACCGCTTCACCAAGCGGTAGTACCGCTTACGCGGCAGCAAAACTACTTTTGCACTTTCCAATACCTTGTGGGCTTTATCCCTTTGGCTCATATAAAGTGTTGCTGCACCCGAACACTTCGGTAAACATCCGGAACCCCTTCCGGTGAACTTCGGAACTCTTCCGGAGATCAAAACACTATTATCACATATATCAATCTTTACCTCCGGACTATTCCGGAGATCCTCGTCATGTCCGGGATCTTATCCGGGACCCCGAACAACTTTCGGTCACCAACATAATAACTCAACTATACTAATCGTCACCAAACGTTAAGTGTGTAGACCCTGCGGGTTCGAGAACTATGTAGACATGACCGAGACACCTCTACGATCAATAACCAATAGCGGGACCTGGATGCCCATATTGGCTCCTACATATTCTACGAAGATCTTTATCGGTCGAACCTCTATGTCAAGGATTCAGTTAATCCCGTATGTTGTTCCCTTTGTTCTTCGGTATGTTACTTGCCCGAGATTCGATCGTCGGTATCACTATACCTAGTTCAATCTCGTTACCGGCAAGTCTCTTTACTCGTTCCGTAATACAAGATCTCGTGGCTAACACTTTAGTCACATTGCTTGCAAGGCTCATTGTGATGTTGTATTACCGAGTGGGCCCTGAGATACCTCTCCGTCATACGGAGTAACAAATCCCAGTCTTGATCCATGCCAACCCAACAGACACCCTCGGAGATACCTGTAGAGCACCTTTATAGTCACCCAGTTACGTTGCGACGTTTGATACACACAAGGTATTCCTCCGGTGTCAGTGAGTTGCATGATCTCATGGTCAAAGGAACAGATACTTGACATGCAGAAAACAATAGCAATAAACTGACACGATCAAATGCTACGTTTACAGTTTGGGTCTTGTCCATCACATCATTCTCCTAATGATGTGATCCCGTTATCAAATGACATC
Organism: Elymus sibiricus; assembly: GCA_039707655.1. Lineage (NCBI taxonomy): Eukaryota > Viridiplantae > Streptophyta > Magnoliopsida > Poales > Poaceae > Elymus > Elymus sibiricus. The sequence continues at coordinate 460,621,923 of CM077675.1, forward strand.
TCATGTCCATGGCTAGGAAACCTTAACCATCTTTGATCAACAAGCTAGTCAACTAGAGGCTTACTAGGGACACAGTGTTGTCTATGTACCCACACATGTATTTGAGTTTCCAATCAATACAATTATAGCATGGATAATAAACGATTATCATGAACAAGGAAATATAATAATAACCAATTTATTATTGCCTCTAGGGCATATTTCCAACAGTCTCCCACTTGCACTAGAGTCAATAATCTAGTTCACATCACTATGTGATTTACATTGTAATGAATCGAACACCCATGCAGTTCTGGTGTTGTTCATGTTTAGCCCTTGGAAGAGGTTTAGTCATCGGATCTGCAACATTTAGATCCGTGTGTACTTTGCAAATATTTATGTCGTCCTCCTTGATGTAATCGCGGATGGAATTGAAACGTCGCTTTATGTGTCTGGTCCTCTTGTGAAATCTTGGTTCCTTGGCTAGAGCAATGGCACCAGTGTTATCACAAAACAGAGTCATTGGGTTAAGCGCACTAGGCACTACTCCAAGATCTGTCATGAACTCCTTCATCCAGACACTTTCCTTCGCCGCCTCCGAGGCAGCGATGTACTCCGCTTCGCATGTAGAATCTGCTACCACGCTTTGCTTGGAACTGCACCAGCTAACCGCACCCCCATTAAGAATAAATACGTATCCGGTTTGCGACTTAGAGTCATCCGGATCAGTGTCAAAGCTTGCATCGACGTAACCCTTTACGACGAGCTCTTGATCACCTCCATAAACGAGAAACATGTCCTTAGTCCTTTTCAGGTACTTCAGGATATTCTTGACCGCCGTCCAGTGTTCCATTCCTGGATCACTTTGAAACCTTCCGGCCATACTTATGGCAAGGCTGACATCGGGTCTTGTGCACAGCATTGCATACATGATAGAGCCTATGGCTGAAGCATAGGGGATGACACTCATCTTTTCTCTATCTTCTGCAGTCACTGGGCATTGAGTCTTACTCAACTTCACACCTTGCAAAACAGGCAAGAACCCCTTCTTGGACTGATCCATTTTGAACTTCTTCAAAATCTTATCAAGGTATGTGCTTTGTGAAAGTCCTATTAAGCGTCTCGATCTATCTCTATAGATCTTGATGCCTAATATGAAAGCAGCTTCTCCTAGGTCCTTCATTGAAAAACTCTTGTTCAAATATTCCTTTACACTTTCCAGCATTTCTATATTGTTTCCAATCAGCAATATGTCATCCACATATAATATTAGAAACGCTATAGAGCTCCCACTCACTTTCTTGTAAATACAAGCTTCTCCGTAAACTTGTATAAACTCGAACGCTTTGATCACCTCATCAAAACGAAGATTCCAACTCCGAGATGCTTGCATGATTCTGACGGACTTAAGCATCGCTACGGGTGAGAAGGTCTGATCGTAGTCAACTCCTTGAACTTGTGAAAAACCCTTTGCCACAAGTCGAGCTTTATAGACGGTGACATTACCGTCCGCGTCCGTCTTCCTCTTAAAGATCCATTTGTTCTGAATGGCCTTACGCCCTTCAGGTAATACTTCCAAAGTCCATACTTTGTTTTCATACATGGATCCCATCTCGGATTTCATGGCCTCTAACCACTTCTTGGAATCCGGGCTCATCATCGCTTCTCCATAGCTCGTAGGTTCATCGTTGTCTAACAACATGATTTTTAAGACAGGGTTGCCGTACCACTCAGGAGTAGTACGCGTCCTTGTCGACCTACGAGGTTCGATAGCAACTTGATCCAAAGCTTCATGATCATCATCATTAACTTCCTCTTCAGCTAATGTAGGCTCCACAGAAACAACTTTCTGCGCTGCGCTACTCTCAGGTTGAAGTAAAGGTTCAATAACCTCATCAAGTTCTATCTTCCTCCCACTCAATTCTTTCGAGAGAAACTCTTTCTCAAGAAATGTTCCGTTTTTAGCGACAAACATTTTGCCTTCGGATCTGAGATAGAAGGTATACCCAACTGTCTCTTTTGGGTATCCTATGAAGACGCATTTCTCCGCTTTGGGTTCCAGCTTTTCAGGCTGAAGCTTTTTGACATAAGCATCACATCCCCAAGCTTTAAGAAACGACAGCTTTGGCTTCTTGCCAAACCAAAGTTCATATGGCGTCGTCTCAACGGATTTCGATGGTGCCCTATTTAAAGTGAATGCAGCTGTCTCTAATGCATAACCCCAAAACGATAGTGGCAAATCGGCAAGAGACATCATAGATCGCACCATATCTAATAAGGTTCGATTACGACGTTCGGACACACCATTACGCTGTGGTGTTCCAGGCGGTGTCAATTGTGAAACAATTCCACACTGTCTTAAGTGACTGCCAAACTCATAACTCAGATATTCTCCTCCTCGATCAGATCGTAGGAATTTAATCTTCTTGTTACGATGATTCTCAACTTCACTCTGAAATTGTTTGAACTTTTCAAATGTTTCAGACTTGTGTTTCATTAAGTAAATATATCCATATCTACTTAAGTCATCAGTGAAGGTGAGAAAGTAACGATAACCACCGCGCGCCTCAATACTCATTGGACCGCACACATCAGTATGTATGATTTCCAATAAGTCACTTGCCCGTTCCATTGTCCCAGAGAACGGCGTTTTAGTCATCTTGCCCATGAGGCATGGCTCACATGTGTCAAGTGATTCAAAATCAAGTGACTCCAAAAGTCCATCAGCATGGAGCTTCTTCATGCGTTTTACGCCAATATGACCTAAACGGCAGTGCCACAAGAAAGTGGTATTATCATTATCAATTCTACATCTTTTGGCATCAATGTTATGAACATGTGTATCATTACTATCGAGATTCAATAAGAATAAACCCCTTACATTGGGTGCATGACCATAAAAGATATTACTCATATAAATAGAACAACCATTATTCTCTGATTTAAATGAGTAACCGTCTCGCAATAAACAAGATCCAGATATAATGTTCATGCTTAACGCAGGCACCAAATAACACTTATTTAGGTTCATCACTAATCCCGACGGTAATCGAAGAGCGAGCGTGCCGACGGCGATCACATCAACCTTGGAACCATTTCCCACGCGCATCGTCACTTCGTCCTTTGCCAGCCTCCGTCTATTCCGCAGTTCCTGTTTTGAGTTGCAAATATGAGCAACCGCACCGGTATCAAATACCCAGGCACTACAACGAGAGTTGGTAAGGTACACATCAATAACATGTATATCATATATACCTTGTTTGTTGTTGGCCGCCTTCTTGTCAGCCAAATACTTGGGGCAATTCCGCTTCCAGTGTCCAGTTCCCTTGCAATGAAAACACACAGTTTCTGGTTTGGGTCCAGCCTTGGGTTTCTTCACGAGAGGAGCAACTGCTTTGCCACTCTTCTTGGAGTTACCCTTCTTACCCTTGCCATTTTTCTTGAAACTAGTGGTTTTATTGACCATCAACACTTGATGCTCCTTCTGAATTTCAGACTCAGCGATTTTCAGCATCGCAAACAGCTCGGCGACTGACTTGTTCATCCCGTGCATGTTATAGTTCAACACGAAGCTCTTGTAGCTAGGTGGCAATGATTGAAGAACTCTGTCAGTGATAGCCTCTGGCGGAAGGGGCATCCCTAACTCAGCCAGACGGGTGGAGTACCCAGACATTCTGAGCACGTGATCACTGATAGACCCGTTCTCCTCCATCTTGCAAGCATAGAATTTGTCGGAGATCTCATATCTCTCGATCCGGGCATTCTTCTGAAAGATAAACTTCAACTCCTGGAACATCTCATATGCTCCATGACGTTCAAAACGTCTTTGAAGTCCCGGTTCTAAGCCATACAACATTGCACATTGAACTATTGAGTAATCATCAGAACGAGCCTGCCAGGCGTTCACAACGTCTAGAGACTCAACTGGAGCGGGTGGATCACCAAGCGGTGCATCAAGGACATAAGCCTTCTGGGAAGCCGTAAGGATAATCCTTAGATTACGGGCCCAGTCCACAAAGTTACTTCCATCATCTTTCAACTTAGCTTTCTCTAGGAACGCATTAAAATTCAGGGGTGCTACTGCGCGAGCCATGATCTACAACATAAATATAGCAAAGACAACTTAGACTATTGTTCTAGATAATGAGTTTTAGTTAATCATATTTAAAAAACTCCCACTCAAATTGACATCCCTCCGATCATTCGAGTGTAACATGATCCAAATCCACCAACTCAAGTCCGATCATCACGTGAGTTGAGGTGGTTTCAATGGTGAACATCTTCATGTTGATCATATCTACTATATGACTCATGTTCGACCTTTCGGTCTCTTGTGTTCCGAGGCCATGTCTGTACATGCTAGGCTCGTCAAGTTTAACCCGAGTGTTCCGCACGTGTAACATGGCTTACACCCGTTGTATGCGAACGTAGAGTCTATCACACCCGATCATCACGGCGTGTCTCGAAACGACGAACTTTCGCAACGGTGCACACTTGGGGAGAACACAATTTATCTTGAAATTTAAGTGAGGGATCACCTTATAATGCTACCGTCGTCCTAAGCAAAATAAGATGCATAAAAGGATTAACATCACATGCAAATCATAAGTGACATGATATGGCCATGAACTTGTGCTTTTGATCTCCATCTCCAAAGCACCGGCATGATCTCCATCGTCACCGGCATGACACCATGATCTCCATCATCTTGATCTCCATCAACGTGTCGCCATAAGGTTGTCGCGCCGACTGTTGCTTCCACGACTATAGCTAACGTTTAGCGATAAAGTAAAGCATTACATAGCGCTTAATGATTGACACGCAGGTCATACAATAATTAAAGACAACTCTATGGCTCCTGCCAGTTGCCGTACTCATCGACATGCAAGTCGTGATATTCTATACAAAACATGATCATCTCATACATCACATATATCTCATCATGTAATTGGCCATATCACATCACAACATACCCTGCAAAAACAAGTTAGACGTCCTCTAATTGTTGTTGCAAATTTTACGTGGCTGCTACGGGTTTGCAAGAACCGTTCTTACCTACGCAAAACCACAACGTGGTGTAGTGATTGCTTTTTGATCTTCTAAAAGAACCCTCTTCATTGAACCGATTCAACTAAAGTGAGAGAGACAGACACCCGCCAGTCACCTTTATGCAACAAGTGCACGCAGCGGTAAAACCAGTCTCGCGTAAGCGTACGCGTAATGTCGGTCCGGGCCGCTTCATCTCACAATGCCGCTGAATCAAGTATCAACTAGTAACGGCAAGCAATATGTATACACCCACGCCCACAACTCGTTTGTGTTCTACTCGAGATCTCATCTACGCATAGACCTAGCTCATGATGCCACTGTTGGGGAACGTTGCATGGGAAACAAAAAATTTCCTACGCACACATAAGATCTATCCATGGTGATGAGCATCTACGAGAGGGAGAGTGAATCTACATACCCTTGTAGATCGCTAAGCGGAAGCGTTAATAAACGCGGTTGATGTAGTCGAACGTCTTCGCGATCCAAATCGCCGAGCGTCCCGCGATCCAATCACGATCCTTCCGATCTAGTGCCGAACGGACGGCACCTCCGCGTTCAACACACGTACGGCTTGATGACGCCTTCACCTCCTCGATCCAGCGAGCGATGGTGAAGTAGTGGTTGAGTTCCAGCAGCACGACGGCGTGGTGATGGTGGTGAGGAACAATCTCTGCAGGGCTTCGCCAAGCGCTACGGAGATTATGACGGAGGAACTAGAGGGTTAGGGTTGCCGCACACGGCTTGGGGAAATCTTGATGTGTCCCGTGTGCTAGCCCTGCCCCTCTATTTATATGTTGAGCCTTGGGGTCTAAACTTGGAGTAAAAGCCTCCTCCGGGTCGGTTTTGCCCGCACAAGGTCGGTTTGGCCCGCAGGAAAAGAGTCCAATTCGGACCCTGCCGAATCGTGCACAGCCGCTCACAAGCGGTAGTACCGCTTCACACAAGCGGTAGTACCGCTTGGGCGGTAGTACCGCTTCACACAAGCGGTAGTACCGCTCGGGCGGTAGTACCGCTTCACCAAGCGGTAGTACCGCTTACGCGGCAGCAAAACTACTTTTGCACTTTCCAATACCTTGTGGGCTTTATCCCTTTGGCTCATATAAAGTGTTGCTGCACCCGAACACTTCGGTAAACATCCGGAACCCCTTCCGGTGAACTTCGGAACTCTTCCGGAGATCAAAACACTATTATCACATATATCAATCTTTACCTCCGGACTATTCCGGAGATCCTCGTCATGTCCGGGATCTTATCCGGGACCCCGAACAACTTTCGGTCACCAACATAATAACTCAACTATACTAATCGTCACCAAACGTTAAGTGTGTAGACCCTGCGGGTTCGAGAACTATGTAGACATGACCGAGACACCTCTACGATCAATAACCAATAGCGGGACCTGGATGCCCATATTGGCTCCTACATATTCTACGAAGATCTTTATCGGTCGAACCTCTATGTCAAGGATTCAGTTAATCCCGTATGCTGTTCCCTTTGTTCTTCGGTATGTTACTTGCCCGAGATTCGATCGTCGGTATCACTATACCTAGTTCAATCTCGTTACCGGCAAGTCTCTTTACTCGTTCCGTAATACAAGATCTCGTGGCTAACACTTTAGTCACATTGCTTGCAAGGCTCATTGTGATGTTGTATTACCGAGTGGGCCCTGAGATACCTCTCCGTCATACGGAGTAACAAATCCCAGTCTTGATCCATGCCAACCCAACAGACACCCTCGGAGATACCTGTAGAGCACCTTTATAGTCACCCAGTTACGTTGCGACGTTTGATACACACAAGGTATTCCTCCGGTGTCAGTGAGTTGCATGATCTCATGGTCAAAGGAACAGATACTTGACATGCAGAAAACAATAGCAATAAACTGACACGATCAAATGCTACGTTTACAGTTTGGGTCTTGTCCATCACATCATTCTCCTAATGATGTGATCCCGTTATCAAATGACATCTCATGTCCATGGCTAGGAAACCTTAACCATCTTTGATCAACAAGCTAGTCAACTAGAGGCTTACTAGGGACACAGTGTTGTCTATGTACCCACACATGTATTTGAGTTTCCAATCAATACAATTATAGCATGGATAATAAACGATTATCATGAACAAGGAAATATAATAATAACCAATTTATTATTGCCTCTAGGGCATATTTCCAACAGGCGAAGCCCTGCAGAGATTGTTCCTCACCACCATCACCACGCCGTCGTGCTGCCGGAACTCATCTACTACTTCACCATCGCTCGCTGGATCGAGGAGGTGAAGGCGTCATCAAGCCGTACGTGTGTTGAACGCGGAGGTGCCGTCCGTTCGGCACTAGTTCGTGATCGGATCGAGGGACGACTTGCGATTTGGATCGCGGAGACGTTCGACTACATCAACCGCGTTTCTTAACGCTTCCGCTTAGCGATCTACAAGGGTATGTAGATTCACTCTCCCTCTCGTAGATGCTCATCACCATGGATAGATCTTGTGTGTGCGTAGGAAATTTTTTGTTTCCCATGCAACGTTCCCCAACAGTGGCATCTGAGCTAGGTCTATGCGTAGATGAGATATCGAGTAGAACACAAACGAGTTGTGGGCGTGGGTGTATACATATTGCTTGCCGTTACTAGTTGATACTTGATTCGGCGGTATTGTGAGATGAAGCGGCCCGGACCGACATTACGCGTACGCTTACGCGAGACAGGTTCCTTCAACTGACATGTAACTTCGTTGCATAAAGATGGCTAGCGGGTGTCTGTCTCTCTCACTTTAGTTGAATCGATTTCAATGAAGAGGGTTCTTTTAGAAGATCAAAAAGCAATCACTACACCACGTTGTGGTTTTGCGTAGGTAAGAACGGTTCTTGCAAACCCGTAGCAGCCACGTAAAATTTGCAACAACAATTAGAGGACGTCTAACTTGTTTTTGCAGGGTATGTTGTGATGTGATATGGCCAATTACATGATGAGATATATGTGATGTATGAGATGATCATGTGTTGTATAGAATATCACGACTTGCATGTCGATGAGTACGGCAACTGGCAGGAGCCATAGAGTTGTCTTTAATTATTTTTCGCCGTTTTGCTTTACTTTATCGCTATGAGTTAGCAATAGTCGTGGAAGCAACAGTCGGCGCGACAACCTCATGGCGACACGTTGATGGAGATCAAGATGATGGAGATCATGGTGTCATGCCGGTGACGATGGAGATCATGCCGGTGCTTTGAAGATGGAGATCAAAAGCACAAGTTCATGGCCATATCATGTCACTTATGATTTGCATGTGATGTTAATCCTTTTATGCATCTTATTTTGCTTAGGACGACGGTAGCATTATAAGGTGATCCCTCACTTAAATTTCAAGATAAATTGTGTTCTCCCCGAGTGTGCACCGTTGCGAAAGTTCGTCGTTTCGAGACACGCCGTGATGATCGGGTGTGATAGACTCTACGTTCACATACAACGGGTGTAAGCCATGTTGCACGTGCGGAACACTCGGGTTAAACTTGACGAGCCTAGCATGTACAGACATGGCCTCGGAACACAAGAGACCGAAAGGTCGAACATGAGTCATATAGTAGATATGATCAACATGAAGATGTTCACCATTGAAACCACCTCAACTCACGTGATGATCGGACTTGAGTTGGTGGATTTGGATCATGTTACACTCGAATGACCGGAGGGATGTCAATTTGAGTGGGAGTTTTTTAAGTAATATGATTAACTAAACTCATTATCTTGAACAATAGTCTAAGTTGTCTTTGCAATATTTATGTTGTAGATCATGGCTCGCGCAGTAGCACCCCTGAATTTTAATGCGTTCCTAGAGAAAGCTAAATTGAAAGATGATGGAAGTAACTTTGTGGACTGGGCCCGTAATCTAAGGATTATCCTTACGGCTTCCAAGAAGGCTTATGTCCTTGATGCACTGCTTGGTGATCCACCCGCTCCAGTTGAGTCTCTAGACGTTGTGAACGCCTGGCAGGCTCGTTCTGAAGATTACTCAATAGTTCAATGTGCAATATTGTATGGCTTAGAACCGGGACTTCAAAGACGTTTTGAACGTCATGGAGCATATGAGATGTTCCAGGAGTTGAAGTTTATCTTTCAGAAGAATGCCCGGATCGAGAGATATGAGATCTCCGATAAGTTCTATGCTTGCAAGATGGAGGAGAACGGGTCTATCAGTGATCATGTACTCAGAATGTCTGGGTACTCTACCCGTCTGGCTGAATTGGGGATGCCCCTTCCGCCAGAGGCTATCACTGACAGAGTTCTTCAATCATTGCCACCTAGCTACAAGAGCTTCGTGTTGAACTATAACATGCACGGGATGAACAAGTCAGTCGCCGAGCTGTTTGCGATGCTGAAAGCCGCTGAGTCTGAAATTCAGAAGGAGCATCAAGTGTTGATGGTCAATAAAACCACTAGTTTCAAGAAAATGGCAAGGGTAAGAAGGGTAACTCCAAGAAGAGTGGCAAAGCAGTTACTCCTCTCGTGAAAAAACCCAAGGCTGGACCCAAACCAGAAACTGTGTGCTTTCATTGCAAGGGAACTGGACACTGGAAGCGGAACTGCCCCAAGTATTTGGCTGACAAGAAGGCGGCCAACAACAAACAAGGTATATATGATATACATGTTATTGATGTGTACCTTACCAACTCTCGTTGTAGTGCCTGGGTATTTGATACCGGTGCGGTTGCTCATATTTGCAACTCAAAACAGGAACTGCGGAATAGACGGAGGCTGGCAAAGGACGAAGTGACGATGCGCGTGGGAAATGGTTCCAAGGTTGATGTGATCGCCGTCGGCACGCTCGCTCTTCGATTACCATCGGGATTAGTGATGAACCTGAATAAATGTTATTTGGTGCCTGCGTTAAGCATGAACATTATATCTGGATCTTGTTTATTGCGAGACGGTTACTCATTTAAATCAGAGAATAATGGTTGTTCTATTTATATGAGTAATATCTTTTATGGTCATGCACCCGATGTGAGGGGTTTATTCTTATTGAATCTCGATAGTAATGATACACATGTTCATAACATTGATGCCAAAAGATGTAGAATTGATAATGATAATACCACTTTCTTGTGGCACTGCCGTTTAGGTCATATTGGCGTAAAACGCATGAGGAAGCTCCATGCTGATGGACTTTTGGAGTCACTTGATTTTGAATCACTTGACACATGTGAGCCATGCCTCATGGGCAAGATGACTAAATCGCCGTTCTCTGGAACAATGGAACGGGCAAGTGACTTATTGGAAATCATACATATTGATGTGTGCGGTCCGATGAGTATTGAGGCGCGCGGTGGTTATCGTTACTTTCTCACCTTCACTGATGACTTAAGTAGATATGGGTATATTTACTTAATGAAACACAAGTCTGAAACATTTGAAAAGTTCAAACAATTTCAGAGTGAAGTTGAGAATCATCGTAACAAGAAGATTAAATTCCTACGATCTGATCGAGGAGAAAAATATCTGAGTTATGAGTTTGGCAGTCACTTAAGACAGTGTGGAATTATTTCACAAGTGACACCGCCTGGAACACCACAGCGTAATGGTGTGTCCGAACGTCGTAATCGAACCTTATTGGATATGGTGCGATATATGATGTCTCTTGCTGATTTGCCACTATCGTTTTGGGGTTATGCATTAGAGACAGCTGCATTCACTTTAAATAGGGCACCATCGAAATCCGTTGAGACGACGCCACATGAACTTTGGTTTGGCAAGAAGCCGAAGCTGTCATTTCTTAAAGTTTGGGGATGTGATGCTTATGTCAAAAAGCTTCAGCCTGAAAAGCTGGAACCCAAAGCGGAGAAATGCGTCTTCATAGGATACCCAAAAGAGACAGTTGGGTATACCTTCTACCTTAGATCCGAAGGCAAAGTGTTTGTCGCTAAAAACGGAATATTTCTTGAGAAAGAGTTTCTCTCGAAAGAATTGAGTGGGAGGAAGATAGAACTTGATGAGGTTGTTGAACCTTTACTTCAACCTGAAAGTAGCGCAGCGCAGAAAGATGTTTCTGTAGAGCTTACATCAGCTGAAGAGGAAGTTAATGATGATGATCATGAAGCTTTGGATCAAGTTGCTATCGAACCTCGTAGGTCGACAAGGACACGTACTGCTCCTGAGTGGTACGGCAACCCTGTCTTAGAGGTCATGTTGTTGGACAACGATGAACCTACGAGCTATGGAGAAGCGATGATGGGCCCGGATTCCGAGAAATGGTTAGAGGCCATGAAATCCGAGATGAGATCCAAGTATGAAAACAAAGTATGGACTTTGGAAGTATTACCTGAAGGGCGTAAGGCCATTCAGAACAAATGGATCTTTAAGAGGAAGACGGACGCGGACGGTAATGTCACCGTCTATAAAGCTCGACTTGTGGCAAAGGGTTTTTCACAAGTTCAAGGAGTTGACTACGATGAGACCTTCTCACCCGTAGCGATGCTTAAGTCCGTTAGAATCATGTTAGCAATAGCTGCCTTTTTCGATTATGAAATTTGGCAGATGGATGTCAAAACAGCGTTCCTTAACGGTTTCCTTAAGGAAGAGTTGTATATGATGCAACCAGAAGGTTTTGTCGATCCAGAGAATGCTGACAAAGTTTGCAAACTCCAGCGATCCATTTATGGACTGGTGCAAGCATCTCGGAGTTGGAATCTTCGCTTTGATGAGGTGATCAAAGCGTTCGAGTTTATACAAGTTTACGGAGAAGCTTGTATTTACAAGAAAGTGAGTGGGAGCTCTATAGCGTTTCTAATATTATATGTGGATGACATATTGCTGATTGGAAACAATATAGAAATGTTGGAAGGCGTGAAGGAATATTTGAACAAGAGTTTTTCAATGAAGGACCTGGGAGAAGCTGCTTTCATGTTAGGCATCAAGATCTATAGAGATAGATCGAGACGCTTAATAGGACTTTCACAAAGCACATACCTTGACAAAGTTTTGAAGAAGTTCAAAATGGATCAGTCCAAGAAGGGGTTCTTGCCTATATTGCAAGGTGTGAAGTTGAGTAAGACTCAATGCCCAGTGACTGCAGAAAATAGAGAAAAGATGAGTGTCATCCCCTATGCTTCAGCCATAGGCTCTATCATGTATGCAATGCTGTGCACAAGACCCGATGTCAGCCTTGCCATAAGTATGGTCGGAAGGTTTCAAAGTGATCCAGGAATGGAACACTGGACGGCGGTCAAGAATATCCTGAAGTACCTGAAAAGGACTAAGGACATGTTTCTCGTTTATGGAGGTGATCAAAAGCTCGTCGTAAAGGGTTACGTCGATGCAAGCTTTGACACTGATCCGGATGACTCTAAGTCGCAAACCGGATACGTATTTATTCTTAATGGGGGTGCGGTTAGCTGGTGCAGTTCCAAGCAAAGCGTGGTAGCTGATTCTACATGCGAAGCGGAGTACATCGCTGCCTCGGAGGCGGCGAAGGAAGGTGTCTGGATGAAGGAGTTCATGACAGATCTTGGAGTAGTGCCTAGTGCGCTTAACCCAATGACTCTGTTTTGTGATAATACTGGTGCCATTGCTCTAGCCAAGGAACCAAGATTTCACAAGAGGACCAGACACATAAAGCGACGTTTCAATTCCATCCGCGATTACATCAAGGAGGACGACATAAATATTTGCAAAGTACACACGGATCTGAATGTTGCAGATCCGATGACTAAACCTCTTCCAAGGGCTAAACATGAACAACACCAGAACTGCATGGGTGTTCGATTCATTACAATGTAAATCACATAGTGATGTGAACTAGATTATTGACTCTAGTGCAAGTGGGAGACTGTTGGAAATATGCCCTAGAGGCAATAATAAATTGGTTATTATTATATTTCCTTGTTCATGATAATCGTTTATTATCCATGCTATAATTGTATTGATTGGAAACTCAAATACATGTGTGGGTACATAGACAACACTATGTCCCTAGTAAGCCTCTAGTTGACTAGCTCGTTGATCAAAAGATGGTTAAGGTTTCCTAGCCATAGACATGAGATGTCATTTGATAACGGGATCACATCATTAGGAGAATGATGTGATGGACAAGACCCAAACTATAAACGTAGCATATGATCGTGTCAGTTTATTGCTATTGTTTTCTGCATGTCAAGTATCTGTTCCTATGACCATGAGATCATGCAACTCCCTGACATCGGAGGAGTACCTTGTGTGTATCAAACGTCGCAACGTAACTGGGTGACTAGAAAGGTACTCTACAGGTATCTCCGAGGGTGTCTGTTGGGTTGGCATGGATCAAGACTGGGATTTGTTACTCCGTGTGACAGAGAGGTATCTCAGGGCCCACTCGGTAATACAACATCACAATGAGCCTTGCAAGCAATGTGACTAAAATGTTAGCCACGAGATCTTGTATTACGGAACGAGTAAAGAGACTTGCCGGTAACGAGATTGAACTAGGTATAGAGATACCGACGATCGAATCTCGGGCAAGTAACATACCGAAGAACAAAGGGAACAGTATACGGGATTAACTGAATCCTTGACATAGAGGTTCGACCGATAAAGATCTTCGTAGAATATGTAGGAGCCAATATGGGCATCCAGGTCCCGCTATTGGTTATTGATCGTAGAGGTGTCTCGGTCATGTCTACATAGTTCTCGAACCCGCGGGGTCTACACACTTAACGTTTGGTGACGATTAGTATAGTTGAGTTATTTTGTTGGTGACCGAAGGTTGTTCGGAGTCCCGGATAAGATCCCGGACATGACGAGGATCTCCGGAAGAGTCCGGAGGTAAAGATTGATATATGTGATAATAGTGTTTTGGTTTCCGGAAGGGTTCCGGAATTCACCGGAAGGGGTTCCGGATGTTTACCGAAGTGTTCGGGTGCAGCAACACTTTATATGAGCCAAAGGGATAAAGCCCACGAGGTATTGGAAAGTGCAAAAGGAAGTTTTGCTGCTGCCTTAAGCGGTACTACCGCTGGTAAGGCAGTACTACCGCGTAAGCGGTACTACCGCTTGTGTGAAGCGGTACTACCGCATAAGCGGTACTACCGCTTGTGTGAAGCGGTACTACCGCTCGTGAGCAGTACTACCGCTTGTGCGCGGTACTGCAGGGATCCGAGTTGGACTCTTTCCCTGTGGGCCAAACCGACCTTGTGCGGGCAAAACCGACCTGGAGGAGGCTTTTACTCCAAGTTTAGACCCCAAGGCTCAACATATAAATAGAGGGGAAGGGCTAGCACACGGGACACATTAAGATTTCCCAAGCCGTGTGTCGGCAACCCTAACCCTCTAGTTCTCCCGTCATAATCTCCGTAGTGCTTGGCGAAGCCCTGCAGAGATTGTTCCTCACCACCATCACCACGCCGTCGTGCTGCCGGAACTCATCTACTACTTCACCATCGCTCGCTGGATCGAGGAGGTGAAGGCGTCATCAAGCCGTACGTGTGTTGAACGCGGAGGTGCCGTCCGTTCGGCACTAGTTCGTGATCGGATCGAGGGACGACTTGCGATTTGGATCGCGGAGACGTTCGACTACATCAACCGCGTTTCTTAACGCTTCCGCTTAGCGATCTACAAGGGTATGTAGATTCACTCTCCCTCTCGTAGATGCTCATCACCATGGATAGATCTTGTGTGTGCGTAGGAAATTTTTTGTTTCCCATGCAACGTTCCCCAACATTTGGAACCAGGACAAAACAAACGGGACTAATACCCAAAACCTTTAGTCCCGGTTTGCTTACGAACCGGTACCAAAGGGGCTCCACGTGGCCGCTGCGGGGCGCCTAGGCAGGAGGACCTTTAGTCCCGGTTGGTAACACCAACCAGGACCAAAAAGCAGCCACGCGTCAGCAGCTCGCAGGCGCTGGGGTTTTTTTTTGGAAGGGGGGGTTTTGGGGTTTTGGAGGGTTAATTTAGGGGTTTCATATTGTGTTAGCTAGCTAATAGAGAGAAGTGACCTCTCTTTCTCCGTGCTTGGTCGACGCTAGCTACTATACATATAGAGAGAACTCGACGCTAGCTAGTAAGCAAATGAAGGAAACCATTAATTACACAAGATCGTCATGAACATATATAGAGAGAAGTGACATCTCTTCTCCGTGCTTGGTCGAACAACAAGTTTTCGTATATCTATCCGACACTACTACATATGTACAATATAACATCTCTTACAATCCCTAACATCATCTACCTAAGACCCATTTGTAATTTCACATGGTATTCTCCGTGTTCAGGTATGACGTGGTCAAGAAAGAATCCCGCCAATTCCTCTTGAATTGCTCGTATGCGATCATGTGGTAGGAGTTCATCCCGCATCTGCCAGATCTAATTTAAAGAAGGGGGTCAATACATATATATGAATGAAACTCAACACAATTGATGGTAATATATAAAATAAAATTGTGAATATTGTTTACGTACTTCAAATTGTTTCTCAGAGAAGCCCCGCTCAGAGGTCGACTGGCGAATGAACTCGCATACGTAGTATCCACATAAGTGATTCCCGGGTGCCTGGTACAAGCACTTTACGAGAATAGAGTTCAATCAAACTAATAAGCAAGCATGATAATGGTATTGATGAAACTAGAATCAATGAGAGATGCGCGGAACTAGCTAGTACTACTTACTTTGGGGTGTGTAAATCGCAGCTCGTTGTTTAGACCGGGAACCATTCCGGTGAACTGTTTCCAAACCCTGGTAGGCAAAGAAAATGATTACTTGATATCAGGAAATGAACGAAAGTTGCCGATATGGTCCCGGTATTGATTGAACTTACTTCTGGAGCATTGCAGTCATGTCCGCATAATACTCGGGATCTTTATGTCTCGAGTCTAAGACAGTTACTAATGCCCCGTGAAGGTTAATGGATAGAAGAATAAAGTGGAAACTGCGCACGCATAACTCATCAATTACATTACTTAACCTCGAGTAAGCGAAACCGAATATGCACAAGACAGTAACACTCACTTGAAGTTGTAAGGAAAGAGTATTTCCCTTTTGTTTTGATGTCTAAGGAACGCTTCTAGCAAGTTGTCCTCAGTATCTTTGGCTCTCTTTTGTACCGACCATTCATTTACGGTATTTGGGCTAATGAACCCAATGTCATAGATTTGTTCTTTTTTGCATTCGACCATCTTCAATCTGCATAATATAGTGAGGATAATTATATATACATGCAATGAACGAGCTGAGCTAGAGACTTAATTATAGAAGTAATACTTACAGACAGTAGCAAGTCATGAGTTGTTTGTCGAGGGCCTCTTGATTGAATAACTGAAATAACTCCACAAATTCAACAGGCATTAGGTCGACTCCAATGAAGTCGTGCTCTTTTTTAATTCCGACCATCAAACTGTCGGTCCCAGACTTCCTGCAGGTTTCCATGTACCACTCATGCAATTTTTGCATCATCGTTGTTAGATGAGGATGATCAGGTTTGACGAGAGGCTTCCCGTGCTCGTATCTAAAGTTCTCTACTACCTCAGCCGTTTCAAACTGTACATCATTGCCCACGTAATCACCAAGACTGGTACCGGGCAGTAGCACCGGATGATTAGCGATATCGCTAGACAACTTGAGCGGGGGGCACGATTGCTTCTCCTGTTCGCCGAGCTGGGGAATTGTTTCCCCACTTCTTTGTTTTTTTCTCTTGCAGCACTGGAAGTACTTCCCGGCCGCCGCGCTTCACCATATGTCTTTTGAATACAGCGGTCATAGTTGGATTGCAGCGGAGACGGTGGTGGTCGCTTCAGGGCATCCAGAGTGCGCTTCCCTTTCACCGGATCTACCGTTTCCTTCGGAGGTGGACGTTTCCGTGCAAAATGGGCCTTCACTTCGGCTTCACTGATTTCAGCATTTTCCTTGTCAGTCCTCTCTTATGGTAACTTTGGAAGAGGCTTGAGGCTTGGACCAAATTTGTATTTCTTCCCGCCTATTGTACTGCTAGCCGCCGGAACGGCGGCGTCTCTCTTCCCCCGTTGCTGACGCACCGGAGGAGGCGGAGTGCCCTGACGCGCCGGAGGAGGAGGAGTAGGAGGCGGAGTGCCCAGACGCGCCGGAGAAGGCGAAGGAGGAGGCGGAGTGCCCTGACACGCCGGAGGAGGAGAAGGAGGAGGCGGAGTGCCCTGACGCGCCGGAGGAGGCTGAGTCTGCTGAGGCGTCCAGTTTGGAAGCTTGATGTACTCCTTTCTCCATAGACAGGTACTCCTCAAAGCATTTTCTAGAAGAATAATATCCTCTTCACATGTAGGGTTGTCAAGCTCCAGCCCCTCAAATCCATCCATTATTTCATCCACCGTCACAACAACATAGCCATGTGGAATCGGACGGCAATGGAAAGTTCCCTCAGCTCGAGGAGGTACAACAGAGCCGACCGCCGGCTTGAAGGTCAGGTTCTGGCATTTCGTCATTAGCTCGCAATGTTCAGCCTCCGTGATACTATCCACGGGGTAGCGAGGAGCCGTGAAATCAGGCTGAACGAGCTCCGTGGAAGCCACGCTGCTTCTCCGCTGAGATGGTGGGATAGCTTCTGGGGCAGCGTCGAAGGAAGGATCTTCGTGCCGCTCAAATGGTTGGCCGGTAGCTCGCTGGCTCTCAAGTTCCTCTAGTTTTGCTAATCTTGCACTAAGCTTCTGCATTTCGCTTGCTTCCTGTTTCCTCTTTCTCTCTCGACTTCTATAACCACCGCTGTCGGGAAACCCATGCACCCACGGAACGGAGCCTGATGTGCCTCGTGTTCGTCCAGGGTGTTCAGGATTCCCGAGGGCCTGTGTCAGCTCATCCTTCTCTCTGTCCGGAATGAACGTCCCTTCCTGCGCTGCCTTGATTGCTGCCTGAAGCTTCCGGAAGGGTATTGCAAGTTGCACGTCCGTCCAAACACACTCCCCTGTTTCTGGGTCCAAAGTTCCCCCAACCCCGAAGAACCAAGTCCTTGAACGATCTGGCCAGTGCAATGTCGCTGGTTGGACATTCTTAGCAAGCAGGTCTTGCTCAGCTTTGTCCCACAACGGCCGGGCTTTGTAGTAGCCACTTGACCCCGTGTGATGGTGATACTTCTTCTTTGCAGCATTTTTCTTGTTTGTCAGTGACCTTTTCTTACCCTTCTCCGATTTCTTGTAGGCCACAAATTCGGGCCATTGATCTCTTATCTTCTCATATCGACCGATGAATTCCGGAGTCTCCTCTTTCTCGACAAACTTTGTGTTCAACTCTTGCTTCCAGTTCCTGAATAGTTCTGCCATCTTCTTAAGAGCAAACGCCTTGACCTTTCGCTCTATAACTGGGTTATTCGGATCCTCCTCTCGCGGTAGGCTGAAATTTGTCATCAGCTCGGTCCAAAGATCATCTTTCAGTCTATCATGGACATAAGAAACTTCAGGGTCCTTATTATTCTTATTCCATTGCTGGGTGCTGATCGAGACATAGTCCCTAACAACAACTCCACACTGATGTACAAATGCGTCCTTGGTCCGCTTGGGAGCAATCGGTTGGCCATCTTTCGCGACTTCTGTGATCGTGAACCTTTCACCCGGGTGCAACCTTTTCTTCGGGCCTCGTCTCCTTACCTCGTCGGACTTTGCAACAGTTGAGTCTCCCTCCTCCGTTCGGTCACCGGAGCCGTGATCATGATCTCCTTCCTTCGCCATTCGGTCACTGGAGCCGTCACGATCTCCTTCCTCCTCCATTGTTGGATCACCGGAGCCGTCATCCTCTCCTTCCTGACCATCGGTGTCGTTGAGATACGACAAGGGATCACCTCCAGCGAGGATTATATCCCCCAACAACTGTTCTTTTTCTAAGTCTCCGTGATCCATAGTTTCTGCAAATATTACAACATGGCAATATACAAACATGAGATATGCAAATCAATACAAGGCAATGCAACAATACGATCATATAATATCATGAAACTTTTCATAATCTTCAGACATGTCTGTCTTGCCCTCCACTCCCACGATGTCTCTTTTCCCTAAAAGAACTATGTGGCGCTTTGGCTCATCGTATGATGTATTCGCTTCCTTATCTTTTCTTTTTCTCGGTTTGGTAGACATGTCCTTCACATAGAAAACCTGCGCCACATCATTGGCTAGGACGAATGGTTCGTCTGTGTACCCAAGATTGTTTAGATCCACTGTTGTCATTCCGTACTGCGGGTCTACCTGTACCCCGCCTCCTGACAGATTGACCCATTTGTACCGAAACAAAGGGACCTTAAAATCATGTCCATAGTCAAGTTCCCATATGTCCACTATGTAACCATAATATGTGTCCTTTCCCCTGTTGGTTGCTGCATCAAAGCGGACACCACTGTTTTGGTTGGTGCTTTTTTGATCTTGGGCGATCGTGTAAAATGTATTCACATTTATCTCGTACCCTTTGTAAGTCAATACAGTCGAAGATGGTCCCCTGGCCAACGAGTACAACTCATCTGCAACAGTGGTGTTACCCATGAGATGTGTTTGCAACCAACTGCCGAAAGTCCTGATGTGTTCACATGTAATCCAGTCGTCACACTGCTCCGGGTGTTTGGAGCGCAGAATATTCTTGTGTTCATTGACATACAGGGTCACCAAGGTAGAATTCTGTAGAACTGTGTAGTGTGCTTGAGACCAAGAATGCCCGTCCCTACATATTATTGAATTCGCTCCTAGCGTGCCTTTGCCAGTCAGTCTCCCCTCATACCGCGATTGAGGGAGACCAATCGGCTTAAGGTTAGGAATAAAGTCAACACAAAACCCAATGCTTTCCTCTGTTTGATGGCCCATGGAGATGCTTCCTTCTGGACTAGCACGGTTACGAACATATTTCTTTAAGACTCCCATGAACCTCTCAAAGGGGAACATGTTGTGTAGAAATACAGGGCCCAGAATGCCAATCTCGTCGACTAGATGAACTAGGACGTGCGTCATGATATTGAAGAAGGATGGTGGGAACACTAGCTCAAAACTGACAAGACATTGCACCAAATCACTCTTTAACCTTGGTAGGATTTCTGGATCGATTACCTTCTGAGAGATTGCATTGAGGAATGCACATAGCTTCACAATGGCTAATCGAACGTTTTCCGGTGGAAGCCCCCTCAATGCAACCGGAAGCAGTTGCGTCATAATCACGTGGCAGTCATGAGACTTTAGGTTCTGGAACTTTTTCTCTGCCATATTTATTATTCCCTTTATATTCGACGAGAAGCCAGACGGGACCTTCATATTGAGCAGGCATTCAAAGAAGATTTCCTTCTCTTCTTTGGTAAGAGCGTAGCTGGCAGGACCTTCATACTGCTTTGGATGCATGCCGTCTTTTTCGTGCACACGTTGCTGGTCTCCCGTGCCTCCGGTGTATCTTTTGTCTTCCCATACACTCCCAAGAAGCCTAGCAGGTTCACGCAAAGATTCTTCGTCACGTGCATCACGTCGATTGCAGAGCGGACCTCTAGGTCTTTCCAATAGGGTAGGTCCCAAAATATAGATTTCTTCTTCCACATGGGTGCGCGTCCCTCAGCGTCATTCGGAACAGATAGTCCGCCAGGACCCTTTCCAAAGATTACTTGTAAATCATTGACCATATCAAGTATGTGATCACCAGTACGGAGGGCGGGCTTCTTCCGGTGATCTGCCTCACCTTTGAAATGCTTTCCTTTCTTTCGACATTGATGGTTGGTCGGAAGAAATCGACGATGCCCCAGGTACACATTCTTCCTGCATTTGTCCAAATATATACTTTCGGTGTCATCTAAACAGTGCGTGCATGCGTGGTATCCCTTGTTTGTCTGTCCTGAAAGGTTACTGAGAGCAGGCCAATCATTGATGGTTACAAACAGCAACGCTCGTAAGTCAAATTCCTCTTGTGCATGCTCATCCCACACACATACACCTTTTCCATTCCACAGTTGTAAAAGTTCATCAACTAATGGCCTTAGGTACACATCAATGTCATTGCCGGGTTGCTTAGGGCCTTGGATGAGCACTGGCATCACAATGAACTTCCACTTCATGCACAACCAAGGAGGAAGGTTATACATACATAGAGTCACAGGCCATGTGCTATGCTTGCTGCTCTGCTCCCCAAAAGGATTAACGCCATCTGCACTTAAACCAAACCATACGTTCCTTGGGTCACCTGTAAAGTCCCCCCACTTTCTCTCGATCTTTCTCCACTGCGACCCATCACCGGGTGCTCTCAACTTCCCGTCTTTCTTACGGTCTTCCTTGTGCCATCGCATCAACTTGGCATGCTCTTTGTTTCTGAACAAACGTTTCAACCGTGGTATTATAGGAGCATACCACATCACCTTGGCAGGAACCCTCTTCCCGGTGCGCTGGCCCTCAACATCACCAGGGTCATCTCGTCTGATATTATGCCGCAATGCACAACATACCGGGCATGCGTTCAAATCCTCGTACGCAACGCGGTAGAGGATGCAGTCGTTAGGGAATGCATGTATCTTCTGCACCTCCAATCCTAGAGGGCATAGAACCTTCTTTGGAAGCTTCTTCTTCATTATTTTCAGTAGAGAACCAAATCCCTTGTCAGATACACCATTGTCTGCCTTCCATTGCAGCAATTCCAGTGTGGTACCGAGCTTTGTGTTGTCATCTTCGCAATTTGGGTACAACCCTTTTTTGTGATCCTCTAACATGCGATCGAACTTCAACTTCTCCCTTTCACTTTGGCATTGTCTCTTTGCATCAACAATGACCCGGCGAAGATCATCCTCGGGCACATCGTCTGGTTCCTCTTGATCTTCAGCTTCCCCCATTGCAGCATCACCGTATTCAGGGGGCGGATAGTTGTCATCATCCTCTTCTTCTTCGTTGTCTTCCATCATAACCCCTCTTTCTCCGTGCTTGGTCCAAACATTATAGTGTGGCATGAAACCCTTCTCAAGCAGGTGGACATGAAGGGTTTTCGAGTTAGAGTAATCCTTCGTATTCCCACAGATAGTACATGGACAATACATAAAACCATTCTGCTTGTTTGCCTCAGCCACTTCGAGAAAATTATGCAGGCCCTTAATGTACTCGGAGGTGTGTCGGTCACCGTACATCCATTGCCGGTTCATCTGCGTGCATTATATAATTAAGTGTATCAAAAACCATTACAGAACATCATGAATAGAGAAGTGACCAAATTAATAGAAGTTCATCATCACATTAAAACCAAAGTACAGTAGTGACCAAAATAAATACATAAAGTTCATACATAGTTCTCATTGAACAACATATAGCTCTCTAGAGCATCTAATTAAAACATACATTGAAACAATGTAAAACATTTAAATGCAACAACAAATGCGATCATAACCGCAACTAAGGTACCAATTGATCCAACGGCATAATGATACCAAGCCTCAGTATGAATGGCATATTTTCTAATCTTTCTAATCTTCAAGCACATTGCATCCATCTTGATATTGTGATCTTCGACGACATCGGAAACATGCAACTCCAATTCCATCTTCTCCTCCTCAATTCTTTTCAATTTTTTCTTCAAGTAATTGTTTTCTTTTTCAACTAAATTTAACCTCTCGACAAGAGGGTCGGTTCGAATTTCCGGTTCACATACCTCCTAGATAAAAACATCTATGTCCCGTTGGTCGGCATAATTGTCATAAACACTAAATGAAACAAATAGTTATAAAAGATAATATACCACATCCGAATCATAGACAGGACGAGGGCCGACGGGGGCGGATACCAAAACCATGGCACTATATAATAACAAACAATAATAAAAGTAAGAAAATTGTACAAGTATCTATCTAAATCATACAAGTAAGAATTTTTCTTTTCTTTTAGAAAGAAGATAAGAACAAGAGGCTCACCACGTTGGTGCCGGCGACGAGATCGGCGCGGGCGATCGACGGCGGTGAGGACGGGGACGGGACAGGACGGACCGTCAAACCTAGACAAATCTTGAGGAAAATGGAGCCTGGAGGTCGAGCTTGGAGAGGAGAAAGCTTAAGTGTGGCTCGAGCATTTCATCGAACACCTCATGTGCATAGGAGGTGAGAGCTAGAGCAACACACGCCTGCACACGCCGGCCGGCCAAAAAACAGAGTGAGCGGGAAGGGGCGGGGGTATATATAGGCTTATCTTTAGTCCCGGTTGGTGGCTAGAACTGGGACAGAAGACCGACCTTTGGCCCCGGTTCCAGTCACCAACCGGGACTAAAGGTGCTGGGTCAGGAGCGAGGCCCATTGGTCCCGGTTCGTGTCTGGAACCGGGACCAAAAGTGTCAGACGAACCGGGACCAATGGCCCCCGAGGCCCGGCCGGCGCCCTGGCCTCACGAACCAGGACTGGTGCACCCTTTGGTCCCGGTTCGTAAGTGAACCGGGATTAATGCCCTTATCCTGGCCTCAACCCAAGCCCTGTTTTCTACTAGTGTTATCCATGCTAGATTTATTTTCTCGCTTTCTTCTTGCGTGTTTGAAAAACTTTGAGAAAACCCAAAAATATTTCTTGCTTCTTTTTGGTTTTTCTTTCTAGTTTAAATTAATTGTAGTAGCAAAAGAAAACCCAAAAATATTTCTCGTTTCTTCTTTTACTTGTTGGGAGCTCTCCCGTGTAAATAGTTTTTCTCGTTTTTGTCTTTCCTTCTTTGATTTGCTTTCTTCAAGAAAAACTAAAAACTCCAAAAATATTTCAGTGTGTTTTTCTGAAATTCTTTTCCTTTTATTTGAGTCGTACCAAGGATAAGACCACAATGAAAATGTTGAGTGGCTCTCATATGCATTATTGTTTATCTAACAAAGAGCCCATATTACTTTGTCTTCTCCTCTTGAATAAAATGTTTGCAGATTCTAGTTTAGTCCACGACACTCTTGCACTATTATTATTTTCTATATTATTTGGTCGTGCAAGTGAAAGGCAATAATGACGATATTTGATGAAGTGACTATGGCAGAGATAAGCGGATATGAAGTCAACTTATTTTTGTTTTTGTAAATATGTTTAACCTGGTATCCATGATTCAACATATTATGATCAAACATGTTTGCAATGACAATTAGAGATTATAGTTGCTCATGCCATGCTTAAGTAGCTAGGAGTGGATAATGATTTATCTTGGATGTCAACATGCATTAAAATAGTTATGATGTAGTATGATGGTATGGTATCCTCCTCTAAATGTTTCAAGCGGCTTGACTTGGCACATGTTCACGCATGTAGTTGAATCAAAACCAACATAGCCTTCATGATATTTATGTTCATGGTGTCCATATCCTACTCATGCTAGTATTCAATGTTTATTATTCACAATGCATGCTCATGACCGTTTTCGCTCTCTAGCTGTCCGCTTCTCAACTTATTTGCTAGCCTTCGCCTGTACTAAGCGGGAATACTGCTTGTGCGTCAAAATCCTTAAACCAAAGTTATTCCAGATGAGTCCACTATATCTACCTATATGCGGTATTACCCTGCCGTTCCAAGTAAATTTGCATGTGCCACCTCTAAAATTTCAAATGAACATCTGTTTTGTGTGCCTGGACCGCTCATGGAGCGACAGGGGGCGGTCAGTATCTTCCATGCTAAGCGGGTTATTATCATGATGATTGTTTATTCACTCGTCCTTACACAAGAGGGGCGGTAATAGGGATTCCTAGTCCCGAAATAAAAAAAAGTTGCAAATAATTAAACAAAACTCCCCCAGGAATGTTGTTGGTATGGACGGTACCCATGGATTCGGCTAGCCGTGGAGTGTGTTTGTTGGTGGATGGGGAGTAAACCTTTACTTTTACCGCTTGGGAACCGCCGCTAATGTGTTTAGCATGGAAGATATTGATAACTCTTGGTCGTAACGTTGACAGGAAGGGTGTACCTCCCAAAATTATATTTATCTCTAATTTAAGCTTTGAGCTCTGGCACCTCTGCAAATCCCTGCTTCCCTCTGCGAAGGGACTATCTATTTACTTTTATGTTGAGTCATCACCTTATCAAATAAGCGCCAGATCTGAGAGCACTATTGTCATCCTCATGCATTGTGTATAGTTAATGTTGGATGCAGCATGACTGGATCTTTTCTACCATGAATTACAATGTTTAGTCGCTGCTTGAACTTTGGAGGTGCTCTGCATTTATGTTTTGCGGTCTCAGAAAGGGCTAGCGAGATACCACTGTTGTCATATTATTTCATGATTTTTTGACAAAGTGTTTGCATTTGAGACATTTTATTATTGCTCGCTAGTTGCTTATGCCATTGATATGAGTTAATATAATATTTAAGAGTTATTGCTGACATGGTTAGTCATCATCTTTGCTGAAAACCTGGGTGCTACTTAAGCATATATATGTAAACAAGAACAAAAGAGTTCGTAAAAGTTTTTCTTTATCACTTTCAGTTTGTCAACTGAATTGCTTGAGGACAAGCAATGGGTTAAGCTTGGGGGAGTTGATATGTCTCTGTCGTATCTACTTTTCCTAACGCTTTTGCTCTTGTTTTGGACTCTAATTTGCATGATTTGAATGAAACTAATCCCGACTGACGTTGTTTTCAGCAGAACTACCATGGTGTTGTTTTTGTGCAGAAATAAAAGTTCTCGAAACTGGACAAAACTTTTTGGAGAATTATTTTACAATAAATAAAAAATACTGGAGTCAAGAACCACCGGAGGGGGTGCCCTGGCTGGGCACGATACACCAGGGCGCGCCACTCCCTCCAGGCGCGCCCTGGTGGGTTGTGCCCACCTCGTGGCCCCACTGACCCTAATTCCAGCGTTATAAAATCCTATTTCCGGAGAAAAAATGAGAGGAAGTTTTATCGCATTTCACGAGATGGATCCGCCGCCACCTCCTGTTCTTCATCGGGAGGCCAGATCTGGAGCCCGTTTGGGGCTCCGGAGAGGGGAATCTTCGGTCTTCGTCATCATCAACCCTTCTCCATCGCCAATTCCATGATGCTCCCCACAGGGAGTGAGTAATTCCTACGTAGGCTTGCTATCGGTGAGGAGTTGGATGAGATTCATCATGTAATCGAGTTAGTTTTGTTAAGGCTTGATCCCTAGTATCCACTATGTTCTGAGATTGATGTTGCTATGACTTTGCCATGCTTAATGCTTGTCACTAGGGCCCGAGTGCCATGATTTCAGATCTGAACCGTTTATGTTATCACCATTATATCTATGTTCTTGATCCGATCTTGCTAGTCATATGCACCCGCTATGTGTTATGACCCATAAACCCCGGAGTGACAATAGTCGGGATACTTTCCGGTGATGACCGTAGTTTGAGGAGTTCATGTATTCACTATGTACTAATGCTTTGTTCCGGTTCTCTATTAAAAGGAGGCCTTAATATCCCTTAGTTTCCTTATGGACCCCGCTGCCATGGGAGGGTAGGACAAAAGATGTCATGCAAGTTCTTTTCCATAAGCACGTATGACTATTTACAGAATACATACCTACATTACATTTATGAACTGGAGCTAGTTCTGTGTTGCCCTAGGTTATGACTGTTATATGATGAATATAATCCAACGAGTTCACCGATCCAGTGCCTACGAGTTTTCCACATATTGTTCTTGCTAAGTTACTATTGCTACTGCTACTGTTACACTTGCTACAAAACCATTGCTATCACTGTTACTGCTACTGTTACTGTTACCACTGCTATCAAAACTATCATAGTACTGTGCTACTGATCACTCTGCTGTAGATATCTAATCTCCAGGTGTGGTTGAATTGACAACTCAACTGCTAATACTTGCAAATATTCTTTGGCTCCCCTTGTGTCGAATCTATAAATTTGGATTGAATACTCTACCCTCGAAAACTGTTGCGATTCCCTATACTTGTGGGTTATCAGCTCTCCCAACGTCGTTCTCTGGCCTATAAATTCTCATATATTGCAAAAACCCTGGAGGCAGTCCCGAACCCCATTTTACGCCGCCGCAAGTCTCTGTTCCGTCGTGAGGCCATCTGGAGCTCCGTTCCGGCACCCTACCGGAGAGGGGATCGATCACGGAGGGCCTCTTCATCAACCTTGCTGCCCTCATGATGATGTGTGAGTAGTTCACCACAGACCTACGGGTCCATAGATAGTACCTAGATGACAATCTCTCTATTTCTTGATCTTCAATACAATGATCATCGCATCTTTGCTTTGATCTATCCGATGTAATCCTATTGTGCGGTGTGTTTGTTGGGATCCGATGAATTGTGGGTTTATGTTCAGATTATTCATGAAAAGTATTTGAGTCACCTCTGAATATTAAGATTCTTATTTGCATGATCATTATAGCTTCGTAATGCTCTCCGATTTATTCATGTGCTTTGGCCAAGTAGATTGATCTATCTTCAGTGGGAGTGGTGCGTCGTGGTAGGTTCAACCGGATGAGTTTCTATATCCTAGTGACAAAGTAGGGGACAAGATGCGTCTTTGTGTTTTTGCTACTAAGGATAACACGATGGGGTTTATTCATATTGTTTGAGTTTACTTTGTCTACATCATGTCATCGTTCTCCATGCATTACTCTGTTTGTCATGAACTTAATACGTAGAGAGGCAATCATAGAAGCGCTCTTGAAGTGGAGTAATAGTAATAGGTGCAGGCAGGAGTCAGCCTATTTGTTTATGGATGTGATGCCTATATATACATGATCATTGTCGTGAAAATCGCATAACAATCCGCTTTTCTACCAATTGCCCAACAATAATTTGTTACCCATAGTATGCTGCCTACATGAGAGATGCCGCTAGGGAAAACTATGGCCCCCGGGTCTGTTCACTTATAAATTTACGAACGCTACTATTACCTTGCTGCCTTTATTTACTTTTTATTTTATTTTGCAATTTACAATTATCCACAATTATCTACACAACTCATTTGCTTGCAAATAACGAGATCAAGGGGATTGACAACCCTCTTGCCCGCGTTGAGTGCAAGTTGTTTGTTCTTTTGTGTGCAGCCGCTGAAGACGGTTGTGGATTGATATTCCTATTGGTTCGATAAACCTTGATTTCATAACTGAGGAAAATACTTACCCACTTTGTGCTGCAATAACCCGTTCCTCTTCACGGAAAACCCAACGAGATCACAAGTATCAGGCACTCGGGCCCTAGTGACAAGCATTAAGCATAGCAAAGTCATAGCAACATCAATCTCAGAACATAGTGGATACTAGGGATCAAGCCCTAACAAATTAACTCGATTACATGACAAAACTCATCCAACTCCATCACCATCCAGCAAGCCTACGAAGGAATTATTCACTCCCGATGGTGAGCATCATGGAATTGTTGATTGGGAATGGTTGGTGATGATGACGGCGACGACGACGAATCCCCCTCTCCAGAGTTCCAAACTGACTCCATATCAACCCTCTCGAGGAAGAACAGGGGGTGGCGGCGGCTTCGTCCCGTAAAACATGATGGAAATTTCTCCCTGGTTTTATTTCTCTGCAACACGGTACTTATGGAGTTGGAATTAGGGCAAACTAAGGCTCGAGGGGCCCCCGAGCTCACATGGCGCGCCCTGAGCTCGTGGCTCCTGGGTGGCCCCCTCAAGCAGGTCTTTTCACCAGTATTTTTATATTATGAAAATATTCTCCATGAATTTTCAGTCAAATCCAAGAACTTTTATTTTTGCACAAAAATAACACCATGGTAGTTCTGCTGAAAACTATGTCAGTCCGGTTAGTTTCATTCAAACCGTGCAAATTAACTAGAGTCCAAAACAAGAGCGAAAGTGCTTGGAAAAGTAGATACGTTTTGGACTTATCATAGATGCAGAATCGTTTCGGTCTACATGTCACGGACATAATGCGTATATATTGATCATGCCATGAATATAATTATTCATTTTCTATCAATTGCCCAACAGTAATTTGTTCACCCACCGTTGCTATGTTCATGAGAGAGATGCCTCTAGTGAAAGCTATGGCCCCCCGGGTCCATTCACTTATTATATTTACTAAAACCCTAAAACTTTTCTTGTTGCAATTGATTATCTTTTTATTTTTATTTATCTATCTTTCATTGTCATAATTAATCCTTGCAATTAACGAGTACAAGGGGATTGACAACCCTCATGTCCGCGTTGGGTGCAAGTATTTATTTGTGTGTGTGCAGTTACAATCGATCGTTCGCTAGTTGATCTCCTATTGGTTCGAGAAATCGTGGAGGAGCTCCGTAGGTGGATGGGGCGGCAGATCGATGGAGGCGCATCCGTAGTGGAGAAGGCTGATGACCTACAAGTGCATTGGGTTTAGTTGTAGCTTTTTCGAAGTAAGGGTATCGATCCCACAGGTAGCATAGGAATCAATCTTATCTCTCGCAATGATTTGAATTGTAGTGCCTACAAGTTAGTTGCGCTCCAAAGCAAAGCAGAAAATGAAAGTTTATAATATTGGGTGATTGTAGTGAACGAGAAAATAAATGACAAAAGTAAAATAAAGTAGTGTGAGACATGAGTAACGGTTGTTGGAATGGACTATATCATTCTCAAGGAGCCCGAATTCTACACTAGTATGTGTCTAACATGACTGATGGCCAAGCACAACTCTAAGTCGGATTCCTAGGTCACTTCATATGTTTCTCTTTGTAGCCGGAGCCAAGTACAAATATGTGCATACATGTAGGAGTCACGTATCCCATACGCCACTACCATTCATCCCCACACTAATTACTGAATGGTAATTAAGGGTTTCCCCATGGACGCAGCTAAGACGGTCTCTGTTTACCCCCTCTTACAATGATACACGAAGGAGAGAGATGAGCATTGTCACCACTAATCTCCTCTTCCCACCTTCACACCAATAGTAGTAACCTTCCGTCTAAAATAGGCATATGTTGGATGGTGGACTTCACCCAACATCAAGAAGATCATTAGCATAAACATACAAAGAGGATATCAAATCCTATTATCATATGATCGTAAACATACTAGGGTTCTTCCTTCATATCCACGAGAACTAGGGGAACTACTCGCACATAGAGAGTACAAACATCGCAGGATGAATCATGGTGAACATAGTGGTAGCGCCAAAGTAATACACAAGTGAATCCACATCGGCTAATGTATTACAAAGAATGGAGATGGAGTGGTGATGATGCCCTCTCGATGCGTGTAATCTGGCGGCGGAGCCCCGAGATCAATTGCCCCTCTGGAATCCTTTCGGAGGCTAGGGTTCTTCATTCTAGAATTCTGATCAGAGTTTATAAGGTTTGACTTGACACAAATCTAATACTTGGAGCAAAAAGAACCGAAGAGAGTACAATTGGTAGCAGTATGTTCTTTGGTGAAATAAAAGAATATAATAGAGTGATACGAAGTACTCCCACCGTCTCGAATTAATGCTAGATACATACATTTGTATCTAGATAAATCTAAGACAAGTAATTTGGGACGGAGGTAATAGTAGTTTGAGGAGAACATCTACGTGTTCCCAACCTTCACATGCCCTCGTGTTAAAAAAATCCAATTTGAATATTAAAAAAACTGTAAAAATTATTAATGTTCTAAAGACATGGGTCCATTATTATCCGTAAAAATATCAAATTGAAAATAAAAATGCACAATTGAGAAAGCAAAAGAGAAGTCCAGATGTGAACATTGTTCTTTGTGCTTTTGTCTTTTTGTCATACTATTGATCCTGGATTTTTCATTTTTGTTTCTCTACGTGTATCTCGAATTTGCATTTGAACCTTTTTTAGAAGAGGAAAAGGTCCATTTTAAACCCTGAACTCATAGAGGTTCGACGAAACGAACCCTCAAGTCGAAATCCCGATCGATTGCATCCTGAACTATGCAATCCCGGTCTAAATCGAACCCTGGCATTGTTTGAGACATAAAAAAAACACTGACGTGGTAGGGATTCTCAGGTTGGTGGACGCATAGAGAGATCCGTGACTGGGCTGACCCACAAACATGAAACTTGAACAAAATTTAAAATCTCAAACATTTTTTTAACTTGTGAACAATTTTTGTAAACAGATTTTTTTTTTGAAATTCAAAACAAAAATAGAAAATACTAACATATTTTGAAATACGCAAACATATTAGAAAATTCATGACCTTTTTTTCCCTTTGAAAATCTGGTACACGACGTTCTTTTTTTTTCTTTTTCTATTTCCTACTAAGATGGCCATGAATTTAAGAAAAAATGACAAACGAAAATAAAAAGAAAGAGAAGGAAAGAAAAGAAACGAAAAAAAAGAAAAGGAAGAAAATAAAAGAAACAAAAAACGATCTACTAAGATGCGTTGGTGTTATTGAATTAGTGACGCGTAAACGAATGTATCTCGCATTGAAATAAATCTAGATACATTCGTTTGAACGTCAACTAATTTCGGACGATTCCCGCAAAAAAGTACTAATTTCGGACGGAAAAATAATGTACGCGTACAAAACCGACACGTATGCAGCCGAATCTCTTTCCTCCTCCATAAGAAAAGCTCTTCTCCTCCCGTCGGCGCCGCCGCCGGTCCGCCCCATCTCCGATGGCCTCTAGGCCATGGAGGTGCGGAGGATCTCGGCCCCCGCCGGCGGGAGGGACCCCGTTCTCGTTCTTGTTAGATTCAGCGTGTTGGTTGAGGCTGTGTGGCGGCGGCGATATCCCATAGTAGGAATAATGTCTCCCACGTTCTATCCCCGTCCCGATGGTGTGTCTAGCATCATCGGAGGGCGTGTGGAGGTTTGTCTCCGTCGGATCTCGCGGGATTCGGTCGGTGCTGGTCTTCGGTGGATCTGTTTGGATCCGGTCTTCGTTCGCCTTTGTTTGGGTGTTTACAAGTTTGATTCTTCTGATCTACGACTTTTTTCATCGGCGATGGTTGCTACTCTGGTGCGCTGGTCCTATGGGGCCTTAGCACGACGGCTTCCCGACTGTCTACTACAACAAGGTTTGCCCGGCTCCGGTGAGGGAGGGGCGATGACGGCGGCGCGCCTTCGGCTCGCTCCAGTGCTTGTAGTCGTCGCTAGGTGGTCCACGGACATGGTTGTAATTTTTATTACCTCTGTTGTTCTTTGTACTGCCATGATTGAAGATAAATAGATTGGAAGTTTCTCGAAAAAAAAAAAACCCCAACACGTATGCGTCTATCGTATTCATCCTGTAGCTAGCTTACTCCGTGAGTCACCCTTAATCAATCTCAAACCCTCGCCATTAGGCCATGGATGAAAGTGGTACGAATTTCCTCGAACATATTGAACGTCAGGTGGCCGTTAGAATCCTCACAGACGTCTGGGCCTAATATCTTTGACTAGCTGAATTATATGTAAAAGATTAACACATGGGTTGACGCGATGACATTTTTGCAGTTTTAAAGAAGAAAAAAACTGGGTGTTTTAAAGAAGGAAAAAAAAAATCTAAAATGGGTCGGCTCAACGAGGAACAGTGCGAAATGGCATCAATCCCGGCCATCCTTTGACATGTCGACAATCCTCGTTTGCCAAACAACGCCAGGGTTTAATTTAGACCGGAATTGCATAGTTCAGGGTGCAAACGACCGGGATTTTGATTTGAGGGTTCGTTTCGTCAAACCACTAAGAGTTTTAGGGTTTGAAATTGACTTTTTCCTTTAAAGGAAGTGAACAGGTGTCTTGGGAACATTCCCAGTTTTTCTTGAGTTTTTCCAACATTTAAATTTGAGTTTTTGGTCGTTGGAGCATGTGAGCATACGAGTGTTTGGAGCACGATAGGACTACTCGTACTCTCTCCGTTTCTTTTTAGTCCGCATATAAGGTTTCATCAAAGTCAAGCTTTGTAAAATTTGACTAATTTTATATTAAAAAATATAAATACTCATAATATGAAATTAATATTATTAGAGGCAGCCCGAAATGTATTTTCATACTATATAGTTTTAGTATTGTAGATGTTCATTTTTTATATAAATTTAGTTAAACTTTGTGTAGTTTGACTTTGACCAAATCTTATATGCGGAGTAAAAAGAAACGGAGGGAGTACTTTGTTTTGCACGCAGCATGACAAGTCTGACTTTGACCCCTGATCGTCACCACCTCGTCACGCTCGCACGCACGCAATTATGTCCCCGTACCGCCGGCGGGACCCACGCCCTCCTCCGCCGGCCAATCGATGCCGTCGGCAACGTAGCCCACGCCGTGGCCGCGAGACCTTGCTTGTAAAACAATCCATCCATCCACCCACCTATCACTTCGATAGATGCAAGCCATCCATCGATTTCTCCCATTGATGAGCATCATAATCCGCACGAGCCAGCCGCGAGAGCGCGAGAGCGACCAAATCACAGGCAAAATCCAAATTCCCGTTCAAATATTTACAGACAGCTGCAGGCGATGGATGAACTACCCTGAACAAACAAAGCCAAGAAATTCAAACAGATGCATGTAACTTAGTTAATAACCACTTTGACCGATCAAGCGAAGTAGCCATTAGCGCTGTTGTGAGCGGCGCGCGCGGCGGGCATCTGCGCCGCCTGCATGCTCTGGAGGACCATCCGGTCCTCCGCCGCGCCGAGCCCGTGCGCGAACACATCTTGCTGCAGGTGGCTCCCGTAGCCGAATGCCGCGCCGGTGTACTGCTGCTGCCGCTGCGGGTGGAGGTGGTGGTCGAAGGACACGGCGGCCGCCGGCTGCTGCGGCGCGAAGCCGTAGCCGGAGACCCCGCCGAAGCTGATGACGGGCGCGCCGCCGTACGGGCCGGCGGGGGCGGAGGGGATGCCGGTGAACTGCTGCACCATGGCGCGGAAGTTGCTGGCGTCCGTGTTGAGCAGCGTCACGGGCGCGCGGCGCGACGCGCGCGCCCGCTTCCTCGCCGCCGGCTTGCCCGCCACCCGCGGGCCCAGGGCCCCGCCCGCCGCCCGGGACGGGCTCCCGTCGCCGGACCCCGCCGACGCCGGGCTCGTCGGCGCCGCGGAGGCGACGACCGTCGAGTCCGCCGCCGTGCCGCCCAGGCCGGGAGCGTCGTAGCGGTAGAGGTCGTCGGTCCAGTTGGCGAAGCTCGAGCCAGTGTCACTCATCGCCATGGCAGTGGATCCCCGTCAGCCGGAGGAGAGCGCTCTGCTCAGCTCTGCTTGCGGCGTGGGAGCTAGGAGGAGCTCGAGACCGGCGGAGCGGCGTCCGATTTATAGCGAAGCGGAGCACCACAGCGTCCACCAGCCGTCTGATCGATGACGACGCGGGACGGACGGTCGGGATCGGCCGGCGCGTCGCGGTCGCGAAGGTGGCTCGTCTGACCGGCCCCGTGAGACGCTTTCCACCTTCCGGGAAGCGTCGTTGATCCGTCGCCCCTGCTAGGTCGCGGCCCACCAACCTGTGGACCCGCGCGCGCCACGTGCGCGCGCACGGCTGGACCCAGCTCCGGGGCCCACTTCGCCGGAGCGCCGCTGCGCCGGAGGTCGTGATCGGCGGAACCTTTTTCCGATCGGCGCTTTGCCGGGAACGAAGCGAAGGAACCTTCGGTGGAAACTGGGGAGGGGAACGGATGGCGGATGGAGACGGCCGGCGAATCCGTTTTGGGTGGAGCGAAGAACCCACATGAATTTTGGCACGTGCGGCATTTCACCTTGGGAGGAGACGGGTGGATCGCTGTCAGTATCCACCTTGGAGACCGTGGTCACGTTCCGTTCAGCTTCGGCTGTTCAGCTATCTCAGAGAATGACCAGCCGGGGAATTATGTAAAAACTCATCCGTCTACTTTTCCCTTTTAAAAATAATACTATAATAACAACCCACTACAAAATCACTCATCGTTTCATCATGCATGTTTTTCCAGTGGAGACTTTTATTACCCCCACTCTGGTCTGATGCATGTTAGCCAAACTATTGCAACCATTCATTACAGTTAACACACAAAATGTATGATTTAGCCTTGTAAAAAAGTGATGAAACACGTTTTGCCGCATACATTTAAATGGCGACCAACCTATTACATGCACATCATCCAAACCAGGGATACAAATTCTCTGGTAATAACTCCATCGGCCCCTTGTGTTTTGCACATTGTGATACAACCCATGTTTGCAACCAATTGATACACAAGAAAAACATTTGCACACATATGGTGAAATTTATCGACAAAGTATTTGTTCCGCATAATTGATTGTTATATCTGTCCTAATTTAGTTGTTTAAAAATATACTTACAAAGTAGGCATTTGGTTTTACCATTTAAATCTTGAATGCACAACCCTTTATGGTCTATTGACAAACTAGATGATTCCCCGCGCGTTGTTGCGGGAAGGCGTGGTCTAAAGAAAGGTCCACTATGTAACATCACATGAATTTAGCTTTAGGATGAATCATGGTAATATAATAAAAAAAAGGCATTATCAAATTGTAGGAGTAACATCATTTTTTATGATCAAGGCACTAAACCTATGCCATAGCACTGAAACTCTCATGTGAGTTCTGCGCATATGGGTGCTTACAATTTACTAATGGATATGATATGACAGAAGAGACGTAACTTGAACCACCATCAGATATGAAAGGAAATTCAGACTACATGTTTGAAGTATTACCTTTTGTTCATATGACCCCATCCTTTGTAATGTCTTCACATGATCATTAGCCATTCTATGTATGCTTTGACTCAG
The DNA here is from genome assembly GCA_039707655.1 of Elymus sibiricus. Classification (NCBI taxonomy): domain Eukaryota; kingdom Viridiplantae; phylum Streptophyta; class Magnoliopsida; order Poales; family Poaceae; genus Elymus; species Elymus sibiricus. The sequence goes on from CM077675.1 coordinate 460,657,474, forward strand.
TACATTCCTTGGTTCGGATTATGGCATGCATATGTTTTTTATATACCAAATAACGCAATATGTACAAATAGCATGATAAGGTGATATTGCGAGATAGACATTTTATTAGCGAACAACCATTGGCATTAGATGATGTGGGCACTCACCAATACTCAAATAATTGATTTGCATTCCAGTTGATCACCCTTCCACCTGCAGCCCTAATTCTAGCTTGACAGAATGAAAACCATACCAAATTAAGATGCAGTTAACCTTACCTAATGGACTTAACGGGAACGTGAACATCTAATATAGTACAAATAAATAGCCACTTCCTGCAGCAGAACGTAGCAATATAGATATTCCTAACTTTACCTATACACCTCGTGCTGATTAATCATTCCTAACATGGAATCTCACCGTCGTAACCAAGCATAATTAACAGGTATGAAAAAAAGAATAGTGAAAGATGCACGGGCAAATGGCAATTGTCGCGTGCCTCTTCAACATTGCTTGTGTCAAAATCCCAGCACATGTGTGGATGTGCATGAATATCTCTTTGATACGGCGGTAGGCAATCTTATGGGGAAGTGGTTGTATCATGGATTCAGGGACGAATGTGGTGGAGGCATGTGAAGAGACATGGATAACAAACAAGAGAGGAATTAACTTGGCAAATCATTGCAGAATATAATTGGGTAACGCAAGTAAAAAATAGCTGCAGCTATAGGTGACAAATATTCAAAATATTACAAAAGAGAGAAACATCCGTACCTTCTCAAGAATTCCAAATTTGATTGATAGCAGACGTCTTACCACACAACGCCAGGAAACCAAACAAGTTTGAATCAACAATTTTAAAATAGAAATGTATATAATAAGATATCAATTACTAAATTCTTGAAAACAAAAAATGGGAGTACATTAATGTCAAGGAGATGCCATGGTTGCAAGTGCCACCCTTGTGTAGCATGAGTAAGGAACAAAAACTAATTTTATCTTCTGAAAACCGAACGATACTCTATCGTCTACTCGACGTGCCAAAGGAAGGTTCCCTTGGCCCTCATAGGACCCTTCGAAAAATGAGAGTCCATCAGTTTGACTATGACCGAAGGTAGCATGGTATGCCGACAAAGTATTTAGTCCACATAAGTGATTGCTACATCCCGTCCTCATTCAGTTGTTTAAAAAGCCACTTACAAAGTAGGCATTTGTTTTTAAAAAGCCACTTGATAAAAATCTAGTCTTTTCCGTCAAAGACAACTTCATCACTACGACCCAACCAAATGAACCAAAACACTATTGCTACCCCTACAGGTATGAGAGACCGTAGAGACTTATCCAGCCCCACGAGGCCATTAACCGAAAATGTTGGACCAAGTGTCGGATATCCGGTACATAACAGGGTGTAATCAAGCTGTTTTATCTTCCCAAAACCGAACCCATTCCTCATTCCTTTTAATGATTTGGAGATTGCTCACCACGCCCGCCGCATGGTGAACCCATTCTCCGTTATTTGTCCGAAATGTGCCAAAGTAGAGAAGTTTCCTGGGCCCGCATAAGACTCTTCCAAAATTGAGATTCTACCATATCTTTGACTTTGACCAAAGATAGGCTGTAAGTTGCCACCGAAGTCTTTATTGTGCACAAGGGCTTGCTATATCACATCCTCAGTCGGTACTTTTAAAAGCCATTTACAAAATCAGACATTTGCGTTTTAACGTCTAAATCTTGAATGCCCAACCCTCTTTGGTTTATTGGTGAACAAGGTACTCCATTTTGCTAGTCAATATTTATCTCGGTGTTGGTCAGACTAGCGAAAGAAACACAACCGGTAAAAATGGATGTCATAAAAAATCATAGACTCCTCGACACTGGATCAACAAGGACTAGCCGGCCTCCATAAGATGATTTCCTAGGACACCAGCTAGTGAATCGTTCCTCAAAACAATCTCCTATATTCTCCCCGTCTTGTTTCATAATTTTGACAGAATCGGAATCCAAGGTATTCGAATGGAATTATGGAAATGAGCCTGCAACGCGACCAAAATGTTGCACATATGTATGCTCTTGCTCATTGTTCTTCCCCAAACAATATATCATATATCTTGTTGTTATATCAGTTAACCTGAAAGTCTGTAAGCTACTCAAATACACTTAAGCTAAGCTACATATTTGTCTCGCTTTTAGTGAAGCTATTTGCATCATTCATGATAAGAAGGTCCACCATTAATCGCTTGCTTCAACGGGCACGTCTCTTGCTCGACGCAACTACGGGTCAAATAGAAATCGACCTACCTGGCTACGTCTGCCTACAGTGTCCTCAAGGTGATGTCTATCTCTTCTTTAGGTGCACCACGTGTATGCATGTTGATGTAGCTCGGCCATGCGAAGCGTCAAGTCAAGTAAAATATCTTTAAGAAAAAACATGTTTAAGTTTGTACACATATGTCATTGGCTCATTGCCAATGGCACATCTTTTATGAAAATCATGTACTCATTCTCGGAAAAATAAATCATGTACAGAAAACGGACTGGATATGTTACTGTCGGTTGAAAATGTAGTTGATATGCTCATGGCTCCTCCATCCAGTCGACCCCGGTGCGCTGAGTTTTGAAATTTAGAGCATCTCTAGCACACCCCGTATAACTCGCGAAACTGTAAAATAACCGTCGGTTACAGTTTTAGACGGAAAAAGCGGCTCGAATAGAACCCGTAAAAGACTCCGACCTGTAATTTTTTTTGAGGGGCACGGTAAAAAGCTCCTTCCGATCTGCAAAAACACAGTTTTCGCGTCCGCTTCTACGGTGCCATGTATCGAGAGAAAGCACCGCCGTGCGCCGCCCCGGAGGCCGGCCGCCCGTCCCCGGCCGCCGGCCGCCCCGGCCGCTGCGCCTTCCCGCTCTGCCCTGCTCGTCCTGGCCGGATTCGGCGTCGGCGACGGAAGCTAGCTAGCTAGCTAGCTCCTGGCTCCTGGATGGATTCGGGGACGGGAGACCGGAGCTAGCTAGCTAGCTCCTCCTTTTCTCAGTTCCTAACTCATTCTGCTCGTGAATGGATGTGTTCCAGGGAGCAACTGCACGAAGACATGCACCGTGGCGGACCTGGAGATACGGCACATCCAGGTCGACGGCTACAAGCACGGCGACCGCACGCAGCACATGAACCCGGCGATTCCGTATTTAGCCGTTTCATGCGTTCTCCGTCGCTTTTAGGAACGAATTTAGTTGACCATGGACACGGGCGAAGAAGATGTGAGGAAAAAATGTAAGCGAAAATTCGATTTACAGTTTAAGTTTAAGGGGTCTGTTCGGCCGCAGCTCGAACCGACCCTTATAACGCGTTTTCCGCGAACTGAAAACGCGGTTTTCAGTTTTGCGTTTTAAGGGGTCTGCTAGAGCAGTTTAAGTTTAAGGGGTCTGTTCGGCCGCAGCTCGAACCAACCCTTATAACGCGTTTTCCGCGAACTGAAAACGCGGTTTTCAGTTTTGCCTTTTAAGGGGTCTGCTAGAGATGCTCTTATGCGGGCTAGCCAGCACGAAACCGAAAGATGTCTAGTCTAGTTAAAACATTTCACCAATCTGCTGTAAAACAAAACAAAAGACAGTCATCCGATCTTCGAATATTTCCTTTCCGAAACGAGCATGTGCATACCCTCGAATCACCGATCTCCTGGAAGCTCAAAATCTTCCAGAGGAAGAACCGCACCCACATCACATGGCGCGGATTCACTCGGCTGATTCGATCAGCTTTTCCGGGTAAATAATGCGGCGACCATGTGCCCCGGATAAGGCCACGTCTAGAAGCAGCCAGTCAAGCAGGGGGCTCTGACGTGAGAGGTGACGCCGCCAACGGGTCGCGGCGACAACTCAACGCTACGTACTACGTAATCCCTGATGCGCAACTGCTGATCAGCTCCGTTTCCTTGTGCGTGCGTCCAGTCGCTCCCATCAATGGCGTCGTTGAATGAATCGATGCTGACTACTACTACTACTACGTTGTATCCGTGATGTGTACTGCTGTCTAATTTTATCTCTGATGACTACTGTACTGAGTACTGACCGTATTCTTATCTGCATCTGTAGCTCTTTGCAGAGCACAGTTGTTTGATCGCGACTGTCCGTCCCGTGGCCCGTACACGTAGTCACGAACCATATACAGCGTCTGTCCAGCGCGGACGCTCCATACACGGCACGGCGCCGGTCGACAAGAAGCAACACATTTGGATGCCGGCGCCGCGCCGTACCTACGTCCGGGGGCGAACGTGGCACGATCGATCGAGTAGCTGTGGCGTGCCGCCACGGCCCGGAATCCAGCGTGTTAATTTGGGGCGGCGCATGTGATGCGCCGGTGGTCGCGGAGGAAGAGAGAAGGCAAGGGCGCAAACTGTCCATATCCGTCTGAATCATGCTGTCCGGATCGCAGAAGCCATTTAACGCGGATGTGTATCGGTCCGTTGAGCGATCTGAACGTGTTTTTTCATAGACTGGAACCAAACGTGTTTTTTTTTGCGGGAGTCCGAAGACTTGAACCGGTGCTTTTGTAGTAACCAGCACTGTTTCCGTGCCAAACACCCCCCCCCCCCCCCCCCCCCCCTCTCTCTTTTTCCATCCCCCGTCGCTCTCTCCCCAATTCCCGCTCTTTCCTCCAACCTCTCCTTTCTTCCGTCGCCGACGCATGGAACCGTTGGAGAACCTGTCGGAGATGGAGGCGACGGAGGTGCCGTAGGATCCGAGCATCACGCTCACCCGAAAGATCAACTCGGCTACGCGGCAAACTCGCCGCGTCAAAGCGAAGGCCGCCAAGCAGGAGAAGCTGCCATCGTCGGCTCAAGCCAGCATCACCATGGACCATCCTCGCCCGTCAAGGCTGGCCTACACCGTTGCCCGTCAAATCCGTCGCGAGCGATGGCGGCCGCGTCCAAAAGGTGGAAAAAGAAGCCATGTTGCGGAGGTTGATGCGACATCGGAGGAATTTTACGAGGGCATCGACGAAGACATCGCGAACTCCGCGTTGGCCCCACCTTGGCGCCAAGACAATGAAGTCGGCACGTCCGCATTAGCCGCCAACAACAAGAAAAAGTAGACCATGGGAGGCCGTCGTCGCTTGGGTTCCAGGAAGGCAACCACCACCACCTTGCCCGGTTACACAGTCGGTGACTTGCCCGCTTCCAGGGGTGTAAGCCATGCAGACCGCCTTCCCCACCAAAAAACCAACCGTTGATCCATTCTTCGCGGAGGCGGAGGTGGAGGCTATTATTCCTCTCTCGCTAAAGCATTTAGCTCCTGGGCTCACATCAGCCCTGGGAAGACATGTCGTGGAAAACGGGATTCTCCCTCGCCAACTATAGACTAGGTAGTCCGCTATAGTTTAATTGAAATATGTCTTAAATGTAAATGTTTTCGTCCAGTTTATATGAAAATCATCCGGTTTGCATGAATTTCATTCGGTTTGTTGAAATACGCTTTAAATTATATGTGACTAAGGTTTGATGGTCGGCTCCCACATCAATATCTACAGACTGGTGCACACCGGTCCACAGACGGATGCGGTGTCCGATTTGAGGGTCTGGCCTAAGAGTATGTCCAACGCCGACCCTCAAACCTCCTACAACCGTCCGGAGCGCCCTGTCCGGACCGGGGAAGCCATCCAACGCAGTATTGTACTGGTCTGCGGTGCAGTTCAGACACGATTTCTCCCACAAACCGGAGAGAAACGGGGGGAGGGGGGCTTTGCGGAACTCCGAACACGAGAGACATCGCTATCTACCCCCCGGCCCACCCAAAAGGAAGGCGGAGCCCGCACTTTTGTAGCATCACACATTGTTTCCGCGTCAAAATCCCCAACTTCTCTTCTTCCATTCCCCGCCGCTCTCCGCCCACTTCCCGCTCATTTCTCCCACCCTCTCCTTCCTTCCGCCGTCAATGCATGGAGCCGTTGGAGAACCTGTCCGAGATGGAGCCGGTGGAGGTGCCGGAGGATCTGCGCATCACGCTCGCCCGGAAGATCAACTCTGCGACGTGGGAAACTCGTCGCGTCAAAGCAAAGGACGTAAAGGAGGAGAAACTCAAGAAGCGGCTGGCCGCCGGTGGGCCTGCTGGCGGCGATGGGTGTGGAGGTCGTGGCGGTCGGCGCGACCGTGGCGGACGCTGCCAGACCGGCGTGCGCACAGTGCAGACGACACCATGGTCGGAGCCTTACAAGCCCCGTACTACTATGCCGCCAAGCAACTTGGCACCCCAGCCGGTAGGGTGCCTTACATTGTCGACATTAACACGGCGCCGCTCTTCTCTGAGTATTCTCGCTGCAGCTCGTCCAGGCGCGGCCGGCAGCCGAGGAGCGGATGGATGCCCGAACGCTGTTTGTTGCAATGCCTAGAGCGGGGGAGCAAGCGTACAACATGGACAGGGAGATGCTCACATCATCCATGATGAAGGCGGGGGAGGGGGGCCATGGCACGGAGCAAAAGGACACAACCTCTTGGAGGAACATTCACATAGGGTTCCAAGAACACAAGCATTTCGCGCCTTACTCCGACACGGTCATCCGCAACCATGAATGGAAATCCCTCAAGCATGATGATACATGATGTCTACTACCAACTTTATTCTTGTAGACATTGTTGGGCCTCCAAGCGCAGAGTTTTGTAGGACAGTAGCAGTTTTCCCTCAAGTGGATGACCTAAGGTTTATCAATCCGTGGGAGGTGTATGATGAAGATGGTCTCTCTCAAATACAACAAATCTCTTGTCCCCAACATACCCAATACAATGGCAAATTGTATAGGTGCACTAGTTCGGCGAAGAGATGGTGATACAAGTGCAATATGGAAGGTAGATATAGGTTTTTGTAATCTGAAAATATAAAAGCAGCAAGGTAGCAAGTGGAAAACAGCGAGCAAAACGTTGTATAAATGCTTAGAAATAAGGCCTAGGGTTCATACTTTCACTAGTGTAATCTCTCAACAATGCTAACATAGTTGAATCATATAACCATCCCTCAAGGTGCAACAAATAATCACTTCAAAGTTCCTATCTAGCGGAGAACATAAGATGAAATTGGTGTAGGTAGTAGAACCACCTCAAAGTTATTCTTTCCGATCAATCTTTTGAGATATTCCTATAAGTGTCACAAACAGCCCTAGAGTTCGTACTAAAATAACACCAATGATACATATCAATTAACCCTAATGTCACCTAGATACTCAATGTCACCTCAAGTATCCATGGGTAAATTATGCGACATGCATCAAACAATTTCAGATCTATCATATTCAATACAACACAAAGAACTTCAAGGAGCACCCCAAGATTTCTATCGGAGAACGTAGGACAAGAACGTGTATCAACCCCTATGCATAGATTACCCCAATGTCACCTCGGGAATCCGCAAGTTGAGTACCAAAACATACATCAAGTGAATCAATAGAACATCCCATTGTCACCACGGGTATCCACATGCAAGACATATATCAAGTGTTCTCAGATCCCATATTCAATCCAACATAACGAGATCTCAAAGGGAAAGATTCAATTCATCACAATAAGATAACAAGGGAAAAAACCATATGATCCAACTATATTAACAAAGCCCGTGATACATCAAGATCCTGCCATCTCAAGAACACGAGAGAGAGAGATTGAACACATAGCTACTGGTACATACCCTCAGCCCCGAGGGTGAACTACTCCCTCCTCGTCATGGCCTCCGCCGGGATGATGAAGATGGCCACCGGATGATGATTTCTCTCTCCGACAGGGTACTGGAAAGGCTCCAGATTGGTTTTTCGTCGATACAGAGAGTTGCGGCGGCGAGGCGGAGATTCTCTCTTTATTTCTGGGGTTTCTGGGATTTATAGGATTTTCCAGCGTTGGAATCACGCGCAACGGAGCCACGTGGGCCCCAACACACAACAGGGCGCGGCCTGGGGGGCACCCTGATGGCTTGTGGCCCACAGGTGTCTCCCCTTCGGTGGTTTTTCGCTCCAATATTGCTTATTTCCTCCAGAAAAAATCATCAAAAAGTTTCAGGCAATTCCGAGAACTTTCATTTTCTGCACAAAAACAACACCACGGTAATTCTGCTGAAAACAACGTTAGTCCGGGTTTGTTCTAAATAAATCATATGAAGTGCATCAAAACCATATAAAAGTATTGTAAACATAGGCAAATATGGCATGAATACTTCATAAATTATCGATACATTGGAGACGTATCAGCATCCCCAAGCTTAATTCCTACTCGTCCTCGAGTAGGTAAATGATAAAAGAAATAATTTATGAAGTGTGAATGCTAGCATAATGTATAATGTTGAACAAGTATAATTTCAGCCACTTTTCTAGCATCATAACCAGCAAGTATTTCTCATAAAACTTCTCATAATCAAGTAGCAAGTTATTCACATGTTAAAGTATAGACCATAAACTTTCTTGAAAACTAGCAAACTATGTTTTCAGTCATCAAACAATTATAATTCATCTTATTTTCAGGAAGGGTCTATGTAAGAGATTTGGTTTAGCAAATTCCACATACTCAACTATCATTTAGTCTTCCATGATTGCTGACACTCAAAGCATATTTTTAGAACAAATAGTTTCAGTCTAACACATGGGAAGATATGGGCTTAATGTTTCGCCTCCCAACTTATTTATCTCGAGGATAATGTCAACAAATAATGAATCATGATCACCTATATTCAACTGGATATATGTGTTTGGATCTTTCTCATCACATGATGCTTGCCAACTAAGGAATTAATAGATTGGAATAGGGATGAACATTATTGACTCTTGCATAAAAGTAAAAGATAGGCCCTTCGCAGAGGGAAGCAGGGATTTGCAGAGGTGCCAGAGCTCATTGCTTAAAACAAAGATGGATATATTTTGGGTGGTGTGCCTTTCCTGTCAACGTCACGACAAGAGATTTCAACATCTTCCATGCTAATCACATTATTGGTGGTTCCCAAACAGAATTGAAATTTTACTCCCCCTCTACCATTCAAACACATTCCATGGCTAGCCGTATCCACAGGTACCATCCAAACAATCAACTTTCTAGGGGGAGTTCTTTTTTATTTATTTTTGTATTACGCAGGACTGGGCATCCTTTTTACCAGCCTCTCTCGTGCATTGACAAGTGAATAAACACTTATGTTGAGAATAACCCGCTTAGCATGGAAGATATTGACCGCCCCGTCGCTCCATGAGCGGAATGAGCACACAAAATGGATGTTTATTTGAATGTTTAGAGGTGGCACATGCAAATTTACTTGGAATGGCAGTGAAATACCATATATAGGTAGGTATGGTGGACTCTCATGGAAGAAACTTGGCTCAAGGATTGGGATGCACAAGTAGTATTTCTACTTAGTATGAAGTTTTGGCTAGCAAAAGGTTCTAAACAAGCATCACATGTTAGAGGATCCATGACAATATAACTGCTACGTGAATATAAACAAACATAACCATTACGTTGTCTTCCTTGTCCAACGTCAACTACTTGATCAAGTTTGAAAATAATTAATGGGGATTCACAATCATAGAAGATGTCCAAGATAGTGTATTTATATGTGAAACCTCTCTTCCTTCAATATTCTTTCATGAATTGTTTAAATGACCAATGCTATGTTTGCTAACTTCCAATAAATTTTACCGCTTATACTCCTAGTATGTGAAGTCACTACTCCCCATGGGACAAGAATATGAAGCATATATAATTTCACATTTATGACATTCAATTCATTCAACGTTTACTCTCAGGATATAAGTGAAGCACAAGAGTAAATTTCGGAATACTCTCAAAAGATATAAGTGAAGATCATTGAGTAGTCAAACAATAAAGTAGCTTTGTGAGGACTCTCTCTCTCTCCCAGTAAAGATTTTCAGACCTGAGTATTTTATTCAAGCAGCAAACAAAACAAAAATACACTCCAAGAATAGCACACATCATGTGAACGAATAAAAATTTAGGATCAACATAGGCTAACCGATAGTTGACGAAGAGAGGTGGGATGCGTAGCATCCCTGATACGTCTCCAACGTATCTATAATTTTTGCTTGTTCCACGCTGTTATATTATCATTCTTGGATGTTTTACAATCACTTTCTAGCAACTTTATATCATTTTTTGGGACTAACCTATTGACATAGTGCCAAAGTGCCAGTTGCTGTTTTTGCTTGTTTTTTACTTCACAGAATATCAGTACCAAACGGAGTCCAATCGCGACAAAACTTTTTGGAGATTTTTTTGGACTAGAAGACACCCAGTGAGCCAAAGAAGTGCCAGAGAGGTGGGCCGTGGAGACCACAACTCACCAGGGCGCGCCACAGTCCCCAGGCGCGCCCTGATGGGTTGTGCCCTCCTCGGGGCCCCTCTCCACCGCCTCGGATGCCTATAAATTCCCAAATATTCCAGAAACCCTAAAGAAGTCGACGAAAAACACATCCAGCCGCCGCAAGTTCCAGAACCTTGAGATCCAATCTAACACCATCACGGAGGGGTTCATCATCCTCATTGGTGCCTCTCCGATGATATGTGAGTAGTCCACCATAGACCTACGGGTCCGTAGGTAGTAGCTAGATGGCTTCCTCTCTCTGTCTTTTGATTCTCAATACAATGGTCTCTTGGAGATCTATTTGATGTAAACTTTTGCGGTGTGTTTGTTGGGATCCAATGAATTTTGAGTTCATGATCAGTTTCTATCCATGAATATTATTTGAGTCTTATTTGATCTCTTATATGCATGATTACTTATAGCCTCGTATTTCTTCTTCGAATCTTTGGTTTAGTTAGGCCAACTAGATTGATTTTTCTTGCCATGGGAAGAGGTGCTTTGTGATGGGTTCGATCTTGCGGTGTCCTCTCCCAGTGACAGAAGGGACAGCGAGGCACGCATGTATCGTTGCTATTAAGGATAACAAGATGGGGTCTATTCCTACATGAATAGATCTTGTCTATATCATGTCACCGTTCTTATTGCATTACTCCGTTTTTCCATGAACTTAATACACTAGATGCATGCTGGATAGCGGTCGATGTGTGGAGTAATAGTGGTAGATGCAGGCAGGAGTCGGTCTACTTATCTTGGATGTGATGCCTATATAATGATCATCGCCTTGGATATCGTCATGATGATTTGATCTTCTATCAATTGCCCAACAGTAATTTGTTCACCCACCGTGTGCTATACTCATGAGAGAAGCCACTAGTGAAACCTACGGCCCCCGGGTCTACTTTTCGAACATATTTCTTTCCAATCTATCTTTTGCCTCTTTTGTTTTCATATCTACTATTCCAAAAACCCAAAAATATATTGCTGCACTTTTTATTTGCTCTTTTTATCTTGTGTTCTTGAGAGATCTATCTCTCCAATCTATCACTACCTAATCTATCTTTTTACCGTAGAGAGATTGACAACCTCTCTTTCGCGTCGGGTTGCAAGTATTTGTTCTTTGTGTGCAGGTGCTGTTTAGTAGGTGGTGGTGATCCTCCTACTGGTTCGATACCTTGGTTTCATAACTGAGGGAAATACTTACTGTCGCTATGCTGCATCATCCCTTCCTCTTTGGAGAAATACCGACGCAGTCTCAAGCCACGTCAAAGGAATTTCTGGCGCCGTTGCCGGGGAGGAAGCGGTCTCTTTTACGTGCCAATCTCTGGCGCCGAGGAGACACCATCGTCATCTACCAAGTTCCTAATCACAAATCTCATCTCCTTGCAATTACATTATTTGCCATTTGCCTCTCGTTTCCTCTCCCCCACTTCACCAATTTGCCATTTTATTCGCCCTCTTTTCCGTTTGCCTTTTTCTTGTCAAATCTCTTCTTTGCCAACTTTGTTGCTATGACTGGCATTACTACCCCCCCTTTGTCACCAGATTTTGAAGTTCTATACTTCAAACAAAAACAAGGGGAAAATTTGAAAGATGCCTGGTGATGAGGATGTCTACCCTGGGTAGGGTCATAGACCTGACATCTGGGGCCCACCAATGGTCCCACGTCGGCATCAAAGCTCAGAAGTAGAAGCGCACTCGGTCAGATCTGAAGAATCACTCGGACGTACCTGAAGACGCACTCGGATGGCTACATCCACACTCGGATAGCGAGAACTCAACGGTCCAGGAGACGAAGCGTTGAGTTATATGAAGAGACATCCTCCAGGATTGATCAGTCATGCGTTACCTGTAACGCTCTAGTTAAAGCGGCAGTTTCTGTAACGTAGCTCTAACTAGCATTCAATGCGGCGCTCGGCTGGTGGTGGCACACTCTATATAAGCCACCACCGGACGCCGTAGCAAGGTTCCGACACTTGTATTCTCATACTCCCCCATAAGCAAAACAAACCAGCCTCCGGGCTCAAGACGTAGGGCTTTTACCACTTCCGAGTGGGGCCTGAACTCGTACACATCCGAGTGAAACACCTGAGCCGTCGCTAGACTTCGCCCCTTCATTCGTACCCCTAATTCTATTGTCAGGGACATTCCCACGACAGTTGGCGCCCACCGTGGGGCCGCGTATCTAGCGAATTTCGGCGCAGGTGGAATTTCCATTCTCCCGTTCATCATGAACACTTTCGGCGGCGAGATCCTCTTCGGGTCACTCAGCTTCGCCGTCGACGATTCGGCATGGTTGCAGGAGGCACCGCTGGACGCTGATGCACTGCCCGCCCGTGGCACAGTGCACTTTAGCGCGGCGACGTTCAGAGTTCTTCTCCGGCAACCGTCCACGCCGTATCAACCGGTTTCCCCTACACGCCTCGTGGCTTTTCGCCGGCGCTCCGGGCGCTCTAGGCTGCAGCGTTGGATCAAACACGCTGTGGCGGCGCAGGCTGCAGGGCGGCAAGTGACTGCACTCGGAGATGACGAGGCAGTCCACTGTCTTTTCTCCTCTTTGGATGACGACTCCTCCGATGCCGCTGGTTTCGAGAGCAGCGGAGAAGTGGCGGAGGTCTTGATGGCCGGCCCATCCCGAGATGCCGCACCTCCAGGATATTCGGCCGGAGGCGCCCGTGATCGGAACGGCGATCATCGTGACGCCAGTATCGACGGGTACTTCCCCCGACCGCTCACTTGGGAGCAGCGGGAGGAAATCAGGCGCAGGAACGATGAAGTCCTTCAGACGCCCATTGCGGGGAACACCCCCGAGCAGATAGCCCTCGAGGCCGCTCGCCAAGCCACCCTGGCTGAGCGCGCGCGTCTCGAGCGGTTACAGCATTCACTCGACTAGCGCGCGGCAAGGGAACTTCCCAGTTCCAGCCATAGCCGCCGCCAGTTGACATTCACAAAGGAACGCCCGTACACCATCCCAACGATGCGTACCCCTTTGATGAACCTGGCTGCGGCCACTCGGATCGCAGATTCGATCCAGCCGTCCAATTCGGCGGCGGGCGAGGGCATTCGGCAGATCCAGGATCTGCTGAAGACCGCACTACAGCAAAATTTAGAGGTATCGCAATCTCACTAGCGCATTCATAATGAATCCACTCGGGCGGATACTATGCAGTCGGCTCACAGTCCGCTTGCGCCGAGGAGAGATCCGCGGACTCCTCCTCATCCGAGAGACCAGTATGGAGGATGCGGGCGCGACGACCGCGATTTCAGTCGGACTCCCCCTCCGAGGGGCGGTCCGCATGGTCAACGTCCATATGACGGGGGCTATCCACTCGGGAGAAACCGTGAGCGGAGCCCTGTCAGACACAAAGGCTACGACGCCCGATCGGACATCACTCAACGAGTGGTAGATCGGAACAGATATGACAGAGACCGAGCGAGCGGCTAGGGAGTTACCGGTCTCGGGTGCTTCAGCAGATACATCCGAGAGGCGGAGATACCCCCTAATTATCGACTGGCAACCGGAATTGGAAAGTTCAATGGCGAGTCCAAGCCAGAAACTTGGATGGAAGACTATCGAATCGCTGTCCAGATCGGTGGCGGTGACGATTTCGTTGCCATGAAGCACCTTCCGCTCATGTTGGAAGGGTCCGCACGGGCATGGCTCAATCAGTTGCCTGCCAACTGCATTTACTGCTGGGAAGACTTAGCCCAAGTGTTCGTCAAAACATTCGAAGGCACCTACAAGCGTCCAGGTGGACTGACGGAACTCCAGCACTGCATTCAGAAAAACAATGAAACTCTCCGAGAGTACATTCAGCGCTAGACCACGTTACACAACACCGTAGAGAATGTCACCGAGCATCAGGCCGTGTGCGCCTTCAAGGCAGGCACTCGGTATCGGGAGTTGGTCTTGAAGTTCGGTCGGTCTGGGGATCTGTCCCTCAGTCGGGCCATGGAGATTGCAAACAAATATGCCAATGGTGAGGAAGAAGACCGCCTCCGAAGCGGCAAGGCGAGAGCCGGCAACGCCCTTCAATCGGGAGGCAATGCCGGGAAGAATCAGAGGCGGAAAGCTGACGCCTTCGGCAAGGCGGAAGTTGCAGCCGTCCAAGGGCAAGGGCAAGGCAAGCCGAAGCCCAAGAAGAAGAAGAAAGAATGGACTCCCAAGAAGAAGTCCGAGTACAAATCCGACATCCTTGACCAACCGTGCCAGATTCATACCAAGACGGATGAAGAAGGCAACGTTGTGCTTCCGAAGCATTCCACTCGGGAATGTCGCCTGCTCAAGCAGGAGATGGGCACTGAGCCCTCGAGTGAGAAGGTCGATGTCGAGGATGAGGAGGATACTTCCGAGTATCTGAAAATCGACAAGGTCATCAACGTGATTTTCGCTGACGTTGAAAGTAAGAGGCAGCTCAAGGTAATCAATCGGGAGGTTAATATGGCAGTTCCGACTGCTACCAAATACCTCAACTGGACGAAGACGCCTGTCACCTTCGATTAGTTCGATCATCCACCCCACATTGCCACCCCCGGGAGGCAAGCGCTGGTCGTTGATCCAGCAGTGGGCGGTGTCCAACTGCGCAAGGTCCTAATGGACGGGGGCAGCGGGGTTAATATCATATATGCCGACATGCTCAATGCTATGGGCATCCCGATGTCCCGATTGAGCAAGAGCAACATGCATTTCCATGGGATCGTCCCTGGAAAGAAGGCCGAATCACTCAGCCAGATCGCGCTGGACGTAGTATTCGGCTGCGAGAAGAATTTCCGAAAGGAAAAACTGACCTTTGAGGTGGTTGACTTCCGCAGTGCTTACCACGCCATCCTGGGTAGGCCCGCCTACGCACGTTTCATGGCCAGACCATGTTATGTGTACCTCAAGCTCAAGATGCCAGGGCCTAAGGGCCTGATTACAGTCACTGGTGATCGGAAAGTTGCCGAAGAGTGCCTTCAACAGGGCACAAAGATAGCCAATGAACAAGTGCTGGCAGTCGAACTTGAAGGGTACAAGAAAGAGGTGGACACGGCTGATTTTCTCAGGTCGAAGCGGCCAGCTTCAGAATCAGCTTTCCAATCTTCAGGAGAGACTAAGCAAGTTCATGTCCATCCGAGTGACCTGAGCGCCGCTCCGATGAACATCTCCACTTCACTCGGAGACAAATTGGAAGCCGAGCTCATCCAGTTCCTCCGTGAGAACTGGGACATCTTCGCATGGAAGCCGTCTGACATGCCTGGTGTACCCAGGGAACTGGCTGAGCACCGACTCCGAACCGACCCCAAGGCCAAGCCGGTCAAGGAGTACTTGTGCCGATCTTCCGTCGAGAAGCGCAAGGCGATTGGTCAAGAGATAGCTCGGCTTCTTGCTGCTGAGTTCATTCGCGAGATCTACGACTCCGAGTGGCTTGCGGATGTGGTCTTGGTGCCGAAGAAGGACAAGTCACTCCGCATGTGTATTGACTTCAAACATCTCAATCGGGCCTGCCCGAAAGATCATTTTCCTTTACCTAGGGTAGATCAGATAGTGGACTCTACGGCCGGATGCGAACGTCTGTCGTTCCTGGATGCGTACTCCGGGTACCACCAGATCCGAATGTACGGTCCTGATGAAATAAAAACAGCCTTCATCACCCCATTCGGGTGTTTTTGCTATATCACAATGCCATTCGGCTTGAAAAATGCTGGAGCCACTTTTCAGCGCATGATCCAGAAGTGTTTGCAAAAGCAAATCAGTCGGAACGTGGAGGCCTATATGGACGATATCGTGGTCAAGTCTAGGAAAGGTTCCGACCTCCTGACTGACCTTGCCGAAACCTTCGCAAACCTGCGGCGTTTCGGGATCAAGCTGAATCCAGCTAAGTGCACATTCGGAGTGCTGGCCGGAAAATTACTCGGTTTTCTCGTTTCCGAGCGGGGGATCGATGCTAACCCAGAAAAAATCGGCGCTATAGTCCGAATGAAGCAGCCAGAGCACTTACATGATGTGCAAAGGTTGACAGGATGTCTTGCGGCCCTGAGCCGATTCATTTCAAGACTCGGAGAGAAGGCACTCCCTCTCTACCGATTGATGAAAAAGTCAGACAAATTCGAGTGGACCAATGAAGCGCAAGCCGCGTTCGTAGAACTCAAAGCATTGCTTTCCACCCAGCTGGTGTTAGCTGCTCCGGGCAGCCAGGAACCTTTACTCCTGTACATCGCGGTGACCAGCCAGGTGGTGAGCACAGTCCTTGCGGTAGAGCGCGAAGAGCCAGGAAAAGCATTCAAAGTCCAAAGACCCATATATTACATCTCAGAAGTGCTAACTCCTTCCAAGCAAAGGTACCCGCACTACCAGAAGCTGGTTTATGGTATTTACCTGACTGCCAAGAAGGTAGTTCATTACTTCCAAGATCACTCAGTCACGGTCGTCAGCAGCGCTCCCCTGTTGGAGATCTTGCATAACAGGGACGCCGCTGGCCGAGTGGCGAAGTGGGCAATTGAGCTCCTTCCGCTGGAAATCAAATTTGAAGCCAAGAAAGCAATCAAGTCCCAGGCTTTGGTCGATTTCATGGCCGAGTGGATCGAGCAGGAGCAACCAATTCCGAGTGTTCCCGAACACTGGACAATGTTCTTCGATGGATCCAAGATGCTCAATGGCTCGGGTGCTGGCGTGGTCCTTGTCTCTCCCAAAGGAAACCGGCTGAACTATGTCCTCCAAATCCATTTCGACTCATCAAACAATGAGGCCGAATATGAAGCCCTCCTGTACGGGCTCCGCATGGCCATATCACTCGGTATTCGTCGTTTGATGGTCTATGGCGACTAGGACCTTGTTGTCAACCAAGTGATGAAGGAGTGGGACATTCGGAGTCTAGCAATGACCGGATACTGTAACGTGGTCAGGAAGCTGGAGAAGAATTTTGAAGGCCTGGAACTGCATCACATTCCTCGCGCAAAGAATCAGGTAGTAGATGACCTGGCAAAGATCGGATCCACCCGACGAGCAGTCTCGAAAGACATATTCCTTGAACATCTGCGCGCTCCCACAATCGCAGAAGATGCTTTCACAGAGGAGCCCCCGCAAGCAGTCGGTCCGTCTGATCCGACTGAGGTTGAAGTTCCAGCTATAGTGGATCTGGTCCACGAAATGCTGGTAATCACTCCCGAGTGGACTCAACCCTATTTGGCATATTTGCTCAGACAAGAATTACCCGAAGATGAAGAAGAAGCCCGTCATATCGTCCGTCAATCCAAGTCATTCGAAGTTATGGGCGACCAGTTGTACAAGAAAAGCACCACAGGAGTCATCCAAAAATGCATTTCCCCAGAGGAAGGGCTGCAAATCCTACATGAAGTCCACTCGGGAACTTGTGGCCACCATGCGTCCTCTCGGACTTTGGTCGCTAAAGCTTTCCGAGCGGGATTTTATTGGCCTCGAGCCAACGAAGCGGCAAAGAACTTGGTGGACCTGTGTGTCGGATGTCAGTTCTACAAGAACAAATCTCACAAGCCTGCATCCGCACTCAAGATGATCCCGATCACTTGGCCATTTGTAGTATGGGGCCTAGGTATGGTCGGCCCCTTACGAACTGGGACGAGTGGATTCACACATCTGCTCGTCGCGATTGACAAATTCACCAAGTGGGTTGAAGCAAAGCCCATCAAGAGTTTGGATGCAAGCACGGCCGTCAGTTTCATTCGGCAGATCATCTTCAGATTCGGTGTGCCTCATGATATCATCACGGATAATGGGAAGAACTTTGACTCAAATGAGTTCCGTGAATTCTGTTTCTCTCAAGGCACTCGGGTTAATTACGCCTCAGTGGCTCACCCGCAGTCGACTGGCCAGGCCGAGCGCGCAAACGGAATGATTCTGCAAGGTCTGAAGCCTCGATTGATGAGAGACTTGAAGTATGCTGCTGGAGCTTGGGTTCAAGAATTGCCTTCCGTCTTATGGGGCATTCGGACAACCCCAAACCGCTCTACGAAGCGCACGCCTTTCTTCATGGTGTACGGGTCAGAGGCGGTGCTACCGAGTGATCTTCAGCACAATTCCCCCCCGAGTGGAGCTATATGACGAAGCTGAAGCCGAAGCCGCTCGGCAAGATGGTCTCGACCTTCTGGAGGAAGAGAGAGAGCTGGCCCTCATTAGATCGACACTCTATCAACAAGATTTGAGGCGTTACCATGACAGACACGTCCAGGGCCGAGCCTTTCAAGAAGGAGATCTTGTTCTCCGACTGGATCAGCAGAGACCCCACAAACTCGCGCCTCCGTGGCAGGGGCCGTATGCAATCTCCAAAGTCTTGCACAACGGAGCCTACCGGCTCTACAATATCAAAGATGGAGTAGAAGAGCCCCGGACTTGGAACGCGGATCTGCTTCGCAAGTTCTACACCTAGAACATAACTACTTTAGCTTGTCGTTCCAGCAATAAATCCGAGTGATCTCGATGAATAAAGTTTTATTTCATTAAATCTTGTTGAAATCTGACTGCCACCCCCTGTAGGTGTAAAACACAAAACACTTAGCCGCAAACCTGATTTTGCCTAAGTACAAACTACTCCGAGTAAGGGTATCGCCCACACTCGGGGGCTTAGCCGCGGCTCCGCGTTGCCTAAGTTAGAAAACCTTTCGGGTGGGACATCCTCCACACTCGGTTGTCAAGATGAACATGACCATAATTGTTCATCTAAGGACAAGCTACTCCGAGTGAGGGTCTCGCCCGCACTCGGGGGTTTAGCCGCGGCTCCGCGTCGCCTAAGTTAAAAAACCTTTCGGGTGGGACATCCTCCACACTCGGTTGTTAAGATGAACAGGACCATCATTGTTCATCTAACGACAAGCTACTCCGACTGAGGGTCTCGCCCACACTCGGGGGCTTAGCCGCGGCTCCGCGTCGCCTAAGTTAAAAAACCTTTCAGGTGGGACATCCTCCACACTCGGTTGTCAAGATGAACAGGACCATCATTGTTCATCTAAGGACAAGCTGCTCCGAGTGAGGGTTTCGCCCTCACTCGGGGGCTTAGCCGTGGCTCCGCGTCGCCTAAGTTAGAAAACCTTTCGGGTGGGACATCCTCCACACTCGGTTGTCAAGATGAACAGGATCATAATTGTTCATCTAAGGACAAGCTACTCCGAGTGAGGGTCTCGCCCACACTCGGGGGCTTAGCCGCGGCTCTGCGTCGCCTAAGTTAATAAACCTTTCGGGTGGGACATCCTCCACACTCGGTTGTCAAGATGAACAGGACCATCATTGTTCATCTAAGGACAAGCTGCTTCGAGTGAGGATCTCGCCCTCACTCGGGGGCTTAGCCGCGGCTCCGTGTCGCCTAAGTTAGAAAACCTTTCGGGTGGGACATCCTCCACACTCAGTTGTCAAGAGGAACAGGACCATAATTGTTCATCTAAGGACAAGCTACTCCGAGTGAGGGTCTCGCCCACACTCGGGGGCTTAGCCGCGGCTCCGCGTCGCCTAAGTTAAAAAACCTTTCGGGTGGGACATCCTCCACACTCGGTTGTCAAGATGAACAGGACCATCATTGTTCATCTAAGGACAAACTGCTCCGAGTGAGGGTCTCGCCCACACTCAGGGGCTTAGCCGTGGCTCCGCGTCGCCTAAGTTAAAAAACCTTTCGAGTGGGACATCCTCCACACTCGGTCGTCAAGATGAACATGACTATCATTGTTCATCTAAGGTCAAACTACTCCGAGTGAGGGTCTCGCCCACGCTCGGGGACTTAGCTGCGATACCTCATCGCCTAAGTTTAAAACATCCGGAAACCAAAGATCAAATAAAGCCAAGATAAATAAGAACTGCATCATTCGGATCGAAAGTACGGATAAAGGTTCAGACGGTGAGAGCCTGAGGCTCACTTAAAGTTTTGCGGTTACATCAACCACTCGGCATTCCGAGGCAAATACTTAAAAAGTTTGAACTTGACGATCACTCCGACGGGGGCACTGCTTCCACGAAGGTGTCCAGGTCGATGCTGTCCGCTATCCGAGTGGCAGCCTCCATGAACATCTCCATGAAGTCATCGATCTTGGCGTGCTTCCTGTTAGCCACCTCGAGAGACTTCAACTTCTTCTCGTCCGCCCCCTTGCAGTGGATGCAGACCAACGAGAGGGCGATGTCAGCACCATCCCGGGCCGCGGATTTCTTCCAGTCTTTCACTCGGCTTGGCACTGCCTTCACTCGAGCTAGCACAGTTTCCAGATCCTTTGAAGTCTCATCGTCGAAAAAGACGTCACGATCAATCGCAGAGATGGCGGTGCTAAGCTCCCTGATATACAGGGCCACTTGCTCAACATGCTCTTCCAGACGGAGCACGCTCATGGCAGCACTGTCCTTGAGCAGGCCCTGGGTGGGATCCAGCTCCTTCTTGATTTTGTCCGTCTCTTCCGCCACATCGTCGCAAAATGCTGGATTCAGTCAAATGAAGAAAGTGGTCAGGGACATACAAATTTCATTCGGCCTAACCAAGATCCATGAGAGTCATTCGGGAAAGTTACCTTTGAGCTTTTCATTGGCTTCACCACTGAACTCTTCAACCTACTCCTCTAGCTCTGCTTTCTTGGCGGCAATGTGGTTGAGTCTGGTCTCCCACTCGGCTTGCGACTTCTTCAATTCCACGAGTTCTTCCTTGGACTTCTGGACGGCGGCTTCCAATGCTTTCTTCTCCTCCTCCAGCTTTCCGACTGACTTTAGTTTCTCCTCGGCCTCCTTGGCCTTTCGGCTGGCTTCCTTTTGAGCGGCCGCTAGTTTGGTGTCCTTCTTTTCAAGAGCAGTCTTCACAGTTTCTAAAGAAATAGAATTCCTCAGCCTCTGGACAAGTTCACGATTTTCTCTACGAAAATCTGATGAGACATATTCTGTCGGATGGAGAAGAGGAGAAGCTACTATTATAGTCGAACAGGAAGAACTTACCTTCAATTGCCTTTTTCTCCTCTTCCAGTTGGGCATTCTTGGTCTTCTCGGCCTCGAGGCTAACACGCAGGTCCAACACCTCCTTCTCCAGAGTTTTGTAGTGGCTTCCGAGCTCACAAACAGACTGCAAAGAGATTTCAAGCAAAGGATATTGGTCAAAATTTTGACTCGGACTCTAAGACTCCCGCCGACTGCTTCAGTCGACGGTAGCCTCGGGGACTACACCCAGTGGGTGCACTCAGCGCGCCCCCACTGGAAAATCAAAAACATAGTATTCATTCGGATGGATTGAACAAAGTATTCATTCGGATGGATTGAACATAGTATACATTCGGCCTATAAGACTCCCGCCGACTGCTTCAGTCGACGGCAGTCTCGGGGACTACACCCAGTGGGTGCGCTCAGCGCGCCCACACTGGAACTCAAACACACCCAGTGGGTGTACTCAAACTCGGATTCAAATCCCCACAAGACAGGAAATAGAAATTTCGACTAAAGAGGGTACTTACAAGAGTACTTACTCGGACGTTCTTCTTCAGAGCTTCACTCGCATCGTAGGCCGTCTTCAGTCGGTCACTCATTATCTCCAGCTGCATTAGCGCCTCTTTGTTCGCTCCCACTTGGTCCTCCGGGACATGGTGTAGTGCAAAAATGTTGGGCAAAGAGGGAGTCAACGAGTGAGATGAAGTACCGGTACCGAGTGCTGCCCCGACTCTTGAGCCGGCCTCTTGTGTGGGCACCAAAGTATCGGCAAGCGACGGCTCTTGCATCATGACCTTTGCATTGACCGGAGGGTTCATTGGGTCAACCTTGTCGTTTGCATCAAGGTCGATCACTTCATGTGGAGCTGCAAGTATTCAAGACGCTTGAAGATGAGTAAACACTCGGAAATATCCAAGATTACCGAGTGAGTCCAGAGCTTACCTTTCGAGGATGTAGCATCAGCGTCGGCCCGCTCTTTCTCCAGGGTCTGAGGATCAGGCGACGCAGTCGAAGTATAAGCTCTGCAAAGGGAACACTCAGATCATTTATCACTCAGACAAGTATAGACAATAACTGTTAAGAATGGAAACACTTACGCTGAAGCCACCGGGATGGCCATCTTGATCTTCGGGATGAAGACCGCCTTCCGAGGTTTGGTTGTAGCAATTTTGGGCTGCTTCACCGTCTTCTCAGGAGAAGAAGCAAGCTCTCCACGCCCACGCTTTGAAGCACGGGTTGGAAGGGCAGATTCACTCGGCTTGGCAGTTCTCGATCCTTTGGGCCCGCCACCGTGGACTCCCGAATCATGGTGCGCTTTGGAACTAGATTCAGGCACTTGGTCTTCCGAGCGCGACGACTCCACTTCGTCATCATCCTCTGAGCCCTCCTCATCATCTTCCTGATCGTCCTCGCCATTAACAGGATCTTCATACTCTCCAGCTTCGGCCGAGTCATCTGGATGGTCGGTGTCGCTGGCAACGTCGACTGGACCCCTATCCACGAGTGGCACCAAGCTGCTCATTTGTGTGAAGGCCTGTCGAATGAAGAGCAGAATCAGTCGGATCAAATACAACAAATACACGAATATCACTCGATGATAAACCTTCGGAATTTACCTCGTTCGCCGGGTTCTCCAATGAGAGTGGGGCCACCAGCCTGCTCCCCCTGGGGTTGTCTCACGCTGGTGTGATCGCCTTGATCTTGGCCTCCACCTCATCCTCCTTGAGCTCCTCCGGGTGAGTTCGAGTAGGGTCACTCGGCCCGGAGTATTCCCACATAGGGTGACCTCTGGCTAGCAGTGGCTGGATCCTCCTCTGGAGGAAAACCTCTAGCAGGTCGAGTCCGTTGACGCCTTTCTGCACCAGAGCTACTAACGCTATCACTAAGATGTCTACTTCGGTCTTCTCCTCTTTGGTCACTGTCAATCGGGGAACTGGCCGAATGCGCTCCGAACTATATGGTGGTAGTCCCGGCTGACCCTCACCGACTGGAATGGCGTGGCACTAGAACCAACTCTCCTGCCACCCCTTTACCGAATCAGGGAATGTCATCTTCGGGAAACAACCCTTGCCCCGCAGTTGGATTCCGAGTCCCCCGCACAGTTGGGCCACATTGGTCTTGTCCTCCGACCGAGTGGGTTTTTTCACGGGCATCACTCGGCAAGTGAAGAGGTGTTTAAACAGACCCCAATGGGGATGGCAACCCAGGAAATTTTCACACAAAGAGATGAAAGAAGCTAAATAGACTACGACATTGGGAGGAAGGTGATGAAGTTGAGCGCCAAAGAAACCCAGAAATCTTTGGAAGAAAGGGTGGGGCAGCAGAGAGAAACCTCGCTCAAGGTGAGTCACCAAGAGCACGCGCTCGTCTCCCTTCGGTGACGGCTCTTCCTCGCCCGCTCCCGGCAGCCGCCAGCTCCCCTCGGCCATGAATCCTTGACCCTCCAGCTCAAGCATCCGAGCCTTGGTCACCCGCGACGGCAACCACTCACCCTGCGTCCATCCGGCCGGCGCTCCGGCGCTGGAAGAGGAAGCGCGAGAGCTCTTCTTCGCCCGCTCGGCCTTCGCGGTCGCGGACGCCGTGCACATCTTCGCCGATGAGCTCGGAGTCGCCTTCGACGAAGGAAAGGAGGAAGGTGTGCAGGTGGGCGTCGGAGAAGACGAGGGAAAAGGGGAAAGTGAGATCCGTTCTCGCGCCAACAGTACTCTCCATTATTTATATCGAGGATCCGGCGCGATCTCTGGCCGTCAATTCACGAACGGAGCGAGATCCGCGGATCTACTGTACAGGACCTCGTGGACGCATGGCATAATTCCCGGCACGGTTACCGAGGCGTCGTGCCCATTACCCCAAATTATCGGAACGCGACCGTTCTACCACGCGCCCACACGCAATTTTGGCGATTTCGAACGCGCGAAAATTTCTCCATGTTCAAATGAGGCTGGCTCCGCGCCGCGAGAGCCCTGGTGACACCCTCTTACGAACCGAGTGAATGGTTCACACCAGCTGACTACTCGGATTAAACAGCAAGATAGTTTTCATCGAAGACCTTGGTCCTGAATCCATCTTGGTTTGAGGCCGAGTGAGGAACGACATGATCGTCTCTCGAACTTTTCCAAATGATCGTTGATGCTTCTGAGTGTCGATCACTCGACTAATAAAACCTCATGGATTTGGGGGCTACTGATGAGGATGTCTACCCTGGGTAGGGTCATAGACCTGACATCTGGGCCCACCAATGGTCCCACGTCGGCATCAAAGCTCAGAAGTAGAAGCGCACTCGGTTAGATCTGAAGAATCACTCGGACGTACCTAAAGACGCACTCGGATGGCTACATCCACACTCGGACAGCGAGAACTCAACGGTCCAGGAGATGAAGCATTGAGTTATATGAAGAGACATCCTCCAGGATTGATCAGTCATGCGTTACCTGTAACGCTCTAGTTAAAGCGGCAGTTTCTGTAACGTAGCTCTAACTAGCATTCAATGCGGCGCTCGGCTGGTGGTGGCACACTCTATATAAGCCACCACCGGACGCCGTAGCAAGGTTCCGACACTTGTATTCTCATACTCCCCCATAAGCAAAACAAACCAGCCTCCGGGCTCGAGACGTAGGGCTTTTACCACTTCCGAGTGGGGCCTGAACTCGTACACATCCGAGTGAAACACCTGAGCCGTAGCTAGACTTCGCCCCTTCATTTGTACCCCTAATTCTATTGGCAGGGACATTCCCATGACACCTGGTATAGGCTAATGAAATCCTATCGCATTTGCAACCTAAAAGGAGATGTAAAATTTTCGCTCCAATTTTTTTACATAGAATTAGCTTTGCATCATAGACAACTCTTGGATTTTGCCGCTAAAGGGAACTTTATTGAGCTTGATGCAAACACCGCTTATGAAATTTTGGAAGGGATATTGGGGGTTCCTCCATCAAAAAAGGGGATTTCTTTTACACAAGAGGGGGTTCAAATTTTAGATAAATTGGGTGACTTACATAAGCACTTGGTTGATTTGCAAAAATATAATGAACCTCTCAAACATATTAGTGGGAACCTCAATCGCTTGAATACTTTGATTACTCTTTGCAATAAGCGTTTGGATATTTTGGATCTCAAGATGGTTTCTTCTCCTAAAAATTTGGGGAAGCGTAAAGAGCCCCCCGGATTCGAGAAAGCCCTCACGAAAGTAGCCAAAACCAAAGATGACAATACTTGAAACTATGTGTTATGCCTAGCTAGGGGCGTAAAACGATAGCGCTTGTTGGGAGGCAACCCAATGAATAAATTTGTTTTTGTCTTTTCCTTTCTATTTTTGAGTGTTGACACAATTATGCCTCTGTTATGATTGTGTTTTTATGTTTTATTTAGTGTTTGTGCCAAGTAAAGCCTTTAGGATGATTCATAAGATGAGTAGAAACAATGCTGAATCTGAAACAGAAACTTTTCCTCCAGTGTTCGAATTTTCATTTTTTACTGCAGCGTGATATTGAGATGAAATTTGAACACAGTATTGCTATACAAATTTATTTACGTTGTCCTAATTTTTAAGAATTTTTAGAGTTACATAAGTATGGTTAGAGTACAGATTACTACAGACTGTTCTGTTTAAGACAGATTCTATTTTCGTTGCATTGTGTGCTTGTTTTGATGAATCTATGGGTTGTACTGAAGGGTATGAGCCATGGTAAAGTTAAAATACAGTAGGTATAATGCAATAATAAAATTTGAATGAGTTTGCAAAAGTACCTAAAGTAGTGATTTGCTTTATTATACTAACGGAACTCATGAAGATTTTGTTGAGTTTTGTGTGATTGAAGTTTTCAAGTTTTGGGTGAGATCGCGATGGATGTAGGAATAAGGAGTGAAAATAGCCTAAGCTTGGGGATGCTACAACACCGCCAAGATATATCCAAAGAGAAACAAGCAACTAAGATTGGGGATGCCCCGAGTGGCATCCCCTCTTTCTTCTAACGACCATCGGTATTTTACTTGGAGCTATATTTTTATTCGTCACATATCATGAGTTTTGCTTGGAGCGTCTTGTATCATTTGAGTCTTTGCTTGCTTTGCTTGTTAGTTTGTCACTTGTATCCATGCTGGATACACCTATTTGAGAGAGCCAAAATTATGCTATGATTTGTTAGAATTGCTCTTTATGCTTCACTTAAACTTTTTGAGCTATAAAATTGCTCTAGTGCTTCACTTATATCTTTTTGAGCACGGTGTGCTTGGAAACATTTGAGGAAACACTCTCATGCTTCACTTAGATTAATTTGAGAGTTATTAAATTTTGAAGAAATCCTCTCATGCTTCACTTATACTATTTTGAGAGATGAAATCTCTATGCTCATGTTCTTCACTTAAATTTGTATGAGCTTGTCAAAAGCAATGGCAATATATGAAACTAGTCCCAAAGTGATAGATATCCAAGGATGATATAATAAAAACTTTCATGAAGATCATTGGAAAATTAAACTTGATTCCTTGTAATAGTTTTGAGACATGATGATAGTAATATGTGAGTCATGTTAGCGAGTAATTATGATTTAGTAAGAATATTGGTGTTAAGGTTGTGATTCCCTATGCATGCACGAAAGTCAATAGTTATGCAATGAAATTACATCCTACTTATGGTGCATTATTCGGTGTTAGTTATGCTCAATGCTCACTTATGTGAATTTTTGTTTCTTGGTTGGTTGCTTCTCAATCGATTTGCTAGCCTCCACTGGTTCTAAGTAGAAATACTACTTGTGCATCCAAAATCCTTGAACCAAGTTTTGCCTTATGAGTCCACCATACCTACCTATATGCGGTATTTCCATGCCGTTCTAAGCAAATATTTATGTGCCACCTCAACTTTAAAAAATGAATTTCTCTTTTGTGTGCTCGTACCACTCATGAAACGGTAGGGGCTGTCCAATATATTTCTATGCTCGATGTGTTATTCTCAAGATGAGTGTTTATTCACTTGTCATTGCACGAGAGTACGGCGGTAATAGGGCTGCCCATTCCCGAAATGAAAAATATATATTTTTTACTTTATGTTGTCAAATAATAAATTCCTTGGAAAGTGTTGGTATGGAAGGCAACCGTGGATACACCCAGCCATGGAATGTGAAAGAATGGTGGAAAAAGGAATAAACTTTATTTTCTGTTTGGGAACCGCCTATGATGTATCTAGCATTGAAAGTGTTGTGAACTACTTTGTCGTTTTCGTTGACAGGAAAGGCATGCCACCCAAAATATTTTTCTCTCTCAATTTAAACTTTGAGCTCTGGCACCTCTACAAATCCCTACTTCCCTATGCGAAGGGCCTATCCATTTACCTTATGCAAATTTTATTTTTACTTTGTGTCTCCATCTTCTCTTATAAATCACCAACTAGGGGGCACTATGATCGTACTTGAGCATTGTGTGTAGCTAATATTTGAGTGTGTTTCATAAATGGATCAATAATTGAGCATGATGGGCTAGGGATAACTTTCTTTAGTGTTGATATTTTGAAAGACATGGTTGCTTGTTGGCATGCTTGAGTATTGAAGTCATTATGTTAAAACTAGACTATTGCTTTGAATCATCTAAAAGTCCAAATGTCCATGCTACAAAAGAAAATAATATGAGATGAACATGTTAGACATCATTCCACATCAAAAATTATGTTTTTATCATTTACCTACTCGAGGACTAGTAGGAATTAAGCTTGGGGATGTTGATACGTCTCAAACGTATCTATAATTTTTGCTTGTTCCATGCTGTTATATTATCATTCTTGGATGTTTTACAATCATTTTATAGCAACTTTATATCATTTTTTGGGACTAACCTATTGACATAGTGCCAAAGTGCCAGTTGCTGTTTTTGCTTGTTTTTTACTTCGCAGAATATCAGTAACAAACGGAGGCCAATCACGACGAAACTTTTTGGAGATTTTTTTTGGACCAGAAGACACCCAGTGGACCAAAGAAGTGCCAGAGAGGTGGGCTGTGGAGAGCACAACCCACCAGGGCACGCCCTGCTGGGTTGTGCCCTCCTCGGGGTCCCTCTCCACCGCCTCTGATGCCTATAAATACCCAAATATTCAGAAAACCCTAGGAGAGTCGACGAAAAACACATCCAGCCACCGCAAGTTCCAGAACCTTGAGATCCAATCTAACACCATCATGGAGGGGTTCATCTTCTGCATAGGTGCCTCTCCGATGATGTGTGAGTAGTCCACCATAGACCTACAGGTCCGTAGGCAGTAGCTAGATGGCTTCCTCTCTCTCTTTTGATTCTCAATACAATGCTCTCTTGGAGATCTATTGATCTAAACTTTTGCGGTGTGTTTGTTGGGATCCGATGAATTTTGAGTTCATGATCAGTTTCTATCCATGAATATTATTTGAGTCTTCTTTGATCTCTTATATGCATGATTACTTATAGCCTCGTATTTCTTCTTTGAATCTTTGGTTTAGTTAGGCCGACTAGATCGATTTTTCTTGCCATGAGAAGAGGTGCTTTGTGATGGGTTCGATCTTGCGGTGTCCTTTCCCAGTGAGAGAAGGGGCATCAAGGCACGCATGTATCGTTGCCATTAAGGATAACAAGATGGGGTCTATTCCTACATGAATAGATCTTGTCTACATCATGTCATCGTTCTTATTGCATTACTCCGTTTTTCCATGAACTTAATACACTAAATGCATGCTGGATAGCGGTCGATGTGTGGAGTAATAGTGGTAGATGCAGGTAGGAGTCGGTCTAATTATATTGGATGTGATGCCTATATAATGATCATCGCCTTGGATATCGTCATGATTATTTGATCTTCTATCAATTGCCCAACAGTAATTTGTTCACCCACCGTGCGCTATACTCATGAGAGAAGCCACTAGTGAAACCACGGCCCCCGGGTCTATTTTTCCAACATATTGCTTTCGGATCTATCTTTTTGCCTCTTTTGTTTTTAGATCTATTATTCCAAAAATCCAAAAATATATTGCTGCACTTTTTATTTGCTCTTTTTATTTTGCGTTCTTGAGAGGTCTATCTCTCCAATCTATCATTACCTAATCTATCTTTTTACCGTAGAGAGATTCACAACCTCTCTTTCGCTTCGGGTTGCAAGTATTTGTTCTTTGTGTTCAGGTGCTGCTTATTAGGTGGTGGTGATCCTCCTACTGGTTCGATACCTTGGTTTCATAACTGAGGGAAATACTTACCGTTGCTGTGCTGCACCATCCCTTCCTCTTTGGGGAAATACCGACGCAGTCTGAAGCCACATCAAGCACCAACTAGGGGGCACTATGATCGTACTTGAGCATTGGGTGTAGCTAATATTTGAGTGTGTTTCATGAATGGATCAATGATTGAGCATGATGGGCTAGGGATAACTTTCTTTAGTGATGATATTTTGAAAGACATGGTTGCTTGTTGGCATGTTTGAGTATTGAAGTCATTATGTTAAAACTAGACTATTGCTTTGAACCATCTAAAAGTCCAAATGTCCATGCCACAAAAGAAAAGAATATGAGATGAACATGTTAGGCAGCATTCCACATCAAAAATTCTGTTTTTTTCATTTACCAACTCGAGGACGAGTAGGAATTAAGTTGGGGATGCTGATACGTCTCCAACGTATCTATAATTTTTGCTTGTTCCATGCTGTTATATTATCATTCTTGGATGTTTTACAATCACTTTCTAGCAACTTTATATCATTTCTTGGGACTAACCTATTGACATAATGCCAAAGTGCCAGTTGCTGTTTTTGCTTGTTTTTTAGTTCACAGAATATCAGTACCAAACGGAGTCCAATCGCGACGAAACTTTTTGGAGATTTTTTTTGGACCAGAAGACACCCACTGGGACAAAGAAGTGCCAGAGAGGTGGGCCGTGGAGACCACAACCCATCAGGGCGCGCCAGAGGCCCCATGCGCGCCCTGATGGGTTGTGCCCTCCTCGGGGCCCCTCTCCACCGCCTCTGATGCCTATAAATTCCCAAATATTCCATAAACCCTAAAGGAGTCGACGAAAAACACATCCAACCGCCGCAAGTTCTAGAACCTCGAGATCCAATCCAACACCATCACGGAGGGGTTCATCATCCTGATTGGTGCCTCTCCGATGATGCGTGACTAGTCCACCATAGACCTACGGGTCCGTAGGCAGTAGCTAGTGTTGGGCAACGTTGCATGGGAAACAAAATTTTTTCCTACGCACATACAAGATCTATCCATGGTGATGAGCATCTACGAGAGGAGAGATCGGATCCACATACCCTTGTAGATTGCTAAGCGGGAATCTTGAAGAAACGCGGTTGATGTAGTCGAACGTCTTCGCGATCCAAATCGCAAGCCGTCCCGCGATCCAATCACGATCTAGCGCCGAACGGACAACACCTCCGCGTTCAACACATGTACAGCTCGATGACGATCTCCACCTCCTTGATCCAGCAAGCGAGGGTGGAGAGGTAGATGGGTTCTCTGGCAGCACGAGGGCGTGGCGGCGGTGGTGGTGGAGCTGATTCGGCAGAGCTTCGCTAAGCAACACCGAATCAATCTATACTACAGGAGAAACGATCTAGGGGAGAGGGAGGGCTGCGCCGTGGCTCAAGGTGTGGCAGCCCTCCCTCCACTCTCATATATATAGGGGGAGAGGGAGAGGGGGCCGGCGCCCTAGGGTTCCCACCCCTAGGTGCGGCGGCCTAGATGGGGAGCCGCCTAACGCTTGTTGGGAGGCAACCCAATGAATAAATAAATTTTTCCTTTTTCCTTTCTGTTTTTGTGTGTTGACACAATTATGCCTCTACTATGATTGTGTTTTTATGGTTTATTTAGTGTTTGTGCCAAGTAGAGCCTTTAGGATGATTCATAGGATGAGGAGAAGTGATGCTGAATCTGAAACAGAAACTTTGCGTCCAGTATTTGAATTTTCATTTTTTGAACGTGATCTTGAGCTGAAATTTTAACACAGTGTTGCTATACAAATTCCTTACGTTGTCCTAATTTTTCAGAATTTTTAGAGTTACAGAAGTATGGGTAGAGTACAGATTACTACAGACTGTTCTGTTTAAGACAGATTATGTTTTCGTTGCATTGTGTGCTTGTTTTGATGATTCTATGGTTTGTATTGGGGGGTATAAGCCATGGTAAAGTTAAAATACAGTAGGTATAATGCAATAATAAAATATAAATGAGTTTCAACAGAACCTAAAGTAGTGATTTGCTTTATTATACTAACGGATCTCACGAAGATTTTGTTGAGTTTTGTGTGATTGAAGTTTTCAAGTTTTGGGTGAGATCACGATGGATGACGGAATAAGGAGTTATAAAAGCCTAAGCTTGGGGATGCTACCACAGCCCCAAGATATATCCAAAGAGAAACAAGCAACTAAGCTTGGGGATGCCCCCGAATGGCATCCCCTCTTTCTTCTAACGACCATCGGTATTTTACTTGGAGCTATATTTTTATTCGTCACATATCATGAGTTTTGCTTGGAACGTCTTGTATCTTTGATTGCTTTGTTTGTTAGTTTTTCCTTTGTATCCTTGTTGGACACACCTATTTGAGAAAACCAAAATCATGCTATGATTTGTTAGAATTGCTCTATGTGCTTCACTTAAACTTTTTGAGCTATAGAATTGCTCTAGTACTTCACTTATATCTTTTTGAGCACGGTGTGCTTGGAATTTTTTGTAGAAATACTCTCATGCTTCACTTATATTAATTTGAGAGTTAGTAAATTTTGAAGAAATCCTCTCATGCTTCACTTATACCTTTTTGAGAGATGAAATCTTTATGCTCATGTGCTTCACTTAAATTTGTTTGAGCTTGCCAAAAAGCAATGGCAATATATAAAACTAGTCCCAAAGTGATAGATATCCAAGGAGGATATAATACAAACTTTCATGAAGATCATTGGACAAATTAAACTTGATTCTTTGTAATAGTTTTGAAACATGATGATAGTAATATGTGAGTCATGTTAGTGAGTAATTATGCTTAGTAAGAATATTGGTGTTAAGGTTTGTGATTCCCTATGCATGCACGAAAGTCAATAGTTATGCAATGAAGTTACATCCTACTCGTGGTGCATTATTCGGTGTTAGTTATGTTCAATACTCACTTATGTGAATTTTCGTTTCTTGGTTTGGTTGCTTCTCAATCTATTTGCTAGCCTCCATTTGTACTAAGTAGAAATACTACTTGTGCATCCAAAATCCTTAAACCAAGTTTTGCGTTATGAGTCCACTATACCTACCTATATGCGGTATTTCCATGCCGTTCAAAGCAAATTTGTATGTGCCATCTCTAAATTTTCAAAATAATTTTTTCTTTTGTGTGCCCGTACCGCTCATGAAACGGTGGGGAGTGTCTAGAATTTTTCCATGCTAGATGTGTTATTCTCAAGATGAGTGTTTATTCACTTGTCATTGCACGAGAGTGCGACGGTAATAGGGATGCCCATTCCCGAAATGAAAAATAAAAAAATATTTACTTTTTGTTGTCAAATAATAAATTCCTTGGAAAGTGTTGGTATGGAAGGCAACCGTGGATACGGCCCGCCATGGAAAGTGAAAGTTTGGTGGAAAAAAGGAATAAACTTTATTTTCTGTTTGGGAACCACCTATGATATATCTAGCATGGAAAGTATTGTGAACTACTTTGTCATTTTCGTTGACAGGAAAAGCATGCCACCCAAAATATTTTTCTCTCTCAATTTAAACCTTGAGCTGTGGCACCTCTACAAATCCCTACTTCCCTCTGCGAAGGGCCTTTCTATTTACTTTATGCAATTTTTATTTTTGCTTTGAGTCTCCATCTTCTCTTATAAGCACCAACTAGGGGGCACTATGATCGTACTTGAGCATTGGGCATAGCTAATATTTGAGTGTGTTCCATGAATGGATCAATGATTGAGCATGATGGGCTAGGGATAACTTTCTTTAGTGTTGATATTTTGAAAGACATAGTTGCTTGTTGACATGCTTGAGTATTGAAGTCATTATGCAAAAACTAGACTATTGCTTTGAATCATTATAAGTCCAAATGTCCATGCTATACAAAAGAAAAGAATGTGATGAACATGTTAGGCAGCATTCCACATCAAAAATTCTGTTTTTATCATTTACCTACTCGAGGACGAGTAGGAATTACGCTTGGGGATGCTGATACGTCTCCAACGTATCTATAATTTTTTGCTTGTTCTATGCTGTTATATTATCATTCTTGGATGTTTTACAATCATTTTATAACAACTTTATATCATTTTTTGGGACTAACCTATTGACATAGTGCCAAAGTGCTAGTTGCTGTGTTTGCTTGTTTTTTTACTTCGCAGAATATCAGTACCAAACGGAGTCCAATCGCGACGAAACTTTTTGGAGATTTTTTCTGGACCAGAAGACACCCAGTGGGCCGAAGAAGAGCCTGGAAGGTGGGCTGTGGGGAGCACAACCCACCAGGGCGCGCCAGGGGGCTCCTGGCGCGCCCTGATGGGTTGTGCCCTCCACGGAGCCCCTCCGCACCGCCTCTGATGCCTATAAATTCCAAAATATTCCAAAAACCCTAGGGGAGTCGACGAAACACAATTCCAGCCGCCGCAAGTTCTAGAACCGCGAGATCCAATCTAAACACCATCTCGGAGGGGTTCATCTTCTTCGTAGGTGCCTCTCCGATGATGCGTGAGTAGTCCACCATAGACCTACGGGTCCGTAGGCAGTAGCTAGATGGCTTCTTCTCTCTCTCTTATGATTCTCAATACAATGGTCTCTTGGAGATCTATTTGATGTAAACTTTTGCGGTGTGTTTTTTGGGATCCGATGAATTTTGAGTTCATGATCAGTTTCTATCCATGAATATTATTTGAGTCTTCTTTGATATCTTATATGCATGATTGCTTATAGCATCGTATTTCTTCTTCGAATCTTCGGTTTAGTTAGGCCGACTAGATCGATTTTTCTTGCCATGGGAAGAGGTGCTTTGTGATGGGTTCGATCTTGCGGTGTTCTTTCCCAGTGACAGAAGGGGCAGCAAGACACGCATGTATCGTTGCTATTAAGGATAACAAGATGGGGTCTATTCCTACATAAATAGATCTTGTCTACATCATGTCATCATTCTTATTGCATTACTCCATTTTTCCATGAACTTAATACACTAGATGCATGCTGGATAGCGGTCGATGTGTGGAGTAATAGAGGTAGATGCAGGCAGGAGTCGGTCTATTTATCTTGGACGTGATTCCTATATAATGATCATCGCCTTGGATATCGTCATGACTATTCGATTTTCTATCAATTGCCCAACAGTAATTTGTTCACCCACTGTGCGCTATACTCATGAGAGAAGCCACTAGTGAACCCTACGGCCCCCGGGTCTACTTTTCCATCATATTGCTTTCCGATCTACGTTTTTGCAATCTTTGTTTTCAGATCTACAAAACCAAAAACCCAAAAATATATTGCTGCATATTTTATTTGCCCTTTTTATTTTGTGTTCTTGAGAGATCTATCTCTCCTATATATCACTACCTAATCTATCTTATTACCGTAGAGAGATTGACAACCTCTCTTTCGCGTCGGGTTGCAAGTATTTGTTGTTTGTGTGCAGGTGCTGCTTATTGGGTGGTGGTGATCCTCCTACTGGTTCGATAACCTTGGTTTCATAACTGAGGGAAATACTTACCGTCGCTGTGCTGCATCATCCCTTCCTCTTTGGGGAAATACCGACGCAGTCTGAAGCCACATCAAGCACCAACTAGGGGGCACTATGATCGTACTTGAGCATTGGGTGTAGCTAATATTTGAGTGTGTTTCATGAATGGATCAATGATTGAGCATGATGGGCTAGGGATAACTTTCTTTAGTGATGATATTTTGAAAGACATGGTTGCTTGTTGGCATGTTTGAGTATTGAAGTCATTATGTTAAAACTAGACTATTGCTTTGATGGAGATCAAGATGATGGAGATCATGGTGTTATGCCGGTGACGATGGAGATCATGCCGGTGCTTTGGAGATGGAGATCACAAGCACAAGTTCATGGCCATATCATGTCACTTATGATTTGCATGTGATGTTAATCCTTTTATCCACCTTGTTTTGCTTAGGACGACGGTAGCATTATAAGGTGATCCCTCACTAAAATTTCAAGATAAAATTGTGTTCTCCCCGAGTGTGCACCGTTGTGAAAGTTCGTCGTTTCGAGACACCACGTGATGATCGGGTTTGATAGACTCTACGTTCGCATACAATGGGTGCAAGCCAGTGTTGCACATGCGGAACACTCGGGTTAAACTTGACGAGCCTAGCATGTACAGACATGGCCTCGGAACACAAGAGACTGAAAGGTCGAACATGAGTCATATAGTAGATATGATCAACATGGAGATGTTCACCATTGAAACCACCTCATCTCACGTGATGATCCGACTTGGGTCGGTGAATTTGGATCATGTAGCACTCGGATGACCTGAGGGATGTCAATTTGAGTGGGAGTTTTTTAGTAATATGATTAACTAAACTCATTATCTTGAACAATAGTCTAAGTTTCCTTTGCAAAATTTTATGTTGTAGATCAATGGCTCGCGCAGTAGTTCCCCTGAATTTCAATGTGTTCCTAGAGAAAGCTAAGCTGAAAGATGATGGAAGTAACTTTGTAGACTGGGCCCGTAATCTGAGGATTATCCTCACGGCTTCCCAAAAGGCTTATGTCCTTGATGCACCTCTCGATGAGCCACTCGCTCCAGTGTCGTCTCCAGATGTTGCGAACACCTGGCAGTAGCGTTCGGATGATTACTCAATAGTTCAGTGTGCTATGTTGTATGGCTTAGAGCCGGGACTTCAAAGGCGTTTTGAACGTCATGGAGCATATGAGATGTTCCGGGAGTTGAAGTTTATCTTTGAGAAGAATGCCCCGATCGAGAGGTATGAGACCTCCGATAAGTTCTACGCTTGCAAGATGGGGGAGAACGGGTCTGTTAGTGAGCACATACTCAGAATGTCTGGGTATTCCAACCGTCTGGCGGAGTTGGGAATTGCCCTCCCGCCGGAGGCGATCACTGACAGAGTTCTTCAGTCACTGCCACCTAGCTACAAGAGCTTTGTGTTGAACTATAACATGCAAGGGATGAACAAGTCAGTCGCCGAGTTGTTTGCGATGCTAAAAGTCGCTGAGTCTGAAATCCAGAAGGAGGATCAAGTGTTGATGGTCAATAAAACCACCAGTTTCAAGAAGAACGGCAAGGGAAAGAAGGGTAACTCCAAGAAGAGTGGCAAAGCAGCAGCTCCTCCTGTGAAGAAACCCAAGGCTGGACCCAAGCCAAAAACTTAGTGCTTTCATTGCAAGGGAACTGGCCACTGGAAGCGGAATTGCCCCAAGTATCTGGTCGACAATAAGGCGGCCAACACCAAACAAGGTATATATGATATACATGTTATTGATGCGTACATTTGCATCTCAAAACAGGAACTGCGGAATAGACGGAGGTTGGCAAAGGACGAAGTGACGATGCGCGTGGGAAATGGTTCCAAGGTTGATGTTATCGCCGTCGGCACGCTCGCTCTTCGAATACCATCGGGATTAGTGATGAACCTGAATAATTGTTATTTAGTGCCTGCGTTAAGCATGATAATTATATCTGGATCTTGTTTATTGCGAGATGGTTACTCATTTAAATCAGAGAATAATGGTTGTTCTATTTATATGAGTAATATCTTTTCTGGTCATTCACCCATTGTGAGGGGTTTATTCTTATTGAATCTCGATAGTGATGATACACATGTTCATAACATTGATGCCAAAAGATGTAGAGTTGATAATGATAGCACCACTTTCTTGTGGCACTGCCGCTTAGGTCATATTGGTCTAAAACGCATGAAGAAACTCCATGCTGATGGACTTTTGGAGTCACTTGATTTTGAATCACTTGACACATGTGAACCATGCCTCATGGGCAAGATGACCAAGACCCCGTTCTCTGGAACAATGGAACGGGCAAGTGACTTGTTGGAGATCATACATACTGATGTGTGCGGTCCGATGAGCATTGAGGCGCACGGTGGTTATCGTTATTTTCTCACCTTCACCAATGACTTAAGTAGATATGGGTATATTTACTTAATGAAACATAAGTCTGAAACGTTTGAAAAGTTCAAGCAATTTCAGAGTGAAGTTGAGAATCATCGTAACAAGAAGATTAAATTCCTACGATCTGATCGAGGAGGAGAATATCTGAGTTATTAGTTTGGCAATCACTTAAGACAATGTGGAATTGTTTCACAGTTGACGCCACCTGGAACAACACAGCGTAATGGTGTGTCCGAACGTCGTAATCGAACCTTATTGGATATGGTGCGGTCTATGATGTCTCTTGCCGATTTGCCACTATCGTTTTGGGGTTATGCGTTAGAGACAACTGCATTCACTTTAAATAGGGCACCATCTAAATCCGTTGAGACGACGCCATATGAACTGTGGTTTGGCAAGAAACCTAAGTTGTCGTTTCTTAAAGTTTGGGGATGCGATGCTTATGTCAAAAAGCTTCAGCCTGAAAAGCTGGAACCCAAAGCGAAGAAATGCGTATTCATAGGATACCCAAAAGAGACAGTTGGGTACACCTTCTATCTCAGATCCGAAGGCAAAGTGTTTGTCGCTAAGAATGGGTCATTTCTCGAGAAAGAGTTTCTCTCGAAAGAATTGAGTGGGAGGAAGATAGAACTTGATGAGGTTGTTGAACCTTCAATTCAACCAGAGAGTAGCGCAGCACAGAAAGATGTTTCTGTGGAGCCTACATCAGTTGGAGAGGAAGCTAATGATAGTGATCATGAAGCTCCGGATCAAGTTGCTACCGAACCTCGTAGGTCGACAAGGGCACATACTGCTCCTGAGTGGTACGGTAACCCTGTCTTAGAGGTCATGTTGTTGGGCAAAGATGAACCTATGAGCTATGGAGAAGCGATGGTGGGCTTGGATTCCAACAAATAGTTAGAGGCCATGAAATCCGAGATAGGATCCATGTATGAAAACAAAGTGTGGACTTTGGAAGTATTACCTGAAGGGCGAAAGGCCATTCAGAACAAATGGATCTTTGAGAAGAAGACGGACGCAGACGGTAATGTCACCGTCTATAAAGCTCGACTTGTGGCAAAGGTTTTTTCACAAGTTCAAGGAGTTGACTACGATGAGACTTTCTCTCCCGTAGCGATGCTTAAATCCGTCAGAATCATGTTAGCAATAGCTGCATTTTTCGATTATGAAATTTGGCAGATGGATGTCAAAACAACGTTCCTTAACGGGTTTCTTAAGGAAGAGTTGTATATGATGCAACCAGAAGGTTTTGTCGATCCAAAGAATGCTGACAAAGTTTGCAAGCTCCAGCGATCCATTTATGGACTGGTGCAGGCATCTCGGAGTTGGAATAAGCGCTGTGATGAGGTGATCAAAGCGTTTGGGTTTATACAAGTTTACGGAGAAGCTTGTATTTACAAGAAAGTGAGTGTGAGCTCTATAGTGTTTCTAATATTATATGTGGATGACATATTGCTGATTGGAAACAATATATAATTTTTGGATAGCGTGAAGGAATATTTGAACAAGAGTTTTTCAATGAAGGACCTAGGAGAAGCTGCTTTCATATTAGGCATCAAGATCTATAGAGATAGATCAAGACGCTTAACAGGACTTTCACAGAGCACATACCTTGATAAAGTTTTGAAGAAGTTCAAAATGGATCAGTCCAAGAAAGGGTTCTTGCCTGTATTGCAAGGTGTGAAGTTGAGTAAGACTCAATGCCCAGTGACTGCAGAGGATAGAGAAAAGATGAGTGTCATCCCCTATGCTTCAGCCATAGGCTCTATCATGTATGCAATACTGTGCACAAGACCAGACGTCAGCCTTGCCATAAGTATGGCCAGAAGGTTTCAAAGTAATCCAGGAGTGGATCACTAGACGGCGGTCAAGAATATCCTAAAGTACCTGAAAAGGACTAAGGAGATGTTTCTCGTTTATGGAGGTGATCAAGAGCTCGTCGTAAAGGGTTACGTCGATGCAAGCTTTGACACTGATCCGGATGACTCTAAGTCTCAAACCGGATACGTATACATTCTTAATGGAGGAGCGGTAAGCTGGTGCAGTTCCAAGCAAAGCGTAGTAGCTGATTCTACATGAGAAGCGGAGTACATAGCTGCCTCGAAGGCAGCAAAGGAAGGTGTTTGGATGAAGCAGTTCATGAGGGATCTTGGATTTGTGCCCAGTGCACTGGACCCAATGACTCTGTTCTGTGACAACACTGGTGCCATTGCTCTAGCCAAGGAACCAAGGTTTCACAAGAGGACCAGACACATAAATCGACGCTTCAACTCCATCCGTGATTACATCGAGGGAGGAGACATAAATATTTGCAAAGTACACACGGATCAGAATGTTGCAGATCCGTTGACTAAGCCTCTTCCACGAGGGAAACATGATCAACACCAGAACTGTATGGGTGTTAGATTCATTACAATGTAAATCACATAGTGATGTGAGCTAGATTATTGACTCTAGTGCAAGTGGGAGACTGTTGGAAATATGCCCTAGAGGCAATAATAAAATGGTTATTATTATATTTCCTTGTTCATGATAAAGGTTTATTATCCATGCTATAATTGTATTGACTGGAAACGCAAATACATGTGTGGGTACATAGACAACGATGTGTCCCTAGTAATCTTTGATTAACGAGCTAGTCCATTAGAGGCTTACTAGGGACACATCGTTGTCTATGTACCCACACATGTATTTGCGTTTCCAGTCAATACAATTATAGCATGGATAATAAACATTTATCATGAACAAGGAAATATAATAATAACCATTTTATTATTGCCTCTAGGGCATATTTCCAACAGCTAGATGGCTTCCTCTCTCTCTCTTTTGATTCTCAATACAATGGTCTCTTGGAGATCTATTTGATGTAAACTTTTGCGGTGTGTTTGTTGGGATCCGATGAATTTTGAGTTCATGATCAGTTTCTATCCATGAATATTATTTGAGTCTTCTTTGATCTCTTATATGCATGATTACTTATAGCCTCGTATTTCTTCTTCGAATTATTGGTTTACTTAGGCCAACTAGATCGATTTTTCTTGCCATGGGAATAGGTGCTTTGTGATGGGTTCGATCTTGGGGTGTCCTCTCCCAGTGACAGAAGGCGCAGCGAGGCACGCATGTATCGTTGCTATTAAGGATAACAAGATGGGGTCTATTCCTACATGAATAGATCTTGTCTACATCATGTCATCGTTCTTATTGCATTACTCCGTTTTCCCATGAACTTAATACACTAGATGCATGCTGGATAGCGGTCGATGTGTGGAGTAATAGTGGTAGATGCAAGCAGGAGTCGGTCTACTTATCTTGGACGTGATGCCTATATAATGATCATCGCCTTGGATATCATCATGATTATTTGATCTTCTATCAATTGCCCAATAGTAATTTGTTCACCCTACATGTGCTATACTCATGAGAGAAGCCACTAGTGAAACCTACGGCCCCCGGGTCTACTTTTCCAACATATTGCTCTTTTTTTCTCATGTTCTTGAGAGATCTATCTCTCCAACATATCACTACCTAATCTATCCTTTTACCGTAGAGAGATTGACAACCTCTCTTTCGCGCCGGGTTGCAAGTATTTGTTCTTTGTGTGCAGGTACTGTTTATTAGGTGGTGGTGATCCTCCTACTGGTTCGATACTTGGTTTCATAACTGAGGGAAATACTTACCGTCGCTGTGCTGCATCATCCCTTCCTCTTTGGGGAAATATCGACGCAGTCTCAAGCCACGTCAATCCCCAAGCTTAGATGCTTGAGACTTCTTGAAATATTTACTTGGGGAGCCTTGGGAATCCCCAAGCCTGAGCTTTTGTATCTCGTTCAATCCTCTCATATCCCGGTTTCACCTAGGTCTTAAAAACTTCATCCACACAAAACTTGAAAAGAACTTGTGACATAGGTTAGTGCATATAAAAATAAATAAACACTTTATGTACTGCCAAGACAAGTTTAATAATAATTTCCGAACATTATATACTGTATACTATCACTTCCACAATTTATATCTACTAATATAAGTCATGAAAACTATAGGATAAGTAGATAACAAAATTATGATAGCAATCTGTCTAAACAGGACAGTCTGTAGCAATTAATTTACAAAGTGCACTTACGTATCGCTACAAATTATGAAAATTTAGGACATGATATATAATTTATATTACAATACTGTGTAAAAATTTCAGAAACTTTTCATGTTCCAGTAAAATATGAAAATTCAAACACTACAGCAAAAGTTTCTGTTTTTACACAACACATATCAAACATGTAATTCAAGCATCCTAAAAGGCAATTCCTGGAACTTTTTATTAAAAAAACTATTATAAATAACATATAACGGATTATTAAAAGGCAATTCCAAGAAAAACACATATTATGTGACGAATAAAAATATAGCTCTAAGTAACATATACCGATAGCGTTGAAGATGAAAGAGGGGATGCCTTCCGGGGCATTCCCAAGCTTAGAAGCTTGGGTCTTCCTTGGATATTACCTTGGGGTGACTTGGGCATCCCCAAGCTTAGGTTCTTGTCACTCCTGATTCTCCTTACATCGGTGTCTCACCCAAAACTAGAAAACTTCAATCACACAAAACTTAACGGAACTTCGTGAGATGGGTTAGTATAATAATAAATAAAGATCATTCACTTAGGTACTGTCAAGACAAGATTCATAATTGTTCTCACATAATACCTACTGTATTCTACCATTCACATAATTTATATCACTAAATATAAATATAAGCTATGGAAACACTAAAACAAGCAAACTATGCATGCAAAACAGAATCTGTCAAAAACAGAGCAGTCTATGAAGATCTGTAGTATAATTATATTTACCCGTCTCTAAAAATTCTGAAAAATTAGGACAACACAGATAATTTGCATATAAAAACTGTGTAAAAATTTCAGAATTTATTTATTCTCCAGTAAAATCAGAGAAATTCTGCACTGGACGTAAAAGTTTCTGTTTTTGCACATAATCAAACTAACAAGTATCCACATTATCCCAAAGGCTTTACTTGGCACTTTATTGAAATAAAAGACACAAAACATGATTTCTACAGTAGTTTAATCATGTGAACACCCAAAAATAGAAAGTAGCAGTGTTGGGTTATCTCCCAACAAGCGCTTTTCTTTAAATCCTTTTAGCTAGGCATGATGATTTCAATGATGCTCACATAAAAAGTAGTAATTGAAACATGCAAGAGAGCATCATGAATCTCATGACAAGCACATTTAAGTCTAACCCACTTCCTATGCATAGGGATTTTGTGATCAAACAGTTTATGGGAGCAAGAATCAACTAGCATAGGAAGGCAAAACAAGCATATCTTCAAGATTTTCAACACATAGAGAGGAAACTTGATATTATTGCAATTCCTACAAGCATATGTTCCTCCCTCATAATAAATTTCAGTAGCATCATGAAGGAATTCAACAATATAACTATCACATAAATCATTCTTTTCATGATGCACAATCATAGAAAATTTATTACTCTCCCCACAAGCAAACTTCTCATACATAATAGTGGGGGTATCATAGGAGACTTGAATGCTATAAATTGTTTCCACATTAAAAGAGTAATGTTCAGAGAAAGGGTATCCACAACTGCGAAAAGTTTTATTATAATCATCACTACTTTTCATAACATAAGTATCATCACAATAAGCATCATAAATAGGAGGCATGTAATCATCATAACAAATTTGATCCTTGGAAGTAGGGGAACTAAAAAGATCATCTTCATTAAGCATATCATCCCCAAGCTTGGGATGGACATTATTTTCAGAAAATAAATTCTCAAACATGTCATTTTCATCAAGCATAGCATCCCCAAGCTTGTGGGTTTGCATATCATTAGCATAATCATCGATAGCATGAATAGCACCAATAGTGTAACAATTATTATCATTATAATTTTCAATATTATAAGGAGTATCATTATCTTCCCAATCATCCTCATCACAACAAGTAGTAGGCATAACAAAATAATCATCAAGTGTATCATCATCCACACTACTTTCATATTTATTCTCAACAATGATAGGAGAAATATTATTTGAGAGGGATACC
The DNA here is from genome assembly GCA_039707655.1 of Elymus sibiricus. Classification (NCBI taxonomy): domain Eukaryota; kingdom Viridiplantae; phylum Streptophyta; class Magnoliopsida; order Poales; family Poaceae; genus Elymus; species Elymus sibiricus. The sequence goes on from CM077675.1 coordinate 460,700,832, forward strand.
TTTTTATGTTTACCTTTTCTTCTCTTCTTCTTCTCCTTTCCCACATTTTGTGTGGGTTTATGTAATTTTTCCGAGCTTCTTATTGAAGAGATTGGTTTGATGGGAAACTCCTCCTTGCAACCTGATTCATCACGAGAAACAATAGGAGGGTATTGGGAGACCTTTACCCTTTCAATAGTATTCCTTTTATATTCTATCGGTTTCTCATTCTTTCTATAGTTGGCAATATAAGCTTTCTCATTGCAATTCACTACGCAAAACATATAGATTTCTTGTAGATTAGTTTCATTATCAGTAGTGATAAGGAATATATCAAACCAATCATTTTTATGTGACAATTCTTCACACCCCAAAAATAAACAAAGTTCATTATAGAGTTCACGGGAGATCAAATTATCACAATATTTGGAAACGGTTTGATCGTGAAAAAACATGCATTGGAAATTAAGATGACCAACCCTATTGCAAAGTTAACAAGTAATGGGATGGAGAGAGCATAATCTCATGGCAAATTCATCTATCACTTTAAGCCACCAATTAGTTTGATCATGTTTATGCTTCTTACAAAATCTATCATCCCTATATGGCATGTCTTCACAAATTTTATTCACTCCACAAAAATTGACATGCTTGTAGGAAATCTTTTTATCATGACTAGTGCAATCATCATTAGCATCATGGATATTCAGAGAATTCATACTAACAACATTGCTATCATGCTCATCCTTGAAGGATTTCACATTAAGCATTTTTATAAATTCTTCCTCTAACAATTGAGCACAATTTTCCGAACCATCGTTTTCACGAAAGGCATTATAAAGACGAAGTAAATGAGGCAACCTAAATTCAATTTTTTTGTAGTTTTCTTTTATAAAACCAAACTAGTGAAAAAAAAGAAACTAAAATATTTAATTGCAAGATCTAAAGATATACCTTCATGCACTCACCTCCCCGGCAACGACGCCAGAAAATAGCTTGATGTCTACTACGCAACTTTATTCTTGTAGACTTTGTTGGGCCTCCAAGCGCAGAGTTTTGTAGGACAGTAGCAATTTCCCTCAAGTGGATGACCTAAGGTTTATCAATACGTGGGAGGTGTAGGATGAAGATGGTCTCTCTCAAACAACCCTGCAATCAAATACAACAAATCTCTTGTGTCCGCAACACACCCACTACAATGGCAAATTGTATAGGTGCACTAGTTTGGCAAAGAGATGGTGATACAAGTGCAATATGGAAGGTAGATATAGGTTTTTGTAATCTGAAAATATAAAAACAGCATGGTAGCAAGTGGAAAACAGCGAGCAAAACATTGTATAAATGCTTAGAAATAAGGCCTAGGGTTCATACTTTCACTAGTGCATTCTCTCAACAATGCTATCATAGTTTAGTCATATAACCATCCCTCAAGGTGCAACAAAGAATCACTCCAAAGTTCCTATCTAGCGGAGAACATAAGATGAAATTGATGTAGGTAGTAGAACCACCTCAAAATTATTCTTTCTGATCAATCTTTTGAGATATTCCTATAAGTGTCACAAACAGCCCTAGAGTTCGTACTAAAATAACACCAATGATACATATCAATTAACCCTAATGTCACCTAGATACTCCAATGTCACCTCAAGTATCCATGGGTAAATTATGCGACATGCATCAAACAATTTCAGATCTATCATATTCAATACAACACAAAGAACTTCAAGGAGCACCCCAAGATTTCTATCAGAGAATGTAGGACAAGAACGTGTATCAACCCCTATGCATAGATTACCCCAATGTCACCTCGGGGATCCGCAAGTTGAGTACCAAAACATACATCAAGTGAATCAATAGAACACCCCATTGTCACCACGGGTATCCACATGCAAGACATATATCAAGTGTTCTCAAATCCAATATTCAATCCAACATAACGAGATCTCAAAGGGAAAGATTCAATTCATCACAACAAGATAACAAGGGAAACACACCATATGATCCAACTATATTAACAAAGCCCGTGATACATCAAGATCGTGCCATCTCAAGAACACGAGAGAGAGAGAGAGAGATTGAACACATAGCTACTGGTACATACCCTCAGCCTCGAGGGTGAACTACTCCCTCCTCGTCATGGCCTCCGCTGGGATGATGAAGATGGCTAGCGGATGATGATTTACCTCTCCGGCAGGGTACTGGAAAGGCTCCAGATTGGTTTTTTGTCAATACAAAGAGTTGCAGCGGCGAGGCGGAGAGTCTCTCTTTATTTCTAGGGTTTCTGAGATCTATAGGATTTTTCAGCGTTGGAATCACGCGCAACGGAGCCACGTGGGCCCCAACACACAACAGGGCACGACCTAGGGGGTGGCGCCCTGATGGCTTGTGGCCCACAGGTGGCTCCCCTCCGATGATTCTTTGCTCCAGTATTGATTATTTCCTCCAGAAAAAATCATCAAAAGTTTTGGGCAATTCTGAGAACTTTCATTTTCTGCACAAAAACAACACCACGGTAATTCTGCTGAAAACAGCGTCAGGCCGGGTTAGTTCTAAATAAATCATATGAAGTGCATCAAAACCATATAAAAGTATTGTAAACATAGGCAAATATGGCATGAATACTTCATAAATTATCGATACATTGGAGACGTATCAATACACCATCCAAGAGGTTGTGTCCAAGTATTGCGGGCACTTGAAGCATCTCATTACACGGTGGCCTAGCGATGCACAAATCACCGAGCAAGTAAGTTGATCACTAGCCGGATATGCTTTAGTTTTGTTTATCACTAGCCAGACATGTATTGTTTTGTTGATCACTAGCCGGATATGATTTAGTTTTGTTGCTCACTAGACGGATATGCATTGTCGACATTGTTTCACTTTGTAGCCTACTCGTACTTGTGTGGTGTACAAGAAGTTGAAGAACAAATCCTTCACCGTCATGCATTGTTGGTTGAAGTTGAATGGGCAACTGAAGTGGAACCTTTTCATTGCCGAGACCGCCGTCCAAGCTAACGAGGAAGAGCTGGTGACCCTATCGACCCAACCCAACAACCGTTGAAGAAGGTTAGAAGAAATCTGCGGGGAAAGAAGTGGGACGAGGAGAGGGCGAAGCGAGAAGGTGCGGCGATCAAGCTGACAGAGAGATTCGAGGATATCTTGGCGAAGAAGGAGGATGCATGCGTGAGGCGCTCGAAGAACAAGGAGGAGGAGAAGGCGGAGAGGTTCAAACTGATGATGGACGCGACAGACAAGAAGCTCAAGCTCGAAGAGAGGAGGACCATGATCGAAGAGAGGAAGGCCGTGTTCAAGGAAAATAGGGTGAAGATATCTGCCAATGCGGAGGACGCCAAGATGTTGACCTTGAATATCGACTCTTTGGATGCCGACACAAGAAAGATCTTGCAATCCATCCGCTTCTAGATGTTGCAGCTACAAAAAGATGAGTTGGTGGCGATTAACTATCATGACGCGGCGGAGGCGGACGCGTACACGGAGGCTGCCTATGCGGCGACGACGTCACCTCCTTGATCGGGGAGCAGCTGGCTGGGATTGCCGGTCCGACAGGGCAGAAATGCACGAACTGTCGGACTGATGTTCTTTCGGATTCGGGCATGTAAAAACTAAGCATATTTGTCTTTTTTAGTTGTGGTCTGATACGTCCATTTTGCATCATGATTTCCTACTATTACTTATTATGTTTTGTTGAATAATAATGCTTTAAGGAGTGATTCTAATGCCTTTTCTCTCACAATATGCAAGGTTTACACAAAGAGGGAGAATACAGGCAGCTGGAATTCTGGACCTGAAAAAGCACATCAGAGATACCTATTCTACACATCTCCAATGATGCTGAAACTTTACGGAGAATATTTTTGGATTTAATAAAAAATACTGGAGCAAAGAACTACCGGAGGGGGCCACCCTGGTGGGCACAAGACACTGACGTGGCTTGAGATTGCGTCGGTATTTCCCCAAAGAGGAAGGGATGATGCAGCACAGCGACGGTAAGTATTTCCCTCAGTTATGAAACCAAGGTTATCGAACCAGTAGGAGGATCACCACCACCCAATAAGCACCACCTGCACACAAACAACAAATACTTGCAACCCGATGCGAAAGAGAGGTTGTCAATCTCTCTACGGGAAAAAGATAGATTAGGTAGTGATAGATAGGAGAGATAGATCTCTCAAGAACACAAAATAGAGAAGGCAAATAAAATATGCGGCAATATATTTTTAGGTTTTTGGTTTTGTAGATCTGAAAACAAAGATGCAAAAAGATAGATCTGAAAGCAATATGTTGGAAAAGTAGACCCGGGGGCCGTAGGGTTCACTAGTGGCTTCTCTCATGAGTATAGCGCACGATGGGTGAACAAATTACTGTTGGGCAATTGATAGAAAATCGAATAGTCATGACGATATCCAAGGCGATGATCATTATATAGGCATCACGTCCAAGATAAGTAGACCGACTCCTGCCTGCATCTACCACTATTACTCCACACATCGACCGCTATCCAGCATGCATCTAGTGTATTAAGTTCATGGAAAAATGGAGTAATGCAATAAGAACGATGACATGATGTAGAAAAGATCTATTCATGTAGGAATAGACCCCATCTTGTTATCCTTAATAGCAACGATACATGTGTGTCTTGCTGTCCCTTCTATCATTGGGCAAGAACACCGCAAGATCGAACCCATCACAAAGCACCTCTTCCCATGGCAAGAAAAATCGATCTAGTTGGACTAACTAAACCAAAGACCCGAAGAAGAAATACGGGGCTATAAGTAATCATGCATATAAGAGATCAAAGAAGACTCAAATAATATTCATGGATAGAAACTGATCATGAACTCAAAATTCATCGGATCCCAACAAACACACCGCAAAAGTTTACATCAAATTGATCTCCAAGAGACCATTGTATTGAGAATCATAAGAAAGAGAGGAAGCCATCTAGCTACTGCCTACGGACCCGTAGGTCTATGGTGGACTACTCACGCATCATCGTGGAGGCACCTACGAGGAAGATGAAGCCCTCCGTGATGGTGTTTAGATTGGATCTCGAGGTTCTGGAACTTGCGGCGGCTGGAATTTTGTTTCCTCGACTCACCTAGGGTTTTTGGAATATTTGGGAATTTATAGGCATCAGAGGCGGTGGAGAGGGGCCCCGAGGAGGGCACAACCCATCAGGGCGCGACGGGGCCCCCCTGGCGTGCCCTGGTGGGTTGTGGTCTCCTCGGCCCACTCCCCCGGCACTTCTTTGGCCCACTGGGTGTCTTCTGGTGCAGAAAAAATCTCCAAAAAGTTTCGTCGCGATTGGACTCCGTTTGGTATTGATTTTCCGCGAAGTAAAAAACAAGCAAAAACAACAACTGGCACTTTCGCACTATGTCAATAGGTCAGTCCCAAAAAATGATATAAAGTTGCTATAAAATGATTGTAAAACATCCAAGAATGATAATATAACAGAATGGAACAAGCAAAAATTATAGATACGTTGGAGACGTATCAACATCCCCAAGCTTAATTCCTACTCGTCCTCGAGTAGGTAAATGATAAAAATAGAATTTTTGATGTGGAATGCAGCCTAACATGTTCATCTCATATTCTTTTCTTTTGTATAGCATGGACATTTGGACTTGTAAATTATTCAGAGCAATAGTCTAGTTTTAACATAATGACTTCAATACTCAAACATGTCAACAAGCAACCATGTCTTCCAAAATATCAACATAAAAGAAAGTTATCCCTAGCTGAAAGTTCTAGTTATCGACTAGAGGGGGGTGAATAGGCTATTTTTATGAAAGGCTTCGAAACAATGAATGTATTCGAATAGTGCGGAAACGTAAACAAGATCAAGTAGGGATACAATCAAGGATTTAGTCTAGGCATGCATTACAGTGAAGACATACAAGAAGGTTATGTTTTATCATCATGCACAATAAGGCGAGTCGAAGGCAAACTTAGACAGTATGAAGATAAACAACAGGTATGAATGTCTTCAGGACAAATCTTCAATCAATGAACAAGCAAAGGCTTCACGATACAACACAGGAATGTAAGAAAGTGAAGGATAGAACCAGTTGCTTGACGTTGACACAGGATTTGTTGGACCAGTTCCAGTTGCTGTGACAACTGTACGTCTGGTTGGGGAGGCTGAGATTGAACTCAGAAGACCTCGTCTTCACCTTATTCCCCTTGAGCCGAAGTCACTTAGACAGCGCCCAATCACTCTGGTAAGTCTTCAGGGGAGACTTCTGAAACCCGTACAAACTTGGTCACCCGGGGATCCACAATGACTCTTGGATTGCTCTAGACCCATACGCCTAACCCTCTGGAAGATCACAGTCTTCAAGTGTAATAAGTCTTCAGTTCTCTCAGAACAGAATGACTTCGGTGATGCTCAAACACTCTAGCTCTAGGTGTTTAGGTGTATCCTCGCAGGACGTGTCTCTCTCAATGTCTTCGAGGTGGGTTGCTCCAAAATGACAACAGCCGTATCTCTCTCTGAGCAGCCACCTTCTCATGGTGGTGGGGGTGGGCTATTTATAGCCAGCGGGCAACCCGACCTGATATGACCGAAATGACCCTAGGTCAATGGCCAACCGACACGTGTCACAATGGTCGGATTTCAAACACACGCGACAGCTTTACTTGGGCTACAAGTAAAGCTGACTCAACCAACTCTGGAAGAGATTTCCTCTCATTGTCTTCACTCGAAGACATAGGTATGGGTTCAGCATCACGTCATCATCTGACTTCGATCACATCGACCCCACTTAACAGTACGGTGGTTCCTATGACTCAGGAAAGAGGAAACAAAACTACCAAAAGACTTTGTCTTCGCGTTTCATTGTCTTCGGACGAATGTCTTCGTCTACCACCAATGGCTTCAGCCATCTTCAATGTCTTCGGACATTTTTGGGGGTCGTCTTCGACGGCTAAACCGAAACTCCAGGGCTTCTCTCTGTGTTAATCTGTGAACTCTCACAAACACATTAGTCCTTCAACCACGTTTGTCTTCAATACTCCAAAACCAAACAAGGGTGACACTAGATGCACTTACAATCTCCCCCTTTTTGGTGATTGATGACAAACTGGTTGAAGTTTTCAACGGGGATAAAAATATGTGAAGATAAGGTTTTGAAGATTTTGATTACAAGATATAGAAAGCTCCCCCTGAAGATGTGCATATGAAAATTTTGCTTTGAATGCAGGTGCACATGGCAGGTTGTAGTTTGTGGAGATCTCCCCCTATACCTTGTAATCCAATCACTATGCTTTAACAGATATGTCGAAGACAATGAAATACATAACGAAAAATGGGCGTCTGTAGAATGACTTCGAGCGCATAAAATAACTTGAAGAAGCGCCAAAGAGTACGGTAAACATAAAGTGCAGACGTCCATCAGGACTTAAGTTTTACAACTCAAAACATCAAATGTTCGGAAACGAGAGTTGTAAACTTTGCAAAAATAACACCCAGCCCATATTATTTGACCCGTTTGAAGACTATCATCCAATGCTTCTCCCCCTTTGTCATCGAATGACCAAAAAGGGACGAGGACATTGAAAAACTACATGTGCCCAGCGGGTGTCGATGAAGACGGTGCAGTGCAGTCTTGGGGTGTTGGTGCAGTTGAGCTTTGTGAAGTGTCGCGACGCCTAGTCGATGGAGGCAGAGAGGTGGCATCATCAGCTTCATCTGCGAGCCTGACGTTGGCGGAGGGAGCTGAAGAGGAGAAATCACTGTCTTCGAGGGATGGAGTCTTGCGCCATTTCTCCGCACTGGGAGATGGTGCACCAAATCTGTAGCGTGGCTGAGATCCATCTTCTCGAAGCTCATCCTCAGGAGCCAGCATAGTTAAATTCCTCCATGAGTGGTGACTGGTTTCATAAGCCACCAAGGCATTCTTGGTGGCGAGGTTGTGAACATGATTGACATCTTGCATCATGGAATGCATTTGGCGCCGAGTCCATTCATGGTGCTTATCTTGACTTTGGATCAGTGAATCAAGAAGTTCACGATCAGTGAGTGCACGTTGTCTTCTTGGAAGGCGTTGACGAGGTAGAGTGCTAGCAGTGGCTTTGGTGTTGGTAGCACCGGATCTTGGCTGTCGAAAAGCACCAATAAGTCTTGCCCTTGATGGATCAGAAGGAATGTGAAGACCTTCAACATCAGCAGTGCCACTAGTGCCTTTGACAATAGGATTCTTGCTCTTGGATGGATACAGATCTGCTGGCACAACTTCAATATCTGGAAGATAAATGCCATGGTTGCGAGCAGAAGGAAGAAACCTGGTGTTGGTTCTATACTTGATGAAGCGCATGATCCAGGGAGCATATATCTTCGGCTCGAGGACATTGAAACCATTTGCAGCAAGGTTGCGAAGAAATAAGTCTTGAAGATTGAACCTGATGCCATATACAATGTTGTAGAGCAATGTCTTCAGAGGCCCTTCAATCTTGCGGGATGAGTTGTGCCCTTTAATCGGCCAGATAGTGTGCCGAAGAATGTGATAGATAGTCCTGGGCAAGTACTGAAGATCATCCACAAAGAATGAAGTGGGCAATTCTGCATCTCGAGCCAAAGGCTTCATCATTGTTAGCATCTTAGTCATGTTGGGTTGTCCCATTTGGAAGAGGCTTCGAATGGCAATCTCATAGCCTTCAGAGCAAGGATCCAACTCTTCACCAGAGGCAGCAAGGGGAGTTGCAGGAAAGAAGTCCAGTGGTGAAGCAATGATATGTTCATCTCTTATCATAAACTCCATCTGCCAAGTGTTCAAGTCACGACCGAAGCCAGACATGTGAAGAGTTGCGTAGAACTGGAGGATGAGCTCCTCATTCCAGTCTTCATGGTCAGTGCAGAAAGGCAGGAGACCCACATCTTGAAGACAATCCGGTGCTTGATCAAAATAGGGAAGACCTTTCATAGCTTCAAAGCTGAGATGTTTGTGGGGAAAGATCCTGTTCTGACCATAGAGCACACATATGTAGTACTGACGTTGTGGAGCACTCCAGAACCTGTCAGACTGTATTCTTGCACGCTTGTATGGATTGCGTTCAGAGTTAAAGAAGGTGTTGTTCAGCCTGAACCTTTCCAACTCGAAGACCAAGGGTCTTGCAGGGCCAGACTGGCGAAGACTTGGAAGACACGGCATGGGGTTCATGACATTGGGGCGTCAATCAAGGTGGAACTCATACTGTGGTCCCATCCGTGGTGGTGCAACAAGGTGAGGCCATCTGATAGGAACCATCTCTCCGTCCCTGTTGCGAGCCATCACAATGTTGTCCTCATTGTCTTCAGTTGATGGCGTGGCAGGGACAGGAGGTCCATCTGGGGAGGGGGCATTGGCATCACCCATGGTGGCATCGACAGCAATGTCTTCGGCTGCCGTGTTTTCTGGAGCAAATGGAGATTCCGGTGAGGCTGACACTGGTGGGAAGAAGGGCGGTGATGGTGTACCGGGTTCAGTTTCAGGTACTTCTGGCCGGAGAGGTGTCCCAATGTCCACAAATTCACTCGTGGGCTGTGGGGAGGAATCCATTGGGGCATCCACCTGTGGAACATGATCAGGCTCAACATTGGCTTCATCACCAATGTCATCAGGAGCAAAGTCTTCAGCTGGTGCAGTGTCTTCAGCAGCTGGGATATCTTCTGGTTTCTGAGTCTCCGTGGAAGCAGACTCATGCAGAACAACTCTTCTCTCTAAGTTATCTGAGGCGGGAGGAGCCACTGAGATTGGCTTGATATGCAGAGGCTCTTGTTGAGGAGCGGGAGTTGATGACGGAGCAGTAGGTGGTACTGGTGTTTGGTCTTGTGCTGGCTCTAAAGTCTTTCATTTTCTTGTCTTCAGCCTCTTCGGAGGTTGGGCTTCAGAGGCAGCTGCCTTGCGCTTCTTGGCTCCAACTTCGGCTTTCTTGGTCTTCTTGCTATCGGCAGCAGAGGAAGACGAAGGTGCACGAGGACCAGAGAAGCGAGCCGGAAACTCAATGCCACGGCGCACAGACGGCGTGGGAGAAGGCACATCCGAAGACATCGAAGCTTGCCTGGAGCGCGCAATGACTTTAGGAGCAAGTGCAGGCTGGCCAAGTGCCTTTCTCTTCAGCATGTCATTGTGAGCTTGGACCATAATTGCAGTCTTTCGCTTGAGGCGCGCAAGGGCGCCCTTGATAGCTTCACATCGCTTCTCGAACACAGCCTTGAGATCTGCCATCATCAGCTGATATCCCTTGATCTGCTCGGCAGAGAGTCTGTGCACATTTTGCTTGAATAGCTCTTTTTCATGATTGATCTTGGCCTTCATTTGCTTGGTCTTCTGAGCCACAGTCAGTTCCTCATTCACAAGTCCTTGGAACGTGACGCTCAGGCCAATTGGGAGCTGAAGTGCATCAATGCTGAGGGAGGGATCGGTGAACCATTCATCAATGAAGTGTTCAAAGATGACTGGATCAAACAGCGGTAAGTCTTCGAGCCTTTTGGCTTCCTCTTCTTTCTGCTGGATGAGCCTAGCTAAGGCTTCATCGTCGAACTCATCGTCAAACAGTTCAATCATATTTGCGGCGTCCATTAAAGACAGAGTTGGCTTTGGACCTTTTCATACGCCTGTGAAGGCGATCTTCTTCCTCAGGCTCTTCTGGATTGATAGATAGAGAATGCGACGCTTGAGGTGAGGGGACAGTCGACTTGGGAGGCCTCGAAGCTTTGGGCTTTGAAGCCTTTGACTTCTTCAGAGGCTTCGGCCTTGGGGCTGGTGGATGCTCTTCATCTTCATCCGAGTCAGACTGTGTAGGATCTGGGCAGCCAAGAATGCTTGATGGATGAGTGATACGTCTCCAACGTATCTATAATTTATGAAGTATTCATGCCAGGTTTACAATAATTCTATATGATTTTGGTATGATTTTATTTGAACTAACCCGGACTGACGCTGTTTTCAGCAGAACTACCGTGGTGTCGTTTTTGTGCAGAAATAAAAGTTCTCGGAATGGGCTGAAAATTTACAGAGAATATTTTTGGAAAATATAAAAAATACTGGAGCAAAAAGATACCGGAGAGGAGTCCAGAGGAGGCCACAAGCCTAGGGGGCGCCCCCCCCCCTTGGGCGCGCCCCCTGGCTTGTGGGCCCCTCGAGCACTCCCCTGACGTGATTCCAACGCCAAGTACTCCTATAAATCGAGAAACCTCCAGAAACAAACCTAGATCGGGAGTTCCGCCGCCGCAAGCCTCTGTAGCCACGAAAAACCAATCGGGAGCCCGTTCCGGCACCCTGCCGGAGGGGGAAACCATCACCGGAGGCCATCTTCATCATCCCGGTGGTCTCCATGACGAGGAGGGAGTAGTTCACCCTCGGGGCTGAGGGTATGTACCAGTAGCTATGTGTTTGATCTCTCTCCCTCGTGTTCCTGAGATGACACGATCTTGATGTACTGTGAGCTTTATTAATATAGATGAATCATATGGAGCTTTCCCCTCTCTATCTTCTTGTGATGAATTGAGTTTTCCCTTTGAAGTTTTCTTATCGGATTGAGTCTTTAAGGATTTGAGAACACTTGATGTATGTCTTGCGATGGGATATCCGTGGTGACAATGGGATGTTCTATTGATCCACTTGATGTATGTTTTGGTGATCAACTTGCGGGTTCCGTGACCTTGGGAATCTATGCATAGGGGTTGGCACATGTTTTCGTCTTGACTCTCCGGTAGAAACTTTGGGGCACTCTTTGAAGTTCTTTGTGTTGGATTGAACATGATGAATCTGAAATTGTGTGATGCATATCATATAATTAAGCCCATGGGTACTCGTGGTGACATTGGAGTATCTAGGTGACATTAGGGTTTTGGTTGATGTGTATCTTAAGGTGTTATTTTAGTACGAACTCTAGGGCTGTTTGTGACACTTATAGGGATAGCTCATAAGATTGATCGGAAAAGATAACTTTGAGGTGGTTTCGTACCCTACAATAATTTCTTCGTTTGTTCTCCGCTATTTGTGACTTTGGAGTGAACTCTTTGTCGCCTGTGAGGGATTTACATATGATTCAACCATGTCAGTATTGTTGAGAGAACTTGCACTAGTGAAAGTATGAACCCTAGGCCTTGTTTTCAAGCATTGCAATACCGTTTGTGCTCACTTTTATCATTAGTTACCTTGCTGTTTTTATATTTTCAGATTACAAAAACCTATATCTACCATCCATATTACACTTGTATCACCATCTCTTCGCCGAACTAGTGCACCTATACAATTTACCATTGTATTGGGTGTGTTGGGGACACAAGAGACTCTTTGTTATTTGGTTGCAGGGTTGTTTGAGAGAGACCATCTTCATCCTATGCCTCCCACGGATTGATAAACCTTAGGTCATCCACTTGAGGGAAATTTGCTACTGTCCTACAAAACTCTGCGCTTGGAGGCCCAACACGAGTCTACAAGAAGAAGGTTGCGTAGTATACATCAAGCTCTTTTCTGGCGCCGTTGCCGGGGAGGTGAGTGCTTGAAGGTATATCTTTCGATCTTGCAATTTAATCTTTTAGTTTCTTGTTTTATCACTACTTTAGTCTATAAAAGAAAACTACAAAAAAAAGGAATTGAGGTTGCCTCATATGCTTCATCTTTTTAATGGCTTTTGTGAAAATGATGGAAAGGAAAATTGTGCTGAAGTGTTAGAAGAAGAAGTTATTAAAATGTTTGGCACTAAATATTTGAATGATGAGCATGATAGAAATATTGTTAGTATGAATTCTCTGAATATTCATGATGCTAATGATATGCAAAGCCACAAGCTTGGGGATGCTATGTTTGATGAATATGATATTTTTAGTCCCCCAAGTTTTGATGAGCAAAACTATTATGATGATGGCATGCCTCCTATCTATGATGATTATTGTGATGACATGTATGCTATAAAGAGCGATAGTAACCATGAAACTTGTCATCATGATTTTAATATTCAAAGTGGTTATGTCAATCAAGTATCTCATGATAGTTATTTTGTTGAGTTTGCTCCCACTATTATGGATGAGAAGAAAATTGCTTATGTGGAGAGTAGTAAAATTTCTATGCTTGTAGATCATGAAAAGAATGCTTTATGTGCTGGTTATATTGTGAAATTCCTTCATGATGCTACTGAAAATTATTATGAGGGAGGAACATATGCTTGTAGGAATTGCAATAATATCAAGTTTCCTCTCTATGTGTTGAAAGTTTTGAAGTTATGCTTGTTTTGACCTTCCTATGCTAGTTGATTCTTGCTCCCATAAATTGTTTTCTCACAAAATCCCTATGCATAGGAAGTGGGTTAGACTTAAATGTGCTTGTCATGAGATTCATGATGCTCTTTTACATGTTTCAAATATTATTCCTATGTGAGCATCATTTAAATCATCATGCCTAGCTAAAAGGCTTTAAAGAAAAGCGCTTGTTGGGAGACAACCCAACACTTTTCCTTTCTGTTTTTGTGTGTTCACATGATTAAGCTACTGTATTAATCATGTTTTATGCCTTTTATTTCAATAAAGTGCCAAGTAAAGCCTTTGGGATGACTCACAAGATGAGTAGAATTTATGCTGAACCAAAACAGAAACTTTTGACTCCAGTACAGGAATTTTAATTTTTTACTGGAGCGTGATAATGATCTGAAATTTTTACAAAGTCTTTATATAGAAATTTACTAGATTTTCCTAATATTTCAGAATTTTTAGAGATAGGAAAGTATGGTTACACTATAGATCTTCACAGACTGTTCTGTTTTTGACAGATTCTGTTTTGCATGCATAATTTGCTTGTTTTAGTGTTTCCATAGCTTATATTTAGTGGTATAAATTATGGGAATGATAGAATACAGTAGGTATCATTTGGTAACAATTATGAATCTTGTCTTGACAGTACCTAAGTGAATGATCTTTATTTATTATACTAACCCATCTCACGAAGTTCCGTTAAGTTTTGTGTGATTGAAGTTTTCAAGTTTTGGGTGAGACACCGATATGAGGAGAATAAGGGGTGACAAGAACCTAAGATTGGGGATGCCCAAGGCACCCCCAAGGTAATATCCAAGGAATACTCAAGCGCCTAAGCTTGGGGATGCCCCTGAAGGCATCCCCTCTTTCGTCTCCAACATTATCGGTATATCTTACTTAGAGCTATATTTTTATTCATCACATAATATGAGTTTTGCTTGGAGCGTCATTAAATTTTGTTGTTCTCTGTTAGGTGTTATTTATAATCTTGTTTTTCAATAAAAAGTTCAAAGAATTGCCTTAGGATGCTTGTATTGCATGTTTGATGTGTGCTGTGAAAAAAAAAACAGAAACTTTTGCTGTAGTGTTTGAATTTTCATATTTTACTGGAACGTGGAACGTTTCTGAAATTTTTACACAGTGTTGTCGTATAAATTTTTCATCTTTTCCTAAATTTTCATAATATTTTGAGTTACATAAGTACACTGGTTTAATAGATTGCTACAGACTGTTCTGTTTGGACAGATTGCTGTCATAGTTTTGTTATCTACTTATCCTATAGTTTCCATAGCCTATATTGGTAGATATAAATTGTGGAAATGGTAGTAAACAGTAGATTATATTTGATAATTATTGTGCAACTTGTCTTGGCAGTACATGAAGTGTTGATTTGTTCTTATGTGTACTAACCTATCTCACGAGTTCTTTTCGAGTTTTGTGTGGATGAAGTTTTTGAGAATAGGTGAAACCATGATATGAGAGGATTGAACGAGATACAAAAGCTCAAGCTTGGGGATGCCCAAGGCACCCCAAGTAAATATTTCAAGAAGTATGAAGCATCTAATCTTGGGGATGCTACGCATCCCACCTCTCTTCATCAACAATTATCGGTTAGCCTATTTTGAGCCTAAATTTTTATTTGTTCACATGATGCGTGCTATTCTTGGAGTACTATTTTTTCTTTTGCTCGCTGTTTAATAAAGTACTTAAGATCTGAAATTCTTAGATGAGAGAGTCTTCACATAGTTATTTAATTGTTGGCTACTCATTGATCTTCACTTATATCTTTTTGGAGTAGTTTGTCATTCACTCTCGTGCTTCACTTATATCCTATGAGTAAATGGTTGAATGAATTGAATATCATAAATATGAAATTAAATATGCTTCATATACTTATCCCATGGGGAGTAATGACTTCACACATAATAAGTATAGGTGGTAAAATTTATTGAAAGTTAGCAAACACCGCATTGGTCACTTGAACAATTCATGAAAGAATATTGAAGGAAGAGAGATTCCACATATAAATATACTATCTTGGACATCTTCTATGATTGTGAGCTCATTAATTATTTTCAAACTCGAGCAAATTAGTTAAAATTGGACAAGGAAGACAACTTAATGAGTTATGTTTGGGTATATTTGTATAGAAGTTATATTGTTATGGATCGTCCAACATGTGGTGCTTGCTTCCAACTCATACTAGCCAAAACTTCCGCACCAAGTAGAAATACTACTTGTGCATCCAAACACCCTTAAACCAGTTTTGCCATGAGAGTCCACTATACCTACCTATGGATCGAGTAAGATCCTTCAAGTAAGTTGTCATCGGTGCAAAAAGCAATAAAAATTGCTCCTAAATATGTATGATCTTTTATTGTAAGGGAAAATAAGCGTTGTACAAACTTGTGATGGTAAAGAAATAAAAGCGACGGACTGCATAATAAAGGTTGCTATCACAAAGGGCAATACAACGTGACGTTCCTTTGCATTAAGGGTTTGCATATCCAAAAACAAAAAGCGCATGACAACCTCAGCTTCCCTCTGCGAAGGGCCTATCTTTTACTTTCTAGTACTTACCTTTATGCAAGAGTCATGGTGATCTTCACCACTTCCTATATTTTGCCTTTTTCTCTTGGCAGGCGTCATGTGTTGGGGAATGATCTAGACATATATATCCAAACAAATATATTTGATCATGAATTATTATTGTTGACAATTATCTATATGATAAATAAGTTGGGAGGCGAAACATTAAGCCCCTATCTTTCTCTGTGTTCAATGGATGCTATTTGTTCTAAAAATATGCTTTGAGTGTCAATAATCATGGAAGACTATATGATAGTTGAGTATGTGGAATTTGCTAAACCAAAGCTCTTATATAGACCCTTCCTGAAAATAAGATGAATTGCAATTGTTCGATGACTAGGAATATGGTTTGTTAGTTTTCAAGAAACTTTCTGGTCTATATTTTAACATGTGAATAGCTTGTTACTTGATCATGAGAAGTTTTATGAGATGAGCTACTGTTTATGGTTTATATTGATGCTAGAAAAAGTGATTGGAATTATCATTTATCAAGCTTGTGCACTTGCTAGCATTCACACTTCATAAATTATTTCTTTTATCATTTACCTACTCGAGGACGAGCAGGAATTAAGCTTGGGGATGCTGATACGTCTCCAACGTATCTACAATTTATGAAGTATTCATGCCAGGTTTACAATAATTCTATATGATTTTGGTATGATTTTATTAGAACTAACCCGGACTGACGCTATTTTCAGCAGAACTACCGTGGTGTCGTTTTTGTGCAGAAATAAAAGTTCTCGGAATGGGCTGAAAATTTAAGGAGAATATTTTTCGAAAATATAAAAAATACCGGAGCAAAAAGATACCGGAGAGGAGTCCCGAGGAGGCCACAAGCCTAGGGGGCGCGCCCCCCCCTAGGGCGCGCCCCCTGGCTTGTGGGCCCCTCGAGCACTCCCCTGACATGATTCCAACGCCAAGTACTCGTATAAATCGAGAAACCTCCAGAAAGAAACCTAGATCGGGAGTTCCGCCGCCGCAAGCCTCTGTAGACACGAAAAACCAATCGGGAGCCCGTTCCGGCACCCTGCCGGAGGGGGAAACCATCACCGGAGGCCATCTTCATCATCCCGGCGGTCTCCATGACGAGGAGGGAGTAGTTCACCCTCGGGACTGAGGGTATGTACCAGTAGCTATGTGTTTGATCTCTCTCCCTTGTGTTCTTGCGAGGACACGATCTTGATGTACCGCGAGCTTTATTAATATAGATGAATCATATGGAGCTTTCCCCTCTCTATCTTCTTGTGATGAATTGAGTTTTCCCTTTGAAGTTTTCTTATCGGATTGAGTCTTTAAGGATTTGAGAACACTTGATGTATGTCTTGCGATGGGATATCCGTGGTGACAATGGGATGTTCTATTGATCCACTTGATGTATGTTTTGGTGATCAACTTGCGGGTTCCATGACCTTGGGAATCTATGCATAGGGGTTGGCACATGTTTTCGTCTTGACTCTCCGGTAGAAACTTTGGGGCACTCTTTGAAGTTCTTTGTGTTGGATTGAACATGATGAATCTGAAATTGTGTGATGCATATCGTATAATCAAGCCCATGGGTACTCGTGGTGACATTGGAGTATCTAGGTGACATTAGGGTTTTGGTTGATGTGTATCTTAAGGTGTTATTTTAGTACGAACTCTAGGGCTGTTTGTGACACTTATAGGGATAGCTCATAAGATTGATCGGAAAAGATAACTTTGAGGTGGTTTCGTACCCTACAATAATTTCTTCGTTTGTTCTCCGCTATTTGTGACTTTGGAGTGAACTCTTTGTCGCACGTGAGGAATTTATATATGATTCAACTATGTCAGTATCGTTGAGAGAACTTGCACTAGTGAAAAAGTATGAACCCTAGGCCTTGTTTTCAAGCATTGCAATACCGTTTGTGCTCACTTTTATCATTAGTTACCTTGCTGTTTTTATATTTTCAGATTACAAAAACCTATATCTACCATCCATATTACACTTGTATCACCATCTCTTTGCCGAACTTGTGCACCTATACAATTTACCATTGTATTGGGTGTGTTGGGGACACAAGAGACTCTTTGTTATTTGGTTGCAGGGTTGTTTGAGAGAGACCATCTTCATCCTACGCCTCCCACGGATTGATAAACCTTAGGTCATCCACTTGAGGGAAATTTGCAACTGTCCTACAAAACTCTGCGCTTGGAGGCCCAACACGAGTCTACAAGAAGAAGGTTGCGTAGTAGACATCAATAAGGATTGCTGGGCATTGGGGAGCCTGAGCATGCACGAATAGAATCCCATGTTGATGGCTTCTGCCTTAGTCTTCGGATGAAGATTTCTATAAATAATGTCTGTCCATGGTGCCTTTTCACCACACTTCTCAGCATACTCCTTGGTGACAAAGTGGTAGTTGAACCACTCCACACTCCAATATCTTCGAATCCATTGGATTCGAGTCTTGCGCTGATGATAAGTTTCTCCCTCATCTGACTTGTATTGCTCATATAGATTTGGAGGAAGATCCTTAGCAGTATTCTTTCGTCTGTGCTTCCCTCCCTTCTTGACTGGTTTATCATCTGCAATTGGCTTGAGCAAAGGCTTCAGCAAAGGCTTCACAGGAGTGCGCAAGTACGAGTACGCACCAGAGGATTCCAGATGTATCTGTAAGTAGTCTGCAAATGAATTCAGACTATGAGATCCAAGCGATTCTGCTGCGGACATGTACCTGTGAAAGAGTTAGAGACGCGAGGGAAGAGGAGAGGTCATATGCATTCTCAGAAGATTTGGAAGATAGCACAGTGTTTAGAAGACATTGACCTTTTTACCGAAGACATTCACTTTTATAACATATATGGTGATTTCAGATTTGTACAAGTCCAAGGATTCGTACAAGTGAGGAATCAAACCAATCTTCAGACCAAAAAGTGAAAGTATTTGGCAAGATAGAGATCTATATCTAGATGCGGTTGAGTGAAAAGTGAAGAAACTGCAACCCAACTATTTTCAGTAGAAATTTCAGATCAAAACTTGCGGTAAAAATAACTTTTTATTTACCGCGATGAAGAACGTGACGAACTGCTCGACGAGGCGGAGAAGCCAAGCGGTTCGATCCGCCTCACCCTAACTCGGTGGAGGCAGATAGCTACGACGGCAGCGAGCGGAAGATGAACACGGCCGGCATGAGTACGTCGTTGGAGAAGGCGTGGCAGCTAAGCACTTCGTCTCCGGCAGAGATGGAATCCTGCGACGGCGCTAGGGTTTGAGCACGAGGGTGGCGGAGGTGGAAGGTAATTATGGAGCAGGGGCACTTGCATTTATAGAGGTGAAAAACATCCGAACCGTTTGGACGGATATGCCCCTGACTCCTCGGTTTAAGTGGACATATGGCACGCATGCAAGCCACCTGACAACCCACTACCATAATCGAAGCGGCGGCGCGGGAGTTGTTGCTAAAGACACGGCGATAGTTGAGATTTGAGAATTAAATATGTAGTTTCTTTGTCTTCGACTGACAAGGACACGGTGAAGACAGTCAACACGTGTCAATATGGAATGCATATGGCTGGATTAGAACAGACTTAGACGAGGTAAGAACAGATGAGAATGTCGGGTCCGATCACATTTGCCTAGGAAAAAAGTCGAAGACATAAGCTGTAGGACAAATGATGTATAGGACAAAGCTTCAATCCAAATGTAGATCTGCAAATCGTTTTCAAATGAAACACACGTTCAAACCAAAAAGTTTGTTCCGAAGACATTTAGCTCTTGAAGATATGGGAAGAAGATGAGATAAAACAATGTCTTCGAGTTTGGTTGGTGGCGTTGCCCACCGTATAAGAATGTTTGACTCAGACACGGCGCACAATTATCGTGGCACTCTGAAGTCATATTCTTCGTTAATGTATTCACATTCAGATTGTAAGTCTTCAGGAGTTGAAGACATACGTTACATCATGTGTTGTGCATCAAAGTCGTCAACATGCATAAGCGGTAGGATGTGTTCCCATTTCAAAGGACATTTGAGGATTCTAAGATATTTAGCTCACACCGCAACTTGCAAAACCTCTTCTCATCCAAAGGCTTCGTGAAGATATCTGCCAGTTGATCTTTAGTGTCAGCATGCTTGATGTTGATGTCGCCCTTCATCACGTGATCCCGAAGAAAATGATGTCGGATCTGAATGTGCTTCGTCTTCGAATGTTGTACTGGGTTGTAGGAGATCTTGATTGCACTCTCATTGTCGCAGTAGAGGGGTACA
The DNA here is from genome assembly GCA_039707655.1 of Elymus sibiricus. Classification (NCBI taxonomy): domain Eukaryota; kingdom Viridiplantae; phylum Streptophyta; class Magnoliopsida; order Poales; family Poaceae; genus Elymus; species Elymus sibiricus. The sequence goes on from CM077675.1 coordinate 460,720,887, forward strand.
TGCTTCAGGTTGATGCCGTAGTCCTTGAGTGTCTGCTTCATCCAGAGAAGCTGAGTGCAACATGCGCCAGCAACGATGTATTCGGCTTCGGCAGCGGAGAGTGAAACATAGTTCTGCTTCTTCGAAGATCAACATACAAGAGATCGTCCAAGAAAGTGACAAGTGCCTGATGTAGACTTGCGATTAACTCTGTCGCCAGCGAAGTCAGAATCTGAATAGCCAATCAACTCAAACTTCGAACCCTTTGGATACCATAATCCTAGCATCGGGGTGTGAGCCAGATATCTAAGTATTCGCTTCACAGCAAGGTGATGTGACTCCTTTGGTGCCGCTTGAAATCGGGCACACATGCAAACGCTAAGCATTATATCTGGCCTAGATGCACATAAGTACAACAAAGATCCAATCATGGAGCGATATACCTTCTGATCGAAATTTTTACCATTTTCGTCAGTGCAGAGGTGTCCATTGGTAGGCATTGGCGTCTTGTAACCTTTGGCTTCGTTCATGCCAAATTTCTTGAGGCAGTCCTTTAGGTACTTCTCCTGGGATATGAAGATGCCATTTAGTTGTTGTCGAATTTGAAGCCCTAGGAAGAATTTCAATTCTCCCATCATCGACATTTGATACTTCTCTTGCATCATATAAGCAAACTCATCACTGTATTTGTTGTTAGTACAACCGAAGATAATGTCATCCACATATATTTGGCATACAAACAATTCATCTTCATAGGATTTAGTGAAGAGAGTGGGATCGAGTGAACCAGGTTTGAAGCCTTTCTTCATGAGGAATTCCTTGAGTGTGTCATACCAAGCTCTTGGTGCTTTCTTGAGGCCATAGAGTGCCTTGTTGAGCTTGAAGACATGGTCAGGATGCTTTGGATCTTCAAACCCTGGTGGTTGAGCAACATATACTTCTTCCTCAATCTTACCATTGAGGAATGCACTTTTGACATCCATTTGATATAAGCATATGTCATGATGGTTAGCATAAGGAAGCAGTATACGAATGGCTTCGAGTCTAGCGACAGGTGCAAAAGTTTCACCGAAGTCAATACCCTCAACCTGTGTGTAACCTTGGGCCACAAGTCTGGCCTTGTTTCTGACGACTTGACCGGACTCATCTTGCTTGTTGCGGAAGATCCACTTGGTACCGATGATGTTGTGCTTCCTTGGATCAGGACGCTTTATGAGCTCACACACATTGTTTAGCTCGAACTAGTGAAGCTCTTCCTGCATGGCTTGAATCCCTTCTGGTTCCTCGAAAGCTTCATCTACTTTGGTGGGTTCTATGATAGACACAAAAGCAAAATGCCCACAAAAGTTAGCCAATTGAGTAGCTCTTGAGTGAGTAAGTGGACCTGGTGCATTTATGTTGTCAAGCATTCTCTCAATTTGGACTTCATTTGACACACGTGGATGAGTAGGGCGAAGACTTTGTTCTGGTTGCTGAGCACTATCTTCGTCAGCAGCATTATCTTCAGGTTCAGGATTGTCTTCGTGCTGAGTGGATGGAGGAATGATCACTTCTTCAACCACAGGTTCTTCAGGCACAATTTCTCCAGTGCCCATCAGTCTGATAGCTTCATCAGGAGGTAATTCATCTAGCACAGGAGGTAGGTGCTCTCTTTGCGAGCCATTAGTTTCATCGAATCGCACATCTACAGTTTCAACAACCTTGTTGTGAAGGATGTTGAAGACCCTGTAGGTGTGCGAGTCCTTTCCATAACCAAGCATGAAACCCTCATGTGCTTTCGGTGCAAATTTAGAAGTGTGGTGTGGATCCCTTATCCAGCATCTTGCACCGCAGACTTTGAAATAACTTACATTGGGTTTCTTACCGGTGAGAAGCTCATAAGATGTTTTCTTGAAGAACTTGTGAAGATATACTCTGTTGATGATGTGGCATGCAGTGTCAATGGATTCAGGCCATAGCTTCCGTGGTGTCTTGTATTCATCAAGCATGGTACGAGCCATCTCAATAAGAGTCCTATTCTTGCGCTCCACGACGCCATTCTGCTGAGGGGTGTATGGAGCAGAGAACTCATGAATGATGCCAAGAGTATCAAGGTAGGTTTCCAATCCCGTGTTCTTGAACTCAGTGCCATTGTCACTCCTGATGTGCTTGATCTTGATGTTGTAGTTGTTCATGCACCTATTTGCAAAGCGCCTGAAGACATCCTGCACTTCTGTTTTGTAAAGTATAATATGCACCCAAGTGAATCGAGAATAGTCATCAACAATCACGAAGCCATATAGATCTGCAGTGGTAGAGAAGGTGGAATAATGAGTGGGGACAAATAAGTCCATGTGTAGCAGCTCGAAGGGACGCGAAGTCGTCATGATTGTCTTCGAGGGGTGTTTGGCCCTGGTCATCTTCCCGGCCTCACAGGCACCACCGAGGTGGTCCTTCTTGAATTTGAAACCCTCGACGACAATGATGAGCCTCTTCTTGGCGAGAGTGTGCAAGTTCCTCATCCCAGCATGTCCTAGCCTTCCGTGCCATAGCCAGCACTCCGAAGCTTTTGCTAGAAGACATGAGGCAACCTGTGGTCCTGCAGAGAAGTCTACCATGTACAATTCACCTCTTCGAAAACCTTCGAAGACTTTGGTTTTGTCAGAGGCCATTAGTACCACACATCGAAATTTGCCGAAAATGACAAGCATATCTAAGTTACAGAGCATTGAGACATACATTAAGTTGTAACCAAGGGATTCGACAAGCATGACATTTTCCATGTGTCGGTCCCTTGAGATAGCAACTCTACCTAGTCCCAATACTTTGTTGCTGCTCTTGTCAGCAAAGACAATGTGGTCTTTTGTTGGAGGTCGAAGAGTTTGCTCCATCAATAGGCTTCGATCACCAGTCATGTGACTGGTGCAACCACTATCCATAATCCATTCAGTAGCATTGGATTTGTCTTCCTGCGTTGAGAATTAGTATGGTTCACCAAGGCATGTAGTTGTAACATGCATTGATGATGATATAACAGTGCATAGTAAAATGAAGACATTTGACGATATGAATGTTAACATTCGCATTAGGTATCTTGCGTCCAAACAAGATTGTTTTCGGGTCTCCAGGGATAATCTTCGGGATAGGCTTCTTCCTATATGGAGACCCGATGCTGCATGAAGATATTAGTTCTTCTTAACCACCCACATGTGAAGGGGTGGCATAGAAGCAATGAGACGTAAGGCAGCATCAGAGAATTTAGGCAAAGATGCCCTAATAGCACGTTTCACAGGAGGGTTAGTGTACTCAAATGAATAAGCAGAGAAATTCTTGGTTGGATGAACATAGCGGTTCATGCCATTGTGTACATATTCATGAGTCATCTGAGTCTTTTCCTGCGAAACAGAATGGTTAGTGCCATCATATGAAGACTTATGTCTTCTCGAAGACATTGATCTAGGGTTTGTCTTCATCTTGGGAGATGTCGTCAAGACATTCATGCGAAGCTTCTCAAGAAGACATTTGGGAACCCAGATCTTCTTCATAGGAGAACCATTCCTGCAGTTAGTTCCAATAAATCTGGCAAACACTTCACCATTTTGACATTTGAATAGTTTATAGTTGGAATCAAAGGATTCATCAATAATGAGAGGATTCGCACAGTTGAAGCCTGATAATGTGGAAGGATCGACTGAAGGTCCTTTCGCAGCAACCCATGTGGTTTTGGGGTACTGCTCAGGCGTCCAGTAGGATCCATCAACATTGAGATTTCTTTCGAAACCTATACCCTCTTTCCTAGGGTTTTTGTTCAGTATAGTCTTCTTTAGGACATCACAAAGAATCTGATGTCCTTTCAGACTTTTGTACATGCCAGTTTCAAGCAAAGTCTTCAACCTGTCATTGTCATCAGTGATAGTAGTGGCTTCCTCACACGAGGGGTTTGGTGCCACAGATACAGTTGAAGATAATGCATTTTCAGAAGCATTTGAACATTCAGCAGTTGAATCATTAGCTTCACGTGCAATACACTTTAAGCATGGAGCATCAAATTCATCCTGAGTGGTACTGATCTGCTCTGCTAGGAGTGAGTCGTTTTCCTTCTGTAGGTCATATTGTGCTTCCCTCAACTTTTCAAGATCAATCTTTTTCTGAAGATATTCAAGAGAAAGCTTTTCATGATCAGTTGAGAGGGCATCATGACGACTTAGGAGATCCTCAAACCTTGAACGAAGACTACGCATGTCTTCAGCCATAGTTTCGTTCAGACTCATCTCTTCGCGCAACAGGTCATCGGTTTTTTCTAGAGTAGTTTGCATGTTCTCCATGGCATGTTGTTGCTTGGTGGAAATTTTTACAAGTTTGGCATAGCTAGGTTTCTTGTCATCATCAGATTTAGCTTTAGATTCAGAGTCATGACGTGAGGATTTTGAGGATACCTTGGAGGCTTTTGCCATGAAGCAGTAAGCCGGAGCAGCATCATCATCACTGGCTTCGGTGAAGAAGGAGCCATTGTCTTCGGGTTCAAAGACAGATGTGGAGAGATATTCCAAAGCCATTGCTAGTCCAGCTACTTCGGCATCAGATTCCTCCTCAGATGCTTCCTCAACTTCTGAACCAGATTCAGACTGTGAATCCATCTCCTTTCCGATGAAAGCATGTGCCTTGCCAGATGAACTCTTCTTGTGTGATGAAGACTTTGCATACTTCTTCTTCTTCTTGTCATCGGAGTCATAGTCCTTGCTCTTCTTCTTAGATTCCTTCTCCCATCTAGGACAATCAGCAATGAAATGGCCAACTTTCTTGCACTTGTGACTAGTTTGTTTCTTGCTGTCTCTTGAAGACATTTCACCAGACCTCTAGGAATCACGCTTTGAAGATTTTGTGTAGCGCTTTGACTTGGCAAACTTTCAAAACTTCCTGACAAGCAGAGCGAGTTCTTTTCCAAAGTCTTCAGCACAATCAGAAGTGCATTCAGAGTTGTCTTCGGATGACGACACAGCCTTGGCCTTCAAGGCACGAGAACGACTGTAACTGGGCCCGCAGATATCCCTCTTCTCAGCTTGTTGGAACTCATGTGTGTTCAATCTCTCGAGGATATCAGCGGGATCCAAACTCTTGAAGTCAGAGCGCTCTTGGATCATGAGTGCGAGAGTATCAAAGGAACTGTCAAGTGATCTGAGTAGCTTCTTCACGAGTTCATGTTTGGTGATATCAGTGGCGCCAAGTGCATTCAGCTCATATGAGATGTCGTTGAGTCGATCAAATGTGAGCCGAACATTTTCGTTGTCGAGTCTCTTGAAGCGGTTGAACAGGTTGTGAAGCACATCAACACGATAGTCTCTTTGAGATGAGACAGCTTCATTCACTTTGGACAGCCATTCCTAGATTTGCTTAGCAGTGTTAAGTGCACTCACGCGGCCATACTGTCCTTTGGTCAGATGACCACAGATGATGTTCTTGGCGGTGGAGTCCAGTTGTGCGAACCTCTTCACATCAGCAGCAGTAACACCTTCGCCAACTTCGGGAATGCCCGCCAAGATGACATACCATAGGTTGTTGTCAATGCCTTCGAGATGCATACGCATCTTGTTCTTCCAGTAGGGGTAGTCAGTGCCATCGAAGACAGGGCACGCGGCGGAAACCTTGATTATCCCTGCAGTCGACATGGCTAAAACTCCACGGTGGTTAAACCGAAACACAGAACAAGGGAGTACCTTGCTCTAATACCAATTGAAAGTGCTAGTTATCGACTAGAGGGGGGGGGTGAATAGGTGATTTTTATGAAAGGCTTCGAAACAATGAATGTATTCGAATAGTGCGGAAACGTAAACAGGATCAAGTAGGGATACAGACAAGGATTTAGTCTAGGCATGCATTACAGTGAAGACATACAAGCAGGTTAAGTTTTATCATCATGCACAATAAGGCGAGTCGAAGACAAACTTAGACATTATGAAGATAAACAACAGGTATGAATGTCTTCAGGACAAATCTTCAAACAATGAACAAGCAAAGGCTTCGTGATACAAAACAGGAATGTAAGAAAGTGAAGGATAGAACCAGTTGCTTGACGTTGACACAGGATTTGTTGGACCAGTTCTAGTTGCTGTGACAACTGTACGTCTGGTTGGGGAAGCTGAGATTGAACTCGGAAGACCTAGTCTTCACCTTATTCCCCTTGAGACGAAGTCACTTAGACAGCGCCCAATCATTCTGGTAAGTGTTCAGGAGAGACTTCTGAAACCCGTACAAACTTGGTCACCCGGCGATCCACAATGACTCTTGGATTGCTCTAGACCTAGACGCCTAACCGTCTGGAAGATCACAGTCTTCAAGTGTAATAAGTCTTCAATTCTCTCAGAACAGAATGACTTCGGTGATGCTCAAACACTCTAGCTATAGGTGTTTAGGTGTATCCTCGCAAGATGTGTCTCTCTCAATGTCTTCGAGGTGGGTTGCTCCAAAACGACAACAGCCGTATCTCTCTCTAAGCAGCCACCTTCTCATGGTGGTGGGGTGGGCTATTTATAGCCAGCGGGCAACCCGACCTGATATGACCGAAATGACCCGGGGTCAATGGCCAACCGACACGTGTCACAACGGTCGGATTTCAAACACACGCGACAGCATTACTTGGGCTACAAGTAAAGCTGACTCAACCAACTCTGGAAGAGATTTCCTCTCATTGTCTTCACTCGAAGACATAGGTATGGGTTGAGCATCACGTCATCATCTGACTACGATCACATTGACCCCACTTAACAGTACGGTGGTTCCTATGACTCAGGAAAGAGGAAACAAAACTACCAAAAGACTTCATCTTCGCGTTTCAGTGTCTTCGGACGAATGTCTTCGTCTACCACCAATGGCTTCAGACGTCTTCAATGTCTTCGGACATTTTTGGGCGTCGTCTTCGACGGCTAAACCAAAACTCCAGGGACTTCTCTCTGTGTTAACCTATGAACTCTCATAAACACATTAGTCCCTCAACCACGTTTGTCTTCAATACTCCAAAACCAAACAAGGGTGGCACTAGATGCACTTACACTAGCCCATCATGCTCAATCATTGATCCATTCATGAAACACACTCAAATATTAGCTATGCCCAATGCTCAAGTACGATCATAGTACCCCCTAGTTGGTGCTTATAAGAGAAGATGGAGACTCAAAGTAAAAATAAAAATTGCATAAAGTAAATAGATAGGCCCTTCGCAGAGGGAAGTAGGGATTTGTAGAGGTGCCAGAGCTCAACGTTTAAATTGAGAGAGAAATATTTTGGGTGGCATGCTTTTCCTATCAACGAAAACGACAAAGTAGCTCACAATACTTTCCATGCTAGATATATCATAGGCGGTTCCCAAACAGAAAATAAAGTTTATTCCTTTTTCCACCAAACTTTCACTTTCCATGGCGGGCCGTATCCACGGTTGCCTTCCATACCAACACTTTCCAAGGAATTTATTATTTGACAACATAAATAAATATTTTTTCCTTTTTCATTTCGGGAATGGGAATCCCTATTACCGCCGCACTCTCGTGCAATGACAAGTGAATAAACACTCATCTTGAGAATAACACATCTAGCATGGAAAAATATTGGACACTCCCCACCGTTTCATGAGCGGTACGAGACACAAAAGAGAAAATTTATTTTGCAAATTTAGAGATGGCACATGCAAATTTGCTTGGAACGGCATGGAAATACCGCATATAGGTAGGTATAGTGGACTCATAAGGCAAAACTTGGTTTAAGGATCTTGGATGCATAAGTAGTATTTCTACTTAGTACAAATGGAGGCTAGCAAATAGATTAAGAAGCAACCAAACCAAGAAACGAAAATTCACATAAGCGAGCATTGAGAATTACTAACACCGAATAATGCACTACAAGTAGGATGTAATTTCATTGCATAACTATTGACTTTCGTGCATGCATAGGGAATCACAAACCTTGACACCAATATTCCTACTAAAGCATAATTACTCACTAACATGACTCACATATTACTATCATCATGTTTCAAAACTATTACAAAGAATCAAGTTTAATTTGCCCAATGATCTTCATGATTTTTTTTATTATATCCTCCTTGGATATCTATCACTTTGGGACTAGTTTCATATATTGCCATTGCTTTTTGACAAGCTCAAACAAATTAAAGTGAAGCACATGAGCATAAAGATTTCATATCTCAAAATAGTATAAGTGAAGCATGAGAGGATTTCTTCAAAATTTACTATCTCTAAAATTAATCTAAGTGAAGCATGAGAGTATTTCTACAAAAAATTCCAAGCACACCGTGCTCAAAGAGATATAAGTGAAGCACTAGAGCAATTCTATAGCTCAAAACGTCTAAGTGAAGCACATAGAGCAATTCTAACAAATGATAGCATAATTTTGGCTCTCTCAAATAGGAGTGGTCAGCAAGGATACAAATGACAAACTAACAAGCAAAGCAAGCAAAGATACAAGACGCTCCAAGCAAAACTCAGGATATGTGACGAATAAAAATATAGCTCCAAGTAAAATACCGATGGTCGTTAGAAGAAAGAGGGGATGCCACTCGGGGGCATCCCCAAGCTTAGTTGCTTGTTGCACCTTGGATATATCTTGGGGGTGCGGTAGCATCCCCAAGCTTAGGCTTTTATCACTCCTTATTCCTTCATCCATCGTGATCTCACCCAAAACTTGAAAACTTCAATCACACAAAACTCAACAAAATCTTCGTGAGATCCGTTAGTATAATAAAGCAAATCACTACTTTAGGTGCTGTTGCAAACCTATTCATATTTTATTATTGCATTATACATACTGTATTTTAAATTTACCATGGCTCATACCATTCAATACAACCCATAGATTCATCAAAACAAGCACACAATGCAATGAAAACAGAATCTGTCTTAAACAGAACAGTCTGTAGTAATCTATACTCTAACCATACTTATGTAACTCTAAAAATTCTGAAACATTAGGACAACGTAAGGAATTTGTATAGAAACACTGTGTTAAAATTTGAGCTCAAGATCACGTTCGAGCAAAAAATGAAAATTCATATACTGGACGCAAAGTTTCTGTTTCAGATTCAGCATCGCTTCTACTCATCCTATGAATCATCCTAAAGGCTTTACTTCGCATAAACACTAAATAAACCATAAAAACACAATCATAACATAGGAATAATTGTGTCAACACTCAAAACCAGAAAGAAAAAAAGCAAAAAATTATTTATTCATTGGGTTGCCTCCCAACAAGCGCTATCGTTTTACGCCCCTAGCTAGGCATAACGCATAGATTCAAGTATTGTCATCTTTGGTTTTGGATGAGGTGTTTTTGTCAAGAGGTTTTGCAAATAGAACTTGAAACACATCATCCATAGCAACCTTACCACTATCAAGTTGTCCCTCTACGTACCGCCTTTGATTACCGGCCACGATCCAATAATATTGTTGGTTCACATCATTGAAAACGTGTTGGATCATGTCTAAAATGGGGACTTCCTTTTTGAGATTCTCATCAAAAATTTGATTATTAGCAAATATAACATCATGTAATCACTATTGTAAAGGATTTCTCCTATTACCGGTTTTTCATGGTTCATACCATAAAAGTCAAAGATCTCCCTAGCTTCCCATACTATGTGATCAAATTCATTCATAAGAACAAGTGTAGCTAACTTCTTAGCTTTAGGGTTCTTTATGACGGGTAGCTCATAAAACAATCTTTGCAAGGTAGGATGGGTACGAATAAATCTATTTTCAAGTTTTAAAACTAGCGCCGAGATAGCTTCCGCATAAGATTTAGTTCTTTTCAATATAGGAATATCATCGAGAGTCAAATTCCCAACGCAATTGAAAACCTCTTGGATAGTTTCTTTTCCTATAACGTTCCCTTGCCCCAACACAAAAGTTTTAGAATCCAGATTACCAGAACGTCCAATTTTAGGAGTCCTGCCATCATCTGTTTCTGCCATACCAAAATCACTCATGGTGACAAGCAAACAAGAGATCTGATGAGGAAAAGGCAAACGAAAAAGAGGGCGAATAAAACGGCAAATTGGTGAAGTGGGGGAGAGGAAAACGAGAGGCAAATGGCAAATAATGTAGTTGCAAGGAGATGTGATTTGTGATTAGGAACCTGGTAGATGATGATGGAGTCCCCTTGGCGCCTACGATAGGCACGTAGAAGAGACCGCTTCCTCCCCGGCAACGGCGCCAGAAATTCCTTTGACGTGGCTTGAGACTGCGTCGGTATCTCCCCAAAGAGGAAGGGATGATGCAGCACAGCGACGGTAAGTATTTCCCTCAGTTATGAAACCAAGGTTATCGAACCATTAGTAGGATCACCACCACACAATAAGCAACACCTGCACACAAACAACAAATACTTGCAACCCGACACGAAAGAGAGGTTGTGAATCTCTCTACGGGAAAAAGATAGATTAGGTAGTGATAGATAGGAGAGATAGATCTCTCAAGAACACAAAATAGAGAAGGCAAATAAAATATGCAGCAATATATTTTTGGGTTTTTGGTTTTGTAGATCTGAATACAAAGATGCAAAAAGATACATCTGAAAGCAATATGTTGGAAAAGTAGACCCGGGGGCCGTAGGGTTCACTAGTAGCTTCTCTCATGAGTATAGCGCACGGTGGGTGAACAAATTACTGTTGGGCAATTGATAGAAAATCGAATAGTCATGACGATATCCAAGGCGATGATCATTATATAGCCATCACGTCCAAGATAAGTAGACCGACTCCTGCCTGCATCTACCACTATTACTCCACACATCGACCGCTATCCAGCATGCATCTAGTGTATTAAGTTCATGGAAAAATGGAGTAATGCAATAAGAACGATGACATGATGTAGACATGATCTATTCATGTAGGAATAGACACCATCTTGTTATCCTTAATAGCAACAATACATGTGTGTCTTGCTGCCCCTTGTGTCACTGGGAAAGAACACCGCAAGATCGAACCCATCACAAAGCACCTCTTCCCATCGCAAGAAATATCGATCTAGTTGTCCTAACTAAACCAAAGATTCGAAGAAGAAATACGAGGCTATAAGTAATCATGCATATAAGAGATCAAAGAAGACACAAATAATATTCATGGATAGAAACTGATCATGAACTCAAAATTCATCGGATCCCAACAAACACACCGCAAAAGTTTACCTCAAATAGATCTCCAAGAGACCATTGTATTGAGAATCATAAGAGAGAGAGGAAGCCATCTAGCTACTGCCTACGGACCCGTAGGTCTATGGTGGACTACTCATGCATCATCGGAGAGGCACCTATGAGGAAGATGAACCCCTCCGTGATGGTGTTTAGATTGGATCTCGAGGTTCTGGAACTTGCGGCGGCTGGATTTGTGTTTCGTCGACTCCCCTAGGGTTTTTGGAATATTTGGGAATTTATAGGCATCAGAGGCGGTGTAGAGGGGCCCCGAGGAGGGCACAACCCATCAGGGCGCGCCGAGGCCCCCCTGGCGCGTCCTGGTGGGTTGTGGTCTCCTCGGCCTACTCCCCTGGCACTTCTTTGGCCCACTAGGTGTCTTATGGTCCAGAAAAAATCTCCAAAAAGTTTTGTCGTGATTTTACTCCGTTTGGTATTGATTTTCTGCGAAGTAAAAAACAAGCAAAAACAACAACTGGCACTTTGGCACTATGTCAATAGGTTAGTCCCAAAAAATGATATAAAGTTGCAATAAAATGATTGTAAAACATCCAAGAATGATAATATAACAGCATGGAACAAGCAAAAATTATAGATACGTTGGAGACGTATCAGACACCAGGGCGCGCGAGGCCCCCCAGGCGCGCCCTGGTGGGTTGTGCCCTCCTCGGCCCACCTTCGGTGCCCATCTTCTGGTATATAAGGTCTTTTGACCTAGAAAAAATAAAGGGAGGACTTCTCGGGACGGAACGCCGCCGTCTCGAGGCGGAACTTGGGCAGGAGCACTTTTGCCCTCCGGCGGAGCGATTCCGCCGGGGGAACTTCCCTCCCAGAGGGGGAAATCGAAGCCATCGTCATCACCAACACCCCTCTCATCTTTGGGAGGCCAATCTTCATCAACATCTTCAGCAGCACAATCTCCTCTCAAACCCTAGTTCATCTTGTGTTCAATCTTTGTACCGGAACCTCAGATTGGTACATGTGGGTGACTAGTAGTGTTGATTACATCATGTAGTTGATTACTATATGGTTTATTTGGTGGAAGATTATATGTTCAGATCCATTATGCTATTCAATACCCCTCTGATCTTGATCATGATATTATTTGTGAGTAGTTACCTTTGTTCTTGAGGTCACGGGAGAAGTCATGTTGCAAGTAATCATGTGAATTTGATATGTGTTTGATATTTTGATGATATGTATGTTGTGATTCCCTTAGTGGTGTCATGTGAACGTCGAATACATGACACTTCACCATCCTTGGGCCTAAGGGAATGCATTGTGGAGTAGTTATTAGATGATGGGTTGCTAGAGTGACAGAAGCTTAAACCCTAGTTTATGCGCTACTTCGTAAGGGGTTGATTTGGATCCAAACTTTTAATGCTATGGTTAGATTTTATCTTAATACTTTTCTCGTAGTTGTGGATGTTTGTGAGGGGGTTAATCATAAGTGGGAGGTTGTTCAAGTAAGAACAACACCCAAGCACTGGTCCACCCACATATCAACTTATCAAAGTAGCGAACACAAATCAAACCAACATGATAAAAGTGACTACATGAAATTTCCGTATACTAATACGTCTTCAACGTATCTATAATTTTTGCTTGTTCCATGCTGTTATATTATCATTCTTGGATGTTTTACAATCATTTTATTACAACTTTATATCATTTTTTGGGACTAACCTATTGACATAGTGCCAAAGTGCCAGTTGCTGTTTTTGCTTGTTTTTTACTTCATAGAAAATCAGTACCAAATGGAGCCCAAATGATGCGGGGATTTTTTGGGATTTTTTATGGACCAGAAGAAAGAAGATGGGCCAAAGAACACCAGAAGAGGGGGCCCAGGGTGACCATCCCCCACCAGGGTGCGCCAGAGGCCCCCTGGCGCGGCCTGGTGGAGGATGGGCACCTCGGGCACCCCCTCAATCGACTATCAAGCCTATAAATTCCCAGAAAATCCAAAAATCCTAGAGGAGTCGACGAAACACAATTCCAGCCGCCGCAAGTTCCAGAACCACGAGATCCAATCTAAACACCATCACGGAGGGGTTCATCTTCCTCATAGGTGCCTCTCCGATGATGCGTGAGTAGTCCACCATAGACCTACGGGTCCGTAGGTAGTAGCTAGATGGCTTCTTCTCTCTCTCTTATGATTCTCAATACAATGGTCTCTTGGAGATCTATTTGATGTAAACTTTTGCGGTGTGTTTGTTGGGATCCGATGAATTTTGAGTTCATGATCAGTTTCTATCCATGAATATTATTTGAGTCTTCTTTGATCTCTTATATGCATGATTACTTATAGCCTCGTATTTCTTCTTTGAATCTTTGGTTTAGTTAGGCCAACTAGATCGATTTTTCTTGCCATGGGAAGAGGTGCTTTGTGATGGGTTCGATCTTGCGGTGTTCTTTCCCAGTGACAAAAGGGGCAGCAAGACACGCATGTATCGTTGCTATTAAGGATAACAAGATGGGGTCTATTCATACATGAATAGCTCTTGTCTACATCATGTCATCGTTCTTATTGCATTACTCCGTTTTTCCATGAACTTAATACACTGGATGCATGTTGGATAGCGGTCGATGTGTGGAGTAATAGAGGTAGATGCAGGCAGGAGTCGGTCTATCTATCTTGGACGTAATGCCTATATAATGATCATCGCCTTGGATATAGTCATGACTATTAGATTTTCTATCACTTGCCCAACAGTAATTTGTTCACCCACCGTGCGCTATACTCATGAGAGAAGCCACTAGTGAACCATACGGCCCCCGGGTCTACTTTTCCATCATATTGCTTTCCGATCTACATTTTTTGCAATCTTTATTTTCAGATCTACAAAACCAAAAACCCAAAAACATATTGCTGCATGTTTACTCTTTTTATTTGTGTTCTTGAGAGATCTATCTCTCCTATCTATCACTACATAATCTATCTTATTACCGTAGAGAGATTGATAACCTCTCTTTCACGTCGGGTTGCAAGTATTTGTTGTTTGTGTGAGGTGCTGCTTATTGGGTGGTGGTGATCCTCCTACTGGTTCGATAACCTTGGTTTCATAACTGAGGGAAATACTTACCGTCGCTGTGCTGCGTCATCCCTTCCTCTTTGGGGAAATACCAACGCAGCCTCAAGCCACGTCAAAGGAATTTCTGGCACCGTTGCTGGGGAGGAAGCGGTCTCTTCTACGTGCCTATCGTAGGCGCCGAGGGGACTCCATCATCATCTACCAGGTTCCTAATCACAAATCTCATCTCCTTCCAATTACATTATTTGCCATTTGCCTCTCGTTTTCCTCTCCCCCACTTCACCAATTTTCCGTTTTATTCGCCCTCTTTTTCATTTGCCTTCTTCTCGTCAGATCTCTTATTTGCTTGTCACCATGGGTGATTTTGGTATGGCAGAAACGGATGATGGCAGGACTCCTAAAATTGGACGTTCTGCTAATCTTGATTCTAAAACTTTTGTGTTGGGGCAAGGGAACGTTATAGGAAAGGAAAATATCCAAGAGTTTTTCAACTGCGTTGGGAATCTGTCTCTCGATGATACTCCTATACTGAAAAGAACTAAATCTTATGCAGAAGCTATCTCGGGGTTAGTTTTAAAACTTGAAAATAGATTTATTCGTACCCATCCTACCTTGCAAAGATTGTTTTATGAGCTACCCGTCATTAAGAATCCCAAGTCTAAGAAGTTGGATGCCCTTGTTCTCATGCATGAATTTGATCATATAGTACGGGAAGCTAGGGAGATCTTTGACTTTTATGGTATGAGCCGTGAAAAAACGGTAATAGGAGAAATCCTTTACAATAGCGATTACATGAAGAGATATTTTCTTGGAAATAATCAAATCTTTGATGAGAATCTTAAAAAGGAAGTTCCCGTTTTCGACATGATCAACAAGTTTTCAACGATGTGAACCAACAATATTCTTGGATCGTGGCCGGTAATCTAAGGGGTTACGTAGAGGGACAACTTGATAGTGCTAAGGTTTCTATGGATGATGTGTTCCAAGTTTTATTTGCTAAACCTCTTGACAAAAACACTTCATCCAAAACCAAAGATGACAATACTTGAATCTATGCGTTATGCCTAGCTAGGGGCATAAAACGATAGCGCTTGTTGGGAGGCAACCCAATGAATAAATAAATTTTTGTTTTTTTCCTTTCTGGTTTTGAGTGTTGACACAATTATGCCTCTGTTATGATTGTGTTTTTATGGTTTATTTAGTGTTTGTGCCAAGTAGAACCGTTAGGACGATTCATAGGATGAGTACAAGTGATGCTGAATGTGAAACAGAAACTTTGCGTCCAGTATATGAATTTTCATTTTTTTCTGGAACGTGATCTTGAGCTGAAATTTTAACACAGTGTTGCTATACAAATTCCTTACGTTGTCCTAATTTTTCAGAATTTGTAGATTTACAGAAGTATGGCTAGAGTACAGATTACTACAGACTGTTCTGTTTAAGACAGATTCTGTTTTCGTTGCATTGTGTGCTTGTTTTGATGAATCTATGGTTTGTATTGGGGGTGGGGGGTATAAGCCATGGTAAAGTTAAAATACTTTAGGTATAATGCAATTATAAAATTTGAATGGGTTTGCAACAGTACCTAAAGTAGTGATTTGCTTTGTTATACTAACGGATCTCACGAGGATTTTGTTGAGTTTTGTGTGATTGAAGTTTTCAAGTTTTGGGTGAGATCACGATGGATGAAGGAATAAGGAGTAGCAAAAGCCTAAGCTTGGGGATGCTACCGCACCCCTAAGATATATCCAAAGAGAAACAAGCAACTAAGCTTGGGGATGCCCCCCCCCCATTGGCATCCCCTCTTTCTTCTAACGACCATCGGTATTTTACTTGGAGCTATATTTTTATTCGTCACATATCATGTGTTTTGCTTGGAGCGTCTTGTATCTTTGCTTGCTTTGTTTGTTAGTTTTTCCTTTGTATCCTTGCTGTACACACCTATTTGAGAGAGCCACAATCATGCTATGATTTGTTAGAATTGCTCTATGTGCTTCACTTGAACTTTTAGAGCTATAGAATTGCTCTAGTGCTTCACTTATATATTTTTGAGCACGGTGTGCTTGGAAATTTTTGTAGAAATACTCTCATGCTTCACTTAGATTAATTTGAGAGTAGGTCAATTTTTTAAGAAGTCCTCTCATGCTTCACTTATACCTTTTTGAGAGATGAAATCTTTATGCTCATGTGCTTAACTTAAATTTCTTTGAGCTTGCCAAAAAGCAATGGCATTATATGAAACTAGTCCCAAAGTGATAGATATCCAAGGAGGATATAATAAAAACTTTCATGAAGATCATTGGACAAATTAAACTTGATTCCTTGTAATAGTTTTGAAACATGATGATAGTAATATGTGAGTCATGTTAGTGAGTAATTATGCTTAGTAGGAATATTAGTGTTAAGGTTTGTGATTCCCTATGCATGCACGAAAGTCAATAGTTATGCAATGAAGTTACATCCTTGTTGTGGTGCATTATTCGGTGTTAGTTATGTTCAATGCTCACTTATGTGATTTTTTTTTCTTGGTTTGGTTGCTTCCCAATCTATTTGCTAGCCTCCATTTGTACTAAGTAGAAATACTACTTGTGCATCCAAAATCTTTAAACCAAGTTTTGCCTTATGAGTCCACCATACCTACCTATATGCGGTATTTCCATGCCGTTCAAAGCAAATTTGTATGTGCCATCTCTAAATTTTCAAAATAAATTTTCTCTTTTGTGTGCCCATACCGCTCATGAAACGGTGGGGAGTGTCCAATATTTTTCCATGCTAGATGTGTTATTCTCAAGATGAGTGTTTATTCACTTGTCATTGCACGAGAGTGCGGCGGTAATAGGGATGCCCATTCCCGAAATGAAAAAATAAAAAATATTTACTTTATGTTGTCAAATAATAAATTCCTTGGAAAGTGTTGGTATGGAAGGCAACCGTGGATACGGCCCTCCATGGAAAGTAAAAGTTTGGTGGAAAAAGGAATAAACTTTATTTTCTGTTTGGGAGCCGCCTATGATATATCTAGCATGGAAAGTATTGTGAGCTACTTTGTCGTTTTCGTTGACAGGAAAAGCATGCCACCCAAAATATTTTTTCTCTCATTTTAAACCATGAGCTCTGGAACCTCTACAAATCCCTACTTCACTCTGCGAAGGGCCTATCTATTTACTTTATGCAATTTTTTATTTTTGCTTTGAGTCTCCA
Source organism: Elymus sibiricus (assembly GCA_039707655.1). Lineage (NCBI taxonomy): Eukaryota > Viridiplantae > Streptophyta > Magnoliopsida > Poales > Poaceae > Elymus > Elymus sibiricus. The sequence goes on from CM077675.1 coordinate 460,738,271, forward strand.
TCTTCTCTTATAAGCACCAACTAGGGGGCACTATGATCGTACTTGAGCATTGGGCATAGCTAATATTTGAGTGTGTTTCATGAATGGATCAATGATTGAGCATGATGGGCTAGGGATAACTTTCTTTAGTGTTGATATTTTGAAAGACATGGTTGCTTGTTGACATGCTTGAGTATTGAAGTCATTATGTTATAACTAGACTATTGCTTTGAATCATTATAAGTCCAAATGTCCATGCTATATAAAAGAAAAGAATATGATGCACATGTTAGGGAGGATTCCACATCAAAAATTCTGTTTTTATCATTTACCTACTCGAGGAGGAGTAGGAATTAAGCTTGGGGATGCTGATACGTCTCCAATGTATCTATAATTTTTGCTTGTTCCATGATGTTATATTATCATTCTTGGATGTTTTACAATCATTTTATTCCAACTTTATATTATTTTTTGGGACTAACCTATTGACATAGTGCCAAAGTGCCAGTTGCTGTTTTTGCTTGTTTTTTACTTCGCAGAAAATTAGTACCAAACGGAGCCCAAACGATGCGGGGATTTTTGTGGATTTTTTATGGACCAAAAGAAAGAAGATGGGCCAAAGAACACCAGAAGAGGAGGACCCCAGGCACCCCCTCAACTGACTATCAAGCCAATAAATTCCTAGAAAATCCAAAAACCCTAGAGGAGTCGACGAAACACAATTCCAGCCGCCGCAAGTTCCAGAACCGCGAGATCCAATCTTAACACCATCACGGAGGGGTTCATCTTCCTCATAGGTGCCTCTCCGATGATGCGTGAGTAGTCCACCATAGACCTACGGGTCCGTAGGTAGTAGCGGGACGATGGAACTGTTGAAGTACTGGACTCGCTAAGTAAAGACCCTAAAGATTACATAAGCTTGCATTCATTGCTCGAAAGGTAATTTCAATCATTGATGTACTATGCCGGCTTCTTTATTAGTTCATTTACTGATATCAAGTAATTAATAACTCCTTTTGTCATTTTGTTTGTCGGGCAGGGTTTGGAAACGTTTCATCAAAGAGGTCACCGGTGAATGGAAACCAGAGTTGAGATGGTGAAAGCGCAGGGTAATTAAGTAGTACTAGCTACGTCCGCGCATCTCTTTAATTCTAGTTTCATTACCATTGTCATGCTTCATTATTATCTGATTGAATTCTATTCTCATAAAGTGCATGAGGCAGGCACAGGGGACTGAACTATGTGCATATTACGTTTGCGAGAACATTCGCTTTATGACCGAAAGCAGCAAGAGTGCAATAGATCTTTGGGTACGTAAACAACATTCATGATCTAATACATATACACACAACTAACATGTTCATATTGATCTCCTTCTTTAAAGATGCACGAGATGCGGGATAAGCTCCTACCAACGGACCACATACGAGCAATTCAAGAGGAAATTGCGGGATTTTTGCTTCAGCAGGTCATATCTCCCGACGGAGAATACCATTACCCGATCCGCAAATGATCTGCAAATTGTACGAGAAATTGTATATACCAAATTGTATATATATATGTGTGTGTATGCATGTGGTCGTACGAGAAATTCTATGATATATGATTGCTTGTACGAGAAATTTTATGATATATGATCGGTTCTACGAGAAATTCTATTATATATGCATAACGTGTACAGTATGTAGTAGCGTAAAATATGTTTGAAATGAAAAAGAATTAAATGGAAAACACAAAATGAAAAGGAAAAATAAACAATAAACACTAAACCCCTAAACACCTAAACCCCTAAACCCCTAAACCTTTAGTCCCGGTTGGTGTTACCAACCGGGACCAAAGGTCCCCATGCCCTGGTGCGCGCTGCCGACCACGTGGCCAGGGTTTAGTCCCGGTTCGTAGCTAACCGGGACTAAAGGCTTGGACCCTTTAGTCTCTATACTTTAGTCCCGGTTGGGGAACCGGGACTAAAGGCCCTTCCCAACCGGGATTAATGGCTTGTTTTCTACTAGTGGATGTTTTACAATCATTTTATTACAACTTTATATCATTTTTTGGGACTAACCTATTGACATACTGCCAAAGTGCCAGTTGTTGTTTTTGCTTGTTTTTTACTTCGCAGAAAATCAGTACCAAACGGAGCCCAAACGATGCGGGGATTTTTGTGGATTTTTTATTGTCCAGAAGAAAGAAGATGGGCCAAAGAACACCAGAAGAGGGGACCCAGGGTGGCCATCCCCCACCAGGGCGCGCCAGAGGCCCCCTGGCATGGCCTGGTGGAGGATGGGCACCTCAGGCACCCCCTCAACCGACTATCAAGCCTATAAATTCCCAGAAAATCCAAAAACCCTAGAGGAGTCGACGAAACACAATTCCAGCCGCCGCAAGTTCCAGAACCGCGAGATCCAATCTAAACACCATCACGGAGGGGTTCATCTTCCTCATAGGTACCTCTCCGATGATGTGTGAGTAGTACACCATAGACCTACGGGTCCGTAGGCAGTAGCTAGATGGCTTCTTCTCTCTCTCTTATGATTCTCAATACAATGGTCTCTTGGAGATCTATTTGATGTAAACTTTTGCCGTGTGTTCGTTGGGATCCGATGAATTTTGAGTTCATGATCAGTTTCTATCCATGAATATTGTTTGAGTCTTCTTTGATCTCTTATATGCATGATTGCTTATAGCCTCATATTTCTTCTTCGAATCTCTGGTTTAGTTAGGCCAACTAGATCAATTTTTCTTGCCATGGGAAGAGGTGCTTTGTGATGGGTTCGATCTTGCGGTGTTCTTTCCTAGTGACAAAAGGGGCAACAAGACACGCATGTATCGTTCCTATTAAGGATAACAAGATGGGGTCTATTCCTACATGAATAGATCTTGTCTACAACATGTCATCGTTCTTATTGCATTACTCCGTTTTTCCATGAACTTAATACACTAGATGCATGCTGGATAGCGGTCGATGTGTGGAGTAATAGAGGTAGATGCAGGCAGGAGTCGGTCTATCTATCTTGGACGTGCTGCCTATATAATGAGCATCGCCTTGGATATCGTCATGACTATTCGATTTTCTATCAATTGCCCAACAGTAATTTCTTCACCCACCGTGCGCTATACTCATGAGAGAAGCCACTAGTGAACCCTACGGCCCCCGGGTCTACTTTTCCATCATATTGCTTTCCGATCTATGTTTTTTGCAATCTTTATTTTCAGATCTACAAAATCAAAAACCAAAAACATATTGCTGCATATTTACTCTTTTTATTTGTGTTCTTGAGAGATATATCTCTCCTATCTATCACTACCTAATCTATCTTATTACCGTAGAGAGATTGACAACCTCTCTTTTGCGTCGGGTTGCAAGTATTTGTTGTTTGTGTGCAGGTGCTGCTTATTGGGTGGTGGTGATTCTCCTACTGGTTCGATAACCTTGGTTTCATAACTGAGGGAAATACTTACCGTCGCTGTGCTGCATCATCCCTTCCTCTTTGGGGAAATACCGACGCAGTCTCAAGCCACGTCATGTACCCTCAAGAACACTTTGCCTATTACTAGAGACTGTTCTGGCCTGTCCTTTCCCACAAAAGGATTGGGCTACCTTGCTACACCTTATTTACCGTTACCGTTACTTGCTCGTTACCAATTATTTTGCTATCAAACTATCTATTACCTACAATTTCAGTGCTTGCAGAAATTACCTTGCTGAAAACCGCTTGTCATTTCCTTCTGCTCCTCGTTGGGTTCGACACTCTTACTTATCGAAAGGACTACGATTGATCCCCTATACTTGTGGGTCATCAAGACTCTTTTGTGGCGCCATTGCCGGGTGAAAGGATCGAGATGGACCTAGAGGGGGGTGAATAGGTACAATTACAAATTTTAATTATTACTTAGCAATTTTAGACAATAATGCGGAATATGAAAGTTGGTCTAACAATTGCAAAGGTGATTCTAGTGCAAGGCAATATAATCAATTGCAACTAATGGTAAGGCAAACAAGCACAATATAAAGTAAGTAAAGACAAGGGACAAATAACCACAAGTAGGGAGTAAGGGTTAGGGATAACCGCAACTCCGAGAGACGAGGATGTATGCCGATGTTCACTTCCTTGGAGGGAAGCTAGTCACCATTAGAGAGGTGGATGTTACCACGAAGGCACACCAACGCCACGAAGGCTCACCCTATTCTCCCTTTGAGACAACACCACGAAGGCGTTTCCCAACCACTAGTGGTAGACCTTGAGGTGGTCTCCAAACCTTCACAAACTTTCCGGGGGCAATCACAATGTTTGAGTCCTCACCGAAGAACTCCTACCGCCTAGGAGTCTCCAACCTCCAAGAGTAACAAGAACAAAGGGGAAAAGCTCAAGACTTGCTCAAATCACGAATTCCTTTGGTCAAGAGAGGGGGAAGGAGTGGATCTATCACTTGATTGGAGAAACTCTCACAAACTCCCACAAATCGCTCCGGGATCTTGGATTTGGTGTATGAGGATGAGAGAGAGAGTTGGGAGTGTTCTTGAGTCAGCTCAAAGTGAATGGTCAACTCTCTCACGGGGTGGGGGAGAGTTATTTATACTACCACCCAATAAGTGGTCGTTGGAGAGACTTAAACTGCGCAGGCATCGGACGTCCGATAGTTATCGGACGTCCGGTGTCTCACAAGGCACCGGTCGACTGACGCATCACCGATCGTCCGACAGCGCGAAGGTGAACGAATGAGTGGCAGTGAGGTGGTGTGTTGATATCATCGGATCACTGGAACGGGCCGGTCGTCCGAAGCACCGACAAGGACCGGACGTCCGACAGGGACCGGACGTCCGACATTTTGGCTCTGGTAGGAACAGATCGGATTTCCGGTGGGGACCGGAAATCTGACGTTTTGGCTCTGTGTAGAAAGTACCGGATTTCCGGCACACACCGTTCGTCCGAATCACTGGACGTCCGACAGGGACCGGATGTCCGACGTTTTGGCTCTGTGTAGAAAGTAACGGATTTCCGGTACATACCGGTCGTCCGAATCACCGGACGTCCGACAGGGACCGGATGTCCGACGTTTTGGCTCTGTGTAGAAAGTAACGGATTTCCGGTACATACCGGTCGTCCGAATCACCGGACGTCCAACAGGGACCGGATGTCCGACGTTTTGGCTCTGTGTAGAAAGTAACGGATTTCCGGTACATACCGGTCGTCCGAATCACCGGACGTCCGACAGGGACCGGATGTCCGAGAAAGGCAGAGATAGTGACCAAATGATGTGAGTGAAAGAGAGAGGAGAAAACCGTGGGTTTTTGAGCAAGTCCTTCACGAGACCCAATTTTCCCCTCTTAATAGTGCGGGATCCCTATACTCAAGATCAAACATAAAAACCCAAGCTAGTTGTCTTGATTCTTCGTTCTTGAGCAATATATATATCCGTAGTCATGATCCACACAAGTCCTGTGGGGACTAATCCTGAGATATACTTGACAAACAATATTAGTCCCCCATGTGTATATTGTCATCAACATCAAAATACGATTAAGGGCATGATTGCACTTTCACCGGGGAGTGAAGCGCTCTTGGTAAGTGGAAATCGGTAAGGAAAAACTTATACTACGTGCTGAAATTTATTGTTACTTGCTACTATGGAAAACAATCCTTTGAGGGGTTTGTTCGGGGTATCTTCACCTCAACCGGAACCACAATTAGTTTCCCCTCAACCTACTGCACCTACTGAAAATATTGGTTATTAAATTCCTTCAGGTATGGTAGAACAACTGCTTGCTAAACCTTATGAAGGAGATGGAACTGAACATCCTGATATGCACCTCTTATATGTGAACTAAATTTGTGGATTTTTTTAAGCTTGCAGGTCTACCCAGAGATGAAGCTAAGAAGAAGGTTTTCCCTTTATCTTTGAAGGGAAAAGCATTGACATGGTATAGGCTATGTGATGATCTTGGATCATGGAACTGGAATCGATTGCAATTGGAATTCCATCAAAAGTTTTATCCCATGCATCTAGTTCATCGTGATCGGAATTATATATATAATTTTTGGCCTCGAGAAGGAGAAAGCATCACTCTAGCTTGGGGCAGGCTTAAGTCAATGTTATATTCATGCCCCAATCATGATATCCCGAGAGAAGTTATTATTCAGAATGTTTATGCTCGGCTTTCTCATAATGATCAATCCATGCTCGATACTTCTTGTGTTGGTTCTTTTATGAAGAAGACTATTGAATTCAAGTTGGATCTCCTAGAAAGAATTAAACGCAACTCTGAAGATTGGGAACTCTACGAAGGTAATGGTCAACGTCAACGCGACCGGCCACTCGAGGCATGATGGAGGTTAAGGTTTCTCGTGGTTCAACTTCATTTCCATCATCCACATCTTCAACATATGGATCATTAATGTGTGGTGGAAGATCTTCTTCTTCATGTTGCATTTGTTGAGGTTTACCATCGTCATAAGGTTCATCATCATCAATAGTTGCATGTTCTTGTTCTTGCTCTTGATGATAATCTTGTTCTTGAGCTTGATCATGGTGAGGGTCTTGTTCTTGTTCTTGAACAATGGGCTCCTCTTGAGCAATGGTATCTTGTGGTGGTGTGAGTGTCGTAGTGGTTTGAACATTTGTGAAGCTTGTGTCTTCTTCTTCCTCATCTTCATGAGGTACTTGTTCCATTGGAAGAAGAGCACCAACACCCATAGTCAAGATATCTTGCGAGGAATCTTCATCACCTACATCACTTAGATCAACTTGCTCCCCATGGGAGCCATTAAACTCATCAAACACCACATCACAAGTTTCTACAACACATCCGTTGGATTTGTTGTAGACCCTATAGGCGTGAGAGTTTGACCCATAACCAACAAATATACCCTCTATTGTTTTGGATTGGAATTTTCCTAACCGTTCTCTCTTATTGAGAATGAAGCACTTGCACCCGAATACACGGAAGTACTTGACATTTGGCTTGTTCCTGGTTAGGAGCTCATAGGGGGTCTTGTCCAAGATATTGCGAAGGAAGAGCCGGTTTGATGCATGACATGCGGTGTTGACGGCCTCGGCCCAAAAACTATGTGGTGACTTGTACTCATCCAACATGGACCTTGCCATCTCCACAAGTGTGCGGTTCTTCCTCTCGGCTACACCATTTTGTTGAGGGGTGTAGGGTGCGGAATATTGATGTTCAATCCCCTCATCACTAAGGAACTATTCTAGGGTGTAGTTCTTGAACTCGGAGCCATTGTCACTTCTTATTGCCAAGATCTCTTTCTCGAATTTTCGTTGAGCTTGTTTGGCAAAATCAATGAAGGTGATCTTCGTCTCATCCTTGGACTTGAGGAAGAACACCCATGAGTATCTTGAGTAATCATCAACAATGACAAGACCTTACTTCTTCCCACCAAGACTATCCCATGAAGGAGGCCCGAAAAGATCCACATGAAGGAGCTCCAATGGCCTTGAGGTTGATACGATATTCTTGGGTGGGTGCTTTGATTGATGTTGCTTCCCGGCTATGCATGCACTACACACACGATCTTTCTCAAAAGACACATTGGTTAGTCCAAGGATGTGATTACCCTTTAAGAGATCTTGAAGATTTCTCATGCCGACATGGGCTAGCCGGCGATGCCATAGCCACCCTTGTCGGCCTTGGCCATTAGACAAGTTGCATGGTATGTACTCTCTTTCGAGAAGTCAACCATGTAAAGGTTGCCATCCAACTGTCCAACGAAGGCCACTTTGAGAGTATCTCTCTTAAAGACTTTCACATCCGTTAGTCCAAATAGTGTATCATAACCAACGGAAGCCAATTGATGAACGGAAAGTAAATGATATTTAAGGGATTGGACAAGCATGACATTTGCAAGAGACATGTCATTTGTGATAGCCACCTTGCCCAACCCAAGTACCTGTCCTTTTGATCCTCCACCAAACACAATGCTCATAAATGGTTGAATAGCTTCCATGAAGTCGAAGAGCAACTTGCTATCTCCGGTCATATGATTGGTGCATCCACTATCAATCACCCATTTGACTCCACCGGAGAAGGCAACCTGCACACAATTCAAGACTTGGTTAGAGGCACCCATTTTGCAATGGGACCTCTCAAGTTAGTCACAAGGGTCTTAGGGACCCAAATAGCATAGAAGCGAAAAGCATTACGAGGACCAACAAATTTAGCATAAATCGCTCCATCCATTGTCTTACGAAGCACATAGGATGGAGGCATGAAATCTTTCGGTTTGTTGGGAGTGGGCATGCCCCTAGTGGCCTTCCCACTCACAACCTTGTCAAATTTCCCTTTTCCTTTCACCTTGTACCCTTCACTAACAAATGTCTCCTTGATAGGCGTGGTGCACTTTTGAGTAGATATTTTCTTCTTGCTTGTGCTTGGGTCAAATCCAAGCCCTTCCTTGGCCACCACTTCATTGTGTTGGCTCAACACCTCATTAAGGTTCTTTTGACCTTGGGCACATGTCATGAGTCCTCTCGAGAGTTGAGCTTTTAGAGAGCGATTCTCCTCAAGAATAGATGCTAGATCACCACTAGAGTTAGTAGTACAAGCATCAACATTTATAATAGGGGAGGAGTAAGCCTTTGCAAGAGTTTCAAGATAAGTAAGTTTGAGTTCCTCAAAATTCTTTGTAAGGAGGGTGAACTCTTCTTCCTTAGTCTTGAGAGACAAGGATAGAAGCTCACAATCCTTAGAAAGAGTAGCATGAGACTCTACAAGCTTACTCTTATCATTCATCAACTCCTTGCAAGAGCTCTCAGCCTTTTTCAAGGAGGCAAGTTGCTTAGCATGCTCATCAAGGTTTGCACCAATTTTAAGCATAATTCATCATTCTGTGCTTCCTCATATTGGACTTTCCGCTCAAGGATTTCATATTTTTCCTTTTCCTCGGTAATGAGGGTTTCGAGTTCCTTAATGGTGACGGTGTTCTTACCCACCATCTCCATAAGCATACGAAACATAGTGAGCTTCTTTCCTTTAAGGGAGCACATGAACTTATCAATTTTAGCAAACATGAGATCATTCATATCATCATCATCATGATTGTCCTCCGTATCAACATATTCATCACTAGGAGTACGAGGAATGAAGAGAGGAGGGTTTGAACGAGGGGTTACCTTGACCTTATCGGAAGAAGTTTGTTGCTCACCGTCCTCCACCACGGCCTTAGCCATTAGACACTTGTGAGCGTTGCCCTTGTAGTCTTTCATGTAGTTGTAGGTGACAACATCACCACTCTTGTTGACTAGCCTCAAGGTGTTTTGAGAATCTTGAGCTACTCCGGCAACACCACCTACATCATCAGGATCGGATTCTTCTTGAGCAACCGTTGCCTTTCCATCTCTCTTCTTGAGCTTGGAGTTCAAAGGATATGGTAACTTCTTCTTTGTAAAGATCTTTGGAAATCTTGGTTTATCTTCTCTCTTCTCATAAGGGCACTCATTGGAGAAGTGATTGGTTTCTTCACAGTTGTAGCATTTTCTCACTTTCTTCTTTTGGAATCTTCCCTTGAATTTTCCTGCGTTAAACTGTTTGACAAAGAGAGCAATGTCTTCATATGAGGGGCCCTCATCCGAGTCAATCTCATCACCTTCTTCATCCTCTTCTTCTTCTTCACTTTGCTCTTCATCATACTCTTGCTTGGCCTTCAAAGCAAGATCGGTCTTTGGTAATGAGCTACCATGCATGGCAAGATGTCTTGTAGCATTGGCCTTGGATTCTTCAAACAATTGGAAGGTGGAAATGACATCATCGGGAGACATTTCCTTGAACCCATACCGATGCCTTATGTCCCACACCATTTGATGATGATAAGGAGCAAGTGCATTTAGCAACTTATCCACAAGAAATCGTTTGGTCAAGTTGAATCCATCTTGGGTCTTGTCACAATCATAGGACTCAATGTTGGCGGCGAGTGTCATGAGACGCTCAAGAAGATGCTTGGGGGTCTCACCCTTTTCCATACAAAAGTATTGCAATGCCCCTTTCGCAATCTCATATTGCGCAAGCCGGAGAGTGGTGGTACCGGTCTTGGTCATTACAATGCTATCCCATAACTCCTTGGCGTTTGTGATGTGAATGTAAGGCCTTTTCTGCTTGTCAGACATGCCCTTTCTTATGAGCATAATTGCGGTGTCGTTGAGATGCTTGTCATATGCTTCTCCCGGTGTGACATTCTTCAGGTCGACCGGGTTGTAGCCATACTCCAAGATTTCCAACATCTCGTCATTGGCAAATCGGAGATGGTCCTGCATCCCAACTCTCCACAAAGAAAAATCGGCATTGTCATCAAGAAAAGGAGGCTTGCCCCCAGGGTTATACTTTGGTTTCTCCAGTTTAGGTTTTGCATAAAGCCATGATACACCGGAAGTATCATTGTTAGGAGGTTGTTGGACCAAGGGAGGGGAGGTCGCAGTTGCCCCTGGAGCCATACCACTTGGGTTAGCCAGTGACACAGGATTCAGGGCCATTGCGGCAATCCTCATTTGGACCAAGGCCTTAACAGAAGCATCATGCTCCGCCTTTTTCTTAGCAAGGGCCTTTTCCAAATCCTCATAGGAGAGCGTCTTATGCTCTCCCGAAGAAGAAGCATCCTTCTCTTGAGGATTTGTACCCAAGGGGGTCCCATCAGGGTTCATCTTGCTCTAGGGCGGTTAAGCCACAAGATTAGAGCACGAGGCTCTGATACCAATTGAAAGGATCGAGATGGACCTAGAGGGGGGGTGAATAGGTACAATTACAAATTTTAATTATTACTTAGCAATTTTAGACAATAATGTGGAATATGAAAGTTGGTCTAACAATTGCAAAGGTGATTCTAGTGCAAGGCAATATAATCAATTGCAACTAATGGTAAGGCAAACAAGCACAATATAAAGTAAGTAAAGACAAGGGACAAATAACCACAAGTAGGGAGTAAGGGTTAGGGATAACCGCAACTCCGAGAGACGAGGATGTATGTCGATGTTCACTTCCTTGGAGGGAAGCTAGTCACCGTTAGAGAGGTGGATGCTACCACGAAGGCACACCAACGCCACGAAGGCTCACCCTATTCTCCCTTTGAGACAACACCACGAAGGCGTTACCCAACCACTAGTGGTAGACCTTGAGGTGGTCTCCAAACCTTCACAAACTTTCCGGGGGCAATCACAATGTTTGATTCCTCACCGAAGAACTCCTACCGCCTAGGAGTCTCCAACCTCCAAGAGTAACAAGAACAAAGGGGAAAAGCTCAAGACTTGCTCAAATCACGAATTCCTTTGGTCAAGAGAGGGGGAAGGAGTGGATCTATCACTTGATTGGAGAAACTCTCACAAACTCCCACAAATCGCTCCGGGATCTTGGATTTGGTGTATGAGGATGAGAGAGAGATAGTTGGGAGTGTTCTTGAGTCAGCTCAAAGTGAATGGTCAACTCTCTCACGGGGTGGGGGAGAGTTATTTATACTACCACCCAATAAGTGGCCGTTGGAGCCACTTAAACTGCGCAGGCGTCGGACGTCCGATAGTTACCGGACGTCTGGTGTCTCACAAGGCACCGGTCGACTGACGCATCACCGGTCGTCCGACAGCGCGAAGGTGAACGAATGAGTGGCAGTGAGGTGGTGTGTTGATATCATCGGATCACTGGAACGGGCCGGTCGTCTGAAGCACCGACAAGGACCGGACGTCCGACATTTTGGCTCTGGTAGGAACAGATCGGATTTCCAGTGGGGACCGGAAATCTGACGTTTTGGCTCTGTGTAGAAAGTACCGGATTTCCGGCACACACCGTTCGTCCGAATCACTGGACGTCCGACAGGGACCGGATGTCCGACGTTTTGGCTCTGTGTAGAAAGTAACGGATTTCCGGTACATACCGGTCGTCCGAATCACCGGACGTCCAACAGGGACCGGATGTCCGACGTTTTGGCTCTGTGTAGAAAGTAACGGATTTCCGGTACATACCGGTCGTCCGAATCACCGGACGTCCGACAGGGACCGGATGTCCGAGAAAGGCAGAGATAGTGACCAAATGATGTGAGTGAAAGAGAGAGGAGAAAACCGTGGGTTTTTGAGCAAGTCCTTCACGAGACCCAATGTTCCCCTCTTAATAGTGCGGGATCCCTATACTCAAGATCAAACATCAAAACCCAAGCTAGTTGTCTTGATTCTTCGTTCTTGAGCAATATATATATCCGTAGTCATGATCCACACAAGTCCTGTGGGGACTAATCCTGAGATATACTTGACAAACAATATTAGTCCCCCATGTGTATATTGTCATCAACATCAAAATACGATTAAGGGCATGATTGCACTTTCACCGGGGAGTGAAGCGCTCTTGGTAAGTGGAAATCGGTAAGGAAAAACTTATACTACGTGCTGAAATTTATTGTTACTTGCTACTATGGAAAACAATCCTTTGAGGGGTTTGTTCGGGGTATCTTCACCTCAACCGGAACCACAATTAGTTTCCCCTCAACCTACTGCACCTACTGAAAATATTGGTTATTAAATTCCTTCAGGTATGGTAGAACAACTGCTTGCTAAACCTTATGAAGGAGATGGAACTGAACATCCTGATATGCACCTCTTATATGTGAACTAAATTTGTGGATTTTTTAAGCTTGCAGGTCTACCCAGAGATGAAGCTAAGAAGAAGGTTTTCCCTTTATCTTTGAAGGGAAAAGCATTGACATGGTATAGGCTATGTGATGATCTTGGATCATGGAACTGGAATCGATTGCAATTGGAATTCCATCAAAAGTTTTATCCCATGCATCTAGTTCATCGTGATCGGAATTATATATATAATTTTTGGCCTCGAGAAGGAGAAAGCATCACTCTAGCTTGGGGCAGGCTTAAGTCAATGTTATATTCATGCCCCAATCATGATATCCCGAGAGAAGTTATTATTCAGAATGTTTATGCTCGGCTTTCTCATAATGATCAATCCATGCTCGATACTTCTTGTGTTGGTTCTTTTATGAAGAAGACTATTGAATTCAAGTTGGATCTCCTAGAAAGAATTAAATGCAACTCTGAAGATTGGGAACTCGACGAAGGTAATGAGTCAGGTATAAAGCTTAAGTTTGATTGTGTTAAATCTTTTATGAATACAGATGCTTTTCACAAGTTTAGAAACTAAATATGGACTTGACTCTGAGATAGTAGCCTCTTTCTGTGAAGCCTTTGCTACTCATGTTGATCTTCCTAAAGAGAAGTGGTTTAAATATCATCCCCCTATTAAATAAGAAATTAAAGAACCGGTCATAGCTAAAGATGAAACCATCATTTACAATGTTGATCCAGTTGTGCCTATCGCTTATATTGAAAAACCGCCTCTCTCCCGTCGCCGCCGTAGCGAAGTCGTCACCAAGCTAGGGTACGATTTCATCCCCTCATGCGCTCCAACCTCCGAATCTCGCGCATTAGGACTTTTCCATCGACAACCCACAGTTTGAGATTGATTCATCCACAAGAAACTCCAGTAGAATAGCGAACGAACGATTTTTTAGGGTTTGCCGTCCGCAACTTGAATTTCGGTGGAACCGACGCAAAAGAATCGGTTGCACCGATTCACTTTTCTGGTCGACTAAGAACAATCTTGGTGAAACCGAGTGCCCATTTTTGGTCTCACCGAAAGTGGTGCCAAGTTTCTGTTATGGAGATTGTCCGTCTCGGTAGGTCCGAAATGTTTGCTTCGGTTGTACCGACATTCATTTGGCAGAATGCAAAACTTGAGAAATTTTAGTTCAATCTTTTGAAAATGTCTGCATTTTGTGATGACTCATCCCTTCCACTCCTCTGTACTCTACTTCACAGGGTCAGATATGTCAGAAGCTGAAGATAGTCAGAATGATCTCAGAGAGCAGAGTGTTGACATGAGCTCAGGCACTAGTCCTGAGGGGAGCTATGATGATGTTCCTAGCTCTCCTGATTTGCCCAAAGATGCAACTAGGGCAAGGAGGAAGCTCAACTCAGATGAGGAAGATGAGGATTTCATACCTGAGGAGCTGTCCAACAAAGATGATGCTGCCAAGAGCACCACCGCTGCCACTACTTCCAAGAAGAAGAAGGCCATCAGGAAAGAGTATGCTAGGTCACGGACAGCAAGAGCACCAGAGAGCTCTAGGGCAACAATGACTCTTCACCTTGAGTCACCCCCAAAGAAGTCTATGCCTAAGAAGGCAGAGGAGAAGAAGAAGAGAGAAAGGTCAAGATTTGTCAAAGCAAAAGTTCTTCCACCTACTCCAGAGTATCTAGATGAGGAAGAAGAGGAGGAAGAGCCAGCTGCAAAGGCCCCTCCAAAAAAGAAAAAGAAGCTCATGGCAGATGCTATGCCTAAGGCCACTTCATGTAAGGGCACCAAGACTGCCCCCAAGAAAGCTGCTGCAGATAAACCTAAGAGGTTCTCCAGAGAGATACCAGCTTCCAGCAAGAACAAGACCTCCACCTTTAGGGAAGCTGAGGATGATATTACAGCCTTGATGAAGCTAAGACCACACCTTCCAGAGCACAATGCCAGCCACTTGCTTGCTGAGGACAGGAAGAAGAGGAAGGACTCTGGTTTGAGAGAATGGAGAGCCATTGATCCATATTCTCAGAGAAGGAAAACAGTTGTGGACTACAGATTTTATACCAAAGAGCAACAAGATTTCTACGAGACAATCTTGCTTGATAAGAGCCCTGTTGTAAGTGACATAAGGTATGTGGATTGGAAGTATATCAAGGAGAATCAAGATTACTTCCCGAGTGTTCAAGACAACTTTCACTGCATTGGTCTGGATGAATTTGTTGGCAAAGAATTCACTGCATGGAATGATGAGATGATCATGCAATTCTACTCCACTGCTCACTTCTATGGAGATGGTAGAATTGTGTGGATGACTGAAGGAGCAAGGTATGAATCAACTGTTGAGGAATGGGCTACCATCCTAGGAGTCCCAAAGGTGGAAGAAGGAGATCTGGATGTCTATTCTGAATCCAAGGAGAGCCATGATGCTATGAAGAACATGTACAATGAGATCCCTGCTGCAAACTTGAAATCTCACAAGTTAGGATCCATTTACTTCCTCGAGGCTGGTCTCCGCACAATGAACACCATCTTTAGGCATACCTTGATGCCTATGTCTGGAGATGACAAGATGATAAGAGGCTATTCCATCAACATGCTCATCCATCTTGATCGACACATCAGGATAAGGGTGATGGACTTGATTGTGGAAACTGTGAACAGGGTTGCTGCTGATCAGAAGCGCTCATGCTGCTATGCACCCTACATCCAGATGCTTATCAACTCCAAGCTGGAGAAGCACATCTTTGCTCTTGATAGACCACATTTACCCCTACAGCTAGATCTAGAAGACAACATTGTGGTGATGAACCCAGATCATCCCACCTCAGCTGCAACACAGGCAGAGGCAGAGGCAGCTAGAGCCACTAGTGCTCAAGTCCCTAGATCCAGGAACGAGCAAATGGATCTCTTGATCAGTACCGTTCAGGGCATGCAGAAAGATATCAAGGACATCTTGGCGAATCAGCATAATCTTGTGAGGATCATGGAGAACAGGATCAAGACACTCAATGACAAGGTGGATGGGCTGACCAAGACCGTGAACGAGCTCAAGAAGGAAGTTGATAGCGTGCCCAGTCCCCACACTACAGATGATGAGGATAACTCACCTCTCACACCAGGCACTCAGTTCACTACTCAGGCAAGATCAGCCACAATGCCAGCTCCAGAGTTCAGGCCTTCTTCATCAACACCTGCTACAGCCTGTTCAGCTCCATCAGCTCCTCCAGTTCCTCCAGTTGCTACTCCAACTCCGTCCATGACGTCTACTAAAGTCTTCGCCGGTGCCGTTCTCTCAACTCCTTCATCGACCACCGGAGGAGATCAGCCCCAGAAGAACGATTAGCTATATACCTTTGAACTTTTTGGTAACTTGTTGCCAAAGGGGGAGAAGATGTATATAGATCTTTAGGCTTCGAGAGAGAGAGAGCGTTGGTTTTTATCACCTTTCAAACCATTTGATAACTTTTGGTTTGCTTGTGTTAAACTTTGTTGGTGTTTGATCATACACTTGATGTGTATTGCTACTACTTCCTATCCTTTTGATGATTATGAGACGATCATTCACCTTTGCTTGATTGTGTTGTGCTATGATATTCATTCTTATTATTCTCGCACACCACCAAGTTGTATGTGACATGAAAGAGTGCCCCATGTACCTAATCGATTGTGCATTTGCATTCAAACGCAAATTCAAAATAATGCACAAATTTAGGGGGGCTCTTGCTTATCACATACTTCTCACAGCGACGATTATATTCATTGATTATATTATATGTCAAAGCTTTGATCTATATGTTGTCATCAATTACCAAAAAGGAGGAGATTGAAAGCACATTTGCTCCCTTGGTGGTTTTGGTAATTAATAACAACATATATGTCATTGAACTAATGTTTCCACTAAGCATATTTCAGGAAAAGTTCAATGATAGGGATGGCAAAAGGATTGTGGAGAAACCCCAAGATGCAAGGAAATGGATTGGCAAAGCTTCAAGCAAGAGGACTCTACATTTTACTTTGTGAGAAATCACTTTGAGTCCATAGGAAAGCGAATACTATTAAAAGGGGGTAAGGTACTGTTGGTGAACAAGATGCTCCACGTGCACAAGAGATAGTCACCAAAAACACCCACAAGCTCTTCCACAAAAGTCTGTCCAAAGCCAAACATCCAAACTCGATGCAACCAACAATTCCCACTCGGTCCCACCGATTCCCAAACTCAGACAGACTCATGCCAAACCCAAGCCATTCGGTGCAACCGATTCTGCATCGGTGCCACCGTGTTCAGTTGCCAACTTTCTGTTTAGCTATTTTCAAGTATCGGTACCACCGAGTTTTGCCAGTCGGTCTCACCGAGTTTTTGGACCAACTCCCTGGATAGCCATTCACAAGCATCGGTACCACCGAGAATTGTGAATCGGTCTCACCGAGTTTTTGGACCAACTCTCTGGTTAGCCATGGTCAAGAATCGGTACCACCGAGAATTGAGAATCAGCGTCACCGAGTTGTGCAATCTGACCGTTGGTCACCTAATCGGTACCACCGAGAATTATATATCGGTCTCACCGAGATTCAAAAGTTACTGCCTTTTGGTCACTTCGGTACCACCGAGATTCACACATCGGTGTCACCGAGTTGGTCACTTTAGGTGTAACGGTTGGATTTTTTGGGATGCCTATATATACCCCTTCACCACCACCCACTCGAAACAGAAGCACTCAGAACTATTCCATACTTGCCCCATCCAATTTTCTGAGAGAGAGCCACCTACTCATGTGTTGAGATCAAGCTATTCCATTCCTACCATATGAATCTTGATCTCTAGCCTCCCCAAGTTGCTTTCCACCAAATCAATCTCTTCCACCATAGCCAAATCTGTGAGAGAGTGATTGTGTGTTGAGGAGTCTATCATCTTGAAGCACAAGAGCAAGGAGGTCATCGACATTGCCGAGCCTATTACCTTTTGGCGGGTGGTGCCTCCTAGATTGGTTAGGTGTCGCTTGGGAGCCTCCTACTTCGTGTTGTGGAGTTGAACGAAGAAGTTTGTATGGGCAAGGAGATCGCCTACTTCGTGAAGATCTACCCATAGTGAGGCTAGTCCTTCGTGGACGGAAGCCGTTATGGAATAGTCAAGGTTGCTAATTCGTGGACCCTTCATGGGTGGAGCCCTCCGTGGACTCTTGCGGCCGTTACCCTCCGTGGGTTGAAGACTCCATAAACGTGGACGTATGATAGCACCACCTATCGGAACCATGGGAAAAATCTTCGTGTCTACAAATTACGTTTGATCTTCCTCCCTACCCTCTACTATACATGCTTGTTGTTACTTTCCGCTGCTATACTCTTAGACATGCATGTGTAGGGTGTGCTTGACTTGCTATCAACGCTAAAATCTGCCAACACTTAAAATTGGGAAAAGGTAGAATTTTTATTTGGTCAAGTAGTCTAAGCACCCCCCCTCTAGACATACTTTCGGTCCTACAAGTGGTATCAGAGCTTTGGTATCCATTGCATTGGTTTCACAACCTAGGAGAGTATGGCGTCTAGTGAGGTAAATTATCACCGTAGAGGTCCGTACTTTGATGGCACTAATTTACTAGTTGGAAGCACAAAATGAAAATGCATATTCTTGGTCATAACCCCGCCGTTTGGGCTGTTGTTCGTGTTGGCTTGCAAGGTGAATTCTTTGGTGATGGAAAGGAACCAGATCATGAAGCAACCGCAGATGAATTGAAGATGTTGCAATACAATGCTCAAGCATGTGACATTCTCTTCAACTGCCTATGCCCCGAAGAATTCAACAAAATCAGCTGTCTTGAAAATGCAAAAGAGAATTGGGATACTTTGGTTGATATGCATGAAGGTACCGAATCCGTGAGAGAGTCCAAGTTGGACGTTCTTCAAAGTCAGCTTGACAAGTTCAAGATGAAGGATGGTGAAGGAGTCGCAGAGATGTACTCTAGGGTAGCTCTCATCACAAATGAGATTGCCGGCTTAGGAACAGAAGAAATGATCGACAAATTTATCATCAAGAAGATACTTCAAGCTTTGGATGAGAGATACGACACCGTGTGCACATTGATCCAAATGATGACCAACTACAAAGATCTCAAGCCTATGGAAGTCATTGGAAGGATTGTTGCTCATGAGATGATACTCAAAGACAAAGAAGAGCTTCACAACAAGTCTAGCGGTGCTTACAAGGCCACAAGTGATGCTCCCGCAACTTTAAGCGACAACCTTGTCACCAATGAAGAGATAAGCCTCATGGTCAAGAAATTCAACAAGTTCTACAAGAATAGAGGCAAAGAACGAAGTTCCAACTCAAGATATGAAGAGAAGCATTCGTCAAGTCGTGACCGAAACTGCTACAATTGTGGAAAGCCCGGACACTACTCCAATGAGTGCATGGCTCCCTACAAACGAAGAGAAGAGTCACCTAGAAGATGAAGTTCAAGAAATGACTCACCTCAAAGAGAGAGAAGGAGTAGAGATGATCGTTATGAACGTAGACCCTCAAGGAGAAGTAGTGACTCGGAAAAGAAGGACAAGTACACCAAGAGCTACACAAGAAGAAGACATCAAGCTCATGTTGGTGAATGGGTTTCCGGCTCTGAATCCGACAACAACTCCGAGAGAAGCTATCACTCCAACTCCGACAATAGTCAAGATGAAGGTGTTGCCAGACTTGCACTAGTGACTACCAACTCCTATGATCTATTTGATTCACCAAATGAAGGGAGTGGGATTTGCTTCATGGCTAAATGCCCCAAGGTATCACACCCCGAGTATCTTGACTTCAATAGTGATGAAGATGACTTATTTTGTGATGATGACTGATACGTCTCCAACGTATCTATAATTTTTGATTGTTCCATGCTATTATATTATCTGTTTTGGATGTTTTATATGCATTAATATGCTATTTTATATTATTTTTGGGACTAACCTATTAATCTAGAGCCTAGTGCCAGCTTCTGTTTTTTCCTTGTTTTTGAGTATTGCAGATAAGGAATATTAAACGGAGTCCAAACGGAATAAAATCTTTGGAATAATTTTTCTTGGACCAGAAGCAACCCAGAGGACTTGGAGACCAAGGCAGGGGAGCCACCGTGTGGCGACAAGCCACAGGGGCGCGCCCTAGGGGGGGGCCCTGGCTTGTGGCCCCACGGTAACTCCTCCAACCCTATTATTCGGCCTATAAATTCAGAAATATTCCCTGGATACCAAAGGGAGCCACGAAAACACTTTTCCGCCGCCAGGAGCCTCGGTTCCCGTGAGATCCAATCTTGGAGCCTTTTCCGGTAATCTGCCGGAGGGGGATTCGATCACGGAGGGCATCTACATCAACTCCATTGCCCCTCCGATGATGCATGAGTAGTTCACCACAGACCTTCGGGTCCATAGCTAGTAGCTAGATGGCTTCTTCTCTCTCTTTTCTCTTCAATACCATGTTCTTCATGATCTTCATGGAGATCTATCCGATGTAATACTCTTTTGCGGTGTGTTTGTCGAGATCCGATGAATTGTGGGTTTATGTTCAGATTATCTATGAATATTATTTGAGTCTTTTCTGAATTCTTATATGCATGATTTCATATCTTTGCAAGTCTCTTCGAGTTATTGGTTTGGTTTGGCCAACTAGATTGGTAATTCTTGCAATGGGAGAAGTGCTTAGTTTGGGGTTCAATCTTGCGGTGTCCTCACCCAGTGACATAGTAGGGGTAGCGAGGCACGTATTGTATTGTTGCCATCGAGGATAAAAAGATGGGGTTTTCATCATATTGCTTGAGTTTATCCCTCTACATCATGTCATCTTACCTAATGCGTTACTCTGTTCTTCATGAACTTAATACTCTAGATGCAGGCAGGAGTCGGTCGATGTGTGGAGTAATAGTAGTAGATGCAGAATAGTTTCGGTCTATTTGACACGGACATGATGCCTATATGCATAATCATTTCCTTGGATGTCTTCATAATTATTCGCTTTTCTATCAATTGCTCGACAGTAATTTGTTCACCCACCGTAATACTTGCCATCATGAGAGAAGCCTCTAGTGAAACCTATGGCCCCCGGGTCTATTTTCCATCTTATACTTTCAGATCTAAAACCAAAAATACCAAAAATACCTTGCTGCATTATTTTTACTTTTGTTTTACTTTCCGTTCAAGCAATCTATTCTATCTATCTCTATCAGATCTCATCCTTGCAAGTAACCGTGAAGGGATTGACAACCCCTTTATAGCGTTGGGTGCAAGTGTTTGATTCTTTGTGTAGGTACATCTATTGGGGACTTGCTTGTATCTCCTACTGGATTGATACCATGGTTCTCAACAACTGAGGGAAATACTTATCTACTTTGCTGCATCATCCGTTCCTCTTCACGAAAACCAACGCATGCTCGAGAAGTAGCAAGAAGGATTTCTGGCGCCGTTGCCGGGGAGATACATAGCAAGTCAAGAGAAGAACTTTCCCGTCAACTTGTCAATTTATGACGTGGTTGCCGGAGAGATCTACATCAAGCCTACCAAGTACCCATCACAAACTCATCTCTTGCATTTACTTTATTTGCCATTCGCCTCTCATTTTCCTCTCCCCCACTTCTAAAACGATTTTCCAAAAAGATTTGCCTTTTTATTCGCCTTTCTTCCGTTCGTCTTTTCGTTTGCTTGTGTGCTTGCTTGTTTGCTTCGTCACGATGACTCAAGAGAATACCAAGTTGTGTGATTTTTCCAATACTAATAATAATGATTTTATTAGTACTCCGATTGCTCCCGCCACTAGTGCGGAATCTTATGAAATTAATGCTGCCTTGCTAAATCTTGTTATGAAAGAACAATTTTCCGGCCTTGCTAATGAAGATGCCGCATCCCATCTAAATACTTTCGTTCAGTTGTGTGATATGCAAAAGAAGAAAGATGTGGATAATTATATTGTTAAATTGAAGCTATTTCTGTTCTCACTACGAGATCGTGCTAAAACTTGGTTTTCATCTTTGCCTAAAAATAGTATTGATTCATGGAATAAGTGTAAAGATGCTTTTATTTCCAAGTACTTTCCGCCCGCTAAGATCATCTCCCTTAGGAACGATATAATGAATTTTAAGCAACTTGATCATGAGCATGTTGCACAATCTTGGGAGAGGATGAAACTAATGATTAGAAATTGCCCCGCGCATGGTTTGAGTTTATGGATGATTATACAAATTTTCTATCCTGGATTGAATTTTGCTTCTAGGAATCTCTTAGATTCCGCCGTGGGTGGTACTTTTATGGAAATCACATTAGGAGAAGCTACTAAACTCCTAGATAATATTATGGCTAATTACTCTCAATGGCATACCGAAAGATCTCCTACTAGTAAAAAGGTGCATGCTATTGAAGAAATTAATACTTTGAGTGAAAAGATGGATGAATTGATGAAATTGTTTGCTAGTAAGAGTGCTCCTATTGATCCTAATGATATGCCTTTGTCTTCTTTGATTGGAAATAATAATGAATCTATGGATGTGAATTTTGTTGGTAGGAACAATTTTGGTAATAACGCGTATAGAGGTAGTTTCAATGCTAGGCCGTTCCCTAGTAATTCCTCTAATAATTATGGTAATTCCTATAGCAACTCTTATGGAAATTATATTAAGATGCCCTCTGATCTTGAGAATAATATTAAAGAATTTATTAGTTCGCAAAAGGGTTTCAATGCTATGATTGAAGAAAAATTGCTTAAGATTGATGATTTGGCTAGGAACGTTGATAGAATTTCTCTTGAGATTGATTCTTTGAAAATTAGATCTATTCCACCCAAGCATGATATTAATGAGTCTTTAAAATCTATGATAATCTCTATTGATGAGTGTAAGGAAAGAACCGCTAGAATACGTGCTAAGCGTGAATGGCTTGAAAAAGTGTGTTCTCGTGATAATATTGATGAAGATCTTAAAGTGATTGATGTGACTCCTATTGAATCTTTGTTTTATAATGTAAATCTTGATAAAGATGGGACTGGAGATGAGTCAACTTTAGTTAAAAGGCGTCCCAATGATTTGGAGTTTGTAGATCTTAACGCTAAGATTGATAAAAGTGGGATTGAAGAGGTCAAAACTTTAAATAGCAATGAACCCACTCTTTTGGATTTCAAGGACTTTAA
Source organism: Elymus sibiricus (assembly GCA_039707655.1). Classification (NCBI taxonomy): domain Eukaryota; kingdom Viridiplantae; phylum Streptophyta; class Magnoliopsida; order Poales; family Poaceae; genus Elymus; species Elymus sibiricus. The sequence continues at coordinate 460,760,962 of CM077675.1, forward strand.
TTATGATAGTTGCTATTTGATTGATTGTGTTTCCTTGTTGCAATCCATGTTGAATTCTCCTCATGCTTATAATCAAAACAAAGTTGTTACTAAACATATTGTTGATGCTATGATGAAATCTTTTGAAGAAAAACTTGAGTTGGAAGTTTCTATACCTAGAAAGCTTTATGATGAGTGGGAACCTACTATTAAGATTAAAATTAAAGATTATGAGTGCCATGCTTTGTGTGATTTGGGTGCTAGCGTTTCCACGATTCCAAAAACTTTATGTGATGTGCTAGGTTTCCGTGAATTTGATGATTGTTCCTTAAATTTGCATCTTGCGGATTCCATTATAAAGAAACCTATGGGAAGGATTAATGATGTTCTTATTGTTGCAAATAGGAATTATGTGCCCATAGATTTCATTGTTCTTGATATAGATTGCAATCCTACATGTCCTATTATTCTTGGTAGACCTTTCCTTAGAACGATTGGTGCAATTATTGATATGAAGGAAGGAAATATTAGATTCCAATTTACATTGAGGAATGGCATGGAGCACTTTACTAGAAAGAAAATAAAATTACCTTATGAATCTATTATGAGAGCTGCTTATGGATTTCATACCAAAGATGACAATACCTAGATCTATTGCGTTTTGCCTAGCTAGGGGCGTTAAACAATAGCGCTTGTTGGGAGGCAACCCAATTTTATTTTTGCTTTCTGTTTTTTGTTTCTGTTTTGGTGTGTTTTCCACATTATTACTTCTGTAATAATTGTGTTTTCTTGTTTAAATTAGTGTTTGAGCCAAGTAAGACCTTTGGGATGGTTTACGGTGTTTGTTGATTTGATTTTGCTGAAAAACAGAAACTTTTGCTCTCAGTCCAGGAATTTTGTAAATTCACTAGAACGTGATTTTGATCTGAAATTTTTACACAAGATTGATATACAAATTTCCCTGATTTTCCTAATTTTTCAGAATTTTTGGAGTTACATAAGTATTCGAAGTCTATAGATTGCTACAGACTGTTCTGTTTTTAACAGATTCTGTTTTCTTTGTGTTGTTTCCTTATTTTGATGAATCTATGGGTTGTATCGGGGGGTATGAACCATGGAGAAGTTATAATACAGTAGATATTACACCAATATAAATAAATAATGAGTTCACAACAGTACCTAAAGTGGTGATTTATTTTTCTTATACTAACGGATCTCATGAGTTTTCTGTTGAGTTTTGTGTTGTGAAGTTTTCAAGTTTTGGGTAAAGATTTGATGGACTATGGAATAAGGAGTGGCAAGAGCCTAAGCTTGGGGATGCCCAAGGCACCCCAAGCCATATTTAAGGATACCAAAAATCCTAAGCTTGGGGATGCCCCGGAAGGCATCCCCTCTTTCGTCTTCAACCCATCGGTAAATTTACTTGAGGCTATATTTTTATTCACCACATGATATGTGTTTTGCTTGGAGCGTCTTGTATGATATGAGTATTTGCTTTTTAGTTTGCCACAATCATCCTTGCTGCACACATATTTTGAGAGAGACACGCTGAATCGTGAATTTATTAGAATACTCTATGTGCTTCACTTATATCTTTTGAGCTAGGCAATGTTGCTCTTGTGCTTCACTTATATCTTTTTAGAGCACGGTGGTTTTATATTTTATAGAAATTATTGAACTCTCGTACCTCACTTATATTATTTTGAGAGTTTCTTAAAACAGCATGGTAATTTGTTTAGGTTATGATTTTAGTCCTAATATAATGGGCATCCAAGAGGGATGTAATAAAAACTTTCATATTAAGTGCATTGGATACTATGAGAAGTTTGATTCCTTGCATATAGTTTTGAGATAATGGAGATGGTAATATGAGAGTCATGCTAGTGAGTAGTTGTGAATTGGAAGAGATACTTGTGTTGAAGTTTGTGATTCCCGTAGCATGCACGTATGGTGAACCGTTATGTAACGAAGTCGGAGCATGATTTGTTTAATGATTGTCAACCTTTGTGTGAGGGTCGGGAGCGCGCGATGGTTAACTCCTACCAACCACTCCCCTAGGGGCATGCGTCTAATGCTTTGTTTGATAACTAATAGACTTTTGCAATAAGTATGTGAGTTCTTTATGACTAATGTTGAGTCCATGGATTATACGCACTCTCACCCTTCCACCTTTGCTAGCCTCTCTAGTACCGCGCAACTTTCGCCGGTACATCAAACCCACCTTCCTCAAAACAGCCACCATATATGTTCCTCAAAACAGCCACCATACCTACCTATTATGGCATTTCCATAGCCATTCCGAGATATATTGCCATGCAACTTCCACCGTTCCGCTTTTCATGACATGCACCATCACTTTCATCTTGCATATAGAGTCATATTTTGTCATAGGTATCGAGTTGTAATTTTCTTTTTGAGTTGTAAGTAAATAAAAGTGTGATGATTTTCATTATTAGCGCATTGTCCCGTGTGAGAAAAGGATGATGGAATCCATGACTCCCTCACAAGTTGGGATGAGTATCCGGACTTTACAAAAAAATAAAAGAGGCCAGCGAAGCCCAAATAAAAAAAGGGCCAAAGATGCCCACCAAAAAGAAAAAAAATGAGAGAAAGAGAGAAGGGACAATTGCTACTATATTTTTCCACACTTGTGCTTCAAAGTAGCACCATGATCTTCATGATAGAGAGTCTCCTATTTTGTCACTTTCATATAACTAGTGGAGTTTCATCTTGCACGACCACTTAGTTTTCTTTTTGAGCTTTCATACACTTATAGCTCTAAGTGCATTTGTTGCATGGCAATCCCTACTCACTCACATTGATATCTATCGATGGGCATCTCCATAGCCCGTTGATACGCCTAGTTGATGTGAGACTATCTTCTCCCTTTTTCCTTGCAACCTCCACCATATTCTATTCCACCTACAGTGCTATATCCATGGCTCACGCTCATGTATTGCGTGAGAGTTGAAAAGGTTTGAGAACAGCAAAAGTGTGAAACAATTGCTTGACTTGTTCATCGGGGTTGTGCATGATTTAGATACTTTGTGTGGGGAAGATGGAGCATAGCCAGACCATATGATTTTGTAGGGATAACTTTCTAAGGCCATGTTATTTCGAAAGGACACAATTGCCTTGTTGGTGTGCTCGAAGTATTACTGTTTTTATGTCAATATTAGACTATTGTTTTGAATCTTACGGATCTGAATATTCATGCCAGAATAAAGAATATTACATGGATAAATATGTTAGGTAGCATTCCACATCAAAAATTCTGTTTTTATCATTTACCTACTCGAGGACGAGCAGGAATTAAGCTTGGGGATGCTTGATACGTCTCCAACGTATCTATAATTTTTTATTGTTCCATGCTATTGTATTATCTGTTTTGGATGTTTTATATGCATTAATATGCTATTTTATATTATTTTTGGGACTAACCTATTAATCTAGAGCCTAGTGCCAGCTTCTGTTTTTTCCTTGTTTTTGAGTATTGCAGATAAGGAATATTAAACGGAGTCCAAACGGAATAAAATCTTTGGAATAATTTTTCTTGGACCAGAAGCAACCCAGAGGACTTGGAGACCAAGGCAGGGGAGCCACCGTGTGGCGACAAGCCACAGGGGCGCACCCTAGGGGGGGGGGGGGGGACTGGCTTGTGGCCCCACGGCAACTCCTCCAACCCTATTATTCGGCCTATAAATTCAGAAATATTCCCTGGATACCAAAGGGAGCCACGAAAACACTTTTCCGCCGCCAGGAGCCTCGGTTCCCGTGAGATCCAATCTTGGAGCTTTTTCCGGTAATCTGCCGGAGGGGGATTCGATCATGGAGGGCATCTACATCAACTCCATTGCCCCTCCGATGATGCATGAGTAGTTCACCATAGACCTTCGGGTCCATAGCTAGTAGCTAGATGGCTTCTTCTCTCTCTTTGCTCTTCAATACCATGTTCTTCATGATCTTCATGGAGATCTATCCGATGTAATACTCTTTTGCGGTGTGTTTGTCGAGATCCGATGAATTGTGGGTTTATGTTCAGATTATCTATGAATATTTTTTGAGTCTTTTCTGAATTCTTATATGCATGATTTCATATCTTTGCAAGTCTCTTCGAGTTATTGGTTTGGTTTGGCCAACTAGATTGGTAATTCTTGCAATGGGAGAAGTGCTTAGTTTTGGGTTCAATCTTGCGGTGTCCTCACCCAGTGACATAGTAGGGGTAGCGAGGCACGTATTGTATTGTTGCCATCGAGGATAAAAAGATGGGGTTTTCATCATATTGCTTGAGTTTATCCCTCTACATCATGTCATCTTACCTAATGCGTTACTCTGTTCTTCATGAACTTAATACTCTAGATGCAGGCAGGAGTCGGTCGATGTGTGGAGTAATAGTAGTAGATGCAGAATCGTTTCGGTCTACTTGACACGGACGTGATGCCTATATGCATAATCATTGCCTTGGATGTCTTCATAATTATTCGCTTTTCTATCAATTGCTCGACAGTAATTTGTTCACCCACCGTAATACTTGCCATCATGAGAGAAGCCTCTAGTGAAACCTATGGCCCCCGGGTCTATTTTCCATCTTATACTTTCAGATCTAAAACCAAAAATACCAAAAATACCTTGTTGCATTATTTTTACTTTTGTTTTACTTTCCGTTCAAGCAATCTATTCTATCTATCTCTATCAGATCTCATCCTTGCAAGTAACCGTGAAGGGATTGACAACCCCTTTATAGCGTTGGGTGCAAGTGTTTGATTCTTTGTGTAGGTACATCTATTGGGGACTTGCTTGTATCTCCTACTGGATTGATACCTTGGTTCTCAACAACTGAGGGAAATACTTATCTACTTTGCTGCATCATCCGTTCCTCTTCACGGAAACCAACGCATGCTCGAGAAGTAGCAATGACTTGCTCTTTGATAAAACTAGTGATGTTAGTCAAAATGAACTTGATAATTTTCATGCTAGTCAAGATAAGTCGGTTGATGATGATAAGATGAAAATAGAACAACTAACTAAAGAATTAAACACTCTTAAGTTAGCCCATGAATCTACTCTAGAAGATCATAGAGAGCTTGTAAGGACTCATGAGAAGCTACGCTTCGAGAAGCTCACCTTGGAGCAAGAGCATGAGTTTCTTAAAGCTATCAATGACGATCTCCGAAAGAAGACTTCATCTTATCTAGCCAAATGATTACTCTTGTCTACATTCATGCCACAAGTTAAGTCTAAGCAAACTAGTAACAAGGGCAAGAAAGGTTCTTCATCTAGTAGCAACTCTAAAAATGCTAAATCTAATGATGTTGCTTCTAGTAGTTCTATTGATTCCACTAATGATGATTCTCTTAGCCAAGTTACACTTGAGCAAGAAAACGATATATTGAAAGGGATTATAGAGAAAGGTATCTACAAGAGTCTTGCCGGGTGTAAGCAATTTGAGGAAATTGTACGCAAGCACGGAGGATACCGGAAGAACCATGGCATTGGCTACTTCAACGCTAATGAAGTTGAATGGGAAGAAGGTCAATACCCCAAGCCCAAGTTTGTTCCTCAAAAGGAGAAGTATGAACATACTCCTCCCAAGGGAACAAACACTCAAGATGACCTTCCACCACAAGACCACAAGCTCAAGGCCAAGAACAAGCTTCAAGAGGACATTGACGCATATGAAGATGAATCCCAAGCTTTGGTGGAGTGGGTTCCCAAGGCTACTTCAAGCTCAACTTCTACAAGTGCCACTTCAACACCAAGGATCCCCATCAAGTTGTTGTGGGTCCCCAATAAGAAGAACTAGAGAAGTTCTTGAGGGGTGACTCCGCCAATGAAATTCACTCACATTCATTATTGGCAAGAACTAGTTGTAATCTACATCAACAACATGCAATAGTTCAAGGAGTCACACATTCCCTCAAAGGTAAGCAAGGGACAAGGTAATCAACAAATCAATGGACATCATCACATATGCTTTGCACTCCATGTCCATAGATATCCTTGTATTTGTCTCTTGTGTGTTGGGACTAACCCATGTAGGGGAGGAGAGTAAGGAAACAACAAGGATGCTCCCAACTCTTGGTGATCTTCATCAACCTTGAGCATCCACCACTACCTCACCAACATGAAGTCTTCATCGACAAAACCCAAGGTTAGTTTATCCCTCCTATGGGGGGATGTCACATAAAGGGGGAGCTTTACTCTAAGACTTGAGTTAAAGCATCTCACAGTATGTGACAACATTAAATGCTTTATGTAAAAGTGGTAACCCCACTTGTGCTTAAACAATGAGTATGACCTATGATCAAGTATTCTTACTTGGCTCCTAAGTCAATATACTCATATATAGATGACTCCGTCATCGCCAAAATGCTTGATAGATGCTAGTATGTATGTGCATGTTTGACATGATTTCATTTGACATCTTATTGTGTGAGCATGTTGGTCTGCATTTGTTTATCCATTCGAGGACATCCAATTGTTGCTATTTGGCTTTTGACTTTTCTTTTGCCAATTGGATGGACAAGAATGCCTAGGACCACTCTCTAGCTATCTATGCTTTCTTACCTCATATTCTATTCTTGCTGCATCACAAAATTTGAACAAGGACTTTTCGATCTCTCTGTGTGAGGAGCACTCCGAGTTCCGTATCGACAAAGGACTGACCATTAAAACCTCCCAAGTGCATCTCGGTGGAACCAACCCAAAATCTCGGTCTCACCGAATGCCTAGGGTTGATCTGGTTTTTCCATCTCGGTATCACCGATTCCATCTTCTCGGTTACACCGAGTTTCCCTGTCAGCAGATAGTTGAGGAACTCGGTGACAATAAAAAGTTAGAACCGGTGTTACCGACAGCCATGGGTTTATATAGAGGCGGACCCGACTTTTGAAATCTATTTCTCAAACGTCATCCCCTCCGAAACCGTTGCTGCCGAACCAAGGCCCCTGGTCATCGCCTTTGTCTTCCCGAGCGCCTCCGCCATTGGAAGTCCCCGCCATCGATGGAATCCTCTCCCCTGTCGCCGTCGTAGCGAAGTCATCACCAAGCTAGGGTACGATTTCATCCCCTCATGCACTCCAACCTCCGAATCTCGCGCATTAGGACTTTTCCATCGACAATCCACAGTTTGAGATTGATTCATCCACAAGAAACTCCAGTAGAATAGCGAACGAACAATTTTTTAGGGTTTGTCGTCCGCAACTTGAATTTCGGTGGAACCGACGCAAAAGAATTGGTAGCACCGATTCACTTTTCTGGTCGACTGAGAATAATCTCGGTGAAACCGAGTGCCCATTTTCGGTCTCACCGAAAGTGGTGCCAAGTTTCTATTATAGAGATTGTCCGTCTCGGTAGGTCCGAAATGTTTGCTTCAGTTGTATCGACATTCATTTGGCAGAATGTAAAACTTGAGAAATTTTAGTTCAATCTTTTGAAAATGTCTGCATTTTGTGATGACTCATCCCTTCCACTCCTCTATACTCTACTTCACAGGGTCAGATATGTCAGAAGCTGAAGACAGTCAGAATGATCTCAGAGAGCAGAGTGTTGACATGAGCTCAGGCACTAGTCCTGAGGGGAGCTATGTTGATGTTCCTAGCTCTCCTGATTTGCCCAAAGTTGCAACTAGGGCAAGGAGGAAGCTCAACTCAGAAGAGGAAGATGGGGATTTCATACCTGAGGAGCTGTCCAAGAAAGATGATGCTGCCAAGAGCACCACTGCTGCCACTACTTCCAAGAAGAAGAAGGCCATCAGGAAAGAGTATGCTAGGTCAGGGACAGCAAGAGCACCAGAGAGCTATAGGGCAATAATGACTCTTCACCTTGAGTCACCCCCAAAGAAGTCTATGCCTAAGAAGGTAGGGGAGAAGAAGAAGAGAGAAAGGGCAAGATTTGTCAAAGCAAAAGTTCTTCCATCTACTCCAGAGTATCTAGATGAGGAAGAAGGGGAGGAAGAGCCAGCTGCAAAGGCCCCTCCAAAGAAGAAAAAGAAGCTCATGGCAGATGCTATGCCTAAGGCCACTTCATCCAAGGGCACCAAGACTGCCCCCAAGAAAGCTGCTGCAGAAAAACCTAAGAGGTTCTCCAAAGAGATACCAGCTTCCAGCAAGAACAAGACCTCCACCTTTAGGGAAGCTGAGGATGATATTACAGCCTTGATGAAGCTAAGACCACACCTTCCAGAACACAATGCCAGCCACTTGCTTGCTGAGGACAGGAAGAAGAGGAAGGACTCTGGTTTGAGAGAATGGAGAGCCATTGATCCATATTCTCATAGAAGGAAAACAGTTGTGGACTACAGATTTTATACCAAAGAGCAACAAGATTTCTAAGAGACAATCTTGCTTGGTAAGAGCCCTGTTGTAAGTGACATAAGGTATGTGGATTGGAAGTATATCAAGGAGAATCAAGATTACTTCCCGAGTGTTCAAGACAACTTTCACTGCATTGGTCTAGATGAATTTGTTGGCAAAGAATTCACTGCATGGAATGATGAGATGATCATGCAATTCTACTCCACTGCTCACTTCTATGGAGATGGTAGAATTGTGTGGATGACTAAAGGAGCAAGGTATGAATCAACTATTGAGGAATGGGCTACCATCTTAGGATTCCCAAAGGTGGAAGAACGAGATCTGGATGTCTATTCTGAATCCAAGGAGATCCATGATGCTATGAAGAACATGTACAATGAGATCCCTGCTGCAAACTTGAAATCTCACAAGTTAAGATCCATTTACCTCCTCGAGGCTGGTCTCCGCACAATGAACACCATCTTGAGGCATACCTTGATGCCTAAGTCTGGAGATGACAAGATGATAAGAGGCTATTCCATCAACATGTTGATCCATCTTGATCGACACACCAGGATAAGGGTGATGGACTTGATTGTGGAAACTGTGAACAGGGTTGCAGCTGATCAGAAGCGCTCATGCAGCTATGCACCCTACATCCAGATGCTTATCAACTCCAAGATGGAGAAGCACATCTTTGCTCTTGATAGACCACATTTGCCCCTACAGCCAGATCTAGAAGACAACATTGTGGTGATGAACCCAGATCATCCCACCTCAGCTGCAGCACAGGCAGAGGCAGAGGCAGCTAGAGCCACTAGTGCTCAAGTCCCTAGATCCAGGAACGAGCAAATGGATCTCTTGATCAGTACCGTTCAGGGCATGCAGAAAGATATCAAGGACATCTTGGCGAATTAGCATAGTCTTGTGAGGATCATGGAGAACAGGATCAAGACACTCAATGACAAGGTGGATGGGCTGACCAAGACCGTGAACGAGCTCAAGAAGGAAGTTGATAGCGTGCCCAGTACCCACACTACAGATGATGAGGATAACTCACCTCTCAGGCCAGGCACTCAGTTCACTACTCAGGCTAGATCAGCCACTGTGCCAGCTCCAGAGTTGAGGCCTTCTTCATCAGCACCTGCTACAGCCTCTTCAGCTCCATCAGCTCCTCCAGTTCCTCCAGTTGCTACTCCAACTCCGTCCATGACGTCTTTTAAAGTCTTCGCCGATGCCGTTCTCTCAACTCCTTCATCGACCACCGGATGAGATCAGCCCCAGAAGAACGATTAGCTATATACCTTTGAACTTTTTGGTAACTTGTTGCCAAAGGGGGAGAAGATGTATATAGATCTTTAGGCTTCGAGAGAGAGAAAGCGTTGGTTTTTATCACCTTTCAAAACATTTGATAACTTTTGGTTTGCTTGTGTTAAACTTTGTTGGTGTTTGATCATACACTTGATGTGTATTGCTACTACTTCCTATCCTTTTGATGATTATGAGACGATCATTCACCTTTGCTTGATTGTGTGCTATGATATTCATTCTTATTATTCTCGCACACCACCAAGTTGTATGTGACATGAAAGAGTGCCCCATGTACCTAATCGATTGTGCATTTGCATTCAAACGCAAATTCAAAATAATGCACAAATTTAGAGGGGGCTCTTGCTTATCACATACTTCTCAAAGCGATGATTTTATTCATTGATTATATCATATGTCGAAGCTTTGATCTATATGTTGTCATCAATTACCAAAAAGGGGGAGATTGAAAGCACATTTGCTCCCTTGGTGGTTTTGGTAATTAATAACAACATATATGTCATTGAACTAACGTTTACACTAAGCATATTTCAGGAAAAGTTCAATGATAGGGATGGCAAAAGGATTGTGGAGAAACCCCAAGATGCAAGGAAATGGATTGGCAAAGCTTCAAACAAGAGGACTCTACATTTTACTTTGTGAGAAATCACTTTGAGTCCATAGGAAAGCCAATACTATTAAAAGGGGGTAAGGTACTGTTGGTGAACAAGATGCTCCACGTGCACAAGAGATAGTCACCAAAAACACCCACAAGCTCTTCCACAAAAGTCTGTCCAAAGCCAAACATCCAAAATCGGTGCAACCAACAATTCCCACTCGGTCCCACCAATTCCCAAACTCAGACAAACTCATGCCAAACCCTAGCCATTCGGTGCAATCGATTCTGCATCGGTGCCACCGAGTTCAGTTGCCAACTTTCTGTTTAGCTATTTTCAAGTATCGGTACCACCGAGTTTTGCCAGTCGGTCTCACCGAGTTTTTGGACCAACTCCCTGGATAGCCATTCACAAGCGTCGGTACCACCGAGAATTGTGAATCGGTCTCACTGAGTTTTTGGACCAACTCTCTGGTTAGCCATGGTCAAGAATCGGTACCACCGAGAATTGAGAATCAGCGTCACCGAGTTGTGCAATCTGACCGTTGGTCACCTAATCGGTACCACCGAGAATTATATATCGGTCTCACCGAGATTCAAAAGTTACTGCCTTTTGGTCACTTCGGTACCACCGAGATTCACACATCGGTGTCATCGAGTTGGTCACTTTAGGTGTAACGGTTGGATTTTTGGGGATGCCTATATATACCCCTTCACCACCACCCACTCGAAACAGAAGCACTCAGAACTATTCCATACTTGCCCCATCCAATTTTCTGAGAGAGAGCCACCTACTCATGTGTTGAGATCAAGCTATTCCATTCCTACCATATGAATCTTGATCTCTAGCCTCCCCAAGTTGCTTTCCACCAAATCAATCTCTTCCACCATAGCAAAATCTGTGAGAGAGTGATTGTGTGTTGAGGAGTCTATCATATTGAATCACAAGAGCAAGGAGTTCATCAACATTGCCGAGCCTATTACCTTTTGGAGGGTGGTGCCTCCTAGATTGGTTAGGTGTCGCTTGGGAGCCTCCTACTTCGTGTTGTGGAGTTGAACCAAGAAGTTTGTACGGGCAAGGAGATCGCCTACTTCGTGAAGATCTACCCATAGTGAGGCTAGTCCTTCGTAGATGGAAGCCGTTATTGAATATTCAAGGTTGCTACTTCGTGGACCCTTCATGGGTGGAGCCCTCCGTGGACTCTCGCGACCGTTACCCTCCGTGGGTTGAAAACTCCATAAACATGGACGTACGATAGCACCACCTATCAGAACCACGGGAAAAATCTTCGTGTCTACAAATTGTGTTTGATCTTCCTCCCTACCCTCTACTATACATGCTTGTTGTTACTTTCCGCTACTATAGTCTTAGACATGCATGTGTAGGGTGTGCTTGACTTGCTACCAACGCTAAAATCTGCCAACACTTAAAATTGGGAAAAGGTAGAATTTTTATTTGGTCAGGTAGTCTAATCACCCCCCCCCCTCTAGACATACTTTCGGTCCTACACCTCCACCTAAAGGTGATCCTGTGTTTGAATTAAAGCAATTGCCTGACACTTTGAAGTATGCTTATCTTGATGAGAACAAGATATATCATGTTATTATTAGTGCTAACCTTTCAGAACATGAAGAAGAAAGATTATTAAAAGTTCTGAGCAAGCACGGGGCTGCTATTGGATATACTCTTGATGATCTTAAGGGCATTAGTCCCACTCTATGTCAGCACAAGATTAATATGGAACCTGATGCTAAACCAGTTGTTGATCACCAACGGCGATTGAATCCTAAGATGAAAGAAGTGGTAAGAACTGAAATATTAAAGCTTCTGGAAGCAGGTATAATCTATCCCATTGCTGATAGTAGATGGGTAAGTCCCGTTCCTTGTGTCCCTAAGAAAGGAGGTATTACCGTTGTTCCTAATGATAAAAATGAACTCATTGCACAAAGAATTGTCACTGTCTATAGAATGGTAATTGATTTTAGAAAATTGAATAAAGCTACTAGAAAGGATCATTACCCTCTGCTTTTCAATGATCAAATGCTAGAAAGATAATCTAAGCACACACACTTTTGTTTTCGGAACGGATATTCTGGTTTCTCTCAAATACCTGTGTCACAATCTGATCAAGAGAAAACCACCTTTACTTGCCCTTTTGGAACCTATGCTTATAGACGTATGCCTTTTGCTTTATGCAATGCACCTGCTACCTTTCAAAGATGTATGATTGCTATATTCTCCGACTTTTGTGAAAAGATTGTGGAGGTTTTCATGGACGATTTTTCCGTTTACGGGACTTCTTTTGATGATTTCTTCAGCAACCTTGATCGAGTTTTGCAGAGATGTGAACAAAAAAATCTTGTCTTGAATTGGGAGAAGTCCCACTTTATGGTTAATGAAGGTATTGTCTTGGGGCATAAAATATCCGAACGAGGTATTGAGTTGGATGAAGCTAAAGTTGATGCAATTGAGAAAATGCCATGTCCTAAAGATACTAAAGGTATTCGAAGTTTCCTTGGTCATGCTGGTTTCTATGGGAGGTTCATTAAAGACTTCTCTAAAATTTCTAGGCCTCTTACTAATCTTTTGCAAAAGGATATTCCTTTTGTTTTTGATGATGATTGTGCGGAAGCCTTTGAAACACTCAAAAAAGCCTTAACCTCTGCACCTATCGTTCAACCACCTGATTGGAACTTGCCTTTTGAAATTATGTGTGATGCTAGTGACTATGCTGTTGGCGCTGTTCTAGGACAAAGAGTTGATAATAAATTGAATGTTAGTCATTATGCTAGTAAAATTCTAGACAATGCTCAACGCAATTATGCTACTACTGAAAAAGATTTTTTAGCAGTTGTGTTTGCTTGTGATAAATTTAGATCCTACATTGTTGATTCCAAGGCTATCGTTCACACCGATCATGCTGCTATAAACTATCTCATGGAAAAGAAAGATGCTAAACCTAAACTTATTAGGTGGCTTCTCTTGCTTCGGGAATTTGACTTACATATCGTTGATAGGAAGGGAGCTGAGAACCCCGTAGCTGATAACTTGTCTAGGTTAGAAAATATTCTTGATGACCCACTACCTATTGATGATAGTTTCCCTGATGAACAGTTAGCTGCAATAAATGTTTCTCAAAACACTCCTTGGTATGCTGATTATTCTAATTACATTGTCCCTAAATATATACCACCTAGCTTCACATACCAACAAAACAAAAAATTCTTCTATGATTTAAGACATTACTTTTGGGATGGCCCACATATTTATAAAGAAGGAGTAGATGGTATTATTAGACGTTGTGTACCTGAGCATGAACAGGAATAAATCCTACGGAAATGTCATTCCGAAGCATATGGAGGACATCATGCGGGAGATAGAACTGCTCACAAGGTATTGCAATCTGGTTTTTTATTGTCCTACTCTCTTCAAGGATACCCGTAAGTTTGTTTTGTCTTGTGATGAATGTCACAGAATTGGTAATATCGGTAAGCGTCAGGAAATGCCTATGAACTATTCATTTGTTGTTGAACCATTTGATGTTTGGGGTTTTGATTATATGGGACCTTTTCCTTCCTTTAACGGGTACACTCATATTTTGGTTGTTGTTGATTATGTCACTAAGTGGGTAGAAGCTATTCCAACTAGTAGTGCTGATCACAACACCTCTATTAAAATGCTTAAAGAAGTTATCTTACCGAGGTTTGGAGTCCCTAGATATTTAATGACTGATGGTGGTTCACACTTTATTCATGGTGCTTTCCGTAATATGCTTGCTAAATATGATGTTAACCATAGAATTGCATCACCCTATCATCCTCAATCTAGTGGTCAAGTTGAACTTAGCAATAGAGAAATAAAATTAATATTACAAAAAACTGTCAATAGGTCTCGAAAGAATTGGTCTAAGAAACTAGATGATGCACTTTGGGCCTATAGAACAGCTTATAAAAATCCTATGGGTGTGTCTCCATACAAAATGGTATATGGAAAAGCTTGTCATTTACCTCTAGAGTTAGAACATAAAGCATTTTGGGCAATTAAAGAACTCAATTATGATTTCAAACTTGCCGGTGAGAAGAGGCTATTTGATATTAGCTCACTAGATGAATGGAGAACCCAAGCCTACGAAAATGCCAAACTATTCAAAGAAAAAGTAAAAAGTTGGCATCACAAAAGAATCCAAAAGCGGGAATTCAAAATAGGAGAATATGTTCTTTTGTTCAACTCTCGTTTAAGATTTTTTGCAGGTAAGCTTCTCTCCAAATGGGAAGGGCCTTATATTATCGAAGAGGTTTATCGTTCTGGAGCTATCAATATCAATAATGCCGAAGGTACCAACCCAAAGGTGGTCAAAGGACAAAGAATTGAGCACTATCTCTCAGGTACGCCTATTAATGTTGAAAGCAATGTTATCCAAACCATGACATCGGAGGAGCACATAAAAGAAACCTTCCAGAACACTCCAGAATTCTAAAATATAGGAGGTACGTGATACGGTAAGTAAACGGACTCCGAAAAATCCGCAAAAATGTTTTCTGTCAGTTTTGGAATATTAGAAAATTTTGGAAAATAAGAAATAAACCGGAAGGCGATCGAGGTGAGCATGATACACCAGGGCGCGCCAGCCCTGCCAGGCGCACCCTGGTGGGTTGTGCCCACCTCGGGCACCTTCCGGACTCCGTTTTCCTTCCATATACTTGTTTCCAAAGAATAAAAATTCTCTATATATACCCCCGACTGTTTTGACGACCGCATCGCAGAAAAATCCTCTGTTCTTGTTTCGTGATGTTTTCTTGTCAGATCTAGATCTCCATGGCTCCACCAACCTCTTCCAAGGACAAGTTCTTCGAGAAGGTCATCAACCCGTACTTGCCGGAGGTGATGAAGCACCCTCAAGCCATTGAGATGCGTGAGGGGGTGCTGCACATCTGCGATGTTCAGGGACCCAAGAGGACCGGAAGCGTGGAGGCTAGGCTCGAGGCGGTGGAACAAGACATCTTCAAGTGCCAAAGGATGGTGGAGCGTGGACTTAGTGCCAATCACTCCATGATCACGGAATTCACCCGTGATCAGATGGTGGATGGCCGGTCTGTGAAGGACACCATCTCCACCCTCAATGAGCAAATCAATTTTCTGCAAAGTCAAGTTTATGATCTCCAAAACCAAGTTTTTGAATATGAAGCAAGATTTAAAGGTATGAGTTTAGCTGCCAGTTGCAGGACTCAGGGGACTCTTGCGTCAACTTTTGATGGTGAGCCCTTGCCCTGGAAGCTGGAGGACAAGCCTACCACATCATCCCCACCACCTTCTTCATCACCACCACCAAAGGAGACTTGAGCACACGGGTATGGGCACTCCCCTTGTCTTGAGCCAAGCTTGGGGGAGGCACCCCGGTATCGTATCACCATCACTTTTATCCACCTTTGCCTATTTTAGTTCGATCTTTAGTTTCCCTTTGATTTGGTTGAATAAAAGTTTAGTATGATCTATTTTCGTGTGTTAGTTTCGTGGTCTATCTATCTATGTAATCGAGTGAGAGTTATATAATAAAGTTTGGTTTGAGCTTTTGCCTCTTTACTTTCTTGTTGCAATCAAAATAAAAGGAAAGAGAAATAGATGAAAAGAATCATATGCTAATCTTATGGTAGGTAATGACATCACATAAGGAAAAGTATAAGTATTAAAATTTGTTGGAGATTGACAAACACAGCATTGGTCAATAATGCAATTCATGGAAAAATTAATAGGGAAGAGAAGATTCACATGCAAATACACTATCTTGGACATCTTTTATGATTATGAGCCCCCATTAAATATTATATGTCAAAATTGTTGACGTTGGACAAGGAAGACAATGTAATGATTTATGTTTGTTTATATCCACATAGAAGTTATATTGTCATAGATCCTTCAACATGTGGTGCTTGCTCAATATCCTTGCTAGCCAAAAAAAATTCCGCACTAAGTAGAGATACTACTTGTGCATCCAAAAACCCAAAACCCAAATTCACTCTTTGAGAGTCCACCATACCTACCTACCGATCGAGTAAGATCCTTCAAGTAAGTTGTCATCAGTGCACTAAGGCAATAAAAATTGCTTCTAAATGTGTTTGATCAATTAGTGTAGGAGACAATTGAGCGTTATACGAACTTATGATGGCAAAGCAATAAAAGCGACGGACTGCATAATAAAGGTTGCTATCATAGGGGGAAATATAGCATGACGTTCTTTTACATTAAGGGATTGGGCATACAAACCAAAAAGCGCATGACAACCTCTGCTTCCCTCTGCGAAGGGCCTATCTTTTACTTTCATGTATTTACTTTTATGCAAGAGTCAAGTATTCTTCCTTATTCCTTTTTACTTTTTCTTTTGCAAGAATCATGTGGTGAGGAAAGATCTAGGCACATATATCCAGTTGGATGTGAGTGGGCATGAGCTATTATTGTTGACATCACCCTTGACGTTAATACGTTGGGAGGCGAAACTATAAGCCCCTATCTTTCTATGTGTCCGGTTGAAACTTTTTGCTCATGGGTATGCTGTGAGTGTTAGCAATCATAGAAGACTAAATGATGGTTGAGTATGTGGACTTGCCAAAAGGCTCCGACATGAGACCCTTCCTGAAAATATGATGAATTGTAGTTGCAAAGTTGACTGAGAACATAGTTTGTTGGTTTTCAATAAGGTTTATGCTTTATACTTCTATGTTGTGATGAATTGTTATTTATTCATGAGAAGTTATATGATGAAAGTTATATGAATAAGTTTTATGATAGAGTTTGTTGCTATTATGATAATAAGCATGATGCTACCATGTCCGTATTTTGTTTTTATCGACACCTCTCTCTCAAACCATGTGGACTTGCTTTTCAATTTTGACTTTTCGCTTGAGGACAAGCGAGGTCTAAGCTTGGGGGAGTTGATACGTCCATTTTGCATCATGATTTCCTACTATTATTTATTATGTTTTGTTGAATAATAATGCTTTAAGGAGTGATTCTAATGCCTTTTCTCTCACAATATGCAAGGTTTACACAAAGAGGGAGAATACCGGCAGCTGGAATTCTGGACCTGAAAAAGCACATCAGAGGATATTTTATGGAGAATATTTTTGGATTTAATAAAAAATACTGGAGCAAAGAACTCCCGGAGGGGGCCACCCTGGTGGGCACAAGACACCAAGGCGCGCCAGGCCCCCCAGGCGCGCCCTAGTGGGTTGTGCCCTCCTTGGCCCACCTCTGGTGCCCATCTTCTGGTATATAAGGTCTTTTGACCTAGAAAAAATAAAGGAAGGACTTTCGGGACGGAACGCCGCCGTCTTGAGGCGGAACTTGCGCAGGAGCACTTTGGCCCTCCGGCGGAGCGATTCCGCCGGGGGAACTTCCCTCCCGGAGGGGGAAATCGAAGCCATCGTCATAACCAACACCCCTCTCATCTTTGGGAGGCCAATCTTCATCAACATCTTCAACAACACCATCTCCTCTCAAACCCTAGTTCATCTCTTGTGTTCAATCTTTGTACCGGAACCTCGGATTGGTACCTGTGGGTGACTAGTAGTGTTGATTACATCTTGTAGTTGAATACTATATGGTTTATTTGGTGAAAGATTATATGTTCAGATCCATTATGCTATTCAGTACCCCTCTTATCTTGAGCATGAATATTATTTGTGAGTAGTTACCTTTGTTCTTGAGGTCACGGGAGAAGTCATGTTGCAAGTAATCATGTGAATTTGATATGTGTTCGATATTTTGATGATATGTATGTTGTGATTCCCTTAGTGGTGTCATGTGAACGTCGACTACATGACACTTCACCATCCTTGGGCCTAAGGGAATGCATTGTGGAGTAGTTATGAGATGATGGGCTGCTAGAGTGACAGAAGCTTAAACCCTTGTTTATGCGCTACTTCGTAAGGGGCTGATTTGGATCCAAACGTTTAATGCTATGGTTAGATTTTATCTTAATACTTTTCTGGTAGTTGCGGATGCTTGCGAGGGGGGTAATCATAAGTGGGAGGTTGTTCAAGTAAGAACAACACCCAAGCACTGGTCCACCCACATATCAAATTATCAAAGTAGCGAACACAAATCAAACCAACATGATAAAAGTGACTAGATGAAATTCCCGTGTTCCCTCAAGAACACTTTACCTATTACTAGAGACTGTTCTGGCCTGTCCTTTGCCACAAAAGGATTGGGCTACCTTGCTGCACCTTATTTACCGTTACCGTTACTTGCTCGTTACCAATTATCTTGCTATCAAACTATCTATTACCTACAATTTCAGTGCTTGCAGAAATTACCTTGCTGAAAACCGCTTGTCATTTCCTTCTGCTCCTCGTTGGGTTCGACACTCTTACTTATCGAAAGGACTACGATTGATCGCCTATACTTGTGGGTCATCATGGTCGCGCATGCTATCTGACGCAGTGTGTGGATCGAATCAGAGTACATTTAAATTTGAATTTACTGACGGACATATACATGCTAGTGTTTTATGTCGTCCTCTCGCATCCATGTCGACGGACTGGTCCCTGATACGTCTCCAACGTATCTATAATTTTTGATTGTTCCATGCTATTATATTATCATTCTTTGATACTTTTGAGTATTTATTTAGCAATTTATATTATTTTTAAGCACTAACCTATTGAGCCAGTGTCTAGAGCCAGTTGTTGTTTTCTACATGTTTTTGGCTTTTCAAGTTTACAGTACCAGACGAAGTCCAATATCCCCAAAACTTTTTTATGATTTTTTCTCGACCAAAAGAAGACCTGGAAGCTTCGGGAGAAGACTGGAGGCCGCACGAGGCAGGCACAAGCCCAGGGGGGTTGGCGCGCCTTGATGGCTTGTCCCTCCCTGGTGGGTCTCCTGCCCTTGTTCTCTGGCCTATAAATTCTCATATATTCCAAAAACCCTAGGGAGAATCCCGAAAAACTTTTTCCGCCACCGCAAGTCTCTATTCCGCCGCGATCCCATCTGGAGCTCCGTTTTGGTGCCCTGCCGGAGGGGGGATCGATCACGGAGGGCTTCTTCATCATCCTTGTTGCTCCCATAGTGATGTGTGAGTAGTCCACCACAGACCTACGGGTCCGTAGTTAGTACCTAGATGACTATCTCTCTCTCTCTCTTTTGATCTTCAATACAATGATCATCGCATCTTCGCTTTGATCTATCTGATGTAATTCTTTTGTACGGTTCGTTTGTTGCGATCCGATGAATTGTGGGTTTATGTTCAGATTATTCATGGAAAGTATTTGAATCATCTCTGATATATATTATGATTCTTAATTGCATGATCATTATAGCTTCGTAAATCTCTCTGATCTATTGAAATAGTTTGGCCAACTAGATTGATATTTCTTCAGTGAGAGGGGTGCGTTGTAGTGGGTTCAATCTGGCGGTACTCTATATCCCAGTGACTGAAAGGGACAAGACACGTCTTTGTATTTTTGCCACTAAGGATAAAACGATGGGGTTAGTTCATATTAATTGAATTCTCTTTGTCTACATCATGTCATTGTTCTCCAAGCATTACTCTGTTTTACTTAATACTCTAGATGCATGCTGGATAGCGGTCGATGGGTGGAGTAATAGTAATAGGTGGAGGCAGGAGTCGGCCTATTTGCTTATGGATGTGATGCCTATATATACATGATCATTGCCGTGAATATGAACATAACTATGCGCTTTTCTATCAATTTCCCAACAGTAATTTGTTTACCCACCGTATGTTTCCTACATGAGAGATGCCATTAAGGAAAACTATGGCCCCCGAGACTATTCACTTATATATTTACAAACGCTTTCATTACCTTGCTGCAATTTATTTGCCTTTATTTTATTTTGAAATTTACTATTATCTACTATCATGTACACACTTCATTTGCTTGCAAATAACGAGATCAAGGGGATTGACAACCCTCTTGCCGCGTTGGGTGCAAATGTTTACTCTTTTGTGTGCAGTCGCTGAAGACAATTGTTGACTGATATTCCTATTGGTTTGATAAACCTTGGTTCTTAACTGAGGGAAATACTTATCCATATTGTGCTGCAATCACCCGTTCCTCTTCACGGAAAATCTAACGCGGATCACAAGTATCAGGAAGGATTTCTGGCACTGTTGCCGAGGAATATCATCAACCAACTATCAAGTAACTTAGCAAAAATTATAATTAACTTGTTCTTCTTTTTATTTGCTGTTATATTTAGTTTGCTTCATAAAAATCAAAAGTACAAAAATATTTACCTTTGCTTGTTACTAGTTTACTTTTTTGCTTGCTAGTTTACTTGTCTTGCTTGTTGCTTTGCTTGCTCGGTCACCATGTCTCAAGATAGGTTCTACAATATCTCCTACTACCAAAGAATGTCCGAAATAGAAAGTTCTATGAAAACCTTCATTACCTCGCAATATGAGCATAATAAATTCTTTGCTTCTGAAATTAAGGAAAATTCAACTTTGTTAGACGCTATTAGTAAGCAACTTGATGAAGTCAATAAGGAAGTGTCTAATCTCCAATCACAATTTTCTCGAACCGAAGAGCTGGTAAGAAAGATCTCTGATAAGCAAACCACTCTAGTGAATAGGATGGTCGCTAAATCGGAATCTTTCCCTATTAATAGTCATGATGAAGATCTTAAAATGATTGGTACTTCTCCTATTGAATATATATTTACTCCTATGAATGTAAATGATAAAGGTACTGAAGAAGAGCCAACTCTAGCTAGAGGTAGTCCCGTTTGCTTGGTGAGTGATGATTCTAATGAAAAATGAAAAAATGGGTTTGGGGAGGTTAAAACCCTATCTAATGATGAGCCCACTATCTTGAATTACAAGGATTTTAATTATGAGAGTTGCTCTTTAGTAGAATGTATTTCCTTGTTGCAAACCATTATTATCTCACCCAATGCTTATGAACAAAACAAGGCTTTCACTAATCATATAGTGGAAGCGATGATAAAAGCTTATGATGAGAAACTTGAACTAGAAGTTTCTATTCCTAGTAAATTGCATGATGAGTGGGAACCTACTATTAAAATAAAGATAAATAAATATGAATGCAATGCTTTGTGTGACCTTGGTGCTAGTGTTTCAACTATACCTAAATCTCTTTGTGATGTGCTTGGTCTCACCGACATTCAAGATTGTTCCCTAAACTTGCATCTTGCGGATTATACCATTGAAAAACCTTTAGTTAGAATAAATGATGTTCTCATTGTTGCAAATAAGAATTATGTGCCTGTAGATTTCATTGTGCTTGATATTGATTGCAATCCTACTTGTTCAATAATACTTGGAAGATCTTTCTTACGAACTATAGGTGCAATTATTGATATGAAAGAGGGAAAAGGTTGCAATTTCCATTAAAGAGAGGGATGGAACACTTACCTAGGAAGAGAATTAAACCAACTTATGAATCAATCATGAGAGCTACTTATGGGTGGAGTGTCAAAGATGACAACACTTGAAACTATGCATTATGCCTAGCTAGGGGCATAAAACAATATCGCTAGTTGGGAGGCAACCCAATAGTTATCTTTACTTTTGCTTTTTTACTTTCTGTTTTTGTGTGATAACACGATTATTGCCTATCTAATGATTGTGTTTTTATGTTTTAATTAGTTTTTGTGCCAAGTAAAGCCTTTGGGATGACTCACAAGATGAGTGAATTGATACGGTGCAAAAACAGAAACTTTAGCGCCCAGTGCAGTATTCCTCTGATTTTACTGGAACGTCCTTTTGATCTGAATTTCTTAAAAAGTATTGCTATACAAATTCTTTAGGTTATCCTATTTTTTCAGAATTTTAAGAGTTACATAAGTATAGGTTCTCTACGGATCTTTACAGACTGTTCTGTTTTAAACAGATTCTGTTTTTTTGCTTGCATAGTTTGCTTGTTTTGATGATGCTATGGATTGTATCAGGGGGTATAAGCCATGGAGAAGTTAGAATACAGAACCTATTATGCAATAATAAAATATTAATCAATTTATAACAGTACCTAAAGTATTTGATATGTTGCTTATACTAACAGATCTCATGAAGTTTTGTTGAGTTTTGTGTGATTGAAGTTTTTAAGTTTTGGGTGCTATCACGATGGACAAAGGATTAAGGAGCGGCAAGATCCTAAGCTTGGGGATGCCCAAGGCTCCCCAAGGTAATATTCTAGGAAGACTCTAGCGTCTAAGCTTGGGGATGCCCCGGAAGGCATCCCCTCTTTCGTCTCAATCCATCGGTATGTCACTTGGAGCTATATTTTTATTCGTCACATGATATGAGTTTTGCTTGGAGCGTCGTTTGCTTTTGTTTTTAGTTTGACACAATCATCATTTTCTGGACACACCTATTTGAGAGAGACACACTTTCATCATAATTTATTAGAATACTCTATGTGCTTCACTTATATCTTTTGAGCTTAGCAGTTGCTCTAGTACTTCACTTATATCTTTTTGAGCACAGTGGCGTATTTATTTTATAGAAATAATTGCACTCTCGTTCTTCACTTATATTTTTTTGAGAGTTAATAATAGTGGCGGTAATTTGCATGGGTCATAAGACTAGTCAGAAAATAATAGGTATTCAATGAGTGATAATCAAAACCCTCATGTAGTACACTAAAGAGAAATCTTGGGTTAATGATATTGATGTGATAATGTGAAAGGGTGTGAGTGCATGGTTGTCGGTTCGTAGAAGTATCGGTATTAAGAGGTGTTAATTTTCCATTTGTCTAAGTATTAGAAAAAGGCATGGTGGGGATGTGTGAGCATTTTTATTCCTTGTTGAAATCCTAGTGTTGTTTCGGGTCGGAGGCGTGCGATGGTTAACTCCTCCCAACCTCCTCCCAAGGGGCATGCGAGTAGTACTTTGATTTGTGATAAAACTAATAAAACTTTGCAATAA
Source organism: Elymus sibiricus (assembly GCA_039707655.1). Lineage (NCBI taxonomy): Eukaryota > Viridiplantae > Streptophyta > Magnoliopsida > Poales > Poaceae > Elymus > Elymus sibiricus. The sequence goes on from CM077675.1 coordinate 460,784,070, forward strand.
GTATATGAGTTCTTTATGACTAATGTGAATCCGTGGACATACGCAATCTCACCACCTCATATTTTGCTAGCCTCTTCGGTACCGTGCATTGCCCATTCTCACCTCGAGGATCGGTGCGAACTTTGCCGGTGCATCCAAACCCCGTGACATTATACGCTCTGTCAGACATAAAACTCTTTATATCTTCCTCAAACAGCCACCATATATACCTACCTATTATGGCATTCCCGTAGCCATTCCGAGATATATTGCCATGCAAATTCCACGGTTACATCATATGACTAGTTCATTCATCGTCATATTGCTTTGCGTGATCATATAAAGCTGACATGGTATTTGTGGCAAAGCCACCGTTCATCATTTTTTGATGCATGTCATGCTACATCATTGCACATCCTGGTACACTGCCAGAGGCATTCATATTGAGTCATATTGTTTCATAGTTCTTCATATTGAGTTTTCATGATGAGTTGTAAGTAAATAAAAGTGTGATGATCATCATTATTAGAGCAATGTCCCGGTGAGGAAATAAAAATGAGGGAGGCCAAATGAGCCCACAATATTAAAAAAATGAAAAAAATGAAAAAAAATGAAAAAAATGAAAAAAAAATGAGAGAAAAAGAGAGAAGGGACTTTGCTACTATCCTTTACCACACTTGTGCCTCAAAGTGGCACCTTGTTCTTCATATAGAGATTCTCATGTTATGTCATTTTCATATGCTAGTGGGGATTATTTTTCATTAATAAAAACTTGGCTTGTATATTCCGATGACGGGCGTCCTCAAATGCCCGAGGTCTTCATGAGCAAGCAAGTTGGATGCACACCCAGTTAGCTTCAGTTGAGCTTTCATACTCTTACAGCTCTAGTGCATCATTTGCATGGCAATCCCTACTCCTTGCATTGATATCTATCGATGGGCATATCCATAGCACGTTGATACGCCTAGTTGATGTGAGACATTCTTCTCCAGTTTTTACCCCTTTGATATCTACCACCATATTCTATTCCACCTTTATGCTATGTCCATGGTTCACGCTCATGTATTGCGTGAAGAATAAAAATTTGATGCACATTGAAAAAGTACGATCCAATTGCCTGACTTGGACACCATGGTGCTTGACATTTGTATTAATTTGGTGAAGACGGAGCCATGCCTTACTAATATGATAAAATGAATGGGGGTAAACATTCATTCAGGATCGTATATTTCGAAAGATTGATGATTATGTTGCTTGTGCTTACAAATATTACTATGTTGATGTTTGTTAATTCATCGTTTCTCAATGAGCATTCATGCAAAAGATTACATATTGGGTAGCATGTCACATCAAAAAATCTGTTTTTATCATTTACCTACTCGAGGACGAGTATGAATTAAGCTTGGGGATGTTGATACGTCTCCAACGTATCTATAATTTTTGTTTGTTCCATCCTATTATATTATCATTCTAGGATACTTTTTGAGTATTTATTTATCAATTTATATTATTTTTGAGCACTAACCTATTGACCCAGTGCCCAGTGCCAGTTGTTGTTTTCTGCGTGTTTTTGGCTTTTCAGGTTTACAGTACCAAACGAAGTCCAATTGCCCCAAAACTTTTTTATGATTTTTTCTGGACCAAAAGAAGACCTGGAAGCTTCAGGAGGAGATCGGAGGACGCACGAGGGAGACATAAGCCAACAGGGTGCGCCCAGGGGGGTCGGCGCGCCCTGATAGCTTGTCCCTCCCTAGTGGGTCTGCTGCCCCCGTTCTCTGGCATATAAATTCCCATATATTCCAAAAAACCTATGGAGCATCCTGAAACACTTTTTCCGCCGCCGCAAGTCTCTGTTCCACCGCGATCCCATCTGGAGCTCTGTTCCGGTGCCCTACCGGAGGGGGATTGATCATGGAGGGCTTCTTCATCATCCTTGTTGCTCCCATGGTGATGTGTGAGTAGTCGACCACAGACCTACGGATCCGTAGTTAGTACCTAGATGGTTATCTCTCTCTCTCTTTTGATATTCAATACAATGATCATCGCATCTTCGCTTTGATCTATCCGATGTAATTCTTTTGTACGGTGCATTTGTTGGGATCCTATGAATTGTGGGTTTATGTTCAGATCATTCATGAAAAGTATTTGAGTCATCTCTGATATATATTATGATTCTTAATTGCATGATCATTATAGCTTCGTAAATCTCTCCGATCTATTGAAATAGTTTAGCCAACTAGATTGATATTTCTTCAGTGAGAGGGGTGCGTTGTAGTGAGTTCAATCTGGCGGTGCTCTATATCCCAGTGACAGAAAGGGACAAGACACATCTTTGTATTGTTGCCACTAAGGATAAAACGATGGGGTTAGTGCATATTAATTGAATTCTCTTTGTCTGCATCATGTCATTGTTCTCCACGCATTACTCTATTTTACTTAATACTCTAGATGCATGTTGGATAGCGGTCGATGGGTGGAGTAATAGTAATAGGTGCAGGCAGGAGTCGGACTATTTGCTTATGGACGTGATGCCTATATATACATGATCATTGCCGTGAATATGAACATAACTATGTGCTTTTCTATCAATTTCCCAACAGTAATTTGTTTACCCACCGTATGTTTCCTACATGAGAGATGTCATTAGGGAAAACTATGGCCCCTGGGTTTATTCGCTTATATATTTACAAACGCTTTCAATACCTTGATTCCATTTATTTTCATTTTATTTTATTTGCAATTTACAATTATCTACTATCATCTACACACTTCATTTGCTTGCAAATAACGAGATCAAGGGGATTGACAACCCTCTTGCCGCGTTGGGTGCAAGTGTTTGCTCTTTTGTGTGCAGTCGCTGAAGACGGTTATTGATTGATATTCCTATTGGTTCGATAAACCTTTTTTCTTAACTGAGGGAAATACTTATCCGTATTGTGCTGCAATCACCCGTTCCTCTTCACGGAAAACCCAACGCAGATCACAAGTATCAGTCCCTCCTGTTCGCGGACGGATGTGTAGGATCCAAAGTATGTCTAGAGGTGGGGGTGATTAGACTAATTCACCAAATTAAAAACTATTATTTTCCCACTTTTACAGGTTGGCAAGTTTTAGCAATTCTAGCAAGTCTAGCACACCCTACACATGCAAATCTACGAGTATAGCAGCGGAAAGTAAAGACATGCAAGTGTAAGTAAAGCTAGGGATAGGAATATCAAATGCTATGGGGGCACGAACACTTTTCCCGTGGTTCCAATAGGTGGTGCTATCGTACGTCCATATTGATGGAGGCTTCAACCCACAGAGGGTAATGGTTGCGCGAGTCCACAGAGGGCTCCATCCACAAAGCGTCCATGAAGAAGCAACCTTACCAGCTTATGTCCATGAAGGACCAGCCTCACTCGGGGTAGATCTTCACGAAGTAGGCGATCTCCTTGCCCTTACAAACTTCTTGGTTCAACTCCACACGATCCGGAGGTTCCCAAGTGACACATAACCAATCTAGGAGACACCACTCTCTAAAAGGTAATAGACGGTGTATGGATAGTGAACTCCTTGCTCTTGTGCTTCAAAAGATAGACTTCTCAACACTCAATCACTCTCTCACATGATTTGGCTTGGTGGAAGAAGGTGATTGGGTGAAAAGCAACTTGGGGAGGCTAGAAATCAAGATTCATATGGTTGGAGTGGAAGATCTTGATCTCAACACATGAGTAGGTAGTTCTCTCTTAGAAAATGAATGGTGGAAGTGTTGGCTTGTTCTGAGTGCTCTCTCAACGAATGAGAGGGTGTGGAGGGGTACAAATAGCCTTCTCCAAAAATCTAACCGTTACAACATTATTGCCCAACTTTGTGGAACCGAAGTGAAAACTCGGTTACACCGACTAGTGCAAAAGTTTGCAACTTTCGGGTTCCTGAGACCGATAGAAACAACTCGGTGAGACCGATTTGGTTGACCTAGGGAAGATCCAAAACTCGGTGGCAGTGAAATGAAAAACTCGGGAATTCCGAAGGTTAACAGTTCGATTACAGAGAGCTGCTAACCACTTTTCGGCTGTACTGAATCAAGTCTCAGTGGTACCGAAATGCTAGGGTTTTGGCACTGGGTTCTGTCTTGGCAAACTCGGTAGGGCCGATATGGAAATCTTGGTGGCACCGATTTTCGCATTTTGGTTTTGGACATAATATTTTTGTGAGAGTCTGGTTGAGGTTTTTGGTGGCAAATATCTAAGCACTTGAGCAACCAGATCATTTTCAATACCTCATCCCCTTTTAATAGTATTGGCGTTTCCTATGGACTCAATTGTGATTTCTCACATAAAAGAAAATGTTGAGTCTTGAGGCTTGAAGCTCTTGCCAATTTGTGTTCATTGCATCTACGGGATCCATCTCACAATTTTAGCCAACCCATACATTGAATTTTCCTGAAATATACTTGATAGCCTCATTAGTTCAATGAACTATATGTTGTTGTTAATTACCAAAACCACCTAAGGATAAGTTGTGCTTTCAGGATGCGGGAGCAAATTTGCAGGTTGTCGTTGGAGATGCCCTAACACACTAATGGGTTCTCACATATTGAGAGGAGACTCGCACATCTTTTCCTTGTGTTGTGCCGCGTTATAGTTGGTGCCCTCATGTGTGAGGTGGTGTTGGCACTTCGTTTTGTTGTGTTGTGCTGCTATAGAGTTGGTCTGTGTGCTTCACTCCCATGTGAGGTGATTCTAGGATGAAGGTTTAGTTATTTGGGGTTGTTGGTTCTTGTGTGATTATAAGCAAAATGCGATGCAATCAAAACCTGACATAGAGGTGTCCGAGCTTCATACTTTGTTGTAGCTTGAGCAATTTTAGAAACGAAATCGGGGAGGGAGGAGTAAAATAGCAAAAAACTACCCCAGTACAGGCTAGGGTAACAAATAACTACCTGCTTTCTTAGTTTTCTAAAATGCTACCACTATTTTGGTTGGTTGTTCCAAAAAAATCCAAATTGTTGTGTGATTAAAATTTAAACCTTTTTATGACAGCTGAGGCCCACTCATAAACATCCAACGACCATTTGACACATTGCGCTATTGTCCCTTCTGACTCGATAAAATTGCATTGTTTGCGCGCAAGATGAAATGATAAGGGTGCAATACGACGATGGTGGTGCTGCTATGGCCTTTGGTTTTCTTCCAGGGGTGGTTGTATTCTTTGGTGAGTTTGTGCATTGATTACATTCAATTTGTTCTCTTTTTCCGGTAATTTCTTTCAACTAGCAAAGTGGTCTGCTCGATGCCCGGGCTAAAATTTAATACAACTTATTAATTAAAACATATAATTCGATTTATTTTTCAAAGACAAATTGGAACCAAATGTGATGACAGTTATAAATATAAGACTCCTACAAACATAGTTTTGTATTAGGTGTATTTGGTTTTATTTTTATATAAATATATGTGTTATCCATTTAGCTGATTATTATGCTCGTTGTATTTTAATGATCACACGTGTTCTGCAAATTATTTTTCATCATTTTTTGCAATGTTGCATCGTTTTATTTTACTCTTCAAACACATATTTAATAGTTCTAATTATTTTTATGTAAGCATAAGTAAATTTGCTAACATTGTGCAAGATTGACATATTATATTTTATTTCACTGATTTTTTTTACTGTAAGTGATTTTTGTAATTTGGTATATGAAGTTAATGTGCATTTACATGCTGTGTATATGCATTAAAACTACTCCCTCTATCCATATATATAGGGCCTAATGTGTCTTTTGAGGCTAACTTTGACCACATGTTAGAGCTATAATACATGCCATGCAAGTTACACAAAGCATACCTTCGAATTCGTACATGAAAGGAGCTTCCAATGATATAATTTTCACATTATACATCTCATATACTATTGATCTTATCAATAGTCAAAGGTTGTCTTCAAAAATGCATTAGGCCCTATATATATGGATCGAGGGAGTATCATGTTAGGCATTTGTTTGCATGATCATTTCATTTAGCTAAGTTAAGAGACATGCACCAAGATGGACCAATGTTGGCTCATGTTTTTATTTAAGAAAAGTTTGGCATAACATTGTTAACACTTTGTGGAAAACAACACTGTCGAGCCAAATTCTTAAAAATACATAGTCCACACCAGTATGTACGTACAGAAAGATGATGGTTTCAAGGGTCCCACCGTGTTGATCCCTCACTTTTCCCTTTCCAGAGTGTTCTTGTCTTCTTGGTAGCTCGCAGCCATGGAAGTAGCCGATCTAGCATGGATCCACAATGTGGAAGGATCACTCTAAAGGTCCGCTGGTTTTCCCTCTTAGTGGCCCTCACTTGCACACACTCAGTGGCTCGAGCCAATTGGTGTCCACATGTACTACAAACTATAAATACCGGAAGAATATTTCATGTGAATCCAATATACTTACGGTATATATACATTTTCAGCTATTCAACCATGGGAATTTTATATACATATTATTATTATTTTCTTGTTGCCGAAAATCATATGCATGCTACCTACACGAACCATTATTTGATATAATTCCAACATTCTTTTTGTGTGCATTCAATTTAAATTTAAAGTGAAGTGCAAACATATAGCAAACAATGTACAAAGAATATATAATATACTTGATCATCAAGGGTAGAGGCAAGCCCTTGTTTTAATATTACCATTCGTTTGTGAATAATTTTTCAACTATATATGGTATCGTTATCAATATATTCCAAGTAATAGTGTCCACGGGTTCGGTCCTCAATTTGGAAAATAATGATAAAATGAGACGGTGTTACAAGTTCGGAACCACGAGGTGGAACATGAAAAGCAAGTTTAATTTGTCACAAGGTCATTGTTAAAGGATAAAGCTGGAATATACTCTATGAGGCTTCGAAAACACAACTTTTGTCACTAACTTTTACTACATAATAATCTGTTTCTAAGTCCAAGAAAATATTCATCCGTGAAAGTAATATTTCTTGAAAAAAGAAAGAGTTTTCAAAGCATATATAGTCCAAAGTCCAAATGATCTGAAAATACCAATATTTAAACTTTTTAAATTTGATCTAGCTTTTTATATAGAATAATACTTCAAGAATTAGCCGAATTTTGTAGTGGTGGATTCACTCAAATGTGAAGTGGGCGGAGGGACGGACCCAAACGGGAAACCACCGAATAGACCCTCATAGAAATACCAATCCTAAATCAACTTATTTTAGTAAATGAACAAGAAACATTTGTAATAGTACAATCCTCAACGTTCGTGAGGCCGATGGCCGCACAGACTGACCGACCGACGACCATCTCTCTGCCGACCAACCAACCCGCGATGGCGCCAAGCGAAGACATCATGCCATAGTCCGGTACACCACCCTTTTAGATGTTTTAGGCCTTCATATGTACGACACAGACCTTGTGTCGCCGACGCCATGGGGCAGAAGATAAGAGGGTGTCCCCTTGACGCAGCGGGGCTTCAACCATAAGTCGCGCGTCGTCGGCACCGTACCCGGGCCTGGCTTCTTCTCCCTTGACGCTGCTCAATTGCTTTCCCTTCGAACAATTTCTTCAGATCATGTTCGACATGTTCCTTCCGCTACATGGGTCTCGCCCGTGACATGTTGATGTCGACGTGGCTCGCCGCGAGCACCAGGTCTGGAAGAAGGAGATTGTGTCGCCCATGCTCGATGGCAAGCATTCCTAGCACGAGGGACCTCGTGAAGAATGCGGACCGAAGGTGCATCGAGCACATGGTCGCCGACGTTGCGACAAGGAGGGGGAGGCGCCTTCCCGAACCTCAACCTCGAGATCCTTGAGATTAATTGACGGGAAATCTGCCGTGGATGAGGAGCTGATTCGTCCTGAAGAGAGAACATGCCGGACACGGCCGGCTTCCGCGATGCGCTGCTTTGCTCCTTCAGTGCGAGCCCCGAGCGTTTGTCCGTGGCGCGCACACTGCGTCAGCTCCCGACAAGCTACCTTGCTTTGTCAGTGGCTTTAGAGGTTCAGTGCGAGCACCGGAGCGTCTGTGGGCATGGTAAGGGGTTGGGCCGACCCATAGGCCAAGAAAATAGGGCGATCACCCTGGGCCCGAAGAGGTGGAGGGCCTCAACTGTGAAATATTGTACTAACCACTATACTAGTACCTACTAAGTCCAAGAAATAATTGCATGGGTAAAACAAAATCCTAATTTTACAGAATATGTCGCATCAAAGTAAGAACCAATCTAATAGGGGATAACTAGCTTACTTAACCTGCTAGTCTCTCTCTGATAGATATCATGCATGTTGTACTGAAATATATGTAAACTATATTTCTACGTTTAATACGTACATCACCTTTTATTTCAGAAATTGACATAGCTCATGTATACACTATACGAAGCCAAATGTCTAGATGAACATAACAAACTAACAAATGTATATAAGCTTAACTGAATCGGTGATATGTTTACGTTTGCTGGTGGTCGGTGCTATTATAGTACCATGCAATCTAACTTGCGATCATCTGCAAATGGTACAATTTATTCTCTACATGGTTCTATAAATAAGGACATTTAATAGTATACTAGAAACTACTATTAAGATATTAGTTATACATTCCTATTTAGAAACCTTTAAGGTGATATTGAACTAAACTATACATGAACATATGCACATACATACAAATATTTACGTGTGCACACTATAATTTTTGGATTGTGACAAAATAATTCAAAAATAATTTCCGTTATATCACTTGATTGAAATTTGGCATAAACAAATGATTGGTGACATACACTACAACTCATAACCAATATAAATTGGTTAACTATACCACCTAAATTATGTGGTTAACTATACCAACTGAATATTAAAAATCATACTCCTTAGCATTTTACTATAATGGAAAATAAAAATAATGAAATATAAAATTTTGGTATAAAACTATACAACTCTCCCAAAGCTAGAGCATTGTTTAAGCACCTTGAACGGTGCTTATAGAGCCTTGAACACCTGGCCAACGCGGCCAAGTCATAAGCAATGTTCTAGTCTTGTGTTGCATCATATTAAACATATACTAATTTACAACAAATGAAAAGATTAGAGGTCATAAAAAATCCTTTATATAGAGTAATCCAATTAAATCCTCATAATATAACAATATGAGAAGAAATTTGACCAAAAAATTAGCATTTGGTGGTCATAAAGTATTGAGCCAAACAATGCTACTACTAAGAAAACACATTGCGAGGAGGTATAAAGGTGAATGTTACACTATTGTAAAGTTAGTTATTGATTCCATTTTTCGCTGCTTATTCAGATGAAATGAATATGCACATATTGCATTGATAATTTTATCCAACTCGAGAAATATGAACTCTTGGCACCATACTATTGATAATGCATCTGGCTAAGTGTGCACATGACCGGTATTAGTTCATTTAGAATATTTTACTAATTTCATTAAAATAAGAATCATGTTGTTCTCAAATCAAAAGCATGTGCCAAGACAATAGACTACATGATTCCACTCACAATTTGTACGACATGGTCTATACAAGTAAAGCTATATTGAGAGGATAAGAAAACAATTTTACCTCGTTCTTATATTTGTTTTCTTGGATTTTATTATTTTGTCATAAAATAGCAATAGAGCCCACGCGTTGCAACGGGAGAAGAAAATACCGCACGGCCCTAACCCAATAACCATGACTAAGACCCCAATAGGTCATGTCAAGGCGTCTCTCTCTTTCTCAGCATAAGATGGGAAATCTAGTTTTTCTTCATGCAAGATTTTGCCGAGGCGTACATGCATGGTTATCGACGGTTTGTTTCGTCTCCGATTTGGCTTTGATGAGGTGTTCATTGCAATCTGGGTTGGTGTCTGTACGAAAGAAAGATGGAAAGCGCTATTGATTAAGGTTGCACCTAAATAGAATTTTCAAAATATTTAACAGGTAAAATAACATTATGTTCATATTCTACACATTTTTCTAATCAAATTTCATATATAACTTGTTAAAATTAAAGTTAGGGTTTAGAAGATATGGGTATTTAAAAAAATATTATTGTTCTAGATGGACTGCGGGTTAATTAAAGAAACGGCGGGGTGTTTTTCGCTAAATGCAAAAATGATTCATTTTCTGTCACTTCATGCTGGAATGCGGGATATTTACCAGAAAATGAAGAGGGTTTTCTGTAACACAGTAAAAAAAAGGTTCGTTTTCTCCCTTAAATATGGATGACGCGTTAATTACCTGAAAACAAAGGGGGTTTGTTGATGGTGAACAAACAGAAGCAATCCGAATGTATATATATATATATTTTATTAGATAGCACAAATGCTCGTGCGTTAAGAAAAATAACTGGGTGTCAAGGAAACTTAATGGGACATATCCTATGCATACGGGAGACTTCGTGTATCCATGTATCTGCCTTCCCCCGGCCTTCTGGTCGGAATCGAACGTGCAACACCGAAACGTGAATAATTTGCATTTAGACGCTCACCTTGCCATTTAAGTCATTGTGTGTTTACGATGACCTCCTTTCACTAATATAACATCGGCTTCATCTCTATCTCTAAGGAGGCATGAGGTGAATTAAGTCTGACGGACCTTCCGAAGAGGCTCTTGCAAGAAACAAAATTCAGGTTCCACAAGCATGCATGCTCGGCTACTCATGAGATCACAAGATGCCAAAAATATGGCAATTCAATCAGAAAGGCCAAATCCCTCCGTCCAATCCTTTGGTCTCCATTCTTGTGGTCCTCTATCTCCTCTATAATTTTCAATTTAAAATCGGGTCTGTCTTTCTTCTATTGGCTTATAATCTCAACAGTACTTGCTTATTGCCCAACTTCATGATTCATTAGGCATTGCTAGAGTATATAAATTGATAAAACTCGTTATAAGAGCGCAATGTGGGACTATTTTTTAATGTATAAATGAACATGAAAGAGTTAATTTGCTATATTACCTCGCATGGGCTTTGGGCCGAAGGAAGCTGCTCAAGCTAATTCGCCTAGGCCTTGGGCCGGAGAAAGCAAATCAACTATAAGAGGATTTATTCCTTTGCTTTTGCATAACAAAATTGCCTAGTTGAGTTGGTTTACATGTGTGTGTGTGTGTTTGCGTGCTTTATTAGTAGGTAAAGATAAAGATAGATTATGAGGGGGATGCTACGCGTCGGCCGACGGATCTTTTTAAAAGATCCTCCCCTTCACGGGGCGTTAGATGTGGCACAATTTGGCGGCTCAACGTATTCCTCTACTCTGCAACAGAGGTTTTGTTACAGAAACATTTACAACAAAAGTTATGTTGCGGATTTTTTTTGCAACATAGGTTGTGTTGCGGGATTTTTTTTTTCTTTGCAACAGAGTTCTTGTCGCATATATTTTTTGCAACAGAGGTTTTGTTCCAATCTTTTTTACAACAAAGCTGATGTTGCAAAAGCTTGTCTAAGTTGTCACCGTAGTTCACTGACGTGGTTTGCAACATCGTTGCTGTTGCAAGATAAGATAAATGTGTGTGAGCCTGTTTGAGGATGCGTGGATCCAGGACGATCCAACGGCTGCGCTGGTGGCGGAACTCTCCGCGTGATCAGCCGGCAGACCATTAGCATTTCCCATAGATTATTTGTATATATACTTAAAATAAAAATTAATTTTGTGGGACTTGTTCCGTCTGAAAAAAGAAAAGACAGGCCGGCCCAACACGCCGCCGGCCCATCTCACTTATCGGCTTTCCTCGGAGAAAAAAAAACCCTCGCCCTGATCCAAACCTCGGACTTCCCCACCGTCGGCCGCCGCCGCCACACCCCACGACCAGCCCGCGCCTCCATCCTCACCTGCGGCGATGTCTTCCCTGTTCCAGAGCAGCTCGCTCGAGCGCCTCCACCACGTCGAGAAGGTTAGCCGCTCACCCCCACTCTCGCCTTACCACTTTGTTCCCCCAGTCGATTAGGTTCTTGAATCTTGACGCGGCTACGCGTTTGTTCGTTCCTGTGCAGCGGATAGTGCGGGCGCTGGAGCTGGCGGGGATGGTCATGGAGGAGCTGGGAAACTCGCAGGGTCCCCGCTCCGAGGCCGTCGTCTCCCACTGCCGCGACTTCATGCTCGCCATGAGGGTACCATCCATCCACCATCCCCGTCCGCAGATCTTTTCGTCCCTTGCCCGTGGCTTGAAAACCAGGGGGAATGGATGGATTTTTTTAAAAAAAATATGAAAAATGAAATTATGTTTTAGTGTAGCTCTTTACGCACTTGTTGCTGCAAGCATCTCGGTGGTGTACTAGCAGACCATGTCTGACTACCGTTTCGGGAGTTTGCTTTAAATTGCTTCCTCATGGATTACTGTCACTTACCAATGTGGGAATGCTATGCTTTGTGAGGAATCCTGCCGTCGATATAGATATAGTTAGAAATACTCCCTCTGTAAAGAAATATAAGAGCGTTTAGATCACTAATCTAAACGGTCTTATATTTCTTTACGGAGAGAGTACTATACATGATGCACTGTCATATTTATGTGTCCACCCTATTCCTTTTGATATGAGCTTATTGCCTTCTGCTTGCTGAGTGCTAGTGTTCTGAACCGCAATCGGTTAGTTCCATTAGACAATTCATCTTTTAGTTTTCATGAACCACATTGCCCCATATTGGTTGACATGCTCAGCCATTATTTTTCATGCCTGTATATTGCACGAAAATTTGCAACCTTTCCTCATTGAAACAGGTGCTTCTGATGTCAAGTAGTAGTGTTTTTGAATTTAATGTTGTCTGCCTGTCTGCACCCTCCTTTGGTTGTTATAAAATCAGGATTTTTTGGGAACTGGTCGTTAAGGGTCTCATGTAAAATTCTGATCTGACCCAGTGATACATTCCTTCCACCAAAATACTTGTCTTCTGTCAACCGCTTAATCCATGGCATTCATATGACTTTCTCAGTATAGAATTTTGTTCGACACATTATATTCACCATGAATCATGCATGATAAATTAATTCTATATTGTGGCTGGAGCAGGAAATTCAAACTACATTGCGCGATGAAATAAAAAGCGCTTGTGAATACCGGCCATTTGAGAAGTGCGACTACAGTGCAAGGATTGCAAACGAGATTTGTTGCAAAAAGTTGGAGTATGTGATTGAGAAGATGGACGCCATGCAACTGAACATTGAGCACAGGACTAATGAAGTTTAGCTTGTTTAACTGGCTATCTAGTGTCTGGTAGTGAAATGGTTAGTGCCAAAGCATCATGTGGCTTCCCCAACTCCAGTATGTTATGTTGCATTCTTGCTATACATATCGCATGCGCCCCATGACTTAATGTAGTGAATCATGTAGAGTACAAGTTGAAATATCCCTGAAAGAAGATGTATTTCAACTACTTCTGCTGCATATGCTGTTTGTTTCATACATATCACATCATTACAGCTATTTCAGATCCTTCAGTTGTGTTTCCACTTAGTTGATTTCAAACTTCTTCTGTACCATTGACACCCTTGCAGTGTCAAATTGGTTATAACTTCCAAGGCATACCTAAATAGAGATAAACCCCCATAGTGTTGGTCTGCCATCCAGATCATTACCCGACGGCCAATGGAGCCATGAGGTTTGCCTCGTTGCATGTTTTGGCTATGCCATTTTATAATGGGCAGAACTTTGAAGTTTGACTATCTTCAAGCTTTGGTCTTCATGTTCTTCTTTGCACTATTCATTGCCAGATTTGACATGACTTAGGAGCATACCAAGCAATTGCCATGCTAGGAAACCATGATGTGTTAATCTACGCGTTTGCTTAGCCCGGCGCAACTGTGCAATGCTTTGTTCAACATACCCTGGAAACCGTAATGTTCGACTAAAGTGATTGATCTAGGAGGTTGTACAAAATGTTACTCTAGCTCTAGGATTGGTCGCGGTCACTTGAGTCATGTTGAAAAGGCTGAAGCGTGGTCGCACAAGAACATCTCCGTATGTAGCAGTGCATAGACTGCTTCATCTTTAGAAGGAACCGCTGTTGGCCTATTGCACTAATCTATAGGTTTTTCCTGTATTTGATTTTTATTTGGTAAAGCTGTAAGGGATGGATTTATGAAGTTCGAACCTTGGATGAACAGAAATTTGATTAGGTGTTCGGAAAAGAAGATTCAGCAGGTTGAAGCCATGGCACTGGTTTCGCATGTGAAATTATGTTTTATTGTAGCTCACTAGCTCTTTACGCATTTGACAAGCATCTCGGTGGTCTACTAGCAGAACATGCGACTAGGTGTGAGGAGTTTGCTTTAAATTGCTTGCTTATGGATTACTCTCTATTATCAGTTGTGGCATGACATGCTTTGTGGGGTATCCTGCCGCCGATCAGATAGAAGTACTACACATTTTGCATTGTTATTATTGTGTGTCCCCTATTCCTTGTAAGTGAACTTATTGCCTTCTGGTTGTAGAGTGCTAGTGTTCTGAACTGCAATCAGTTACTAGTTCCATCGGATAATTCTTCTTTTAGTTTACATGAAAACATAGCTCCATATTGTTTGACATGCTCAACCATTATTTTCCATGCCTGTATATTGCACGAAAACCTGGATCCTTTCCTGACTGAAACAGTTTCTTCTGATGTGAGATAGTAATATTCTTGTATCTAATGTTGTCTGCCTGTGTGCGCTCCTCCTTTGGCTGTTGCAAAATCAGGATTATTTGGAAACTGATTGTTAAGGCTGTCATGTAACATTCTGCTCCGACCCAATGATACATTCCTTCCACCTAAATACTAGCCAGATAGGTGAACTTATTAATCCATGGCATTCATATGACTTTCTCGGTATTGAAGTTTTGTTAGACACAATATATTCACCATGAATCATGCATGAGAAATTAACTGTATATTGTGGCTGGAACAGGAAATTGAAACTACAATTAACGAGGAAATAAAAAGTGCTTCTGAACATCGTCCATTTGAGAAGTGCGACTACAGTGCAAGGATTGCTAACGAGATCTGTTGCAAAAGGCTGGAGTACGTACTTGAGAAGATGGATGCCATGCAACTGAACATTGAGCACGGCACTAACGAAATTTAGGTAGTTTATCTAGTTGCCTGGTAGTGAAATCGTCAGTGCCAAAGAATCATGTGGCTTCCCCAACTCCATTTTCTTATGTTACAATCTTGCTATGCCTGTCGCGTGCGTTCCATAACTTAATTTAGTTAGACGAATTGTGTGGAGTATAAGTTGGAATATCTCCAGAACGAAGATATATTGCAACTACGGTGGTACTAGTGCTGCATATGCTGTTTGGTTCATACATATCAATGCATTACAACTAGTACATATCCTTCAGTTGTGTTTCCACTTGGTTGTGCTTGAAGTTGGTAGACTCTTGCAGTGGCAGATTTGTTATAACATCTAAGAAACTTATATTTACTTAGGAAATGCAATCCGTGCATGACTGTCAATACTATATTGTCAAGTTTTTCAGTCGGGCATACCCAAATAGAGAGAGAGACACACACACACACACCCTAGTGTTGGTTTGCCATCCGGATCATTAGCTAACACCCAATTGAGCATGAGATTTGCCTCGAATGTTTTGGCTATGCCATGTCATAATGTTGGGCAGAACTTTGAAGTTTGAGTCCATATGAAACGCTCTAAACCCTGGACTGTTTAGCTAGATCTGTGAATCTGCACGAATTCTGGTCGTGGGCACAACTGATGCTGCCAGTGCCAGGCCTTGCTGATTCTGAGCGAGTTGAGTCCCTTGCCGTGCTAACTGAAGCCGAGATTATAACAAAGTGCTGCACTGAAGAGAAGGGCAAACCTGTCCGGTGCCGGTGGTTTTGCCCGCGGAGCCTCGTTCGTTGCCATGCCGTATGGCAAGACGCGCGGGCGCGGAGTCCCGAACGCTGCAGCCGCGCCGTGGTTCGTCGTGGCCAGCCCACCTGAGGCTTGCTGACTGCTGTTGTCTTCGGGTGCACCAGTTGGCAACGGGATGCGTGTCTCCCGCTCGAGTGACACTGCCCAAGGTGCGAGTAGTACCAGTGGGACGGGGACGTGACCGCAACGCAGATCAAGAGGGAGGGAGGATTCCAGCCGGCCGGGTGGGGCGCAGTGCCGACTGCCGACTGCCGACTCCGGTCCAGCATCACGGCGACGATGGAACTCGGCGGTCCCCGTCGCCCTGAGACCTCCCGATTTTTCGCATGGCCACCTCGGAGTCAGCCATGATTGGTTTCGCTAATGATCACAGACACTGATAACCCCAGCCGGCCCCGTGGATTGGTCATGGATGGTCAATGGTGGTACGGGGGAGGGACCAACGGTCAAGGCGATGGGGAAAGAAACGGGGTTAAGATGAAAGGTGATCGCACAAGTGGGCTGGTGCGCCTGTCTCCCTTTCCCCTGCAAGACAAGAAAGACCAGGCAGTGGTAGAGGCGGCAGCTACCCGTCCGTCCATCATCGTGGTCTCGTGGGGGCGCAGCCATCGCCATCGCCATCGCAAAGCCCATTGGACCACTTCCTTGTGTCCCTCCGCCTGTCTCCTCCCGCCCTTCATCATCGGGCCTTTCTCCGGCTGCATCATCATGGTCATGGCACTCCTCCATGTCCATGGCTTGGACTCGTACCGCGCCTGACCTGACGGTGCTCTCTTTTTTCGGAGAAACCACCGGTTTCATCCTCGTGCTTGTCCCAATTTGACACCGGCACAATGCAGCGTCTTCCGACGGAGTTCAACGATGAAACTACCACCGTCTTCTCCATCGTCAAGAAGAAGAAGGAAAAAACGAAAGATCTTACCGTTAATTTATCATGCATTTGAGTTCATATGTTTACTACTACATGTAAACATGCAGGCTTCTCATTTCTTGCATGGAACATGCGGATACATTACAGAGTAGTGTCATGGTGGCATCACATGTCTTCGTCCTGCCCAGGGTGGCTCCTCCTAGTCCTAGCTAAGGTAAAATCATGCACGGTCGGTCAAGAGCACGATCGACTGGGGCGGCAGAATTCCATTCCGAACCCGGTTGGGCGCAGGTGGGCGTGGCAGGGCCAGGGAAGACACGGCCGGCCGGCCGCGCTCCAAAAAACCACCACCATGGTCCAAGACGAGCCCGGTCGGGGATTCACCGGTCAATCACCCGGTCTCTCCCTCCATGCATGGCTCCATTATTTCGTCGCTCTGCTCGCCGGTCGCCACACCGCACTCACCAGCGACCTGCACCGCGCCGTGGTCCTCTCCTTCTCCTCTCGACCTAGTGGGGTGGGTGACAGAGACAAAGACAAGAGCAGTGTTCCATTTCTATCCTCCAGTAAAAAACTTGCAGCCGGGACAGCCAAACGGTTATGGAGCTGTGCGTTTCGGCAGCTGCACCGCAAGTGCAAGGATCTGCTGGATTTTGCAGGCCAAGTTGCGGCAAGATCATCCAACTAGCTAGGCCTCCATAACGACGTGCCACTCACGGCCTTCTGGCTGTGGATGGCGTTCTGAGTGGATGGAAATCACTCCTAATCCCTCCGTTCCTAAATATAAGTCTTTTTAGATGTTTCACTAAGGAACTACATACGGATGTATGTAGACATATTTTAGAGTATAGATTCACCCATTTTGCTCCTTACGTAGCTCCCTAGTGGAATCTCTAAAAAGACTTATATTTAGAAACGGAGGGAGTAGAACCTAGCAACTCATGCATGCGATCGCCATCACCAAGCAACATCACTGTAATTCTGCACGTAGGTTTTGTGTTGGAACTTGGAAGTCTTACGACTCTGGAGTGTGCATCTGGTGTTGGGTTCCACCGCCCTTGACTGTTGCGGTAAAGCTGACACGGGACCTATAGGCAAAAGCGGCCGGGCCGGGGACGGGCGGACGAGACCGTCCAGTCCACCAGACCGAGGTGCCGGGTGCGATAGATAGATTCCGCAGGTTTCAGGTCAGGTCAGGAGTCACGACACAGGAGCAACACGTCAATCATTGGAGAAACGAACGAAGGAAGAACGGTGCCGGTGCGTGCCACTCCACTCATCCGTCCTTGCCGCAGGCCGGGCCGGGTCTCGTTGCAGCTAACCGTCCAAGATCGGCATGCAGGAATCCAAAGCCGGAGCTGCCCCGCCCGACATAGGTTTAGCTACAAATGTGCGTGTCGCTTGTTTTCTTTTCGCTCTCCGCGAGAAAAGTATGGATCCGACATAGGTTTAGCTACAAATGTGCGTGTCGCTTGTTTTCTTTTCGCTCTCCGCGAGAAAAGTATGGATCCGACATAGGTTTAGCTACAAATGTGCGTGTCGCTTGTTTCCTTTTCGCTCTCCGCGAGAAAAGTATGGATCTGTATGTGCCACCTTTTCTTCCAGCAGCCAGCAAGTCAGCTAGAGCCAACGGTTTGCAAAACTGAGCCCGATACCGGGTGCGTCCTCGTGCACTGACCGGTCAATCCTCAAATCTTCTCGTCCACATCCCGATACTTCATACTAAAAATCTTAAATCCATATAAATACATGCAAAAAAAAAGTCTACATACTAGTATATGTAGATCATCTACCCTACTACTCGTAGACGTCGACTATCTCTGTGCCCGGCTCCGCCTGCTCCTTCGTCTCCTCCGCGTCGACCTCCGAATCCATCTCCACGTCGATTTCGGCGAAAAGAGTGTCGGTCGCCGCCCGCTCCTGCCTGATGAAGCGTCGGTTGGCCTTCACATAGGCCTCATCCAGGATGGACTACAGGATGGCTTGTTGCTCCGTCATCTCGTCCGTCTGAGCGACGGGGAACTCCGTCTCCGCTTGGTCCATGGTGAAGCCCGGAGCCGGCGTCATCTCCTGCTCCTCCTCAATCGGAGTGGGCTGCTGCTTCGCTCCCTCCTCCTTCGCCGCCTGCTCCTCCTCCTCCTCCTCCCAGGCTGCAGCGAGTCCGGAGGCAACCTGGTAGCGATGCGGGCGGCGCACCTCGCCCGAATCTCCTGCTCTATCTGGTATCAGCGCTCCGGCGTGAGCATCACATAGGTCGTTATCTTTCGACGAACCATGGCGCCGTCGGAGAGCGGGGAAGAGCGACGAAGCGGGAGAGAGGAGGTGGATGGGCTCGGGCTGGCGGCGCGGAGAGGGAGGTGGTGGATAGGCTAGAGTTGGGGGACGCCGACCGACTTAAATAGATGGATTTGATCTCGCGCGGGGAGCCAGAGCGGCGCCACGCGGCATTCATACCCCCACCGGAGGAGACGAGCGTCGGACCGTCGGGTTTCCAGACGATTCTACGTGGGACCCAAGCGTCCGTCCGATGTGGTTGGCGGACGCACCCGGGCGCTCCATATTTTGACTGGATATGAGGAATACGGTCAATCCGAACGTTTGAGTCCCGTTTGAAAAACCCTGTTGGATCTTTCTTTTTTTTGTGATTGGGCAGTGTCCGAGGGGTCTGTTTGTGCGTTTGAGATGGTTTTAAGAGGCCTGCTGTAGATGCTCTTAGGCCTGGGTAATGATCCGCTGCGCTTTCTTTATGGCGATGCTCCGCCATACACGTACGTACACTGGGTTTCCCAGATTGAAACTATACACGCACATTGCTTGCCGGGCCATCGTGTCGCTGCGTTCGCTTCGAATCCAGTTAATCTGACAGCCATGTGTGTGTCCTCCTGACAGCACGTGTGTCGGCGTGTGTGATGGCAACGGACGGCCGGGAACGCACGGGGTCACGGAGGAACTGTTGCATGTGCAGGCCGATCGGTGGAGTTACAGTTACGGTATATGGCCGGGTTCCAGAGAATGAAACGTGGTGCAATGCCTGTCTGTCTGTCGTCGGCCGTGGGCTGGAGCGAGCCTGCCTGCCTGCCAACCTCGCGCGCAGGTGTTGTTGGGCCACAGCGGTAGTCGCCTTTCGTCCAAAATTTGTGTAGTTCATCGCCCGGTTGCACACGTAGAATTTGGGTGTCTTTTCTTGTGGCATGGTGGAGTTTGTCTCGCCGTCGTTTCGTTGCATGTGCTACCTCGCGGCGTGCTCCACCTCCACGGGCCGGGACCATGTACGGTTCGGCGGCCATGGCTCCTGGCAGCATCCTGGTCCGTGGTCCATCAATCACGTACGACCCTGGATGTCACGGCTAGCCGGCCGGAATCTGCGCCATTGGCGCGACCACGGTCAAACAGACGGCCGCCAGTTCCCAATGCCCCCCAACTCGCGCCGCGCACGCGCCCACTCCTCGTGCATGCCCGTGGTCACCACGCGCGGCCGCTCCCTTGATCTCCTTCCACCAAGACAGTAAAATGACGTGCCGATTCTCGATGATTAAGCCACCTAGGCAGGGAGCTTGAACCGTCCGGGAATAGAGAAAAGTCCACATTTCAACCTTCAACTAACCACTCGGTTTGATTTACAACCCCCAATTTCGAAACCGTCTGAATTACACCCTAAACTTACCACATGGTTCAAAACACAACCCTAGTCTTGGTTTTGGGATGGTCAACCGGTTTTGCCCAGAGTCAAGGCTGACTGCACATGCCAATTCAGCAGCCAATGTCACCCACACGGCCAAATAAAATTTAACCTAGTCTTTCTCTCCCTATTCATTTTCTCACCCCGAGCCCACCCAGACTCCGCCGCCGCTGTCTGGCACCCGCCACCGCCATGCCCGCCTCCCCGCCGCACCTAACTCTGGCCACCTCTGGCGATTGACGACCGGCATCTTTGCATCTCCATCGCCCTCTCCCCTCTAGCCGCAAGGCAGCTCGAGCCCCGCGCCGGCCCACCCCAGAGCCGCCGCCATCGGTGACCTCGACATCTTCCGCCGCTGGAGACCGACAAACGACCCCTCACCACCATCACGCTCGGACGAGTGGTGGTCGACGGGGAGAAGTATCAAGCGACGGCTGCGGGCGCATGGACAGACATTCCCCGCTTGGGCGCGGGAAGAGCAGCCGAAGCGATGGCGAGGGAGTCGGGTTTGGGGCCATCGCGGCGGAGGTGCAGCACCGCCACGCGTCGGTCGCCGGGGTCGGATGTGGCCGGGGCTGGCGTCGGCCGTGACTGTGAGAGGAGGGGTGAGGCGGATGCAGCGGGGGTGAGGCGGATGCAGCGGAGGTGCAGCGCCGCCATGCTTCGGTTGCGCCGGTCACCGACGGCTGCCGGAGTCAGCTGCGGCGGGGAGGCGGGCACATCGGCCGCGGGTCGGGATGAAGGCATGCCAGGCGGCGACAACAGAGACTGGGCACGGGCTCAGGTTGAGAAACTAAATCGAGAGAGAGACTAGGTTAGATGGCATGCTGACTTGACATGTCCAGCCAAGCTTGACTCCGGTCAAAACCGGTTGACCAGTCCAAAACCAAGACCAGGGTTGAGTTTTGAACCATGTGGTAAGTTTAGGGTGTAATTCGAACGGTTTCGAAGTTGAGGGTTGTAAATCAAACCGAGTGGTTAGTTGAAGGTTGAAATGTGGACTTTTCTCCCAGGAATATAATTGGAACGGCCTGCATGGCTGCTGGGTCGGTCTCGATGCGTTGGCACGGCCGCCAATCCTCGTCCTGTTGCCGAGCACTGTTGACTGTTGGCCAATTAACTAACCGTCGTCCGTCGTCACTGCAGCTAGCTTGGTTGCTGCCGCCGCTGCTGCTTAGATTGATTGCGGAACAGTCGTTTGACGAGCCCTACTGTTACTGTATGTACATGCCCGTAACAGCGAGCGAGCTGTTATAAGCTCCACACCGGTTTCTCGATCCGTTGCACGGGTACAGATCGGCCGGCGGATACACATCGATTAGTGGTACTAGTATTACAAACGGGAAAAACGTGCCCTAACTAGAAGTAGAATCCCACGGCCGTTCGTTGATCAGAATTCTTCATTTTTCGCAGAGAATCGGTCTGACAAACATGTGAGCTCGCGGCACATGGGTGGACATGGATATCTTGATAATTACTGCTGCTAGTACTCCTTCACTTACCACGACGTGATAGGTTTCACCCGAAATGAGACGGCAGGCGGTGCGGGCGATCACGTGGAGCGAAAAGATTGACCGGATCCAGGCGGGATCCGCGCCTGCACGCTACGATAACCTACCCCCGACGTGACAAGTCATAGGGCACCAGAGGCACGTTAAAAGAAGAAGACGGCCGCCCGTCCATCCGTCGCCGGCGCCGTTCTCGCGCACCACACATGCATGCATGCATGCTCCGGCCACCGCGCAGCACAGTGCACTTCTCAGGAACACCACGTTTCTACGCTGGAAAAGGGTGGCGTAGGCCAGTGAGTAGAGTAGGCATGCATGCACGGCACGCGGCGGCAGCCCGCCATGCCAATAACTAACCGCTGGGGCCGTGACAAGACTTGGCGTGCCCCAAACAGTGCGTCACGACGACAACAGTGGCTAGCTGGCTAGCTAGCTAGATGGATGGATACAGGGGCAGGGGCCATGTCGATGGAGACTGTTTGCCATGCTATCCCTGTATCCCGTGTAGCTCGGCTGCCGGCCGGGGCATGCATGGCCGCTACGCTGCACTACGGCGGTAGCAGTAGGAGTAGTACACGTCTTTTCTTCCTCCGTCGATGGATCGATCGGCATGCATGCAGCAGCAGCAGCAGCTGCGGCGCCGGCTGAGCTGACGGGGCACATGGGATCTAGTAACTTACAGCCAGGCATGCATGCATGGTCTGCATGTGACGGTGCCCGGGTGGGTTATGAGGCGACGAGTGGGTTTTCAGAGATCGCGCCATGGTCGAGTCGAGTCTCGTCAATCCGTCACTCTATACCACTCTGCTGCTTAGCTTATCCTTGACTAGTCGTTCCTTGATACAGTAGTATATTATTTTTTGCCGGGATTCTTGAAAGTTATCCTTGACTGGCTTCAATGCCGCCTCCTTTTTTTTTTTTTACCGCATCCGCATCTTCACGGATAAACATTGGCGTTTGTCACCACTCACCAAGATGGCCGTCCAAGTCCAGCTGTAACAGGTGCCCGTCTTTCGGCTGCGAATGTGCATGCATGCATGGATGACAGGTAGTACCACAAGAAATTACCGTAGACCGTACTGTTATATATATGCGTACACAAACAGGAGTAGGACCTGCAGTGCATGGTCAGGTTATGGATGGGTGTGGTAGAGGCAACAGTCTCTAGATGGGAAGTTCAGATTTGTGCCACTCCTCCCTGCCTGCTAGTGCTAGATTGGGAGCATGCATTGATCCTGATCCACTCGGTAGGTTTAGGTTATTGCATGTCTTTATAAAATTACTGTCAATTTGTTATTCTAAAGGGGGGTGACTACTGACTAGCGGTTAGTAGAGTGATAATCAAAAAAATTATTCATGTATCACATTGGAAACGTCAAACTTGGTCGATTTGACAAATTTGTTCATATATCGCATGTAAAAACTGTTCACCGTGTCATAAAAATATATATTCATCCAGTAATTTTTTTGTAGTGTTTGTTCCAAATCTAGGAAAATAAATAACTCATGCATGGATCATAATTTTGGATGATTCTCGATGTCGAGATTTAACAAATACTTCCTTTGTAACTTTTTATAGTACGTTTTTAAAGTCCATGACAATGTAAAAAAACGTCTTATATTAAGTTACAAAGGCAGTAAATTGGCAAACCCATAGGTTTAGCCAATATTTTTTAAGGTTTAGAGTTGTACATTTCTGAACTTAAAGTTGCACATAATTTAAAAAATGTATGACTACATACTTATTTTCATTGGATAAAAAACAAAAGTCTAGATCATCGACTTAGATATATACTTTTTCCTTTCCATGTCTGCATAAAAATAGGCCCTCCCTACAATTTCATGTGTAGTAAAATATTTCTATAAATATCTTGATTGGAGGGCAAAAATATATTACAATTTTGATAGTCCCTCTCAATTTCTATTTACAGTAGGACAATGCCAGTGCGTTGCACATGAATATAACTATTCATGTATGTGTTCATATTAATGTGATTGTGTAAATAAATATTTTTCAAATCCTGCCCGTAATTGTCTAACTAAATATTTGGTAAGTAAATTAAAATGGAATTTTAAGGTAAGTAAATTAAGATGATTGGTTAACGGATGGGAAGGTGCGCAAAAAGGGTGTGGTGGGATTGAAAACCGGTTGGACGAATTTTTTTTTGATGAAGGAACATGATGGAAGAAAGGAAAACCGGTTGACGAAGCTTTCTGCTGGGAGGAAAAGAAACACGTGAGCTCCCACAACGAGTGACTGAAATTTAACAGCCAGTTCAGAAGATGAGCTCTTCCCACTTATACCTCTAAGGCATCAACCACTTATTTAAACTGGCCCTCTCATCTCGTCTACGCATTGTTGAGAAATTCGTTAACTAGTAGCTGCTCGATTGACTGGCGAGTAGAAAATTAATAGGCGAATTGACAAGTTAATCAACTAATTAATAAATTAACCTATCAATTTATCAGTTTATCAATAACCTTATGGGCTTCTCGCAAAAAAAAAAATCAATAACCTTATGGGCAGGACTTAAACGGCCATTTAACTGGTTAATTGGCCAAATTTTTAAACGAGGCGTCCACGAAATTTGGATAGCCTGTCCTTGTCTTGATGCTACCAAACGCATCCCTATGGTCTCATTGGTGTCCCTTTACTGTTTTGTTCACCATTATTTTCCTTGTTAACTGAAACTCACCGGTGGGCCAACAATGACACGGCACATGGGCTACACTACCCACAACAGGCGCCTGCGCAGCCATAGATAAGGTTGGGTGTACGGCGCGCAATAAAATACACTAGCTTCAACGTACGGGCACAGAAGCCCTCTCATCTCTGTCCCTGGTCCAACTGCTTTGCTTTTCCTCTGGCCATCAGAGACCCAGAGTACCTGGTGATGACTAGCTCGTTTTGGAAGATGACTAATGTTAAACACTTTCAGTTGATAGCCCGCCACACAGTATGCTTGGGGAAATTTCTTATTAACACGTAAGAAGTGCTAGCTTCACAGTGGCAAAACTTGGGCTTTGATTTCATTGTTGGACCCACGTACTTTGCTGCGCTAATCATGGGAACTGGTAACAGTCACGTCGATGAGACGTTTGTTAGGGGACTGGACTGTTTTTCCGTTACGCTTTTGTCCCGTTGACCACGTACATGCTCCTACTGAAACATCGGATCATCCCTGCTGCTGTTGTTACGTTAGTGCACTGTCCTCCCTGAACAGCTTACGGGCGCCCTACAAAGATCCGAATGACAGGACTTTATGTCAGATCGTCTCGTTAATCCGCGATCAGTTTGTGCATTGTGCCGCCATGTGATAACACATGGCGTTCCTTCCCCGTCTCTTTCGTTCTAAAGAAAGCCAGATTGAACGGCGTGACACGACGTTGGGAGGGAAGCAACAAGATCCCTAAGATACACCAGAGTAAGAACAAATTAACACAGGGGAGTAGCTAATTGATATAGTTGATGACGGTCGACGGCGCTGTAATTTGCAAACGAGGTCGGTGCCATCAGATCTCTGTCAAGAACAGCTCGCAAGCGACCCGAAGGGCCAGAAGGGTCGATCTTTTCGGCAGCGCCGCCCGTTTCGGCTTTCGCCGACGACAGCCGACATGGCCCGGGTCCTCGAATGCCCCGAGCTGGACTGCTGGAGTGGTACGCTCATATCTTGGGACAGGTAGTAATTTGGATTTGGGACGATCGATAGGATTTGCCTCAACGAAACGCAGGGAGCACTAGTGAGTAGTGAACCACTTTCTTCGAGATAGGTTTGATGTCGGCTCATGCGGGCGTGGTGACGGCGGCAACCCGTTCGCGCTCTTGCTGAGTTGAACGTGTCAACTGCGAGGACTGCTGCAGGTCAGGACATGGGAGTGATAAAGCAAGTGACAAGTCAGATGATGAAAGAGCTACGAAGTGGACACGCAAATAAGAAAAATGACTTGTTATCGATGCTGTGGACCGGGACATTTTGTGACTGAGTGCTGTGTAGGACTTTGTCTATGCCGCAAGCCGAAGCATGATTCGGAAGAGTGCCCCCTATTCTTGGGACCGATGCCGATGGTCACGATCTATGGGGTGTGCTGCCCCGAGCTGACGTTCTTTGAGTCTCCTCGCTCTATTTCGGCTGCACCGAGTCTTGAGAGTTTCAGGACTGCTGTGGTGAAGGTGACTCGTGGATCGATGGGGATGCACCAGGTTGTGCAGCGGCTTTGTGAGCTGGTTTCAACCAGCTTTCGGTGGGCTCCAGTGAGACTCGACGATCGGGTTTACAGGGTAGACTTTCCCACAAAGGAGGATCTAGTTTGGCTTCTGAAGTTTGGGATAAGCAGGATTCCTAATAGTACATGTATTCTTGAGTTCGATGCATGGACTAACAAGGAACCAGATGGGCCGGGGACACCGCTGCCACAGATTTGGGCCAGATTCTCAGGAGCACCGCATACGCCACCGAATGATTTTTCTGGTGACCTGGAGTCTGGGCTTCCTGATAGGCAAGACAAAGCAGTTGGATATGTCATTCACTTATGCTTAGGGCGTGGCTCGTCTACTTGTCAGTGTGGTGAGCATAGAGCATATTCCAGATCTAGTGAGATGGACCTATGATAGTAAGCGCTATGACCTTGAGGTTGAGATTGAGGAGAACGCCCTCTTTCAGGGGTTGGCTCAGCATACTGATATGGATACAGAGGATTGCCATGATGGTAACGGGAACCATGATAGGGGTGCGGAGCAGAGAGATGGTGATGCGGGAGGGGCGACGCAGTTGGCCAAGCCAACACAGGCTAGTGCTAACAAGGGGGCTGCTCCCCCATCCACTCCGATGACCACCTTGAGGTTTGGTTCTTTTGGATCTCCGTCTGCTCCCTGCCGTCTTTGGGGCATTCGGGTGGAGATGAAGGATTAGGTGGAGTAGGAGCTTCCACCGCTTTCGTCACTGGCTTCATCAGCAGCTTCTCATCCGTCGACTTCAGGCTCGTCCCACAAGTAGGGAGCCTCAACGCGACTACCTCAGGCTGGGGTGGCGGGGGAGACTAGGTAGGAGGCCGTGGTTTCCCCCGCTTGTCCTCGACTGTCGACACCAGTTCGGACCCTTACCACCGTCTCAACCGGTGGCTGAGATGTCGCGGTGAACACAGTCACCGCCACTAAAGGGGGTTCTCCTACGGCGGCTACTCCGGGTCAGCCGGTGTCACCCCGCAGTCCGCGCATGACAAATACGCGTTCACCGGTGAGGACGACCACGGAGGCCGTGTCAGTATTGGGCCAAGCTGGGCACTTGATTGTCACTGTGAGGACTTAGTTCCCACTAGTGTGTTTCATGAGGAGGATGAGGAGTCCATTTCAGAGGAGTACATGGCCCCTCTGCAACAAGAAACAGAAAAGCGCACAGATCTTGGTTATATAGACCCAGAAGTTGTGCAGGATAAGCCAATAAAAGCTTGCAAGCGAAAGGTTTATCCCACATCGGCAGTGAGCCGACGTACAAGAATACGGTTAAAAAAATCATGATGATAAGTGAAAGGAATTTTTTTGAATAACAGAGGTCTGAGAGACTTGGCTAAAAGAAGGTTCCTTGCGGAAGCATCCATTGAACATAAGTTGGACGTTATTGCCTTATTAGAGACAGGCAGAGAAAATTTCACCGCACAATTTTTCAACACGATATCTGGTGGTGTTGATTTTGATTAACACTGTCTACCCCCAAGAGGAAGATCTGGTGGGATTTTACTTGGGGTCAAGTGCGAGACGCTCGAAGTTTAGAATGCGGTGTTCGGGGACTTCGTCGTCAAATTTAGGGTACACTACAAAATTGATGGGTTCCGATGGGCACTTGTTTCCGTGTATGGAGCTGCTCAATCGGAATTAAAGACGGATTACCTAGCCGAAATGGTGCGTGTATGTGGTGACGAAAGGCTTCCCATCTAGGTTGGAGGTGATTTTAACATCATCAGAAGAAGGGACGAGGAGAACAATTGTAAGGGCATATTTATACCCTAATGGTTTTGGTGATTGATGACAATACATTTGTGGACTAATCGTGTGCATTAAGCTCGCACCCCCATTCGTTTCCCGGCAACATGGAGTCTCTGTCCTTGCCCTGCTCTCTCTTTCTTTCTCTCAGCGGTAGTACCACTCTGGGAAGCGGTAGTACCGCTGAGGGAAAGAGGGGAGGGCTGGGCACCTCACGCGAGGCATCAGACATGTATCTGGGAGTGTCTGGTGCCCCGCGCCAGCACCTAGCCGCAGCGGTAGTAGGGGCGGTAGTACCAAGCGGTACTACCGCCGCCCCTTCTACTGGTGCTCTTGTTCACAGATGGGCGGTAGTACCGCCCCTACCAGCGGTACTACCGCTTGCCCGTGGCTGGTACAGAGGTAACGGGCAGATTCCCCCACCCACTATATAAGGGGTCTTCTTCCCCAAGAAGCCTCGCCTCTTATCCTTCAAAAACCTCCATTGTTGCCCAAAGCTTATTTTAGCCCGATCTCTCTCCCTAGCCAACAAAACTTGTTGATACTCTAGGGTTTGGTTGAGAAGGCCCCGATCTACACTTCCACCAAGAGAAATTTGATTCCCCCCATTAATCCCTTGCGGATCTTGTTACTCTTGGGTGTTTGAGCACCCTAGACGGAAGAGGTCACCTCAAAGCCATAGTCCATTGTGGTGAAGCTTCGTGGTGTCGTTGGGAGCCTCCAATTCAGTTGTGGAGATTGCCCCAACCTTGTTTGTAAAGGTCTGGCTGCCGCCTTCAAGTGCACCACTAGTGGAATCACGGCACCTCGCATTGTGTGAGGGCGTGAGGAGAATACGGTGGCCCTAGTGGCTTCTTGGGGAGCATTGTGCCTCCACACCGCTCCAACGAAGACGTACTTCCCTCTACCGGGAAGGAACTTCGGTAACACATCCTCGTCTCCATCGGTTCCTCTTGTGGTTACTTCCTACCTTTACTTTGTGCAAGCTACGCATATTGCTTATCTTGCTTGCTTGTGTTGTTGTTGTCTTTAGCATCATATAGGTTGCTCACCTAGTTGCATATCTAGCCAACCTATTTGTTGCTAAGCCTAAATTGGTAAAGAAAAATTAAAAACTGGTAGTTGCCTATTCACCCCCCTCTAGTCAACCATATCGATCCTTTCAATTGGTATCAGAGCCTCGTATCTTTATAAAGGGTTTCACCACCCGAAGAGTATGGTTGACGACGGGGACCGGCCGGTTGAACTCTCCGAGGCCATGGGTGTGAACACGGTCTCTCGTGAGGATTTAAACGAGGCCATGTCCTCGCTTAAATCCTCCATGACGACCGAGGTCAAATCCATGTTTAAAGAATTCCTTGATACTCTTAAACTTTCCACCGATGCGGTGCAAGTGGCTAATCCCACTAACTCGACATCGGATGTCAACTCCGGCAAGGAGGGGGCTAGTGCTGATAAGGACACTCGTTCTCAAGGAATTAATGGGTCGGGGACCTTTGCCTCAGTTCCCCCTCCCTTGGTCTATGGAGAACCGGTGCACCCACCTCATATAGTTAATCTCGGTCCTCCTCCTAAACTTGTTAAGAATGATTTTGCTAATTGGGTTTTTCGTATCAAGTCTCATTTGGATCACAGCTCAATTCAACTCATGAGAGTCATTGAAGAAGGATACTATCCTCGTGATACACGCAACCTCACCCCAAGAGAAGAGGCTGATAAACAGCTAAATTCCTCCGCCTTGTTCATACTCCAAGCTGCCGTTCCTACCGAAGACCTAGCTCACCTGCGTCCCTTCACTGTTGCCAAAGAGTGTTGGGAACACATTGTCTCCATGTACAAGGGCAGCTCAAGCATTCAACGGTCGAACTATGAGGTTGTGCTTGATCAGTCAGATGAGTTTGTAATGATAGAAGATGAGGAATCACGTGAGCTCTATAGGAGGATAACTGCTCTTGCCGTTGCCCTCCGAGATCATGGCAGCAAGGATGTGGATGACACCTGGGTCAAGCATAAGTTTCTGAAGGCCATCATGCCCTTCAACAAGGCCATGTCTGCCATCATCCGCCAAAGACCAGATTTTCACAACTTGTCCTCTAGCGATGTGTTGGATGAATTTATTGCAATGAACATCTTGAACACGACCGCAGACAATGCTCTTGCTCGTGTGAAACAGTCAAAGAAATCATCTCCCAACCTTGCTTTGAAGGCCAAGGTCAGTCAAGAGGAAGAAGAAGAAGAAGAAGAAGAAGAAGAAGAAGAGGAGGGTTGCCCCGAGGACACCAAATATGCTTACCATGAGCATATGGCTCTAGCGTCTAGGCAATTCTGGGGCAATAAGAGAAATGCAAGGCCCAATTTCTCCACGAACAACTCAAGCGGGTCAAAGGGCAAGCAACGTGTGAGGACCTGCTACAACTGTGGTAATGTGAGTCACTTTGTGGTGGATTGTCCTTATGAGAAGAGGGAAGACAATGGTGGCAAGCTCATCCGCAAAGATAAGGCCAAGTCTTTTCCCAACAAGTCCAACTTCACCAAGAAGGCTCCTCACAAAGTGTTGGTGGCTCAAGAAGAGTACGTCTCCGATGATGATGTTGATGACGAAGACACAAGTGGTGATGGAATGGCAATGGCATCTGTGGCTATTGCATCGACTACCCCAACAAAGGTGTCACTCTTCGATGCTCCCAAGAGAACCACATTGCTAGGTGTCTCATGGCCAAAGGTATCACCAAGGTAACCTCCAACGCCAAAACCTCAAACATTAAGACTTCTATTTCTTCCACTCCGTCTTTGTTAGATTGTGTGGATGAAAATGAGGAGGCGAAAGAGGGCGAGAATGAGTTTGACAAGTTCTTATGCAAACTCAAGGGAGAATCCAAGAAGCACTTCTTTGCTCTCTTGGAACAACTTGGTGAGGCCAATGACACGATTGAGTCTCAAGAAGAATATCTTGAGGAGTTGAGAGGGCATAGTCGTGATTATGCCAACGAGATAGCAGATCTTTCTATTGCTCTAGAGGAAGAGCGAGGTCTTCATTTGATTCTTAAGGAGTCACAAAATGACGACCTTGCTAAATTACATAAAGATTATGATCATGCTATCGTTCTTAACCGTGTGCTCAAATCTGAAAAGGTTGCACTTGGGGTTTGCCATGCTCGACTCAAGGATGAGTTTGACTCACTTGACAATGCTCACAAGGCATTGAAGAGTGTTCATGCTTCTCTTAAGGAAATTGCCACGTGTCCTCCTTGTGTTTTAATTGATAATGCCTCTGCTACTAACCCGTGTTGTGAGCATGCACATCTTGTGGAGGAAAATGCTAAGCTGAAAGAGCAGCTTGAGAAAGGCCTTGTGACATGTATCCAAGGTGAGAGGAATCCCAATGACCTTTTGAGCAATCAAAAGGAAGTGGTTGCAAAGGAAGGAGTTGGGTTTGCACCCAAGTCC
The DNA here is from genome assembly GCA_039707655.1 of Elymus sibiricus. Classification (NCBI taxonomy): domain Eukaryota; kingdom Viridiplantae; phylum Streptophyta; class Magnoliopsida; order Poales; family Poaceae; genus Elymus; species Elymus sibiricus. The sequence continues at coordinate 460,815,373 of CM077675.1, forward strand.
AAAAAGAAGAAGAAGGTAAAGGCCATGCAGGTTCCTCCGCTCAAGGAAACATTTGTCAAAGCGAGGGACATTACTCATGAGAAGAAGAAGGACAAGGTTGTGAGTGGTAGTGCTAAAAAGGACAAGACCACTCCCCTCAACAAAGCCGGCGACTTTAACCCCTCTTGTGTTTTGTGCGGTGCTAGTGATGGGCGTGTTTATGCCAAATATGTTGGTTCTTCTTATGAGTACATTGAGTGGTCTATTTGGTTTTATAAGACCCTTGTCACTAACATGAAAGGACCCATTAAAGAATGGGTACCTAAATCCAAGCATTGATCTATTGTAGGAGTTTGCTTCCGGGGGAGTTTCATGGTTGCTCGATAGTGGAGCAACAAATCATATGACTGGAAGCAAGGACTTGGTGGTGGACGTTCGACCCGATACATCCGTGGCCACTCAAGTCTCTTTTGGCGATGCCACAATTTCAAAGGTATTGGGTCTTGGCAAGGTGGTTATCTCTCCAACCTTAACAATTGAGAAAGTCATGCTTGTTGAGACCCTTGCATACAATTTACTTTCCGTTCGTCAACTTGCACTTATGGGTTTTAGTACCTTCTTTGGCATTGATACCGTGACCCTTTTGTGGAGCAAGACTCTTAAAGTAGCCTTTGTTGGGCATGTCGAAAACGGTCTCTATGTGATTAACTTCTCGGAGCGACCCACTAAGACCGCGACATGCCTAATGGCTAAAGTTGATGTGGGATGGCTTTGGCATTGCCGACAAGCCCATGTCAATATGAGATCTTTGCAAAGTCTCCTCAAAGGGGATCACATTCTTGGACTAACAAATGTGAGTTTTGCTAAAGATCGTTCTTGCAGTGCTTGTATCGAAGGAAAGCTACATGAAAAGGCTCATCGTCCTACTACTACAATCTACTCAAAGAGGACCTTAGAGCTCCTTCACATGGATCTCTTCGGTCCTCCATCTTTTGACAGTCTTGGAGGAAGAAAGTATTGCTTGGTGATTGTGGATGATTACTCAAGATACACATGGGTATATTTCTTCAAGAGGAAGAGTGAGACCCAATAGACCGTCATCAACTTTGCAAATGAAGTCCAACGTCAACATGAAGCAAAGATCTTGATGATTAGAAGTGACAATGGCACTGAGTTCAAGAACTACACCCTGGATGAGTTTCTCAGTGATGAGGGGATAAAGCACCAATATTCCACACCTTACACCCCTCAACAAAATGGTGTTGCGGAGAGGAAGAACCGGACGTTGATGGATGCGGCAAGAACCATGATGGCAGAGTTTAAATCTCCGTACAACTTTTGGGCCGAAGCCATCAACACCGCGTGTCATGCATCAAATCGGCTCTATCTTCGGAAAGGCTTGAACAAGACTACTTATGAGATTCTTACCGGGAACAAGCCCAACCTCAAGTACTTCCGGGTGTTTGGTTGTAAGTGTTTCATTCTCAAGAAAGGTGTACGTTTGTCAAAATTCGAATCTAGAGCTCATGAGGACATATTTACTGGTTATGCTGCAAACTCTCATGCTTACCGTGTCCTCAACAAGTCCACGGGACTCATTAAGGAGACGCGTAACGTAGAGTTTGATGAAAATAATGGCTCCCAAGTGGAGCAAAGTGGTCTTTGTGATGTAGGTGATGAAATTCCTCCCCAAGCGATAAGAAGAATGGGTGTGGGATACTTCCTACCCGTTGAGGAACCCCTTGTGGCTGAAGGAGAAGGACAATGTTCCACTCAAGTGAAACCATCACCGACGCACGACCCACACGCTTTCGAAGAATAAAGTGAAGGCCCTCAACCCCGTAATCAAGATCAAGGGCAAGATCAACTTAATGGTGATGATTCTACATCACATGATGCTCAAGATCTTGCTCACACCCCCGTGCAAGCTCAAGATCAAGATGAAGCTCAAGACCAAGATCAAGCTCAAGATGAAGGTCAAGCTAAAGATCAAGATCATGCTCAAGATCAAGAGCAAGCCGGTGCTAGTACCGAAGTTCGTCAAGTTACCAAGCCTCAACTTTCCATGGAGGAAATTCTTGAAAGATGAGCTGCCAAGATCGCTTCCAAACTAAGAGTCAAGCAACACCTATTGAAGAACGTTTATGGAAGTTTGAAGAGAGGGGTAACTACACGTTGTCAATTAACAAACTTTTGTGCACATCATGCGTTTGTTTCTTAATTTGAACCCCTCAAGGTACAAGATGCGCTCGAAGACGAGGAATGGCTTGAAGCCATGCATGAAGAAATCAACAACTTCGAGCGCAACAAAGTGTGGCGATTGGTGCCAAGACCAAAGGAGAAGCACAATGTCATTGGAACCAAATGGATCTTTAAGAACAAGCAAGATGCACAGGTATTATTATTCGCAACAAGGCAAGACTGGTGGCTCAAGGCTACTCCCAAGTCGAGGGCATCGACTACGGTGAGACCTTTGCCCCTATTGTTCTCCTTGAATCTATTCGCATGTTTCTTGCTTATGCCTCTCATCATGATTTCAAATTATATCAAATGGATGTGAAGAGTGCTTTTCTTAATGGTCCACTTAAGGAGTTGGTATATGTCAAGCAACCCCCGGGGTTTGAAGATCCCAAGTTCCCCAATCATGTATATGTTCTCGATAAGGCACTCTATGGCCTTAAACAAGCCCCACGTGCGTGGTATGAGCACCTTACCGAGATGTTGCAAGATCATGGGTTTGAAATTGGGAAAATCGATCCCACTCTTTTTACTAAGAGGGTTAACGGGAACTTGTTCGTATGCCAACTATATGTAGATGATATTATCTTTGGTTCTTCTAACAAAGCTTTTAATGATAAGTTTGCCGCACTAATGACCAAAGAGTTTGAGATGTCTATGATGGGAGAGTTGAAGTTCTTCCTTGGATTCGAAGTCAAGCAACGAAGCCAAGGAACCTTCATCAACTAGGCTAAATACACTCAAGACATGCTCAAGAGGTTCAAGTTGGATGATCTCAATCCTCCCAAGGCCAACACTCCTATGCAGCTCAAATGCCAACTTGATAGTGATCCCAATGGTAAAGCTGTGGATCAAAAGGTATATCGCTCCATGATTGGATCCCTGCTTTACCTTTGTGCATCTAGGCCAGATATCATGTTGAGTGTGGCAATTTGTGCACAATTTCAATCCGCACCTAAGGAGAGTCACTATGTGGCTGTCAAGCGAATCTTTCGATATTTGGCTCATACCCCAAACTTTGGCTTATCGTACCCCAAAGGTGCTTCAGTTGATCTCATTGGATATACTGACTCGGATTGGGCGGGAGACCGTGTGGAAAGGAAGTCCACTTCCGGAGGCTGCCAATTTCTTGGTCGCTCTTTGGTAAGTTGGTATTCAAAGAAACAGAACTGTGTTTCTCTCTCATCCACCGAGGCCGAGTATGTAGCCGCCGCAAGCTGATGTGCTCAGATTCTTTGGATGAGGCAAACCTTAAAGGATTATGGTGTCAATTGTGACAAAGTGCCTATTTACTGCGATAATGAAAGCACGATCAAGATCTCCAACAACCCGGTTCAACACTGCAAGACGAAGCATATTGAGATTCGTCATCACTTCATCCGGGATCACATCAAGTGTGGAGAAATTGATCTTATTCATCTTTATAACAAGGAACAACTTGCAGATATATTCACGAAGCCATTGGATGAAGCGAGATTTCGCGAGTTAAGGCATGAGCTAAATATCATTTATTCGAGCAATGTGGCTTGACTTAGTGCACACCCCACCACACTCATCATTATGTCTTGTTTAGATGTAGGCATGGACTTAGGGGGGGTCTAGTTCTCTCAATGAACTATCCCTCCTCCTATTATGCAGAAACTAATCAAAGTCTTTCACATCCGCCATTTTTTTATGGTTATTTTGTGCTTCAAAGACGAGTTTTGGTCATGGGCCCAAGGTTCAAATCTTCGCGGTGCCATACCAATTGACTCAAACATAGGTGGCCTCGGCCACCGCCCCTCCTAGTGAGGCTTTTGCTTTTGAGAAGCACGTTTTGGTGTTTCCAGGGTCACTCCAACCTTTTGATTTTTTTTGATCGGCATCATCGGAGTGTTTCCTGATGTCTGGATGGATTTGTTGTCTCCAACCTTTTAACCAAACTCAATCTTGCATAAGCCACACTCTTGGTGTTTATTTCCTGTCTTGGAGTTGCCCAGCGCGGTACTACCGCTAGCCTTGGCGGTAGTACTAAGCGGTACTACCGCTGGAGCGGTTCTACCGGGCCTCCTGCCGCGGTGTAGAACAGGAGCGGTACTACCGCCCGTAAGGCGGTACTACCGTTTGTGAGTTTCCCCGAAGGGATATGGGGCGGGGCAGGGGAAGTTTTCACTTCCCCGTACCCATCCAACCCCTCTCTCTCGTGGCTCTCTATCTCCAGGCACCTCCACGGCCGCGGAGGCCGCCGCCGGACCTCCGTTTCTGGCCTTTCTTTTGCAAATCCAACCGGTGGAGTCGATCCCCACCCTCTCCTCTTGCCATGGACGTCGGTATTGTCCCGTTTTTCTCTCCCTAGGTTCTCCTCTTTTGAATCTAGGTCTTGGACAATGCGTGTTGATTCAATCGATTTTTTTGTCAAATCGCGGCATGAGTTCGTTGTGAAAGATGGCTAGGTAGTTATTCTCAAGTTTTAACGGTCAAATACGTGCATTTGACATCACCGGTAGTACCGGATCTCACCGGCGGCTGTAGGTTCCCTGCAGTTTTCGACCGGCACAGTACTACCGCTCCTTTGGCGGTAGCACTAAGCGGTAGTACGAAGCGGTACTACCGCTCCGGCCGACGGTACTACCGCTGTGCTGCCAATTGCACCTGTTTTCCCCTATTTCTTCAGAATCTCTTTGCTCTTTTTTTTCTGGCTTATGCAATTGTTTTACACTGTTTTCTCTCGTTTGGTGTGTTTGGATTCCAGGTGGTAGTAGGAGGAACCCTAGCCGTGATGGTGGTTCCAAGCGCCCGCGCACCTCAGAGGAGGACAGTTCTGTCAATCCCCCACGTGCACCTATCAAGCAGCAGCCAAAGAAGGCCGCCTCCAAACGGCCATCACCGGATAAGATACCTGCTAAGGATTTTAAGGAACTTCATCGCCAAGATCCTTATGCCAACCCTCAAGAATCTGCTGTTCACAACCGTCCCTTCTGGACCAAGTGTCAATTATGCATCTACAATGAGGTTCTTCTGAATAAGGAAAATTTGTTTGTGCCCAACGTCAAGTCTATTGATATGGAGTTCCTTGAAAAGAATGCCCAATACTTTGGAGAGGCTCTTGAGCTCTGTCAGAAGCTTGGAATTACCCATCTTATGGAGTTCAACAAGGACTTTGATGCTGAGATGGTGGCTGTGTTTTATGCTACCATTCACCTTGGTACTGATGATTCCCGTACTATGACCTGGATGACAAATGGGAGGAAGTTGACTGCCTCATGGAAGGAGTTCATGGACTTGCTCCACATTGAGGATAAGGGGCTCCATGACCCAGTCGGATTTCGCCCCTACAAGGAATCTCAGTCCACTCACAAGCGCAATCTCTGGCCCTATTCCACTGAGAAGGTATCCTCCACCACTGGCAAACAATCATATGTGCTGCTGCCATTCCTTGATATTATGCACCGCATCTTCCGGAACACTCTCTTCCCTCGTGTTGGGAACTTGGACATGGTACACTCCTACTTGGTGGATTTGTTGCTCTTTTGTCAGCATGTGAAGGGGGCTACTGAAGTACCTGCTCTGGATGTTTCTCACATCATGTGGTCTGAACTTCACTCTGCTATCTTTGACCACAAGGTTCCTATTTATGGACCATACTTGATGCTTCTTCTTGAGAGCACTTGGGCTAAGACCTATCCCGGCATCAACTTTGTGCACAATGAGGTGGTCTCTCATAAGGTTGTGCAGCTCCGACAGAAGAACAAGTGGGCAAACTACGTTGCCCCCGAGGCTGACTTGGCTGATGAAGATGATGAGGATTAGGATGAGGATGATGAGGACTTCGTGGTTCAGGGTGGTGCTGCTCCTCGTTCTGCACCTTCTCTGGCTGAACCTTCTTGGGCTAAGAAGCTCAAGGAGAAGATGAAGAAGTTGTTCTGTTTACAGGCTAAGGGTCAGTACAGGGCTCATGTTGCTGAGAAGGAAGCTAGACGGCGTCACAAGGCTCTTGGCAGACACGTTGGGTTGGAGGTTAGCAGTGGTTCTGAGAAGTCTATTACTGATGAGGAGGTCTGGATCTCACGGCACTGCAAGTGGGGCTCTGAGGATGATCTGCCTGGCTCTTCTGCTCCAGCTCCGCCCGGCACCGTTTCCCACACTCCAGAGTCTGGAGAGTACTGATGGTGGGTCCTGATGACCCACAAGTATAGGGGATCAATCGCAGTCCTTTCGATAAGTAAGAGTGTCGAACCCAACGAGGAGCAGAAGGAAATGACAAGCGATTTTCAGCAAGGTAATTTCTGCAAGCACTGAAATTGTAGGTAATAGATAGTTTGATAGCAAGGTAATTTGTAACGAGCAAGTAACGGTAACGGTAAACAAGGTGCAGCAAGATAGCCCAATCCTTTTGAGGCAAAGGACAGGCCAGAACAATCACTAGTAATAGGCAAAGTGTTCTTGAGGGTACACGGGAATTTCGTCTAGTCACTTTTATCATGTTGGTTTGATTCGTGTTCGCTACTTTGATAATTTGATATGTGGGTGGACCGGTGCTAAGGTGCTATTCTTACTTGAACTAACAACCTACTTATGATTAACCCCCTCGCAAGCATCCACAACTACGAGAAAAGTATTAAGACAAAGTCTAACCATAGCAGTAAACATGTGGATCCAAATCAGCCCCTTACGAAGTAGCGCATAAACTAGGGTTTAAGCTTCTGTCACTCTAGCAACCCATCATCTAATAACTACTCCACAATGCATTCCCTTAGGCCCATGAATGGTGAAGTGTCATGTAGTCGACGTTCACATGACACCACTAAGGGAATCACAACATACATATCATCAAAATATCGAACACATATCAAATTCACATGATTACTTGCAACATGACTTCTCCCGTGACCTCAAGAACAAAGGTAACTACTCACAAATAATAATCATGCTCAAGATCAGAGGAGTAATGAATAGCATAATGGATCTGAACATATGATCTTGTACCAAATAAACCATATAGTAATCAACTACACAAGGTAACCAACACTACTAGTCACCCACAGGTACCAATCTGAGGTTCCGGTACAAAGATTGAACACAAGAGCTGAACTAGGGTTTGAGAGGAGATGGTGCTGTTGAAGATGTTGATGAAGATTGGCCTCCCAAAGATGAGAGGGGTGTTGGTGATGACGATAGCTTCGATTTCCCCCTCCAGGAGGGAAGTTCCCCCGACGGAATCGCTCCGCCGGAGGGAAAAAGTGCTCCTGCCCAAATTTCGCCTCGAGGCGGCGGCGCTTTGTCCCGAAAGTCCTCTTCCTATTTTTTGTAGTTTTTTTGGGAATATATACCAGAAGATGGGCTCCGGAGGTGGGCCAGGGTGAGCACCACCCACCAGGCCGTGCCAGGGGGTGCCTGGCGCGCCCTGGTGGGTGCTCCTCACCAGGTGGCCCCCCTCTGGTATATTTTTGCTCCAGTATTTTTTATTAATTCCAAAAATAATCTCCGTAAAGTTTCAGCTTCATTGGAGTTGTGCAAAATAGGTATCTCTGACGTGCTTTTCTTGGGTCCAGAATTCCAGCTGCCGGTATTCTCCCTCTTTGTGTAAACCTTGCATATTATGAGAGAAAAGGCATTAGAATCACTCCCCAAAGCATTATTATTCAACAAAACAAAGTAAATGACAGTAGGAAATCATGATGCAAAATTGACGTATCAACCTCCCCAAGCTTAGACCTCGCTTGTCCTCAAGCGAAAGCCGATATTGAAAAGCATGTCCACATGGTTTGAGAGAGAGGTGTCGATAAAAACAAAATACGGACATAGAAGCATCATGCTTATTAACATAACAGCAACAAACTCTAACATAAGAACTTATTTTAATATATTTTTATCATAAAGCTTCTCATGAACAAGTAAAAATTCATCACAACATAGAAGTATGAAGCATAAACTTTATTGGAAACCAACAAACTGTGTTCTCAGTCAACTTTGCAACTACAATTCATCGTATTTTCAGGAAGGGTCTCATGTCGGAGCCTTTTGGCAAGTCCACATACTCAACCATCATTTAGTCTTCTATGATTGCTAACGCTCACGGCATACCCATGAACAAAAAGTTTCAACCGGACACATAGGAAGATAGGGGCTTATAGTTTTGCCTCCCAACGTATTCACCTAAAGGGTGATGTCAACAATAATAACTCATGCCCACCCATATCCAACTGGTTATATGTGCCTAGATCTTTCCTCACCACATGATGCTTGCAAAGGAAAAAGTAAAAAGGAATAGAGAAGAATACTTTGACTCTTGCATAAAAGTAAGTGCATAAAAGTAAAAGATAGGCCCTTCGCAGAGGGAAGCAGAGGTTGTCATGCGCTTATTGGTTTGTATGCCCAATCCCTTAATGTAAAAGAACGACACGCTATATTGCCCCCTATGATAGCAACCTTTATTATGCAGTCCGTCGCTTTTATTACTTTGCCATCATAAGTTCGTATAACGCTCAATTTTCTCTTACACTAATTGATCAAAACACTTTTAGAAGCAATTTTTATTGCCTTATTTCACCGGGTAGGTATGGTGGATCTTTCTCGACGTGACAACTTACTTGAAGGATCTTTCTCGATCCATAGGTAGGTATGGTGGACACTCCAGGAAAGAGTTTGGGTTTGGGTTTTTGGATGCACAAGTAGTATCTCTACTTAGTGCGGAATTTTTGGCTAGCAAAGATATTGAGCAAGCACCACATGTTAATGGATCTATGACAATATAACTTCTATGTGGATATGAACAAACATAAATCATTACGTTGTCTTCCTTGTCCAACGTCAACAATTTTGACATATAATATTTGATGGGGGCTCACAATCATAAAAGATGTCCAAGATAGTGTATTTGCATGTGAATCTTCTCTTCCCTTATTAATTCTTTCATGAATTGCATCATTGACCAATGCTATGTTTGTCAATCTCCAACACATTTTACTACTTATACTTTTCCTTATGTGATGTCATTACTCACCATAAGATTAGCATATGATTCCTTTCATTTATTGTCTTTCTTTTATTTGATTGCAACAAGAAAGTAGAGAAGCAAAAAACTCAAACTAAACTTTATTATATAACTTTCACTCGATTACATAGATAGGTAGACCACGAAACTAACACACGAAAATATATCACAATAAACTTTTATTCGACTAAGGCAAAGGGAAACTAAAGATAGAACTAAAATAGGTAAAGGTGAATAAAAGTGGTGGTGATACGATACCGGGGCACCTCCCCCAAGCTTGGCTCAAGCCAAGGTGAGTGCCCATACCCATGTACTCAAGTCTCCTTCAGTGGTGATGATGAAGAAGGTGGAGGTGTTGAAGAAGCCTTCTTCTTCAACTTATATTTAAGCATAAAGTTTTCCTCCCTTAGATCATCATTCTCCAATTCAAGCTTTAATATCCTTTGGCATAAGGCCTCCTTGCTTTCATGTAGAAAACGAGACGGGATAAATTGGACCTTAGGTTTGTATCTTCTAGGGAGGCTTGACTTCTTGAATTCCACATGCATGTCTCCGGGTTGAGGCAATGGATCATCCTCTTCCTCAGAGCTGTCATCCTTTGTTTCCTGCATGGTAGAATCTTCTTCCTCCTCCGAGGTCCATAGATAGGGGTAAATTTCCCTAAAGATCTTTGGGTCTGGAACATAGGGATCAACATGGCTCTCCTCATCTGAATCTTGAGACGACATATTTTCAGATCTGTCAGGAAAATAGCACGAAACAAGAACAGGGGATTTTTTTGCGATATGGTCGTCAAAACAATCGAGGGTATATATAGAGAATTTTTATTCTTGGAAAATAAATATTTGGAAGGAAAACAGAGTCGGGAAGGCATCCGAGGTGGGCAGCACCCACCAGGGCGCGCCCAGGGGTGCCTGGCGCGCCCTGGTGTACCGTGCCCACCTCGATCACCTTCCGGTTTATGTTTTTATTCCTAAAATTCTAAAATATTCCAAAACTGACAGAAAATATTTTTGCGGATTTTTCGGAGTCCGTTTACTTACCGTATCACGTACCTCCTATTTTTAAGTATTCTGGAGTGTTCCGGAAGGTTTCTTTTATGTGTTCCTCCGGTGTCATGGTTTGGATAACATTGCTTTCAACGTTAATAGGCGTACCTGAGATATAGTGCTTAATTCTTTGGCCATTGACCACCTTCGGGTTAGTACCTTTGGCATTATTAATCTTGATAGCCCCAGAACGATAGACCTCTTCAATAATATATGGTCATTCCCATTTGGAGAGAAGCTTTCCTACAAAGAATCTTAAACGAGAGTTGAATAAAAGAACATAATCTCCTATTTTGAATTCCTGCTTTTGGATTCTTTTGTCATGCCATCTTTTTACCTTTTCTTTGAATAGCTTGGCATTTTCATACGCTTGGGTTCTCCATTCATCTAGTGAGCTAATATCAAATAGCCTCTTCTCACCGGCAAGTTTGAAATCATAATTGAGTTCTTTAATTGCCCAAAATGCTTTGTGTTCTAGTTCTAGAGGCAAATGACAAGCTTTTCCATACACCATTTTATATGGAGACATACCCATAGGATTTTAATAAGCTGTTCTATAGGCCCAAAGTGCATCATCTAATTTCTTAGACCAATTCTTACGAGACCTATTGACAGTTTTTTGTAATATTAATTTTATTTCTCTATTGCTAAGTTCTACTTGACCACTAGATTGAGGATGATAGGGTGATGCAATTCTATGGTTAACATCATATTTAGCATGCATCTTACGGAAAGCACCATGAATAAAGTGTGAACCACCATCGGTCATTAAATATCTAGGGACTCCAAACCTCGGGAAGATAACCTCTTTAAGCATTTTAATAGAGGTGTGGTGATCAGCACTACTAGTTGGAATAGCTTCTACCCACTTAGTGACATAATCAACCGCAACTAAAATACGAGTGTACCCGTTAGAGGAAGGAAAAGGTCCCATATAATCAAAACCCCACACGTCAAATGGTTCAACAACAAGTGAATAATTCATAGGCATTTCTTGACGCTTACCGATATTACCAATTCTTTGACATTCATCACAAGACAAGACAAACTTACGTGCATCCTTGAAGAGAGTAGGCCAATAAAAACCAGATTGCAATACCTTGTGAGCAGTTCTATCTCCCGCATGATGTCCTCCATAAGCTTCGGAATGACATTTCCGTAGGATTTGTTCCTGTTCATGCTCAGGTACACAACGTCTAATAATACCATCCACTCCTTCTTTATAAAGATGTGGGTCCCCCAAAAGTAATGTCTCAAGTCATAGAAGAATTTTTTCTTTTGTTGGTATGTGAAACTAGGTGGTATATATTTAGCAACAATGTAATTAGCATAGTCAGCATACCAAGGTGTGTTGTGTGAGACACTTATTGCAGCTAGCTGTTCATCAGGGAAACTATCATCAATAGGTAGTGGGTCATCAAGAATATTTTCTAACCTAGACAAGTTATCAGCTACGGGGTTCTCAGCTCCTTTCCTATCAACGATATGTAAGTCAAATTCTTGAAGCAAGAGAACACACCTAATGAGTCTAGGTTTAGCATCTTTCTTTTCCATAAGATATTTTATAGCAGCATGATCGGTGTGAACAATAACTTTTGAGTCAACAATATACAATCTAAATTTATCACAAGCAAACACAACTTCTAAAAATTCTTTTTTCAGTAGTGGCATAATTTCGTTGGGAACTATCTAGAGTTTTACTAGCATAATGGATAACATTCAACTTCTTATCAACTCTTTGTCCTAGAACAGCACCAACAGCATAATCACTAGCATCACACATAATTTCAAAAGGCAAGTTCCAATCAGGTGATTGAACGATAGGTGCAGAGGTTAAGGCTTTCTTGAGTGTTTCAAAGGCTTCCACACAATCATCATCAAAGACAAAAGGAATATCCTTTTGCAAAAGATTAGTAAGAGGCCTAGAAATTTTAGAGAAGTCTTTAATGAACCTCCTATAAAAACCAGCATGACCAAGGAAACTTCGAATACCTTTAATATCTCTTGGACATGGCATTTTCTCAATTGCATCAACTTTAGCTTTATCCACCTCAATACCTCGCTCAGATATTTTATGTCCCAAGACAATACCTTTATTAACCATAAAGTGGCACTTCTCCCAATTCAAGACGAGATTAGTTTGTTCACATCTCTGCAAAACTCGATCAAGGTTGCTTAAGCAATCATCAAAAGAAGTTCCGTAAACGGAAAAATCATCCATGAAAACCTCCACAATCTTTTCACAAAAATCAGAGAATATAGCAGTCATACATCTTTGAAAGGTAGCAGGTGCATTGCATAAACCAAAAGGCATACGTCTATAAGCATAGGTTCCAAAAGGGCAAGTAAAGGTGGTTTTCTCTTGATGGGATTGTGACACACGTATTTGAGAGAAACCAGAATATCCATCTAGGAAACAAAAGTGTGTGTGCTTAGATAGTCTCTCTAGCATTTGATCAATAAAAGGCAAAGGGTAATGATCTTTTCTAGTAGCTTTATATAATTATCTAAAATCAATTACCATTCTATAGCCAGTGACAACTCTTTGTGGAATGAGTTCATTCTTATCATTAGGAACAACGGTAATACCTCCTTTCTTAGGGACACAATGAACGGGACTTACCCATCTACTATCAGCTATGGGATAGATTATACCTGCTTCCAGAAGCTTTAATATTTCAGTTCTTACCACTTCTTTCATCCTAGGATTCAACCGCCGTTGGTGATCAACAACGGGTTTAGCATCAGGTTCCATATTGATCTTGTGCTGACATAGAGTGGGACTAATGCCCTTAAGATCATCAAGAGGATATCCAATAGCAGCCCGGTGCTTCCTTAGAACTTTCAATAATCTTTCTTCTTCATGTTCTGAAAGGTTAGCACTAATAATAACAGGATATATCTTTTTCTCATCAAGATAAACATACTTCAAAGTGTCAGACAATTGTTTCAATTCAAACACAAGATCACCTTTAGGTGGAGGAGGACCTCCTAGAGTTTCAATAGGTAAATTGTGTTTCAAGAGAGGTTGTTGTTCGAAGAAAATCTGATCTATTTCATTTCTTTCACGCAAGTGCATATCATTTTCATGGTCGAGCAAATATTGTTCTAAAGGATCAGTAGGAGGCACAACAATAGAAGCAAGACCAATTATCTCATCTTCACTAGGTAACGCTTTATCACGAGGTTGTCTACTAAACTTGGAAAAATTAAACTCGTGAGACACATTACCAAAACTGACACCGACAGTTTGTTTTTCACAATCTATCTTAGCATTGACGGTGCTCAAGAAAGGTCTACCAAAGATAATGGGACAAAAGTCATCTTGTGGGGAACCAAGAACTAGAAAATCAGTAGGGTATTTTACTTTCCCACACAAGACTTCAACATCTCTAACAATCCCAAGTGGTGTGATAGTATCTCTATTAGCAAGTTTAAGAGTGACATCAATATCTTCCATTTCAGCAGGTGCTATTTCATTCATAATTTCTTGTTATAAGGTAAAAGGGATAGCACTCACACTAGCACCTAAATCACATTAACCATGGTAGCAATGATCTCCTATTTTAACTGAGACAACGGGCAAGCCTTCTATAGGTCTATGTTTATCTTTCTTACCAGGCTTAGCAATTCTAGCAGCTTCATCACAAAGGTAAATGACATGCCCATCAATACTTTCTTCCAAGAGATCTTTAACCATAGCAACACTAGGTTCTACTTTAATTTGCTCAGGGGGTTTAGGTGCTCTTATATTACTCTTACGAACCACAGTTGATACCTTAGCATGTTCCTTTATCCTAACAGGGAAAGGTGGTTTTTCAATATAAGCGGTAGGCACAACTGGATCAACATTGTAAAAGATGGTTTCTTCTTTAGCTATGACCGGTTCTTTAATTTCTTCTTTAATAGGGGGATGATATTTAAACCACTTCTCCTTAGGGAGGTCAACATGAGTAGGAAATGCTTCACAGAAAGAGGCTACTATCTCAGAGTCAAGTCCATATTTAGTGCTAAACTTATGAAAGGTATCGGTATTCATAAAAGATTTAACACAATCAAATTCAAGCTTTATACCTGACTCATTACCTTCGCCGAGTTCCCAATCTTCAGAGTTGCGTTTAATTCTTTCGAAGAGATCCCACTTGAAATCAATAGTCTTCTTCATATAAGAACCAGCACAAGAAGTATCAAGCATGGATTGATCATTATGAGAAAGCCGAGCATAAAAATTCTGAATGATAACTTCCCTCGGAATGTCATGATTGGGGCATGAATATAACATTGACTTAAGCCTCCCCCAAGCTAGAGCGATACTTTCTCCTTCACGAGGCCAAAAATTATATATATAATTCCGATCACGATGAACTAGATGCATAGGATAAAACTTTTGATGGAATTCCAATTGCAAACGATTCCAGTTCCAAGATCCAAGATCATCACATAGCCTATACCATGTCAATGCTTTTCCCTCCAAAGATAAAGGGAAAACCTTCTTCTTAACTTCATCTCCGGGTAAACCTGCAAGCTTAAATAATCCACATATTTCGTTCACATATAAGAGATGCATATCAGGATGTTCAGTTCCATCTCCTGCATAAGGTTTAGCAATCAAGTGTTCTACCATACCCGAAGGAATTTCATAAGCAACATTTTCAGTAGGTGCTGTAGGTTGAGGGGTAACTAATTGTGGTTCCGGTCGAGGTGAAGATACCCCGAACAAACCCCTCAAAGGATTGTTCTCCATAGTAGCAAGTGGCAATAAATTTCAGCACGTAGTATAAGTTTTTCCTTACCGATTTCCACTTACCAAGAGCGCTTCACTCCCCGGCAACGGCGCCAGAAAAGAGTCTTGATGACCCACAAGTATAGGGGATCAATCGTAGTCCTTTCGATAAGTAAGAGTGTCGAACCCAACGAGGAGCAGAAGGAAATGACAAGCGGTTTTCAGCAAGGTAATTTCTGCAAGCACTGAAATTGTAGGTAATAGATAGTTTGATAGCAAGGTAATTTGTAACGAGCAAGTAACGGTAATGGTAAACAAGGTGCAGCAAGATAGCCCAATCCTTTTGAGGCAAAGGACAGGACAGAACAATCACTAGTAATAGGCAAAGTGTTCTTGAGGGTACACGGGAATTTCGTCTAGTCACTTTTATTATGTTGGTTTGATTCGTGTTCGCTACTTTGATAATTTGATATGTGGGTGGACCGGTGCTAAGGTGTTGTTCTTACTTGAACTAACAATCTACTTATGATTAACCCCCTCGCAAGCATCCGCAACTACGAGAAAAGTATTAAGACAAAGTCTAACCATAGCATTAAACATGTGGATCCAAATCAGCCCCTTACGAAGTAGCGCATAAACTAGGGTTTAAGCTTCTGTCACTCTAGCAACCCATCATCTAATAACTACTCCACAATGCATTCCCTTAGGCCCATTAATGGTGAAGTGTCATGTAGTCGACGTTCACATGACACCACTAAGGGAATCACAACATACATATCATCAAAAATATCGAACACATATCAAATTCACATGATTACTTGCAACATGACTTCTCCTGTGACCTCAAGAACAAAGGTAACTACTCACAAATAATAATCATGCTCAAGATCAGAGGAGTAATGAATAGCATAATGGATCTGAACATATGATCTTCCACCAAATAAACAATATAGTAATCAACTAGACAAGGTAATCAACACTACTAGTCACCCACAGGTACCAATCTGAGGTTCCGGTACAAAGATTGAACACAAGAGATGAACTAGGGTTTGAGAGGAGATGGTGTTGTTGAAGATGTTGATGAAGATTGGCCTCCCAAAGATGAGAGGGGTGTTGGTGATGACGATAGCTTCGATTTCCCCCTCCGGGAGGGAAGTTCCCCTGGCGGAATCGCTCCGCCGGAGGGCAAAAGTGCTCATGCCCAAGTTCCGCCTCGAGGCGGCGGCGCTTCGTCCCGGAAGTCCTCTTCCTAATTTTTTTAGGTTTTTAGGGAATATATACCAGAAGATGGGCTCCGGAGGTGGGCCAGGGTGAGCACCACCCAGTAGGCCGCGCCAGGGGGTGTCTGGCGCGCCCTGGTGGGTGCTCCTCACCAGGTGGCCCCCCTCCAGTATATTTTTGCTCCAGTATTTTTTATTAATTCCAAAAATAATCTCCGTAAAGTTTCAGCTTCATTGGAGTTGTGCAGAATAGGTATCTCTGACGTGCTTTTCTTGGGTCCAGAATTCCAGCTGTCGGTATTCTCCCTCTTTGTGTAAACCTTGCATATTATGAGAGAAAAGGCATTAGAATCACTCCCCAAAGCATTATTATTCAACAAAACAAAGTAAATAACAGTAGGAAATCATGATGCAAAATGGACGTATCAGGTCCTTGTGTTCTGCCACCTGTGTGTCTTAGTCCTCCCTGCCCTTTTGGTGTCTCGCTGCCAAAGGGGGAGAGAGTGTAGGGATTTGCCGAGTCACGAGCATGCGTTTGCTTTCTGAGTTGCCTTCTTTTATGTCATTGCTCGTGAACTTTTTCTAGTTGCCTTGCTTTGCTTTGCTTATGGTTGTGAGACTTCAGTCACTTCGTCGTATGGTGTAAGACATATGCTACCCTTAATTATCATTATATGTCTCGTTTTGTTAGTTAGTTTTATCATACCATCTGTGTTATACTCTCACATAGTGCTCCTTGCTTAGTTATCACTGCCATATTATATATTGTTGCAAGGATTATTCGTCTCTAAAATATAGGGGGAGTGTTGATCCAAGCATGTGTGTTTTGCATTCCAAAAGCATATCAAATAGAGCACACATCTAGGGGGAGCCCGTCTATATTTTTGTAGACTTTTGGGTTTGCTTTCTTTCTCTTATTTATTATCTATGCAAATCCAGTGTTGTCATCAATCCACCAAAAAGGGGGAGATTGTAAGGGCATATTTATACCCTAATGGTTTTCGTGATTGATGACAATACATTTGCGGACTAATCGTGTGCATTAAGCTATCAGAGAATATCAGGTGGCACGAGACGATTATCTTACCCCTCAGGAAGCTAAAAAGAAGACGGTGTCTTTTCGACGATTTAGTGTCGGTGGACTTAAGTCGTAGGAATATCCGTACTATCAAGAGGGGGTCCGCAGTGGGAAAGGTTGGGAGGAATCATCACGTACACACTCGCACCCCCATTCGTTTCCCGGCAACATGGAGTCTCTGTCCTTGCCGTGCTCTCTCTTTCTTTCTCTCAGCGGTAGTACCACTCTGGGAAGCGGTAGTACCGCGCGCAGCCGGTACTGCCGCCCCAGCCGGCGGTAGTACCGCTGAGGGAAAGAGGGGAGGGCTGGGCACCTCTCGCGAGGCATCCGACATGTATCTGGGAGTGTCTGGTACCCTGCGCCAGCACCCAGCCGTAGCGGTAGTAGGGGCGGTACTACCGCCGCCCCTTCTACTGGTGCTCGTGTTCACAGATGGGCGGTAGTACCGTCCCTACCAGCGGTACTACCGCTTGCCCGTGGCTGGTACAGAGGTAACGGGCAGATTCCCCCACCCACTATATAAGGGGTCTTCTTCCCCAAGAAGCCTCACCTCTTATCCTTCAAAAACCTCCATTGTTGCCCAAAGCTTATTTTAGCCCGATCTTTCTCCCTAGCCAACAAAACTTGTTGATACTCTAGGGTTTGGTTGAGAAGGCCCCGATCTACACTTCCACCAAGAGAAATTTGATTCCCCCCATTAATCCCTTGCGGATCTTGTTACTCTTGGGTGTTTGAGCACCCTAGACGGAAGAGGTCACCTCGAAGCCATAGTCCATTGTGGTGAAGCTTCATGGTGTCGTTGGGAGCCTCCAATTCAGTTGTGGAGATTGCCCCAACCTTGTTTGTAAAGGTCCGGCTGCCGCCTTCAAGTGCACCACTAGTGGAATCACGGCACCTCGCATTGTGTGAGGGCGTGAGGAGAATACGGTGGCCCTAGTGGCTTCTTGGGGAGCATTGTGCCTCCAGACCGCTCTAACGGAGACGTACTTCCCTCTACCGGGAAGGAACTTCGGTAACACATCCTCGTCTCCATCGGTTCCTCTTGTGGTTACTTCTTACCTTTACTTTGTGCAAGCTACGCATATTGCTTATCTTGCTTGCTTGTGTTGTTGTTGTCTTTAGCATCATATAGGTTGCTTACCTAGTTGCATATCTAGCCAACCTATTTGTTGCTAAGCCTAAATTGGTAAAGAAAAAATAAAAACTGGTAGTTGCCTATTCACCCCCCTCTAGTCAACCATATCGATCCTTTCAACAATGATAACTTTAATGGCAGATGGTCATTTATGTTTAATACAATCATTAAGAGTCTGAACCTGAGGGAGATAGACCTAACAAGCAGGCAATTCACCCGGGTGAACATGTTGCATACTCCAACATACGAAAAGTGGGATCGAGTTCTAACCAGTATAGAATGAGAACAGAAGTTCCCCTTAGTAATGGTTCGAGCTTTGAATAGAGGCATTTCAGATCACACTCCTTTGCTTGTTGACTCTAGGGATGCGACCCATTTAAGAAACAGGAAAGTTTTCTCTTTTGAACTAGCATGGTTCGAGAGAGAGGGCTTTATCGACCTAATAGCCCGGGAGTGGGCTTCAGACACAGGAGGGAGGTCTGATGTCGAGCGATGGCAAAATAAAATTAGGCATTTGCGGCAGTTCCTGAGGGAATGGGCTAAAAATGAAAGTGGAATATACAAGGTGGAAAAAGATAGGCTTCTCAATCTCAAAAACGAGCTTGATGTGATAGTAGAACCACCTTACTAGATGCGGCCGAATGGGCATCTAAGAGGGAGGCCGAGTGTAAATTACGAGCGCTGGTCAGGAAAGAAGAGATGAAATGGGCACTCAGAGCGAAAGTCAGGCAGGTTGTGGGGAAGTGGAAGTGGCCCCACAAATCCACGGCTTCGCCATAAAAAAGGACGTGGCCGGGGGCGGCTGGGTGGCTGAACGGCGCGCTCACCCATGCGTGTGAATTAAATGCGGTCGGTGGGAGGTAGTTGGACGGCCGACACGAGGGCCGAGGCGGATGACAAAAGGACGCGTGTGCGTCTATTCTGTGTCCGTTTGACCACAAAGCCAGAACAAAAATGCGCCCACGATGCGTCAAGACAGACCAGAAGCGGACGTTTTTTACGGATGTGGTCGCGCGTTGGACTGTGTCGTCTATCCGTTTGGGTCAAAACGGACAGACCCAGACGATTTGGGGTTTTACGTTGGAGTTGGCATTAGTCCTCGTTGTATTTTGGATCAAATTTTGACTATATAGTAGTACTTGATTAGCAAAATATTGATGCATGTAACAAAAAAAATATTGTTGAATACATAGTTTTCAATTATATTTTTTTATTACAATTAACTTCTACTTTATTAATCAAAATCATGGTCAAAATATGTCCCAAGATACGAGGGGATCAGAGCAACTCCAACCGGCCGACCCAAACGGACTCGTGCTTTGTCCGTTTGGATCCACTCGTCCGCCCTCTTTTGCATTTGGATCGGCCATGCGCCTAATGCACGAACGCATTTTCGTCCTCGCGGCCGGCCTGTGTCCATTTTTTATTCTATACATATATTTTTTGTTCGCATTTAAACACTATTTTGTATTCCATCAAAGACATTTTGATGCATATATTCACCAATTATTCGCTACGAGAGTAAGACCAAAGAAAACAAGAACACAATTAGACATTTTAAAAGATATTCAACTTCCATAACTACTCCTACTAGTTGGACCAATATCTTCTTTATGTCTTCATTGTTGATCTACGGATTCTCGAGCTTGCCTACTTCATTTTTCTTAGATTTTAAAGAAGTAGACGTTGCTTCCCCTTTAGTCTATTCTTGAGTCTCGTCTCTACTTTCCATTCTAGCTACGAATGCACGAACATCTAGCAAATTCCGTTCTATCAAAAAATTGATGTATTCATCTTTCTAATACCAAAACTTGCATCGATCCTACACACAAATTTGAGCAAATAAGCTACCAAAATTGTGTCCAATCCGAGAGCACAACTGAATCAAGAGAAGCACATATTCCATCTTGCTTGCACTTGAAAACACCCATCCGGGATGTTCTGGCGTTGTAGAAATGCGGCGCATGACCTGTCGTGGCCAGTCATCGCACTTTATGACCGGCAACGGTGAGCCGATAAGCCTCTAGGCCAGCGCCGAGCCAGGGCGATGGTCGGGCGTGGCTTTGCCGGCGAATTGATGAGGAGATAGATCCGAGCGGCTAGAGGCAGACACAACACCTGCATGCGGCGCCGAGGCATCGTCGAGGCAGTGCGGTCCTTTACCCGGCCAATCCATGCGATGGCGCAGTCGCCGGCGGCCAGATGCGGCAAATCCGGCCGGCATGATGCGTCAAATCCCGCCGCTGCAGGTCTACCGGTTCGTCGCCCGCACCGGGCCGAGGGAGGCACCAAGCCGTTGGTTGTGCTGGTAGGAGGAGGGGAGGGGGGGACTGGAGAGCGAGGTGACGGGGAAAATGGACGGCAGCGCTATGGGAAGGGTTTGTGCACGGGGGCGGGCGGCGGGGGGAGGGGATAGAAAAAGGGGGGCCCGTGTCCCCGACGGACAGGCCAGAAGGAGGACTAGGCAGGGGACGTGCGTCTCCGCTCCGTGTCCGCACCGATGTAAACGCACCGATGTAAACGATACCCAAATTTAAACTTCAAATGCGTCGCGCGACGGACAAAAAAACAGACATGTGTCAGCTGGGTCGGTGCGTTGGACCGATTTTATGTTAGTTTTGATCCAAACGAACACGCACGGACGAAACTGAGTCAAGTTGCTCTTAAACACTGGAGTGGAGCGGCTGTTTGAATCCAGCGAAAGTTTTCTGCTCGTTGGGTTTGCACTGGAGAGGCATGGTACGGAGGGACGAGAGGTCGAGAGATGGATCTGGGAAACCGACACTTCTCTAGTCCCCAGGAAAGCACTGCTTTCGTCCAGTCAGAAAGGTGATAGACCAGCTGGCCACCTTGGAGGAGCTGCCCAATGTACGTAGCATGTGCTCCACTGTACGTTGCCAACAGCTCAACGTACAAGAGTATCTCTTCCCCTCCCCCTCTTCTATATCTTTGTCCCATCAAGAACCCAGGCGCTTCAGGGCAGGGGGGGCCTCTTTTCTCCAACGTACGTAGCACGATCGGGGCTTTGGATCTCTCTCCGGGCGGCCCGTCCATGCCTGTCAAAGGACACGCACAAACAGGATGCTTGCATGGATATGCAGCGTAGAGTGTAGACCCGACCCATCCATGCATGCATGCATGCATGCAACTAGCAGTACCGCGATCTATGCATGCATGCACAGACGATTCATAATAGACACGCAATGGAGGCAGCACAATCACCATCTATCTACATGAACACATGACAAGCTCACAACACAGCACTATTATTGATTGTTACCCATATGTGGGGACAATATATATAGTCATGGAAGTGTAGGCTGGCGAGCAACCGTAACCCCCGTTACATCAAGTACAAAATTGGTGGCCATGCACCTTTTGGGACACCCTGAATCAATCAGGCGCCCCACCAGGCCTTGCGTGCCCACCTAGTTAACGGGGGGAGTTGAGTTGCAAGCAGGCTAATTAGCTTCTTCTCTCTCTCTTTCCTCCTCTCAAGTCTCTTCAAAACACTGCCCTAAGATGGCCCTAGCAGCAAAGACCATCTCTCTCTCTCTCCCTCTCACCATCACCAACCAACCTCTGTTTCTCTCTCTACATGGCTAATCATAGGATTACAATTAAGGTACTTACCACTAATGGTACTAGCTAGTAATGAACACACATATATAGGGGGGGAAGATCGAACTGTACTAGGTAGCGATCCATGCATGCATGCGTCGATCAGGCGAACGGAGACCTGTGTGGCGCCCCCTTCCTCCTGTTGTTGAGCGACATGACGATCTTGGGGAAGAAGCCCCTTGACTTCTTCCTCGGGACGTCGGCGCCGGGTCCCGCGTCGAAGCCCCGCGCGTTCCGGCTGGAGCCGCCGCTGGAGCCGCCGCTGAAGCCGCTGACGCCGTAGTGGTGGTGCAGCGGGTCCTCTAGGATGGAGTTCGGGGTGATCTGCCCGCCGGTGTCGTCCAGGAGGTCCGACGACCCGCCGCCGACGCGGAGGTTCTCGAACCTCGGGAAGCAGGCGACGTCGGGCTCGCCGGACATGTAGAGGATGTTGGACAGGTCGCCGCCCTGCATCATGACATGATCCACCTGCATGCATGCGTGCATGAATCGCTCAGCAACCGCGTACGTACGTACGTACATACGTTTGCATGCAACGTGTCTGCTTGGATGGATGGGTAATGGATTGGGGAGCGTAAGTACCTTGCAGGAGAGGCAGCAGAAGTGGAAGGGCTCCTGGAGGATCCTGTCGCAGGTGAGGCAGACGTTGCCGGAGCCCTTGAAGGGCCTGGACTGAGGCCTCGGCTTCAGAAAGATCACCTTTGCGCTGTTGATCGTGTAGGGCTGCATGCAGAACATTCACAAAAGAAGATTAGGTTAGGCGACAACTTGAAAAGTATAAGAGCTAGCTAGGTTTACTTGTTATGTGATCGATTCACACACCTGAACAAAGGAGCAGTCGATGAGCTTCTCAAGGTCGTCCAGGCGCACCACGTCGTTGTAGACGTACCTCCGCACCTGTACACATTCCAAACCTCTTTTTTTACACCAGTGTTGTGTGTACACATTCCAAACCTCTCTAATTACCAAACAAAATGCAGAGGTAAAATTGTTGTGTGTATGCCTAGCATGAGGAGGACCAACGTAGTGGAGAATCTTCTTCTAAAAGCTGAGTAGTAAAAAGAAAGAGGCATTCCGGTGCGTAAGTGTGGATTACTGCTCCATGTGATGAGGTAATAATGGCCCTCCTTTTACTTCGCCCTGCATGCCAAAGGCAGGCAGGCTGGTGAGTGGTGACCGGTGAGAGAGCGAGTCACCAGTGGTAATAATTGCGCGCGTTTGACCGGCGGCTCGTCGTCATCCCCATCGTGGAAGACCGAGAGCGTACGTACGTGCTTTCCATCGTGCAGCATGCAATGGCCAAACCACACCCCAAATGACCATACCGCCCCTGGACGGACGCAACGAAGGCCCGAGCAGGTGCAAGCGCCCACCCCCCGAGTAGAATTCGCACATTCAAATTCACCCACCAACGTCCGGCGCTCGGTAAAAAGCAATGTCGCCGGCCACAGATCGAAGCGGCCAAGCCACGCGCTACGGCGCACCGCACCGGCGTCGTCGTCGTCGTCACTGTGGCAGGCATCCCTGAACCAGAACGTGTGAACAGTGCCGTCGTCAAGGGCGGAACCATGCGCTTGGACGGTAGCACGCACGCAGGCAGGACTATGTCCATGTGTGTGTGTGTGTGTACGCGCAGCGCATGGTGCATGCACAAGGTGGCAAAGCGGAGCAACAGTGTGGAGGGCCTTGTTTGGCAACAGGGCAGGCCCTTTTACCATGCACACATATGGTAAAACTGCTACCGCCGTGCTGTGTGTGCTGCGCCGCTCTCTCTTCCACCCCTGTGCCTGTGCGCCTGGCGCTGCACGGCGCAGTGACTGCCACGCTTAGCAAGATGTACGTACAACAACAATAAGAGCTGCGCTGCTAGACGCCGGCCAGCCCGCCGCTGCACAGACGGCGCATGCAGCCGAGTGGACGGCCATTGATCCATCCATTTATTCACCAACCGTCCGGCCGGCCGGCCGGCGTCTCTCTTTCTTTTGCAGCAGCGGCTGATCAGCGGGGTGATGTGCTTTGCTTTGCTTTGCCATGCATGGCAAAACAATCCGGATAACACACCCCATTTGTAGGGCGATTTCGGCAGTAGTGGTAGACGGAAGGAAGGAAGGAAGGAGCATGTGCGGTGCATCTGCATGAAATCAGCGGCTGGGGAGCAACGGAAGTGACGAGACCGCAACAGTGGAACCACTGTTACCACCGTTAAAAATGCAGGCCAGGCTTTCAGGCTTTGTGCCTGTGTATGTGCACCACTGTACGTGTAGCTCGTGTGTGACTAGTAGAGATGAGGTTGAGAGGGAGAGAGGGACGGGGAGACGGGTGGTGGTGGGTCGCAGTAACTTTTTGCAGGTGGGTGGGAGGAGGGCAGGGACAGGAATGGGTGCGCGGCTCGCTCGCATCGCATGCAGGCAGCAATTGCTGCCGTGCAGAGTAATTATAAGACTATGCTTATTTCGGAATAATTCTAGACCTACGAACAAGTTACGAAAGCCTACGTAACTTCCCTTCAACTAATCTCTTCGGCCCCTTGATTTTCAGGGAGGGGTGGGCCCCTTCTCCCCCACTTCCAATCACAATTTGCCAGCTAGATGATTACGTAAAACTTCACGTAGCTTCTTCGTAGGGGTGCCGCCAAGCCGCGGTGAAAAGTAAACTGCTCACGTCTCTCTCTCTCTCTCTCTCTCTCTCTCTCTTTTTTCCACTTGCTCATTTTTCCTTTGCCCAAACCGTGATTTGTTTTCTTCGGAAAAACTTCTCCCTTATCCACATCACACCTACGCTCCTTGATGGAGCAAGAGTTTACTCATGCCACCAAACGAACGAGTGACACCAAAATGGTACTGCATCTAGGGAGCACGGCGAATTGGCAGGAAAAAACAAAAGTAGGAGAGGTAAAATTGGGCAATGCTAGCTACGGTAAAATTATGGTTTAGTACAAAATGTTAATTAAACCAGGGAGGGGGGAGGGCACAAAGCACGACGAACCATGGGCTTGGTTGGGCTGGAGAAACGACAAGCAGAAGCCGAAAGACGAGCACAGCCTCCGAAAAGCGAGCGCACGCTGCTCTACAACTTGGGAACTCGAACACGCCGCAATTAAGCCCCAACCACACCAAATCTCTCTCTCTCTCTACTGTGCACGTACTGCCAATTAGCATATGATACGTACTCCTTATTTAATTAAGGTCCATCTATGACCGAGATGAGCTTTGCTAGCCGGTTATACTCTACGAGTCCTACATGTCGAGTTGTAGATAAGCACAGTTTCTCTCTATACCTAGCTACTCCCAGTGGCAAATTAAGATACTGGTAGGTATGAAACCTCCCATGTTTAGCTGGTCGAAAATTCAGTTCCTCCACAAAACAGCGCAACCAGAAAGGCTAATCGTGTGATTAATTAGGCCAAGTACGTACTTCCAAAGGAGGCTTCGTCCTCCTCCCTATCAACTTATATATGTGGGTGCCACGGAATTAGTACCGGAATCTAAGCAACCAGGGAACCCATGCCAACAAACGCACGGCCGCGCGCTTTACATACATACGCACGCCGGGGAACAAAATCGAAGAGAATTCGCCCGCCGCTGGTACCAACTCTGGGCCAAAGCAGGCGAATCAAGAACCCGTAACAGGCATGCATGCAGCGCGTACGTGATACTCCTACTACCGGCGAAGAATTACAACACAACCGGAGTTGGAGTAGACGAATTTGTGGGCGCAAAGTCTCGATTTGAGTGGGAAGAATTTGTCGGAGAGGGTGAACAATTGGTACCTGGATGAGCGGGTGGTGGCGGTGGGCGGGGGCGCAGTGCGGGCAGATGCTGGTGCAGCAGGCGAGGCAGAAGATGTTCTTCTCGTTCTTCTTGCGGCTCTCGTGCGCCTCGCACGCCACGAAGAAGGTCTCCTCCACCAGCCCCCCCACCCAGCCAGGCCGCATCCCCATCCTCCTCTCGCCACCAATTATCTCCTCCTTGGGCTCTCTCGGCCACACCCAGCAATTCTCTCCCACACTAGCTGGCTTGGACTTGGACTGAGAGGGGATCGAGCTCAGCCGTATGTATGTACAGATGTTTGTAGTACTCGCAGGGAGAGGGAGGTTGAAGCTTAATTGGAGTGAGCAGTCCATGGCTGCTGGCGTGTCTATATATAGCGAGAGGGGGAGTGAGTGGAGAAGAAGAGGAGGGTCTGGACTAGGAGACGATTGGGTGGCTAATGGCGTCAAGGGGACATACGGGCTCGGTGGTCAAAGGAACACCTGGGCGTCACGGTCCAAGTGTCGGGGACCGCTCCCGTAATTCCCCAAACCCCCAGGACGGTCCTGCAAAATTCGCCTCCTTAAAACTCGAGGGCTCGGCTGTGGACTCCGCTTGTGCTCGTCACCACCCGGCGTAGTACGACTGGACTGATCACTGATCAGGGTATGATCATCGGGTTAACGCACGATGTCGGCGTCAGATCAGGCCATGTGGATACGTTGTTTTGCAGCCAATAACGGCCTCCTTCTCCTTCTCATCCGAAATGAATCGCACGGGGGAAAAAAGTTGGTGATTGCGTTGATGGCACGTACGTACGGGCCGGTCGACTTTCTTCTCCGAGGAAAAAGGAGCGAGCAAGCAACTCTGCCTGTAAACGTGCTCACCGGCCCGATTCAATGGGAAATTGCCTCGTCTGATGACTGAACCTCCCCCTCTGTCCAACTCGGGTATGGCGGACAAGCCTCCGCCCTCGATCTGGAATTGAATCGCGGTGCTCATCGGGCAATCCGGCATGTGATCTTTCCCACCCCTCACCGTACGTCCTCTCCAGTAGTATAGTACCCCAAATAACAACAAGAGGAAAAATCAACTTCATTCACACCAAGGCATCCAAATCCCCGTGGATCTACTTCCCTGGTAATTTGAGGAGTCCCGAGGACGCTCCGGACCGGAGGCGACGAGATTGACACAGTGGCTCCGTCGCGTCGTGGTCGTCGACGCCGGTCGGCCGGCCGGTCGCGTGGCTGCACCGCAGTAGTAGTACACCTAGTAGTAGAAGTGGAGTGTGCCGTCTCTGCCTTTCACGTTTACCGCTTTTCGGTTCTTGTTTTCTGCGGCCGTTTTCTTGCCTTCGTCCCACCAATTTCGGACTTCTTTTTCGGTTTCCCAGCCAGCTCCTATGGACTGTGGCGATGCCTCTGGCTCTGGCCTTGCACCTAGGGACGTGACCTCTAGCCCCGTACGCACTGTGCTGCGGTTTTCTTCGCGTTGGTGTAATTATACTGGTACGTTTTTACAGCTGTGTGCCATTCGAGAACGTGGAAATGGAATAGTCTTCGCGTCCGATCATTTTCAATTTTTACAAAACTGTTATGTCTTTAATGTACCTGGCAAGGTGGCCCCTATAAATGTGAGGGTGTCTCCCTTACCGTATTGAACATGTTTGCAAACTGATTCTTTTTTTTTTTTGCAGAAACAAAACAAAAATGGCATTTTGATTGGTGTAGTTGTTGTGTAGCCACCGAAAATGCTAAGTTGAGAAGAATATGACGTGTGCTGAAAATATTTTCAATGACTTTAATTTCTGGGTGACAATTACTTTGACTTCTCCAAAGGCGCAATCGCACCATACATGATACTATCAGAGTCATCTTGAACTGATTGCACCATTCGCTTACTAAAGGAGAATATATGTCAACTAATTAATACAACTTGATTAAAAGCATGGAGAATTCTTCAAGCACCGCATTCTCTTTGTGCAAGAGTTCTTCGGGCTAGATATTCGAAGGACTCTTCCGCCATGAATGCCACCTGTCACGCAAGTGGGTCTTTCACCTTTAGAAGCATTCTGTTTGGGCGCGACCTTCTTAGGGAAGGGGCTGTTTGGCGCATTGGTGATGGAACTAAGGTTCTTGTTCATCATGATAATTGGATACCTCAAAAGGGTTCTTTATGATCACTGGGTCAGACTTTTATGCAAGGCACCACACGGGTGAGTGACCTGCTGAATGAGGATGGTGCAGATTGGAACGATGCAAAAGTTCATGAGATGTTCACAGCTGATGATGCTAGAGATATCAAGCAAATTCCAGTTGGAGGTCCAGGTGTGGAAGATTATATAGCATGGAACTACACCAAGGATGGGGTGTTCACTGTCCACTCGGCGTATCATCTGCTAATGGGCATGAAAAGGGTGAGTTCGGGGCGGACGGAGGCATCCTCGAATGTGAAATCTCACAGGAATTGGTTGGCACTCTGGGGTTCTCATGTACCGAACAAGATCAAGGTCCATTCCTGGAGATTGATGCGCAACGGGCTGGCCATTGGGTCGGAGCTGCATAGTAGAAGAATCAAGCCAGGCATCTTCTGTGTTGCGTGCGGTAGAGAGGAAGCGCTGGTCCATAGGTTCTGGGCTTGTCCCCATTCTCAGCTGTTTTAGAAAGATCTTTCGGAGAGGGGGGAATCCCAGGCACAATTCCGCCAGAAGGGGTGGAGTCAAATCATGAAGTCGGCCGCTGGCTCATGAACTGGATGGGATCAGCAAGAGACGAGGAGAAAGAGATGCCGGTGTAAGGTGTGTAAGGGTTATGGCTGGCCAGAAACGAGGCTTGGGACGACATTCGGATCAAAGAAGCACATGAAATATCGGCTTCGATGTCTAGATTTATGGACGAGTGGAATGCGTGTTGGGTAACGTTGCATGGGAAACAAAAAATTTCCTACGCACACGCAAGACCTATCCATGGTGATGAGCATCTACGAGAGGGAGAGTGAATCTACGTACCCTTGTAGATCGCTAAGCGGGAAGCGTTAAGAAACGCGGTTGATGTAGTCGAACGTCTTCGCGATCAAAATCGCTAGCCGTCCCGCGATCCAATCACGATCCGTCCCGATCTAGCGCCGAACGGACGGCACCTCCGCGTTCAGCACACGTACAGCTCGATGAAGATCTCCGCCTTCTTGATCCAGCAAGAGGGAGCGGGGAGGTAGATGAGTTCTCTGGCAGCGCGACGACGCGGCGACGGTGGTAGTGGAACTATTCCGGCAGGGCTTCGCCTAAGCACCGCCGAAAACTAGGGGAGACGATCTAGTGGGGAGAGAGGGCTGCACCGTGGCTTAGGGTTGGGTGCAGCTGCCCTCTCTCCCCTCCAATATATATAGGAGGGAGGGGAGGGGCCGGCGCCCCTAGGGTTTCCCCTAGGAGTCGGCCGAACAGGAGGTGGAGGAGTCCACCTCCAATCCTACTCCAAGTAGGATTCTAATCCTACTTGGATTTCTTTCCCCCACTTGGGGGTTTTCCTTTTCCACACCCCAGCCGCATGGGCCCTTTGGGGCTGGTTTGCCCAGCCCACTAAGGGCTGGTGCACCACCCCTAAGGCCCATGTGGCCTCCCGGCGTGAGTGGCCCCTCCCGATGGCCCCCCGGAACCCTCCCGGCACCCCCGGTACACTATCGGAAGTACCCGAAACTTTTCCGGCGACCAAAACGGGACTTCCTATATATCAATCTTTACCTCCGGACCATTCCGGAGGTCCTTGTGACGTCCGAGATCTCATCCGGAACTCCGAACAACCTTCGGTCACCACCATTCATAACTCAATACTACCGAAACATCACCGAACGTTAAGTGTGCAGACCCTGCGGGTTCGAGAACTATGTAGACATGACCGAGACACCTCTACGGTCAATAACCAATAGCGGGACCTGTATGCCCATATTGGTTCCTACATATTCTACGAAGATCTATATCGGTTTGAACCTCTATGTCAAGGATTCAGTTAATCCCGTATGATGTTTCCTTTGTTCTTCGGTATGTTACTTGCCCGAGATTCGATCGTCGGTATCTCTATACCTAGTTCAATCTCGTTACCGGCAAGTCTCTTTACTCGTTCCGTAATACAAGATCCCATGGCTAACTCTTTAGTCACTTTGCTTGCAAGGCTTATTGTGATGTTGTATTACCGAGTGGGCCCTGAGATACCTCTCCGTCACACGGAGTAACAAATCCCAATCTCGATCCATGCCAGCTCAACAGACACCCTTGGAGATACCTGTAGAGCATCTTTATAGTCACCCAGTTACGTTGCGACGTTTGATACACACAAGGTATTCCTCCGGTGTCAGTGAGTTACATGATCTCATGGTTATAGGAACAGATACTTGACATGCAGAAAACTATAGCAATAAACTGACACAAACATATGCTACGTTCATAGTTTGGGTCTTGTCCATCACATCATTCTCCTAATGATGTGATCCCGTTATCAAATGACATCTCATGTCTATGGCTAGGAAACCTTGACCATCTTTGATCAACGAGCTAGTCTACTAGAGGCATACTAGGGACACCGTGTTGTCTATGTATCCACACATGCAATTGAGTTTCCAATCAATACAATTATAGCATGGATAATAAACGATTATCATGAACAAGGAAATATAATAATAACCACTTTATTATTGCCTCTAGGGCATATTTCCAACAGTCTCCCACTTGCACTAGAGTTAATAATCTAGCTCACATCACTATGTGATTTACATTGTAATGAATCTAACACCCATACAATTCTGGTGTTGATCATGTTTAGCCCTTGGAAGAGGTTTAGTCATCGGGTCTGCGACATTCAGATCCGTGTGCACTTTGCAAATATTTATGTCCTCCTCCTTGATGTAATCGCGGATGGAATTAAAGCGTCGTTTTATGTGTCTGGTCCTCTTGTGAAACCTTGGTTCCTTGGCCAGAGCAATGGCGCCAGTGTTGTCACAGAACAGAGTCAATGGGTTCAGTGCACTGGGCACTACTCCAAGATCTGTCATGAACTCCTTCATCCAGACACCTTACTTCGTTGCCTCCGAGGCAGCGATGTACTCCACTTCGCATGTAGAATCAGCTACCACGCTCCGCTTGGAACTGCACCAGCTTACCGCACCCCCATTGAGAATAAATACGTATCTGGTTTGAGACTTAGAGTCATCCGGATCAGTGTCAAAGCTTGCATCGACGTAACCCTTTACGACGAGCTCTTGATCACCGCCATCCAGTGTTCCACTCCTGGATCACTTTGAAACCTTCCGGCCATACTTATGGCAAGGCTGACATCAGGTCTTGTGCAGAGCATTGCATACATGATAGAGCCTATGGCTGAAGCATAGGGGATGACACTCATCTTTTCTCTATCTTCTGGAGTCACTGGGCATTGAGTCTTACTCAACTTCACACCTTGCAATATAGGCAAGAACCCCTTCTTGGACTGATCCATTTTGAACTTCTTCAAAACTTTGTCAAGGTATGTGCTCTGTGAAAGTCCTATTAAGCGTCTCGATCTATCTCTATAGATCTTGATGCCTAATATGAAAGCAGCTTCTCCTAGGTCCTTCATTGAAAAACTCTTGTTCAAATATTCCTTCACACTTTCCAACATTTCTATATTGTTTCCAATCAGCAATATGCCATCCACATATAATATTAGAAACTCTATAGAGCTCCCACTCACTTTCTTGTAAATAAAAGCTTCTCCGTAAACTTGTATAAACCCGAACGCTTTGATCACCTCATCAAAGCGAAGATTCCAACTCCGAGATGCTTGCACCAGTCCATAAATGGATCGCTGGAGCTTGCAAACTTTGTCAGCATTCTCTGGATCGACAAAACCTTCTGGTTGCATCATATACAACTCTTCCTTAAGGAAACCGTTAAGCAACGCTGTTTTGACATCCATCTGCCAAATTTCATAATCGAAAAATGCAGCTATTGCTAGCATGATTCTGACGGACTTAAGCATCGCTACGGGTGAGATGGTCTCGTCATAGTCAACTCCTTGAACTTGTGAAAAACCTTTGCCACAAGTCGAGCTTTATAGACGGTAACATTACCGTCCGCGTCCGTCTTCTTCTTAAAGATCCATTTATTCTGAATGGCCTTTCGCCCTTCAGGTAATACTTCCAAAGCCCATACTTTGTTTTCATACATGGATCCCATCTCGGATTTCATGGCCTCTAACCATTTCTCGGAATCTGGGCCCATCATCGCTTCTCCATAGCTCGTAGGTTCATCCTTGTCCAACAACATGACCTCTAAGACAGGGTTACCATACCACTCAGGAGCAATACGTGCCCTTGTCGACCTACGAGGTTCGAGAGCAACTTGATCCGAAGCTTCATGATCATCATCATTAACTTCCTCTTCAACCGATGTAGGCTCTACAGAAACATCTTTCTGTGCTGCGCTACTCTCTGGTTGAAGTAAAGGTTCAACAACCTCATCAAGTTCTATCTTCCTCCCACTCAATTCTTTCGAGAGAAACTCTTTCTCAAGAAATGTTCCGTTTTTGGCGATAAACACTTTGCCTTCGGATCTAAGATAGAAGGTATACCCAACTGTCTCTTTTGGGTATCCTATGAAGACGCATTTCTTCGCTTGGGGTTCCAGCTTTTCAGGGTGAAGCTTTTTGACATAAGCATCACATCCCCAAACTTTAAGAAACGACAACTTTGGCTTCTGGCCAAACCACAGTTCATATGGCGTCGTCTCAACGGATTTCGATGGTGCCCTATTTAAAGTGAATGCAGCTGTCTCTAATGCATAACCGCAAAACGATAGTGGCAAATCGGCAAGAGACGTCATAGAACGAACCATATCTAATAAGGTTCGATTACGACGTTCGGACACACCATTACGTTGTGGTGTTCCAGGCGGTGTCAATTGTGAAACAATTCCACATTGTCTTAAGTGACTGCCAAACTCATAACTCAGATATTCTCCTCCTCGATCAGATCGTAGGAATTTAATCTTCTTGTTACGATGATTCTCAACTTCACTCCGAAATTGCTTGAACTTTTCAAACGTTTCAGACTTGTGTTTCTTTTAGTAAATTTACCCATATCTACTTAAGTCATCGGTGAAGGTGAGAAAATAACGATATCCACCGCGCGCCTCAATGCTCATCGGACCGCACACATCAGTATGTATGATTTCCAACAAGTCACTTGCCCGTTCCATTGTTGCAGAGAACGGGGTTTTAGTCATCTTGCCCATGAGGCATGGTTCACATGTGTCAAGTGATTCAAAATCAAGTGACTCCAAAAGTCCATCAGCATGGAGCTTCTTCATGCGTTTTACACCAATATGACCTAAGCGGCAGTGCCACAAGAAAGTGGTGCTATCATTGTCAAGTCTACATCTTTTGGCATCAATGTTATGAACATGTGTATCATCACCATCGAGATTCAATAAGAATAAACCCATCACAATGGGTGCATGACCATAAAAGATATTACTCATATAAATAGAACAACCATTATTTTCTGATTTAAATGAGTAACCGTCTCGCAATAAACAAGATCCAGATATAATGTTCATGCTTAACGCATGCACTAAATAACAATTATTCAGGTTCATCACTAATCCTGATGGTAATCGAAGAGCGAGCGTGCCGATGGTGATCACATCAACCTTGGAACCATTTACCACGCGCATCGTCACTTCGTCCTTTGCCAGCCTCCGTCTATTTCATAGTTCCTGCTTTGAGTTGCAAATGTGAGCAACCGAACCGGTATCAAATACCCAGGTACTACAACGAGAGTTAGTAAGGTACACATCAATAACATGTATATCCTATATAC
The DNA here is from genome assembly GCA_039707655.1 of Elymus sibiricus. Classification (NCBI taxonomy): domain Eukaryota; kingdom Viridiplantae; phylum Streptophyta; class Magnoliopsida; order Poales; family Poaceae; genus Elymus; species Elymus sibiricus. The sequence continues at coordinate 460,848,983 of CM077675.1, forward strand.
CTTGTTTGGTGTTGGCCGCCTTCTTGTCAGCCAGATACTTGGGTAGTTCCGCTTCCAGTGACCAGTTCCCTTGCAATGAAAGCACTCAGTTTCTGGCTTGGGTCCAGCCTTGGGTTTCTTCACTGGAGGGGCAACTGCTTTGCCACTCTTCTTGGAGTTACCCTTCTTGCCCTTACCATTCTTCTTGAAACTAGTGGTTTTATTGACCATCAACACTTGATGCTCCTTCTGAATCTCAAACTCAGCGACTTTTAACATCGCAAATAGCTCGTCGACTGACTTGTTCATCCCTTGCATGTTATAGTTCATCACGAAGCTTTTGTAGCTAGGTGGCAGTGATTGAAGAAAACTATCAGTGATCGCCTCTGGCGGGAGAACAATTCCCAACTCCGCCAAACGGTTGGAATACCCAGACATTCTGAGCACACGCTCACTGACAGACCCGTTCTCCTCCATTTTGCAAGCATAGAACTTATTGGAGGTCTCATACCTCTCGATCCGGGCATTCTTCTCAAAGATAAACTCCAACTCCTGGAACATCTCATATGCTCCATGACGTTCAAAACGTCTTTGAAGTCCCGGTTCTAAGCCATACAACATTGCACATTGAACTATTGAGTAATCATCAGAACATGCTTGCCAGGCGTTCGCAACGTCTGCAGCCTCTACAGGAGCGGGTGGTTCACCGAGCGGTGCATCAACACTACTAGGAGACACCTTATAGGCAGGACACTATTAGTAGCGTTGGAAAGTAACAGGCGCTGCTGGTAATTACCAGTAGCGCTGGATTTCGGCAGCGCTACAAGTAAAGACTTAGCAGTAGCGTTGGAAACATAAAGAGCGCTACTGCTAAGAGGGACCCGACGAGCCCACCGACACTATTGGTAGTAGCAGCGCTGCCCACAATAAAGCGCTACTGCTAAGCCTCATAGCAGTAGCGGTTGCTGTGAGGAAACCTCTACTGCTATGGGGCCCCACTTAGTAGTAGCGCTGCTCCTAGAAAGCGCTACTACTAAGCCTCATAGCAGTAGCGCGCTGTGGAAAGCAGCGCTACTACAAATCGTGGCAGAGCCACCTTTTCACCCACCCCCCCTCTCTCCCCCTTTTCCTCCCCCCTTTGCCCTCTCCCCTCCTTTCCCCTCTCCCCTCTCTAAGTTTCTTCTCCACCATTATTGTCCTTCTTCTCTCTTCCTTCTACCTCTCTTCTCTCCCCATTAATGGCCCCCTCCACCATAATTCTCCTCCATATAAATGGCCTCTTCTAGCTCTATCTTCCACATTTATTTGGCTCTCCCTCCTTCCATACATATAGATCTAGCTATATCATCTCTCTCCCTCTCCATTAGTTAGCTAGAGTCATCTCTCCTTCCAACAACTAGATCTAGCTAGCCATTTAGCCATCCACTCTCGATCCCTATAGGTCGTGAAGGCCTAATGATCTAACCGTGCACAATCTCTCTCGGGATATAGGTGAGTAAAAAGTTGTGCATTTCAAGAATGGGAATATGTGTGTTTGCGATATGAAGGGATATTGTGTGAGTGACATGCCCCGTGAGTTGCTTATGTTTTGCCGAAATGTCGATTTATTTCCGTTTCGGCGAATTTCGAGCAAACTCGATATATATGTCCTATTTTTAGGCAAGGTCATGCCAAATTTTTATATGACTTTTGCTTGTTATACCGTGAAGTCATGAGGGTGAGTGGAAGGAAGGTGAAGCGATACTTGCAATGCGCGGTGATGGACATGTATGCAAATAATCGGATTGGGATTAGATGTCCATGTACAAAATGCAAAGAAGGAGTCATATTGGACCCTTTTGATCGTGGCAGTTTGAAGGCGCACGTGCTGATGAATGGTTTCATGGATGGCTATACTCGGTGGATAAGTGAAGATGATGATGAGGACGTCCACATGGCAGGGAATAACGACATGGGGCAAGACGAAGAGATGACCGATGGACACGAAGACGATGGCGGCGGGGAAGAGTCCGGACATGGCGGCGGGGAAGATTCCAGACACATCGAAGAAGAGTCCGGACATGGCGGCGGAGAAGATTCCGGACACGGCGAAGAAGAGTCCGGACATGGCGGAGAAGAGGCGACGAACACGCCGCAGTCTTCGACGCTACTAAGTTCAGTCGTGCAGGACCCTCATGTTCGAGACCTCCTTCGCAAGAGTACGACTAGCGACAGAGCTGCTTCTAGAGAGGAGGCCAAGCTGGCGCAACTTGAAGTAGACTCGAAGACTCCATTGTATGACGGTTGCGATCCCGAGGTGACCCGCTTGAGTTTCACGCTCGAACATCTAAAGACGAAGGCCAAAAACAAATGGACAGATAAAAGCCTCGATGAGCATTTGAAGTATCTACATAATAAAGGTCTTCCCACGGGAAACCTGTGTCCTACTAGTGTCGAGGAGGCCAAGAAAATCGTTTGCCCTCTTGATCTGCCGCACATTAGATACCACGCATGCATCAACGATTGCATCATTTATCGGGGGGAGCACGCGAAAAAAACCAGCTATCCAGTGTGCAATGCTTTTCGATACAAGAAGGCAGGAAAGAAAGCTCCTCAGAAAGTTGTATGGTACTTTCCGATCACTCCCCGTTTGCAGCGGTATTTCGTAGATCCTAAGGAAGCAAAGCTCATGCGCTGGCACGCGGAGAGGAAGAAACCCGACGATGGAGATGATCCGAAGCTGAGACACCTCGTAGATGCTAGCCAGTGGAGAGCATTCAACGCCGAATATCGATTTTTCAGAGAAGATGCAAGGAACATCGTGCTTGGTGCGAGTACCGATGGCATGAATCCGTTTGGAAACCAGAGCACCAACCACAGCACATGGCCCGTCTTTGTATGGATGTACAACCCCCCCCCATGGTTGTGCATGAAGACAAAGTACATACACATGAGCATGCTGATTCAAGGGCCGAAACAACCGAGAAATAATATTAACCTGTATATGGGGCTTCTGAAAGAGGAGTTAGACACGTTATGGAAATCGCCGGTCAAGACATGGGACGCCAGCACAGGAGATTATTTCTATATGAGAGCCGCGCTGATGACGACGGTGCACGACTATCTCGGTTACGGGTACATTTCAGGCCAGGTGTGCCACGGATACTGTGGATGAACGAGGTGCATGGATGATACAACGTCTCAGCAGCTTACGTCAACGAAAGATGGCGGGTCTGGGAAAATCGTGTACATGGGGCATCGTAGATTGCTCGAGAAGGATGACCCGTGGAGAAAACGTGGAGATCTATTCAATGGTTTGGCTGAGCATCGAGGACCTCCACGTAAGAGGAGCGGCGACGAAATCAACGAGCTGTTGAATAACTGGGAACAGTGCCCGGCACCGGGAAAGATGGAAAAGGCACCGGAGCCGTTGCTGAAGGTATGGAAAACGAGGTCTGTTTTCTGGGACTTGGAGTACTGGCACAATCACGACACGCCTCATTGCCTTGATCAAATGCATATCACGAAGAATATCCTCGAGAGCTTGCTTGGCACACTGATGAACATGCCGGACAATACCAAGGATGGGCCGAAGGCAAGGAAAGACTTGGAAGATTTGAAGATCAGGAGAGATCTCCACATGCCCCGTAAAAAGTCGACGGAGGAGACGGAGATGGAGGCGGAGGCGGGGCCAAGGGGCAGAAAATCAAGAAGGAGGAGAATTATTGCCCCCCTTCTTGCTTCACCTTAAGTCCGAAGGAGATCGATCAATTCATCAAGTGCCTTACGGGAATCAAAGTCAGTTCCGGTTACTGTGGGAAGATAAGAAGATTTCTAGACACCAAGAAGAAAAGGTTCAGCGGGATGAAGTCTCATGACTGTCACGTGATGATGACGCAAATACTCCCGGTTGCCATTAGAGGGATAATGGAGAAGCACGTCCGTGACACGCTTACTGGTCTCTACAACTTCTTCGACGTTATCTCTCTAAAGTCCATCAGTGTGAAGCAGCTCCGAAGGCTACAGGAAGAGATCGTTGTCATACTATGTGAGCTTGAGATGTACTTACCGCCCGCGTTCTTTGACGTCATGGTGCATCTGTGTGTCCACATCATGGACGACAGGATCGACCTCGGGCCGACATTCCTTCACAGCATGATGCCGTTCGAGAGGATGAATGGGGTCATCAAAGGATTCGTTCGTAACATGTCCCGTCCCGATGGGAGCATCGTCCAGGGTTATCTGACCCAAGAGTGCATCTCCTTTTGCGAGAATTATATAGGCAGCGAAGACCCTGTTGTTGGTTTGCCCGTCAATAAGCACCATGGGAGGCTCGGAGGAGAAGGTCACAACAACGGCCGGAGGGAATTGCACGTGGACTACTCGGATCGACGGGGCGACTTTGACAGGGCTAACTTAGTAGTGCTACAACACCTAGATGTGGTAGATGATTATGTGACACTGCACAAAGAAACCATAGCAAAGAAGTACCGTGATCAGGGGATGCGCAAGACGGACGACGAAGTTACTGTAGAGCACAATGCCACTTTCTTGCGTTGGTTCAAAGAGCAAATTCTTGCTAATCCCCCTGAAGAGGGCAGTTCGGACGGATTGCTCATACACGCCTTAGCACATGGCCCCGCGCCCAAACTCGCGTCCTATCAGGCATACGATATCAACGGGTACACGTTCTACACGGAGGCCAAAGACATGGATAGTGAGTACCAGAACTCGGGGGTGACGATTGAATGCGTGACCGACGCCAACGGCACAACTGAAAGATTCTACGGAAGGGTCGAAGAGATCTGGGAGCTTGACTACGCTGAATTGCACGGTGCGACGATGTTCCGTGTCAGATGGGCTAAGGCCGTCGTAAGAGAAAACAAGTATTTCACTACCATGTGTATACCCGACGCGAATAGCGCTACCGTGAGCGTTAACGTCATCGCCAAAACTGAGCCATGGGTACACGCTAAGCACGTGACACAATGCTTCTTCATAACCGACCAGACCAATCCCGACCGTGTTGTCGTGAGGAAAGGCAAAAGGAGCATCGTCGGAATGGATGGAGTCGCCAACGAGGAAGACTACGACCAATACGGCAACCCTATGAGGGAAGATGACGATGACGATGAAGCATACGTGAAAAGAAGAATCAAGACTACATTATGTAAGAAAGATCGTACTCCATGGTGCCGGAAAAGTCATAAAGAGGGGCTCAATTATACGTCAACGAACAAGAAAGGGAGGAAGCTCAATGTGAAACGTCGTCGACGCAGCTGAGAAACCATCATCTATATATATGTATCTATTTTGTGTACGCACTTAAGTAACCGTTATCGGTCAAATGATGTATACAAAAAAGGAAAATACAAAAGGGAGAAAGCAATACAAAAGAAAAAGAAAAGTAAACAGAAAAGAAAGGAAAATAATAAAAGGAAAAGAAAACTAAAAACTAGAAAAGGAAAATAATAATAATAAATAATAAAAAGTTAGCAGTAGCGCTGGATTAAGGACCAGCGCTATAGCTAACTTAGCTATAGCGCTGGTTTCTAGTCCAGCGCTACTGCTAAGTGCTAAATTAGCAGTAGCGCTGGTCAGAAACCAGCGCTATAGCTAAGTTAGCTATAGCGCTGGTCTGTTACTAGCGCTACTGCTAGTTTGAGATAACCCCCCGCGCGGACTCAAATTTTCCCAACTCCCCCCACACCCCTCTCGATCCTCTCTGTCGCCGGCGCCTTGACCTCCGTCACCGCCGCCGCCGTCTCCCCTGCCCGCCGCCGCCGTCTCCCCTGCCCGCCGCTGCCCGAGCCGCCCGCCGCCGCCCGAGCCACCGCCGCCGCCGTCTCCTCTGCCCGCCGCCACGCCGTATGCCTCCCTCTCCTCTCCCTCTCCCTGCCCTCCTTTCCCCCGCCGCCACCTCCTCTCCCCTGCCATGCCCTCCTCTCCCTCTCCCTCTCTTCTCCCCTGCCCCCCTCCCCTCTCCCTCTCTTCTCCCCTGCCCCCTCTCCTCTCCCTCTCCCTCTCTTCTCCCCTTCATATGAACCCTAGCTAGGTGTGTTTAGGAATGTATGATTTTTTTAGCATTTAGGATTTTTTTAGGAAAGTAGCTAAGGCAATTTTTGTAGGAGAAGAGGAAAAAGGAAAAGAAGAAGAAAAAGAAGAAGAAGAAGAAGAAGAAGAAGAGGAGAAGAATAAGAAGAAAGAGGAGAGGAGGAGAAGGAGAAGAGGAAAAAGGAAAAGAAGAAGAAAAAGAAGAGAAGAAGAAGAGAAGAAGAAAAAGAAGAAAGAGGAGAGGAAGGAAAAGAGCGGAGGAGAAGGAGAAGAGGAGAAAGGAAAAGAAGAAGAAGAAGAAGAAGAAAAGGAGGAGAAGAAGAAGAAGAAAGAGGAGAGGAGGAGAAGGAGAAGAGGAAAAACGAAAAGAAGAATAAAAAGAAGAGAAGAAGAAGAGAAGAAGAAGAAGAAGAGGAGAGGAAGGAAAAGAGGGGAGGAGAAGGAGAAGAGGAAAAAGGAAAAGAAGAAGAAAAAGAAGAGAAGAAGAAGAGAAGAAGAAGAAGAAGAAAGAGGAGAGGAAGGAAAAGAGGGGAGGAGAAGGAGAAGAGGAAAAAGGAAAAGAAGAAGAAAAAGAAGAAGAAGAAGAAGAGAAGAAGAAGAAGAAGAAAGAGGAGAGGAGGAGAAGGAGAAGAGGAAAAAGGAAATTAGCTAGGGCAATTTTTTTAGGAAATTAGCTAGGGAAATTTTTGTAGGTATATAAAATAGCTATAAATAAAAACCAGTAGCTCCCTTCCTAGAATTTTTAGCTATAAATAAAAAACAGTAGCAAATGTTTAGTGAGGTCATTTTGCAATATGAACCCTATGTGTATTTGCTTTATATTTTGCAAATGTTTAGTGAGCTCATTTTGCAATATGAACCCTATGTGTACTTGTTTTATATTTTGCAAATGTTTAGTGAGGTCATTTTGCAATATGAACCCTATGTCATTGATGTCATATGCTCCGAGTGGCCTATGTTTTGCCAGAATGTTGCTTCATTTCCGTTCCGGCAAATTTCAGGCGCTCCATATGTCCACTTTTTAACAAAGGTCATGCCGAAAATTTCCGTGATTTTCGGCATGACTTGTGCTAGAAACTAGCTAGGACATATGGAGTGCCCAGGATTTGCCGGAAGGGGAATGAATCAACATTCCGACCAAATATAGGCCCCTTTTTTCTTTTCATTATTCATTTCATTCCGACCAAATAATTGAACGAGCATACTTAAATAATCGTAGGAAACATGTCTGACCACGTGGAAGCCGGGGGTTCTGGTCGCCTCGAAGAAGACCCCGTCGAGGCAGCAAACAATTATTTCAGTTACCTGGACGAACACCAGTTGCGTGTGCAGGGTGATAGTGGCAACAACAACCCCGACACCGACACCAACACCGGCACCAACACTGGCACCGCCGGCACCGACACCGCCCCCGAGACCCGTGAAGGACCGAAGCCGAAGAGGGCACGAAAACCAAACGAGCTCGGCATCGGAAAAATTGTGACCACGGCGATGCACCCCAAGAAATTAGAGCTAATGGCGTCGGAGGAAGCGCGCGCATGCTACGGCAATCAACTAGGATGCATCCTCAGGGAAACCGCCAACATCAGTGACGAAAAGTTGAAGAAGATACCACATATGGATCACATGCTCCTAACGAAGTTGCACAATAGGTTCTTATTCCCCGGGCGGACTGAAAGCGAACTTTCGTGGAAGGACGAACCCATGACAAAGATAAACAGAAAGGCGATGACGATGTTCACCAACGACTTGTCCGCCTGGAAAGTACGAGTGAAAAAAGCGATTGCGAGGAATGAAACGTGGTCCAAGATTCATGCTGACAATCCGACACTAACGGAAGAGGACTTCGAAAAATTCAAGGAGACTTGCGCTAAAGAAGAAGTCAAGATAAAGTCAGAGAAAATGAAGGCGCTCCAGGCTAGGAACACGCCTCCCCACCGCCTCGGAAGCCATGGTTACGAGGGGAAGAGGCACGTATGGGCCAAGGAGGACGCCGAACGTGAAAGTCACGGAATCCCAGACCCCTTGGCGTAGTTCACCGACCCGCAGGAGCATGACTGGATCAGGGCCCGGTACAAGTGGGACCCCGTCAAGAAAATCTTTTACACGGACCCGAAACGAGGGAGTTCATGAGACTACTGGTAATTGTTATATTACCACCTTATATTAGCTTCCAATCAATTCGACAACAAGTTTTGTCACATTTGTAAACCATCCATGTTCCTTTTGCAGAAAGAGCAGTACCAAAAGGCAGCCGAAAGCGACGAGTTTTCTCAATCGTTGGCGAGGCCCAAGTGGGACACCCCTTTCAACCGGGCCCTCAACATACTGAAAAAGGTGTCGGAGGATAAACCGCCGTCGTATGGACGTGTGCACGGCGTCGGAGATGGCGCCTCGTGGAAGACGTGCTACCACGAGAAGCCGGAGGAAAGAAGGCAGAGACGGTTGCTTAGTCAACAACACATCGACGAGAAGGTCGTGCTTGCGGTCAATAAGGCCAAAGCTGAGACCAAAGCAGAGTTGGAACAGATAGTCGATGAAAGGGTCAGTGCAGCGGTAGCGCACGTCACGGCTGACTTCACATCTTCCATTACCAGCTTTATTCCGGCATTTTTCGAATGGACGAAGAAAAATCCAAATAAAGGGCCAGATGACTTTCCCCTTCCCAGCTACGTCGGGAGCAATTCGGTGAACATCGCACCACCAGCACCTGCTCACGCCACCGCACATGCTCCCGTACCTGGTCCCGCTCCTGTTCATAGCAGCTCGTCCTCCGTCTCTGGCCTGCTCGGCGGGGCTTCGTCTTTGGCTGAGCTCGACGCCCTCATGGTAATTATGCGTCATACCCTCTTGACCAGCATATCTATAGTCTTCCGTTTCAGTTGCCTTTCGGATGTTTGACGTTGCAGACATGTCTTCGCAGGCCGACGGAACCCCATGCACCCTACTGTACGACATCAAAGGCCAGAAGGTGGACATGGGAAAGGCAATGATCGTGAAGCCGAAAGAACGCATGTTACACAACCGACAGATGCCCCATAGCGTCTTGAAAGTTTGCGTGGCCAGTGTCAAAGCGTGCTTCGAGGATTTTCCTCCTCCGGTACAAGTCGATGACGACGAGACCCCTAACCGGATTGGCGCATGCAAGAGCTGGTTCTTGCCTTGGCCAAAGACTCTTCTTCGTGTCGAGGCGCCCGGTAGCACACCAACGACAACTCCTCAACAAGGTATGAACACCACCCCACCTACCCAATTACCTGCACCTGTCGTGGCGGGTGATAGCGGACGACGCGAGGGAGAGCCTCCATTAGTGCCAGATGACGTCTCCCCCGTCGAAGAAGCAAATGCTGATGATGTCATGGAGGAGGATGATGATGACCCTAACCAATATATCAATACCGCCTATGACGATGCTCGGGACTCTGACTCAGGCTATGAGCATGGAGATGATGATTTGATGCTGCCTAATTTGCCGGAGCCGGAACGTCCTAAGGCTGATTGCAAAAAGTCTCTCTTCATGCGATCCTCACAGGAGACGCCTCCAGATGCCGCCTCTACCTAGCAAGAACAACGCGAGGGCCGTCCACTGCTTAGCCCGACGACACTGGGGGTGGTGGTTAGGGAAGTTATGGCGGCCGGCTCACTACCGCCACCCGTCAAGAAGCAAAGGAGGAGACCGGAGAGGAAAGGCTCTAAAGGCGCCAGAGTTGCTTCAAGCAGCCAACCGCCTCTGAAGCCCCGGAAGGTAGACAAAATACCTGTCGTAAGTGTGGAGCGTTTCCATGTCGCCGGCCACCCGAACCTACCTCAGAAAGCGCTGGAGGACATACTGAAAAATGATCTAAGGAGACTTCATGATGATGTGCTGGCCAGAGAGAAAAGCCTTCTCATCTCGGAAAAACCAGGATACCCGCTTTACGCGGCTCAGGTTCCGGGTGGGAGGTTATACGTCGATAGATGTCCCGCGGATAAGTTCGTCCTGCAATTTGACTACATCTATGACATGTTCCACATGACCAAGCTGGATTTTCAGTTCATCCGCATGTATGCGCTGTATCTCAACTACATCATCAGGCGCGAGAACATAAAATATATCTGCGTCGCGGACCCGTACTATATGCACGAGAGCTTCTTGGCAGTCTGCAAAGAGCACCGTGACTATGCGAGCAAGTACATCGGCGAGTTCATGGTCGCTAATAAGGACAAGGAAACGATTCTCCTGCCTTATCATCCCACGTAAGTCATCCGCGGATATCCTTTCGTAAGTTTTAATCATTCATTTGCAAGCATGGAGGCTAATTTGAGGTGTACTTATTTTGCACAGCGGGGGGGGGGGGGGGGTGCGCCATCCTCATCTGTCTGTACCCACAACACTCCCGTGCTTTGTACTTGGACTCAGCGAAGAACATCAAGAAGAGGGATTACACGCACATAAAGAGTGTTCTCGATAGTGCCATTTTAACCTTCAGCCTTAGTGGTGGATATATCCAGTGAAAAAGTACAGGAATAGAGGGCCGGCTTTCGGCCATAAGACCGACTTCTGCTACATCCAGCAACCGAACGATAGTAAGGCCGATGGATTCTACCTAATGCATCACATGATCGAGTACAGAAGGGATAATCAACGCCTTCGCATGTCAGCTAATTCCAGCGATGCCGAGATTGTCAACTGGGCCACAAGCATAGGAAGGACACCGGATCATCGAATCTGTCGTGGTTTTGTCACGGCAGATGTCCGAAGACTTAGGTTCGAGGCCATCGCTGAGACGGTGGACTCAAAGGGGTTGGTCGGGATGAGGGACACGAGTTTACCCAGGTTCAGCCCCTCAAGAAGAGGTAAAAGCCTACGTCCTGCTTGTGCTGTATTGATTGGAGTATCGATTACAAGGGAGCGGATTCGCTTGACCTAGTTCTCGATTGATTGGTTTCTGTCTAAGCCGCCCCAGGGTCTCGCCTTTATATAGGAGGTCAAGGCCCTGGGTTACACGAGTCCCAAACCGACTCATACAACGTAGTTTATCCTGCCTCTAAGCCGCCTTGCCATCTTGGGCAAGCCGTCTCCGGGCGGCTCAACCGCCCGGGTCTCACACCATCTTCTATCTCTGGGCCTTCGTCTTGGCCCACCTGGTAAGCCGCCATGCGGCCTGGCCTTCATCTTCCGGCCCATCTGAAGGGTCTTGCTTATGAGCCGCCAGGTATGACTCGGCCCCTCCTGGGCGGGTCTTACCACGGGGTTATTTCCCCAACATTAGGCCCCAGGTTGATTTGAGCCTGCTCATGTCAATCTTCAAACTCATTCGGCGGCGAGTCTCACATTTTATCACCTGAAAAAGAAAACTCATGACCCGCCGTGACGTCACGTCGAAAATGCTAAAAAGATGCTGTGACGTTTGCAACGGATCCTCTCATTGAATGGTTGGCCCGAAAATCGAGGCGCCCTTTTCGGTCAATCATCACTGTGTTTCCTCGATTTTCGCGCGCACTGTTGCCATCCCATCTCTTAAATAGGGACACGGGGGCCCCCTTCCTTTTCTCCGCCGCCGCTGTCTTCTTCCTCCTTCAGACGCTCGCACCTCTGAAGCTCCGCCGCACCGACTGGTCCTCGCCGTCATCCCCAACGCCGGCCGCTGCATCAACCTGAGCTGGTCCAGAGCTTCGCCGGCCCGTCCGCATCCGCAAGGTACCGTTCTTGGCCCTTGTCTAATCCGTAGTTATCTCCATTAGGATCTCCCGAGTTCATCGGGTTCCTCTAGTGTTCTTCGCTGTTCTTCGTAATGCAGACCATGAAGTATCCCCCTGAATCCCGTAGTGCTGTCTATCCGTTGCGATCATCCTTTTAATGTCAATGCCCGCTTGTTTTAGATCTGCATACCAATCTTCTTCGCATGCTGACCACCTGTTCTTCCACTGCCATTTCTAGGTCATGAATATTTTTCATTTTTTCCTTCGCCTGTAGATCTTGCAGCCACGACTGTAATATGTGAATTCTGTTTGCCCACACTTAACATTATTTCTAGTATCACCTTGTCCAATTAACCCGCCATTGCATTGGCGGCTCTCTGATAAAATATTTCGGCGGCTTAACACTTCACCATTATGCTGACCATAGCAGCCTTAACTATTTAACGCTTTTCTAACCCGCCATACTCCGCGCCTTCTCGTAGTTTGACCCGCCATTATGTCGAGAGCACCTTCGTCTTGCGATTGGGTCGGCTCTGGAGTCACCGAACAACTTCTACTTGACTTCGTAGAATCGGGTATTTTGCCGGCTCAGGACGTTATACATTGGCGGGTTCCAGGGCCAGAAATCAGACCGATTCCTCAGGAAGGAGAAGTTGCCGTGTTCACTGATCACCTCCTTCGTGGCTTTAGCCCGCCCGGGTCAAAAAAAATTCGGGACGTCCTTCATTTCTTCAAGCTTCACCCTCAAGACATAGGTCCAAATTCTGTCACCAACATGTGCCAGTTTCAGGTCTTATGTGAAGTTTACCTGCAAGAAGAGCCGTCTGTTGACCTCTTCCGTGATTACTACTACGTCAACCGCCAAACTGAAGTGGCAGTTGGACCAAGTTTGGAGCTTGGCGGCGTTTCTATCCAGAGACGGAGAGATTTGCCCTATCCAGCAGCTATCTTACCAAGTCACCCCAAGGATTGGAACAAAACCTGGTTTTACTGCAAAGACACTTCTCCCAAAGAAGAAAATCCGTTGTCGGGTTATCGTCCTACCCGTCTTTGCAACACTGGAGATCTCCCAGACCGGATGTCCGCCGCAGAGCGAGCGAAATACGCTCCAACTTTCGCGAAGATCAGGGCCTTAATGGCCAACGGCTTAACTGGCGTCGACTTAACCCGCTGCTGGGTTAGCTGGAAGATCTTGCCACTGAGCCGGCATAACCGACTCATGCACCAATTCACGGGTGAGCCCAATGATACTCTCTGCTTCAATACCACCCCTCTGACAGAACAAGACATCAACTCCTCCGTCAAAACACTTCTTGGCGAAAAGCAAGCAGTTTGCAACAAGGTTGGGCTGAAACCTTTCTGTGTCAAGAACCCGGCTCCAGCTGTAAGAAATCTTTTTGCACAAAATTGGTCATTATTGTCTCGACCTTTTCCCTTGCTCCTTTTAACCTTTTTGGCGGCTTATGCGCAGGCCGTCTCTTCTTTCTGGAAGAAAAAGTATAACCCTCCTGTGAGGAAGCCTAAGGCGGGTAAAACCCGCGCCCAAAAGAAAACTTCCGCTCAGGAACCGCCTGAGCTTGACGACTCAGAGGTAGAACTTGACTCCCTTGGTCGTCTCTTTATGCAACTTATTGACAACAATTATTCACAGGAGGAAACGGAAACAAGCCATGCAGACGCCCCTGAGGTAACCTACATTTCCTCTGATTCAGAAAACTTTCCACCAGAGAGAATATGGCGGGTCATCCGGAAAGTCCCATTTTCTCATCCTCTTGCTTATTTAGACCCCAATTTTCTTTTGAAAAAGCAACAACACAACTCCCGACGTCAGACCCAGAGTGCCGGCTCTGAAGAGCTTTTGGCCAGCTTATCAAACTCTCTGGCTCCGCGGAAACGGCCGGCTGAGGTACTCTTTTAACTAAGTCCAGTTTTAACAATCTTGCATTGTAGCCTTACTCTGCTTTCATCGTCTTAACCTTTCTTTAGGAGACGCCTCCTTCATCTGGCGACTCTACTGCCTCCAAGCTGCCTCCTCTGAAGATCAACCCGGAGTGCGTACCTTTGTATTTTCACCATATCTTTTTACCATCCTTGTCCTCCATGTGACAATCTTTTTGTTTTCCAGGGCTCAAGCAAAACGAAGGAAGACAGGCGGGTCTACCGCTGCTCCTACCGCCCAAGAACCGGAGGCTACTAAGCCAGATTCCCCTGCACCTTATGCTAAGCCCACTGAGGCTAGAAAAGACGCATCTGCTGACGTTCCTCAGCCCTCTGAGCCGGCTGATGATGACATGGCCACTCCGGAGAGTCCTCCAAAGGCTGATCCTAAGCCGTCCAGCCCTTCAACCGCCGTCGAAGACACAGTTCTTCCAGACGTTATCATCACTGGGACGGGTTATCAACCTCCCGAACCACATGTACTGACAAAACACACCAGCAAGGCTGAAGCTTCCTCGCCTGAGAAACTTGATTTTGAATTCCCCGTGTTGGAGAAGCTGACTGCAGATGAGTTACATGCTGGTTATCTGAACCGCCTCTCCACAAGCCGTAATATGGAGCTGAAACTTGTTGGACTGATGAAAAAAAAATATGAGGTACTCCTCTCTTGCTTTTCTTTGTACCCTTATGTAGCCCCCAAGAGCTGGTTTAGTATTGCGAATAGTAGACCGGGTCTTCCAATCCTTGTCATAATTTGAATTGCCTAGTTTGTAGCCCCCAAGTATTGGGTTAATAAAAATGATGAGCCGGAACTTCACCGTAAACTTGGAAAACACTGTAAGTGGCCCCCCAAGTGCCGGCTTAACTTTACGAAGATGAGCCGAAACTTCATTGTAGACTTGGAAAGCGCCGTGTGTAGCCCCCAAGTGCCGGCTTAACTTTACGAAGATGAGCCGGAACTTCATTGTAGACTTGGAAAGCGCCGTGTATAGCCCCCAAGTGCCGGCTTAACTTTACGAAGATGAGCCGGAACTTCATTGTAGACTTGGAAAGCGCCGTGTGTAGCCCCCAAGTGCCGGTTTAACTTTACGAAGATGAGCCGGAACTTCATTGTAGACTTGGAGATAAAACACAGACATTAGCCCCCAAGTGTCAAGTATATTGCTTCCAATCTGCTTGAGACTTGTAGCATAACAGCTTCATCAATCATCTACAAGTATCTCATCCTGGCGACTTAAACCTCCTGAACTGTTTTGTTTTTGTGCAATACAGGAAGCCTTGGACGCGGCCGAGTCTAATCTGACCGGCGTAAAAGAAAGCCTTGCTTCGCAACAAACCGCCCGGTCTGAGGCGGAAGAAAAATGGCGGATTGCCATCAAAGAACTTGAGAAAGTTCAGGCTGATTTTGCTGCCTTCCAGAAGACTGCTGAATCTGAGCAAGCCGCCCTGTCAAAGCGCGCAGATGAAGTTGACAAACGGCTCAAGCTTGTATCAGAGGAGCTACAAACCCTGAACCGCCATATATCCAGGATGACTTCTGCTATCTTTGGTAAGTGTTGAAGACTTATCAAATTTCCTTGCCTTGTTTGAAAAAATTGTGCAGGCGGCTTATAATGCCTAACTTCCTTGCAGGTCAAAGAAGCCGCCAGCTATCTTCTGACAGCTTGTTGAAGCTGAAAGCAGTATACACATTGACAGAACAACTATACTGCGGGACCCTTTGCACCATCAAAGCCATGTTAACTGAAAAAAGCATCCCCAAATTTATGAAGGGAGTGATAGAGCTCTTGTCAACTCTGCCTAAGCAAATCGAAGAGCTCAAACGATCAGCCGCTAGGAAGGGAGCAATGGCCGCGCTAAGCCGGTCTTTGGCCTTTGCCCCTGAACTGACTGCAGAAGAGATGATGGATGGCTTTCCGTCCAAGAAAGATGACGGCTCAGATTTCACAGAAGTTGACTATGCCAAGTGTATGAAGGCCTCCAGAGTACTCGCATCAACACTAGCTGATGAAGTTGATCTGACTACGTACCATGCGGCTTACGGCGAGGACAGCAAATGAGTGCGCTGCCCAACTTTTGAAGCCAGAGACCTAACTCCTGCACGCCGTAAGCAACTCTTTTATCCTGAAATTGACCCGTCCCCCCTCTTTGACGAGGCTCAGTTTGAAGCTTTAACAAACTGCAACTGGGATGTGGACAATCTTCAGATCGAAGAGGTCGAAGACCCGGCGGAGGATGACCCACCATCGAGCTGAACACTTGCTTCTGAAACTTGATAACCCGGCTTCCTGAACCGCCGAGGCTGGAAGTGTACAAAAAACTTTAAGTCCGTTGTATTTTGGGCTCCCTGGGGAGTTTGTAATAGGCGTAGAAAAACTTGACTACCTTAAACAGTGCTACTTAATGCAATTTTATCTGCCTTGTGTTCTGCTCATAATACCTTGTCATCATACTTCACGGCGGCTCATCTTAGGAGATAAACCCTGAATAAACAAACAAGACAGAATATGCTCTGTATTGCTGTAATGGCGGCTTGAAAAAGCACGACCTGGAGATGTTAAATCTTTCCTAACCTTGCTTTTTCTTCTTTGTTTTTCGAAAACTCATATGCCGGTTCTTCTGGGTGGATTCGCTACTTGAACTCTTAACAGTACAGGGTCTCTAGTGAGAGTGACCGTCAATTGCTTTGAGCGGCTCAGGGTCTCTAGGCGAGATTAACTGGTGAGAGCGCAACGAACCATAGAGAGACGCAGCAGGGCATGAGTACCCCCAGGGCCCATAAGCTACCTCTCACGTGACATAAATCCGTTGTTTGAACTTTAAACAGTGCAGGGTCTTTAAAAGAGTAACTGTTTAAGAGTACGTACGGGCCACATAGCGGAGAGTCGGCAGCAGATGGGTGAGTTTATCCTCGCTTTCCGTAAGCCGGCCCTCACGTGACAAGAGCTGCCGGTTTAACCTTAACCAGTACAGGGTCTCTAGTGAGAGTGACTGTCAAATATCTTGAACAGCTCAGGGTCTCTAGTCGAGATTAACTGGTAAGGGTTCGGCGGGTCACATAGCAGAGCAGCAGCAGCATACAGGCAGGTTTAACTCAAACTTGCGGTGGCTGAAGAGCCGATCAAGAGGGTGTGTAAGCTAAACCCGGCGGGTTGGAAGCCCCCAAATGACCTTGTTGACGGAGTCAACTTTTGGGTATATGACCCGGCCTTACGGTGGCTGAAGAGCCGATCAAGAGGGTGTGTAAGCTAAACCCTGGCGGGTTAGAAGCCCACAAATGACCTTGTGGTTGTATCCATCTTTGCACAATCTGTGATACATAAAACGGAGAGGCCCCGGCTTGCAGGGATGCTAACTTTATTATATATATATATATATAAGTGATATATACAATGATGATGTAAAATGGTGGGAGTCGATGACTCAAGTATAGTAAGGCCGCAGATGAGCGATATTCCACGGCCGGTGGGTCTCCTGCCCAGAAGTGCGTGACTCGTCTCGTACGTCAATGAGATAGTATGACCCATTGTTGAGATTTCTGCTGATCACAAAGGGTCCTTCCCATGGGGGAGAGAGCTTGTGCGCATCCGTCTGATCTTGAACCAGACGCAACACCAAGTCGCCTTCCTGAAACGTCCGGGTCTTAACTCTGCGGCTATGATAGCGGCGCAGGTCTTGTTGATAAATCGCCGATCGAGCCACCGCCAGATCACGCTCTTCATCCAAAGCATCTAACGCGTCCTGACGCGCTGTCTCATTATCTGTCTCAACATAAGCCGCCACCCTCGGCGAGTCATGACGTATATCACTTGGCAGCACGGCTTCTGCGCCATAAACCATGAAGAAAGGCGTATAGCCTGTTGACCTATTGGGAGTTGTTCTGATGCTCCATAGAACTGATGGTAACTCTCTACCCAACAACCCGGCGTTTGCTGTAGAGGAACCATAAGCCGGGGCTTGATGCCTCTCAAGATCTCCTGGTTAGCACGCTCCGCCTGACCATTGGATTGTGGATGAGCAATAGCAGAAACATCCAGCCGGATGTGCTCACTTTCACAGAATGCCTGCATAGCCCCCTTGGATAGGTTTGTGCCATTGTCCGTGATGATACTGTGAGGGTAACCAAAACGGTAGATCAATTTTTTGAGAAATTGAACCGCCGTAGCCGCGTCACACTTGCTGATCGGCTCAGCCTCAACCCACTTGGTAAACTTATCCACCGCCACTAAAAGGTGGGTCTTCTTGTCTTTAGATTTCTTGAAGGGCCCGACCATATCAAGCCCCCAGACCGCAAACGGCCAGGTAATTGGAATCATCCGCAATTCCTGAGCCGACACGTGAGCACGTCGCCCGAACTTCTGACATCCATCGCACTTGATGACCAAGTTTTCTACGTCCTTATGAGCCGTCAGCAAGAAGAAACCATGCCGGAAAGCTTTAGCCACCAAAGATTTTGAGCCGGCATGATGACCACAATCGCCGGCGTGAATTTCATTTAAGATCTCCTTACCCTCTTCAGGAGAAACGCAACGCTGGAAAATACTAGTGACACTGCGCTTGTGTAACTCGCCATTGATGATAGTCATGGATTTAGATCGCCTGATGATTTGTCTTGCCAAGGTCTCGTCCTCGGGTATCTCGCCGCGAGTCAAGTACGCTAAGTAAGGCAGCGTCCAGTCAGGGATAGCATGCAGAGCCGCCACCAGCTGCCCCTCTGGGTCAGGTACGGCCAGATCCTCCTCTGAAGGCAGCTTAACAGACGGATGATATAACACATCCAAGAAAACGTTAGGCGGCACCGGCTTACGCTGAGAGCCCAGCCTTGACAATGCATCAGCCGCCTCGTTCTTGCGACGGTCAATATGATCCACCTGATAACCCTTGAAGTGCCCAGCAATGATGTCCACCGCCTGACGATAAGCCGCCATCCGTGGGTCTTTGGAATCCCATGTGCCTGAAACTTGCTGAGCCACGAGGTCTGAGTCGCCAAGACATCTAACCTGGCTCAGGTTCATCTCCTTAGCCACACGGAGGCCGTGAAGTAAAGCCTCACACTCAGCTGCATTGTTAGTACAAGGAAACATCAGCCTTAGCACATAACAAAACTTGTCACCTCTGGGGGAAGTTAAGACAATTCCAGCCCCTGACCCTTCCAACTGTCTGGATCCATCGAAGTGAATCGTCCAGTATGTGTTATCCGGCTTTTCCTCGGGCGACTGACACTCCGTCCAGTCATTTATAAAATCCACCAGGGCTTGAGATTTGACGGCCGTGTGGGGCACATATTTCAAATTAAGAGGCCCAAGCTCCAATGCCCACTTAGCAATCCTGCCAGTGGCTTCTCTATTTTGAATTATGTCACCCAACGGGGCAGAGCTAACCACGGTGATCTGGTGTCCCAAGAAATAATGCTTCAACTTGCGATTCGCCATGAACACCCCATATATTAGTTTTTGCCAATGTGGGTACCTTTGCTTGGATTCTATCAGGACTTCACTGATGTAGTAAACCGTCCTCTGAACCGGGTATTCCTTCCCTGCCTCCTTACGCTCCACAACAATCACGGCGCTGACTGCCCTGTTGTTAGCCGCCACATAGAGGAGTAAAGGTTCCTTCTCAGCCGGAGCAGCCAAGACCGGTGGCTCAACCAGCTGCTTCTTGAGCGCCTCAAACGCTTCACCCGCCGCCTTACTCCAGACAAAATTGTCTGTTTTCTTCATCATTTGATACAGAGGAATAGCCTTCTCACCCAGGCGGCTTATGAATCGGCTTAACGCAACGATTCGGCCCGCCAGGCGCTGAACGTCGTTGATGCACGCCGGCTCAGACAGGGAAGTGATAGCCTTTATCTTGTCCGGATTAGCTTCAATGCCACGCTCAGAGACTAGAAATCCCAAGAGCTTGCCTGTAGGAACTCCAAAGACACACTTAGCCGGGTTAAGCATCATCTTGTAGACCCATAAATTATCAAAAGTTTCCTTCAAGTCATCAAGTAGAGTCTCCTTCTTCCTTGACTTGACCACAATATCATCCACATAAGCATGAACATTGCGCCCAATTTGACCATGAAGACAGTTCTGCACACAACGCTGGTAAGTCGCCTGGGCACTCTTGAGCCCAAAAGGCATAGATACATAGCAGAAAGCACCAAAAGGCGTAATGAAAGCCGTCTTCTCTTGGTCTTTAACTGCCATCTTGATCTGATGATATCCTGAATAAGCATCCAGGAAGCATAAACTCTCACAACCCGCTGTCGCATCAATAATCTGGTCGATACGGGGGATATCAAATGGGTCAACTGGACAGGCCTTGTTAAGATCCGTGTAATCCACACACATACGCCACGTGCCGTTCTTCTTGAGTACTAACTCCGGGTTAGCAAGCCACTCCGGGTGAAAAACTTCAACGATGAACCCTGCCGCCAAGAGCCGGGCCACCTCTTCTCCAATAGCCTTACGCCTCTCCTCATTGAATCGCCGGAGGAACTGTTTGACCGGCTTAAACTTAGGATCCACATTAAGGTGGTGCTCAGCGAATTCTCTCGGTACACCCGGCATGTCAGAAGGCTTCCATGCAAAGATGTCCCGATTCTCACGGATGAATTCGATGAGCGCGCTTTCCTATGCGGGGTCCATGTTAGCCCCGATAGTGAACTGTTGTGATGAGTTGCCCGGCGTAAAGTCCACCAACTTGGTATCTTCTGCCACAAACTTGAGGGGCGGCTCAGATTCCGTGTTAGGCTTCTTCAGTGGAGTCATATCTTCCGGGTCAACATTTTCCTTATAAAACTTGAGTTCTGCCTCAGCACAACTTGTCTCTGCGTAAGCTGCGTCACCTTCCTCACACTCAAGAGCCGTCTTTCGATCACCATGCACGGTAATCGTCCCATTCCACCCGGGCATCTTGAGCTGTAAGTAAACATAGCAAGGCCTAGCCATGAACTTGGCGTAAGCCGGCCGTCCAAACAGAGCGTGATATGGGCTCTTGATTTTGAGCACTTCAAACCATAAAGACTCCACCCTGTAGTTGAGTTCATCACCAAAAGCTACCTCCAAAGAAATTTTTCCCACTGGATAAGCCGATTTTCCGGGCACCACACCGTGAAAAACTGTTGAAGAGGGCTTAAGATCTTTATCAAACAAACCCATCCGGCGGAAAGTGTCATAATACAGGAAGTTGATGCTGCTGCCACCATCCATAAGTACTTTAGTGAACATGTATCCTCCCACTTGGGGGGCAACTACCAAAGCCAGCTGCCCCGGGTTGTCAACCCGCTGCGGGTGATCCTCCCTGCTCCAAGTTATGTCATATTCAGACCACTTCAAATGGATGATGCAGTAATCTATTTAGAAGAGTGGATGATGGTTGAGACCCGCCGGACCCAGTGATGAGCCAACTCGTCATCACGTTGCACGCAATGGTCCAGATCGACAATCGTCATGGGCTGCTTGCACGTTCCTTGGAAATTTTTGATGAATTTTGCCTTTAATTCAGACCAGGAATTAATGGTGTTGGGTGGCAAGCCCTTCAACCACGTGCGAGCCGGCCCTTCCAGCATCATGATGAAATATTTGGCACATACTGCGTCACTGACGTCTAACATCTCCATGGCCAGCTCATAGCTTTCGATCCAAGCCTCTGGAGGTAGGTTAGCGGTATAATTGGGCACCTTGCGAGGACCTTTAAAATCCTTCGGCAGACGCTCGTTCCGCAGAGCCGGCGCTAAGCACGGCACTCCTACAGCCCTGGAGGTTGCTCCGGCTCCTACTGAAACTGAAGGTGCAACTGTGGGTTCCTGATGAGCCGCCGCCGCCGCCAGAGCCGCCGCTTCTCGCTGTGCCCTTGCCCGATCCACCAGCGCCTGAGCATCCAGAACCGCCCGATCGACTCGCGGCGGGTTCCGATGCCGTTCACTGCTAGAAACCGCCGGTGACTCATAGCGCCGGCTGTAGCTGCGGCTGGGGATGGGGGTTGAATGCACGCGACTCCGGCTATAAGTGTATTTCTCCTGCTGGGCCACCGCCGTCCGCAGGTAACCAATAGCGTCCCGCACCTCCTCTGCAAAAGGCGCCTCGTCGGGGATGGGAATTGTATCAAGCCTGGTGGCCGCCGCCACCATGTTCTCCGCCGGGTTAGAATAATCACCCGGTGGCATCGGAAAAAATTGTGGCGGGATCTGATTCCGGCGGGGCGGGTCTGGCTGCTGATGCTGAACCACCGCCCGGCTTCCAGGTACTTCCGCCGTCCGGGTTACGGTCAAAGGCACATTCCGTACCGTCCCTGGCGTGTTAAAAAGATTTCTGGCTTCAGATTTATCCGGCAGGCGGGATTGATGCCTCATCCTATGAACCGCCGCTGCAGACTGCTGCTCTAGCTCAAGGCGGAAAGCGTCCGCCCTAAGGCGCTCCACCTCAGCATCCATCTGGGCCTTCAGCACGTTGATTTCCTGTTGGACTCCGGCCATCTGGTTCTTCAACCTCGTGATCTCCGCGTTGCGGGCCGCTTGGTTTTCAGCAGTGACCTCGGTTTCCATCAGGGTTGTAAGCTCATTCATCAGATCCAGAAGAACTTGAGCCGGCGGCCTGCCAGCTCCAGACCCGGTTGCACCGGCGACTGTGCTACTAGGGGCCGGCGCTGAACCCGCCATGAATACGGCAGCGCGGTTCGGCGGCTCATATTCCTCCGGCTCATGATATTCTGACTCGGGGTAATGCTCGATGTAGCTCCCAAGCCCACCATTGTGAAGCTGATAGATTGACTCCGTCTCTCCGCTCGAGGATCCATCCTCTGAGCAGATGAGGGTATCTTCCCGCGACATAGAACCTTCAAGCTCCATGCCCTGGGTGATGCCGACGAAGGCATGCTTCCTGCCCGGGTTAACGCGGGCGGGTCGCACACGTTGGGTGGGTTGCACGCGTTGGGTGGGTTGCACGCGCCGGGCCGGCTCGACGATGTCGGTGCAGATGTCTGGCCCGGGTTCAGATCCGCCGATCTTGCCGATGAAGACGTGGATTCCGCCGAAGGGAACCCTGAACCCGTACTCAATTGCGTCGGCCTCGGGGCCCCAACCGGAGTCGTCGATGTAGAGCCGGCCGCGGCGACTCTTGGTCATCATACCAACAGCGTACCCCTCGATCCCTGGGAGAGAGCCCTTTGAGAACTCAACACCACCGAGCGCTAGCCCCACGGTGGGCGCCAACTGTCGTGGTTTTGTCACGGCAGATGTCCAAAGACTTAGGTTCGAGGCCATCGCTGAGACGGTGGACTCAAAGGGGTTGGTCGGGATGAGGGACACGAGTTTACCCAGGTTCAGCCCCTCAAGAAGAGGTAAAAGCCTACGTCCTGCTTGTGTTGTATTGATTGGAGTATCAATTACAAGGGAGCGGATTCGCTTGACCTAGTTCTCGATTGATTGGTTTCTGTCAAAGCCGCCCCAGGGTCTCGCCTTTATATAGGAGGTCAAGGCCCTGGGTTACACGAGTCCCAAACCAACTCATACAACGTAGTTTATCCTGCCTCTAAGCCGCCTTGCCATCTTGGGCAAGCCGTCTCCGGGCGGCTCAACCGCCCGGGTCTCACACCATCTTCTGTCTCTGGGCCTTCGTCTTGGCCCGCCTGGTAAGCCGCCATGCGGCCTGGCCTTCATCTTCCGGCCCATCTGAAGGGTCTTGCTTATGAGCCGCCAGGTATGACTCGGCCCCTCCTGGGCGGGTCTTACCACGGGGTTATTTCCCCAACAGAATCCGAGCTGAGTTTTATCACGTACAGTGTGAACTTGCCCAAGTGATCATGAAGGAGGTCCTCGAAAAATCAGGGATGTTCTACCATGGGCCAATGAGTCGGGAGGATGTCCGAACACTGCTCCGCGCTCAACGTCTGGACCTGAAGCCTTTCACGAAGCTCGGGTGCTTCCTCCCTGATTATGAAGATTGGAGCGCCGACATGGAGGAGTGACTGGCGATGACAATGTGTATGTTTAATTAGTACTACTGTGTTTCTATGAACTAGCGTAGATCGCTCTAGTTAATTAGTTTGGGTATGAGGAACTTCCTTATTTATGTTTACTATAGGTTGCTTGTATTTTGCTAACTATGCCTCTTTGTGTTTCTCAAGTACATTATGTTGCATATTATCGTTGAATTCATCAACTTACGATGCAGGTACATAGATCGGAGATGGCGAAGGACTGCTACGCCGTATTCATTGGGAGGGTTCCAGGAGTGTTCGACCACTGGCCAGACGCTCAGGCCCAGGTGCACAGGTACCCGGGCGCTAGCCACAGAGGGTTCGACAGCAGAGCCGAAGCGGAAAATAGTTACTTGAGGTGGACGCTCTGGCAAGAGAGGGAGCGAAACCGGTGCCTCAAGAAGTACTACTTAGTCGCGCTCTTGCTCATACTGATCGCTCTTCTATTCTACATCATGGTTTAGATAGAGATGGTGAAACTTGTGTGTGTGCCATGACTATGCAGTTGCATTTATTCGAGACATGACATGACTTGTGTATCGCTATTTTCGAGATGTGATGATATTTGTGTTGGATGATGATGGTGGTGGTATGACGAGTCACCTGTATGTGTATGATATGATGAGAATAATGTATGTTTATTATGATATGATGAAACTACCGTATAGAGCATGCACAAATACGTAGAGGGGAATTAAATCTTAGCAGTGTTGGTTTAGCAGTAGCGCTGGTAAGTTGTAGCAGTAGCGCTGGTTTAGCAGCAACGCTTGTTGTAAACCAGCGCTACTGCTAACAGTACTTACCAGTAGCGCTGGTTTTTCAGCGCTACTGCTAAACACTTAGCTGTAGCGCCTTAGCAGAAGCACTGCCACCAGCGCTACTACTAAGGGGAAACTAAGAGCTACTACTAGGCTTTCTCCTAGTAGTGCAAGGACATAAGCCTTTTGGGAAGCCGTGAGGATAATCCTCAGATTACGGGCCCAGTCTACAAAGTTTCTTCCATCATCTTTCAACTTAGCTTTCTCTAGGAACGCATTGAAATTCAGGGGTGCTACTGCGCAAGCCATTGATCTACAACATAAATTTTGCAAAGACAACTTAGACTATTGTTCAAGATAATGAGTTTAGTTTAATCATATTACTTAAAAAACTCCCACTCAAACTGACATCCCTCTGGTCATTCGAGTGTCACATGATCCAAATTCACCAACCCAAGTCCGATCATCACGTGAGATGAGGTGGTTTCAATGGTGAACATCTTCATGTTGATCATATCTACTATATGACTCATGTTCGACCTTTCGGTCTCTTGTGTTCCGAGGCCATGTCTGTACATGCTAGGCTCGTCAAGTTTAACCCAAGTGTTCCGCACGTGCAACACTGGCTTGCACCAGTTGTATGTGAACGTAGAGTCTATCACACCCGATCAGCATGTGGTGTCTCGAAACAACAAACTTTCGCAACGGTGCACACTCGGGGAGAACACAATTTTATCTTGAAATTTTAGTGAGGGATCACCTTATAATGCTACCGTCGTCCTAAGCATAATAAGATGCATAAAAGGATTAACATCACATGCAAATCATAAGTGACATGATATGGCCATGATCTTGTGCTTTTGATCTCCATCTCCAAAGCACCGGCATGATCTCCATCGTCACCAGAATGACACCATGATCTCCATCATCATGATCTCCATCATCGTGCTGCCATCGGGGTTGTCAGTAAGGTACACATCAATAACATGTATATCATATATACCTTGTTTGATGTTGGCCGCCTTCTTGTCGGTCAGATACTTGGGGCAATTCCGCTTCCAGTGGCCAGTTACCTTGCAATGAAAGCACTCAGTTTCTGGCTTGGGTCCAGCCTTGGGTTTCTTCACGAGAGGGGCATCTGCTTTGCCACTCTTCTTGGAGTTACCCTTCTTGCCCTTGCCATTCTTCTTGAAACTAGTGGTTTTATTGACCATCAACACTTGATGCTCCTTCTGGATTTCTGACTCAGTGACTTTCAGCATCGCAAACAGCTTGGCGACTGACTTATTCATCCCTTGCATGTTATAGTTCAACACAAAGCTCTTGTAGCTAGGTGGCAGTGATTGAAGAACTCTATCAGTGATCGCTTCTGGCGGGAGAGTAATTCCCAGCTCGGCCAGACGGTTGGAATACCCAGACATTCTGAGTATGTGCTCACTGACAGACCCGTTCTCCTCCATCTTGCAAGCATAGAACTTATCGGAGGTCTCATACCTCTCGATCCGGGTATTTTCTCAAAAATAAACTTCAACTCCTGGAACATCTCATATGCTCCATGACAATCAAAACATCTTTGAAGTCCCGGTTCTAAGCCATTCAACATCACACACTAAACTATTGAGTAGTCATCAGAACGTGCCTGCCAGGCGTTCGCAGCGTTTGCAGACGATACTGGAGCGGGCTGCGCACCAAGCGGTGCATCAAGGACATAAGCCTTTTGGGAAGCCATGAGGATAATCCTCAGATTATGGGCCCAGTCTACAAAGTTACTTCCATCATCTTTCAGCTTGGCTTTCTCTTGGAACGCATTGAAATTCAAGGGAGCTACTGCGCGAGCCATTGATCTACAACATAAATTTTGCAAAGATTACTTAGACTATGGTTCAAGATAATGAGTTTAGTTAATCATATTACTTAAAACTCCCACTCAAATTGACATCTCTCTGGTCATCCGAGTGTTACATGATCCAAATTCACTAACCCAAGTCCGATCATCACGTGAGAGAGGTGGTTTCAATGGTGAACATCTTCATGTTGATCATATCTACTATATGACTCATGTTTGACCTTTCGGTCTCTTGTGTTCCGAGGCCATGTCTGTACATGCTAGGCTCGTCAAGTTTAACCCGAGTGTTCCGCATGTGCAACACTAGCTTGCACCCGTTGTATGCGACATAGAGTCTATCACACCCGATCATCACGTGGTGCTTCGAAACGACGAACTTTCGCAACGGTGCACACTCGGGGAGAACACAATTTTATCTTGAAATTTTAGTGAGGGATCACCTTATAATGCTACCGTCGTCTTAAGCAAAATAAGATGCATAAAAGGATTAACATCACATGCAAATCATAAGTGACATGATATGGCCATGAACTTGTGCTTTTGATCTCCATCTCCAAAGCACCGGCATGATCTCCATCGTCACCGGAATGACACCATGATCTCCATCATCGTGCTGCCATCGGGGTTGTCGCGTCAACCATGCTTCTACTACTATTGCTACCTCTTAGCGATAAAGTAAAGCATTACATAGCGCTTAATGGGTGACACGCAGGCCACATAATAATTAAAGACAACCCTATGGCTCCTGCCGGTTGCCATATCAACATGCAAGTTGATATAAACTATTACAAAACATGATCATCTCATACATCAAATATATATCATCATGTCTTTGGCCATATCATATCACAACATACCCTGCAAAAACAAGTTAGATGTCCTCTAATTTGTTGTTGCATGTTTTATGTGGCTGCTATGGGTATCTGGCAAGAACGATTCTTACCTACGCAAAACCACAACGGTGATATACAAGTTGCTATTTAACCTACTACAAGGACCGCTTTGTCGAATCGGATTCAACTAAGGTGGGAGAGACAGACACCCGCCATCCATCTTATGCAACAAAGTTACATGTCAGTTGATGGAACCGGTCTCTCGTACGTGGACGATTAAGGTTGGTCCGGGCCGATGCATCCCACAATACCGCTGAATCAAGAAAAGACCAAGGGAGGAAGTAATCTGAGCATCAACGCCCACAAACTCCTTGGTGTTCTACTCGTGATCTCATCTACGCATAGACCTAGCTCATGATGCCACTGTTGGGTAACGTTGCATGGGAAACAAAAAATTTCCTACGCACACGGAAGACCTATCCATGGTGATGAGGATCTATGAGAGGGAGAGTGGATCTACATGCCCTTGTAGATCGCTAAGCGGGAAGCGTTAAGAAACGCGGTTGATGTAGTCGAACGTCTTCGCGATCCAGATCGCTAGCCGTCCCGCGATCCAATCACGATCCGTCCCGATCTAGCGCCGAACGGACGGCACCTCCGCGTTCAGCACACGTACAGCTCGATGACGATCTCCGCCTTCTTGATCTAGCAAGAGGGAGCAGAGAGGTAGATGAGTTCTCCGGAAACGCGACGGCGTAGCGACGGTGGTAGTGGAACTATTCCGGCAGGGCTTTGCCTAAGCACCGCCGAAAACTAGGGGAGACGATCTAGTGGGGAGAGAGGGCTGCACCGTGGCTTAGGGTTGGGTGCGGCTGCCCTCTCTCCCCTCCAATATATATAGGAGGGAGGGGAGGGGCCGGCGCCGCTAGGGTTTCCCCTAGGAGTCGGCCGAACAGGAGGTGGAGGAGTCCACCTCCAATCCTACTCCAAGTAGGATTCCAATCCTACTAGGATTTCCTTCCCCCACTTAGGGTTTTTCCTTTTCCACACCCCAGCCGCATGGGCCCTTTGGGGCTGGTTTACCCAGCCCACTAAGGTCTGGTGCGCCACCCCTAAGGCCCATGTGGCCTCCTGGCGTGAGTGGCCCTCCCGATGGCCCCCCGGAACCCTCCCGGCACCCCCGGTACACTACCGGAAGTACCCAAAACTTTTCCGGTGACCAAAACAGGACTTCCTATATATCAATCTTTACCTCCAGACCATTCCGGAGCTCCTCGTGACGTCCGGGATCTCATCTGGGACTCCGAACAACCTTCGGTCACCACCATTCATAACTCAATACTACTGAAACGTCACCGAACATTAAGTGTGCAGACCCTGCGGGTTCGAGAACTATGTAGACCTGACCGAGACACCTCTACGGTCAATAACCAATAGCGGGACCTGGATGCCCATATTGGTTCCTACATATTCTACGAAGATCTATATCGGTTTGAACCTCTATGTCAAGGATTCAGTTAATCCCGTATGATGTTCCCTTTGTTCTTCGGTATGTTACTTGCCCGAGATTCGATCGTCGGTATCTCTATACCTAGTTCAATCTCGTTACCGGCAAGTCTCTTTACTCGTTCCGTAATACAAGATCCCGTGGCTAACTCTTTAGTCACTTTGCTTGCAAGGCTTATTGTGATGTTGTATTACCGAGTGGGCCCTGAGATACCTCTCCGTCACACGGAGTAACAAATCCCAGTCTCGATCCATGCCATCTCAACAGACACCCTTGGAGATACCTGTAGAGCATCTTTATAGTCACCCAGTTACGTTGCGATGTTTGATACACACAAGGTATTCCTCCGGTGTCAGTGAGTTACATGATCTCATGGTTATAGGAACAGATACTTGACATGCAGAAAACTATAGCAATAAACTGACACAATCATATGCTACGTTCATAGTTTGGGTCTTGTCCATCACATCATTCTCCTAATGATGTGATCCCGTTATCAAATGACATCTCATGTCTATGGCTAGGAAACCTTGACCATCTTTGATCAATGAGCTAGTCTACTAGAGGCATACTAGGGACACAGTGTTGTCTATGCATCCACACATGCAATTGAGTTTCCAATCAATACAATTATAGCATGGATAATAAACGATTATCATGAACAAGGAAATATAATAATAACCACTTTATTATTGCCTCTAGGGCATATTTCCAACAGTCTCCCACTTGCACTAGAGTTAATAATCTAGCTCACATCACTATGTGATTTACATTGTAATGAATCTAACACCCATACAATTCTGGTGTTGATCATGTTTAGCCCTTGGAAGAGGTTTAGTCACCGGGTCTGCGACATTCAGATCCGTGTGCACTTTGCAAATATTTATGTCCTCCTCCTTGATGTAATCGCGGATGGAATTAAAGCGTCGTTTTATGTGTCTGGTCCTCTTGTGAAACCTTGGTTCCTTGGCCAGAGCAATGGCACCAGTGTTGTCACAGAACAGAGTCAATGGGTTCAGTGCACTGGGCACTACTCCAAGATCTGTCATGAACTCCTTCATCCAGACACCTTCCTTCGTTGCCTCCGAGGCAGCGATGTACTCCGCTTCGCATGTAGAATCAGCTACCACGCTCCGCTTGGAACTGCACCAGCTTACCGCACCCCCATTGAGAATAAATACGTATCCGGTTTGAGACTTAGAGTCATCCGGATCAGTGTCAAAGCTTGCAACGACGTAACCCTTTACGACGAGCTCTTGATCACCGCCATCCAGTGTTCCACTCCTGGATCACTTTGAAACCTTCCGACCATACTTATGTCAAGGCTGACATCAGGTCTTGTGCAGAGCATTGCATACATGATAGAGCCTATGGCTGAAGCATAGGGGATGACACTCATCTTTTCTCTATCTTCTGGAGTCACTGGGCATTGAGTCTTACTCAACTTCACACCTTGCAATATAGGCAAGAACCCCTTCTTGGACTGATCCATTTTGAACTTCTTCAAAACTTTGTCAAGGTATATGCTCTGTGAAAGTCCTATTAAGCGTCTCGATCTATCTCTATAGATCTTGATGCCTAATATGAAAGCAGCTTCTCCTAGGTCCTTCATTGAAAAACTCTTGTTCAAATATTCCTTCACACTTTCCAACATTTCTATATTGTTTCCAATCAGCAATATGTCATCCACATATAATATTAGAAACTCTATAGAGCTCCCACTCACATTCTTGTAAATAAAAGCTTCTCCGTAAACTAGTATAAACCCGAACGCTTTGATCACCTCATCAAAGCGAAGATTCCAACTCCGAGATGCTTGCACCAGTCCATAAATGGATCGCTGGAGCTTGCAAACTTTGTCAGCATTCTCTGGATCGACAAAACCTTCTGGTTGCATCATATACAACTCTTCTTTAAGGAAACCGTTAAGCAACGCTGTTTTGACATCCATCTGCCAAATTTCATAATCGAAAAATGCAGCTATTGCTAGCATGATTCTGACAGACTTAAGCATCGCTACGGGTGAGAAGGTCTCATCGTAGTCAACTCCTTGAACTTGTGAAAAACCTTTGCCACAAGTCGAGCTTTATAGACAGTAACATTACCGTCCGCGTCCGTCTTCTTCTTAAAGATCCATTTATTCTGAATGGCCTTTCGCCCTTCAGGTAATACTTCCAAAGTCCACACTTTGTTTTCATACATGGATCCTATCTCGGATTTCATGGCCTCTAACCATTTGTCGGAATCCGGGCCCACCATCGCTTCTCCATAGCTCGTAGGTTCATCGTTTTCCAACAACATGACCTCTAAGACAGGGTTATCGTACCATTCAGGAGCAGTACGTGTCCTTGTCGACCTACGAGGTTCGATAGTAACTTGATCCGAAGCTTCATGATCACCATCATCAGCTTCCTTTTCAACTGATGTAGGCTCCACAGAAATATCTTTCTGTGCTGCGCTACTCTCTGGTTGAAGTAAAGGTTCAATAACCTCATCAAGTTCTATCTTCCTCCCACTCAATTCTTTCGAGAGAAACTCTTTCTCGAGAAATGATCTGTTCTTAGCGACAAACACTTTGCCTTCGGATCTTAGATAGAAGGTGTACCCAACCGTCTCTTTTGGTTATCCTATGAAGACGCATTTGTCCACCTTGGGTTCGAGCTTTTCTGGCTGAAGCCTTTTGACATAAGCATCGCAACCCCAAACTTTAAGAAACGACAACTTTGGTTTCTTGCCGAACCACAGTTCATACGGCGTCGTCTCAACGGACTTAGATGTGCCCTATTTAAAGTGAATGCAGCTGTCTCTAACGCATAACCCCAAAATGATAGTGGCAAATCGGCAAGAGACATCATAGAACGCACCATATCTAATAAGGTTCGATTACGACATTCGGACACACCATTACGCTGTGGTGTTCCATGCGGCGTCAACTGTGAAACAATTCCACATTGTCTTAAGTGATTGCCAAACTCATAACTCAGATATTCTCCTCCTTGACCAGATCGTAGGAATTTAATATTCTTGTTATGATGATTCTCAACTTCACTCTGAAATTGCTTGAACTTTTCAAACGTTTCAGACTTGTGTTTCATCAAGTAAATATACCCATATCTACTTAAGTCATCGGTGAAGGTGAGAAAATAACGATATCCACCGCACGCCTCAATGCTCATCGGACTGCACACATCAGTCTGTATGATTTCCAACAAGTCACTTGCCCGTTCCATTGTTCCAGAGAACGGGGTCTTGGTCATCTTGCCCACGAGGCATGGTTCACATGAGTCAAGTGATTCAAAATCAAGTGACTCCAAAAGAACATCAGCATGGAGTTTCTTCATGCAGTTTACACCAATATGACCTCAGCGGCAGTGCCACAAGAAAGTGGTGCTATCATTATCAACTCTACATCTTTTGGCATCAATGCTATGAACATGTGTATCATCACTATCGAGATTCAATAATAATAAACCCCTCACATTGGGTGCATGACCATAAAAGATATTACCCATATAAATAGAACAACCATTATTCTCTGATTTAAATGAGTAACCGTCTCGCATTAAACAAGATCCAAATATAATGTTCATGCTCAACCCATGCACTAAATAACAATTATTCATGTTCATCACTAATCCCGATGGTAATCGAAGAGCGAGCATGCCGATGGCGATCACATCAACCTTGGAACCATTTCCCACGCGCATCGTCACTTCGTCCTTTGCCAGCCTCCGTCTATTCCGTAGTTCCTGCTTTGAGTTACAAATGTGACCAACCGAACCGGTATCAAATACCCAGGCACTACAACGAGAGTTGGTAAGTGATACGTCTCCAACGTATCTACTTTTCCTCACTGTTTTGCCCTTGTTTTGGACTCTAATTTGCATGACTTGTATGGAACTAACCCGCACTGACGCTGTTTTTAGCAGAATTGCAATTGTGTTGTTTTTGTGCAGAAATAAAAGTTCTCGGAATGGAACGAAACTTTCTGGAGATTTATTTTGGAAAATATAAAAAATACTGGAGCCAGAAACCACCGGAGAGGGGGCCCAGGGTGAGCAGCACCCACCAGGGCGCGCCAGCCCCCTCCCGGCGCGCCCTGGTGGGGGCTGGGCACCTCGGGGCCCCACATGCCCTATCTCTGCCACTATAAATTCCTAAATTTGGAGAAAAAAATCGAAGAGAAAGAATTATCGCGTTTCACGAGACGGAGCCGCCGCCACCTCCTGTTCTTCATCGGGAGGCCAGATCTGGAGCCCGTTTGGGACTCCGGAGAGGGGAATCTTCGGCCTTCGTCATCATCAACCCTTCTCCATCGCCAATTCCATGATGCTTCCCACCGGGAGTGAGTAATTTCTTCGTAGGCTTGCTGGTCGGTGAGCAGTTGGATGAGATTCATCATGTAATCGAGTTAGTTTTGTCAGGGCTTGATCCCTAGTGTCCATATTGTTCTGAGATTGATGTTGCTATGACTTTGCTATGCCTAATGCTTGTCACTAGGGCCCGAGTGCCATGATTTCAGATCTGAACCGTTTATGTTATCATCTCTATATCAATGTTCTTGATCCGATCTTGCCTTGTCATATGCACCTATTACGTGTTATGATCCGTCAACCCCATAGTGACAATATTTGGGATACTTCGCGGTGATGACCGTAGTTTGAGGAGTTCATGTATTCACTATGTGTTAATGCTTTGTTCCGGTTCTCTATTAAAAGGATGCCTTAATATCCCTTAGTTTCCTTATGAACCCCGCTGCCACGGGAGGGTAGGACAAAAGATGTCACGCAAGTTCTTTTCCATAAGCACGTATGACTATTTACGGAATACATGCCTACATTACATTGATGAACTGGAGCTAGTTTTGTATCGCCCTAGGTTATGACTGTTACATGATGAATATCATCCAATGAGTTACCGATCCAGTGCCTACGACCTTTCCACTTATTGTTCTTGCTAAGTTACTACTGCTATTGCTACTATTCCAACTGCTACAAAACTATTGCTACTACTGTTACCGCTACTCTTACTATTGCTACTACTATCAAACCTATCATATTACTGTGCTACTGATTACTCTGCTGCAGATATTTAATCTCCAGGTGTGGTTGAATTGACAACTCAACTGCTAATACTCTCAAGTATTCTTTGGCTCCCCTTGTGTCGAATATATAAATTTGGGTTGAATACTCTACCCTCGAAAACTGTTGCGATCCTCTATACTTGTGGGTTATCAAGACCTTTTTTCTAGCGCCGTTGCCGGGGAGCATAACAATATTTGTTGACTCACTTGGGATTTATATCAATTTATCACTATGAAGAATTTGAAGGATCCAAGGACCAAGATTTTTCCCTCTACTACAAGGGGAGGTAAGGAACTGCCATCTAGCTCTGCACTTGATTCACCTTCTGTTATGAGTAAGCTTGCAACACCACCACATGCTAGTCATCCTGATATGTCGCAAGTTATTGATGATGCTACCTCTGCTATGAATGATTCTTATGATGATGATAGTACCATGCTTGATGATAATGTGCCACTAG
The DNA here is from genome assembly GCA_039707655.1 of Elymus sibiricus. Taxonomy (NCBI): domain Eukaryota; kingdom Viridiplantae; phylum Streptophyta; class Magnoliopsida; order Poales; family Poaceae; genus Elymus; species Elymus sibiricus. The sequence goes on from CM077675.1 coordinate 460,883,069, forward strand.
GAGAATTTCTTGATGAACAAATTGCTAGAGCTAAGGAAAATGAAATTGCTGAAACTGATGAAGCTTATGAAACTGATTATGATTATGAAACTCCTATTAGTCCTAGCTCTCCTATGTTTGAAATGCCTAAGATACCTGAAGGTTATGTTATGGACGAGGATATATCTAGATAAATTCTTTCTTGTAAGGATAGAGACGATCTTAAGAAATTGTTATGCAAGTACAAGGAAAAGACTTTGAATGCTAGAATGAAATGTGATCCTAAGTTTGCTACTTCACCTATCTATGCTACCGATAAGGATTATGAATTCTCTGTCGACCCAGAGTAAATTACTTTGGTTGAATCTGATCCTTTCCATGGCTATGAAACTGAAACTGTAGTGGCACACCTTACTAAGCTGAATGATATAGCCACCCTCTTTGCTCATGATGAGAAGATTCGCTACTATTATATCCTTAAGTTGTTTCCATTCTCATTAAAGGGTGATGCTAAGACATGGTACAATACTCTTGCTCCTGGTTGTGTGCGTAGTCCCCAGGATATAATTTACTACTTCTCTGAAAAATATTTTCCTGCTCATAAGAAACAAGCTGCCTTACAGGAAATATTTAACTTTGTGCAAATTGAAGAAGAGAGTCTCCCACAAGCTTGGGGGAGGCTTCTCCAGTTTCTTAATGCTTTGCCTGATCATCCTCTCAAGAAAAATGAAATACTTGATATCTTTTATAATGGACTAATTGATGCTTCTAGGGACTTCCTAGATAGTTGTGCTGGTTGTGTTTTCAGGGAACGAACCGTTGAACAAGCTGAGGAATTATTGAATAACATATTGAAGAATTATGATGATTGGACTCTTCCTGAACCACCGCCTAAACCCACTCCGAAGAAAAGGGGTATCTTATTTCTAAGTCCTGAAGATATGCAAGAGGCAAAGAAATCTATGAAGGAAAAGGGTATTAAAGCTGAGGATGTTAAGAATTTGCCACCTATTGAAGAAATACATGGCCTTGACATACCACCACCTCCACAGGTGGTAGAGGTAAATTCTTTATTAAAGTTCAATGAAAGTGACATCCCTCACAATAAACCTCCTAGTCAATGCTTATATGAGTTTCATAACTATATTATGAAGCAAGATCATTTCAATGCCCATGTTCTGAAACAATTGAAATATAATTGTGATATGATTGCTCGCTTGAGTGACTTGCTATTTAGAATTAGTAATGATGTTAGAGGTGTAGGAAAGCATGCCTCTATGGTTCAAACCCAATTAGAACAAGTAGCTAAGTCCCAAAAAGAATTGCTTGATGAAATGAATAGTAATATGCATGACTTTGCTGCTAGAGTAGTAACTAGAGGAGGTAGAATGACCCAAGAACCACTTTATCTTGAGGGTCATCCTAAAATAATTGAACAAGATTCTCAGAGAATTAATAGTGATGCACCTAGTCCTTCTAAGAAGAAAAAGAAAAACAAAAATGATAGGACTTTGCCTACCTCTAGGGAACCTGAGACACAAAAACCTCCTGATAGTAATGATGTCTCTATTTCCGATGATGAAACTCAGTCTGGTAGTGAACATCAACCTAGTGATAATGAAAATGATAATGATGATGTTCACAATGATGCTCAACCAAGTAATGACGTAGAACCAGATAATGATGTTGAAATAGAGCCTGCTTCTGATCTTGATAACCCACAACCTAAAAATAAACGATATGATAAAAAGACTTTGTGGCTAGGAAACATGGTAAAGAAAGAGATCCATGGGTTCAGAAACCCATGCCATTTCCACCTAAGCCATCTAAGAAAAAGGATGATGAAGAATTTGAGCGCTTTGCTGAAATGATTAGGCCAGTCTTTTTGCGTACCCGTTTAACTGATATTTTGAAAATGGCCCCTTATGCAAAGTATATGAAAGACATCATCACTAATAAAAGAAAAATACCTAAAGCTGAAATCTCCACCATGCTTGCTAATTATTCTTTTAAGGATGGAGTACCTAAAAAACTTGGAGATCCTGGAATACCAACTATACCTTGCTCCATCAAAAGAAACTATGTTAAAACTACCTTGTGTGATTTGGGAGGCGGTGTTAGCGTTATGCCTTTCTCCTTATATAAAAGACTTGATTTGAATAAACTCACACCTACTGAGATATCATTGCAAATGGCTGACAAATCAACAGCCATACCTATTGGTATTTGTGAGGATGTGCCCGTTGTTGTTGCAAATGTTACTATTTTAACGGACTTTGTTATTCTTGAGATGCCCGAGGACGACAACATGTCGATTATCCTTGGTATACCCTTTTTGAATACTGCAGGGGCTGTAATTGATTGCAATAAAAGCAAAGTCACTTTTCATATCAATGGTAATGAGCACACGGTGCACTTTCTGAAGAAACAATTTCAAGTGAATGGTATAAATGTTATTGAAGAATCTCCGACCATCACTATTGGAAGCTTTCAATTACCTCTACCTACTGCCAAAAAGAAATTTGATATACTTATTGTAGGGGATATGCACATCCCCATTGAGGTAACTTAGTGTTTTACGAAAGTTCTTCGGTTTCATGCTAATCGGAAGTGGTTGTTAACAAGACTTGATCAACCTTATTAATGAATCATTTTTTAGAGGTATGATGTCGATGAATCTAGTAAGCACAACTCTCTGCTCCCACCTTTTATTCTCTGTCTTAGTTAGTCAAATAAAATAAAATTCCATGTTTATCCTATTTTCTGTTTTCTCCGTGCAATAAAAAATGACCCAAAAATAAAAATTCTCAGAATGCCCTGAAAATTTAACACGAATTTTTTCCGAATACTTATGAATTTTTGGTGCAAATAACACCCGAGGGGGTGCCCAGGGTGAGCATCACCCACCAGGGGGCGCCAGCCTCCCCAGGCGCGCCCTGGTGGGTGGTGGCCCCCATGTAGGCCCCCTCACTTATCTCTTTAGCCCACATTGTCACCTACCTCGAGCAAAAAATCACCACAGCCACCATTTTCATGTTCTTGCTCTCAAGCCCGCGGATTTCGATCTCTTTGCTCGAAGCTCCGTTTCTGAAACTGTTTGGAGGCATTGCTACTTGGTATGTGACTCCTCCATTGCTACAATTAGTTTTTGTTTTAGTGGGTTATTTTTAGAGTAATTAGCTACTCTTGGTGCTACTGTAGATGAGCTTGCATGTTGAATTCTTAGAGTTCTAAGTAGTTTGAATGCTCAATATGGCCTCTATACATGCTTGGGAGTAGTTGCTAACAATCTTACAAAGTTTTGATTGACAAAATTTTAGTGGACTAAAAATTTTCAGAATTTTTTATAGGAATAAAATGAATCTCTTTAGGAAGTTCTCCTCCAAGAAAAATGCCAAGGGAGTCATTGGGGAATCATCGGACAATGACCTTCACACTCCAAGAAAGGTGGAGGTGCGGCCGTGCGAATGGCCGCATGATGCCTTCCTGGAGGAGGCCGGGATCCACCAAGAGTTCACTCAGTTTGTCGCAAACGCTGGGTTAACTGAGTTCCTTGCAGATAAGTGTGACCAATATCACATCCTTACAAATTCCTATGCGCAAAGTTTTACTTATCTTGGGAGGAACAACCCTCCTAAAGTGCAGTTTAATCTTTATGCTGAACCTCACACATTATCGCTAGCTGACTTCTGTAACATATGCGTGATCCCTTATGATGGGGACTTGAGAGAACCTAGGCCATCTGAGTTTGAGGATTTTCTCCTTGCATTAACCGTGGGTGAGGATAGAGGCATGTCGAGCGCCACTGCTATTAGCTTACATTTTCCCTCAGTACATTATTTCGCCTTAGTCGTCACTAAGTGTTTAACCGCTAGGGAGAAGGTTAGCTCACTCAGTGCTCCCGACCTCGCTATTTTACGGCGTGCACTTTATGGTGATCACACCTTTAGTATGGGGGCTATTATTGCCCGGCGCTTACATCTCAATAAAACTAAAGGAAAGATACACGGTGGCATTTATGCTACTCACTTAGCAAACCACTTTAGAATCCCCTTTCGCCCACATGATTACCTCTTACCCCGAGTTTACCTCGATCATAAGTCACTGCAGGCTCATCACTTTCTTGATGTAACTGACTCTCCACGTGATATTCACTATAACTTAGTATTTAGCAAGGAAACACGTGATATTATCCCGTTGCCTGCACCTGCTTTGTTTGATCCTATCGCCAGGAACGAACACAGGATTATGCAAGATGACATTACAGCTTACCGGAACAACCTAGCAGCTGCTGAGGAGGAGCACCAGGGGTGGGACGCTCAGGTGCCGCCTCCGCCTCAATACGACTTGGGACCGGACGGCTACTACGGATGGTGATTACCAAGCTTGGCCAAAAGCCTAAGCTTGGGGGAGTACGTATTTCCACCGACATTACATTCATGTTCACACATTTCATTCCAGTTGTCGGTGTTCATACTTTTTCATTGTAATATCCATGCTAGATTTGTTTTCTCGCTTTCTTCTTGTGTGTTTGAAAAACTTTGAGAAAACCCAAAAAGATTTCTCGCTTCTTCTTTTACTTGTTGGGAGCTTTCCCGTGTAAATAGTTTTTCTCGTTTTTGTTTTTCTTCTTTAATTTGCTTCCTTCAAGAAAAACCAAAAACTCCAAAAATATTTCAGTATGTTCCTCTGAAATTCTTTTATTTTTACTTGAGTCGTACCTAGGAGAAGACCACGATGAAATTGTTGAGTGGTTCTCATCTGCATTATCGTTTACCTAACAAAGAACCCATATTACCTTGTCTTCTCCTCTTGAATAAAATGTTTGCAGATTCCAGCTTAGTCACGGCATTCTTGCACTATTATTATTCTCTTATCATTTGGTCGTGCAAGTGAAAGGCAATAATGACGACATTTGATGAATTGACTGTGGAAGAGAAATGCGGGTATGAACTCAACTTGTTTTTGTTTTCGTAAATATGTTTAACCTACTATCCCTTGATTCAGCTCATTATGATCAAAATGTTTGCAATGACCATTAGAGATTATAGTTATTCATGCCATGCTTAAGTAGCTAGGAGTGGATAATGATTTATCTTGGGTGTCAACATGCATTAAAATGGCTGTGATGCGGTATGATGATATGGTATCCTCCTCTGAATGTTTCAAGTGGCTTAACTTGGCACATGTTCACGTATGTAGTTGAATCAAAACCAACGTAGCCTTCATGATATTTATGTTCATGGTGTCCATATCCTACTCATGCTTGTATTCAATGTTGATTATATGTAATGCATGTTCATGACCGTCTTCGCTCTCTAGCTGGCCGCTTCTCAATCTAACTTCTTGCCTTCGCCTGTACTAAGCGGGAATACTGCTTGTGCATCAAAACCTTTAAACCAAGTTATGCCAGATGAGTCCACCATACCTACCTATATGCGGTATTACCCTGCAGTTCCAAAGTAAATTTGCATGTGCCACCTCTAAAATTCAAATGAACATCTGTTTTGTGTGCCTGGACCGCTCATGGAGCGACAGGGGGCGGTCAGTATCTTCCATGCTAAGCGGGTTATTCTCATGACGAGTGTTTATTCACTTGTCCTTACACGAGAGGGGCGGTAATAGGGATTCCCAGTCCCGAAATAAAACAAATCAAAAATAATTAAACAAAACTCCCCAAGGAATGTTGTTGGTTTGGACAGTACCCGTGGATGCGGCTCGCCGTGGAGTGTGATTGTTGGTGGAGGGGGAGTAAACCTTTACTTTTACCGCTTGGGAACCGCCGCTAATTTGTTTAGCATGGAAGATATTGATAACTCTTGGTCGTGACGTTGACAGGAAGGGTGTACCTCCCAAAATTATATCTATCTCTGTTTTAAACTTTGAGCACTGGCACCGCTGCAAATCCATGCTTCCCTCTGCGAAGGGACTATCTATTTACTTTTAAGTTGAGTCATCACCTTCTCAAATAAGCGCCAGACCTGAGAGCACTATTGTCATCCTCATGCATTGTGTATAGTTGATGTAGTATGACTGGATCTTTTCTACCATGAATTACAATGTTTAGTCGCTGCTTGAACTTTGGAGGTGCTCTGCATTTATGTTTTGCGGTCTCAGAAAGGGCTAGCGAGATACCACTATTGTCATATTGTATCACGATTGTTTTGACAAAATGTTGGCGCTTGAGATGTATTATTATTGCTCGCTAGTTGCTTATATTATTGATATGAGTAAATATAATTCCTAAGAGTTATTGTTGACATGGTTAGTCATAATCTCTGCTGAAAACCTGGGTGCCACTTAAGCATATATATGTAAACAAGAACAAAAGAGTTCATAAAAGTTTTTCTTTATCACTTTCAGTTTATCAACAGAATTGCTTGAGGACAATCAAAGGTTTAAGCTTGGGGGAGTTGATACGTCTCCAACGTATCTACTTTTCCTCACTCTTTTGCCCTTGTTTTGGACTCTAATTTGCATGATTTGAATGGAACTAACCCGGACTGACGCTGTTTTCAGCAGATTTGCCATGGTGTTGTTTTTGTGCAGAAATAAAAGTTCTCGGAATGGAACAAAACTTTCTGGAGATTTATTTTGGAAAATATAAAAAATACTGGAGCCAAAAACCACCGGAGAGGGGGCCCAGGGTAAGCAGCACCCACCAAGGCGCGCCAGCCCCCTCCCGACGCGCCCTAGTGGGGGCTGGGCACCTCGGGGCCCCACTTGCCCTATCTCCGCCACTATAAATTCCTAAATTTGGAGAAAAAAAATAGGAGAGAAAGAATATCGCGTTTCACGAGAGGGAGCCGCCGCCACCTCCTGTTCTTCATCGGGAGGCCAGATCTGAAGCACGTTTGGGGCTCCGGAGAGGGGAATCTTCGGTCTTCGTCATCATCAACCCTTCTCCATCGCCAATTCCATGATGCTCCCCACTGTGAGTGAGTAATTTCTTCGTAGACTTGCTGGTCGGTGAGGAGTTGGATGAGATTCATCATGTAATCAAGTTAGTTTTGTTAGGGCTTGATCCCTAGTATCCATTATGTTCTGAGATTGATGTTGCTATGACTTTGCTATGCCTAATGCTTGTCACTAGGGCCCTAGTGCCATGATTTCAGATCTGAACCATTTATGTTATCATCTCTATATCAATGTTCTTGATCCGATCTTGCCTTGTCATATGCACCTATTACGTGTTATGATCCGTCAACACCATAGTGACAATATTTGGGATACTTCGCGGTGATGACCGTAGTTTGAGGAGTTCATGTATTCACTATGTGTTAATGCTTTGTTCCGGTTCTCTATTAAAAGAAGGCCCTAATATCCCTTAGTTTCCTTATGAACTCCGCTGCCACGGGAGGGTAGGACAAAAGATGTCATGCAAGTTCTTTTCCGTAAGCACGTATGACTATTTACGGAATACATGCCTACATTACATTGATGAACTGGAGCTAGTTTTGTATCGCCCTAGGTTATGACTGTTACATGATGAATATCATCCAATGAGTTACCGATCCAGTGCCTACGACCTTTCCACTTATTGTTCTTGCTAAGTTACTACTACTGTTGCTGCTGTTCCAACTGCTACAAAACTATTGCTACTACTGTTACCGCTACTCTTACTATTGCCACTACTATCAAACCTATCATATTACTGTGCTACTGATTACTCTGCTGCAGATATTTAATCTCCATGTGTGGTTGAATTGACAACTCAACTGCTAATACTCTCAAGTATTCTTTGGCTCCCCTTGTGTCGAATCTATAAATTTGGGTTGAATACTCTACCCTCGAAAACTGTTGCGATCCCCTATACTTGTGGGTTATCAGTAAGGTACACATCAATAACATGTATATCATATATACCTTGTTTGATGTTGGCCGCCTTCTTGTCGGTCAGATACTTGGGGCAATTCCGCTTCCAGTGGCCAGTTACCTTGCAATGAAAGCACTCAGTTTCTGGCTTGGGTCCAGCCTTGGGTTTCTTCACGAGAGGGGCAACTGCTTTGCCACTCTTCTTGGAGTTACCCTTCTTGCCCTTGCCATTCTTCTTGAAACTAGTGGTTTTATTGACCATCAACACTTGATGCTCCTTCTGGATTTCTGACTCAGTGACTTTCAGCATCGCAAACAGCTTGGCGACTGACTTATTCATCCCTTGCATGTTATAGTTCAACACAAAGCTCTTGTAGCTAGGTGGCAGTGATTGAAGAACTCTATCAGTGATCGCTTCTGGCGGGAGAGTAATTCCCAGCTCGGCCAGACGGTTGGAATACCCAGACATTCTGAGTATGTGCTCACTGACAGACCCGTTCTCCTCCATCTTGCAAGCATAGAACTTATCGGAGGTCTCATACCTCTCGATCCGGGTATTTTCTCAAAAATAAACTTCAACTCCTGGAACATCTCATATGCTCCATGACAATCAAAACATCTTTGAAGTCCCGGTTCTAAGCCATTCAACATCACACACTAAACTATTGAGTAGTCATCAGAACGTGCCTGCCAGGCGTTCGCAGCGTTTGCAGACGATACTGGAGCGGGCTGCGCACCAAGCGGTGCATCAAGGACATAAGCCTTTTGGGAAGCCATGAGGATAATCCTCAGATTATGGGCCCAGTCTACAAAGTTACTTCCATCATCTTTCAGCTTGGCTTTCTCTTGGAACGCATTGAAATTCAAGGGAGCTACTGCGCGAGCCATTGATCTACAACATAAATTTTGCAAAGATTACTTAGACTATGGTTCAAGATAATGAGTTTAGTTAATCATATTACTTAAAACTCCCACTCAAATTGACATCTCTCTGGTCATCCGAGTGTTACATGATCTACAACGGATGGACTTTATGCCTTCCGTTCTGGCTTTGCCGTCCGCTGGAAGGCTCTTTGCCCTCCGGGGGCAGACGGCAAAGAGGATGTGACCTAACGGCCGTTTCCCCCACGGCCCCACCTCCCTCTCTCCCCCCCTCTCCCCCCTCTCTCTCTGCACCCACACCGCACACTGGCCTCCCCCTTCACTCCCCCACCACCGCCGCCAGCCACCCCTCGCCGGACCTCCTCCCTGCGGCCACCCCTCCCCGTGCCGGCCCTCCTTTCCGCCTTCACCCCTCCCCGTGCCGGCCACCCCTCCCCGTGCGGACCCTCCTCTCCGATGCCACCTCCTCCCCGCGGCGGCCGCCCCTCCTCCCTGCGGCCACCCCTCACCGCGCCTACCACCCCTCCCCGTGCCGGCCCTCCTCTCCGCTGCCACCTCCTCCCCGCGGCCACCCTCCCCGCGCCGTCCACCCCTCCTCCCCGCGGACACCCCTCCCTGCACCGGCCCTCCTGCCCCCACCGCCGCCAGCTTCTGCGCCCGTCCTGCCGGTCGGGCGCCCCCGCAGCCCCGGCACCGCCGCCGCCCCCGAAGCCCGGCCGTGCCCCCCAACTCCGGTGAGTAGCTATATTTTCTGTTTTTTTCGTCTAATTGATTAGATTACTTAGGTTAGTAATTAGCTAGCTACTATTAGTTAGGTTAGTTAGGTTAGTTAATTAGGTTAGAAAAAAGCGAAAAGGAAAAGAAGAAGACGAAGAAGAAAATTAGAAGGAAAAGAAGAAAAGTAGAAAAGTAGACGGAAAAGAAGAAGAAAAGAAGAAGGAAAAGAAGAAGAAGAAGAAGAAGAAGAAGAAGAAGAAGAAGAAGAAGAAGAAGAAGAAGAAGAAGAAGAAGAAGAAGAAGAAGAAGAGGAGAAGAAGAGGAGAAGAAGAAGAGAAGAAGAAGAAGAAGAAGAAGAAGAGGAAGAAGAAGAAGAAAAGGAAAAAGAAGAAAAGGAAGAAAAGGTGCCACACTGACCCCCGACGCCACTGACCCCCGAGCCCCGACGCCACTGACCCCCGACGCCACTGACCCCCGACGCCACTTACCCCCGACGCCACTCACCCCCGACCCCCGATGCCACTGAGCCCCGACGCCATTGACCCCCGACGCCACTGAACCCCGACGCCACTTACCCCCGACGCCACTGACCCCCGACGCCACTGACCCCCGACCCCCGACCCCCGACCCTCTTTGACCGAGAAGGTGCTCTTCGGCCTTCCTGAGGCCGACGGGGTCATATTTTTGTAAATTATGTGTTAGGTGATATGTTTTCCGATTTTGTTATGAAAAACGTCATATTTGTGTTGATCGGGTGGATTTCAATGTGCAGTTGTTTCGTCGCTGCGAGGGTTTGGTGTTCGACGACCTACCCCGTGCGCTGGACGAGCTCCCCTGCTGCGCTCGTGGGTGAGCACAAATGACATCTCCTCGCCTCCCCCCCTTAATTTTCTCTGTTCCGGTCTTCGTGCCGATGAAACTTGCTAGCTATAGGTGTCTTCAATTCAACAGTATGCGTGACCAGTATGCGTCTCCCGTTCGAAAGGGCGGCATCTATAAATATGCATGTCTTTGCATATTTATAACCGCCATCCTGTCGAATTGTCCAACGTTATCCATGGACAGCCCGAGTATGTGTAGATTGGGTTTGTTTTCCCGTATGCTCTGCTCCTGATCCGATGCGGAATTTCGTCAGTGCCTCCCTGTTGTTCTCCGGGTACACATCCTTTTTGCTTATTGCCGAGACGTGTATCAGGAGAACAGCGGGGAGGTGCTGCCGAAATTCGGCGTCCGATCCGGAGCAAAGCATGGGAAAACGAACCCAATCTACACATACTCGGGTGGGATTAGGACCTATCTTTACCTATTAGCGTGTAGGTTGCATGGACGTAATAAAACTGACAAACTTGATTAACTGATGAATATATATGCTGAATTATATATATATTTCTTGTGTGTCTAGTAGCTACGCAAGATGAGTGATCGTGCGTGGATGTACACCGGTCACACAAGTCAGAAAGACATGACCAAAGAATGGTTAACAAATACCAAGGGGTTTGTGAGAGCCGCATTTGCAAATGGTCAGGATATAACATGGTGCCCCTGTCCCCGGTGCGACAACTTTAAAAAGCAGACAGAGGGTGAAATGGGTAAACACCTGTAGAAGTGGGGTTTTACGCCTAATTATACGGTGTGGACTTTTCATGGTGAGTCTGCCCAACGTGCCAGAGCTGAGGTGGTTCGTCGTCGCACCGACGAGCATGGTACCGGGATCGAAGACATGGTGCAAGACTTTGATGATGCTCGGGATTCGGACGATGAGATGGAGGAATCTGCAAAGGCATTCTATGAAATGTTGGAGTCTTCAAAACGTCCTCTCCACGAGCACACTGAGCTTTGTCAGCTGGATGCCATCGCGCAAGTAATGGCTCTGAAGGCTCAATTCAACCTGGGAAGAGAATGCTACGACGCGATGATGACAATATTTGGACGCTTTCTACCCAAAGGCCATGTACTGCCTGCAAACATGTACCATTCGGACAAAATCCTCCGTGTACTTAAGATGCCCTATGAGAAGATAGATGCCTATGAGAATGGATGTGCCTTATTTAGGCTTGAGTATGCGGACTTGAACTATTGTCCCATTTGCAAGTCTTCCAGGTATGTTGTGGTAGACAACGGTATGGGTGAGAAGAATCAGACCAAAATCCCCGTTAATGTTCTTCGCTATATGCCAATCGTACCAAGACTTCAACGTCTTTTCATGGTCGAAGAGACAGCCAAGATGGATGACATGGCACAAATTGGGCAAAAGAACCGAACTAGATGTAGATGGGAATCAGATGTTGGTACACACTTCAGACGCTTTTGCCTGGAAGCACTTCGATGCATTACATAAAGATAAAGCGGCAGATCCAAGGCATCCTCGAGTCGCCATCAGCACTGATGGGTTCAATGTGTTTGGTATGACGGCAACCCAATACAGTTGTTGGCATGTATTTGTCATTCCACTCAATCTCCCCCCGAAGAGATTATGAAAAGAAAGAACATTTTCCTGACGTTGATAATTCCAGGGCCGAATTATCCGGGGAAGAATATGAATGTGTACATGCAGCCGCTTAAGGATGAATTGCAAGAAGCTTGGTATAATGGGATCAAGACATACGACGCCGCTACAAAACAAAACTTCATGATGCATGTGTGGTACATGTACTCGATGCATGACTTGCCGGCGTATGCGCTATTCGTTGGCTGGTGTGTGCATGGAAGGTTCCCGTGCCCCACATGCAAGGCAGCTCTTCAGTTCCGTTGGCTGCAGGCGGGTCGCAAGTTTTCTTGCTTCGACTTGCATAGACAGTTCCTGGATCCTCGCCATAAGTTCAGAAAAGACAAGAAGAATTTCATCAAAGGTAGAGTTGTGAAAAACTCTGCACCACCTGCGTTGATAGGCCAACAGACCCTGGATCAGATAAACACTCTCGAGCCTGATCCAGAGTGTCCAGGGTATTTCAAAGGGTATAATACTTCAAAGACCTCCTTTGCCCACACAACATCGACGTCATGCACACTGAAAACAATATCGCTAAGGCCCTTTTTGGTACATTGTTCGGCATAGAGGGGAAGTCAAAGGATAATCCTAAGGTTAGAGTTGATCAGGAGGCTCTATGTGATAGACCATTACAAAACATGCGACAACCGAAAGGAAAGCAGAACTGGACAAAGCCAAAGGCATGGTTCAATCTTGGAAGGCCAGCTATGAGGGAAATGATCTTGTGGGTGAAAATGCAGTTGATGTTCCCCGATGGGTATGCAGCGAATCTAAAGAGGGGAGCGAGTCTTCATAAACTAAAAATATTTGGTCTCAAGAGTCATGATTAGTACATATGGCTTGAGCGGGTAATGCCGGTGATGTTGCGTGGCTTTATCCCTGTGGATGAATGTCTAGTACTGGCTGAGCTGAGCTATTTCTTCCGTTCCCTTTGTGCAAAAGAACTATCGCCTGTCGTGCTATCTGAAATGGAAGAGTTGGCGCCGGAGTTGATATGCAAGTTAGAGAAGATCTTTCCACTGGGCTTCTTTAATCCAATGCAGCATTTGATTTTGCATCTCCCGACCGAGGCAAGATTGGGGGGGCCCGTGCAAAATCGTTGGTGCTACGCAACTGAGAGGATGCAGAAGACGCTTCGAGCAAAATGTAAAAATAAATGTCGAATTGAAGCATCGATGGCCGAGGCATTCATTACCGAGGAGGCGGCAAACTTCGTGACAGCACACTACGAAGCCAAGAATCGTCATTTGCATAATCCGAAGCCTCGGTACAATGATGGCGACCCTAAAAAAGGTCGATCCAACCTCAGCCTATTCAAAGGGAAGCTCGCACCAGCCGGTGCATCGAAAGGAATAGCGTTGGATGTCGAAGAATGGCGGACCATTTTGTTGTATATCTTCAACAACCTAACAGAAGTGCGGCCGTACATCGAGTAAGTTCTCGGTACATTATTTTGCAACTTCTAATTCCTTTGAACTGCTCTTATTAGCGGATATTTGATACAGTCGATACGTCGCCAAATTCTCGGATGGAGCGGTGATACAAAAGGATTCCATCGAAGAGTATGAGCTTCTGGCAAAGCATGGAGGCGGCTATCCCGGTTTCATCTCTTGGTTCAAACAAACGGTAATTTCCATTAGACCATTTCATTTCTTCATCTAATTTGCGGCTAATGCAACAATCCCTTCGTATTAAACTTGTAGGCTAATTCAGAGTCTATGGACGCTGAATTGAGACAAGTCTCTAATGGTTTTGACTATAAGGTCCGTTCATTTGACAAATACGACATCAACGGGTATCGCTTTCGTACCTTTGGCAAAGAGCTATCTATGGCCGACCGAAAGTCTACAAATTGTTGTGTCTCTGCTATCGGCGAAGGAGGTACCGAGTATTATGGAAGAGTTGAAGCAATTTATGAACTTCTATTCTATGGTGAAAACCCACCGAACGTCGTAATCTTCAAATGCTATTGGTTCCAGCCGAAGGAGACTAGAAAGACTCATGAACATATAGGGCTAGTCGAAATCAAACAAAGCACCCATTTAGATGTTCCTGATGTCTATATTACGGCTCAACAGGCGACCCAAGTTTTCTATCTACCGTGGGCCTGCCAAACTGATCCAAATCTGAATGGTTGGGATGTCGTTTATGAAGTGCCGCCACATTTTAGACCACCTCCCCTTAATGAAGAGGATTATGAACCTCACATTAACCCAGACACATATGAAGGAGAATTCTTCCAAGAAACACGTCTTTCCAAAAAAAACGTTTCAAGAACCGCTCTACTTCACCCCAGAACATTGAAGTAGACAGCGACTGTGAATCCGACTTCACCCCTGAGCCGGAAAAAGAAGAGCCGGAACAAGAAGAGGTTACTGTTGCGGATGACCTGTCAATGCTTGACCGATTACATAAAGGAGGCCTTCCACACGTTGTTCCCGATAGTGATGATGATGATGCATTTATTGATGATAGTGATGATGATGATCCCGGAGCATATATAGACGATCAAGATTATTATTAGTTCATGTCAGGTATTCAATTTTTATTATATACATGATGATGATACACTTAAATTATATACATGTCGGTATTCAATTTTTATTATTCATGTTGGTATTCAAATTTTTTATGTTGTACTAATTTCGTTCACTCTTTGTCATGGCAGGTGTTGAAAGATGGTGGGCGCGGGTCCAGAGCGTTCTGCGGCTCAGTCTTCGCCGGCGCGTGGTGGGAGGGGTACTTCCCTTCCACCACAGCATCTCCGGAGAGCGTTGCTCAACTGTATGCAGACACAGGCGGGAGCTTCTTCGTCGGCGTCGTTGCCCACTGGGAGAGGAGGTCGGGGGAAGAAGAGAGGTATACGTGCCCGTGCTGGGAGAGGTAGGAAGGCTGCTACGCCTTCCTCGCCGCCACCCCCAGCTGATTCACCCGAGCACAGGACTGCTAGGGTGGACCCGTCTGCGCAGGAGGCTACGCAGACTTCGGTCCATGAGCCTAGGGTGGACCCGTCTAGGAGGAGGCTAGGCGGACTCCGGTCCACGAGCCTGGGGTCGATGAGCCTTCGTCCCACGAGACTCCTATCCCACAGGCTTCGTCCCACGAGACTCCTGTCCCACATGCTTCGTCCCATGAGACCCCGGGGCAGAGCAGGGATCAGGGTACGTCCCAGCAGACCCAATGGGATAGCTGGCCGGAGCCGAGTGGCCATGCTGATTGTGGCGGGGATGGGTTTCCTGATAGCGAGGACGAGGTGGTTGAGGGGGGGAAGGTCTACCAGCGTGGTGGTACACGGCTCCCCCCCGTGCCGGCGACCCGCGAGCAGAGGTGGTTGATTAGGCCTAAGGGGGAGAAGTAAGTGCATTTACTCTTTTTTAACCTTTTGCATTCACGTTTCTTCACATATCTAATGCGTTGGCTTTGCCATACTGCAGGGGTTGGACTCATGCCAAGGGTGCCCGCAGGCCCAACTCCGTCCTTGGTGTGATTTGCCGGCACAACTTTTCGGGGTTTGTCACGTTGCCCGGTGAGGGCCAGGTTCGAGAGCTAGGATTGACCTGGGAGCACTACTTGGCTTCCCCGGCCCCACCGGAGATGACGATCGACGGTGTCTTGTGCCACACGAGGGCCGACATGGTGATCAGACAGTTTTGGGTAAGTTTTCCTTTACACAATTAAAAATCAACAATAGCTATTTATTGTACTAATCAGTGTTGTCTCGTTTGATCGCAGACCTTTTACAGGTGTGAGGAGGGGTACGAGGAGGCCGCGGCAAAGGTTATCGAAGGCGAGTGCAAGCGCCTACTACAGAACTTACGGCACGAGGCTCGACCGCAGGCTGTTCGAGACTACTACGCCTCGTTGAAAGTTAAGAAGGAAAAGACGAAGCGCCGCGGAAAGTTTCTGGACAAGGAGCGGTACATGAAGGTAATCACCTTTTCTTAAGGCCTTGTACTTAGTTTCCTTGATTTGATTCGTAGGCGTAGCGCTCAAATTAATCTTTACTCACTTAGGTGCCCCCGAGATGGTGTGCGGATAAGATGGATTGTTGGGAGGCGTTGGTGGATGAGTGGTGCTCAGAGCAATGGCGAGCCATCCACGACAATGCCAAGGACCGGTGTGCCAAAATGGTTGGTGTGCCACACCATCAAGGCAGCGCCGACCTATATCAGTTCGGGGAGAACTGGGTATGTGGTTTGCTTCATTATTCATGCAATTCATTCTTGATGCTTGCTTGAGCCCTTTACTAATACTTTGTTCCTCTCTCTCTTTTTTAGGCGCATCACAATAACACGGAGGTGCCAGGGATGTACGACCCCTATGCCATGGCCCATACCGCCTCGTACAAGAAGGCGAAGGCATTCTCTAAGTCTGACCTCGATCATCCCGAGAACTTCACCAACATCTCCTCCCATGACAAGCTCGTGAGGTACAGAGATGTGGGGAAGAAGGTGAATGGGGAGGACTTCAACCCGAGCCAGCATCCTATTGATCCAGAGCTGGTGATTGTGGCTGGCGGCGGGAGGCCCCATGGCTCGATAGCCATTGGAGATGGACTTATACGGTCTTCTCGCACTCTCTGGGAGATCAAGGCGAGCCAAACGAGCTCCTGTCCTGAGATAAGGCCTCGTCCACGGCCAGTCGAGCTCGCCATCGAGGTTAGTCATACAGAATCAGATAGCTTAACTCCATTACATTGTGTGTGCGAACAAAGATGATTACAATGCTAACGAGGAGTTGTGCTGCAGGCTGCTCTGCAGAAAGAGAGAGAGGTAACCCAGGCGCTTCTGGAGGAACAGGCCCGGCAGGCGGCGGAGGAGAAGAGGGATTTGGAGGAGAGGACGGCTAAGTTGTTGGAGGAGGAGAGGGCACGGAACGATGCGTCTAACCGGGCCATGTACGAGCTCATCGTGGTAAGTTTCTTCTTCATATTAGCCAAATCATGCACTACAGGTTCGTTTCATTAATAACCAATATGATTGACTTGTCAAAACCAAATGTGCAGTCTATGTGTGAGAAGTTCGGCCAGACCCCTTCGCCGATGCCAGTCATTACCATGGCGGGAACGGTGAGTTTCATTTGAATGGTCATTAGTTACTAGTCTTAACATTTCAGTGTCATCATGCTAACGAGACTTTGCAAATGATCTTTGGTGCAGCATAACTCCCGAGCCGCATAGCACGACCCTTCTCCAGGGCATCCTTCTCCAGGCCCGAGCAACCCCGGTGCTTCACCTCTGTGATGACGAGGACGGTAAGCCCTAATATGCCACTTACTTGGCTCATTTTCTCAAAGAAAGACAAACTTAGCACTTAGACAAAATTACGTACTTTCGGTCTGTCAGAGCTCCTTGTGAGAGCTTCATGCCTCTTCTTGATGGAGGAATCCCGACTGTTGTCGCGGGGGTCGTTTCTTCTTCTCCTTCTCTCGATATATACCTTGGTATATTGCGGGAGAGGAGAAGGGGAAACGACCATCACCGACGGTCGAAATATTAGTGTTAGGTAGTGTCCACCAACATACACCACCATATAAGAGTGAGTGAGTGCGCACCATACACACCATGAGGCATGAGAGTTTTTGTAAGGAAAACCTCAAAAGACCGAAAGTCAAACTCAACAAATGGCATAACAACCTTAGTTAGCTCATAAATGTCATATTTTACCTAAGTTAGCTTTGTTTCCTCTAAAATGACATAGTAAGCTTACTTACCTCCAAAATGACATATTTTACCTAAGTTAGCTCTAAAATGACCTATACTTAGCATTGTTCTCTCCAAAATGACATTGTAAGCTTACTTACCTGATTAGCTCCGAAATGACCTATTTTACCTAGGTTAGCTCTAAAATGACCTATACTTAGCTTTGTTTCCTCCACAATGACATAATAAGCTTAGTTAACTCAAAAATGGCATAATAGCCTTGGTAACCTCATAAATGCCATATATTTAGCTTATTATCTTGTAAAATGACACAATAAGCTTAGTTAGGTGAAAATAGCATAATTACCTAGGTTAGCTCTAAAATGACACAAATAAGCAATAAAAAGAAGAAAAACAAGAGGAGAAAGAGAAAGAGAAGAAAAACGCTGCTTCATCATCATCATCTTCTTCTTCTTCTTCTTCTTCTTCTTCTTCTAGATCTTCTTCTACTTCTTCTAGTATTCTTCTTCTAACTTTCTCATTTCCAATTTTGCAGATTTGATTCACTTCACGGCAGCTTGCTTTGATGGAGTGCTAGTGTTTACTTTCTGTTTTCATTTTGTATCGATGAACTTATGTGAAACTTTCTACCTATGGATGAAACTATTGTAATATGGATGAAACTATGTATGTATGGATGAAACTATTGTAATATGGTGAAACTTGCACTTTTGATTTGATATGTTTGTTGGATGATCATATTCATATGGCATGGATATGGGTTTTGTGAAATATATATGTATATCAGACATTTTGCTTGTGAAAATGCTTGGATATATCAAAAATAAATATAAAAGAGGCAATATGGTCACTTTGCCGTCTGCCACCGACGGCAAAGCCCCCTTTGCCGTCTGCTACCGACGGCAAAGCTGACACATGGCAGCCGCCTGTGCAACCTGGGAACACCAGGCCTGGGGCCATTTGTCCCCTTTGCCGTCAGGGGGCAGACGGCAAAGGTTGCCGATGGCAAGGGGGGAGGGGCAAACGGCAAAGGCGGCGGACGGCAAAGGGGTGGGGGGGGGGCAGACGGCAAAGGGGTCCGACGGCAAGGGGGGCAGTCGGCAAGGGGGGCGGACGGCAAAGGGGGCCGTTAGCCACCTAACAGGGATAACGTCAGTGCTACACCATCGAGCGTCTTTGCCGTCCGGTGAGCCCAGGCAGACGGCAAAGAACTCCTTTACCGGAGTTCACAGTGCCGAAAGGCCGTCTGTCGGCTGACGGCAAAGAGGTTTGCCGTCCGCTGTCCTATCCTTCCTGATTCCAGTAGTGAATCCGGCAGAGCGTCGCCAAGCAATACCGAGACCGATCTAGTGGAGAAACTGATCTAGAGGGAGAGAGAGGGCTGCGCCATGGCTAAAGGTGCAGCTGCCCTCTCTCCCCTCTAGTATATATAGGGGAAGAGGAGGGGACGGCCGCCCTAGGGTTTCCCCTAGAGTTTGGTGCGGCGGCCAAGGTAGCTGCCTTGCCACCCAAGGCAAGGGCCGGCGGCCCCCTTTGGGCTTGGCCCCCACCCTCCAGCCGCATGGGCCTATGTGGGAGGGGCTGGTGCACCCCCTCTCACATCCCATGGAGCTCTTCGAGGCATGTGGGCCCCTTCCGGTGGACCCTCAGAACTCTTCGGCACTCCCGGTACACTGCCGGTGACGCCCGAACTCTTTCCGGTGACCAACACGAAACTTCCCATATATCAACCTTTACCTCCAGACCATTCCGGAGCTCCTCGTCATGTCCGGGATCTCATCTGGGACTCCGAACAACCTTCGGTCACCAACATACATAACTCAACAATACCAAATTGTCACCGAACGTTAAGTGTGCAGATCCTGTGGGTTCGAGAACTATGCAGACATGACCGAGACACCTCTACGGTCAATAACCAATAGCGGGACCTAGATGCCCATATTGGTTCCTACATATTCTACGAAGATCTCGGTCGAACCTCGATGTCAAGGATTCAGTAAATCCCGTATGCAGTTCCCTTTGTTCATCAGTATGTTACTTGCCCGAGATTCGATCATCGGTATCTCCATACCTAGTTCAATCTCGTTACCGGCAAGTATCTTTACTCGTTCTGTAATACAAGATCCTATGGCTAACTCTTTAGTCACTTTGCTTGCAAGCTCAATATGATGTTCAATTACCGAGTGGGCCCTGAGATGCCTCTCCGTCACACGGAGTAACAAATCCCAATCTTGATCCATGCCAACTCAACAGACACCCTCGGAGATACCTGTAGAGCATCTTTATAGTCACCCAGTTACGTTGCGACGTTTGATACACACAAGGTACTCCTCCGGTGTCGGTGAGTTGCATGATCTCATGATCATAGGAACAGATACTTGACATGCATAAAACAATAGCAATAAACTTGACACGATCATATGCTACGTTCATAGTTTGGGTCTTGTCCATCACATCATTCTCCTAATGATGTGATCCCTTTATCAAATGACAACTCATGTCTATGGTCAGGAAACCTCGACCATCTTTGATCAACGAGCTAGTATATTAGAGGCTCACTAGGGACACAGTGTTGTCTATGTACCCACACATGTATTTGAGTTTACAATCAGTACAATTCTAGCATGGATAATAAACATTTATCATGAACAAGGAAATATGATAATAACTACTTTATTATTGCCTCTAGGGCATATTTCCAACAGAACCCGGGCTCATTTCTTTCCAAACACTTTGAAACCGGAGATGGCTGAGCTGAAGGCGTGTAGGCAAGCGCTGCTGTTTGGCCGGGAGTCAGGAGTTCGGAAAATTCACGTTGAACTTGACTGTAGGGAGGCTGTATTTATGATCAATGGCGCAAATAAAAATCTCTCTGCAGTGGGACCGATCGTGGAGGATATCAAGGGGCTAATAAAGGGTTAGCGGGGATGCAAGGTCACTTGGAGGAGACGATCGATGAACCGAGCGGCCCATATCCTAGCTAAGTTGGCTGTAGGTGATGAAGTATGTGTTGAGTGGCTTTCGGTGCCACCTGAATGTATCTTGCATGTTTTTGCGAGATCCCTGGCTATGTTTAAATAATGACTGATGTTTCCTTAAAAAAACTAACTAATAGAACTGTGTGTGTCTATTCGTCATTTGTGATATCTAATTAGTAATATGTTTGTAATTTGATAATATTTGTATACACATACATCTATGCGGATAAGTTACTTCACGCCTTCACATTTCTAGCCACAATGTAGTTACCTTGTCATACATGTTGCAACTGAATGCAAAACTCTATTGATTAACTATGGATTTACTCTTGCCATTCATATTGGGTGTAGACTCCATATGGATAGTCTCCGACAAACTAGGTTACGTGGTTCTTAGTCACTCATTAAATCTAGCCCTTAAGTACCTATCCAACTATCTAAACAATTTTGATAATGTGCATTAATGTTGTACCTAAGAGTTATGTATTGTGACAGATTTAGTGTAATCCATTCAATTCACTTTCGAACCAATAAATAGCTATAAGTTGCCCACTGAATCCCACAACATCAAAATCCTGTCGTTATATGATAATGATTCCGCAAAAGTGATGAGTCATGAAGAGTGCAGTATGTACACTGAGCACAACAAACAATAGAACAGAGCATACTGGTCAAAAAAGGGCATAACGAATCAAGCAATAACACTCACATTCTGATCAACACTAGAAATATGGTAGCTTTGCCATCATTAGCAACAAAAAGATGTGATATCATCATACATCCTCTACACAGATTTCTATAGTCGTGAAAGGAGGAATTGGTACCAGTCGACATGTCCAGATGCAATCACTAAAACCAATATTCTTGGTGATGCTAATGCTGCAAAGTTGTTTCCAAACCTGCAATCTTGTTCCTATTGCAACAAATCTAAGAGTAGATAGTATATACTGAGCTTATGTGGAAGCAAAACAAAGCCATTAAAATGAAATTACAAATATTTGTACTATAAATTTGTGCGACTGAACTATAATTGAACATTTTTCAAAATATTCCGTATAAAAAAGGATACTAATTGTCCAATTTAGTATGTTACCGTGTAAAAAGTTATAACACATGAAGCAAATAGAAACTAGGAAATAAAAGTACCTTCTTGTGAAGAAGTTTACAGAAAGGAAACTGGTTGCACATTGCACCCTGATGACGCGCTGGCAATTTCTTACTTCATTGAAAAGTAAAATTAGTGCAAAAATACGAATGTTTCTTTGCACTAATTTGAAACCCCTGAATTGATGCTTGCTTAAGTATACATTCACCATAAGAAATAGCAAATAAAAATATGTACACCTTCTACAGCTTATTCAAAATATTTCCACTATAAACGACACCACTTATAGCTATAATTAAAATATAAATGATATCATATTTATCGAGTGAGTTGCCCTTCTAGTTGCTTTTTTTTCTTTTGCTTGGAGAACCTTCATGATTACGATTACATCTAAAGGTTGCCAAGACTTTCATCCTACATTATTAATTCTAGTAATTGTTGATTAAATATTATGACAGACATTATAAATCACGCTTATATAGTTCAGTAACATTAAATATTCACGGATGACTTGAATGCGATGGAAAGGGAGTAGCAAGTTAAAGCTATTCAAATAGTTCATGGAAGCCTAATAACTTTAAGATAACAACATCAAGTTATATATGCTTTCATTAACCAATCCAATTCCATATGATTCATATTATTTAACATAAAGCATTATAAACTTCACTACCCTATTAATGATTTAGGTCTACATACAACAATCGACGACATGCATGATGCAGCAGTCATATAATATATCGAGCAAATCGAAAGAGTTTTTATTTTCTTCATATGTAGTCACAGAACTTAAAAACCGGATGGGGGTGCTAAAAAATCATACAACAATTGTCGTAAAAACAATAGCATGTTTCACCTCATTAAACTTTCGCACTCACCATTCATGTACATAAAGGTTTCCAACCATGTTTGAATAATTGTTTTGTTTCCATAGCAATGAGCTAGCTTCGAGAGTCAAGCCACGCCTTACCTTATTGAAATCTCATATTAGTCCAACCGAGTCATTCCAATAAATTCTTTGATGGATCATGTTGACTCATGTTGCAGAAGTGCATGGAGAAAGATAAATCGATGATTAATTCCTTTTAGTGTTTCCTTTACCCATTTGTTAGTTGCCACCTTTCATGGACATGCCAACACTACAAGAGAAGACACATCCATGAGATTTTGGCCCGAAAGAAAACATTTTCTGTCATGGAAGTGACACTTCCATGACAACAACCGTGATGAAACGTATATCATGGATATGGAACGCACCTACTTCTATGACAAAACAATATGACAATAATGGGATTTTCTTCCTAGTCACTCGTCGGCACACCTGAATGACGTCCTTTGGGCCTCCATGATGTAGTACTCGTGATAGAAGTGAGGGCGAGAATTTTTCGAAAAGTTCTCCGCCTCGGAAGGTATAGAGTGGATGGTCATGCATGAGCAACGCAGGGGTAGTTTGCACGATCTTGTACGCGCGAGTTTGGGAGATAGCCTTCTCCTTACTGAACCGGAGCGATCGATGGTCGTACGTATGTGGTAGTTGTAGGCCCTGATCAATCGATTGGTGCTCGCGCGGTTATAGGAGGCCCCGTTGTGCGTGAGATTTTCATAGTATAGAGAACCCGACCGATCAATCAATGTGAGTCTCTCGCTAGCCTGCAGCTGTGCATGGTGCATATGTGCAAGTCATTGCAATCGTGTGTGGTCGTAGTGTAGGAGCCACAACCGATCGATACGAGCTACTCTATCACTCATGATGCTACGTATACTTGGTGTGGTGTGTGTGTTGCATCGGGTGCGCTGTAGTTGGAGGCCCCGTTCGTATCCGTGAGAGTGTGTAGTACTAGGTGTCGGCGCCTTCTCCTAGTCCACCTGTGGAATTGGAGCATCGACCAGAGAGAAAGGGACGTTAGAAACACATCCATAAGAGAGAACCCTAGCATTCGGAAGTCATCCAAAGTGGGCATCGATCTAAGGACCTCGCCGCCGTCACCACGCTGCACCAAGAGGACATCATCTTCACCATGCATCTTATCAACCATTTGTAATAGTTGGAGTGGATTCAATCTTGTATTACTTTTGTGAACGCATCATGATCACTACAATTCATCTCGTTTGGCTTGTGCACTCGATGCGTGAGTAGTCTCCCTAGTTCTTCGGGACATGGAGGAACACTAGTATCTAATAGATAGTTTGGTATTAGGATTTGATATCCTCTTTATATATTTATGTTAATAGTCTCCATCATGCTGGGTGAAGTCGACTATCCAACATATGCCATTTTTGGACGAAAGTTTATTACTACTTGCGAGAAGGATGGTTGCGGAGGTAGGTTAGTGACATGGCCTATGTCCCTTCATCCCTTGTCGTTGCAAGATTTGGGTAAATGAAGACTACTTTTAGCTGCGTTCATGGGGAAGACCCCTTAATTATCATTCAGTAACCACAGTGGGAATGAATGGTAGTGGCGTATGTGAAACAGTTGCCGTTGTATGCACACATATGTGCTTGGCTTCGCCCACAAATAGACTTTTTAAGTTGCTTAGGAATGTGTGGACGCATACTAGTGGGGATCCGGACTCCTTGGGAACGCTTCAGTCCTATTGATTTCAACAAACCATCAC
The DNA here is from genome assembly GCA_039707655.1 of Elymus sibiricus. Taxonomy (NCBI): domain Eukaryota; kingdom Viridiplantae; phylum Streptophyta; class Magnoliopsida; order Poales; family Poaceae; genus Elymus; species Elymus sibiricus. Next base: position 460,907,313 of record CM077675.1, read on the forward strand.
TCATGTCCTGTGTTATTTTACTTTACTTTTGCAAGTTTATTTATTTGTTCACAATAATCACCCAATACTTGTATTATATTTCAATATTTAAACCCTTCAAGAGACAAAGACTGATTCTCGTGCTTCCCGTGGGATCGATGCTCTTACTTCGAAAAAGCTATAACTAAACCATGTGCACTTGCGAGGCATCAAGCTTTTTCTGGCGCCATTACCAGGGAGCTGAGCGTTTTTGCTCTTGTTTTATGATTGGTCTATTTGCGTGTAGTAAGTTGTTTGCAGGTTTAGGGCAACCATGGCTGAGTTTGGACACTTCTACCAACCTTAAACCCTAAATCCTAAACCCTAAACCCTAAACCATAACCCATGTTATGACTCCTCTTATTAAACTACTGTCATTTTAGGCCAGTTATTCATGTGTTGTATGTTGAGGTGAAAGTGTGGTGTTGTTTAGTGTGGTGGTAAGCCCATCACATTTGAAAAGAATAAGCACATCAACAGATTTGCACACAACCAAACAACTGTAATTTACGTGTGCTCGTCCCTAAAGTCCATATACGAGCAACCAAACGCTAGGCATTCCAATGCTGAGTCGTGCAAGACAGGTTACCAAACAATCTGCAGAAGGTGGCCCATAGTCTGCATACCCCCAAAGAAGCTCAAGTGAGTAACAGATACAAAGTGCCTAAGATCCATGCGAGTAACCAAACGCATCCTTACCAATCAACTACACTACGCATGTCGACAAAAAGCAATAATTCGATCGACCACCATAGCTCTCCGCTCACTGTGCGTGGGGAGATCGAAAACGGGGCGCCTCCTTTACCCGCGTGGTACTACGTACGGGCATGGACGATGCATGGATCCGTCCGTCCATGATTGCCAGACGAAACGAGTGCAACGGCGTCGCACACCTGGCCTACGGCGCTGCTGGATCTCCCCCAATGATTAGCCCGCGCGTGGCCCGTGCACACATAGGTACCGCCAGCTCGCCCCCATTGCCATGCAACCCCCCGGCCGGTGACCACAAACATGAAAGCCACCGCGATGCAAACAAAGCACCTGATGAGAACGCAGGGTCACCACTGCATGCGACGGGTCTTCGGCATCGTACGTACTCGTAATGCACATGTGACGGGGGGAAATGAAAAACTAGCGGTCCAGTTTTTTACGGGATAGTGAAATGCCGCATATTTCGTTTGGGAATATGTACGTACACAATCAGATACGAAGTATTTCATCTATTTTGCTTCAACACGTGTGATTTTTTTTCCGGACCCCAATCACTGTTTGACAGGAGGAATTTATCGCACTCAACAATTTTATTCTTTCAGCCCACGATCGCCCATCCATACTTTTAGTTTTATTCCATAGACCGTAACACTTTTAACTCTTGATCCAATGATCCGTTTTTCAATCCGTTGCAGATCTGGGTTCGTGACATTTAAATCTTTAAAACAAGATCAATTTTGGACATGGTTTGAACAAGTTCAAATTCAAATGTTGATACAATAATGAAACTTATATGATACTTTCTGCATCCACATATATAGGGCCCAATACGTCTTTCGAGATAGTCTTTGACCAATGATAAAATTATTAGTAGATGAGATGTTTGTTATTAAAATTATATCATCACAAGCTCCTTTCACATATGAATTCGAGGGTATGCTTTGTCTGACATGCATGTAATATAATATTGTGGATGGAGGGAGTATACCGGATGTTACATGGCATTTAAATCTTTAAAACAAGATTAATTTTAGACATGGTTTGAACAAGTTCAAATTGGAATGTTGATGCAATAATGAAACTTATATGATACTCCCTCCATCCACATATATAGGGCCTAATTCGCCTTTCGGGATAGCCTTTGACCAATGATAAAACTATTAATATACGAGATGTATGATATAAAAATTATATCATCACACTACTTTCACATATGAGTTTGAGGGTATGCTTTTTATGACATGCATGTCATATAATATCGTAGATGGAGAGCATATACCGTATGGTACAACAATAAAACATGCAAAAGAGAGTGCATGAAAAAATAATGAAAACATGTAAAATAGCCATGCCACAGAAATGAAATAGTATGAAAAACTCAGCCCAACCATGAAAAATAATTTGACAAAATGATATGAAAATTTTATTTCAAGACTTCAAAAATAGAAACAAAATCTCAATGAAATAGTACCCGATATCCGGAATGAAAAAAAGATGAAAACATGCAACGCAAATGTAATTTGAATTTGAAAAAGATTCAACTGTGTTCAAAATTGATCTTGTTGTGAAGATCTAAATAGAGAAAAGTCCACTTTTCGTCCCTCAATTCTTCGGTTTGCTCACTTTTAGTCGCTCAACTCTAAAACCGGACAGATTGCACCACGACCTCTCGAAACCAGCCACTTTTCGTCCCTGCGGGGTTTCGCCGCCAAGTCAACCCGGTTTTGCCCACGGGATGAACAGTGCACGAATGAACAGTAAAATCAAAAAAAAAAGCAACAAAAATAATAAAAAAACTGAATTTTTTTTACGTCGAAGATACTCAGGTGCGCAAGGTGCGTGCCAATTTTTGTCATGTTTGGACGTTTGAGGAGCTCCCGGCAAAAAAAACAAAACTAAATGTACTCGGCGATGAACAATAAATTCAAAAAAATAGCAAAAAAAATAAAAAAAATCTAAATTTTTTTGGCATCAAAGATTCTCAGGTGCGCAAGGTGTGTGCAAATTTTCGTGCTGAAATGACATCCGAGGAGCTCGTGGCAAAAAAAACAAAATAGCGTATGTGTGCGCGCCGCTTCGGGTGGTTTTCAGACCCTCGGATGTCATTTCAGCACGAAATTTTGCATGCACCTTGCGCACCTGAGAATCTTCGACGTAATTTTTTTTCAGATATTTTTGTTTTTTTTTTGCTATTTTTTTGAATTTACTGTTCATCACGGAGTACATTTAGTTTTTTTTTTGCCGCGAGCTCCTCGAACGTCCAAACATGACAAAAATTGGCACGCACCTGATTATCTCCGACGTAAAAAAAATTCAGATTTTTTTGATATTTTTTTCGATTTTACTGTTCATCTGTCACTACACCACAGCACTACATCCCTGACAGCTAGGTTGGTCGGGAAAACGTCTTCCACCGACAGATTGTCGGTTGGGAAAGACTATTGCCGACCGAAAGGGTCTGTTGGGGAAAGTCCAGACGGGAAAAGCCTTTCCCGACCGACATATCTTTCCCGATCGACTGCTTGTCGGCAACAGGGTAACGTTCCCGACCAACATTCTGTTGGGCCTGCCATGGGCCTTTCCCGACCGACAGTCTGTTGGGCATTCAAGAAGCCTTTCCTGACCGACTGTCCGACGGGGTTTGTATTCCCGACCAACAGACTATTGGGTATACCATGTGGTTTTCCCAACCGACTGTCCGACGGTGTTTGTTTCCCGTCTGACTGTCCAACCGGGTTTGTTTTCCTGTCCAACTTTTCGTTGGCCCTGGCATTAACTTCCACAACTAATTGTCAGACGGTGTTTGTTTTGCCGACCAACATCCAATAGCCCTCCCATAGCATACATTTGCATTACCAACAGAATATCAATCAGGTTATTTCATAACAATAACATGCATCTCCTCCAACAATAATGAACCATAACGAGACAATAAAAACAAATATTAATTAATTTCACATATAAATAGTTCATTCATTATTAACATAATAATGACCATCCAAATTTCCCATAAACTAATGTAACTAATTAAAGAGGAAACATATGGTTCATTCTCTCAAACACAATGCGGGTTTACAAAATGATGGGTAAAATGCATCTCCAACGATTCAGTCACCATTAAACAAAAGACCCTGAGCCACCGGCTTCATGGTTCCTTGTCCTCTTGCATGTCTTTCCTGCAAAATAAAGAAGTTGCAAAATGTAAAGTTGCGATTACATTTGTTCATAAATACAATGGCACCATAAAAACTTGTATAAAGCATAGCATTGACGAAAACTATTACTTCACAAGGCAAGCTAGTACCGAAACACCTACTCAAGAAGGCACTCCATTCAAGTATAGGTAACCACTAGAAGTAGACGCGTGCCTTGCCACACTGCTTTTCATTGTGGACCCGCTTTTTTCTCTCCTATTCCTCGCGTTGGATGACTCCATGCACATATGCATGCTGCATGTACTTATGGACATGGTGCACATGTATAAGGCACTCATGACAAAAGTCCAACAACATGATATATTACTTTATTCGAATAGAATATCATTAAGTCTGTTTATTGGATGCTGCACTTTGGTGTGCTCAGTGGAAAGTTTTTTTTACAGCAGAAAAAGGAATAAATTTACACCTGATCCGAGTCTGTTTACATTACGGTTCGCTGGGAGAGCTTACCACCATGGGGGAATGGTTATAGAAAAACCAGAGACTTGAAGATTTCTTTCCTTACCTGATCATCACCAATTTCCCATAACAAATTAACTATGGAAACATAAGACATGTTACAAATGCAACATTAGTAAACAACCTAATTGGGATGGTGAGGTAAGTGTAAACATTATTCTTTATCTACAACAGCAAACATTATTCAATGAAGCTAGAACAAGGATGAAAAAAGCTAGAACAAGGATGAAAATCCCCAGGATGCAATTGGAACACGGTTCCTGCTGACTAGTACAATACTTCCAGTTTACCTGGGTGGTATGATGAACAAATTTCTCAATACTTCCAATGCTATGATAAAAGCTAATTGTAATGTTTGAAAGGAAATTCTAGTGATAGAGTAATATCAAAACCTGAAAGTACCAAGTACCCATGCGATTTGACATATATAAGTTGCCCTTTCATATTGGCCTTTAGAAAGGACCAACGCTACCAGATGTGGCATACAAATGACTCTAAAAAAGAAAAGCATTTTCGCAGATATTATGCTACTCCAATATCCAGGTAGCACGTAAGCCACTATGTAACTAGCAAAGACAAATGAGAATTCAGATGAGAGATATTGCCACATTGGCATGAGAGGAAGTAATCATTGAATGCAACTAAATTTCAGAAAAAGTTATTAAGCAGAGAAAACCTAACTTAGATATTACATAGATGAATATTCTTTGCAGCTTGCTTGGATTTTCATCAAACACCTTGTAGGCATAGGTAAGAGAGAATCTGCACAAACAAAGATTAGAGATTCGGGGGATTAAATCAAAAGAGAGGAGTAGGACAGAGAAAAAGTGGACAAATCAGTAGGAAGCGGGAAGCTTCTCGTGGTCGCAGAGCAGCGGAGGTACCTAGTTGAATAAGGTATGTGGCCAAAAACATTTCACGGCTAGCACAAAACCTATGAAGTATGAAGACAACACAATGATTCCTACGAAAGGAGCAGGCTGCGAGGTAGGCGGCAGACTTTATTTACCGCGGAGACTTCTATAGGTCAGACCTTATATAGAGGCCCACCAAAAAGTTGTAAGCTCTGTGCACAATAAAAAGATCAGGAATAAGGAACCATTTACGAAGTGCTGCATGTATTTCTAACCCCTTGCATTTTATTCGGAGACAAGCGTGCAACAAGATAGTCATTCATAGAGCAAGCATCATATCAATTCTGTAAAAAAATGGTGCCTGGGTGTATAGAGGTTGATTTTAGCACATCATTCAAGTAAAATTTAATTTCAGCCATTTAGAAGAATCTTTATCTTATAGCGTTATTAAACTGCAGAACAAATGCTCTGTTGATCTATTGCTTAAATCCAAATGTTTAACTGTACCATTTAATATACAATTGTTCTTAACTAACAGTCCCTTCCCCCTTCATCTCATAAACTATATAAGAGCAGATGCTTTACTTAACTATAGCTTTTTTAAAATGAAGCTAAAAGTCTACACAACCATTCAAGTAAAATGAAGCTAAAAGTCTTCACAGTCGGTCGGGAAAGATTTCAGCAAGTACTAACATTTAAGATATTTAAAATACAGAGTGTTGTACCTAGGTGCATCCATCCAACCTTTGTCTGCTAGCTGCACACATAATTAATAGTGAATTTAAATGCCTCACACACTGTCCACAAAAAAAACTAGAAAATTCAAAATCTGAACAGAACAACTCTGAAACTGAAACAAAAATCAAATTCGAACCCTTTCTATGCCTCACATGTGGATCACAGGAAACGAAATAGGTGTTGCGGGAATTGAACTTCATAGAAAACAACTAAGTTTAGCAGGAATTCACGAAATCAATATCAAACGGTATCTAACACTATAAGAAAATACCTTTTTGAAAATCCACACATCGTTCGGATCCCGCTGGTTAGTGGTATTCCTGGTTAGTAGGTTTGACCGCCTTCTTTTGCCAGGCACTGCTTTAAATGTTCACCAAGAATATTATGCATGTGGTGTCATCATTGTCCATACAAAAAATTAACTGGAAAAAGCAAAATCTAAAATATACAAGTTCAACATAAGTAGCTGCTCATCAAGGAAAAGCAAGAGATTATGCAAGGAATATATTTTTGTAGATGTCAGGTTCAATACTTTTATCATGACAACTAGGAACTAAAGGTGCCGTGCTCAATTGGTATCTTAATTTATGTGCGGAGGCAAGAGGTGAAACTGAACCAGAATCTCAAGTCTTGGTTTGCCTTAGAATATCTCATTGCTACACACATAATTATTGTTCTTGTACATGATCTCAACTTCTCACAGGACATCATTAGCATTTTCATATATTGCACAGACTAGCCTCTCTAGGATCCCACTTTTCAAAGCCAGAACAACACTCAAGAGTCTAAACTATGGTGACAAACCAAGGTTCAGAGCAATAAATAAGTCACTAAAATCAGTCTAAATGTGCAATTTTCCCCAAAGTACCATCATAGTTAAGATTTATAGCTAAGTTCTATGTTCCAAGTTTCAGCACTACGCGAGTTACTTATGACAATCCACTAAGCAAATTTCTTTTGACAATCAAGGTCAACCAAATTGACCACTATGCAGAAGGTGTGCTCATGCATAACAACTACACTGTTTTCTTCTCAAAGCACATAGTAAGTGTAAATTAGCTTTCAACATCCACACATGACATAAGCATGCACATGTGAAAGGAAAAAAACAATTCTTCAGAAGAGAAATCGTTGTCTCGCTCCGAAAAAACACCAGAGGTGCTAAAGACCTGGCATTAGGACTAAAATCAACCTACTGTCCTAGTTGGATCTGGGAAGAGGCATCTTGGAGCATTACCTTCTTGCCGGCGGCACCTCCACGAGATAGATGAGCTTGGGCACGGACGAAAAGGGCAACCGCCGGTAGGGTTTGGACGGCAACGGCAAGACCATCTGTGCGTGCAGGGCAGTGCGGTGAGCGACGGTGAAGGGAAGGGCAAACAGACAGGAGGACAGAATACCTGCAGACAGAGGGGCGGCGGAGAAAGCTCCTGCCGGTGGAGGCGGCGGCAGTATGGAGTAGGGTTCCACCGGCGGCTGTGTGGAGTGGGGTCGGCGATGGACAGGCCGGTGGGGGGAGAGAGGGTGCGGCGGTCTCGCCAGCTGGAGAGCACCTGGCCGGCCGTGGGGAGCAGCGTGTGCGGCGGAGAGAGAGCCCGAGCGTGGGCGGCGGCGGATCTGATGGATTTGGGGGGAGAAGGGGAAAAGGGGAGGTGGGTTTTTTCGTGGGCTGGGCTCATTTCGGCGCCAACAATTTCACGTTCCTGCGTGAGCGACTAATCGGCCCAATTAGCCACCAACAGTTGGTCGGGAAAAATTGCTGACCGATAGTTCGATGGAAGTCCTCGTACTCCCGACCGATCAACACACGTGAAATATACAAGCATTCCCGACCGACTGTTGGACGCCACCAGTATGTATTCCCGACCAACTGACCGATGCAAGTTGTCCCGACCGACAGTGTGTTAGTATAAATGACCTTTCCCAACACACGCCGGTAGGGAATTCGGGTGCGTGGTGTAGTGTGTGCACTGTTCGCCCCGTGGTCAAAACCGGGTTGACTCGGCAGCGAAACCCCGCAGGGACGAAAAGTGGCTGGTTTCGAGAGTTCGTGGTGCAATCTGTCCGGTTTTAGAGTTGAGGGACCAAAAGTGAGCAAACCGAAGAATTGAGGGATGAAAAGTGGACTTTTCTCATCTAAATATCATGAGTACTAATACCCAAACGGTTTGTCAAACGGATATTTTCTTTAAAATGTATAATTGATACAAATTATGTAACCAGACTGGAAAGCATGGGTGGATGGGATGTAATACTACTTTTTTACTCCAAACATACCCGCTAGCCACTCTGTTGTGGGGCCTCCTTGCTAGTTGTCCCACATGTCACAGAGGTGGTTTAGAAAATAGCTGGATTGAAGGAGAGAGTGAAGACAGTGTAATGTATATGTGTCAGACAATGTGTATTGCCATAATCAGACAATACTTGCACACATCCCCAGTCAATATGTACGGCATCGCAGTACCCGGTAGAAGCCGGGACCGCTAGAAAAACCACTCTCACGTGACGGATCTAGTTCCACTGCACATGTTGGTCTCCATCTCTCCGAAAGAGCGGGTGGCTAGATATACAGTGTGGACGGGCAGCATTGGCACGATGCATGTGATGGATCCATCGACGACGGGGATGGCCGCCAATAAGTGCAACGATCATATGCATATGCATACGACGGCGAGGGCGAGCCGGAGGGAGGAGGGGTTTATGGCGCCTTGTCTCGGAGCCTGCTTCGCGGCGAGCCTAGGGCCGCTAGGGGTCACCATTTCGGGCTCCCATATGTGTGTGAGTGATGACCTGATCCGGATTCAGCTATCGCACACTCGAGCCGAAAGAGAAACTTCCCCTGCCAGGCCGGCCCGGCTGGTGCGTCGATTCAATTGCCTCCTGTCCATGGAGTACGTGGGAGGAGTCGCTCGATCGACCGAATTATTACCGGTGGCCGCCCGGCCATGTGATCCAGAGGGTCTACCTCTCCGGCTACCTCCGCTGACATCACATGATCGAGCATGCATGGATGCATGCACGATGCTATGCTATGCTGGTAGGAGTAATGCGCCTGGCTTGCGTAACATGAGGTGGTTGAAGCCCAAGAACCGTGCATGCATGTCAACTCCCATGTCGTTTCGGGACGTGCCCCGGATGGTACTACATCGATGGATGGATGGACGCTCGATGCACGTGGCGAGGCCCGCGCAGCGTTTCCCGGATCAAAATCACATGGATGGAAGCACGATGGAATAGATGGGTTGAATTTCGATAGGAAATTGCCCAAATAAATAGAGGCCCACAACACGCATTCTTGCCTTTCTCGTACTCGCACCCTAGTCAATTTCCTGGGGTAGAGGGGTCCATTCTGCATTTTGGCACCTATATTGCCTATCTAGTCAGCTTGAGAGTACAAAACATGGCTTGCGTGGATAGATGTACCTATATTGTGTCACCACATGTATTTTGTCCGTGTGCGACTTATTGAGTCATATCACGAAAATATGTCGTCTTGGCCATGCCTTCAGTAAAACTTTTGCTGTGGATAATAATCAAATTATTTGGATTATAAATAAAAAAATCATGTGTATAAATTTGACTCGAAAAGTATTTTTGAACATTGATTTTTTTTCTTGTTTTAATACAAATATTTGATAGGAATTAGTAGATGAAGTTATGTTTTTGAAGTTGCGTCAATGCCTGCAACATTGTGTTTTCATGATACAGAGGGAGTATATTACCAAGAACATGAAGAAAATAACCAGCATAGAATTCCCGAATATTAAGAATTTTCCTGTTTTATACATATATTTGATAGGAATTAATAGACGGAGTTACGTTTTGAAGCTGTGTTAATGTCTGCCACAGTGTGTTTTGATGATGCAAAGGGAGTACCAAGAACAGGAACAAGACAACGAGCGCAAAAAATAATCTTAAAGCATAGAAATCCTGGCAAGTGAACGAGCTCTAGTACTTCAGCCAAAGCTTTTTCTTCCCCTCCCAAACCCAACGTTGTTGTAAGAACTCTTCGACATGCCTTTGCCAGATGCGTGTACACCATGTTGGTAAAATTGATGGAAATGTTCTCGAAACAAACGTGCCGGGATCACAATTTGGCACCTTTTCGGTTAAAAAGGTTTAAAGAGGTATTTCAAATAATTGGTATGATAAGGATTTTCTTGCACGGCTAATATACAGAATTAATTTTCATTATATTCAGCTGCACTATGTATCGTAAGGAAAAACCAATTTATTCCAACCAGTTTGGAAATTTTATATGGTTTTTTTTTTTTGCTGTAATGCTATGTTGTCGGATGCACACGTATGGTATTCGCTAGTCCAGGATCCAAAAGTCACATCGTTGTAATTATACGTTTATCATCGTGCTCCCCTTTGGTTGAATCGGGTTAACCACATATGCCGCGCTTAGAATTTTATCATTCAACCGGCCTTATATATTTGACAATGATTATACAAAAGGAACCAAATTGGATAGTATCAATGTGATGTTACTGGATTTGTGATGGAATGTACTTCAGAAACATCAAATTACTTTTGTTTTAATTGAAACGATATTTTCATGAACATTGCGAGCAGCGCAGTGCTTCCTTCCACCGCCGTCCCGCTCGCTCCCCCTTATTGTCCGTACGACGGCGGGCCCGGCCGCCGGTCGCCGGAAGAGGCCAAGGGTCGTTGGTGGTCCTGCCCGCCCGCCCCACGCTGCCAGAGCACCAACAATGGCAGCGCGCGCGCGTACGCATGCAACACAGACATAGGCGCATTATTGGGCGTGAACTGAAGCCGTGCATGCGGCTGCAGCCCGGAGGCGCCACACCACGGGGCCGCCCGGCAATCGCAATCGCATTGCATCACCGTCTTCATCAATCATGCAGTAAGAGCAACTCCAACGCGGAGACCCATTCCGTCCGCGCGCGTCCGTTTGTGTCGGCGCGGACAGAAAAGTCGGCCCAACGCGCCGACCCAAACGGACGCGCGTCCGTTTTTCGTCCGCCTGCCGACCCATTCCAGGCCCATTTTTGAGCCGGATTTCCGTCGGCGCGGACACGAGACGGACGTGCGCGCGTCCGCCTACTCCCTCCTGGCCCGCTGGTCGGTGGCACATTGGCCATCCTCTCCCATTCCAACAGCAAACCCTCCTCCTTCGTCGCCGACGCCGTCGCCCATTTTTCCGTTGCCAGTGCCGTCCTGCAACGCCGCCACCTCCCACGTCGCCCCGCTCCCCGCCATCTTGCCGCCGGGGAATCGAAAGCTTCCCGGCCCCACTCCCCCGACACAGCTGAGGCCGCGGCCAAGAAAGCCGCCTCGCCGCCCCCCGGCCAGTTCCTTCGTCTTGACACCGGCACGCTCGTCGGACGCAGGCACACTCGTCTGACGCCGCCAGGGCAGCTAGCTGGTCCGAGGGCGGCGCGACTCCTTTCGTCGGCCGGCTTCTTCGTCGACGCCCGCAAGTTGTTTGACAGTTTGCCAAGGTACAAAAATGGACTCCGCCGACGAGTTCTTCTTTCATAATTTTCTTTGTGACTCCGATGATTCCTTGTCCGATGATGAGGAGGAGGTCTTGGCTGCCGTGTTGGTCCATCACCACATCAATAGCCAACGGCCGTTGTTCCGTGGCTCCATTCCAGGGCACCTTCCGGCGTTGGATCGCAACCGAGAGAGCGGGCATTTCCTTCTTTGGAAAGACTACTTTGACACAACGAACCCGTTGTTCAAACATCAGAAATTTCGTCGCCATTTCCGTATGAGTAGGCATCTTTTCAACCGTATTAGAGAGGGAGTGGTCGGCTACAATAACTATTTCGAGTGCAAGAGCAAGAGAGTGCTAGGAAAGACGTCGAGCGTGCCTTTGGTGTTTTGCAATCTCGATGGGGCATCGTTCGGTATCCTGCAAAAACTTGGAGCACGAAGAAAATGTGGGAGGTGATGACTGCTTGTGTGATCAGGCACAATATGATCGTAGAAGATGAGCGCCCGGAACGTCTCTACGATCAAGGGTTTCAGTATCAGGGTGAGAATGTTGTGCCTGAGCATGGAGGAGCGGCAACGTTTGAACAGTTCACCCAATTTCATCACGACATGTGTGATTGGGAAACTCACTTGCAATTGCAAAATGATTTGGTTGAGCATATGTGGGCTCATGTTGGCAACCAATAGATGTATCTCTTTAATTCGGCTTGCAAAACTATGTGAGACTATTTTATTTTTATTCGGCTTGTAAAACTATGTTATTTATTTGGTTGAAACCATGCTATTTATTTTGTTGTTGACTATATGTTTGCTTTGCGAAATTAATGCAAAATATGTGTGTGTAGCAAATGCAAAATTTGTGCTATGTGTTAAAAAGGGCGGCCAGCCGGCCACGCCGGCATATATGGGTCCGCGCGTTGGGCGCACAGCCGACCCAAATGTTAGAGAGGGCGGACGCCGCGCGGGCGGCCGACCCAAACGGACAAAAAGCGGACAAATCCGTCGTCCGTTTGGGTCGGCCCGTTGGAGTTGCTCTAAGGCCAACCCAGCGCACGACCCCAAACGGACGTCCGTTTGGGGCGGCAATGGGGTCGCCCATGTCCGTTTGGGGCCGTTGCCGTGTCGGTGCGCCCAACGCGCGGCCGCACCCCATATCATGTCCGGGGTGGACGTGATATAAAAAAATCGCAAAACTCAAAGAAATGCCTGAAAAAATCAAATAAACGCAAACATAAAACATAATAATTAAACAGTCTTCACGGCCCGTCGATGCCCGTTCCACAGTTCTTAACATAAACATAATTAACATAAACTAAAACAAAAGAAAAGCGCCGCCTGCGCGCTGATGTCGTGCCGTTCCGCGTGGATGTAGTGCCGGTCGCGCTCGCCGGCGGCCGTAGGGGCGATGGTGAATGCGGGAGGCGCGGGGGCCCTCCGTGGGGGTGGTGCGGGCTCTGATTTGACGGCGCGGCGGCGGCCAGAGGACGAACCAGCCTCGTGGTCGTGCGCCCCCTTACGGCCGATGCTCTGCCTCACCATGGCTGGCGGCGCCCGGCGAGCTCGAGGAAGGGGAAGGGAGAAGTAGGATTTGCAGTCGGGTTTCGAGGAGGCAGCAGGGACTGGAGTGGGGCGTGGACTGTGACCGGTCCACGGCTTCCCATTTAAGAAGGACGGCGACCGCCCGCCTGGGTGGATGACAGGTGGGCCCGCCCGCGCGTGCGCAGTTAAGTTGGGCGGTGGGAGGTAGGTGGCCGCCTGCCACGCGGCACCGATGCGGACGAGAGGCGCGTCCGTTCGCTGTCCGCTTAGACCCAAACCGGGCGCATGTTTGCGCTCGAAATGGGTCGGGACGGACACAAAACGGACAAGATGGGTCCAGGCCGTCGCGCGCTGGGCCGTGGGGTCTGTCCGTTTTGCCCCAAACGGACGGGGCCGGACGGGATGAGGTCGTGCGTTGGAGTTGGCCTAAGTGCAACTCCAACGGACGATCCTGGATTGTCCGGCCACGTCCGTTTAGGGCGACACGGACACAAAGTGCAGCCCGACGCGCGACCGCGAACGGACAGAGTTCCGTTTTCTATCTGTCTTGTATCCATTTCCGACCCAAATTTGGGTCGTGTTTGCATCCAAACGACAACGCTCAGACGGGCGGGATGCGTGTCATTCTCCTCCCCTGACCAGCCCGACGGTGACATAAATCCTCCCATTTCTATACCCCTACCCCTACGAGACATGCACCTCCCACACACCCCCACACGCGCCACCACCGCCGTCGTCGTCGCCTATGTTTCGGCCGCGAAGTAGCTTTGCAGCTAGGCCGCCCAAAATCCTCCTGGCACCGTCCTCCGCCCGTTTTTGCCAGTGTTTGTCGGCGTTCTTGGCCGACACCGGTACCAGAGAAGAAATGGCTCAACGGCGACAACCAGAAGGTCGCAACACCGATCCCGACTCCCGCTGCAAGGTCGTCGTTGTCCGTCGCTGCTGCTACAGGCTGGCTGCCTCCACCACAACCGCATAGTGCTCTTCACTGTTGTGTCTCCACCAAGAACGCAAGGTGTTCGACATTGCTCACAAGGTATCATGGACAGTGCAGATGAGTAATTTTGTCAACAATTTCATTTGTTCATCAGATGATTCATCGGCGGATGATGAAGAGCTTGTGGTTGCTATATTGGTCATCAATTACCACATTGCTAGGGAATAGCCTAGGTTCACGGGATTAATCACGAGCCGTGCTCCGGTGCTAAACCGCAATAGGGAGAGCGGTCATGGCTTGCTCTATGCCGATTACTTGAGGACTCCCCATCTTTGAACCCCATCTTTTGTGGCGCCGAGTCCGGATGGCAAGGCATGTGTTCAATTGTATTCGAGAGGAAGTGGCAGGATTTGATGATTACTTTGAGTTCGTCTGCATGAATAAGTCCACATGTCTGGCATCGATGTACAGGTTCTGCAAGACCGTGGTAGCATTGTTTGGTCCTGAGTACCCGAGAGATTCAAATGCCGCAAATACAACCCGACTTTTGGCGATCAATGCAGACAGAGACTTTACGGGAATGCTTGGTAGCATGCATAGACTGCATGCATTTGAAGTGGAAGAACCGTCCATTTGCTTGGCTGGGACAGTACAAGGGGCATGTAAAAGGTTGCACTGTTATATTAGAAGCGATGGCTTCACAAGATCCTTGGATATGGCACTCTTTCGTCGGCATGGCTGGTTCTCACAAGGACATCAACGTGCTTAAACGTTTTTCAGTGTTCGCAAGACTTGCAGAAGGCCACTGCCCAGAGGTCAATTTTGAGATCAATGGCCACCACTACAATAAGGGATACTACCTAGGTGATAGTATTTATTCTCGGTGGTCAACTCTTATGAAGACAATATCCAATCCAGAAGAAGAGAAGAGACAACGATTTGCCCAATCACAAAAGGGTGCTAGGAAGGACATGGAACTTGCTTTTGGTGTCCTCCAGTCTCGATGGCTATTGTTTGACACCCTGCACTCACATGGAGCACCAAGAACCTTTGAAAGGTGATGATTGCTAGTGTGATAATGCACAAAATGAGCGTGATGATAATCTATACGACCAAGGGTTTGAATAGCAAGATGAAAATGTTGTGCCTGAGTGCCAAGAACCGGCAAGTGTGAATAGTTCACCCAATTCCACCAATTGGCAAACTCATATGCACGTACAAGATGACTTGGTTGAGCATATGTGGAATCACATTGGAAATAATTAGATGTATCGGTTTTTTTTTTGTCATGTATTCAAGATAATTTCAATTGGGTTGTAAAACTATTTGCAATGCGTTTTTATTTGGATGTGAAACTATTTGATTGTATAATTATTTACAATATTTTGATTTATTTGGTTTGTGAAACTATTTACAGTGAGTATAGTTCAAAAAATATATACATAGGGCCTCCAGCTAACCGTGGCGGACCAAATGTGTTTGCACCGTTGAACGCACGGCCAGTGCAAACAAAAAAACATTCGGACGTCGTTCCTTTACCTACAAATGGACAAGATCCGAATAAAACAAACGTATATTTGAGATCGCCCGTTGGACTATACCAAAATCTTAAAGAGGACGGACACCGAGCGGGCGGCCGACCCAAACGGATAAAAAATGGACAAATCCGCCGTCCGTTTGGGTCGGCGCGTTGGAGTTGCTCTAAAACAAAAGGTATATTTGGGGTCGTTCGTTTGAAGTTGGCCTAATAACGAACCGGGCCGGACGTACGTGCGTGCTCTGCGTGGACCGATCGGCTGCCTGGCCCGTTCACGTGCCGCGCCTGACGCTCGATGGATGGATCGGTGGCGATGTCTGGTTGGGCGGGCGGGTGTTTACTGTCACTTGGACGGGAGACACGCGGGCGAGGCGTCGGCGATCCTCTCCTCGGGGAACAGCCTCCAGCGGGCGGGAGCGTGCCCGGCGCAGCGGCGTCACAGGCTCACAGTGCCCGCATGTGTGGTGGCAGAGGCAGACCCGACCCGGCCGGACCCCCCTCCCTCGTCTCCTGGCTTGGCTTGGTATCGTGTGCGCCTGCAGACACGACAGGCCGGTAACGAACGGGAGCAGAGCGAGGCCGGGGTTAATTTGGCAATGCTATAGGTTTCGTCCTTCGTTCGTGAGCGCACTGTCACCGCCCGTGCAAGACGACGGGTTCTGTTCTGAACCCTGACACGCTCGCTGGGATTAGGTCGAAGAATGCACAGACTCGTATCGTATGAATCGAAGAAAGCGCTATCTGAGAACCCTGAACGATGCAAACCAACCATAGATTCCTTTTGTGGTGGAACCAATACTCTCAGGTTTTAATATCTGGGCTTGGCACATATGCTCGCATGTTTTCTAAATTTATTTCAACCTCGCGGACGAGGGATCCGTGACGACTTTCTTAATCTCAAGATATGCATGCTCAATCCCTCTATGGTGCTCAGGGGCGTCCGTTCAGTGTGCATCGTTGCTGCCTCTATGCATTGCATCAAGCTGCGTCCGAAGCTTTTATTATGTTTAAAATGGTAAGCATCCATACACATCATCCCTTTTGTGAATGACATATCAACTTGACATGCCAATAGTCCGGCGTAGCGTGGAACTCCTCAAACGGCCAGCTCCCCGTCGTCTGCCGGAGCTGTTGGCGTGGGCGAGGTCATAGCGGTCGGCGTGGGCGAGGTCGGCGTAGCGGGCACGTCCAACATCGGAGACGCGGGCGGCGGGCTCGGCGGCGGTGTGGGCGGTGCGGAGGGCTGCGCCGGCATGCGGTTGAGGATGAGGTCGCGCTCCGCCAGGTACCACGCCTTGACCAGCGGGTCCATGTCCGCCGTGACGCCTCCCATGAGGAACGCCAGGTCGGTATTGCGCTTCTTCGCGGCGACGTTGGTCCTGAGGAGGTCGAGCTTTGCGTCCTGCTTCGTCAACAGCGCCGACCACCTCGCCTCCGTCTTCTCCTCCCTCAGGGCAGAGTGGGTCTTTGCATCGGCGATGCACTGCTCGATCGACGCCTGCAGGCGCTCGGCGGAGGGCGTGCGCGGAAAGGTAATGTTGGGGTTGAATCTGCCAAGGGCGTCGCCGTCGACGTACTCCGGCGAGGGCGCGTACCCCCACGCCGGCGAAGGGAAGGTCGGCGAAGGAAAGTGCGGGGCGCCCGGAGCGATTTGATGGTCGGCGCCTTGGGGGAACGGGCCCGCGGGCTGTCGCCCCGGGAAGATCGGGCGGCGAGACGACACCTCCTGCTCAACCGCCGCCGCCGCCGCCGCCGCCGCGTCCCGGGCTTTCTTCATGAGGAGCCTGTTACGGCGATCGGTGGTCACCGCTTCCCTCCGCTCGACGTCGGCCTTCCACTCGGCGTTTGTCAACCCCGGCGGTCTAGGCATCGGCGCACGGGCCCTGCGTGGCTTGGCGACGGCGGGGGCGGTGGCTTGGCGAGGGGCGGCGTACTTCTTCGGCGGCATGGCGGCGAAGGAAGGGAAATGGAGAGAAGAACCGGGGGCGAAACGGCGGGATAGAGGGAAAATGAGGGGGAAGTGGCGGGAAGTGGCAGCCGGTCTCGCCGACACCTCGGCCCCACCCGCCTTTTCGCTTCAGCCGGCGCGCCCAGGAGACCCCCAGCGCCCTGGGTTCGGCCTGGGTTCGCCGGCCCAAAAAAAGACCCCAACCGGCGAAAATCGGCGTCTTGGGGAGACGGCTGGGGATTTTTTCGCCCGCCGACGATGAAAAAGGGGCCTGGGGGGTCCTTTGGGGCCGCGGCTGGAGATGCTCTAAGCTTAGAGGCAATGCTGCCTCCAAACACTAGTGGTGCTCCCATAGGGATAGGGATTGTATGCGTGCTTCGTAGGGATGATGAACACGCATGTGTGTACATGTGCGTATGCAGTGTGTTTGTACTGTGTTTCAATAAAAAAAAAAACTCTGAATGTAATACAACGTGCCGTTTGAAATTAAGGCTTAAATTCATACAGTGAAGACGGAAGCCCAGGCTGTGATGCGAGTCAAGCCGAACCATCAGACAGACAGTGGCGCCTGCCACTGCCACTGCCACTTAGAAAGATTCGCAGATCCTGCTTGCAAAAGCTGTGGCGTCGATGTTTCTTTCATAGCCACCAATCATAACGACGAAGAAAACATGGAGTTTCCACGACAATGCAAATTCTGATCATAAGTATTACGACGTCTTGACTTCATGCAAATCTTCTACTGTTGCGTGCACAAGCACAATTCGTGATGTCGAGAGCGTTGCGTTATCGAAAGACTCACCGAGCATCTTATATCACAGACAATTGCCAGGCCAGGTTTCGCTGCAAGTAAAACTGCATGATCAACTCATCATCGCTAATCATTTTTAAGAGAGACCAAAGAGAGAAGAAGACAGTTCAGGATCATAGTTTGGCAAAGGCCGAGACCGCTGGCAAGTCAGGTCCAACCATCAGAAACAGGGAGCGGCGCCACATTATAGACATGCGGAAATTGGACAGAAGCTGTGCTCACAAGGGCATAAATTCAGATTTCGATGTTTTTCAGACAAGATGTATCGAGATATGTAAACAAGGTCGCAAGGCACAAGTTTCCAAGTCAAACACGCCGATTCAAACCACAAGCATTACAGCGTATTCAACTCTTCATGCAAACGAACTGTCCCCCCCGTTCCAAGTCAACTTCACTGTTGCCTGTGCAAGTACAATGAATACTGTCAAGAGCACTGCGATGTATGAAGTATAATGTCAAGAGCATCACAATACGAAGTAAATGGCCAAGTGCTGGAGACATGTTTAATACGTAGCATATTTACGTTTGTAGCTGAGTACAAGATTCAAACTATCATTGGCCAGGCTTGTTTATTTTCGTTTACTTCACCGCAGATGAGACCATTCAAACAGCAGTGTACTGCTTGTGTAAGAATTAAAAGGAGGACGAGAGCAAAGATAGCATCTTACTTGTGAAGACTTTCCATGGCAGCTTCAAGCTTCTTCACGTCAGCACCAACCACTTCGCTGCTCTTCTCGCCTTTGTGATAGAAGTGGAAAGTTGGCTGTGCAAGATTCACCATGAGTCAAATATTTGGATTACGAGTTAGGATGAAGGTTGGTAAGAACCATGTTTATGCAAATACACAAACATGCTGGGAGAAAGATATTCCTACAATCATGGCTCTCTCCTCAAGTGAACTGAACGAACATGCACATATGTATGCATTTAACAAAGTAAGGTTGAATCATTGGATATTCTGATCAGATTCCTCTAGTAAGAACCATGTTTATATGAATACGCAAACATGCTGGGAGAAGGATATTCATATAATCATGGCTCCTTCTTTAAGTGAACTGAACAAACATGCATGTACACATTTAACAAAGTAAGGTTGAATCACTGCATATTCTCAGACTCCTCCAGTCACAAAAACATATGCAGCACATCATTACCATGAAACAGAATGTAAGTACTACTAAAATTTATATCATAAAAATGAGAACAAAATGTCATAAATTACAGTTTCAGGCATACAACTTACAATAGAGCATATTTTCAGATTACTAAGTCTGTTCCCAAGCCCCTCCTGCAGCACAAAAGGAAAAGAAATCGTGCATCAATAACCAAGTGAGGGAGCAGGCATACTGCTGAGAAAAATAAATATAGGGACAACAGCAACGACTTTTAATGTATTTGGAATGCATTCAACCTTGCATGTACTGACAGCTACCGTGGTGTTTATTCCCAATAAGACATCCAGTTAACAAACTGATCAAACCAGTGTAACATTTGTCCCCTTTACACGCAATCACGAATTCACAAAAGAGTAAAACCACTGCAGCAGATTAACAAACAGTTGATTCCAGATTTTCGATCGTTTCTACTTAAAACTACCATGCAGGTATGCAGCAACTCTCAAGTCAATCTGCCTACTGTAAACAAATGAGCACCCCCATACATGGAAACCATGAACAGCAGTGTTTTAATAGGATTACTAAATTGCATCAAAACTTCTATAATATGTTAGTGAAGGTAAATGGTCTAGATGACTAGACTAATTTGCAGAACTAAGAGCAGACTAGCTACGAAGCAACTTCTACAATCATCCTTATCAATAATGGATGCTGCTAAGTGCTAACTTCATGTGTTATCAAAGTTGTAGACAGAAGGCTAGTGACTAGTGAGGAAAAGAGGCGTGGCTCTGAGTTATCCCAATGCTAGAAAGCTGACAAATATATCTATGCAGATCCAATCAAAGAAAGTACAACTAGAGGTTTCCATTCAGCATGCTTGGTCTAGAATCTATAAAAAAATAGTGGTCATTACGCAACTGAGGACATTGTGGTTTAGTAATTCTTTTAATACGGTTTACTAAATCCCAATGGGGACTATACTATACTGGATCCACCATCCAGACCACATCATTTTCTCCCAAGTGACACCACATAGATCATATGTCCTTATCTAGAAGATTGCACATAACTAATAGCAGACTAGTTATGAAGCAACTTTCACAATGATCCTGAATTCCTGATAAATGACTGACTTCAATCTCAAACTCAAAGGCAGAAAGCTAAGTGAAATATAAAAAAATGTGACCCTGAGTGATCCCAAACTTGAATCTTCATAATGCTAGAAAGCCGACAGAAATATTTATGTAGATCCAATTTTAAGAGATCACAACTTTTGAGGCTTCATTTTAACAGGCATGTTCTATCAACAATTACTAGCCATAACACAATTTCAATCATGGTGGTTTCGGTGACAGAGCTTGACGAATTAACAAGGAGTGCAATGCAACGATCTTAGGTAAAATAAGGTTACAACCTAGGACAAGCTCATACTCATGCAAATTGACCATTCATATCGAAACAGAGCACACTTCAACATGCAATTTGTTAGCAGATGAATATCACAGCAGAACTGAAATCTGATCGCTTACCATGTCGATGTCGACCTTGTACACGGGTATCTTGGGGTACTGCCTGCTCATCTTCTCGATCACAGGTGCCATCGCCCGACCTGCAATACCAAACAGCAGAATTGTAGCTCACTCTAGTCACTTGTTCAAATCCCAATTCATGGCGCGGAGGCGGCACTTACACGGCCCGCACCAGACCGCCGTGTAGTAGAAGACGGCGGGGAGCTTCTCCACTGCAAAAGGCAAGGGCCACCACACAGCACACGTGAGAACGAAACTCGCGCACGCATCACGTACCACCAAACGAGCGAAGAAGAATCGGTGGAAAAAGCTGGAAGGGAGAAGGGAGGGGATCGGCGCCGCACCTTGCACCTTGGCGTGGATGTCCTCGAACGAGTCCGCCGAGCCGACGACCACCATGCTGCTGGAATCGCCTGCGGGGGCCGGGAAACCGTCAGCGGCGGTCCGGGGCCGCGGCGAAGCGGAGGATCGGCGGGGAGGGAGGAGGAGTTGGGGGGAGGGGGCGTTTCGGGCGTACCTGCGGACGACGAGGAGAAGAGGCCAGGGAAGGTGGGGAGCGTCGGCGTCCGGGAGGAGGCGGAGGGACGGATGCGCGCGGCGGAGCTAGGGTTTAGGGCGGGAACGGCGGGGAGGCGGTGGGGGGGCTTGGGGGCGGCGGCGAGGGGGAGGAGGAGGCGAGGGAGACGGCAGAGTCGGCGAGCCATGCCACGGATCGATCCCGCTGGGTAAAAGACGATTTTGCCCTTGTATAGCAGCCTGGGTGGGTGCGATTGGCCCATCATGAATGGGGCCACGGGCCGAATGCGGCAGGTGGGCTCTTGGGCCTCTTGTTCCAGCACCGGACGGTCAGTTTTCTTCCCCTCCATTTTTGTCTCAGACTTCAGCAGATAATGTAGAGTTTGGTAATTATGGAGAATCTTTACTATCCCTAACCGTCACTGGCGGAGCTTGACTGTGACGTCAGGGGGGGCTAACAGCAAAGCATACATGTTTGGAGAGGCTAATGAGAATACTTTGATCTAATTATGTCTCCCTAAAAAAAGTTTCTTCACGGATTTGTGTTGGGCTGGGGGGGGGGGGGGGGGGGGGCACAGCCTCCTCAGCTATACACATAGCTCCGCCACCGCTAACCGTCATGCACAAAGGACGTGATTTTTCATTCGTGTCTCTTCGGGGCTATATATACATGTAATCAATCATCAATAAAGACAACTGTTCATTTTACATATGTGTCTATTCTCTCGTTTTCTACTCTAAACAGATGAAAGCCACACGATTTCATGAACCCAGCATCACCTTAGCCCTAGTCCGTCCTCGGCGGCGGCGGTGAGAGCCGATCAGATCTTCAGGTAGCAACGCTAGCGCCGGTAGGAGGTGAAGGTACCGCCAGATGCCATCTGCTAAATCGTTCTGTTGATGGTCATGCTCTTCTCTACGGTGTTTCGCCATGACGAATATCATCTTGATCTTGCTCATTAACTGTTCCTTGTGCTCATATTCTCCACCTGTTGTCTCCTTGATAACGGGCATGCATGTTACTGATGGATTCCTCTCTGCATAGTGTTGTTTATTCTGATTTGCTAAATGCTTAATGCATTGCTATTTGACAATGGAAGTGTCACAAAAGCAACTATGCTAGTTTCTTCTTCGCCAAGTTCATGCTCATGCTTCACTGTTGGAGGAGACTATCCAGTCGTAACAGAATTATCCATATCCTCTTATAGGGCAGCATGAGTATAAACACGACTAAGAGGGAACAAGCAAGACTACTCCTACGATACTACTGCCATCAAATGGTAGCAAATCAAAATGAGTAGGATTATTCAAAGATAATTTGTCTAGGATTATTCAAAGATAATTTGTCTGTAACTTTTGCCCTATTATTGGGTAGCCACCAACCTAGAGTATGAATACAATGAAGTTTTTAATGAAGCAAGATTGAGATAGTGTTTGTGATATTGTGGAAGGAGCATCATATGAACAATGTTAAAAGAGATCTGCGCTCAAACAAGCTCATGGTAAAGTATGTCTGTTGGGCTTGTGAGGGAGTCCTGGTTTAAGGGGTCCTCGGGAGGCCGACCTATTTCTTATGGGCCGGACTATATGGGCCACTTGCCGAGCATTGGATGGATCTAAGACCCTGTCTCCGGGAAGGAAGCTTCGAGAATCGTGGCGTATCCTCCACGTTTGAAGTAGCGAATAGGCATGTTTATCCCTTCGACGTGTAACCGACCATGTGTAAACCCTAGGTACCCTCGGCGTCTATATAAGCCGGAGGGTTTTAGGTTGTAGGACAAGAGAACTCATCTAGGGTTTTAGCTATACGATCTCGAGGTAGATCAACTCTGTAACCCTTATACCATCAATATAATCAAGCAGGACGTAGGGTATTACCTCCATAGGAGGGCCCGAACCTGGGTAAACATCGTCTCCCCCATCTCCTGTTACCATCGATTCTAGTCTCACAGCTCGGGACCCCCTACCCGAGATCCGCCGGTTTTGACACCGACAGCTTGGGCACCAAATTTGGAAAAGATGTGGTCTGGAGCAGTAAACAACACACTATCTCAATGCTCGACGAGAAATCAGCAATTCCCTATAAAGGTTACATATATTTTTATGTACTTATTGAACAGAGAGTTCCTTGAGGTCCATGTCTTTATCTTCAGGTACAATTGTCCTAACCAAGAACTGGGAAATTCACTTTGGCTCATAGGTGTAGATGCATCTATTGTCTAAACTCTAAATACGCATTTTAATAAGTTAAAAAATTGAAAAAAGAATCCAGCGTGTCCATCCAGACTTATATGTTTGTGCACAAAGTTTCGGTGAAAAAGAACATTTTTTGTGGCTTGTGTAAAAAAAGTTATTTTTTTATGCTTGTTTATAGCTATTCACGAGACATTTTCTATCTATTTTATACATGCCACAAAAAATGTTCTTTCTTTGCAAAATTTTGTGTGCGGACATAGAATGTCCAGACGTACACGTGAAATTATTGTTTGGAATTTTTTAACATTTTGAAATGTGTTTATATATATATTTCATAATAGATGTATCTATACCTATGAGCCAAAACACCACTCTCCCAAGAACTTGAGTAAACTTTTACTACAAATGTAAAATGTCTCGTAGATGATACCCCTTTTTTTATTATCATGGAACATGGTTTTATTAAAACGAATCAGAAGTCATGAATTAGAAATGATATCCCACATTCAGCTGCTTTACTGATTTTTGTGGGACAATTCGTAGTTTATGATTGTTAAGATTTTCCTTAAAAATATCTCACCATTTCTACTGTAGCCATTTTGGAATCAAAATGATATATGAATATGATTAACTACAATTTATATGTTGCCGCAACCAAACTGGTAGTATCTGCTTGTGTGAGACAACATTTGTCCTTTCTGATGACTAGCATCTTTCCTAGTAGGAGTATTTTGCTGCATACTTGCTGATAGATGCTTTCAGATTTGCTTTGCTTGAAACTTCCAGAGAATGATCAAGATAAAAGGGACCTTACCGGCTTTGTACCTTTTTGCATTAATTCTTGTTATTCTGATGTATATTGAACCAACAGTGCTAATGTTTCCAAGGTGGTAAAGCCCAAAAACTAAAGCAGATGCATAATGGTGAGTAAATCTCTATTTGCTTAGCAGTTGGGATCTCATAAAGTTGCGGAAACCCTAAAAATCTGATGTCAAATTTTTAGGCATGACAAACTGATGTTTTTCATGGTAATTTATATTTGTGTGATAATGGCTAATTTAGTCTGCAAGCATGGTAATTTTTTGATACAAAAATAAACTGAGACGATTGCCAAGCTCGCCAACTAAACTTGCCATCCTCGGAGAACATAATTTGCCATGAAAAAACGTTTGATTTGCCTTGGTAAAAAATCTAACGTTAGATTTGTAGTAGAATCCTAAATTTGTGCGGTGAAACTTACTAACTTTAGCCGGAGTCCAGACATCAACCACATAGAACTCCGACACCTCAGGCTCACCCAAAACCCCTCCTGACCCCGTCCCTCCATTCTTCCATCTTTCCCTGCATCCATTTTCTCTCTTGTCGATGTCACTCCATCACCTCGGCCGCCCAGCCCAACCCTTGTCGGGTCTACATGGTCAGATTTGCTACTGTTTTGGTCTCGGTGTTTGAACCACAATACCTGAGAGAACCAATTATCACACACACCGAGAGGATCTTGGCAGTGTATGAAGCAAAATGGTGGCCATGTTTGCTCGGATCTCATGCATTGAAGATGGAATAATTGCCCAAAAGCTCTATAAGAGCAATATCAGGGTCATGTTAAAAAGCTCACCATCATTCTTGAAGCAGTTGCATCACTAATGTTTGGATTTGGCACGTTTTCTTTAGCATGTTCGGGCCTAACAATGACATCAATGTGTTGCAACGATCACCATTGTTTGCTAGGATGATTGAAGGGGAAGCTCCTCCTTACCACTATACTGTCAATGGGCATGAATACAACATGTGCCACTATCTGGTCGACGATATCTATCCTCCGTGGGCTACCTTTATCAAGACCATCTCTAACCTAGTTGGTCAGAATCGGGTGATGACATATTGTGTGATCATACACAAGATTGTGGAGGGTGAAGATGCTGCCACCACTCTTAAATTTGAGAACATGGGTGATCCTATCGAACTTTCAGAGCACTAGCACAATGTCCGTGCGTTGCTACGGAACCATGAAAAAGATGATGAGATACTCCTGCCTTAAGACAACATCGAAAGATGATGATGTCGTACGACTATTGAATGGTTTATAATTAAAAAGTGAGCGTAAATATAATAAAAAGTCATGTTGTAGGCACTGATGATTTTTAAGCGACCATTGTAGGTCCTTCGCGAGATTTACAGTGAGATAACATTTTAAATTTAAAAACATAGGTGAATGGTCGTGAGTAATTTGAATGCACAAGATCGTGGATTTGGTAGGAGGACAACATCTACGGCCACTTGAAATTGCAATGTGTTCGCTCTCTTCTCCACAAAAAAAAAGTGTTTATTCTCTTTTGTTATCCTATAGAACTCGAAGAATTTGTTGGGCGGAGAAATTAATATAAAGGCCATGATTTTGAACTAGAGCCGTATGCATTTATAATCTGTGTTTTTATAAGAGTGTTATTCTCATATTAGGGTAGTAGTGTATTTGTTTATTTGAGATAGGTCTCACAAAAGTAACATTTTTTTATCCTATCTTTTGAAAAGCTGCTAGTCTCACATGTGAATATAAGTGCATCTGTTTATTTTTGTGGTCCCACATGTAAACTCACCACCAACTCCAACCTTAATAAGTCGGAAAAATAACCCGGACACATTTAATGTGTTTGTTCAAATGCATCAACAAATCCGGCATCAAGCAACTCATGAGCAACCGAAGAAAGATTTGATTCAACATCGATAGGCGGGTAAAGGGGACGAACTAGTTGGACAAACTAGTTGATCTTCCAAACAAAGAGTTTGCTAAATCACATTGTCTCTGGGCCCACTATCTTTGGTGCTTGTAAGCTGTTTCGGCAACGCCGTGTATCTTCTGTTGTTTTTTCTCTTATGTTCCTTTTTTTTTGAAAATAAACCAAAACTTTTTTCATTAGAGATAATCGTTACATCGTCTGTGAGGATTGTTACAATTTCACATAAAGGTTCCTCAAACCAATGTGAGGTCAAAGAAAATCTAGCTAATCTAGCTAGTTCATGAGCTACTTTATTTGCTTCTCTATTACAATGTTCAAATCTTGAAATAATAAAATCACAGGCATAATAAAAACAATCATTGAATATCGCTGCCGCCGCTCCCGCCGAATATCCTCCGTCCTGCATGGTTTCAATCACCTCCAGATTGTCCGGATTAATAATGAGGCGGTTACATACCGCCCTCTGCGCTAGTGTCAGACCAAATTTGAGAGCTAGAGCTTCCGCTGTTAAAACATCCGCGCAATAGTCAATCTTCCCGTTTCCTCCAACGATAAACCTGCCTTTGTCATCTCTTAGAACCGCCCCCATCGTGCCCTTAAGAAGGTCATGGTCAAAAGAAGCGTCAAATTAAGTTTAACAAACCCCCTGGGGGGACATGACCAACACCCCTTTTTCATCGATGCCTTTGTGGACGATGCATTAATGAAGTTTGACGTATGGGCTAGAACCCCCATTGAAATCTGCTGTGCATTCCGCGTTGTCTCCTTATACACCATTTTTCGTCTTTCCCACCATAGATACCATGCTGTGATAGCAATCATTTTGCGCACATTGTAATTACCCAAAATGCAGAAATCTTGATCTCGCAGAAGCAGCAAGTATGCCAACACCTCTTCTCCAGCACGATATATTTTGCATGCTTTATCAATAATATCATCCATCCCTAACCTTTTCCAAACCTCCTTGGCTTTACTACAGAGGAAAAGCATATGCTTTGTGTCTTCTAGACCCTCTGAACAAACAGGACAGATGGGCGAGATCTTCATATGTCTATTTGCAAGTGTAACCCGGCATGGGAGTGTGCCATGGAGCGTACGCCATATGAAAATTTTAACTTTTGCTGGACAGGATAATTTCCATATAGTACTCCAAATAGGATTTTTTGCGGTTCGACCCATCCCATTTGAATATCATAATTTACTTCCATACTGGTGATCCCATTCCATAGAGTAGGCAGACCGAACCAAGAACCTACCGTTTTTCGTATAGCTGCAAGCGATGAAATCTGACATATCATATTGTGGGAGTGGAATTGAAAGAATCCGTTGTGCATCAATGGGCCACATTGTTTGTCTGATGAGGTCTTCATCCCAATTGTCCGAGATAGGATTAATCAGGTCCCCTACCTTAGACAATAGTTGTCCTCCCTTAGGCGTCACAATTTTCCTTGTGGCGCAATTGCGAATCCAGGCATCTTCCCAAATATTAATATTATGCCCATTCCCCACACGCCAAATATATCCTCGTTTTAAAGATTCTGTACCTGCCATAATACTTTGCCAGGTAAAAGAAGAGCCTTTCTTAAGCTTGGTGTTCAACAAATATCCATCCGGGTAGTACTTAGCTCTAAGGATAGTAGCACACAACGAATCAGGTTTATCAATAAGACGCCATGCCTGTTTAGCGAGTAATGCCAAATTGAAACAATGAATATCACGAAATCCCATCCCTCCTTGATTTTTAGGAACACACATTTTCCACCAGGCCATCCAATGCATCCTCCTCTGGTTCTCCTCGTCTCCCCACCAGAAATGCGCTATCGCGTCTATGATTCCTTTACAATTTTTTTTAGGAATTTTAAAGACCGATATTGCGTAGGTGGGTATGGCTTGGACAACAACCTTAAGCAGGATCTCCTTCCCCCCAGTTGACAGTAATTTTTCCTTCCAACCGCTAATTTTTTTAACGATTCGTTCAATCAGAAATTGGAAACATTCTGTTTTATCTAACCCCACTATTGCTGGCAAACCCAAATATTTATCATTGAGGGTCTCTGTCATTATATTCAACATTATGCACATTTGCTCTCTAATTTCCACCTTCGTATTTCGGCTAAAAAAGATGCTGGATTTTTCAACACTTACCAATTGCCCCGATTCCGCACAGTATAAATCTAGCACTGATTTCAAGGCTACTGCACTATTTTGGTTGGCTTTCATGAGAATCAAAGAATCATCCGCAAAGAGGAGGTTTGTGATGGACGGGGCATCTCTACATACTTTTACTCCTGAAATACTTCCATTGTCCTCTGCATGTGTAAGTAGAGCATTCAACCCTTCCGTGCATAATAAGAATAGATATGGTGATAGCGGGCCTCCCTGCCGCAGACCCCTTGTAGGATTAAAGCTTTCACTTTCTTCCCCATTAATCCTTACTGTGTATGTGACCGTTGAGACACATCGCATAATAAGGTTCACCCAGTCTTGACGGAAACCCAATCTTACCATAATTTCCTTCAAAAAAGGCCATTCAACTCTATCGTAGGCTTTGTGCATATCGAGTTTGATAGCACATAAGCCCTCTCTACATTCTCCCTTATTCTTGATGGTATGAAAACGCTCGTAAGCCACTAAAATGTTATCCGTGATCAGTCTACCAGGCACGAATGCACTCTGTGTTGGGCTAATGATTTCTGGTAAAAAAACCTTTAAACGAGAAGCCACCATTTTAGCAATAATTTTATACACCACATTGCATAAACTGATCGGCCTAAATTGGGTGACCTTCGTTGGAGAATTAACCTTTGGGATCATAACGATCGCAGTATCATTCCATCCCGCTGGTATAGTGCATGTATTGATTGCTTGGAGAACCTCCTCAATTAGATCATCCCCTAACATCGGCCAAAACCTTTTATAGAATATGGCGTGCAGTCCATCTGGCCCTGGAGCTTTTAAATCTCCAATATCAAAAACTGCCTTACGAACATCTTCAGCTGTATACGGGGCACAAAGTATATTGTTCATTTCAGTGGACACCTTCCTATGGACCAGGGACAAGACTTCTTGATTCGGATGCTGCACTTCCGAGGTGAAGAGTTGAGAGAAGTAACTAGTAATGTGATCTTTTAAACCCTTATCTTCTTTCCAGACCCCCGAATCATCAAGTAGTTTCTTTATAATATTTCTTTTTTTCCTAGCAGTGGTCGCGTTATGGAAAAACGAGGTATTACGATCCCCGTGCATCAACCAGTTTGCCCACCCTCTTTGTAGCCAGAAGATTTCCTCTTGATCCAACAGGTTCTCAATTAGCACAATAATTTCCTTCTGTCGACAACGAGATTCCGTACTCAAAGGGCCACGCCTCAACCTATCTAGCTCCTTCTTTAATTTATTTATTCTCCGCCTGGGGCCTTTGAGGGTTTCCCTGTCCCAAGAATGTAGATCTGCATGCACATCTCTCGTACGATCAGCAAGAGAGGGACCAATACCTGCTAGCTTTGCTTTCTCCCAAGACGCCTTGACAATTTCCGTAATTGTCTCTTCCTTTAGCCACCTTGCTTCAAATTGTTTCACACGCCCTTTTGGTCGTCTGAAGATGTTGGCATCTAAATAATCCATGTCTAGGACCAGCGGACGATGATCAGAGTGGATATGTTCTTCGTTGATTACCGCCGCTCGAGGAAATTTATGTGCCCAATCTATATTGCAAACTTCTCGATCAAGACGCTCATGAATATCACCTCTTCTCCACGTGAAGGGGTCACCGATGTAACCTAGGTCCTCCAACCCACAATCCATGAGACATTCACGGAACTCTCTCATCATTCCATTTGGTCTCGCATTCCCGCCATCTTTTTCCGACATCACCCACGGGTGGTCGCCCTTACTATGCAAATTGCGAATATCATCCCAAGATAAATTGCGTTCATTCCAATTCGGATGACCATAAAACCCAGTGAACCTCCACTGTACACTATCTTCATGCATAACCAGAACATCGATAAAATGAGGCGAAACATAGTTCAACACAACTTTATTCAAATTTTGATAAAATAGAACAAGGCCACCGGCCCGACCATCACTTTCCACTACAAACATAGACTCAAAGTTTAGGACACGGCGCAGCTCATCAGCTTTACATTTATTCAAATGAGACTCTGAAAGGAAAATTAAATCTGCCCTTGTGCGCTCCTGAAGGTCCAGGAGCTCGCGAACTGCCGTGTGGGAGAGCATACCACAGCAGTTCCACCCTAAGATTTTCATTTGGCCCGGCGGTCCTCCTCCTCGGAGGCCGCCGATGCGCCATTCTCACCTTTCTTCTCGCCAACCGATTCCACCCCTTGCTGGACATATACTTCTTTCTCCTCTGTCTCCTTTGCCACATGCTTCACCCCTCCCTCCACATCCTGCACTACTTCAACTCTACCCGTGCACACCCGCTTAGATGAAACAATTACATCTCCTCATAGCTATCAAGGGATTTTTCAAAAGAAAATTCTACGTCGCTCCTTGTTGGCCTAGCTTCAGGAAGACGGCCCCTTTTTTTACCCAGGACCAGGTTGCGTGCATCCCCGTATTTCTCCTTTGCCCCTCTCTTACTCTCTTTCCTTCCTTTTTTTCTTGGGTAGCTCTTTACATCTTTCTTCCCAGCACTAAACTCAAAGTCTGTTACATACTTAGTGGCATCACCACCTGCAACTGCGAGTCTGGCAGCCACTGCTCCAGACAGTGCCTCCAGCACCCCGGGTTGGAAGAGAATTTGGCCAGCACCTGTAGCAGCCGAGGACTCAAAAGTATGCCCAGCCACCGGCTGCCCCCCTGGTCCCGTTGGCCACTCTTGGGTACCTGTGACAAAAAGGCAGCAGCAATAGTGTGCGCTATGGGAGGATTCACCCACGGATGCTGCAGGTCCTCCCGACCTTGCACCCGACTGGTTTCCTCCAGAGTCGCCAGGCCCAGGCCCTCCTGGCCTAGGCTGGCAACGACAGCCCGCATAGTCGCCCGGTCCTCCTGACCAGGCGCGGCTCCGAAGCAAACGATCATAGGCTCCCCCTGTGACCGGCCCTCCTGGCCAAGCGGGAGGATGGGTTGGGAAGGCGCCCTTGTCGCCGCGGCAGCCGCCAAGGCGGGATCAACAACTCCCTTATCGGAAACCGTGAGATCACCCACAGCCTTGGTCACCCTGACGACGTCCATGGTCTTGGCATTATTGTTGATGTCGATGCCAACGACCGGAAGCTTGTCGCCACGAGAAGAACTCCCAAGAATAAGAGCTCTTTTGCTTGCTCCATAGCCCTTCCAATAGGCCTCTACACTAAGATTCTTAGGAAAACTAGCAACCCTCTTCTCACTTGGAACATTACAAAATCTCTCAGAAGTATGGCCAACAATTCCACAACACTCGCAATACAGGGGAAGTTTTTCATATCTTACATCATATTTGCATATATATGAACTACCCAAAGGAGTAAACTCTACTGTGCTCTTGAGAGGTTCATGTAGTAAAATTTGCACACGCACACGCAGGAATTTTTCGACAATGACATGGTAACGGTGTGACACCTCTAGCACTTCCCCTAATTGGTCCCCGACAGTCCAACCCATACTCTCAGTCTTGAGCATGAATGGGAGGTCGCGTACATGGGCCCAAATGGCCATTACGCCGAGGTCCTCAGCCGGATCGCTCTTGCCGTCGAACTCGGCGAAGATGATACCCGCTTATAGTGCCATGGCTGCGCCTTGAGCACAAACCGTCGATCCCCCTCAGCGGCAAATTTGAGGACAAACCTCCCGTCGTCGCTAGCCACCTCTTGGACAGTAACCACACCTTGGTGCTTCCATGCCGTGGCCCGGAGTTCATCGATGATGACTCATGGGTTGGCCTGAAAGGGGGATAGGAGGCGTCCGACCACCAGATGGCCGGTGACGGCCTTGCAAGCAGCCTCCATGTCGACGATGAGAGGAGAGCCCTCGCCTCTCCGGCGCCTCGGCTCCCCCCTGCCCAGGCGGTCAGGAGTAACCGGAGCCCGGGAGGATCCCGCCCCGGCCTTGACCGGCGAAGATCGCACCCCCTCCGTCGAGGCCGGCATCCCTACCAAGTTCCCCACGCTCCCCTGATCCATCTCCACTGGTTTCTCTTTTCCCTCACCAAGGTCCGCCATTGCTCTCTCCCCTGGGTCCCTACTCACCGAAGAGGAACGAGAGTACAGAGTCTTCTGTTCTGGTGAGCTGTGTGAATAACGGGGTCTCTCCCGATTGCTACCAATATAGCACTCCGAGTCCCCAATCCTCGCAGTCTCTAAATCCGAATTAAAGCTCTTACCAACAAAAGAAAAATCATAATACTGCAGTTTCCTAAAAATCCTCGCGGAGATCACTCTGTTGTCCCCCATGAACTTAAAAACGACAGTTTCCAGAGGAGGATCAATTAACGCGGCCTCAACCCACTGATTACGCTCTGAAAATCCTAGACTAGTTGAGATCCCAACCGAAACAGAAAGCAGCATACCACGATCCCCCTTAACAGTCCCTGTGGATTCCTTCCGATTAACCCACTCCAAATCCGCAGGATTCATGGCGAGATTGGGTCCAGGCAACCAGATCGAGCCTTCCCCGGGTGGGATAGAGTGGATCTCACCTTCCGAATTGCTGAAAATCTCCTCTGCCCTCCTCCTAGCCTGCTCCAAACAGCGTCTCCTATCTGTCGCCCGGCGGACGATCCGCCGAGATCTCGCCCGGATTTCCTTCCAAAATCGCCCGCTGAAGAGACTCCCCTCGAGGCCTTCTTCAGGAAAGTGGCCACCATCCCCCGGCGGGGTCGCCGGCGCAGGCGCCGCCATGTCACTCACCCTGCCTCTCCGTCGCCGCCAGATCGCCTGCGCGATCGCGGGAGCCCCCGGGTTTTTTTTGTAAAAGTGACAATCCCGCTACTCGGCTACACTGTTGGAAAAGGCAGTGCCTAGGAGACGCTTAGGCATGCCTAGGCGCTGGGCAATAGCTAATCGCCTTGCCTAGGGCATAAGCGAATGTCTAGGCAGAAAAAGCAAGAAATTGTCTATCCAAGAGAGAAATCATGCCATATTGTATCAATACGCCAAACGGGCCATATTCCAATGGCAGTAGCTAGTAGTTAACGTATATATATTTCCTGAATTAAGAGAACACACATACAATAACCACATATACATCCTAATAGTAGAAAATATATTACCGCCTAGGTTGTGCCTAGGACTCATAAGCATCGCCTAGGCACTAGGCGCAGGCCAACCGCCTCGCTTACGTCTACCGCTTTTTCCAACCTTGCTCGGCTATCACCATGTTTATATGGTGCTTCTTAACCATGTTTGGAATCTTTCTCTTATGTTCCTAATTTAGTTGTAACGATGGCCTTGTGTAATCCTTGTCCGATTAATGGATTTGTTAATTAAAATCCAGGCTTTTCTTAAACCTTCGTGGGCCGGTGGGTTTCGAACCAACTAGAAAATTAAAGATGAATCTATCTATATAATCATAAACCCCTCAAAAAAAATCTATGTAATCATAAAAAGTGCCACCGTCGGGCTCGAACCTGTGACATTGCGATTATCTCGTGCCTAAGCTAACGACCAGACAATTGCAAAAAATGCTGTAATTTAGGGACCAAGAATATATATGGTTTTATCTCTTTTGTTCTATGTAAGTACGTGCCATTTAAAAAAATGTTTAAACATTGTAAAAATATATTTGTGTAATTCAAAATATGATCATTCGCTAAAAAAAACCCACACGAACACTTGTTTGAACTATGCATTTCAATACATTGTATAAACTACACGATTTTTTTAAATGCGTCACATTTTTAGAATAATACATGCACAATACTTTTAATTCCAGATTTTTAACAATATTTAACTTTTTTTATTAAATAAAAAACGTTAATGTGGACATTTAATTTTTCTTATTAAATAAAAATGTTTAATGAATAAAAAAGAATTATACAGCCGTAGCTTATATTTAAATTAAACAAAATGATGAATACAAATATTTACTAAATATTTATGAATAGTAGCTTGTATATTTTTTTTACTCATGACTTATATTAATAAAAATATATTTTAAATATTAGACACGATTAAATATTCATACCAACAATTATGGTTGATATTTGTGAAGACTCTAGAATTGTGTGAATCACAGGCGCCGCCATGTCACTCACCCTGCCTCTCCGTCGCCGCCAGATCGCCTGCGCGATCGCGGGAGCCCCCGGGTTTTTTTTTGTAAAAGTGACACTCCCGCTACTCGGCTATCACCATGTTTATATGGTGCTTCTTAACCATGTTTGGAATCTTTCTCTTATGTTCCTAATTTAGTTGTAACGATGGCCTTGTGTAATCCTTGTCCGATTAATGGATTTGTTAATTAAAATCCAGGCTTTTCTTAAACCTTCGTTGGGCCGGTGGGTTTCGAACCAACTAGAAAATTAAAGATGAATCTATCTATATAATCATAAACCCCTAAAAAAAATCTATATAATCATAAAAAGTGCCACCGTCGGGCTCGAACCTGTGACATCGCGATTATCTCGTGCCTAAGCTAATGACCAGACAACTGCAAAAAATGCTGTAATTTAGGGACCAAGAATATATATGGTTTTATCTCTTTTGTTCTATGTAAGTACGTGCCATTTAAAAAAATGTTTAAACATTGTAAAAATATATTTGTGTAATTCAAAATACGATCATTCGCTAAAAAAAACCACACGAACACTTGTTTGAACTATGCATTTCAATACACGATTTTTTTAAATGTGTTACACTTTTAGAATAATACATGCACAATACTTTTAATTCCAGATTTTTAACAATATTTAACTTTTTTTATTAAATAAAAAACGTTAATGTGGACATTTAATTTTTCTTATTAAATAAAAATGTTGAATGAATAAAAAAGAATTATACAGCCGTAGCTTATATTTAAATTAAACAAAATGATGAGTACAAATATTTACTAAATATTTATGAATAGTAGCTTGTATATTTTTTTTACTCATGACTTATATTAATAAAAATATATTTTAAATATTAGACACGATTAAATATTCATACCAACAATTATGGTTGATATTTGTGAAGACTTTAGAATTGTGTGAATCTACGTTCAAAGTTTTGGAATACAAGCAACCAACACAGCAGACGAATAACGCCACACGTTGCAGAGACTCATCAACAATCTATCAGTTTGTCCTGCTAACATGTTATGTCATTAGGATCTGTGATAACCAGAAAAGAATCATTGGGACCGGTACAAAACAGCCATATTACAGGATACGAGTGCAGCAACCAATGTTCAACAAAAGGCACATAAAAGAGTTTAGACACATGACACAGACTTCAGATAACCACAAAGAGAGAGGAAAGATGCCATGCTACCAGGCCAGGAGCCTGAAGAACTCACTGGCCACCACGTAGGCGGAGCACCAGATGGAGAGTAGACTCCTTCTGAATGTTGTAATCCGCCAGAGTGCGACCGTCCTCAAGCTGCTTGCCCGCAAAGATCAACCTCTGCTGGTCTGGAGGGATGCCCTCCTTGTCCTGGATCTTCGCCTTCACATTGTCAATGGTATCCGAAGACTCGACCTCCAGAGTAATGGTCTTGCCGGTGAGGGTTTTCACGAAGATCTGCATGCCACCCCTGAGCCTGAGCACCAGATGGAGGGTGGACTCCTTCTGGATATTGTAATCGGCAAGTGTCCGGCCATCCTCGAGCTGCTTGCCCGCAAAGATGAGGCGCTGCTGGTCCGGCGGGATGCCCTCCTTGTCCTGGATCTTCGCCTTGACATTGTCAATTGTGTCAGAGGACTCGACCTCAAGTGTGATGGTCTTCCCAGTCAGAGTCTTCACAAAGATCTGCATCTGAATAGGTTGCAAGAAAACAAGATAAGTCAGCATATATGAACAAATGAAGAAAGATGCAGACAATGAAAGCAATAATATGAAAACAATGCGAAGTGGAAGATCTAAATCTTACAATAAAAAGTAAACATGCCTCTGTATATTAACAAATAATAACAGCACTGCAGATGTACAAAGATCTGCATCCAAATCTTACAATAAAAATCTTAACTGTTAAGATCTATTTCCACTTTAATTTATAAGCAGATTTCTTGAACAGGTCAGCACATTACTTGTAAGTCTAACATGCAAATGCAGTACTACGTCGATCCAAAGATCGAATAACAATAAGGCAGACCATGATTGAATACTAATAAGATTCAACATAGCACCACTGGCCAGCCGAGGAACAATCTGGCCGGTGCAGCCCTAAACAAGAATCCACCACGGCAGGTCCAACACTAGTCGGTAAAATTATAATCAACAACTCTAGATGAACCATCACGGGACAGCAATTTCATACGAACAAAATTGACCAGGAGCGCATAAACCGATTATCCCCCCCCAAAACAGCTCGATTTTTTTCTGTCTACCAGCATGTCAACAAAATCATAAACCATGGGCACGGCGATCTCCGCGGATCTAGATTAATCTAATCTAAAAACATGAACACATGCTAACAGGAAATCGATGGCGGGCGCATACCTTGACGGAAGTTCGCGAGGGCCGAGATCGACTTGCTTGTGTTGCGGCGGATTTTCTCGATCGGAGAAGTTGTGCGAGTGGATTGGAGATAGGGGGTCGACGCGTGCGGGGGGTTTTATAGGCGGGGGAGAAGAGGCCGGCTCGGTTACGTCACGGCGCGAGCCGAACAGAACGTACGGGTTCCAAAGGCGGTTGCGCGGAGTCCGTCCCCACCACGCCATCTCTCGATTGGTTTTTCAGAAGTCTCTCAAAGCTTCTCGATGGGAATTGCAGCTGCAAAGGTAGGCTCTGTGTGGGCCTAAGGTGAGATGACCGGCCCACTTATAGTCCGATCCGTTCTATTGTGGGCCTGTCATGAGTTTGTTCCCATCTGCCATGTATGTGATCCTCAAAAAAATTGCTAAAAAAATGTGATCCTAAAAAAAAAATGCCATGTATGTGCTGGTCTACTACTTCCGGTTGATGATTGATGATTAAAAAAAAAGAACTTCCGGTTAAAAAAACTTCCAGGTGCATCAGCTACGATTTTAAAAAGACCACGAACAATGTGTGATGCTAACAAGTACACTAAACGACGGCAAGACAACAACTGGAGGGGAGGTCGCATATTATCTTCTTTTCGGTTTAAAAGGCTTACACATGGAAATAGATTGACAATTTAACCAACGTAGTACTAGTTTTAAATCACAAAACATTAACGTTAGAAACTTCAAATGTAATATTTTCTAATGCTATTAATTTTGTAATATGCAATTCGTATTACATTGATAATAAAATTGATCACCTAGGGATACACAGAGGACCTATAAACCCTAAAAGGAGGTAGTAGCCTAGTAGTAAGGTAAAGGAAACCGAGACTGAGGCACGGGGAGGTAAGTGCTTTTAACGTGGGGCTGGAATCACATCTCAACACAAATGTAACTAATAACTATCACAGAGCGTCCTGAATTAGGAATTTCGACTGTGCCGGTGACCTTCCAGCCTTGCCAATGACTTTTTGATGTGTGGTTGTGTGTGATGGTGAGTTTCTGAATGCTTCGGTTTTTTTATCCACCTAGGGTTTTTTTTTCGATAAAGGGAATATATTAATATCGCGAAGATACCAATTACACCCAGCCTCTGCACCAACGCAATACCCTAATGTCATTACGGATGCACACAGCCAAAAAAAGAAGAAGAAGAAACTAAAAAATAAAAGTCCCGCTACAGAGTTCCAGTCTTTGCAGCAGTATACAACTACCACCAAAACAACACCTGAAGTCCAAGTTCTCCAAAAGTGACGCCTCGAATAAGGAAACAGTGCACAAGCGCTGTCGTCATCCGATCGTAGATCTTGGTTTTCACCCTGAAGATAGTCCCCGCTCTCAAAACAATGCCTTCAACAAGGCCATTGTCAGGCACAACCAATTAAGGCCAGGCCTTGGATTTTCATCCTGAAAGGTAAGACCTTGAACTTTCACATATGCTGTCACCCCCACTTACATACCACTGCTACGAATCCCGAAACTCCAAGCAAGTTCCTGTCGTAGGCTCTAATCACCATTGCCAGTCCTCCAACCTCGGCTTCCATGACATTCTCCGCATCTGACTTCACCATGGAGCAAAACATAGTCCTGATGGCAACAGGTAGTAGAGCTTCGCGCCGGTCCGTCTTTAACGGAGGACCAATGGGCACGACCGAATCCCACCCAATCCGGCAGTCTCCAGGCATAATACGCCCATGGGAGTTCGCCAGCGGAGCCTTCCAGAACCCGACCCTCCGACCAGATCAGAAGGACAGACGTCAGGCAGATCTTCGTCTTGACGTAAGAGAAACCCTAGGACCATGAGCCGCCGCCGGAGCCCCTCCACCGGTCGGAGCCCGACTACCAACCGCTAGCTAGCAGGGCACTCCCGGTCGCACTGTGTTGCAGCTAGCCGGCAGCCTGGGCGGCCGCCGAGCATATGCAAGCATGTGCACATCTCAACCAGCCATGCACCAGCCCCGTATAGCTTAGCGCCCAGATCGGAAACACCGGCCAGATCGGATCGGGACTTCGGGAGGCGACCACAAGGGAAGGAAAATAAGAAAAAAGAGAGGGCCAAGATGCCCCGCCGCCGCCGTCCGCCGGGCGGCCGGCCTCCTCCGGCGGCGGCGAG
The DNA here is from genome assembly GCA_039707655.1 of Elymus sibiricus. Taxonomy (NCBI): domain Eukaryota; kingdom Viridiplantae; phylum Streptophyta; class Magnoliopsida; order Poales; family Poaceae; genus Elymus; species Elymus sibiricus. Next base: position 460,946,359 of record CM077675.1, read on the forward strand.
GTGAACGAGGCTGCGAGGAAGGGCCGCTGAAGGTGTCCCCGGCGGCGCCTCCGGACTCGCCCGGTTAATCCACCTAGGGTTAGCTTTGCTCATATATGACTTTGCTCTCTGCTAGTGTGATGTTGGTTGTGTATATCTTAGTCATGCGGAGCTCGGGGCCATGCTTATGTTACGCGTGTATCCTTTGACACTTCATTTTGAGTCAATATAAATGCTATTCATCAAAAATAAATAGGCCCCCGATGGATAGTTGCAACTGCATTTAAGAGTTAATTACATTTATAGTACATAAACTTGCACGACGATAACAAAACCATACACAAACTTGAAAACCTCATGAGAGTGGTTCATCACCTCTAATGCTAACTATTTCATTTACATACAAATCAAATCTGAATTGGGCCATGTCGAGTGTTGGGGAACGTTGCATGGGAAACAAAAAATGTCCTACGCACACGCAAGATCTATCCATGGTGATGAGCATCTACGAGAGGGAGAGTGGATCTACGTACCCTTGTAGATCGCTAAGCGGGAAGCGTTAAGAAACGCGGTTGATGTAGTCGAATGTCTTCGCGATCCAAATCGCAAGCCATCCCACGATCCAATCACGATCCGTCCCGATCTAGCACCGAACGGACGGCACCTCCGCGTTCAGCACACGTACAGCTCGATGACGATCTCCGCCTTCTTGATCCAGAAAGAGGGAGCGGAGAGGTAGGTGAGATCTCCAGCAGCACGACGGCGTGGTGGTGGTGGTGGTGGTGGAGTTATCCCGGCAGGGCTTCGCCTAAGCACTACCGGAATCTATTTGGTGAAGGAACTAGAGAATAGAGGACTAGCACGTGGCCGTGTGTCTTTGGGGGCTCTATTCCTCTAGTATATAATAGCAGGGAGGGGGGAGGAGGCAGCCTCCCTAGGGTTTCCCCTAGGGGTCGACCGAACCAGGGCAAGGAGGAGTCCAATCCACTTCCTACTAGGAAGTGGATTCATATTAGGAAGGAGTCCTATTCCTTCCTATCTCCACCTTTTTTCCTCTTGGGCATATGGGCCCTTATGGGGTCGGTTACCTAGCCCATTACAGGCTGGTGCGCCACCTCTTGGGCCCATGTGGCCCCCCGGGGTGGGTGGGCCCCACCTGGTGGACCCCCGGAACCCATTCGTCACTCCCGGTACACTACCGGAAATACCGGAAACTTTTCCGGAACCCAAATACCACTTTCCTATATATAAATCTTTACCTCCGGACCATTCCGGAGCTCCTCGTGACGTCCGGGATCTCATCCGGGACTCCGAACAACCTTCGGTCACCAACACATATATCTCAATACTACCGAAACGTCACCGAACGTTAAGTGTGCAGACCCTGCGGGTTCGAGAAGTATGTAGACATGACCGAGACACCTCTACGGTCAATAACCAATAGCGGGACCTGGATGCCCATATTGGTTCCTACATATTCTACGAAGATCTTTATCGGTTGAACCTCTATGTCAAGGATTCAGTTAATCCCGTATGCTGTTCCCTTTGTTCTTCGGTATGTTATTTGCCCGAGATTCGATCGTCGGTATCTCTATACCTAGTTCAATCTCGTTACCGGCAAGTCTCTTTACTCGTTCCGTAAGACAAGATCCCGTGGCTAACTCTTTAGTCACTTTGCTTGCAAGGCTTATTGTGATGTTGTATTACCGAGTGGGTCCTGAGATACCTCTCCGTCACACGGAGTAACAAATCCCAGTCTCGCTCCATGCCAACTTAACAGACACCTTTGGAGATACCTGTAGAGCATATTTATAGTCACCCAGTTACGTTGCGACGTATGATACACACAAGGTATTCCTCCGGTGTCAGTGAGTTACATGATCTCATGGTCATAGGAACAGATACTTCACATGCAGAAAACTATAGCAATAAACTGACACGATCATATGCTACGTTCATAGTTTGGGTCTTGTCCATCACATCATTCTCCTAATGATGTGATCCCATTATCAAATGACATCTCATGTCTAAGGCTAAGAAACCTTGACCATCTTTGATCAACGAGCTAGTCTATTAGAGGCATACTAGGGACACAGTGTTGTCTATGTACCCACACATGTATTTGAGTTTCCAATCAATACAATTATAGCATGGATAATAAACAATTATCATGAACAAGGAAAAATAATAATAACCATTTTATTATTGCCTCTAGGGCATATTTCCAACATCGAGCGCTTCAGGTGGAGGCACGCGCCCGCCGTTGTATGTTTGCAGAAACCCCCCCTGATTGGAGTAGTATTATTTTATTTCTGATCCTCAGTCGGTCCGCGCATTATGGCATTTTATGGAATCAAAACCCATAGCAATTCTATCCGACCAACGATCCTGCAAATCCTCACAACCCATCCATCTGTTTGTCTCCTCTTCTCCCTCGAGTTCTCCGACGTGGTCATTGCTTGATGCCATTTTGGAGCTCATCGTTATTGATCGACGCATCATGGAGCCACAACTTCTACAACCACAAGAGTTCTCCTGAATACCGTATGTGGTCGATCGAGCCCTTCTCACCGCAAGTCCATCCCCCTATTTGTTAGGTTTTCACGAAGCAATGACCGTTTGATGTTCTTGATGATTTGGGACAAAAGTTGTATGTTTTGTTGGTGCAGTGGAAGGTAGGAACTGATATTACATATTGGATTGGTGTAGTGGAATTTATGCTTTGTGTAGATACTAATGATGCCATTGCTAGGATGATAAATGCAAGCAAAGAGTCCAAGACCTTTTGTTTACTTGTGGATGAAAATAATCGTATCAGGACACTATAGGTTACCATGCCTTTGGCTAAGCGCAACTATGTGTTATGTAGAAGGTTAATTAGTTGTGAGCTTGTGGCAATCTTCGACTAGTAGCCAGTCGAGTGCTAGACTACTGCTAGTGCTGTTCCGTCATGGGTCCAATTTTTTTTCCATGCATCTTCACCATTCTCTTACTTTCCTCATCCCCTGTTAGCCCTGTGCCTTGCAAGATTCTGGCTCAGCTCACTGCCTTTACTGACTAATCCAAAATTTCATGACCCAGGTATGTGCAGCTGCCCATAAAAAGAAGGGAATGCAAATTTGCTGACCTATGCTTATAAAATAAATAGCCGCTGCGGATGATATAAAATGCTACGAGTATGTTTACAGTAATTGCATATTGATTCCACTTTATCGAGATCACAGTACAACATCGACTGAACACCAACTAACAAGCGAATGAAGCAATCCAAAGCATCTCCAGGTTCAACATTCTGACCCTTCACTAGTGAAAAACGGGGCTTTAGTCCCGGTTACCAACCGGGACTAAAGGGTGGGGATTAAAGCCGCCACACTTTAGTCTTGGTTGGCCACAACCCGGGACTAAAGTCCCTCCATGTGGTCACGAGCGTGCGGTGGGGGATGGAGGACCTTTAGTCCTGGTTGGTGACACCAACCGGGACTAAGGATTTTGTGTTTTTTTTGTTGGGGTTTAGGGTTTATGGTTTATTTTTCTTTTTCATTTTGTGTTTTTCATTCAATTCTTTTTCATTTCAAACATATTTCACGCTACTACATACTGTACACGTTGATGCATATATAATATAATTTCTCGTACGACCATATATATATATATATACATATATATATATATATATATATATATATATATATAAAATTTCTCCTACAATTTGGAGATCATTAGATGCATGCATTAGCGGCAATGGTATTCTCCGCTTTCAGATATGACCTCCGTAAGCAAAAATCCAGCAATTTCCTCTTGAATTGCTTGTATGCGATTCTCAGGTAGGAGCTTCTCCCGCATGTCTTCAATCTTTACAGAAGGAGGTCAATATGAATATATTAGTTGTGTGTATATATATTAGTTCATCATAAAAAAAATTATGAATAGTGTTTACGTACCTGAAGTTGTCTTACATCTCTATGCCATTCGGTCGTCTTGCAAATGTTCTCGCAAATGTAGTATGCACATAAATTAGTCCTCTCTCTCTGCCTCATGCACTTTGCGAGAATAGAAATTCAATCAGATAATAATCAAGCATGATAATGGTATTGAAACTAGAATTAAAGAGATGCGCGGACCTAGATAGTAGTACTTAATTACCTTGGTCTGTCGCCAATGCAGCTTCGGTTTCCATGCACCGACAACTTCTTTGATGAACCGTTTCCAAACCCTCCCCGGCAAAGAAAATGAATAAAAGGGTTATTAATTACTTGATATCAGGAAATGAATGAAAGGGGCTGATATAGTGCGATAATGATTGAAATTACCCGTCGAGCATCAAATTCCTGTACTGGAGTCAAAAGTTTCTGTTTTGGTTCAGCATCAATTCTACTCATCTTGTGAGTCATCCCAAAGGCTTTACTTGGCACTTTATTGAAATAAAAGATACAAAACATGATTACTACAGTATCTTAATCATGTGAACACACAAAAACAGAAAGGAAAAGTGTTGGGTTGTCTCCCAACAAGCGCTTTTCTTTAATGCCTTTTAGCTAGGCATGATGATTTCAATGATGCTCACATAGGAATAAAGAATTGAAACATGCAAGAGAGCATCATGAAGCATATGACCAGCACATTTAAGTCTAACCCACTTCCTATGCATAGGGATTTTGTGAGCAAACAATTTATGGGAGCAAGAATCACCTAGCATAGGAAGGCAAAACAAGCATAACTTCAAGAATTGGAACACATAGAGAGGAAACTTGATATTATTGCAATTACTACAAGCATATACTCCTCCCTCATAATAATTTTCAGTAGCATCATGAAGGAATTTCACAACATAACTATCACATAAAGCATTATCTTCATGATCCACAAGCATAGAAAATTTGTCACTCTCCACATAAGCAATTTTCTTCTCATTCATAATAGTGGGAGCAAACTCAACAAAATAACTATCATGAGATACTTGATTGACATAACCACTTTGAGTATTAAAATCATGATCACAAGTTTCATGGTTACTATCACTCTTTATAGCATACATGTCATCATCATAATCATCATAGATAGTAGGCATGTCATTACCATAATAAATTTGCTCATCAAAACTTGGGGGACTAAAAATATCATCTTCATCAAACATAGCATCCCCAAGCTTGTGGCTTTGCATATCATTAGCATAATGGATATTCAGAAAATTCATGCTAACAATATTGCTATCATGCTCATCATTCAAGGAATTCTCATTGCGTATTTTCATAATTTCTTTCTCTACCAATTGGGCACAATTTTCGGAATCCTTATTTTCACAAAAGACATTATAAAGACGATCCAAATGATGCAACCTAAACTCCATTTTTTTGTAGTTTTCTTTTATAAAACCAAACTAGTGAAAGACAAGAAACTGAAAGATTTAATTGCAAGATCTAAAGATATACCTTCAAGCACTCACCTCCCCGGCAACGGCGCCAGAAAAGAGCTTGATGTCTACTACACAACTTTATTCTTGTAGACTCGTGTTGGGCCTCCAAGCGCAGAGTTTTGTAGGACAGTAGCAAATTTCCCTCAAGTGGATGACCTAAGGTTTATCAATCCGTGGGAGGCGTAGGATGAAGATGGTCTCTCTCAAACAACCCTACAACCAAATAACAAAGAGTCTCTTGTGTCCCCAACACACCCAATACAATGGTAAATTGTATAGGTGCACTAGTTCGGCGAAGAGATGGTGATACAAGTGTAATATGGATGGTAGATATAGGTTTTTGTAATCTGATAATATAAAAACAAAAAGGTAGCACGTAACAAAAGTGAGCACAAACGGTATTGCAATGCTTGAAAACAAGGCCTAGGGTTCATACTTTCACCAGTGCAAGTTCCCTCAACAATACTAACATAGTTGAATCTGTTGGGGAACGGAGCATGAATTTCAAAAATTTCCTACGCTCACGCAAGATCTATCCATGGAGATGCATCGCTACGAGAGGGGAGAGTGTGTCTACGTACCCTCGTAGACCGTTTAGCGGAAGCGTCTCACAAAGCGGTTGATGTAGTCGAACAATCCTTCGAGCTCCACCGATCGAGTACCGAACGTACGGCATCTCCGAGTTCTACACACGTGCAGCTCGGTGACGTTCCTCGCCTTCTTGATCCAGCAAGACGTCGAGGAAGTAGATGAGTTCCGTCAGCACGACGGCGTGGCGACGGTGACGGTGAAGTGATTCCGGCAGGGCTTCGCCTAAGCTCTCCGAAAATATGACCGAGGTGGAAAACGGAGATCGGGGCACCGCACACGGCTATGGGACAATTGTGTGTCTCCAAGGGGTGCCCCTCCTCCGTATATAAAGGAGGGAGGGAGGAGGCTACTAGGACTCCTTAGTCCTAGTAGGATTCCACCTCCCATACGGAGTAGGAAAGAGGGAAGGGAGAGGGAAAGAAAAGAGGGGGCTGCGCCCCCTCCCCTAGTCCAATTCGGTTTGGGCAAGGGGGGCGCGCGCCTCCTCATGTGGCCTGCCTCTCCTTTTCCCGTATGGCCCAATAAGGCCCATTACTTCTCCCGGTGAATTCCCGTAACTCCCCGGTACTCCGAAAAATACCCGAATCACTCGGAACCTTTCCGACGTCCGAATATAGCCTTCCAATATATGAATCTTTACCTCTCGACCATTTCGAGACTCCTCGTCATGTCCGTGATCTCATCCGGGACTCCGAACAAACTTCGGCAATATTCAGATCCGTGTGTTCTTGGCAAATCTCTATGTTATATGTAGATGCTGCTACCACACTCTATTTGGAGCTACTCCAAAAGATTTCCCCACTATACTTATCCGGTCTGAGACTCATAGTCTTTCGGATCAGTGTTTAAAGCTTGCATCGACGTAACCCCTTACGATGAACTCTTTATCATCTCTATTCCTGAGAAATTCTTCCTTAGTCATCTTAAGGATAATTTGACCGCTGTCCAGTGATCTACTCCTGGATCACTTTGGTACCTCTTTTGCCAGACACATGGCAAGGCACACAGCTTGGCATACTTTATAGAACCTACGGCCGAGGCATAGGGGATAACCTTCATCCATTCTATTTATTTTGCCGTGGTCGAGATTTGAGTCTTACTCAACTTCACACCTTTAACCACAGTCAAGAACTCCTTCTTTGACTGATCCATTTTGAACTTTTTCAAAATCTTGTCAAGGTATATGTTTTGTGAAAGTCATATGAGGCGTCTCAATCTATCTCTATAGATTTTGATGCCTAACATGTAAACAACCTTTACCTAGATCTTCAAGTCTTACTCCACTTCACACCAGCCAAGAACTTATTTCTTTTGACTTGATCCATTTTGAACTTCTTCAAAATCTCATCAAGGTGTGTGAAAATCTTTTATCAGGTGTCTTGATCTATCTCTATAGATCTCGATGCCCAAACCGTGGATAACTCAAAAACAGGTTTTTATTGAAAAACTCCTTTCAATTAATTCTTTATGCTTTCCAGAAATTCTACATCATTTCCAATCACATATACTTATTAGAAATGTTATAGAGCTCCCACTCACTTTGTTGTAAATACAAGTTTCTCCATAAACTTGCATAAACCCAAACGCTTTGATCACTTTATCAAAGCGAGTATTCCAGCTCCGAGATGCTTGCACCAGTCCATAGATGGATCGCTGGAGCTTGCATACTTTGTTAGCACCTTTAGGATCGACAAAACCTTCCGGTTGCATCATATACAATTCTTCCTTAAGGAATCCATTAAGGAATGCCGTTTTGACGTCCATTTGCCAGATTTCATAATCATAAAATGCGGCAATTGCTAACATAATTCTGACAGACTTTAGCATCGCTACGGGTGAGAAAGTCTCATCGTAGTCAACTCCTTGAACTTGTCGATAACCTTTAGCAACAAGTCGTGCTTTATAGACGGTGACATTACCATCAGCGTCCGTCTTCTTCTTAAAGATCCATTTATTTTTAATAGCTCGCCGTTCATCGGGCAAGTCTACCAAAGTCCACACTTTGTTTTCATACATGGATCTAATCTCGGATTTCATGGCCTCAAGCCATTTGTCGGAATCCAGGCTCGCCATCGTTTCTTCATAGTTCGTAGGTTCACCGTTGTCTAACAACATGACCTCCAAGACAGGATTGCCGTACCAATCTGGTGCGGAGCGTGTCCTGGTTGACCTACGAGGTTCTGTAGCAACTTGATCCGAAGCTTCATGATCATCATCATCTACTTCCTCTCTGGTCTGTGTCGGTGTCACAGAAATTTCTTTCTGTGGCGTACTACTATCCAGAGGAGGTACAATTACCTCATCAAGTTCTACTTTCCTCCCACTCACTTCTTTCGAGAGAAACTCCTTCTCTAGAAAGGATCCATTCTTAGCAACGAATACTTTGCCTTCGGATCTGTGGTAGAAGGTGTACCAAACGGTCTCCTTTGGGTATCCTATGAAGACGCACTTATCCGCTTTGGGTTCAAGCTTATCAGGCTGAAGCCTTTTGACATAAGCATCGCAGCCCCAAACTTTCAGAAACGACAGCTTAGGTTTCTTTCCAAACCATAGTTCATACGGTGTCGTCTCAACGGATTTAGATGGTGCCCTATTTAAAGTGAATGCAGCTGTCATTAATGCATAACCCCAAAATGATAGTGGCAAATCGGTAAGAGACATCATAGAACGCACCATATCTAATAGAGTACGATTACGATGTTCGGACACACCATTACGCTGTGGTGTTCCAGGTGGCGTGAGCTGTGAAACAATTCCACATTGTCTTAAGTGATTGCCAAACTCGTAACTCAAATATTCTCCTCCATGATCAGATCGTAAGAACTTTATTTTCTTGTTACGATGGTTCTCTACTTCACTCTGAAATTCTTTGAACTTTTCAAATGTTTCAGATTTATGCTTCATCAAGTAGACATAGCCATATCTACTCAAATCATCTGTGAACGTGAGAACATAACGATATCCACCGCGCGCCTCAACACTCATCGGACCGCATACATCGGTATGTATTATTTCCAATAAGTTGGTTGCTCGCTCCATTGTTCCGAAGAACGGAGTTTTAGTCATCTTGCCAATAAGGCACGGTTCACATGTCTCAAATGATTCATAATCAAGAGATTCCAAAAACCCATCTGCATGGAGTTTCTTCATGTGTTTAACACTGATATGACCTAAGCGGCAATGCCACAAATATGTGGTACTATCATTATCTTTTGGCATTCGTGTTATGAACATATGTATTACTACGATCAAGATTCAATAAACCTTTCATTTTAAGTGCATGATCATCAATGATATTATCCAAATAGAATAACAATTATTCTCTGAAATTGAATAACCGTCTTGCAATAAACACTATCAGATATAATGTTCATGCTTAACGCAAGCACCAAATAACAATTATTTAGGTTCATCACTAATCCTGAAGGTAGAGAGAGCGTGGCGATGGTGATCACATCAACCTTGGAGACATTTCCAATGCACATCGTCACCTCGTTCTTTAGCTAGCCCTCGTTTATTCCGAAGCTCCATGTTTCAAGTTGCAAGCAACTGAACAAGTATCAAATACCCAGGTGCTCCTACGAGTACTAGTAAGGTACACATCAATAACATGTATATCAAATATCTTTGTTGACATTGCCAGCCTTATTATCTGCCAGTTACTTTGGGGAAGTTCCGCTCCTTGTGACATTTCCCTTTGCAATGGGAGCACTAAGTCTCAGGTTTGGTTCAGCCTTGGGTTTCTTCGCGTGAGCGGCAACTGTTTTACCGTTCTTCTTGGAGTTCCCTTTTCTTTCCCTTGCCCTTCTTGAAACTAGTGGTCTTATTAACCATCAACACTTGATGCTCCCTTTTTTGATTTCTACATCCACAGATTGTAGCATCGCGAATAGCTTAAGGATCTTCTATCCCTTGCATGTTTATAGTTCATCACGAAGATCCAGTAGCTTAGTGATAGTGACTGGAGAACTGTATCAATCACCACTTTATTCGGAAGTCTAACTCCCACTTGATTCAAGTGTTTGAAGTACTCAGACATTCTGAGTACATGCTCACTAACGGAGCTGTTCTCCTCCATCTTGTAGCTATAGAACTTGTCGAAGGTGTCATACCTCTCGACCCGGGTGTGAGCTTGAAAAACAAATTTTCAGCTCTTGGAACATCTCATATGCTCCGTGTTGCTCAAAACATATTTGGAGCTCCGGTTCTAAGCCGTAAAGTATGGCGCACTGAACTATCGAGTAGTCATCTTTTCTTGTCTGCCAGACGTTCATAACGTCCTCAGACGAAGCCGTAGGGGTATTTCACTGAGCGGTGCATTAAGGACATAAGCCTTCTGTGCAGCAGTGAGGACAATCCTGAGATCACGGACCTAGTCCGCATAGTTGCTTCCATCAACTTTCAACTTCGTTTTCTCTAGGAACATAATAAAAACAGGGGAACTACAGCGCGGTCTATTGATCTACAACATAAAATTGCAAAGATTATTTAGACTATGTTCATGATAATTGAAGTTCAATTAATCAAATTACTTAAGAACTCCCACTTAGATTAACATCCCTCAAGTTGTCTAAGTGTAACATGATCCACATCAACTAAACCACGTCCGATCATCACGTGAGGTGGATTAGTTATCAATGGTGAACATCTTTCATGTTGATCATATCTACTATATGACTCATGTTCGACCTTTCGGTCTCTTGTGTTCCGAGGCCATGTCTGTACATGCTAGGCTCGTCAAGTTTAACCCAAGTATTCTGCGTGTGTAAAATTGGCTTACACCCGTTGTATGCGAACGAAAGAATCCATCACACCCGATCATCACGTGGTGCTTAGAAGCGTCGAACCTTCGCAACGGTGCATACTAGGGGAGAACACTTATCTCGAAATTTAGTGAAGGGATCATCTTATAATGCTACCGTCGTCCTAAGCAAAATAAGATGCATAAAAGGATTAACATCACATGCAATTCAATATATGTGACATGATATGGCCATCATCGTCTTGTGCTTTTGATCTCCATCAGCAAAGCACCGTCATGATCTCCATCGTCACCGGGTTGACACCTTGATCTCCATCGTAGCGTCGTGACACCTTGATCTCCATCGTAGCGTCGTGACACCTTGATCTCCATCATAGCGTCGTGGTCGTCTCGCCAATTATTGCTATTACTACTCATAGCGGTAAAGTAAAGCAATTACATAGCGTTGGCATTGCATACAATAAAGAGACAACCATAAGGCTCCTGCCGGTTGCCTGATAATTTACAAAACATGATCATCTCATACAACAACTTATATCACATCATGTCTTGGCCATATCACATCACCAGCATACCCTGCAAAAACAAGTTAGACGTCCTCTACTTTGTAGTTGCAAGTTTTACGTGGCTGCTACGGGTTTGCAAGAACCGTTCTTACCTACGCAAAACCACAACGTGGTGTAGTGATTGCTTTTTGATCTTCTAAAAGAACCCTCTTCATTGAAACCGATTCAACTAAAGTGAGAGAGACAGACACCCGCCAGTCACCTTTATGCAACGAGTGCACGTAGCGGTGAAACCTGTCTCGCGTAAGCGTACGCGTAATGTCGGTCCGGGCCGCTTCATCTCACAATACCACCGAATCAAGTAACAACTAGTAACGGCAAGCAATATGTATACACCCACGCCCACAACTCACTTGTGTTCTACTCGTGCAAATCACATCTACGCATAGACCTGGCTCTGATACCACTGTTGGGGAACGGAGCATGAATTTCAAAAATTTCCTACGCTCACGCAAGATCTATCCATGGAGATGCATCGCTACGAGAGGGGAGAGTGTGTCTACGTACCCTCGTAGACCGTTTAGCGGAAGCGTCTCACAAAGCGGTTGATGTAGTCGAACAATCCTTCGAGCTCCACCGATCGAGTACCGAACGTACGGCACCTCCGAGTTCTACACACGTGCAGCTCGGTGACGTTCCTCGCCTTCTTGATCCAGCAAGACGTCGAGGAAGTAGATGAGTTCTGTCAGCACGACGGCGTGGCGACGGTGACGGTGAAGTGATTCCGGCAGGGCTTCGCCTAAGCTCTCCGAAAATATGACCGAGGTGGAAAACGGAGATCGGGGCACCGCACACGGCTATGGGACAATTGTGTGTCTCCAAGGGGTGCCCCTCCTCCGTATATAAAGGAGGGAGGGAGGAGGCTACTAGGACTCCTTAGTCCTAGTAGGATTCCACCTCCCATACGGAGTAGGAAAGAGGGAAGGGAGAGGGAAAGGAAAGAGGGGGCTGCGCCCCCTCCCCTAGTCCAATTCGGTTTGGGCAAGGGGGTGCGCACGCCTCCTCACGTGGCCTGCCTCTCCTTTTCCCGTATGGCCCAATAAGGCCCATTACTTCTCCCGGTGAATTCCCGTAACTCCCCGGTACTCCGAAAAATACCCGAATCACTCGGAACCTTTCCGACGTCCGAATATAGCCTTCCAATATATGAATCTTTACCTCTCGACCATTTCGAGACTCCTCGTCATGTCCGTGATCTCATCCGGGACTCCGAACAAACTTCGGCCACCAATCACATAACTCATATAATACTAAATCGTCATCGAACCTTAAGTGTGCGGACCCTACGGGTTCGGGAATGATGTAGACATGACCGAGACGACTCTCCGGTCAATAACCAACAGCGGAACCTGGATGCTCATATTGGTTCCTACATATTCCACGAAGATCTTTATCGGTGAACCTCATATGTCAACATACGTTGTTCCCTTTGTCTGGCGGTATGTTACTTGCCCGAGATTCGATCGTTGGTATCCAATACCTAGTTCAATCTCGTTACCGGCAAGTCTCTTTACTCGTTCCGTAATACATCATCTTGCAACTATAACTCTTTAGTCACGGTGCTTGCAAGGCTTCTGTGATGTTGTATTACCGAGAGGGCCCAGAGATACCTCTTCGATAGTCGGAGTGACAAATCCCAATCTTGATCCATGCCAACTCAACAAACACTTTCGGAGATACCTGTAGTGCACCTTTATAATCACCCAGTTACGTTGTGACGTTTGATACACCCAAAGTATTCCTACGGTATCCGGGAGTTGCATGATCTCATGGTCAGAGGAACGTGTATTTGACATAGTGAAAGCAATAGCATTAAACTGAACGATCATATGCTATGCTGACGGTTGGGTCATGTCCATCACATCATTCTCCTAATGATGTGATCCCGTTATCAAATGACAACTCATGTCCATGGTCAGGAAGCCTTGACCATCTTTTGATCAACGAGCTAGTCTAGTAGAGGCATACTAGGGACATAGTATTTGTCTATTATCCACACATGTATTTAGTTTCCGGTCAATACAATTCTAGCATGAATAATAAACTATTATCATGAACGGGGAAATATGATAATAACTAATTTATTATTGCCTCTAGGGCATATTTCCAACAGTCTCCCACTTGCACAAGAGTCAATAATCTAGATTACATCTCCATGTAATTAACACTTAATCAGTTCTAAAGCTGATCATGTTTTGCTTGTGAGAGAGGTTTTAGTCAACGGGTCTGCAATATTCAGATCCGTGTGTTCTTGGCAAATCTCTATGTTATATGTAGATGCTGCTACCACACTCTGTTTGGAGCTACTCCAAAAGATTTCCCCACTATACTTATCCGGTCTGAGACTCATAGTCTTTCGGATCAGTGTTTAAAGCTTGCATCGACGTAACCCCTTACGATGAACTCTTTATCATCTCTATTCCTGAGAAATTCTTCCTTAGTCATCTTAAGGATAATTTGACCGCTGTCCAGTGATCTACTCCTGGATCACTTTGGTACCTCTTTTGCCAGACACATGGCAAGGCACACAGCTTGGCATACTTTATAGAACCTACGGCCGAGGCATAGGGGATAACCTTCATCCATTCTATTTATTTTGCCGTGGTCGAGATTTGAGTCTTACTCAACTTCACACCTTTCACCACAGTCAAGAACTCCTTCTTTGACTGATCCATTTTGAACTTCTTCAAAATCTTGTCAAGGTATATGTTTTGTGAAAGTCATATGAGGCGTCTCAATCTATCTCTATAGATTTTGATGCCTAACATGTAAACAACCTTTACCTAGATCTTCAAGTCTTACTCCACTTCACACCAGCCAAGAACTTATTTCTTTTGACTTGATCCATTTTGAACTTCTTCAAAATCTCATCAAGGTGTGTTAAAATCTTTTATCAGGTGTCTTGATCTATCTCTATAGATCTCGATGCCCAAACCGTGGATAACTCAAAAACAGGTTTTTATTGAAAAACTCCTTTCAATTAATTCTTTATGCTTTCCAGAAATTCTACATCATTTCCAATCACATATACTTATTAGAAATGTTATAGAGCTCCCACCCACTTTGTTGTAAATACAAGTTTCTCCATAAACTTGCATAAACCCAAACGCTTTGATCACTTTATCAAAGCGAGTATTCCAGCTCCGAGATGCTTGCACCAGTCCATAGATGGATCGCTGGAGCTTGCATACTTTGTTAGCACCTTTAGGATCGACAAAACCTTCCGGTTGCATCATATACAATTCTTCCTTAAGGAATCCATTAAGGAATGCCGTTTTGACGTCCATTTGCCAGATTTCATAATCATAAAATGCGGCAATTGCTAACATAATTCTGACAGACTTTAGCATCGCTACGGGTGAGAAAGTCTCATCGTAGTCAACTCCTTGAACTTGTCGATAACCTTTAGCAACAAGTCGTGCTTTATAGACGGTGACATTACCATCAGTGTCCGTCTTCTTCTTAAAGATCCATTTATTTTTAATAGCTCGCCGTTCATCGGGCAAGTCTACCAAAGTCCACACTTTGTTTTCATACATGGATCTAATCTCGGATTTCATGGCCTCAAGCCATTTGTCGGAATCCGGGCTCGCCATCGTTTCTTCATAGTTCGTAGGTTCACCGTTGTCTAACAACATGACCTCCAAGACAGGATTGCCGTACCAATCTGGTGCGGAGCGTGTCCTGGTTGACCTACGAGGTTCTGTAGCAACTTGATCCGAAGCTTCATGATCATCATCATCTACTTCCTCTCTGGTCTGTGTCGGTGTCACAAAAATTTCTTTCTGTGGCGTACTACTATCCAGAGGAGGTACAATTACCTCATCAAGTTCTACTTTCCTCCCACTCACTTCTTTCGAGAGAAACTCCTTCTCTAGAAAGGATCCATTCTTAGCAACGAATACTTTGCCTTCGGATCTGTGGTAGAAGGTGTACCCAACGGTCTCCTTTGGGTATCCTATGAAGACGCACTTATCCGCTTTGGGTTCAAGCTTATCAGGCTGAAGCCTTTTGACATAAGCATCGCAGCCCCAAACTTTCAGAAACGACAGCTTAGGTTTCTTTCCAAACCATAGTTCATACGGTGTCGTCTCAACGGATTTAGACAGTGCCCTATTTAAAGTGAATGCAGCTGTCATTAATGCATAACCCCAAAATGATAGTGGCAAATCGGTAAGAGACATCATAGAACGCACCATATCTAATAGAGTACGATTACGATGTTCGGACACACCATTACGCTGTGGTGTTCCAGGTGGCGTGAGCTGTGAAACAATTCCTCATTGTCTTAAGTGATTGCCAAACTCGTAACTCAAATATTCTCCTCCACGATCAGATCGTAAGAACTTTATTTTCTTGTTACGATGGTTCTCTACTTCACTCTGAAATTCTTTGAACTTTTCAAATGTTTCAGATTTATGCTTCATCAAGTAGACATAGCCATATCTACTCAAATCATCTGTGAACGTGAGAACATAACGATATCCACCGCGCGCCTCAACACTCATCAGACCGCATACATCGGTATGTATTATTTCCAATAAGTTGGTTGCTCGCTCCATTGTTCCGAAGAACGGAGTTTTAGTCATCTTGCCAATAAGGCACGGTTCACATGTCTCAAATGATTCATAATCAAGAGATTCCAAAAACCCATCTGCATGGAGTTTCTTCATGTGTTTAACACTGATATGACCTAAGCGGCAGTGCCACAAATATGTGGTACTATCATTATCTTTTGGCATTCGTGTTATGAACATATGTATTACTACGATCAAGATTCAATAAACCTTTCATTTTAAGTGCATGATCATCAATGATATTATCCAAATAGAATAACAATTATTCTCTGAAATTGAATAACCGTCTTGCAATAAACACTATCAGATATAATGTTCATGCTTAACGCAAGCACCAAATAACAATTATTTAGGTTCATCACTAATCCTGAAGGTAGAGAGAGCGTGGCGATGGTGATCACATCAACCTTGGAGACACTTCCAATGCACATCGTCACCTCGTTCTTTAGCTAGCCCTCGTTTATTCCGAAGCTCCATGTTTCAAGTTGCAAGCAACTGAACAAGTATCAAATACCCAGGTGCTCCTACGAGTACTAGTAAGGTACACATCAATAACATGTATATCAAATATCTTTGTTGACATTGCCAGTCTTATTATCTGCCAGTTACTTTGGGTACGAAACCACCTCAAAGTTATCTTTTCCGATCAATCGTATGAGCTATCCCTATAAGTGTCACGAACAGCCCTAGAGTTCGTACTAAAATAACACCTTAAGATACACATCAACCAAAACCCTAATGTCACCTAGATACTCCAATGTCACCACGAGTACCCATGGGCTTGATTATACGATATGCATCACACAATTTCAGATTCATCATGTTCAATCCAACACAAAGAACTTCAAAGAGTGCCCCAAAGTTTCTACCGGAGAGTCAAGACGAAAACATGTGCCAATCCCTATGCATAGATTCCCAAGGTCACGGAACCCGCAAGTTGATCACCAAAACATACATCAAGTGGATCAATAGAACATCCCATTGTCACCACGGATATCCCATCGCAAGACATACATCAAGTGTTCTCAAATCCTTTAAAGACTCAATCCGATAAGAAAACTTCAAAGGGAAAACTCAATTCATCACAAGAAGATAGAGAGGGGAAAACTCCATATGATTCATCTATATTAATAAAGCTCGCGGTACATCAAGATCGTGTCATCTCAAGAACACGAGAGAGAGAGATCAAACACATAGCTACTGGTACATACCCTCAGCCCCGAGGGTGAACTACTCCCTCCTCGTCATGGAGACCGTCGAGATGATGAAGATGGCCTCCGGTGATGGTTTCCCCCTCCGGCAGGGTGCCGGAACGGGCTCCCGATTGGTTTTTTGTGGCTACAGAGGCTTGCGGCGGCGGAACTCCCGATCTAAGTTTCTTTTCGGAGGTTTCTATATTTATAAGAATTTTTGGCGTCGGTCTCACGTCAAGGGGGCTCCCGAGAGGCCCACAAGCCAGGGGGCGCGCCCTAGGGGGGGCGCCCCCTAGGCTTGTGGCTGCCTCGGGACTCCTCTCCGGTATCTTTTATATTTTCCAAAAATATTCTCCGTAAATTTTCAGCCCATTCCGAGAACTTTTATTTCTGCACAAAAAAGGACACCATGGTAGTTCTGCTGAAAACAGCGCCAGTCTGTGTTAGTCCTAATAAAATCATACCAAAATCATATAAAATTATTGTAAACATGGCATGAATACTTCATAAATTATAGATACGTTGGAGACGTATCAGCCGACCACGCGCCCGAGGTATATATTCACCTCATCCCGTTGCCGACCACGCACAATCTTTCTAATCTTTCCTAGTTTCCTCTAGTTTGACCTATATATATTATTGGATCCTAGAGATAGCTAGGTGAACCTAACTTGGCTACACCAATTATTACGATCTCACCATCTTGTGAACCTAACTAAAGTTTTGGAGATACTACGGTTTTGTAAACTAAAGTATTTGTTAATGCCAAACACATCAAAGTCTTTAAAACCATGGCTTTTTTAGAACCATGGTATTCCCCCAAAAATACATTGGTGCCAAACGCGGCCTTAATTATATGTTGCCGCTATGTTGTATTGTTTACTTGTTGGCCTGTTGCAATGTTTGCTAGTTCCATATATCTTCAAACTGCCATGTTGTATTGCTATATTTCTCCATCTAGTTCATTTTATAACTGTTATATTGTATTGTTGTTGTTGTTCATCTTAACAAAACTTTAGATGTTTAATTTCTAGTATATATTTGGAGAAGGGCCACGCTATTTTAGATGCTTAATTTCTGGTATATATTTGGAGAAGGGCCATGCTATTTTAGATAGCGCTATTTTTTTCGTTGTGTATGACACAACCTGTGTCCATTTTGGTAGGCTCATTCATTTAATTCTTTATGCATTAAACACTCTTTTCATTCTTTAGCCAAATAGCATGGCCGACTCTAGCCTGTGGGTAGGCTCCTCTGATCATTGGCCGGGGTTTTCTGAAGATAAAGACGACGTGAGCACCAACCAGGTAATTAAGGTTACAAAAACATGCATTAGCATTGCAAACATCCATATATATATATATATATATATATATATATATATATATATATATATATATATATATATATATATATATATATATATATATATATATATATATATATATATATATATATACACGTATCTAACCACTAATTAATTGTTCATGATTTGAAACCCTTGGTAGGCATACTTAGGAGGTCCGTCTTTGCCGGCCCCTGTCATTGTGCAGTCTTCAGGTGACGTCGAAGTGCTCAGTCACGAGCTGATCGCGTCACGTCAGAGCACCCTCAAGGCCCTGCAGGCGTTGGATGACTCCCTGATGAAGGAGAAGGACAAAATTATCAATGACAATGCTATTGTCTACGATAAGATTTACAGTCTCGAAGGTCAGATCACGGCACTGAACCTCGAGATAACTGATATCAACAAGGACATAGAAGTCCTAAAGGCCCAGAAGCATCAGCTGAAGACGGAGAAAGCGCATTACATCAAGGAGGGGTAGACGAATAGGAATAATCTTCGTGAGATGAAGTTAGTCCTTATTAGGAAAAACTAGCTAGCTAGGTAGTGTCGATCAGAGGTGACGATCGATATATATATACATTGTCAGAAGTAATTGGTACTTTCCTTTTGTGAATGAAGTGTTTGGTATCTTTTGTGAATGAAATGTTTAGTATCTTTTGTGAAGCTGGTATTTTTTTATTAGCTAAATATGACAGTGCCGGCGTGCAGATCAATCCAACGTCAGCAGGTGTTCAAGATACTGCTGGCGTCGTCTCCAACGCCACCAGTATATTTTAACTGTAGTGCCTTATTGCTGGCGTAGGGTGTCTACGCCAGCAAGGCCATTTTGGCCACGCCATAGCTAGGCTTTTCTGCACAAGTGTAGTACAATACAGTAAGACCCACCTGAAGTTGTAAGGAAATAGTATTTCTGTTCTGGTATTTTGTGACTTAAAAAACCTTAGCAAGTTATCATCTGAGTCTTTGGGGTGGTCTTGTATCAATCTTTCATTAAGGATAATGGGTCAACGAACCCAATGCCATAGATTCCGTCTCTTTTGCATTCGAGAATCTTCATTCTGCATAATAGTGTACAAAAGAATATAATGAGGATAATTACAGGCAATGAACGAGCTGAGCTAGATACTTAAATTACAGAAAGAAATCACTTACAGACAATAGCAACTGACGATAGATTTGTCGAGTGAGTCTTGATTGTATAACTGGAAAATTTCTGATAACTCAATAAATAGCTCATTTTCATAGAAGTAATGCTCTTCCTTGACTTTCACAATGAGCATCACTCGCCCGTTCTTTACTTCTTTCATGTACCACTCATGCAATCTTCGCATTTGTGTTGATAGATGCGGGACCTGGTCAGGTCTGACCAGAGTATTGCCGGGGACATATTGCCATGCTACATCAGCCACATGGATTTCCTCGGTGCCTAGGAGTTGATCAACACTAAGACCAATGTTGCTACCAGCGTCGGTTACCTTCAGTGGGGGGATCGATTGGATAGCCTGTTCTCCGAGCTGGGGAACTGTTTTCCCGCTTTTATTACTTACTACTTCCATGTCTTGACTGCTGCATTTGTTCCTTATATGACTTCATAATAGAGCGGTCATAGTCTGATCGCCTATTCTCCACATGTGTCAGGAGTCGCTCAAGAAAGTTCACAAAGTGCTCTACGGTTTTTGTAGGTATTATCTACTTTGGCGGCGGGAGCGGTTTCGGTGCAAAATGGGACTTCACTTCGGAAACCACGACCGTGCTGGTTTCCTCATCAGTCACATCATAAGCTAACTTTTTTTGGCAAGAGGCTCGTCGTTGGCTTTCTTCTTTTGGCATTTCTTACGAATAGGACTAGTCGACGGAGCGGTGGTCTTCCGCTTTTGGCCCTGCTGGGACATAGGGGGTGGAGTCGGCTGACGCGGCGGAGATCGATATGGACTCGCGCTGCGCTCCCTCTCGACGTGGGGTGGACTTAGAGGTGTATTGCTACTCAGAGGAGTTGGTGGCCTTGGTGCCGAGTTTGTAAACACGATGCATTCCTTTCTCCATACAATGACACCATGTACGACTTCTCCCAGTGTCTGCTTCCCTTCACCTCCAGGAATGTCAAGCTCTAGTGACTCATATCCCGGCAGAACTTCATCCACCCTGACTTTAGCATAGCCAGCTGGAATCGGATTGCCATGGATGGTTGCTTCAGGTGCATTCGGTAAAGCAACGCCGACCGCCACCTTCATGGATATGTTCTGCATTTTCTGGTGTAGCTCACAATCTGTCTTCTCTTTGATATCATCCACGGGGTAGCGAGCCAGCAGTGCATCATCCGCCCGGACCCCCGTGGAACCCACGCCGCTTTTCTGCATAGATGGGACGGTACTATCCAATGTTGGATCTGCTTGCTCCTGCCGCGGAGATGCCCTTTGCTGGCTAATTGTGTCCGGTTGCTCCTACTATCGCTTTAACATGCGGAGCAACTCCTCGTTCTTTCTTTCTACCCTCTGAATCCGGTCTGCATCCTGCTTCTTTTTTCTCTGACGGCTTCTATAAGTGCCGTTCCACTCCGAAAACCCTTGAACCCACGGAACAATGCCTTTGCCTCGTGTTCGTCCTCCGTGTTCAGGATTCTTGAGGGCGCGTGTAAGCTCGCCGTTCTCTCTCTCTCGGGCTGGTACAACCCCTTTCGAGCATCTTCTATTGCTTGAAGTAAAGCATCCAAGGCTGTTTTAAGATCCGCATTTACAATAATCTGCCCTGTAGCTGGGTCCAACTTTCCCCCATGTGCATAAAACCAAGTCCTGGATCTCTCGGGCCAATCCGCTGTAGCTGGAATGACCCCTTCTGCAACCATCTTGGCCTCAGCTGCTTCCCACTTAGGCACGGCTCTCTTGTAGCCACCTGTCCCCAGAACATGGTGATACTGCTTTTTCTCAGCATTTATCTTATTTTTTCTCGACCTTTCCAGAGCTTTAGTCGACTCCTTGTACTCCACAAATGCGTCTCAGTGATCTTTTATCTTCTCTAGTGCTCCAGTGAATTCTGGAGTCTTCTTCTTTTCCTTGATGTAGTCGCTGTATAATCTTTTCTTCCAGCTCTGGAATTGTGTGGCCATCTTCTTAAGAGCAAATTGCTTGACTTTCAACCGTTTGCTATCTGTGAGACCCTTTGGTAGGTTGAAATTTGCATGAGTGTATCCCAAAGCAAATTTTTCGATATTTCGTCGGCATAACTAACTCCTCGATCTTATTCCATTATCGAATGGTGATCCAGATTTGGTCCCTAACAATAACTCCGCATTGATTTATAAATTTACGGGCATTCTGTTCAGGAGCAATCGGTTCGCCATCTTCTACGACTTCATCGGTGTTGAGCTTTATGTCATCGCCCAACTTTTTGGCCCGGCCTCGTACCCGTCTAGAAGGTCTATCTTTAGTCTCGATGGTTGATACCAACCGGGACTAAAGGGGCTCGCAGGGGCCCCACCCTGCCGCAACCCCTTTAGTCCCGGTTGGTATCACCACCGGGACTAGAGGTCCCATTTGAACCGGGACTAATCCATATGTTGAGCAAATATGGAAAGGCTTGGATGCATCCGTCACGTCGGACTGATGGGCAGGACCATGAGAAAAGTCACGAGCCCGCCTGACGCCTCCTCTGATTCGATCAAAAATATCCATGGCGCCGCTCCGGTGTGCCACTTGAAGGGTTAAACCCCGCTATTTAAGCCGGACGACAAGGCTAACATAGCTCCGTCCGCATCACTACCGCGACACCGTCCAAGCACTCAGTCCGCTCTAACCTCGCCGCTTGTCGTCATGGTCCGTACTAAGGGCGTGTTCGGTACTTCTCCGTGGCCGCAAAATCCTGAACTCCACCGCCAGCTTCCGATCGTCAGCTTTTCACGAGAGAGCTGGGATCCAACAATCTGTTCGGCTACACAGCTTCTCGCTCGCTTGAGGGAGCGATCCTGAAGCCCAGCAAATTGCCCCTCTGTGGCCCATTCAGATAGACATTGTAGCAGGCTGATAGTCCAAACAGTGTGGGAATGATGGGATGGCCATAGGCCCGGTCCGCTGTAGCTGTTTTAGCAAAAGTAAATATCATGTGCGGGGTGTGGAGGAGAAAGAATGAGCGAATCAGTACGAGAGGGGCTCACTTCGCGGTGGCAGGGCCGGTAATATCCCCTCAACTCCCACTTCCTGGTTTTGGAGGAGCTGGGATTTCTCAACTCCATGACTCCTCAGATATAACACTGCGTTCTTAGCCAGCTTCTCACGTTCATAACCAGGAATTATATCGTTCGGCTGCACTCCACACCTGGAGTTGTGGAGTTAAGAAGCGGGAGGGCTCCCGAACGCGCCCTAAGGTGACAGACTACAAGTTGATAAGCCTGAACCGTCGGACAGAGATCCAGACAAAGATGCGAGTCGTCGAGGCACACTGCGTCGAGCTCATTGCGGGCGACCTGCCTTCGATCTCCGCACACTGTAAAGCATAGACTCTCGAACAACACACACATGAATTACACATGCATCACACATCTGCCCGAGCGTTGATGCATCCATGCAGCCTCTCCATCTTAATTGAACAACACCTTTTGAACTTGTTTTTTTATTGTTTAAAATTATGTTAAGCTTTAGGTGGAGCACCCAAAGATTTCAATGGATGCTCCACCTAATGTTGAGTATAATCTTGAGCGGCGCTTCATGGCAATCCCACTAATCCTCTGAGATTGGTTGTGTGTGTGTGTGTGTGTGGGGGGGAGGGGGGTAGTGTACCTTGGGGCAGTTGTGCGTGGCGAGCGAAGTGGGTAGGGATGGGCTTTCAAACCGAAAACCGTTTCAACTGAAATGTATGATAAATCAGTTTTTGGTTATTCGGTTCATTTGAAAAATAGATAATATTCGGTGTTCAATTGTAAATCGGTTTTCAGTTGAGAGAAACCTTTTACACTGAATTAACCGAATCCGCCACCCTCATTTCTCTCTCGCGCAAGCACAATAGGCTAGCCGATTTTTCTAAGTTGTTGGTTAGGTAGTGTGTTTTCCCGGCAAGCACAACTGCATCGGTCCTAGAAGTAATTAACACATAGCCTAAACACATGTTTAATTAAAATACACAAGTACCGCTGCATCGATTTTAGGATCTTGATTACATGCTAATGTTAATTCATAGCTATATCTTTTTCTTAGATGATTGACGGGACGGCTATGTCTCTACAAAGTACTCCCTCCATTCCTAAATATAAGTCTTTTTAGAGGTTTCACTAAGGGACTACATACGAATGTATATAGAAATACTTTAAAGTATAGATTCACCCATTTTGATCCGTATGTAGCCCCTAGTGAAATCTCTAAAAAGACTTATATTTAGGAACGGAAGGAGTATAACAAATCACTACATGGCACGCTTTTTCCGACTAGCGATAATGCACATGTATTTTGGTTTTCTGATTAACTAAACAACCGAACCATTAACTGAACAACCGAAATTTTGGTCAATAAGATTTGGTGACAATTTTATTTTAATTAGTTTGGTTTTTATTTTCTATAAAACAAAATCTAGAAAGCCAAATAAACCGAGCAGAATTAACCACATAAACCGAGCGCCCACCCCTAGTTGTGGGCGGCGGAGAGGAAAGTGGAGGTGGAGGCTGTGGATGGTGGGGATACAAACGAGCAATGCTACATCTACGTATTCAATCATGCATAATTAACGTAATAGTCTAGTTGGCATCTTTTTGTTGGCCCACCAGTTGAATTGGGGGGGGGGGGGGGGGGGGGGGGGATGGAGAAGTTTAGGAAGGAAGATTACATATGTTTATGTGGATGTAGCATTTCTGGGATACAAACTATCAGATATGGTGACGACATTTTTATATCCCAGAGCAGTGACGGCAGAAAAACTTGACGGACAGAGGAAAAAAATGGGTGGAAAACATGACGGAAATGACTGCAAAAAATGGGTGGAAAACATGACGGAAATGACTGCGGACAGTTGGCATGTGATCGTCATTAATTGGCACGAAGGAGAGGAGATGGTCCTTGCGGGAGACTAAGGCCTTCTTTGGTTCATAGGAATATTGCAGGAATTATAAAGGATAGGAACTTTGTAGGAAAAAATCCTATGGAGTCCTTTAGTTTGTAGGAATGGATTCCTATTCCTATCTAGGATAGGAATAAATCCTTCACATTTCAAAGGAAAAAAAACATTAGCCTAGACTCAATGGAAAAATTCATATCCTATGCATCAAATGATATCTCTTTATCTATAGGAATTAAGATGCATGTCATCTCACTTTCTATGATTTTTCTATTCCTATACTATCTCTATCCTATGAACCAAAGAAGGCCTAAGGAGGAAGGGGAAACTTCCCCATGCAAGCAGTTGGCAAATGAAGCCTCTCTAATTAAGTCATCGCCCATAACCTCCTATATATTATGAAGACTCGAATGCTGGATTTGAAGTGCCCTCTGATAGACCCCTTGGGTCGGATCGATCTGAGATTTCCGGTAGTGGTTATAGGGTATTGCCTTCTCCTTGTCTTGAGGAGCTCCCGCCGGTGGCCATGGTGGGATGGTGACGGCGGTGATGGCAGAGAGGGGTGAGGTGGTGGCAGCGGTGCTTCCCGTCAGCACTGCGCTTAACCTAGATCGGTAGGGTTTGTCGGTGGGGTGTGCGGCAACGCGACGAACCTCGTAGTGGGTGCCGCCGGCCCCCACCTCTTTATATAACACCGGTGACAGGGGACCGTCAACCATAGTGGGTTGAGCGCCCCCGATCAGGGCGCGGATCTAAGGGGTCCGGTGAGCCGGTGGGCCCACACGGGAGAGATCAATCTAACATTCTCCCCCTTGATCTCAACTTTTACTTTTAACCTTATACTTTCTAGTTTACTTGTTTCATCACATATTGGTACATAGAGCATGTTTCATCGTCACAGCTTAATTGCCGATAGAATCACACAGCTACAACATACGTTTTGTTTTAGAAACAAATTCTATTCCTTTTGGGCCTCTCATGATCCAGGAATCATAAGGCTTTCCCTTAAACCCATGCCGGCTAAGTGTTCCTTGAACACATTGGGTGGTAAGCCTTTCGTAAGTGGATCCGCAAGCATATCCTTTGTCCTTATATGCTCGAGACTTATAGTGTGATCCTGGATTTTATCTTTCACAACATAATACTTTATCTCTATTGTTTTTGCAGCATTACTCGACTTGTTGTTGTGAGCATAGAATACTGCGGGCTGGTTGTCACAGTACATCTTTAGTGGTTTGTGAATACAATCTACCACTTTCAAGTCGGGTACGAATTTCTTTAGCCACATCGCCTGCCCCGTGGCCTCGAAACATGCTATGAATTCTGCATACATCGTGGATGATGCAACTATT
Organism: Elymus sibiricus; assembly: GCA_039707655.1. Taxonomy (NCBI): domain Eukaryota; kingdom Viridiplantae; phylum Streptophyta; class Magnoliopsida; order Poales; family Poaceae; genus Elymus; species Elymus sibiricus. Next base: position 460,972,173 of record CM077675.1, read on the forward strand.
GACTGTTTGGAGCTTCTCCACGAAATAGCCCCTCCAGCGAGAGTGAACACGTATCCTGACGTGGATTTTCTATCATCTCTGTCCCCTGCAAAATCTGCGTCTGAATACCCTTTTATCTCTAGGGAATCAGATCTCCTGTATGTTAGCATGTAGTCCTTCGTGCCTTGCGCATAACGCAATGCCTTCTTTACCATCTTCCAGTGATCCATGCCTGGATTCTCTTGATATCTACCGAGTACCCCGGTGACAAAAGCTAAGTCAGGGCGAGTGCACACTTGTGCATAATGTAAGCTTCCAATAGCCGAAGCATATGGTACTGCTTTCATTAGATCGATCTCGTACTGGTTCTTGGGACATTGGAATCTCCCAAAACTATCGCCCTTGACTATAGGAGCAGGTGTGGCTTTACTCGCATGCATATTATACTTTTGAAGAACCTTTTCTAAATATGCCTTCTGCGATAGTCCCAAGACTCCATTGTTCCTATCTCGGTGAATTTCTATGCCCAAAACATATGATGCTTCACCAAGGTCCGTTATGTCAAAATTTGAGGACAAGTACTTCTTTGTTTCTTGTAGTAGACTAACATCACTGCTAGCAAGCAAGATATCATCCACATACAAGATTAGGGAAATATATTTCCCATTTTTAAACCTTGCATAAATGCAGTTATCCTCAATATTTTCTTTAAATCCAAAACTTTTAATTGTTTGATTAAACTTCAGATACCACTGTCTAGCGGCTTGCCTTAATCCATAAATAGATTTCTTCAGGCGGCATCCCATATTTTCCTTGCCTTCCATGATAAAACCCTTGGGTTGTTTCATGTAGACCTTTTCTTTTGAATCCCCGTTCAGAAATGCCGTCTTTACATCCATTTGATGTAACTCTAAATCAAAATGTGCAACTAATGCCATTATGATTCTGAAGGAGTCCTTACATGAGACTGGGGGAAAAGTCTCATTGTAATCTATCCCTTTTCTTTGTGTAAATCCTTTTGCCACAAGTCGGGCTTTATACTTTTCTACATTCCCATTAGGGTCATACTTAGTTTTACAGACCCATTTACAGCCTACTGTTTTGGCTCCTTTAGGAATTTCCTCTAAGTCCCAAACATCTTTGGAACTCATCGATTTCATTTCATCTTCCATTGCCTCTAGCCATTTTGATGAGTGAGGGCTTCTAATGGCTTCTTCATATGTAGTGGGATCACCTTCCATATGAACCATTTCTGTGTTATAAACTTTATAATTAGTACAAATAGCCGATCTTCTTGTTCTATTAGATCTTCTAAGAGCCTCAGTTTTTGGAACGTTCTGTGCCTCAACTTCCGGCACATCTTTTACAATTGGCTGCTGCACCTCCCTTTCATGCTCAACAACAGGTTCAGTCGGCTCCTGACGGACAGGTTTCGGGTCTACTCCCATAGTTGTCATGGGTGGAGTTAAAGCTGGTAGTGAGAAAAATGGCTCCTGAATCATCGGATTAGGTGCATGCACCCTCTTCTCCTCAAGATCAATTTTCCGAGCTACCATGCTCCCCCTCATCATTTCGTCCTCTAAGAAGACTGCATGTCTTGTTTCTACAAACTTTGTATATCTGTCTGGACAGTAGAAACGAAAACCCTTTGATCTGTCTGGATAGCCAATGAAGTGGCAACTCACTGTTTTGGGATCTAACTTTGCAATGTTTGGATTAAACATTTTGGCCTCAGCAGGGCACCCCCACACCCTGAAGTGTTGTAGGGAGGGCACTCGTCCTGTCCATAGCTCGTACGGTGTTTTGGGCACCGACTTGCTTGGCACTCTATTGAGAATGTGAATGGCGGTTTTAAGCGTCTCCATCCATAATCCCAATGACAAAGTGGAGTAACTCAACATGCTGCGCACCATATCCATAAGTGTACGGTTGCGCCTTTCAGCTACTCCATTCTGCTGAGGCTCGCCCGGCATTGAATACTGGGCTACTATGCCAGTCTCCTGTAAGAACTTTGCAAAAGGTCCAGGGACTTGGCCATATGAAGTGTGCCGACCGTAGTACTCCCCCCATGGTCAGATCTTACTATCTTTATTCTTTATCATGCTGATTTTCAACTTCAGCTTTGAATATTTTAAATTTATACAACGCTTCAGATATTTCTTTCATTGGATAAATATAACCATAGCGAGAGTAATCATCTGTGAATGTTATGAACGAGTCATATCCATCCACACTTTTCACCGGAAATGGTCCACAAATGTCAGTGTGAATGATTTCTAGTGTTCCTGTGCTATGGATTGCACCCTTTTTGATTTGTTTTACATACTTTCCTTTAATGCAATCTATGCATTGTTCTAAGTCAGAGAACTCTAACGGAGGAAGAATTTCACTTTTAATGAGTCTTTCTATTCTCCCCTTGGAAATATGGCCCAAACGACAGTGCCATAATTTCGATGAGTCATGAGTTCTCTTTCTTTTCTTTTGTTCTTTATTCGACGCGGAAACATGCTCATTCACATTGCACACAGAATACACTTTTTCACGGAGTGATGATAAATAAAGCTCATCGTGTAGGAATGCAACACCCACATGAGAATTATTAAACCATATGGCACATTTGCCATGTCCAAAATGACATTCATAATAATCTTTATCCAAACAGGAAACACTAATTAAGTTTCTGTGACATGAAGGAACATATAAAACATCTCTAAGTAGAAGCTTGAATCCATCAGCTAACTCCAAGGAGATGTCACCGACAACTTCAACTTCTGCTTGAACTCCATATGCAACTTCAATGCATCTTTCGCTTCTTTGCGTAGTCCGCGTCGAATGGAATCCCTGTAATGAATTTGCAACATGAACAGTTGCACCTGAGTCAATCCACCAAGTAGATTTCGAAAACTGTGTATACAAGGATTCATTTACAAAGGAAACAATGTTGTTACCTTTCTTTGCCATTATTGACTTTAGCCAATCAGGGCAGTCTTTCTTGTAATGCCCAGTCTTCTTACAGTGGAGGCAAGTATCTTTGTCCACTAGAAAAGACTTATGCTGATGCTGATGCTGCATGTGAGATTTTCCATGCGCCTTTGAAGGGGAACCATTGCTACTTTTATTGTACTTCCTTTTCTTGTTGTCATTCACATAGTTCAGAGAACCACCATGTGAGGCTTTAAGTCTTTCCTCTTCTTGGACACACATGGATATAGTCTTTTCAATGTCCCATTTTTGAGGTGACATGTTGTAGTTGACAACAAAGGTGTCAAACTCTTTTGGCAGTGAAGCCATAACCAGGTGGACCAGGAGCGCAGGTTTGAGCTCCAAATCCGCATCCATGGGCTTAAGCTTAGCTGCCATGTTGCTCATCCTGAGGATGTGCTCTCTTATGCCATGACCACCGCCTGTGTAGTTTTCTGTCACCAGTTGCTTTAGCAACTGGGTGGCATATATCTTTGAAGAACCAGTGAACTAGCTCTTTATCTTTGCAAGAAACTCCCCTATGGAAGTGCACTCTGCAATTGAGCCCACAATGGCATTCTCAAATGTGTTCTTTATGAAGGACATACACTTTTTGTTGGCGGTGAGCCACTTTTGGTTGTCGAGGGTATATGACATCTCCAATGGAGCATAATCCCTCCTCTTTTTGTCCCACGCAGCATCATCATCAGTTGCCTCTCTGACTGGCTCTGTAGGTCTGACCGGTTGTGGAGTGTCCACAACCCAGTCCACCTCAGCACAGACAAATGTCAGGTCTACTTTCTTCCTCCACTCAGTGTAGTTGTCACCTCTGAGTGTTGGAACATCCTTGATGCAGCTCATCAAGTAGTACCCTCCTGAAATCACAATTGAAGTGAGATCATGGCAACAATTGCATGCATTAATCTAACGTTGGTCAAAATTAAAACATACAACTGTTTATGCAATTAAATCTATATCACAGTTGGGTAAAAAATAGAAATAAGTGCACCTTTTATAGCAATAATAAATCATGATCATGTTATTAACAACGTTGGTCATAAAAATAACATAATCATATTTATTTCAATAATCACTTTAATATGCTCTTAAAATTTAATTATCATTAAACTTTTATTTTCTTTGTAAAAGAGCACTATTATTTATTTTTGCGGTGAAAAAAAATGTGAATATAAAATTCATGAACTTTTTAGTCTTTTCAGAAACTTTTCTTTTACTAAAGAAAAAATTCATGAACTTTATTATTTTCTTTATAAAATTCAGGGACTTTTCTTTTTCTGAAACTTTCCTATTTTCTTTTGCAGAAACATTTCTATTTACTTTTCTATTTTCTAAACAAATTTTCGTTGGAAAAAATTGCATAGAAAAAACAAAAAACGGACAAGAAGAAGGCGGCCCGTGGCGGCTGTGCCCCGGCCCACGGCCTGCGCAGCTGCTGGGCCCGGCCCAGTGCGCCCTTCCTTCAGTCCTGGCCCAAAGGGCCCGTGGCCTGGCTGGATCGCGGCGTGGCCGTCGGATCGAATCCGACGGACCAGCGCGCCGATCGGGCGAACAAAAACGGCTCAGCTGTCGGGGGCGAAAACCCTAGCTCATTTCCCCCCTGCACGCGCCGCTCGCCCGCTCTGGCTCTCTCTCTCGCGCCTGTGGCCAGGCCGAACGGCGGGGAAAAGCCACGCCGGCCGCCGGCGGCGGCGTCGTGCCACCGCGGCGCGCGAGCCGCGCGGGCTCCCCTCCCCCTTTTCCTTCCTTTTCTCCAGCGCGCGAGCTTCTCTCTGCCTAGCAGATCAACGCCCGTCGATGGAGGAGTGGCGGCGCCCTCCCCGGCCCTCTTGCCGGCGTGCGCAAGCACCGATTGGTGAGCGTGCCGCTGCCAAGCGGCTCGGTGGCGGCGCCTTTTCCCCGGCGAGCCCTAGGCCCATCCCAGGTGAGATGCTTTTCCCCTCCAGGGGGGTGGTTCTTCTTCCGGACGGCTCGGCTTGCCGATGCCCGTCCGGATCGAGAGGAACGGCGCGGCCTTGCGGCGGCGCACTTTGTCGGCGGACCCGAGGCCCTTCTCCGGTGGTCTTTCTCCCCCTCCTTTTTTTTGTTTCTTTGCCCTGTTCTAGGGTTCTTCGGGGAAGGGAGGGAAATTTTCTTCCTTTGCTATCGAAAATCAAGCCATTCCAGGCTCTGAAACCATTGATAGACCCCTTGGGTCGGATCGATCTGAGATTTCCGGTAGTGGTTATAGGGTATTACCTTCTCCTTGGCTTGAGGAGCTCCCGCCGGTGGCCATGGTGGGATGGTGACGGCGGTGATGGCAGAGAGGGGTGAGGTGGTGGCAGCGGTGCTTCCTGTCAGCACTGCGCTTAACCTAGATCGGTAGGGTTTGTCGGTGGGATGTGCGGCAACGCGACGAACCTCGTAATGCGTGCCGCCGGCCCCCACCTCTTTATATAGCGCAGGTGACAGGGGCCCGTTAACCATAGTGGGTTGAGCGCCCCCGATCAGGGCGCGGATCTAAGGGGTCCGGTGGGCCGTTGGGCCCACACGGGAGAGATCAATCTAACACCCTCCAGTGATGATCCGGACCTATATAATGACTCAGCTAGAATTGTTCCAAGTGACGCGTGCCCTGGCAGACAAATCGGCACACGCTGACCTTCACGACAGAGTCAAGTAAATTTTGATTTAACGCGAACAAATAAGAATCGACTGAAAATTAAGGAATTTACGAAGAATTTAAGGCCATGTTCGGTAGGTAGGAGGAGCTAGTCAACAAAACGCAAGCAAGTTCAAGGAACATAGCTAGTAGCTACCATAGCTGACCGCGGCAAAACCTGGTTAAGTAAAAAGGTCACACGTCACGCCCCATGTCCAGACGTGCAGAGCCGACGAGAGGTCTCGATCGAGCATACGTACGGCTCCAAGGTTTGAATAATCCCGATGGAGATGGCCCATCGTAAAACGTTTTTTTTTTCGATTTGTGGGGGTACCCGCTGGCCACGACGACGTCGAACTGATCCATGGTTCGGGCGATCCGTGCACATGCACATCGACCGGAAAATATCTACATGCATGCGTACGTGATGACTGAGATGGGATCGTGAGATATTGCACCAGTTTTTTTAACATGATACATGCACACATTCATACATACGCATGCATATTCACTCATTTTTATGAACACACGCATACACACTCTTTAGTTTTACGAGCATCTCGAAAGATTGAACCGAAACATCATATTGAGATTGATGAACACTTTTAAAAGAATGAGCTGACACATTAACAATATGCCCTCCTCATTTGAGGAGAGAAGGTCATGACACCTTGGAATTCGACCAAAACATTTTCTTCCAATGAACACTCGTCTTTGAAAGGTGTGGAATAAATAAAGCAAAATAAGAGCATCAATTTCAATTTTAGCACTTGAAGTCTAGTGAGCATAAAATACCCGTGACATTGCATTAAATTAGAAGGAAGGATCAAATCACACAACAGGGCCATGGGTACGTTCAGCATCTTGATTTGCATCAATCCGTTTTCTTGTCTTACGGAAACTCTGCGCCAACCTTGATGCGTTATTGCTTTTGCTACACACGTCAAACTATGTTGTGTTTCATAATGAACTAGAAAGACTAGGCGCGCTTTGCTGCAATGTTAGATTAAAAAAAACCTAATCATCCTGTTTCAGAATACAATGTGTATTCTCTTTTAAAATGTCAAACCTTTAAACTTGATTAAATCTATAGATAAATATATCAAAATCCATAATATTAAATTGTTGTGATTATATTCATCGTTAAATGAATTTTCATATTTTTATTTAATATATTGGATATCGATATTTTTGCTCTCAACTTGGTCATTGTTGAAGAATTTGACTTTTCAAAAAACTAATACCCCTTATATTTTGAAACTAATGGAATATTTCGTTTGATGTGTGGGGGAGATGACATAGTGTGTTTTATTTTTATTTATAATTCGGTAATTTGATGGGCCTTTGTGGTGTGATTCTATATTACATGCTAACCAACCTTACATATGTGGGAAAATTTCTACGTCGACGGTTGAATGAGTGTGATTGATATATTTTTATAGGTCGGTTGATGTTGATCAATTTGAAAAACTGTTGGTTCGGTCAAAATCGTAAACCAAATCCATTAGGAAGCATAGCGTATTTGTTAAAGAATTGAACGAGTGAGTTTTGAGAAATTGTTGACCGGGTCAAAATCAGATGACCCAATTTTATTTGGAATCTTGGAGACCTCAAATGAATGTGGACTGTTTAAACTTAGGAGTATAGTGTTATAGTGATATAAATAAAATAATTAAATGAGAGAACTTTGAGAAATTGTTGACGTGGTCAAAATCGGGTGTCACAATGTCAATTGGAGACCTCGATTGAATGTGGGCTCTTCAATTCTACGGAGATTAGTGTTATAGTATATATATGTGTCTAGACGCATTTCAACGAGAATTAATTCTGAACGAATGTAATACGCATTCGTCACCCTGGGTGAGGAATTTTTATTCTTCACCCCACCTGCTCATACATCATATAGTCACCACAAAAATTAAAATGCATGTGAGGTAATATTACGGTGTGTAGTTAAGGGCTTTCACCGTGAGAAACAAATGTGTCATGCATGTCAGGTAAGATTACAACATGCATGTATAAGGTGAGAAACAAATGTGTCATGCATGTCAGGAAAGATTACAACGGATGAGAATTCAATGCATGTGAGGTAAGATTAGAACATGACGGTGAGATAAGATTACGGCGTGTGTGAAGTAAAATTACCACATTTAAAAAAATCATGTCTTTTGCGAGTATATATATGTGCTGGTTTATTACTTGTTGAAATTTTTTACGTCAAGTTTTTTTGGTGGGTACAACGAGTTTGTTGTTGCCCATGGTCGGCCATGCTAGTTTATTAGAGCATCTACAACCGGACCTCTCAAACCCGCCTCATACGCCCGGGCAGGCCGCCCGGTCACTGCCCGGTCACTTTTTTTTGATCCAGACGGGCCTCTCAAACGGCCCTCAAACGCCCGGGCTGACTGGCACACCCCATATCCAGCCCAAATATGGGGCCGATATGGGGGCGCCCGGGCGCGCCCGGGCACGCCCACCATGTCGGACTGACAAACGGGGCCCAGCCGGAAACGCCCGCCAACCCGGCGGTCCGAAGGTCGTCTCCTCCGCCGGACCGGTCGCGCCGCGTGTCGCAGCTCAGCGGGCCGCGTAGTGCATTGCCCGGCTATTTTAGTGCACCGGCGGACCCCGAAACCCTACATCCACATCTTCCTCCTCATCCTGTCCGCCGCCGCCAGTTTCCACTCCACCCATCCGCAGCCATGCCCCCATGCCACCGGGTGAGGAGCCAGGCGTTCCTGACGCCGGAGCGCCGGCTCGAGCTCCTTGAGCGGATCCTGAATAGGCGCGAAGCCCGGATCGCCGGATGTAGTGGATCCGAAGGAGGAGTCGGAAGAGGAGGAGGTGGAGGTGGAGGAGGAGGATGAAGAGGTGGAGGAGGAGGGGGATGGGCCGGGGGAGGAGGATGTGGGGGACGCTGGCGACGGGGATCTCCGGGCGGAGCAGCAGGCCATCCTTGATTCCCTCCGGTCGGAGTCGGATGCGGATGCAAGACGCCGTCGCCGGCAGGAGATGGAGGCGCAAGAAGCAGCGGAACACGCGGAGTGCTTGGCCTACATCGATGAGACGGAGCAGGAGGAGGATGAACCGGAGCCCTCCTCCCCGCCCATCCAGCCGGCACCCGGCTCCGTCGTCGTGGACATCACCGACGACGAAGAGTAGCTAGGGTAGTACGTAGGATTTACTTTGCATGCTTTTGTATGGATGTAGGGGATGAAATTTGAGAGATGCGGATTGTGACACCCTGGATCCATGCTACAGTGATCAATGCAATTAAGCTACAGTGATCGAATCAAACCTCACTTAAATTCCCTAATGATTTTCAAAATTCATTTGAAAAGTGATTTTAAAAGTTTCACAAACCAGGAATTAAAAATCATGAATAGGTTTCACATATTCCCTAAGTATTTATAAAGTTATAACCTACATTCTTTAAAGTATTTTGGTGCCTCTAATTAAATATAACATAGGCCAATTCAATTATTAAATGCCCTTTTTAATTGTGGTATTTTTCAAACAGTTTCAAACGGTCCCCAAAACATTTTGTGGCAGAGCATAAAAATGCTATGGGATTATTGAACCCAATTCCATATTTTTACAAAAGTATATTGTTCTTAAATTAAATAAAAAGAAAAGGAGAAATAAAACCAAAAACAAAAAAAACCCAGAAAACCCACCCCAGCCTCACTGGCCCAACTGGGCCAGCTGCCCAGCGCGCGCGCCAGCCCACCCCACGCGTCGTCTCCCTCCTCCTGTAGCGACCGCCCGGTCGCTACAGGGCGCCGTCGCCGCTGCACCGACTCGCCGTCGTCGGTGGGAGGATAAGAGCAGCCCCGCGGTGCCCTCTCTCGCCCCCCCTGAAACCGTAGCCCCCAGATCCCCCCTTGCTTTCTCCTCGCGCCGCCGCTCTCCTCCCGCACCCGCATCCGAGCGCCGCCGTCGCCATGGCCGCCGGCTAGCCACGGCCACCGTGCCCCTCTCGCCGCCTCTCCGTGTCCTACGGCACCGCCGAGCTCCGCTACGTCGCATGCGCCGACTGGACCGAGCCGGGAACCCTCCACGCCGCCGCCATCTTCTTCTCCCTCCTCGGATCGCCGCCGCACGCCGTCGCCGATTTTGTCACCGTCGAGCCTTCCCCGAGCCCGCGTTGCACCTCTGCAGGACCACCGTGAGCTGCCACGTCGATCCCTCCTCTCCCTGCTCTCTCTCTGTAGCCGTAGCTGTCGTCCCCGTCGTACCCGATCCCGCCACCGCGCGAGCTCATCGCTGGCGTAGCCACGACGACCTTTGGGTCCCGTGCGTGCCACCATCGGCCTCGCCGCACCGCGTAGATCCCGCCTAGCCGTTTAAAACGCTCGAAGACGAGCCGTAGTGGAGTGCCCGTTCGAGCCCGAACTCCGGCCTCCGCCGTCGGCCTCGCCGTCGACGCTGTGGTTCATCTCCGGCCACGCCACCGCCCGGGATCGACGCGGCGTTGAACGCCCGATCGAATGAAACCAACTGCGCTCCTCCCCGTGCCCTGTGCGCGAATTCCGACCGTCTCCCGAACGCGCCGCCGCGTGAAGTGGTCGCCGGCGTTGAAATCCCGGCGACGCCGACATGGCGCCGACGTGGCTGCCCTCTGTGGGGCTGACATGTGGGCCCGTGGGTCCAGTTGTGCTGACTGGGCTGGCCCAGTCACTGACATGCGGGTCCCACCCGCCTAATTAATGTTTTAGGTTATTTAATTAATTAGTTAACTAATCTGACACTGACAGTAGGCCCCACTAGCTAATTAACCCATTTAGTTAAAATTAACCCTGTTTAATTAACTGTGACACTGACATGTGGGACCCACTGTTCAGTTTGACCTGGTCAGTCGTCCTGTTGACTGCTGATGTCACCATTACGTCATGCTGACGTCACTCTGCACTGTTCTGGATAATGTTGATTTAAATAAATAGAATAAATTCCAGAAAATGTTTAAAACTTTAGAAAATCATATCTTTTAAACCGTAACTCGGATGAAAAAGTTTTATACATGAAAATTGATCAGAAAAATCCCACGAATCCGAATACGCTGTCCGTTCATTTGTCACATGCTCCTAGCATGATGAACATGGACATTTAGCATTAGGATCATCTGTCCGGTAATAGCTAGAGACCCGGGAATTATCGTCAGATATTCTCCCGCTCCGTCTGCAACGTGTAGTACCGCGTTAGTGCATGCCTAGCCCTGCATATTGCCATGTCATGCATCGTGTTGCATCTGTGCTTTATATTTATTGTTTCTTTCCCCCTCTTCTCTCCGGTAGACCCCGAGACTGACGGTGCTGCCGGGTACGACTACGCCGTTGACGATCAGCCTTTTGCCGTAGAGCAGCAAGGCAAGCAACCCCCCTTGAGCATTCCGATATCGCCCATTCCTTTCCCTCTTATTCTTGCATTAGAATTTGCTACTGTACTAGTTAGCTCCTATTCTGATGCATAGCCCGTTTTTGATAAACTGCTACTATACCTGCAATAATATCAACTGCTTAGTATAGGTTGATCAATGAATCCCCTGAGACCCCCTTAGTCCCAGTTGCCCCTGCTTCTTCATCGACGACTCGACGACTCGAAGACTCGGTCATCCGACCGAAAAGCCAGGCCCCTCACATCACCGCACCCCCCTTTCGTTGTACGACTCTGCAGCGCTACTATCGAGTACCGAGGGTGACACCTCGTGAAGTACTCATGATGCTAGCTCTGTAGTGTAGCTAGTCGGTCATGGTTATCGAGGGTGATTCCTCCTTCACCACTCCCGATGATGTCTCTGTCGTGCAACCCCTCAAGTGTGGGGCCCTCGAGGGTGATTCCTCTAAGTCCACCTTGACGGTTTCATCGAGCGGGGCCCTTTGAGGGTGATTCCTCAGGTTCCGTCTTGATGTTTTATACACACAGTTACTATGACCTGGTTACCGAAACATGTTGGTGATGGGTCGGCCCTGAGGGGTACCCACGGTTTGATGATGATGAGGCGTGGACGGGCAGGAGAGGCCCTTGCCACACATCCTCGAGACGGGGCGACGGGACTGCACTTCATGGGTCGCGCTTTCCCCGCATTAATAAAATGCTAATGGGTTGGGTATTTGATCTGAGTTGAGTGGTTGGCCTTTTTACGCACCAAACCATCGCGTGGGAGAAGTTATGGGTACTCAGCGTCGTTGTATCAGGCGAAACTCTTCGGACGTCAGCAATGGAGCGGTGCGCGCCCGAGTGGCCTGGACGGTACAGCTCTTGGACTAGAGTGTGCTAGGACTGACCTCGGCCGCCCTCGCATCGTGCAGGAGTGCAAAGGGTGATTGGGCCCATGACCCCTGCGCGCTTAGGATTTAGACCGGCGGGCTGGCCTCTTCGTTGAGCCTAGGTGGGGCGACGATGTGCTGCTATCCCGAGGCCGGGCATGACCCAGGAAAGTGTGTCCGGCCGAAGGTGATCAGGCGTGTTGGAAATGCGGTGCACCCCTGCAGGGATGAATTATCTATTCGAATAGCCGTGTCCACGGTAACAGGACGACTTGGAGTTGTACCTTGACCTTATACAACTATAATTGTGACTTTAAATTGAAATGAATGTTGGCTCCGAGATTGCTTTCTCGCAGGGAGTCGAGGAAGAATCTCTGGGCGTGGTTACTTAATAAAATTGCTACAATAATATGACTATATGTGAGATACCAGTCTACTCTCTCCTAATGCTGCAAGATTGCTGAAGATGCTAGTCTTCGATAGGACTAGGCCTTCCCCCTATTCTTGCTTTCTGCAGTCAGCCCAGATATAACCCCTTTCCTTGATACTGATGCATACTTAGCATAGTTCTGATGTCAGTCTTGCGAGTACTTTGGATGAGTACTCACCGCTGCTTTGCTTTCTCTTTCCCCCTCGATACGATTACCGCGTTCAGACGATGGAGCCCAAGAGATGGAATACGCCGGAGACGACTACTACACCACCGCTTGAGCCTACTACTACGTGGAGAGTGCCGACACTCAGGAGTAGTCAGGAGGTTCCCGGGCAGGAGGCCTCGCCTCTTTCGATCCGCTGCTTATGTTTGTGCTAGCCTTCTTAAGGCAAAACTTGTTTAACTTATGTCTGTACTCAGATATTATTTGCTTCCGCTGACTCGTGCTTGTCGAGCTTTGTATTCGAGCCCTCGAGGCCCCTGGCTTGTAATATGAAGCTGTATGACTTTAATTTGTGTCTAGAGTTGTGTTGTGATATTAATTAGTGAGTCCCTAATCTTGGTCGTACGCATTGCGTGTATGATTAGTGTACGGTCGAAATTGGGGGCGTCACACGGATATAGATTGACGGATTTGAGGCGTGCCCGGTCAGTGCCCGCGGACGCGTCCGAGCGCGTTCGCGAGCGTTTGAGGGGCCGAATTTGTCATATCCAGCTGCAAATGCTCTTACTCCCTGACACCACAGCGGGTGGTCCGCCGACCGACGAGCCGGGCTTAGATAGTAGTAGCTGCCAGCCTGCATCTGTGCCTTCTCTCCATGTAGACTCACCGGAAGTCCGGAAGGAAAGGATGGCCGTCGACACATGTCCTCCGCCTCCATGCAAGCCACCCACGTCACAGGCCGCCATGCATGCCCATGCACGATCTTCAGAGTTTTATACTCCATGGCACGCCACGTCCGCGCACAAGGCTGATTCGGCACGGTGCATTCTCCAGAAACACACGACCGGAGCAAACTTTCTACACGCGCGTTTTAGCATCTACAGTACTATTTTTCTTCTTTTGCAGGAACCTTAATTTGACAGCTAATTAGACATTCCGCTGGCGCGTTGCATTCATATTAGACTGCACAGGAGTAACATAGATGCCACATAAGCTAAAAATATGATGTGACAGCTAATTAATGAGAAATTGGGTAACATAGCTAGTTACTCATACTATGAGTAACATAACACATATCAAGACAAGATGAATCTATAAGCTAATAAATGAAAGGCTCAATGTTACTAGCCTTATGTTACTACCCACTGTCGATGTAGTAACTAAGACTAGTAACATATGCATGTTACTACTCTATGTTACTCTCCATTGTACCCTTATGTTACTACCCACTGTCGATGTAGTAACTAAGACTAGTAACATATGCATGATACTACTCTATGTTACTCTCCATTGTACCCTTATGTTACTACCCACTGTCGAGGTAGTAACTTAGACTAGTAACATAGTCGAGGTAGTAACTTAGACTAGTAACATATGCATGTTACTACTCTATGTTAATCTTCATTGTCAATGGAGAGTAACATAGAGTAGTAACATGTATATACACCTATGTTTGTACACAAAAATTCGATGAAAAAGGAAAAAAATTGTGGCCTGTACAAAAAAGATAAAAATATGCCTCGTGAATAGCTGTAATCAAGCATCGAAATTTGTCTTTTTTACACAAGCCACGAAAAATGTCCTTTCTCGTCGAAACTTGGTGCACGCATATATAATGTCCGGATATACACGCGGGATTTTTTCTCGAATTTTTTTTAACATTTTGAAATGTGTATCTAGGCAATGGGTGCATATACACCTATGAGTCAAAGTGAATTTCCGAGCTTATAGACTCATCTTGCCTTGGTATGCATTATGTTACTCAGACTACCCACAATGGGATACCCACAATGGGAAGTAACATAGAGTAGTAACATGCATATGTTACTAGTCTAAGTTACTACCTCCACAGTGGGTAGTAACATAGGGGTAGTGACATTAAGCCTTTCATTTATTAGCTTATAGACTCATCTTGTCTTGGTATGTATTATGTTACTCATAGTAGTAGTAACATAGTATGTTACTCAATTTCTCTCTCTTCTCATTAATTAGCTGTCACATCATATTTTTTGCTTAGGTGGTATCTATGTTACTACTCCCTCCTTTCCGGTTTATAGGGCTCATCTTAAAATTTTCAGATTTTCATTATACAAGGCTCACTTTGAGTTCAATTGAGTTAAAGAGCTTTGAGTTCCACACCATATTTAATGAAAGTGAGATGATTATTGGTCATGCATGCATCTTATTCTACATGCACCATGGAAATCCAATGAGAGAAAAGGTGTTGCACTTATTGCCTCGGTAGTTGAATAAGTGGGAAATATTTCATTGGGCAATTTTATATCCACAAAACTCGTGTCATCCACTCACATTCTACCTTGGCTGATGAGATTTCAGATTTAAGCCTTATAAACCGGAAAGGAGGGAGTACCTATGTGACTCCCACTGTGGGTAGTCTCATAGTATGAGTAACTAGCTAAGTTACTCAATTTCTCTCTCTTCTCATTAATTAGCTGCCACATGATATTTTTTGCTTAGAGCAAGTACAATAAAGTGACGTAAGCGGGCTATAAGAGTTGCCACATCAGATTTCTGCCTAGTTGGAGGAGAGAAAAGAGAAGTGAGCTACAAGCTTGCAGCCGGCTGTAGCACGAGAACCAAGAACCTTTGTGAAAGAAAAAAGTGGGTCATATATTAATTGTATGACATACTAGTATGACTAACTATTGTATGTGTGGGCTATTAGGTTGGCTATAAGTGACATGGCAGCTCCATATATCCGGCTCTTGGCTATACTATTAACCATGCTCTTAGAGCAAGTACAATAGAGCTGAGTCAGCGGGATATAAGAAATAAACTAGTATATTTTTGCTTAGTTGGAAGAAAGAGAAGAGGAAAGAGAAGGTAAGCGGACTCTTGGTGAAGAGTCAGCTCTAGCACGTGCTCCTAGGCACTTTGTGAGAGTGAAAGGTGGGCCATTTAATAAATAAGTAGTACACTCTTCTAATCAACTATTGTACATATTGGCTATAAGATGAGTTATAGATGATATGGCAATGGCTTATAGCCAGCAGCTGGCTATACTATTAACCATGCTCTTAGATGGCATCTATGTTACTACTAGTAGAACGCACGTGTGTTGCCACGGACTTTTCATTTATTTATTTCTGATTACACCTATGTATTCAATGCATATAAATTTTACATGTATTTTTCCGATTACGCTAATTATGTACTGTATATCATATTTCGCATGCATAGAAATAATATCCTACAACAATTCAAAAATAAATAAAATCCACTTGATCTATGATGTAACTCGATGATGTATACGTAGACAGACATGATGCGCTTGAAATATTATATGTTACAAACTATGATTTACTTGATGCACTTAAGATATTCTATTACAAGGTAGGAATGTTGTATTTAGCTTCATGTGCACGGTACTTCGACAAGTATAATAAAAATGTGTTTCTTGACTCATAATCATCTTGCACCAGCAATATATATATATATATATATATATATATATATATATATATATATATATATTTCACACCATATATATTTTTCGCTCACTCCCCCACTGTCTACCACCCTCCATCTCTCTCCCTCCCCTTCTCTCTCCCAACATCTCTCTCACTCTCTCTCTCTCTCTCTCTCTCTCACACACACACACTACCCTCTTTCTCTCCCTTTCCCTCTCCCCAGTTCAAAATTTAATTTTGGCTCAGCTTAATTTTGCTCAGTGTTAACATTCAACGCTTATAGTATATTCTAGAAGCTTACATTAAAGAAAAATCTCAACCTTTGCATGGGCCAAGACAACTTTCCAAACTTAATCCTAGCTCATTTACTCCACCACTCTGAAGCACATAAACTAATGGTTATAGGAAAATCACCGTGCGTTGCAATGGACGTAACTATTCTAGTAGTTCAAAACTAATTATGTCAAACATAAATCTTTTTGAGGATCCGCACGGACACAGGATGACATGATTTAATCAAACATAGACAATAGCTCTGTAACACAAAATCAATCTTCTTCATCCACTGTTTTCACCTCCTAAATCCAAGAAACTACTACGAAAACAAATGATTAAATTTAGAAAAAAACGCCCTTTATTTCAAAAAAGTATATAACTAAATTTCATCATATATAATTCAACCAAACCAATTCCACAAGCAAATTTAAAAAGAAAATATAGGCATTAAGTACACACGAGGATTTGGAGCTCTTGGGCGCCCGTGAACCATATATGAACATTAAATTCAGAAAATATGAGGATTTAAAAAAAAACTGGAATTAGGGGGTTTAAAACCTCGTCAACCATTCTACTCCCACGTGAAGTTTCATGAAGAAATGGCATTTGTGGTATTCTGAGTAAAGAAATAAAAAACAATTATATAAGAAATTGTTTGAATTAATCATACAGGTCGGGCTATATTTTCTTTGCTAAAGATACAAAGATGCCATTTCTTCACAAAACTTCGCACGTGAGTAGAATGATCGGGCAAATTTGATAGCCCGAAATTCCAGTTTTTTTTCATGGTATTTTTAATTTATTTTTCATATAGGGTTCACAGGCACCCAGGAGCTCGTAGCGTATCCCCCCCCCCCCCCCCCCCCTAAAAAGTTCATCTTTGATGCGTCTTCACTTTTTTTTTATGCGTTGTCACTTTGCCCACCACTTCACATATCATATTGCCACATGCTATAGAAAATCACTTTTTTAATGTGTCGTCACTTTGCTCACCAATCCAAGTATTGTCACATGCTATAGAAAAACACGTGTATGTATGGAAAATAAGTTGGTAGGATTATAAGTATACACCACATCATTTTCTTTCTCCATTGCTCATCCTGCGCGATCAGCAACTATGTTGCACAATCGTAACTACAACCATAAATTCCTTGTAGTAAAATTGCAGCAGTGACTTTAACTACAATATAAATTTCACATCACATGATACACCATGTTGAAGGAAGGCAAACCTAGAAAAGACACGATCGGCAACCTACATATATATCGATAGATAAAAACCGTTTCACTTTAGAAACAAAATAATTTCATAATCTATGCATACCCGTGATCTTAAATTCTTAATACATAAACATCTTCAAAATCGACCCTAGAAGAAATAAAGAAACCTTCCTATACATATAGGACGTAATACTCAGACGGTCAAACCTAGTACTGCAAGTACATAACCTCCACAACTTCCATAGTAGCCTAGGATGTCGGGCACTTGCAGATTTGAAAGGCTGGCTAGCTGAAAGCTACATGCATCACAAAAGAAACATCAGGAACTTCTTACACAGATAACAAGAGTGTCCAAAGGACTGAAGTTGTAAGGTTGAGATACATCGTTGCTGATTTACGATCAGATCAAGCAGCAGCGCAACCGTCCCACGGCTGTTCTATCGCTCCATGTGTGTCACTTCCATTTCTCTCTGACAAAATTAAAAAGAACATGTCATCTCTATCCTCTTTCTCTACAGAATGTCAATGTTCAAAAAAGCGGAAAGTGTAATCGAAGCGGAAGGCCACAACTTAGAGCAATGGGCGCTTAATCGTTTTCTAAATTTGACTGTTTTTGAATATTATACACAGGAAAATAGGAAACATACCACATATGTAATTGAAATAGCATCTAAAATGCAGTTCACACCATCGCAAATACACATGAGGTTCACACAGCAAGCAAATTAAAAACTACAATGCAGTTCACTTGAAATAGACATTGACTAATAGAGACCATGTGTCCAGAATTTGCTCAGATTCTGAAGAAAATAGTTCCCAAACAGACCCTAATTAATAACAAGATAAAATGGCCTATTACCATTATTGTGCAAGCAGCCAAACATGATTAGTTCAAAAACAGCCAAACTCTATCCAAATTTAAGAAACAATGCTTAATCTACCGCTTAGGGCCAAATTGAAGCGTTTTGCAATCGCTCAACGCTTAAGTGTGCTTAAGCGTCGCTTAAAAATGCTTTCTTGAACACTGGAGAACGTCTAGTTTAGTATTGAACGCTACATCTCTTTAAGGAGAGATAACACTCACAATATTGTAGGCTTCATATAGTTCATGATAAAGAGCCCGCGTGTTGCAACAGGGTAACAATATTGCGGCCTTCAATTCAAGACTTTCAGAACATAATACATATATACAACTATTATAAATAATGTACATCCCACCATCTTAATTCAAATCAAATAAAACTAATTGCTCATTGGACTTATGACTACATGACACAATCTTAGAGGCCACAATTTATTCTACAAACCTTAGTTTAAATTTAGCGATTGAAACATCCAATGTCCAACATGTAAATACAAACGGTGACCCTGTTTTGGTTGAATTTTTATTTTTAGACATAACAATACATGCAAGCACAAGACTAACTTAGAAATTGTTCTTCTGAAATTTATATGGGATGTGACTGTTCCGGCAGAATACATAAACCATTTTAATTTAAATAAAAACAATGAAAAATTACCAATATAAGTGAGGTGCTTAGCCATGTAATATACGATCTGCCTTGAACTGCATTGCAAATAGCCTCTCCACATATCCTGAAACAAAGCATCATCAATATACTTTACATTCATCATAAAAGCATATTTCAAGTTATTACTATTGGCAAGCACACAACAAAATCAAACATGAGTGTTTTCTACCATGCAGATCATATTGCTATAAACTACTGTGTATTACGGTAAAGGTTTCTGCTTTCTTAACCAAATGTTCGCCACTAATTTTCCTCGGTAATCATTAATCAAACAGCATAGCATGGAAACCTGAAATCAGAAAATAATTCAAAACCTCCAGCAAATCTATGTCTCTCTCTTGGTTCCAACTCATTTGTACATACTTCCGATGAACGGAATAGGATAAACTTGGACAAGAAAGGAGAATGTACTTACTTTGATGTAGCAACTTCTATATCACAGAGGATAGGGTAAAACAGGAAGAAATGCAAGGAAAAAAAATCAAGTAAGATGCAAGTAACAACAAAATATAATTCATAAACTCGCGCAAATCTATGTCACTCTCTCAGTCTGAACTCCTCTCTACAGACTTTCCGATTAACATAATAGAACAAACTCGTGTGCTTCGCTACAGAACAATTGCCGGTTGCTAGAACAATCGCAGGTTGCAGGATGGTTACGTCATATTCCCATGAATGGTCAAGTAGACATCGACAATACTAAGGGAAATAGCTTTGGTTCTGTTCCACTTTGTTTTGCTAACACTTCTAATGTTTAAATTACCGTGGCTCCCTCTAGTAAACAACAATACTACAAACCCCAAAAGATCTCTTGGTTTTAACCAGCTGATTCAAAGACCGAGGGAACCAGATTAGAGTTGTTTTGGTTCTTATTGGCCGTTGCCTGCATACCATTCATTACCCTGTAGTTTTGAGACACACCCTGTACTACCCTTCTTCATGAATGAAAAGTCAATCTCGCATTTTGGTCAAAAAATGATATCTTGGTTTTAAGGAAACAATCTAAAGCCTATATATATTTTTTGAGGTTTGAAATTTTTATTACTCAAACAATAGCGTCCGCTAAATTGGTGGGGGAGCGTGGGTTGGATCGATGGGTTTCCATCGATGACGCCTGCATCCCATGGCACATTCCTCTGGCACACTACACAGAAGATTCTAGATCTGTAAAATTAAGCCACAAAAAAAGGAATGTAGTTCAAGCATCACACTTATATATTTGAATTTTAGAAGGTATCACAAATCTTAAAAAACTCTATCATAAGCTATTAATCAATATTTTATCTACAACAGACCTACGTTGCTTCTGGCGAACTCTCGACGTGGCTGATTTTTTTTGATTAGGTATACAATGTCATGCCCGACAATTTCCCAAAGGCTAAAGTTCTCAAAAGTGTTAAACATCATAGTTATTATGGATTTCTAGATTAAAAAAGTTTGTGAGGAATGTTATGCACATATAGGGATGGTACGTCAAGTCAATCTTAAGTTTCATTTATGTTCCATTAACCCATAATTCAGCTTCGTAGAATAGATCTAAGTTCATATTAAGTGATTATGCATAACCGAGGACAAAGTCTCTGTCCAAACTTGTAGACCCTAAGGATCTGCTCACAGTGATATAGTAAGCAAGTGATTTCCAATTCTTCTTTACCAATAATCGGCAATCACCCAGTGTATTTAGGTATAAATTGTTTCTAGAAATATCCGTACTAACGGTTGAGTTCTAAGACATGCAAAATATACTTTCAACAGGGGTACAACATTAATCAAGATAAATTTATTGCTTCAGATCTGATACTATAGTTGTTCTCTCGCATAGTGCACGCTCTAAGATTTTTTTTTGTTTTTGTTTGGTTAAATAGTGGATAAAAAAATCTAAGCCACCCAACCAAATATGTGAATTGCTTCTACAAAATCCAAACAAAACTTAGCACTTCAATTAGGTAATTTCAGTCAAACAAAGCATCAATTAAATAGTGTTAGTCCCAAGTGTATGAATCACTTATAACAAAGTTCTCTCACCCGTCTATCTACGTCATCACTCATATCCAAACTTCTTCACAGCCTCCGTGTAGTTGCTGGCGATGTCGAGGTTGCCCAATATTGTAGGTTAGAATGAGGGCCTTCAGGTAATCCATGGACAGGTTGTAGTTCTGCTTGGGATCAATCATTGCTACGTGTCAATCCATCTAACACAAAAAAAAGTCCACGGCTCAAACTCGTGTGAAAAAATGAATCTAGTAAAAGTGCAAATTAGTAGTAGTAAAAATTGTAAGAAGCCCATGACTCAAACTATAATATAGCTAGAAAATCAATTAGTTTAACAAATGTAATATATATGAATTAAACAACCACTTGCTCAAAGATTCAATAGTTGGAACACTGTTATTTTATTTATATGGGCATATACTAAAGAAAATTTAGGCATTTATAGTTGGAACATCGCATCTCATTACTTCTGATTCCACACGGTTCTCTCTCTCAAAATAATCAATGATTGCATCATAACATAGCGGATTATCTTGATCAACTCCTAGCATGATTCAGGTTAGCATTGAAATCTGCAGGAAATAGTCGTAACAAAAATAGTCAAGATGTTGTAATCACTTGATATATAAGCATGCCGATTACATAATAGTGTAAAAAAACTGATTGGAACAATACGAACAGAACAGGAAATTTCTAAGTTAGGAAATCAGAAACATTGTTCAGGTAAGTAAAAATTATGCTTTATTTAACAACATGAGAGCTCAATCTAAGTTCAGGTGGCTTGAGTTCAGTAGTGTGGTGATCATGAATTGTTCAGCAAAAGGAAAGAAGTGGATGGTGATTTAGCAGACAGCGGCGGGGGCAGACCACGCACACATGCGTAGCAGCAACACACACACCCGCACATCAGCAAGCAAGCACGCATGCCAGTTGCTACAGAAATATTCATGGTGGCCCTTCCATCTAATGTCGTCTTGCCTTCCAGATGGCGTTCGTTCTCGTCTTACTCTGGACCGAAACCACCTCGTCTGTTCTCAAAAAAAAAAAAAAAAAAAAAAAAAAAAACCCACCTCGTCTATCCCGGATCAACATCCTTCCTCTTGTCTCCTCTCTCCAATCCTTGCTGCTGCCTTCCTTCCTTGCAGATCGGGGCAGGGCAGAGCAAGGCATTGATCCGCCGCCGACCTCCAGCCAGAGGAGAGAAGAGAGGCAAGTGGATGAAGAAGATGCCGGGACGTTGGATGTCTACGCTACAAGGGATCTCCTCTTCCTCCTTTTGATCCCCTCTGGATCGCCCATCTCAGGAGTGGCTGGGAGATAGGGCATGCTGCTGGCCTCCTACTCCTCGTCGACCACTCACCGGCCGCCCTACAGATGCTAGAAGGATGGCGCGGCGCCCCCGACCTCAACCGATGTACAGGGCGTCGATGGCGGCCAGATCTGCAGGGGAGCGCCGATGCGTGCGAAGGCCATGGCCATCATGGCGCTGGCTGAGATCGCGGGGAGGGGGCGAGGTGTGGGGAAGCCATGGCCGTCGTGGCGCTGGTTGAGATCGTGGGGCGGCGGCGGCGGCGGCGCGTGGAGAGATCTGTGCAGCGGCGTGGTGGGCGATCGTGAGGTCGAAAGAGAGAAGCCCGGGTGGGGTTTGCAAGACGCATGGGCATGGTTTTTTTTTTTTCTTTTTTCGAGAACACCTCGAGAGGGGCAGGGGGTTCCTGCATTTCATAAGAAGAGAGTTGGTCCAGTTTATGTGGAAAACCGGACCCGAAAACCTAACATTCTCGGCTAATCAGGGAAAACCGAATGAAAACCCAAAAATAAAAAGAATACGAGAAAAAAGAGGCACTAGAACTAGGGATAGGGACAAAGGCCAAAACAAAATTAAGGGACATCATCGGAGCATGGGCATGGTTTGGCCGGTCGGCTTTTTGGTGGGTTTTTTTAGTGAAAAAATCGTTGGCGGGGGGAGTTCCTTCGAGCGATGGGTGAGGGCGAGGATGCGAAACGACCTGCCAAGTGTTTCATTAGGAGTAGAGATCTATGTTACTTTCATCGTGGGTAGTCAGTTCATCTTCCCTGGTCCCCTATCCTAGCTGTGATCAAGTTGCAGTATTTATTGTGTGCATAATAAAGCTGATTAAGATAGGCAATAATTGAGTACGGTCCACGTATGCAATGCACGCTAGCAGCCAGCACGCCTTCGTCATGGGCGGGACCCACGCCAGCCCGTCACGATCTCTGAGCAATCTCCATTTTCCTCATCGCATATCCACAGCTAGCTCACCGGTGGAGCTTCCAGAGACAGCACAGACGTTCATAAAAAATACTCACTGGTGGAGTATACTGCATATATAGACACACACACACACTCTCTCTTCGTGCCTCTGGGGCTCAGTAATCAGCAAGAACAACTCCATCTTTGATTGGTAATACCTGGTATGTAGAATCTGAAAGCTTGAACTTTATCACCGGTTCTGCTCTTTCTCAAACAATTTTCTTATTCTTCTTTAGAGATTTGCTTATTGATTTCTTGTTCTTCTGACAAATAACATGCAAGGGCATTTTTTTTCCCTTGTTCTTCAGACAAAAAAAAAATGCGTATGCACTGATTCCCTTGTTCTTCTGACAAAAGAACATGCTGCTTAAGCATATTTTTCCCCTTCTCTCACTCCCAGATCCGTCTCCCAAACATGTATTTTCTATTTTTCTTGGCGAATATCTTGCAAGTTGACATGGGTTTATTTATACATGGGATTGTGGTATTGCCGAGCACAGACCTATGAATCTTCTTGCATGTTGACTTGTTGAACTGTTCCAGCCAGAGCTCTTCTCTAGGTAGTATCTTCATTTTTCAGTGTTAACTGAGGCTGCTTCTCATGTGTAGATAGATTCAGTTATTTCAATCATCTCCGAAAAAACCTTCACAATTTCCTGAATCAGGTAGCTCCGCCGCTCGCAAAAATCAGATGTATCTGGTGAAGGACATCGGCGGAGCCATCGGGCTGATGGCGGCGGCGTTGGTGCTCCTGGGAACCTGGCCGGTCGTCCTCGCCGTGCTGGAGCGCCGGGGACGGCTGCCGCAGCACACGTACCTGGACTACTCCATCACCAACTTCCTGGCGGCCGTGCTGATCGCCCTCACATTCGGCCAGATCGGCGGCGACACGCCGGAGACGCCCAATTTCCTCACTCAGCTCACCCAGCCCCAGGTACGTCAATTATCCCTGGAGGTCGACATTCCTTCCTCGCATCGCATAGCAAGAAAAGGTCAACATGTACAGTATGTAAGACTGAAATTCAGGCAACACCTGAACTTGGCTTTCAGTCTTTCTTTCTGGCCTCAAGTTTAACTGTCATATGTGAAGCCACAACTTCAGTTGTTACTACCTACAGTATATTGCAATTGTTCTGACTATCTCTATGTTGAACGAACAATTCAGGACTACTGGCCGTCGATCATGTTTGCGCTGGCGGGCGGCGTGGTGATCACCCTCGGCACCGTGGCCACGCAGTACGGCTGGGCATACGTCGGGCTGTCGGTCACCGAGGTCATGGCCTCAAGTCTCAAGGTTGTCATAGGTAGGTGGTGCATACTTACAACGACTCCAAACATGGATGTTTCAAGCTGCAGCTGTTCCAGCATCAATTATCTGAAGATAAACGAATGACTGAAATTTATGTTGTTGCAGGGACAACACTGAACTATTTTCTGGACGGTCGGATCAACAGGGCGGAGGTTCTCTTCCCCGGCGTGGGGTGCTTTCTGATTGCAGCCTGCCTGGGCTCACTTGTTCACTCCTCCAATGCTGCCGACAACCAGGAGAAGCTATCAAACTCCAGAAAATACTCTTCTGGGTAGAATCCCATCTCTGCTTCTGCTTCCTTCCCCAGCATTAGCATTCATTAATTTGGTGAAAATAATGAATGAGCTTCTTCTTTAATTTTCACCACTTCTGAATATTCTGAGGGACAAATATCCTCTTTGCTAATCTGAAGATCACTTTGCTGAATTCTTCACAGGAACGCTGCAAAGGAAGATCTCACCCAGCACCTCCTTGAAGAAGGTAACAACTTCGTGTGCCATTGATCAGAAGAAAACGATGATCCACTGGTCTTAACAGTGATCTTTCAATTGGCAGCAGAGGAACCAAAGGACTGCGAAGAAGCAAAGGCCGTGGAGAAAGTGGAGGCAGGAACGGCGGATTTCCTCATTGACCTCGAGGACAAGAGGTCGATCAAGGTTCTCGGGTCCAACACGCTGGTGGGGCTGGCGATCGTGACGTTCGCGGGGGTGTGCTACTCGCTGTTCGCGCCGGCGTTCAACCTGGCGACCAACGACCAGTGGCACACGCTGCGCGACGGCGTGCCGCACCTTGTGGTCTACACCGCCTACTTCTACTTCTGCCTCTCCTCCCTGGTCGTCGGCGTGGCGCTCAACGTCTGGTGCCTCTACCGCCCCATGGCCGGCGTGCCGCGCTCCACGCTCCGGGCGTACCTCGCCGACAGGGAGGGGAGGGGGCTGGCGCTGCTGGCGGGGATGGTGTCCGGGCTGGGCAACGCGTTCACGTTCATGGCCGGGCAGGCGGCCGGGTACGCGGCGGCGGACTCCGTGCAGGCGCTGCCGCTGGTGAGCACGCTCTGGGGCGTGGTGCTGTTCGGGGAGTACCGGAGGTCGTCGAGGAGGACCTACACGCTGCTGGGGAGCATGCTCTTCATGTTCGTCGTCGCCATGGCCGTGCTCATGGCCTCCTCCGCGCACAGGAAGCCGCTCTGACACGCTCTGCTCGTGCACGCCAATCGCGACCATGTAGCAACGGCAGAGAGGCTAGCAAGTTCTTCGATGAGAACGGATGTTGTGTAATTTGGACAAGTTCGATGCATGCCACATCTTATATGGATGGTTTGAAATTCAGATGCCGTAAATTAAGTAAAGGATGTGGTTAGATCTCAATCTGACTCAGTATTTAATCAAGTCTCAGTTAAAAGATACTCACATCCAACACCATCGCTGCTTCCCGCGACCAGACACCATGGTCCGCACGCGACCCATAATGTCGACGATGCTCTCTCTACCAAGCGCATGGCCGAAATCACCGCATAGGTGATTCTTCTTGGATCTTACTCCCTGCTAGGTGTATAGCCTAACAAGTAACAACTAGTTGGGCATCCAAGCGCATGGATGCGAAGCAAGTGACAACTTTCTCTCGGTGAAAAATCAAGATATCATCGCAGCGAGGTGCAAGGTTCTAAAACCATTGATAAGATCCACAACACAAATAAACATGTCCCAATAATACAACACAAGGATGTCAAACTTCTTGGGGATTGATGTAGGACGCATGATTGTTTTTTAATATTGCGTTGCTAGAGTCTTGAATTCGATACCTCTTGGCTCTGATACCATATTCAATTCGTTTTTTAGCCCAGTCATCCAAATGTCAGAAACTAATGGGGAGACATGGTAATACATTTCAACAAAGACATAGTAGCAGCAAACAACACCGCACCTCTATGGGCAAAGCTTAGATCATCAAGGGATAATCAATACCTACAAAGGTTATGCATGTTGCTCCGGGAAAGGAAGCTCTATCCCACACCACAAATCAACTTCGAGCAGCTCATGGTGCACGCCGTCTGAATCGCGCCATCAGATTTATCCCAATTAACCTTACTGGGGGGCATGAATTCTTAGATGCATTTTGACCATGCACCATCAGGATTGACCTCAATTAATCTTGCCGGAGGGCCGTATGTTCTTAGACGCACTTTATGGGCGGGGCGCGTGGGTTCTTAGACGCACTTTGACCACTAGGCATCTCAGGAATAAGCAGTGCGGACACTCGGAGACGAAAGTGTGGACTTTTGTACATCCGATTTGGACGGATGTCTGGTAATAGAAATTGTGACACATAAGGTTTTGCATTCCAGATGCAAAAGAATCTCGTGGGTCACCGAGATTTCCGGTTTCCAAAAAATACTAGGTAGTTACCAGCTGATTTTTTAATGAATTTTAAGTCCAAATAAAAATTAGTCAAAAATCATTGATGCCCAAAATTTCGGGATTTTCTATTCAATAATACAATTTCTTGTGTGCTACCGAGATTCACGGTTATCGGGCCGTAACCAAATTTACCGCATGATAACCAAAACTTTGCTGATACATAAGTTTACCATGGGCTCGTCCTTTATTTCTTGTTGTAAGACTTGAAACGACGCAATAAACTAGTCCATGTACACCAGGATAAATATCAGAGTGTTCTAATTATTTTAGCATAAAATAAATTTAAGCACCAAACTTAAGTTTGTCTGGAGATATTCAAAATTGTCTTTGAAATTTCTTCAAATTTGCGAATCTTGATCAGGTATTAAAATTTCTAAACGAGATGTCAAACCCGTTTCTCTCCTCGGTTCTCTTGTATCCGGATAACTGTCCGAATCTGAATATTTTTAGTATAAAAAATATTTGTGTATTCTAAATGCGTGCAATCTTTTTTGTGAAGAATGAGTTTCGAAGAGCTCGTTGCAATAAATCAGTTACTGCCTTTCGAAATCCTAAAAGCATACAAGAAACTTCCGTACTTTGTCAATGTCGAAGGGGCTGGAGCTGCTCGAGAAGTTGGGGTGCACAAATATTATCGTTGAATCTGACTCCCTGGAATTGATAAATGCATGCAAGGGCGAGGTTGATATGTTCAGTCCATATACTGCAACCTTGGTGGAATGCTTTGCAAAAGCCTAGACGATTGATGGTATCTCTTTTGAGTTTTGTCCCAGGGAAGCTAATCAGGTGGCACTAGTAGAAAACAGGGCTTTGAAACGGGCCAAAATATTGCATTAGTCCCGGTCGTGTTACGAACCGGGACTAATGGGTGCATCAGTCCCGGTTCGTGAGGCCAGGGCGCCGGCCGGGCCTCGGCTGGAACCAGTCCCGGTTCGTGTGACCCCTTTAGTCCCGGTTCCAGACACGAACCGGGACTAAAGGGCCTCTCTCCTGGCCGAGCCCCTTTAGTCCCGGTTGGTGGCTGGAACCGGGACTAAAGGTGACTCTTTAGTCCCGGTGCTAGCCACAAACCGGGACTTATACAACGCCTACATATATGCTCGCCCCTGCCCGCTCACTCCTCTGTTTTTTGGCCGGGCGGCGTTTGGGAGGTGTGTTGCTCTCTGTTCTCGCCACCTATGCACATGAGGTGTTCGATGAAATGCCGCAGCCACACTTAAGTTTTCTCCTCTCCAAGCTACATTTTCCCTAAGATTTGTTTAGGTTTGGCGGTGCACCAACTACACAAGTGTTCTAAAAGGTTAACGACTTCATCGTTTTATCTCTCACTACTAGTTTAGCTCATTTCAAATGCTCTAGAAGTATGAATTTTATGTATTTATTTTGGTCACTACTGTACTTTGGTTTTAATGTGATGATGAACTTCTATTAATTTGGTCACTTCTCTATTCATGATGTTTTGTAATGGTTTTTGATACACTTAATTATATAATGCACGCAGATGAACCAGCAATGGATGTACGGTGACCGACGGACCTCCGAGTACATTAAGGGCCTGCATAATTTTCTCGAAGTGGCTGAGGCAACCAAGCATAATGGTTTTATGTATTGTCCATGTACTATCTGTGGGAATACGAAGGATTACTCTAACTCGAGAACCCTTCACGTCCACCTGCTTGAGAAGGGTTTCATGCCACACTATAATGTTTGGACCAAGCACGGAGAAAGAGGGGTTATGATGGAAAACAACGAAGAAGAAGAGGATGATGACAACTATCCGCCCCCTGAATACGGTGATGCTGCAATGGGGGAAGCTGAAGATCAAGAGGAAGAACCAGACGATGTGCCCGATGATGATCTTCGCCGGGTCATTGTTGATGCAAAGAGACAATGCCAAAGTGAAATGGAGAAGTTAAAGTTCGATCGCATGTTAGAGGATCACAAAAAAGGGTTGTACCCTAATTGCGAAGATGACAACACAAAGCTCGGTGCCACACTGGAATTGCTGCAATGGAAGGCAGAGAATGGTGTATCTGACAAGGCATTTGAAAAGGTGCTGAAAATAATGAAGAATAAGCTTCCAAAGGACAACGAATTGCCCGACAGTACATACGAAGCAAAGAAGGTTGTCTGCCCTCTAGGATTGGAGGTGCAGAAGATACATGCATGCCCTAATGACTGCATCCTCTACCGCGGTGCGTACGAGGATTTGAACACATGCCCGGTATGCTGTGCATTGCGGTATAAGATCAGATGAGATGACCCTGGTGATGTTGAGGGCCAGCGCACCGAGAAGATGGTTCCTGCCAAGGTGATGTGGTATGCTCCTATAATACCACGGTTGAAACGTTTGTTCAGAAACAAAGAGCATGCCAAGTTGATGCGATGGCACAAGGAAGACCGTAAGAAAGACGGGAAGTTGAGAGCACCCGGTGATGGGTCGCAGTGGAGAAAGATCGAGAGAAAGTGGGGGGGACTTTACAGGTGACCCAAGGAACGTATGGTTTGGTTTAAGTGCAGATGGCGTAATCCTTTTGGGGATCAGAGCAGCAAGCATAGCACATGGCCTGTGACTCTATGTATGTATAACCTTCCTCCTTGGTTGTGCATGAAACGGAAGTTCATTATGATGCCAGTGCTCATCTAAGGTCCAAAGCAACCCGGCAATGACATTGATGTGTACCTAAGGCCATTAGTTGATGAACTTTTACAACTGTGGAATGGAAAAGGTGTACGTGTGTGGGATGAGAACGAACAGGAGGAATTTGACCTATATGCGTTGCTGTTTGTAACCATCAATGATTGGCCTGCTCTCAGTAACCTTTCAGGACAGACAAACAAGGGATACCACGCATGCACGCACTATTTAGATGACAACGATAGTATATATTTAGACAAATGCAGGAAGAATGTGTACCTGGGGCATTGTCGATTTCTTCCGACCAACCATCAATGTCGAAAGAAAGGAAAGCATTTCAAAGGTGAGGCAGATCACCGGAAGAAGCCCGCCCTCCGTACGGGTGATCACATACTTGATATGGTCAATGATTTACAAGTAATCTTTGGAAAGGGTCCTGGCGGACTATCTGTTCCGAATGACGCTGAGGGACGCGCACCCATGTGGAAGAAGAAATCTATATTTTGGGACCTACCCTATTGGAAAGACCTAGAGGTCCGCTCTGCAATCGACGTGATGCACATGACGAAGAATCTTTGCGTGAACCTGCTAGGCTTCTTGGGAGTGTATGGGAAGACAAAAGATACACCGGAGGCACTGGAGGACCAGCAACGTGCGCACGAAAAAGACGACATGCATCCAAAGCAGTATGAAGGTCCTGCCAGCTATGCTCTTACCAAAGAAGAGAAGGAAATCTTCTTTGAATGCCTGCTCAGTATGAAGGTCCCGTCTGGCTTCTCGTCGAATATAAAGGGAATAATAAATATGGCAGAGAAAAAGTTCCAGAACCTAAAGTCTCATGACTGCCACGTGATTATGACGCAACTGCTTCCGGTTGCATTGAGGGGGCTTCTACCGGAAAACGTTCGATTAGCCATTGTGAAGCTATGTGCATTGCTCAATGCAATCTCTCAGAAGGTAATCGATCCAGAAATCCTACCAAGGTTAAAGAGTGATTTGGTGCAATGTCTTGTCAGTTTTGAGCTGGTGTTTCCACCATCCTTCTTCAATATCATGACGCACGCCCTAGTTCATCTAGTCAACGAGATTGGCATTCTGGGCCCTGTATTTCTACACAACATGTTCCCCTTTGAGAGGTTCATGGGAGTCTTAAAGAAATATGTTCGTAACCGTGCTAGGCCAGAAGGAAGCATCTCCATGGGCCATCAAACAGAGGAAAGCATTGGGTTTTGTGTTGACTTTATTCCTGACCTTAAGCCGATTGGTCTCCCTCAATCGCGGTATGAGGGGAGACTGACTGGAAAAGGCACGCTAGGAGCGAATTCAATAATATGTAGGGACGTACATTCTTGGTCTCAAGCACACTACACTGTTCTACAGAATTCTACCTTGGTGACCCCGTATGTCAATGAACACGAGAATATTCTACGCTCCAAACACCCGGAGCAGTGTGACGACTGGATTACATGTGAACACATTAGGACTTTCGGTAGTTGGTTGCAAACACATCTCATGGGTAACACCACTGTTGCAGATGAGCTGTACTCGTTGGCCAGGAGACCATCTTTGACTATATTGACTTACAAAGGGTACGAGATAAATGGGAATACATTTTACACGATCGCCCAAGATCAAAAGAGCACCAACCAAAACTGTGGTGTCCGCTTTGATGCAGCAACCAACAGGGGAAATGACACATATTATGGTTACATAGTGGACATATGGGAACTTGACTATGGACATGATTTTAAGGTCCCTTTATTTCGGTGCAAATGGGTCAATCTGTCAGGAGGCGGGGTACATGTAGACCCGCAGTACGGAATGACAACAGTGGATCTGAACAATCTTGGGTACACAGACGAACCATTCGTCCTAGCCAATGATGTGGCGCAGGTTTTCTATGTGAAGGACATGTCTACCAAACCGAGAAAAAGAAAAGATAAGGAAGCGAATACATCATACGATGAGACAAAGTGCCACATAGTTCTTTCAGGGAAAAGAGACATCGTGGGAGTGGAGGGCAAGACAGACATGTCTGAAGATTATGAAAAGTTTCATGAAATTCCTCCCTTCAAAGTGAAGGCTGACCCAAGCACCCTATTAAACGAAGAAGATTATCCATGGTTACGGCGCAATAAGCAAGGGACACACGCGAAGAAAAAGTGAAGACTTTCTCTCCACAACTATTCTGATGATGGCTTTGATCTAGAATATCACTGCAGTTACATGTCAAGAAATGAAATGCCTTTTGTAACTGATGAGTTTTCGTCTGAAACCCTCATACTTCGAAAGAGATTGTTCATTTTGTATACGAAGTGCATCCAGTTTTTGCCGTAACCCTCTCAACTTTTTAGCACATGCTATGTGGGTGAAATGATGATAGCATGCCAAGTTTAAACCATTTCAGAGTTCATTTGCAGTGCTTTTCAATTCAGGGTCATCTTAGCTCAAAATAAATCATGAAATGCATGAAAAATAGTAAATGAGGTCAGAAAAGGTTTGAAAAGTGATGATGTGGCTTTGAATGGTGCATATTGAATGCATAAAAAGTCTTGAGTTGAAATATGTTTAAAAATTTGAAATCCTTTTGTAACTGATGAGTTTTCGTCTGAAACCCTCATACTTCGAAAGAGATTGTTCATTTTGTACACGAAGTGCATCCAGTTTTTGCCGTAACCCTCTCAACTTTTAAGCACATGCTATGTGGGTGAAATGATGATACCATACCAAATTTCAACTATTTCAGAGTTCATTTGCAGTGCTTTTCAATTCAGGGTCATCTTAGCTCAAAATAAATCATGAAATGCATGAAAAATAGTAAATGAGGTCAGAAAAGGGTTGAAAAGTGATGATGTGGCTTTGAATGGTGCATATTGAATGCAGAAAAAGTCTTGAGTTAAAATATATTTAAAAAATTGAAATCCCTTTGTAATAGACGTGTTTTCCCAAGGTTATTTGTAATAGACGATGCGGTCCGAGATAGACATATTCCAAAAGTTATTTTTGTTAAAAACTTTAATAGCAAAAAGAATATTCATAAAGTATTTTTTGTTAAGAACTTTTAATATGCAAAAAAATAACATAAAAAAATAGCAAAAATGAACATAGATGCGCTTATATAGGGAAAATTCGACCTGAAATCAGAATGAAATTCAGTTTGATTTCACGTCAAATTTCCTCCTGTATAAGGGCATATATTTTCACTTTGAGAGGAACTCAACAAGGCAGATAGGGGCGGGCTTATAAACCGGTGCGAGCGCCCCTCGCTTGCCGAGGTGGGACTAAACTCCCACCACAGCCAGGACCAACCCTTTAGTCCCGGTTGGTGGCTACAACCGGGACCAATGCGGCACTTTCGTCCCGGTTGGTGGCTGCAACCGGGACTAATGCCACCCTTTCGTCCCGGTTGGAGCCACCAACCAGGACCAAAGGTCTCTGCTTCCCGCCCTTTGGGCTGCTGAAATTGACCTTTAGTCCCGGTTGGTGGCTCCAACCGGGACGAAAGGGGGGCATTAGTCCCGGTTGGAGCCACCAACCGGGACTAAAGGGAGGGCTATATAAGCGGGACTTGGAAAAATTTCCAAATCCACCTGCAGTTTCTTCTCCTCCTCTCCCCCGACGGCGCCGACGACCACCTCGACGCCGCCAGGCTGCCAGATTTTGCCGTCCCCCGCTCCCCTGCCCTGACGTCGCCGTCGCCGTCGCCGTCGCCGCGCCCTGCCCCTACGTCGCCGTCGCCGTCGCCGTCGCCGCGCCCTGCCCCGCCGCCTTCGCCCTAGGCACCGTCGGCCTTCTCCGGTCGATTCGCAGCAACGAGGACCTCCCCGGCCGCGCCGTCGACGCCTTCGCAACCGCGGTGAGGCCCCGGTTCTTTTACCCCTAGCCCCGTCGCCAATCTCCTCTCCTAACCCCGCTAGCCGCCTTGCCCGTGAGCTCCTCACCGCTAGCCGCCGTGGCTAGAGCTCCGTGACCCCCTTTAGATGCGGCCGAGCCTGGGCTATGCCCTAGTGGTCTCAGGCGCCGCTCCTGTGGTCCCTAGCGTGGGCACCGCCACGTCCAGAGGTCGCCGGCGACGAGCATCACCGCCTGTGTCTCCTACAGGTGGGCCCCGACCGTCAAGTGATTAGCTTAATGCTAATCACCCTGTTAATTAACCCCTGGGTCACTGACATATGGGCCCGACCCTGTTAATTTGATAGTTAGGTTAATTTTAAAACCCCTGGGTCACTGATATATGGGCCCGCACCGCAGCTGGCCCCGCGCCCGACGATTTTAGTTGATTTAGTTAATTTAGTTGTTTAGTTAATTTAGTTAATTTTAGTTGTTTTAGTTGATTTAGTTAATTTAGTTGTTTAGTTAATTTAGTTAATTTAGTTGTTTTAGTTGTTTAGTTGTTTTTATTGTTTAGATGTTTAGTTCTTTTATCGTCGGTCGTCGGTGACGCGATATCGAGGAGTCCCCGACGATCGTCGGTGAGGGAGAGTACCCCCCGATGATCGTCGGTGAGGGAGAGTCCCTGACGATATCGAGGAGTCCCCGACGATCATCAGTGAGGGAGAGTACCCCCCGACGATCGTCGGTGAGGGTGAGTCCCCGACGATATCGAGGAGTCCCCGACGATCGTCGGTGACGCGATATGATGTTTAATTTGATGTTTAAATGTTTAGTTGCATAGCGTAGCCGTTGAGTCGACGATGCCCGGCCCGCATCCTCGTCGTCGACTCGGCGCCGGCGACAACCTGCTTGAGAGGCGCCATGTCCGGGACTGGGCTCCGCCGGGCTGGCACTGGGAGGTGCTGCCTTCCGGGGCGCCCAGCTTGGTGAGGAATGAGGGTCCCGTCGTCGACCCGGGGGTTCTTTCGTGGCGGTCGCGTGGACCACTGTCGGTGCAGAGGGAGCCGGTCCCCGCAAAGGTGGTACGTCGCCGTGTCAGGGAGGAGGACGAGCACGTCCGACGCTACATGGTTGCGTTGGACGCCAGGTTCTCCAATACCTGGCAGGTTCTTCAGGGATCTCACCCGAGCTATGATCCTGTCATAGTTCCTTCTCTTTGGGTGTCCACCGCCTGCGCCGCGAGACGTCAACTATATCTGTATTAGTGATAGTATTATATAATACTATTCGATGATGTATTAGTGATATTATATGATCGTATTGTTGCATTGCCTTGTATTGATTTGCATATATATCTCATGTTTGTATATTGCCATGTTGTATAATATTTGTAGAAACTATGGATCAAAGAGACTTAGAAAAAGAACAGTTGTTGGGGGATATAATCCGCGCCGGAGGTGATCCCTTGTCGTATCTCAACGACACCGATTATCAGAAAGGAGAGGATGATGGCTCCGGTGATCCAACAATGGAGGAGGAAGGAGATCATGACGACTCCGGTGACCGAATGGCGGAGGAAGCAGATCATGATCACGGCTCCGGTGACCGAACGGAGGAGGGAGCCTCAACTGTTTCAAAGTCCGACGAGGTAAGGAGACGAGGCCCGAAGAAAAGGTTGCGCCCGGACGAAAGGTTCATGATCACAGAAGTCGCGAAAGATGGCCAACCGATTGCTCCCAAGCGGACCAAGGACGCATTTGTACATCAGTGTGGAGTTGTTGTTAGGGAGCATGTCTCGATCAACACCCATCAATGGAATAAGAATAATAAGGACCCTGAAGTTTCTTATGTCCATGATAGACTGAAAGATGATCTTTGGACCGAGCTGATGGCAAATTTCAGCTTACCGGCGAGAGGAGGATCCGAATAACCCAGTTATAGAGCAAAAGGTCAAGGCGTTTGCTCTTAAGAAGATGGCAGAACTATTCAGGAACTGGAAGAAAGAGTTGAACACAAAGTTTGTCGAGAAAGAGGAGACTCCGAAATTCGTCGGTCGATATGAGAAGATAAGAGATCAATGGCCCGAATTTGTGGCCTACAAGAAATCAGAGAAGGGTAAGACATGGTCACTGACAAACAAGAAAAATGCTGCAAGGAAGAAGTATCACCATCACACGGGGTCAGGTGGCTACTACAAAGCCCGACAGTTGTGGGACAAAGCTGAGCAAGACCTGCTTGCTAAGAATGTCCAACCAGCGACATTGCACTGGCCGGATCGTTCAAGGACTTGGTTCTTCGGGGTTGGGGGAACTTTGGACCCAGAAACAGGGGAGTGTGTTTGGACTGACGAGCAACTTGCAATACCCTTCCGGAAGCTTCAGGCAGTAATCAAGGCAGCGCAGGAAAGGACGTTCATTCCCGACAGAGAGAAGGACGAGCTGACAGAGGCCCTCGGGAATCCTGAACACCCTGGACGAACACGAGGCACACCAGGCTCCGTTCCGTGGAAGCATGGGTTTCCCGACAGCGGTGGTTATAGAAGCCGAGAGAGAAAAAGGAAACAGGAAGCAAGCGAAATGCAGAAGCTCAGTGCAAGATTAGCAAAACTAGAGGAACTTGAGAGCCAGCGAGCTACCGGCCAACCATCTGAGCGGCACGAAGATCCTTCCTTCGACGCTACCCCACCATCTCAGCGGAGAAGCAGCGTGGCTTCCACGGAGCTCGTTCAGCCTGATTTCACGGATCCTCGCTACCCTGTGGATAATATCACGGCGGCTGAACATTGCGAGCTAATGACGAAATGCCAGAACCTGACCTTCAAGGCGGCGGTCGGCTCTGTTGTACCTCCTCGAGCTGAGGGAACTTTCCATTGCCGTCCGATTCCACATGACTATGTTGTTGTGACGGTGGATGAAATAATGAATGGATTTGAGGGGCTGGAGCTTGACAACCCTACAGGTGAAGAGGATATTATTCTTTTGGAAAATGCTTTGAGGAGTACCTGTCTATGGAGAAAAGAGTACATCAAGCTTCCAAACTGGACGCCTCAGCAGACTCCACCTCCTCCTCCTCCGGCGCGTCAGGGCACTCCGCCTCCTCCTTCTCCACCTCCGGCGCGTCAGGGCACTCCGCCTCCTCCTTCGCGTCATCCGGCGCGTCAGGACACTCCGCCTCCTCCTCCTCCTCCGGCGCGTCATCAACAGCGGAAGAGAGTCGCCGCCGCCGCTCCAACGGCTAGTAGTACAATAGGCGGGAAGAAATTCAAATTTGGTCCAAGCCTCAAGCCTCTTCCAAAGTTACCATATGAGAGGACCGAAGAGGAAAATGCTGAAATCAGTGCAGCCGAAGTGAAGGCCCATTTTGCACGGAAAGATCCACCTCCGAAGGAAACGGTAGATCCGGTGAAAGCGAAGCGAACTCTGCATGCCCTGAAGCGACCACCACGGTGTAGGAGATATTCCCTAGAGGCAATAATAAATGTTATTGATTATCTCCCTGTTCATAATTAGGTTTATGTTCCATGCTATAACTGCTATGGTTCTCGAGTCTGCAATAACCACGAGGCTCGGAGGAAGACTCATATGCACGTGTGGAATAATAAACGGTAAAATGTATTCCTAGTCTGGCCTCTAAGACTGGCTCAAGTATTGCATGATGATCCTGTTTTCCTGATCATGGGCATGGCTATGCTGGCAATTTTTGAGGGCACAATGTTAGAAGAACATTTGTGTTGAATCGACCCGAATTGATGTTATGCTATGAGATACATTCGTCACTAGTTAAATGGTTTATAACACAGATATGGTTAACGTTTGCATGATTCCTCAGACCATGAGAGTATCGAGTTTCTTCATGCTTGATTCATGAACTTTCGGGTTTGTTAAACGTCATCCGTTACTGGATGGCTATTACGGCGGCTTACGGGTTCATGGGAAAGTATGTCAAGTAACTTGATAGCTCAAGATTGGGATTTGCTCCTACGACGATGGAGAGATATCTCTGGGCCCTCTCGGTGTTACGGTATCCATCATCGTCTGGCCAGACACTTTGTGATTTGATCACGGGGATGTCGGAACACGGGAACGAGAAAAGAGAACAATACCGGTAACGAGGTAACTGGCATAGTGGACAAGTTGTTGATCCACGGGGATGCCAACATGTCTCACCTTGGGTATTTGTAACATATCGCGAAGCAACAGGAATAGCACACAGCAATTGGAGGTTCACTCGAATATTCATTCGTGTGTGTATAGGGGTCAATATGGGTGTCCACGGCTCCGATGTTGATCATTGATCGGAAGGGGTTCCGGGTCATGTCTATGCTTCACCGAACCTATAGGGTCACACGCTTAAGGGTCATCTATCTGCTGAATACTAGACAGGGAGTCTGAGAGAAATTCATCGAAAAAGTTTCGGAGACAACGGAAGAGTTCTGGAGAGAGAACACCGGAAGAGTTTCGGTAAAACCGAAAAGTTGTTTCCGAGTGTACCATAAAGTCAAATTGGTTTCGGCAAATGCCTGGAAATTATTGGAAGGTACCATAATTGTTCCGGTAACTTCTGAGATTTTTCAGAGATAAAAACCGGAAATGTTCCGGACTGCCGGAACCGCTTTAGTTGCTTTTCACAGATGAAAATCACTAAACCGAAAAGTTGTTTCGGAGTACACCGTAAAGTCAAACTGGTTTCGGCACATGCCTGATAATTCTTGAAGGGTGCCAGAATTGTTCTGGAAACTTTCTGGAATTTTCCGGGATGAAAACCGGAAATGTTCCGGAGCTGCCGGAACCGCTTCAGATGCTTTTCGCAGATGAAAATCACTAAACCGGAATTGTTTCGGAACGCGTTGAAAATTATTTTAGTGGGTACTGGAAATGTTCTAAGCCCACATAAATATTTTCAGTTCGAACGGACGCTGAAATATGTCGTCGTGAATAGTGAAAGTGCTTTTTGGATTACTTTATGGAAAGCCACCTTTTGGGGCTTTACTCACAAATATCTCTAGGGATGACATGGAAGGATAAGGGCTGCCCACTTGCTTTTACCTTTGTGCCCTTGTGAAGGGCATTTTGGGTATTTCAAGTGTCATCCTACCCCTTGGGTTTTCCTATAAATAGAGGTGGAGATGCACTCTCCACACTCACTCTTTCTCACATACACATGCCATCTGATGTTATCTGGCTTCTCTCTCCCTCCCAGCGAAATAGTTTCGTAGAGCCGAAAGGCTGTCTGGGTTCCGGTGGGAACTAGTTCTGGACGGCGAAGCCCTGTCGGATAGATGACACCGTATGTGTGCAACTCTGTAGAGAGATCGTAGTTTCGGTCTTAGTTCGAGAGTGCCTCCCGAAGGGCCGTCCGAGTGACTGTCCGAGTTTTGAAGGTCCTCCCGAAGGGCTGTCCGAGTGATTGTCCGAGTTTTGAAGGTCCTCCCGAAGGGCTGTCCGAGTGACTGTCCGAGTTTCGATGGTCCTCCCGAAGGGCTGTCCGTGACACCGTCCGGGGGACTGTCCGACCGCCTCCCGGAGGGCTGTCCGAGGGGCGGATGAGGCTATACATCCTCGCGGTTGGTAGGTTGTAAATCCTAGCTGCGGGGATCTGCACCGCCGATGGTCATCGACTCTACTTCCGCTGTGCTACGAGTCGGTAACGAAAAAGATCAAACCTTGTATGCAGTCTCCATAGTGGTCCTGGGCTGGTGCGTAGGTCGGAAAATTTTTGTTTTCTGCTGCATTACCCTACAGTGGCATCATGAGTCGTGCTATGCGTAGATGCAGGTTGCGATCTAGAATACATAGAGATGTATGGGTGTTTCACAATATAATCAGGTAGTAGATGAGTTCTATTACTGAAAATTATTTGTGCGTGATGTTCTTGTTGCTTCCCTGGAATTTGCATATTTCTGATCTTGATAACAGTATGGTGGAGTTTAAATGTTCTGGCAATCCGCGATCCTGATTGATCAACGAAGTGCTAACAGTTCATTGAATTCCACCGTAGTTAAAAAGAAAGATGAAATTTCGCAGAGGAAAGGGCAATGCAGATATGATCTGCACGGGGTTCACGCATATGACGAAGTTTATTATGGGGCTCGAGATTTTATTATCTCATGTTTCATACACCCCGCAATGTTAATCTAGCGACTTGGATTATCATGCTTGATGATGGACGTTGGTAGCTTCGGTTTGTTTCGAAACCTTAGAAGCCACGTAAAATAAAATTTTGCATGAACCGATTAGAGGCGTCTAACTTGGTTTTGCAGGATGGTTTGCATGTGCATATGATGTGGTATAGCAGTGCTCATAATAATTTGATTATGTATGAGATGACTATATGATGTAAATTGATTAACATGACCTGCATGTCATGCTTCGGCATGATGGCTGGAGCCATATGATTGTCACTTTAATGACATGCGTGTCAACCTTAAGTAATGCACTTATTTTATTAGCTATA
Source organism: Elymus sibiricus (assembly GCA_039707655.1). Classification (NCBI taxonomy): domain Eukaryota; kingdom Viridiplantae; phylum Streptophyta; class Magnoliopsida; order Poales; family Poaceae; genus Elymus; species Elymus sibiricus. Next base: position 461,012,012 of record CM077675.1, read on the forward strand.
GAGATAGCAATATTATCTGGTGCATCGACAAGGTGGTGGCAATCTTCGCGAAGGTGAACACCGACGCGAATGCCGAAGACGAAGAAATGAAAGACTTCTCCGTCAGAAAGGGCTATACCATATCATGCTATTATGAATTGCCTAAGATGTTTATCCCTTATGATGCACCCTTCTTGATTGCGCGGTAGTCGCTTTTTATTAGGGTGATCTCTCACAAAAATATCAAGTAGTTAGTGTTCTCCCAAGTGTAGCACCGTCACAGCATCCTTCCTTTCGAGGTGCGCCATGACCTACATGGGTACGAACGATTGTACGGGTGTAAGGCGGGTGAGGTCAGACCTCGCAGCAAGATCACTTGGTTATCTTGACGTTCATGGCAGGATCGTCCTGAGCTCGGAACACACGCATCGAAGGATGAACAAGAGTCACATGGAGATGTGATTGGCAAGTTTGCCTACCAATTGAAGTTCGCGCCATCAGTGTTCATCTCGAACAATGGCGTTGAATGGAAATGTGGGTCTTGAATCACTCACAATCAATTATGAGAGATATTGATTTGAGTGGGAGCGCACTGTAGAATTAACTTCTTTTAATTCTCAGTGCAATTAATTTTGAACACTGTCTAAGTGTGATTTGCAAAATAGTTGTAGAATAATGGCTCGCGTTTCCACCTTCCCTATTAAAATTGAATAGCTGTTAAATATCTGGTTAAAACATTACGGTTGGTAACGTAATGTGAGGATTGTCCTCAAGAGTGCCGAGAAGGACTTTGTCCTATCGCATGCTTTCGGTATTCTCCCGCTAATGCTACGGATCATGTGACTCTCGTCCTTCGATCCAAAAGCTAGAATTCCTTTTCAGTCAAAGTGCAATATGTTTGCTTCCATGATACCCGAACTTCGAAAGTTTGGATAGTTATGTGATATTCATGGAATCTGAAAATCATTTTCAGAGACAGACAAAGGCTAAAAGATATGAGATATCCAAAGCAATGTTTGTTTGCAAACTATTAGTAAAGGAGTTTACTATGCATTAGACTGATAAGAGAGGGATCCAGAAGAACGCTTGTCATATGATGAAAGGTGAATAAAACAACAACTTAAAGAGAAAGGAAGTGTCCGAAGGGTGTTAGTAAGACTTTCATGCCTAGGAAGTCCGGGGCTAATGCCACTCTTAAGTTGGATGCTTCTTTTGAGAGTAGGAGAAATACTAAAAGTTAAACCGTTATAAGTATAAAGGCAAAAGGAAAGAAGACTGGAATATCCAGCTCATGTATGAATGTCATACAAGTTTTTGATGTATAGAAGGCTGGTCAAAGATATAGTTCTTGGGAATTATGGTTAAACATGTTAATCACTAATTCTTGGGTATTGTGAGTTAATCACAAAGATACCCGCTCGATTGCATTCTGTTGCAACTCGATGTAAGAACTACTATGGCATGAAAGACTAGCCAGGAATGAGGTTTAGATACACACAGGGAACATAGTAAATGTTACTATGCCTTCCATCGGTGTATTCCCTATGTATTTACTTTCATAATTCATTTTAGAGTTTCACACTCTAGCCCTTTACATAAGGTATCTTGAAAGAAGGTTGTTCATAAGAGAACTTTTGATGTTCGGTGTTATGAATAACATGAAGGGCCATGCTTCCAATAAAGATGGGATGTATGTTATGAATATTGATGGAAATATGATACATCCATAACACTGACGCTAAATGTCGCAAGACTAAAAGAATACCACATATGTGTGGCACTGCATTTGGTCACATTGGAGAAACCCGCATGGAAAATTCCATTATGATGGATTTTGAAGTCGTTTGATTTTGAATCATCTGACACTTGCAACTTTCCTCTGAAAAGTGAAGTGACTGAAATATCGTTCACAGGCCATAAGGAACGAGCAAAGAACATATTGGTAATCATACATTATGATGTGTGTAGTCCAATAAATGTTGTTGCAAGTAGTGGATTTATCTATCTTCGAAAATGACTCAAGTAGATATATGGATATTTACTTGATGAGACGTAAGTCTGGATCTTTTGAATTCATTCATAAGGTTTTCAAAAATGAAGTAGAAGTTATTGTAACAAGAAAATTATGTTTCTACAATTCGATTGCAGAAAGGAATATTTGAGTTACAAGTTTAGCGAATGTCTGATGAGTTATGAAAGGGGTTTCATAACTTGCACCTCCCGGAACACCACTACAAGTGGAAAGTCCGTGAAGATGTAATCGAACCATTTATGACATGGTAAGATCAAAGATGACATAAATAAATTTGCCATTACCCCTTTTAAAGAGTGATGCTTTAGAGACTGCGGCTTTTACACTGAAAAGAGCTCCATCAGGTCTATTGAAATGACGCCATGGTATGGTATGCCCAACCATGCTATATCTTTTCTTAACATTTGGAATATGGGGCTTGTGTAAAAGGTTACAAACCTATTCCAAATCAGACAAGTGCTACTTTGTAGGTTATCCCAAGTCATTGGGTATTCCCCCACCGCTATACCGAGGCAAATAGGTTTGCCACAAAGAACGGTATGCTTTTTGAAGAAAATGGTTCTTTCAAAAAGGTGAGTGGGAGAACAGTGCAACTCGACGAGATAAATAGTATCTTCGTCATCAGATCAAAGGAAAGAGACCTTGGAAGTAATTTTGGAGTTTCCTACTGCGACTGATACGGAAGTCTCTACAATAAAATGTATGGACTTCGGTCGAACTTGCAGCTGAACCACGTAGGCAAAGCTTGTGCAAACCTATCAGGTGCGCAAACGAGATATTGTTGTTAGACAACAGTATACCTACGATACACAAGGAAGCGTTGATGGGCCCTGACTCTGGAATTGGCTAAATGCCAATACAATCCGAGATAGTTTCCATATAAGTGATTCAAGATTAAGATCTTGATACACCTTTCGGAAGACTTAGAGTCTAACGAATATTTATGGAACTAAAAACTGATACGGATAAAAATGTTTTGTCCATAAACCTCGACTTGTTTCAATAACAAGTTCAAGGAGTTGACTACGATGAAATTGTCTCACCGTAGCGATGCTTAAAGTCAGTTCGGGTTGAACTAGCAATTAATACATATTTCGATCATGAGATATGAAACATGGATGATGAAAGGATTTCCATCTGATGGAAATGAAACCTAGGACTTGTATGTGATAGAGTCCAAAGTAATTTGTCGATCTAGAGGATGCTAGTAAGTATGCAAACTTCAGAGTTCCAGCGATGGACAGAAGAGAGCAAAGTGGAGTTGGAATCTTCGTTTTTGATGGAATGGTCAAAGGGGTTTGACTTCATCAAATGGGTATCGAAGATGCTTGTGATTCAAGAAAGTAAGTGGAAGCATAATAATATTTCTAAAAACCTTGTGTACTTGACACATTGTTAATTGGAAATAAATTTCTTGACACGAATTAGGACTTCATTTGAAAATAGTTTTTTCGATGAAGTGCTTGGGCTAAGTAGCCTTGATATTAGGCATGATGATCTATGGAGATAGATTTCCCTAATGGGGCTGAGCAAAGATACATATTGACAAAATGCTAAAACCTTTTAGCAATGAAAAAACCGTCAAGGAGTGATTCTTGCCGAAGTCACATGGAAAGAGTTTTTGCAAGACTTGGTGTCCCAAACACTGATGAGCAAAATACATGATGGTGATTCCACACACTCTTGTGTTTGGATTAATCATGTGTTCCATGGTATGTAAAAACAACCAGATATGTCCAATTCTCCAAAGTTGTTGCGAGTATAGATACCATAGTGATCAAAGTACTGATCATGGGACAACAGTGAAAGATGTCATTGAGTACTAGAGCAGTACTGATGACATGTTTTCTCGCAAGCGGAGATCATGAAGAGTTCATTGTAAAAGGTTACATCGATACAGTCTTCATCAATGCTCCATGCGATTTTCGATTTAAATTGAGGGTTTTGTGATACACAACATGGTGGCACGGTAGTTGGAAATCGTTCCAAACAAGATACTGTGGCGAATTCTATAACAAAGCCTAAGTATGTTGACGCTTTAGAAGCGACAAAGAAGATGTTGAATAATATAGTTTATTCATGAACTTAGTATGGTTCCAAGATGGCTTTGGTCGATGGGACACTATTGCAGATAGTTGCTCCATAGCTTAGTCTGAGGAATCAAGGTTTGACATGTGATTCACATATATGCAAAGCCAAATCCACACAAAATATGAATTTTGTGAAAGCGTGAAAACGCAAGGATATGCAAAGTTACACATGGAGCTGAAGTTGTCAGATCCGTTGGACATCATGCTATACCACAAGCGAAGCATATTTTACACCAGTATGCCATAGGTGTAAAGTGCATTAGCATTGACTAGATTATTGACTCTAGTGCAAGTGGGAGTCTGTAGGAGATATGCCCTAGAGGCAATAATAAATGTTATTGATTATCTCCCTGTTCATAATTAGGTTTATGTTCCATGCTATAACTGCTATGGTTCTCGAGTCTGCAATAACCACGAGGCTCGGAGGAAGACTCGTACGCACGTGTGGAATAATAAACGGTAAAATGTATTCCTAGTCTGGCCTCTAAGACTGGCTCAAGTATTGCATGATGATCCTGTTTTCCTGATCATGGGCATGGCTATGCTGGCAATTTTTGAGGGCACAATGTTAGAAGAACATTTGTGTTGAATCGACCCGAATTGATGTTATTCTATGAGATACATTCGTCACTAGTTAAATGGTTTATAACACAGAGATGGTTAACGTTTGCATGATTCCTCAGACCATGAGAGTATCGAGTTTCTTCATGCTTGATTCATGAACTTTCGGGTTTGTTAAACATCATCCGTTACTGGATGGCTATTACGGCGGCTTACGGGTTCATGGAAAAGTATGTCAAGTAACTTGATAGCTCAAGATTGGGATTTGCTCCTCCGACGATGGAGAGATATCTCTGGGCCCTCTCGGTGTTACGGTATGCATCATCGTCTGGCCAGACACTTTGTGATTTGATCACGGGGATGCCGGAACATGGGAACGAGAAAAGAGAACAATACCGGTAACGAGGTAACTGGCATAGTGGACAAGTTGTTGATCCACGGGGATGCCAACATGTCTCACCTCGGGTATTTGTAACATATCGCGAAGCAACAGGAATAGCACACGGCAACTGGAGGTTCACTCGAATATTCATTCGTGTGGGTATAGGGGTCAATATGGGTGTCCACGGCTCCGATGTTGATCATTGATCGGAAGGGGTTCCGGGTCATGTCTATGCTTCACCGAACCTATAGGGTCACACGCTTAAGGGTCATCTATCTGCTGAATACTAGACAGGGAGTCTGAGAGAAATTCACCGAAAAAGTTTCGGAGACAACGGAAGAGTTCCGGAGAGAGAACACCGGAAGAGTTTTGGTAAAACCGAAAAGTTGTTTCGGAGTGTACCATAAAGTCAAATTGGTTTCGACCAATGCCTGGAAATTATTGGAAGGTACCAGAATTGTTCCGGTAACTTCTGAGATTTTTCAGAGACAAAAACCGGAAATGTTCTGGACTGCCGGAACCGCTTTAGTTGCTTTTCACAGATGAAAATCACTAAACCGAAAAGTTGTTTCGGAGTACACCATAAAGTCAAATTGGTTTCGGCACATGCCTGATAATTCTTGAAGGGTGCCAGAATTGTTCTGGAAACTTTCTGGAATTTTCCGGGATGAAAACCGGAAATGTTCCGGAGCTGCCGGAACCGCTTCAGATGCTTTTCGCAGATGAAAATCACTAAACCGGAATTGTTTCGGAACGCGTTGAAAATTATTTTAGTGGGTACTGGAAATGTTCTAAGCCCACATAAATATTTTCAGTTCGAACGGACGCTGAAATATGTCGTCGTGAATAGTGAAAGTGCTTGTTGGATTACTTTATGGAAAGCCACCTTTTGGGGCTTTACTCACAAATATCTCTAGGGATGACATGGAAGGATAAGGGCTGCCCACTTGCTTTTACCTTTGTGCCCTTGTGAAGGGCATTTTGGGTATTTCAAGTGTCACCCTACCCCTTGGGTTTTCCTATAAATAGAGGTGGAGATGCACTCTCCACACTCACTCTTTCTCATATACACATGCCATCTGATGTTATCTGGCTTCTCTCTCCCTCCCAGCGAAATAGTTTCGTAGAGCCGAAAGGCTGTCTGGGTTCCGGTGGGAACTAGTTCTGGACGGCGAAGCCCTGCCGGATAGATGACACCGTATGTGTGCAACTCTGTAGAGAGATCGTAGTTTCGGTCTTAGTTCGAGAGTGCCTCCCGAAGGGCTGTCCGAGTGACTGTCCGAGTTTTGAAGGTCCTCCCGAAGGGCTGTCCGGGTGACTGTCCGAGTTTTGAAGGTCCTCCCGAAGGACTGTCCGAGTGACTGTCTGAGTTTCGATGGTCCTCCCGAAGGGCTGTCCGTGACACCGTCCGGGGGACTGTCCGACCGCCTCCCGGAGGGCTGTCCGAGGGGCGGATGAGGGTATACATCCTCGCGGTTGGGAGGTTGTAAATCCTAGCTGCGGGGATCTGCACCGCCGATCGTCATCGACTCTACTTCCACCGCGCTACGAGTCGGTAACGAAAAAGATCAAACCTTGTATGCAGTCTCCATAGTGGTCCTGGGCTGGTGCGTAGGTCAGAAATTTTTTGTTTTCTGCTGCGTTACCCTACACACGGACTCGGCTATCCAACTATGACCGCATAGTTACTAAGACACATGCTGAAGCGCAGCGGTCGGGAAGTACTTCCAGTGCTGCAAGAGAGAAAAAACGAAGAAGTGGGAAAACAATTCCCCTGCTCGGCGAACAGGAGAAGCAATCGTGCCCCCCGCTCAAGGTGTCTAGCGATATCGCTAATCATCCGGTGCTACTGCCCGGTACCACTCTTGATGATTACCTGACCGATGATGTACAAATTGAAACGGCTAAGGTAGTAGACGACTTTAGATACGAGCACGGGAAGCCTCTCGTCAAACCTGATCATCCTCATCTAACAACGATGATGCAAAAATTGCATGACTGGTACATGGAAACCTGCAGGAAGTCCGGGACCGACAGTTTGTTTGTCGGAATTAAAAAAGAGCACGACTTCCCTGGAGTCGACCTGCTGCCTGTTGAATTTGTGGAGGTATTTTAGTTATACAATCAAAAGGCCCTCGACAAACAACTCATGACTTGCTACTGTCTGTAAGTATTACTTCTATAATTAAGTCTCTAGCTCAGCTCATTCATTGCATGTATATATAATTATCCTCACTATATTATGCAGATTGAAGATGGTCGAATGCAAAAAAGCACAAATCTATGACATTGGGTTCATTAGCCCAAATACCGTAAATGAATGGTCGGTACAAAACGAGGCCAAAGATACCGAGAAGAACTTGCTAGAATCGTTCCTTAGACATCAAAACAAAAGGGAAATATTCTTTCCTTACAACTTCAAGTGAGTGTTACTGTCTTGTGCATATTCGGTTTCGCTTACTCGAGGTTAAGTAATGTAATTGATGAGTTATGCGTGCGCAGCTTCCACTATATTCTGCTATCCATTAACCTTGACGGGACATTAGTAACTGTCTTAGACTCGCTCCGTAAAGATCCCAAGTATTATGCGGACATGACTGCAATGATCCAGAAGTAAGTTCAATCAATACCGGGACCATATCGGCAACTTTCGTTCATTTCCTGATATCAAGTAATCATTTTCTTTGCCTGCGAGGGTTTGGAAAAAGTTCACCACTATGGCTCCAGGTCTGAAGAAAGAGCTGCGATTTACACACCCCAAAATAAGTAGTACTAGCTAGTTCCGCGCATCTCTCATTGATTCTAGTTTCATCAATACCATTATCATGCTTGCTTATCAGTTTGATTGAACTCTATTCTCGTAAAGTGCTTGTACCAGGCACCAGGGACTCATTTATGTGGATACTACGTATGCGAGTTCATTCGCTACTATACCTCTGAGCGGGGCTTCTCTGAGAAACAATTTGAAGTACGTAAACAATATTCACAATTTTATTTTACATATTACCATCAATTGTGTTGAGTTTCATTCATATATATGTATTGACCCCCTTCTTTAAATTAGATCTGGCAGATGCGGGATGAATTCCTACCACATGATCGCATACGAGCAATTCAAGAGGAATTGGCGGGATTCTTTCTTGACCACATCATACCTGAACACGGAGAATACCATGTGAAATTGCAATGGTTGTAAGGGATGTTATATTGTACATATGTAGTAGCGTCGGATAGATATACGAAAACTTGTTGTTCGACCAAGCACGGAGAAAGAGATGTCACTTCCCTCTATATATGTTCATGACGATCTTGTGTAATTAATGGTTTCCTTCATTTGCTTACTAGTAGCGTCGAGTTCTCTCTATATGTATAGTAGCTAGCGTCGACCAAGCACGGAGAAAGAGAGGTCACTTCTCTCTATTAGCTAGCTAACACAATATGAAACCCCTAAATTAACCCTCCAAAACCCCTAAACTCCCCTTCCAAAAAAAACTCCAGCGCCTGTGAGCTGCTGATGCGTGGCTGTCTTTTGGTCCCGGTAGGTGTTACCAACCGGGACTAAAGGTCCTCCTGCCTGGGCGCCCCGCAGCGGCCACGTGGAGCCCCTTTGGTCCCGGTTCGTAAGCAAACCGGGACTAAAGGTTTTGGGCATTAGTCCCGATCGTGTTGTCCCGGTTCCAGAACCGGGACTAAAGGCCATCTGGAACCGGGACTAGTGCCCTGTTTTCTACCAGTGTGGCCCATCAGCTGGCAAAACATGCTTATGATAATCAGGTAGAGTTTAGCTGGGAGGGTGATCCACCATCCCTTTTATTGCCTTATGTTTTGCACGATGTAACCATGTTGACAAAGCAATAAATCATCAAGAGGCTTCAAAAAAAAACTTCCATACTTTGTCTCTTGTTTTTTTTAGGGGACGAACTTTGTCTCTTGTACGTGGCAAGTGGGGGAGAGAGTTCGGTGTGGAATTTGGGCCGGGCATTTCCATTTTAGGATATGGGGTTAGGCAATATATACACCTGGTGTGTGCTTAGTTGGACTTTTCACCAAACGATCTGTCCTCTAGATGCTTCCAACTTTCAAATTTTCATATATGATGCTTTATATCCATCTATTATATTCAAAACCAAAGAATTACTAGGTTCGTTTTAGAAACACCTGTAACTTTATTCATATTCATATATATATCCAAGCCTCTATTTCCAACTAGCTATCTGTGTTGTGGTTGATTTGAGTTTTTCCACAGCGTGAATGGACCAATGGATGGATGACACGTAGATTATTTTGGTACCTGGCCGTGTGCGTTCCTCGTGTGGGCTTAGTGTTTCCGGTGAAATTTTCTCAACGTGGCTTCTGTCTTTGCGGGTGTGCGTAGCGATTCTACATGCCGATTCTGAGTGCACATGGGCTACTCCTGCTTCGCTTATCTTTTTACTTGGGCCTCCGTGCGCGATCGGTGGCATGGGCCGGCGTGCGCTGTTTTCCTTTGCTGCTGCCGCGTGACCGATTGTTTGCCGGTTTCATCGGTGCCGCTTTAGTCGTCCCCTCCAGAAACGGCCTCGCTCGATGGTTCGCTTCCTGGCGTCCCGCCGCTCAATCCCGTCGCTCGCCGCTCTGCAACCGCCCGACCGCCGAAGCTTCCTACAAAAAGGCTCACCACCCCGCCTATGTAGCCACTGCAGCCTCACCTGTGTGACCTCCGGTATCCCATCGGTGCCCAGCCGCCCGTCGTGGTTCGACCTCCCCGCCAGCCAGCGCCTTGCCGGGATACCCACCACCGAGGCCCCACCTCCCCACCCTGCCAATGCTGCTACTGCTGCTCATGAGCACCACCATCGCCACCCCACCATGACTTCCTTCGATCTCTGGCTCGAGCGAGGGTGGCGCCGGCACCACCGCGGGGCATCTACAATTAAGGAGCAGGGGCCGTCACGGAGTGGGGGTCAATCCACAGAGTAAAGCCATCGGGAGTTGGTTCGGGCCGCCTCATCGTCGAGGGAAGACCGCGCCGATCAGGGGGCACCACTGAAGTGCAGGTGTTGCGCCGTGCACAGGAATCGGAGGGGTCGCTTAAGCGGGAGCTATGCCGACTCAACCGCCGATGCCACGTCGTCGGGTTCTTGCCTTCTCTTCCTTCTCACTTCCCTTCTTCTTTCTCCTCCCCGCTCGATTTGGCGTTGTCGTTGATGGTCCAGCTGCCGCTGCGGAGATCAGCACAACAACTACGTCACCGGCGGCGGTCAGACAAAACGAGCGGCCTCACATGAGGGCAGCAGCGTAGTTACAGGCCATCCGCTGCCATGATCCGGTGTGAGAGGAATCGCTGATGGGGCTTCTTCCCCGTTCTGCACCACCGCAACTGCGGCCTGCCCATCCTCCTTCGCCTCCCTCCTCCTAGAAGCAAATCCTCGACTCGGCCGAGCTCCGTGCACGAGAATGGTCTAGGCCCTCAACATCCGTCTTTGTTCAGCTGCTTTGGCTGCCTGGCGCTATATGGGCAACGCTTGAAACTAGATCGATCTGGCTGAGGCAGATAAAAAATCAGTCCTAGCCTCTTCTTCTACAATCGATTGTTCTTCCGCTTGGGATCACTATTTCACTTATCTACTTCCTCTACATTCCACCAATACTGTTATTACCTATGAATTTTTATTAGAATACTTTTTCTCTTTTAGTGAGGATCTTGAAAGAATGGATCTCCAGCGCACCATATGAAGCTTCAAGAGGACGAAAAGACAGAGCATGAACATTTACATGTGTTGTATTTCTGAAATTCCGTTTTCATATTCAGGCTCATCTTAAGAAAATTGCACCTGACGTTGTTTTTGCTACATGCAGATGTATGCATCAAGTTCTCATTTTTAGGTTCCTCTGCTAAGAAATATATTTTCGCAATACTTGAAAAAATAGTTATATACACATAATAAGTAATTCTTGCTTTTGTGCTGTCGAAACTCATAAGCAAAGATCTTGGAGTGTTTTCCGGTAAGGTATCGTGTCGTCAGCTTCGTGAGGGAAAGCTAAGTGTTGTGAGAACCCTTTCTTTAGCGTTCTACCTTCTCCATATATTTTTGCAGTAGTTAGAAGTATGTTGTATGTAGTACATCCGGGTACCTTGAAGAAGGTAACTTGTGACAGTATGATTAGTTAGTTATCGAAGCCACACACACTTTATTTCACAAAATAGATCGTTCATCACTATGTTTTGATAATATTTGATTTTGCTAATGGTGTATAGATTTTTTTTGATAACTATTCCCAGTACAATCATATGCAAAATCGATGCAAGCACCAAGCAAAATTTGCCATCACAAAAGAAAGCCTCAAGATTCCTTTTGTTTTGCCTTGCAAAATTCAATGACCAGAACTACTTTCAGTACTTGATTCTTGACTCACTACTTTTAGGAGAAGAATACCGTTGAATGACTGATTTTTTCTACTGTTCTATGGTCTCCCTTGCTATAGTTTGACAGAAATACGAAACAGAGCGATATGGTTCTTTTATGTTACATCTTTATTTATGTAACAACTTAATTGTCATCACTTGCTGCCATTTTGTCAAAGGTACGCAAAATTCAGAGTCTTTGGGAGTACTTTGAAGCATTCAGGGTGATCTAAGTGTATCATATATACTGTTTGTTTTTCTTAATATATTCTGATTCTATTGAACTCTTGCTATTCTAGCCTCATTTCGTTAGCGTGCTACACCTCTGTCGACATACCTAACAAGTATAGTATATCAGATTGTAGAATCTATATAGGAGTACTTTGGCTGCTAGATTGTGTAATTAAAAAAAATCTCTATATTTTTTTGTCCATCTGGTTTTAATATGGAAGTTACCTTATTGTTTTACCATTGTTTGGCAGATATACTGACTGAAGATATATGCTCATAATGCATGTTTACTCCATACCGCTCAATGCTTAATATTCTTATTTGTTCTATGTATTTTCATAAACTCTCCATACCTCAGATTTCCTTTTTATCATGCAGATGACTATGACTAGGGACCACTCGAAAAATATTGTATAGATGTATGAAACTTGGAAGATTATTTCTTCTGCCTTTTTCTCTCCAAGTGTGATGACCACCTCTTTGTGGAAGTATGCTTAGCGAAATTCTAAACAACAACATGCCTTGTGGTACAGGTATGCAGCTTCTTTCAGTTTCCTTATTGGATGGCATTGAATTAGAGAATACAAAGAAGTTCTTTTTTACAAATGTTACAGCTTGAACTTGAATCATAGATAAGGTCTTTAGAGCATGGCCAAATCGAATAATTATTGGACTGACTAAGTGTAGGGCTAGATCTTTCCTTGTAGTAATAATTCTTGCAAATCCGTAGCACTTACTCAGGTAAGACTGTTGTTATCATGTTCTTTACCCTGCTCCAAAGTTTCCTCATATGGAAAAAATGACCATTAGTTCAAAATCTCATCCACATTATTTATTTTTTTAACCAGAAAAATCTAATGCAATCATATTTAGATCTGATATACCCACCATATTCTTAGGACCATTAACTTCAATTTTATTTTTGTGCGTGATGTTTTTGAGCCCGAGCTCAAATGAGCTCGGGTGAACAGTACCGCCGGAAAATGTTCAAAAAAATCTGATTTTTTTTAGTGCAAACATTGACAAAAGTACTCAGTGCTCATAAAATTTCGTCAAAAAATAACATTTCTAGAAGTCGTAGCAAAAAAAAACAAAATTTATGCTCCAAAAGTGTTATTTTTTATAACATTTTGGAGTACTGATTTTGTTTTTTTTCCACGACTTCTAGGAATGTTATTTTTTGATGAAATTTTGCAAGCACCGAACACTTTTATCAATGGTTGCACCCAAAAGAATTTGGAATTTTTTGAGATGTTTTTCATTTATTTTCGAATTTACTGTTCATCTCGAGCTCCACTTACTTTGGTCTTTATGCTAACAAAGTGATGCCATAATAACAAGATGAAGCCTAACCATTAGGCAAAACAAATCCATATATGAAGATCCTAATCAAATATGAGCGAAAAAAGTGGAATCAAATAAACAAAAGTTTGAAGCCAATACATAAAATTGTAACAATGAGGCCTGACACTTCTTTTTTATCCAAATGTCTGTCTGGTGTGGACACCATGTTGCAAGTTGAATGATGAACAAACAGTATCCTCAGTTTATGTGGCTAAGGGTGGCATCTACTTTGTTTCTGGCTGTGAAAGGTCTTTAAATTTTTTTTTATAGAATTCTAATCTAGCAGGAGCTAGACCAGGATCTGATCCACCAGTGAGCATGTCATATTTCGTGTATGGCCAGAATAAACGAGAAAAATGACCTTTATCAGAGATGTATCCACTAGTACAAAAGGGGGCATTGGTCACAGGTCACCCAACACATTAGTCCCGGTTGCATTACGAACCGGGACTAATGTGAGCATTAGTCCCGGTTCGAGCGGCTAGGGCGCCGGTCGGGCATTAGTCCCGGTTCAAATGGGACCTTTAGTCCCGGTTGGAGACACCAACCGGGACTAAAGGGTCCTATACCCTTTAGTCCCGGTTGGTGTCTCCAACCGGGACTAAAGGTTAAGCCTTTAGTCCCGGTTGGAGACACCAACCGGGACTAAAGGGGTTGAGGCTTTAGTCCCGGTTGGTGTCTCCAACCGGGACTAAAGGTCTAACCTTTAGTCCCGGTTGGAGACACCAACCGGGACTAAAAGGGTTCAGAAAGTTTTTTTTATGTTTTTACAAGTGGGATCTGTTTTTAGTTTCTGTTTTAAATTGCTTATATCTTTTAGGAAATTTGATGTTTTTGAGTGATTCTTTTTGCATTAGATTCAAAATTTTGTCTAGTTTCTGTTTGTGCCATTAGTTTGCAAATTTGAATGTTTAAATTTGAATTTGTTCAAATTTTCTTCAAACCGTAGATTGTGAATAACTTAAGTTTACAAATAGTTTTTAATTTAATTCTTTTTGCTCCTAGTCACGTGTTAGATTGTTGTCACAGTAAGATTTATTTGGTTATTTTTAGAATAATTTAAAAATGAAATGCCTTTGTAACAGACGAGTTTTCGTCCGAAACCTTGATACTTCCAAGGAGATGGTCCAGTTTGTACACGAAGTGCATCCAGTTTTTGCCGTAACCCTGTCAACTTTCTAGCACATGCTATGTGGGTGAAATGATGATACCATGCCAAGTTTCAATCTTTTCAGAGTTCATTTGTAGGTCTTTTCAATTTCAGGGTCATTTAGCTCAAAAAATCATTAAATGCATGAAAAATAGCAAATGAAGTTAGAAAAGGTTGAAATTTGAGGATGTGGCTTTGAATGGTGCATATTGAATGCAGAAAAAGTCTGGAGTTGAAATAAGTTAAAAAAATGAAATGCCTTTGTAACAGATGGGTTTTCGTCCGAAACCTTGATACTTCGAAGGAGATGGTCCAGTTTGTACACGAAGTGCTTCCAGTTTTTTTCGTAACCCTCTCAACTTTTTAGCACAAGCTATGTGGGTGAAATTATGATACCATGCCAAGTTTCAACCTTTTCAGAGTTCATTTGTAGTGCTTTTCAAATTAAGGGCCATTTAGCTCAAAAAAATCATTAAATGCATGAAAAATAGGAAATGAAGTTAGAAAGGGTTGACTCTGGCTTGGTTAACCTTAGTTGTGACTCTGGCTGGGACGGTGCTAGCAGATGTAGTCGACGTTATGATTAGATGGACACCAACCACTACTAGAAAAAAGGCTATTAGTGTAGGGAGGGGAGGAAGAAGTGGGAAAAGAGAGGGCATGGAGGAGGGGGGAGGAGGAAGAAGGCAGGGGTTAATATATAAGTTGTGGCGTTTCAAAATTAGTAATGGCGCACCATGGGGTGGTGCGCCATTGCTATGGTACATAGCAGTGGCGCACCTAGCTGTGGTGCGCCATTGCTATGTACCATAGCAGTGGCGCACCTAGGTGTGGTGCACCATTACTATTTTTAAATTTTTTTGAATTTTGAAGGCGGGAAAATAGTAGTGGCGCACTATGCACTGGTGCGCCATCGCTAACTTTTTTTATTTTTTTTTATTTTTTTGCCTCCAGATCTTAAAAGCATCGTAACTTTTTTTCTGTTAGGTTTTTGAGGATTCTAAAAAATCGATAACGAGCGTAGCCGTTGAATTCGGATGTAACTTTTTGAGTAGATGCTTTTTCATATAAAAAACTTTTTCATCGGAGGTCGTATGCAAAAGTTACGGCCATTTTACCGAAACACGGCGGCCTTTTGCAAAAAAATTCAAAATTCATGTTTGTTAATTTTCCTAACAACTAGAACACATAACACATGGGCATCTCGAAGGATTTTTAAATTTGAATTTTTTATCATTTTCTTTTATTTATTTTTAAACTGAAAAGGCGATCCACTGGGGGGGGGTGTTTGTGTGTGTGTCATATTTGGATTCCTCACACATGAATAAAATAATATTATTACTTATTTTATTTTCATTGAAATTCAATATTATTAGTACTTATTTTGTTTATTTTAATAATTGTTTGGAATTCAAAAAATTAAATCATGTGACATCAAGACCTAAGGGTTAACAGGATTGATTGCTTACTATTGTCAGGAAAACAACAAGTGCTGACTTGGAAACTAGGGGGAATAGAACCTGAAAGTTAAGCGTGCTGGGGCTGGAGTAGTGAGAGGATGGGTGACAGGCCGGGAAGTTAGACGATTTGGAATGAGTGCTGATTAGAGATTAGGGATTAAATTCTGAAGCAGTGAGGAGGGGTGATTAGAGATTAAATTGTCAAATAATTCAAAGATTTGAAAATCAGAAGAAAAAAATTGAAAAAAAAAATTTGAAATTTTTTTTTCGAATTTTTTTTTGAGCCTTTAGTCCCGGTTGGGGTTACAAACCGGGACTAAAGGTGACTAAAGGTTCTCCAGCCCACGCACAGAGAGCGGCCACGTGGAGCCCCTTCTGTCCCGGTTCGTAAGCGAACCGGGACTAAAGGGGGGGGGGGGGGGCTTTAGTCCCGACCCTTTAGTCCCGGTTCCAGAACCGGGACTAAAGGCCCTCTGGAACCGGGACTAAAGGCCCGTTTTCTACTAGTGATCCATGTTTGTTCCCTATTTAGCAGCATGCAACACGCATGGTCGCAGTAAATATGCCTCTTTTCAGCTTATCTTCCTATGGTATACACACATGATACAGAATTTTCTTACATTAAACTACTAACACCTAATGTAAATAGCTTCATATAGACATACTGTATCAAGGGGCACGGCGTGCCGCCGCGCGGGCTTTGCTAGTATATACTAAACCGTCTAGCTTTCGATTTTTCTGGTTTTTTTGGCTTTTTTTTGCATTTCTACTGTTCATTTACTTTTTTTGGTTTTTTGACTTTTTTTTTACACTTCTACTCTTCATTTAGGTGGACAATAGTGAACATTATCAATAAACAATAGATATGTATGAACAGTACCCACGTGAACCACAAAAAATACATGTTTAGAAGAAAAAAATAGGATTTTGTTACGCACCATTTCTCTCCCCCTCTTCCACCCTTACGTCCATATGTGAAGAGTTAAGCTTCATAATTTTTCTACACATCATTTCCCACCTGAACTATAAGACCATACAGTACCTGAATTATAACCGAGAATAATACACCCGAATAAACCGAAATAATAAAAATAATAAATCAACATGGGAAGCATTCCCTTTTTCTCATTTTTGACTTTTTTTGCACTTCTACTATTCATTTAGGTAGCCAGTAGTGAATAGTATCAATAAATAGTAGACATGTATGAACAACACCTACCAGTGAACAACACCTTTCGAGAACAATGATCCAGAAAAAAAATACACATTCAAAAAAATAGGATTTTTCCTGCACATCATTTCTGCCCCCCCCTCCACCCTCACGTCCATATATGGAGAGTGAAGCTTTAGAATTTTTCCACACATCATTTCTCCACCGGTGTATCAATGCAGAGTTGCGTCAATCGTTTCCCGTACCTTTCCGGTGATGGTGTTGTCAAGGCACAAAACAATAGACCGGAACAATATATTTGAATGAACAGTAACCCGTGGGGAAAATAAGTTTAAGTTATTGACCAATTACTATTTTTTACACCAAGACATCGGTGAATAGTGCACCAACAATTACCTAAACAATACCTAGAATAGTAAACCAAAACAATAAACCCAACTAACCCGGAACATTAAAACCAATGAAATGGAACAACACACATGAATAAACAGAAAACATTAACTCGTCTGAACCATAAACCGAAATAACAACTGAATTATAACTAAGAACAATACACCCAAATAAACTGGAACAATAAAAACAGTAAATCAGCATTATGCATTCATGTAAACAGTAATCAAGAAACAATACCAAGACAATCCCTACCAAAAGTGAGACTTCTTCTCCCTCGGTGCATTTACCTACGCAACAAGAATAGCCATGTTCTTGCCATCGTCTATGATGCCCATCACTTTTGTTTTACTTACGAAAGGAAAAAATATATTAATAGGCCAGCCGGTTTACTTAATTTGTTAAATCATTTAATGTTTCCTACGTGCCTACATAGATCATAAGGTAAAAATAGAATTTCTATTCTTCTTTTCATTTTATTTTCTCGCGTAATACATAATGTTTTCTGACTTATTTCGGCAAAATACAGACGGAATTGGTCACGGGCGCGGCGTCGCGCTTCTTCCATGCTAGTAACAATTATAGGTACACCTAAGATCCAAGAAAATACAAAGCAACTCCTATAACTAAGAGTTATAATGAAATCTCTTGCTAACGCCTTCTTCGCGGTATCAATCTCTGCTCGAAGAAATACTCCAAAGACTTTGGTAAAGAGGCTGCAATTGGACTGGAACAACGATGTTGTCACTCTTTCACCCGCACGAAAATTACCAATAATAGTTTTGGAAAGTGCCTTGAGTCGCCCATCCAAAAAGATGGAAGCCTTGATCAATGAATGTACTTGGGCTGGGGATGATCCCCTAGAACTGCAGGCTGTCGAATCAGTATATCTTTAACATGGTGTCGATGAAAAATTTCACCTGCAGAAAGAATCAGACAACCAAAAAAAGCTTGACACAACAACATAAACTCATCATATCTGAATAATCGTAATTGCGAGGACAGAAAACTCTCTAACCTCATGGCACGGCCAAAAGAACGAGAGGAAATTTGTTCTCACAAAACTATGATGATCACTATATGTTGACGAAGAACATATAGGTGTTGAAGATCCAAGCCCCCCCCCCCCACCTCTCAGCGCCAAAATGACAGCCAGAGGAGAGGGGGCCTAAATTTGTCAGATGGCGGAGACGACGGCGGCGCGAGAAAACCCTAATATGTCTCACTAGTAGTAATAGGTTAGACGTCCCCAAGAATTACTAGGTGAGCGTTAGTACATGTAGAATTATTAATTCCACACATAATAAGGGCCCAAAGAGATATATCACCGGACATAAACCTAATTTTTTGAGATAAAGAATATATTTTGTTGTTCAACGATTTATTCGATTCACAGTTTCTTTTCACCTTTAGCTTCGTTTCAACGAGAGCTTCAAAACAATAAATTTTATAGCTCAACTGTTTATTCTATTCACAGTTCGTTTTCATCTTTAGCTTCGTTTCGAGAGAGCTTCAAAACTAATACATGTGCATATTTTAACAAAAGAATCTTTTGGCTCTTTTGCTTTCCAGACAACAGTATATTAGTTGCAAACCTATTGTGTAACGAGTTACCAGGTAACTTTAACACCAATACAGTGACAACTTCATAAAATTGCCAGATGGCAATTATGTTTTCATTAAAAATATCCATTAGTACAACGTAACAATCCCTAGCCAGCAGCCTATTTTGCAACGCCAAAAAAGTCTACTTTGCAACACGTTAGCATGGTGCAAGCAGTGGCGGAGCTTGAAAGAAATCTCTGGAGGGGCGAAGCTATGAAAAAAAACTCAAATACAAAATCATACGAACACAGCAAGTTAGATATTGCAAATATAGAGAAACTTATACAATTATATTGATCTCCTCCGCAGTAGCTTACAAAATACATTTCTAATTTGAATTATATATATAACCTACTCCATAACAAAAGGAACTATATCAAAATACCATTTAACCATGGAGCATTCAGTTCACTACAGCAACACTGCATTACAGATTAGCTTTTCGTTTCTTTGTGCCCTTAAAGTGCATAAGAACATCTTCATAGCTGTACTTCTCTGTGATTTCACTCTCTATTTTTACTAGCAAGCTATTGGCTAGATAATCATCTTCCATGGTATTACGTAGCCTTGTCTTAATGATTTTCAAAGTTGAGAATGCTCGCTCGGCACTTGCTGTAGAAACTGGAAGAGTTAGAAGCAATCGCAACAATCGATCAACCAAATTGTAGATAGAATGTCTCCCTGTCTCAACGAGATATCGACAAAGATTTGTTAAGGTAGACACATTTTTCAACTCTTTATCATTGGAGGCATCCACAACAAAGTGTTTTAGCTGTTGCTCCAATCCATAGATTTCCTGTTGGGTGAAATCCGCTGGATAATATTTCTTGACTAACTCACAAATATCATCAGCTTTGAAAGATCTGAATTTATTTTTAGGGATCAGGGTAGCACTAGTGGTCAATAGATCCAGTACCTTGTCATTGAACCTGAATTCTAATTCACGCAGTTGAGTATCAAGTGTTGCCCGAAATACTTCCACCCGGAAATAATGCTCCTTAGTAAAACGATCAGGTTGGTGACGAGCACGACCACCACGCAGGATGTAAGTTTCTCCCATATCTGGAATATCAATGGAATGATTTACACAGAACTCAACAACCCTATCAAAGAAGGCCTCCCACCCATCATTTGATCTCATTTCGTCAAGACGAACCTTTGTTGTGAACACTAGACGCATGGCATTTACTATGTCCCGTGATTTCTTTTGCAAAGCTTGACCAAGATCTTCAGTTATCTCCAATATTTCTTCCATCAGACATAAGACAAATATGAACTCAAAAGAGGACAAATAGTTGAAAGCAGTGTCTCCATCTGCACGAATTGAGCCAGCTGGCCCATCAGATGCTATATTTTGAAGTAACGAATTTACCGCATTAAACATTTTCTTTAGGCTGGATATAGAACCTAAGTGAGACCCCCATCTAGTGTCTCCAGGTCGTTTAAGTGTGCAGATCTGGTTTGCCCCTTTACCAGTTTCAATGTCATCAATAGCTAGTAACCGAGCTAGTTCCTCCAACTGGGCATCACGAAGCTCATCATGGCGCTTTGCAGAGGAGTCAACGGTGTTTACAATAAAAAGAAGTTTCTGAAAGAATTGAGCAACAGTAACCACTTCCTTCGATGCAGACACTAGTGCAAGTTGCAAGCGATGAGCATAGCAGTGGACATAATACGCATAAGGGCATTCTCTAAGAAAAAGAGCTTGCAAGCCATTGAACTCCCCCCTCATATTACTAGCCCCATCGTACCCCTGCCCATGAAGGTTCTGAACATCAAAAGCATTTTTGGATAACACAGAACTCAATACCTCTTTAAGTGTTGCGGCTTTGGTGTTCGTCACATGTATCAAGGCAAAGAACCGCTCTTGCAATATACGATCTTCATCAACAAATCTGAGAACCAATGCCATTTGCTCTCTTTTTGCTACATCACATGTCTCGTCCACTAGAATAGAAAACTTAGAATCCCCGATCTCTTCACGAATATGTTTCCTAACTTTCAATGCATAAATACCCAAAATCTCCTGTTGGATTTCATGTGATGTGTACTTTGAAGACATCTGAACCACCTCTCTTGTTTTTGTTTTTGCCGAACAAGAAACAATAGAAGCAATATGCACGATGACTGTCCTCCGAGTACTCCAACCATGATGGGAAATCCTTGAACCAGTCATACTTAAAGCGTCGTTTGCGACCTTCTGGACCATAAGCTTTGTAATTCTTCAAACGAGGCTGCATAATCAGTGGCGGAGCTTGACCAAGTTCTATGGGAGGCGGGGGGGGGGGGCAAATAGACTATGTTAGCTAGTGGGGGGGGGGGGGGGACACACAAAACTTCATAATCTAGGCTCAGCCTCTACATTATTTAAGCCTGCATGTGCCAATCTTGGGGGGCCACGGCACCCCCAACAACACACTAAGCTCCGCCGGTGTGCATAATACCAAGCTTCAAATATGCTCGTCGCACATCGTCTCTTCGATTAGGTGGATATTGCCAAATATGTGGACGTAGTGCTGGATCCCGCTGCAAGAATTCAATCCCTTGAAATAGTACTTCATTTGATTGAGTTTGATGGATTTGTCCTTGCTGTTGAGGCATCGAAGGATGTGGTCCGTGTTGCTCAAATTCGAGCAACAACAGAGGAGGTTGAACACAGTCCGTTGGCTGAACAGGCATTGCTTCGGTTGCCGTTGGTTCATCAGCTGAATCACCTCTCTTTCTTTTGAAAAATGCCTCAATAGTTTTCCCCTTAAGCATCACTGCCTCCCTCTCACTGTAAAGGACATTTTCTATTCGGTACAAAATGCAATTGAATAAATCCATGACGAGATGACCTAATTAGGCAACGTACAGGAGCAAAATCAAGATCCAGCTAGCAGTGTTGACATAGCTAGCTAGCTAGCTTGCTAGGACGCCCAGAGTGGAGAAATTAACTAGCAGGCTAGGCAACGTACAGCCGTACAGGAGCAAAATCAAGATCAATCGAGGGCAGCAGCTCACCGATGTTGCCTGGTGTTGTTCGCAGCAGAGGCCGAAGAGCTCCGGGAGGAGTGGGTAGAACAGCGGCTAGCCCTAGCCGGCCACGCCGGCTAGCCACAGCGGCCGGTCTGCCGAACGCCGGTGCGCCACCCCCACGCTCAGGCGTCAGTGGTCGCAGGCGGCAGGTCCAAGGGGGTTAAGGGAAATCGATTTGGTCGCTGGTGGCCGGCTTCGTTCGTCTCCAGGCAACGAAGACTAGTAGTTACTAAATGAGCCTTCTGGTTGTGGGCTGTATATAATACTAGTACAATGCCCGTGCGTTGTCACGGGCCAAAACTTTTTTTTACTATGCATACAAATAATGCATATTAAATTTCATATGTATAAAAAATATAGCGTGCAACAATCGAAAAGTAATTAAATCCACTTAACTCGCAATATAATTCAATGATGTATAAATAGAGAGCAATGATCCAAATAATAATCTGTCCTGAACTAAGATCTCTATTTCATGCGCTTAAGATATACCCATACAAATTCAAAAGGGTTGTCTTTAGCTTCATTCACACGGTACTTCGGGAATATAATGAAAATTCCATTCTCAACTCATAACCATCCAACATGAGCAATATATATAATTAGCAAGAAGATTTCACGTGCTGATATAAAAATGTGCGCCTTTTGGTACTCACTGTGTGAACTGGATGAACCAATTATTTACCATTTCACAGGAGCATAAAATCAAAAACAAAATAGCTGGACACACCCTGCAAATGAATAAATTATTACAAGTGTTGTCACGATGTGGCACAAATACTTCAAGACAAACAAAAATAGCCGAACACTCTTTGCAAATGAATAAATTATTGACACTGTTGTCATGAATGTGTAACAAATATTTAAAGACAAAAAAAATAGCTGAACACATCATTGCAAATGAATAAATTATTGCCACTGTTGTCTCTAGGTGGAACAAATATTTCAAACATCAACATGGCGTCTTCTTTGCATCATATTTTTTTACCATGTATTGACAAACACGAGATTTTCCTCCCCCCTCTATAGCAACCACCACATGCCCTTCAAAGGGTGTATGTCCGCCTCTATTTTGCTCCACAATTGTTACATAAAAGAGAAGATGTATGTAACTGTTATGACCAGCATTAGAATATACAACCATCTATATTCGATAAACATATAGCAACTTTCCGGTCAGTAGATACTAACACTGGAGTCAGATCAACAACAAAATGATTACCCAGAACCTGGCTATATATATACAGGGCGTGTTCGAATGTAGTGTCCCACTTTATTCGGCTGCCCCTCCATGATTCTGTCATGGTGTGCGCTCCTCATCTCCTCTGTCCGCTTTTGTACATAGAACCTGGTTATAAATATACAACGCAGTGTCTCACTTTATCTGGCTGCCCCTCGATGACTCTCCCTGGTGCGCGCTCCGCGTCTCCTCTGTCCGCTGGTTCCCGTAACAACTTGCAAAAAAATCCCTCACCGTGTATGAAATGAGCATGAACTTTAATCTCCCAACATTTCAACACATGACTAAGGAAATTGAATGAAGTAAAAATAGGAATCTTCAGTGATGTATCTGTAATAGATGGATTTAACGATACAAATCTCCCTATAACAACCATTTTATGAAAACAAAATAGTGAATAAAAATCTATGCCCCGGCATAAAAACATTTGAAAATCCATATTCTGCCGTCCATTTCCTCCAAACAACAAAGATTGTCCTTGGTACTATTTTACTTTGCAACCTAATAAAAACAATGTATGCATATGTTTGTGGATATATTAGGATAGCCCTCTATTAGAATTTGCTTTAGGATGGTAGTTTCCATCAATGGTTAGTCCTAGCCATTTAATCACATTCGGAAGGAAGTATCGGAATACTCACGGGCAGTGTCCATGATATTCTGACTTTATTTAAAATGGTTTATCCCGATTTCCCGCTTTAATAAGACAACTAACGGGTGATTTCCACAATTTTAGTTGAACGTAAATATAATTTGATGAGACAAAAGGTGAATATAAGTGCGATAAAAGAATTCTAGCAAGTCTAATTCATCATTCTCCACTCACAGCAATGACAACTCTATGTATGTAAACCTCTCAAAGTTTTCAGTTATTATTCCTATTTATTTTTATTTAGAGAAAATGATCAACCAGCCAGGATTACAATAAAAGCACATACATGAAAAGGAAAAAAATGTCTAGGGACAACTTACAACCCAAAGATGAAACAAGCACAAGAAGAGAAGGACAATGAGACCTGGTCGAGACACCGTGGCTGGAACGTCTTGAAAAGAAGCTAACACCAGCATGGAGGAGAAGATCATGGGAAGAGACGCGGCCATCATAATGCCGGCTTCCTTCCTTCAAAAAAGGCAGATCTAGGCAACGAAGCCATCGTACTTGCTGCAAAAGTGGGCCACTACCCTCTTGCCGTGGATTGAAGGGTGAAGCACTCATGGTCATCGCTGGCCGTAGAGCCAACATTGTCCACTTGCCCGAGGCCACCGCCTCGGCATCCACCCACCACGTACATCACTACCACACCCAGAATGTGAACCCTGACACCACAACTAAAGGCAAACCACAACTACAACGACACTCACAAGTGTACTTGGCGCCTGCGGAGCACATGCAGGAAACATCCGGCTGGGAACCATAAAATCCAACACCGGAGCGCCAGACCCGTCTGCTTGGGGGTGGATGTGGCACACCCAAGCATAGCAAAGGGGCCAAAAGCCCACAACCCCTTGCTCGCCTCCTGTTTACCAAAGCGGAGGATCACCAGCCAACACAGACTTCAGATCTGAAGAGGGCGATGAAGCTGCGATCGAACGGAGAACAAACCTTGCCACCCCCGGACCTCTACGAGGATGGGGCCGCCATGGCCGACACCGCATCATACGGGGCCAGGAGAGAACGCTGCTGCCGGGATGACTGGATCAAAACTGATGTTTCAGACTCCATAAGAAATATAAGGATCAATGTACCTTCCCATCGATGACTGGATCACAGTGGTATTGAAGAACACCAATGTTCAGAATTTTAGATAATTACGAGCCAGAACGGAGCTGCACTGCAGCACCAGTCGTAGCCTTGTAGATATCTACTTCAACTGATGGTTATGCTGCAGCCATCACCATATAAATAGTCTCAGTGCTGGACAATGAACCAAAACTGTCAGTATTAGAAGTTCCAGATACACAATTGCTAGTATTAGAAATCAAGTGCTTGATCGACTAATCATCATATCCATCTCTAGAACATGGAAAAATAGACACGTCTAAAAACTGAAAATGGCATACACATAGCAATTGCTTTGACAAAACTGCTTAATAACAACAGCAGTAAAAGTAGCACAGAAGTACCAGCATCCCATCGTGCACATAGTCCACTAATCGACCAACAAACATCAATAAGTTATAGACATCAGTCATGAATGGAAATATTGAGACTATTGAAAAATAGCTCTCTACATCTCTCTCTATTGTCTTGTTATATACCGTTGTCCTAAATAAGTTATAGACATCAGTTTTTTCTTCTGAAACTACTGTGAATTGCATTTCAAAAGTTCATATAACATGAGAGATTAGTTAATGATGCCGGTGAAGCTAACACGAACACATTAAGATTTGGCGTCAAGTGGTTGCTGTACCTGCGAATGTTGTGATTTTTTAGTCCGACTGCTATTCTCGAGCATGGAGCACCCCGATTCTTCTGCAGCCATGCATGCACTCAGGTTCTGTGCGTATATCTCCCACCATGTAGAAACACAAACAGAGGATTGTTAATTTCTACTGTCGCTAGCAGATTGCCCGCATGAAGATCTTTTGGTCTTCTTGATGCCAGCATGAACGGCAAGGAGAGAAGCACATACATCGGTGGTCAGCACCGCGCCCTCAGCTACGATCCACCCGCAGCTCGTCGAGAGGGTGTCGAAGATGCTGCTGCCAGTTTGCGCTCCTTTGCTAGGTTGTCTTCAGTACCATGCACTTATGTTTTTTCCAAGCCAAAAAAATCTCTGAAACTATCTTTGATCCTTTCTTTTATTATTTGTTGCAGTACTAAGTATTTACAAAAATGATTACAAAAAGAATCAATGGATCTGGAGTTCTTTACCTTGATGGGTAGAGGTGATTCTACACAGCAGCCGACCATTATAAGTCTGACTTGACATGTCCAAGTTTATCTTATTTAGATGCTTCTTCACATCAGCTTGTAGCTACAGGCGTTGTGGTAGGCAGGGGAGTAAAGAAACCACACAAAATAAATCAATTTTTGCCAGTATACAGATGTCGCAGAGTACTCCACCTAGTCGGCATGCTCATACATTTTAACTGGGCACAATCAAGTGGCAAAGTTCAGAGTTTCAAAAAAGAGACGACAATTCCAAGTTTCCGAATTGACCACCCAAATCCCTATGGTCCTTCGGCGCATGAGGATGGATCATTAATTTTGGAACCCACATTTCAGCGTGCATGAGAATCATAGACTACACATGATTAAAGATTCGGAAACATATTGTCTTTGGGCATTTCAGCTCATAATAACACAGATATGAAAAGTAGTAAACTGTGAAACATTTAGTGGAGTCGAATATAGCCCACTTGTTACATTCAGCCACACTGCAGGTCCAGAATAATTGCAGTGCATGCTTGTCATTTTCAGTGCTTGCTTTAATAAGAAACCTGCATGCACTATTTAGCGAGTAAAGATATTTGCGCCAACAATTACATAAACCAAACAATGATATAAGTATAGAAGTCATTATTTTAACTGCAGCACATCCGTCTTGATAACTAAAACAGTAACCAAAATACATGAAAAAGGGGTAATGCTAATAAGCTTGCATATCTTTAGTCTTGGCTCATACACCACCAAACAACTTGAAAAAGTAGAAACTGCAGACAGTAAAAAGAAGGCAAGTGAAACAATTAAGAGATTTTCAAAGAGAAGCTTACTTCAGCTGTATGCAATTTCCGGCAACCATGTCAACATGTGAGCATCTCCTCGAGCTAGCAATAGTTCACTGTGACCCTTGTTTCCTCCTAACCCAGCCTGTAGGACCAACAATCAATTTATTCAATGAGAGAAACAAACTTGAGTACAAATCTGATCAAATTCGAACTAATTAGAAACAATCTGATGAAATCAAATCAACCAATGAGACGAGAATTGAGATTTTTTTCAAAAGGGGATAACCCAACTGATCAAAACATTACTTGC
The DNA here is from genome assembly GCA_039707655.1 of Elymus sibiricus. NCBI lineage: Eukaryota > Viridiplantae > Streptophyta > Magnoliopsida > Poales > Poaceae > Elymus > Elymus sibiricus. The sequence continues at coordinate 461,039,032 of CM077675.1, forward strand.
TAGATTTCCTTTCCTGGGTGGATCATACGAATACTCCATGCACATCAACATGTTAGGGGTGATGTGGCCACTCCATCCATGGATAGGTTCCTCCACGGATGGATTCCTCTTTGTCACATATCCGCACAATATCCAACAAGATCTGTTACAACTAGCAAGATAAGGCAAAACCAAGGGCCATGTTCACTAATCAGATGTTCTCAGCCTTAGAAGGAAGAACAAGCTTGGGTTTCTCACTCGTTAGCATCGCTGGCCTTCAGCAGCTCGGCACCGTCGGCCGCGGCCTGGATTCGGGGGGCGTTAGTGGCTCCAGAATGCCGGCGCGTCGATGAAGGGTGTGGTCACAAAGGTAGGGCGAGGCGGTCGACGCGGCGGAGGACGGCGACCGGAGATCGAGCCGAGGGCAACACCAGAGAAGAGCACAACCGGATTCGTCGCTGGGAATGGCGCAGGAGGATGTAGTGCGGCTGTCGGGGCCCAGCCGCTCGGACCGGCGCCGGATGCATGGTGCTGCGGCGGCTCGTTTCCCTGGCACTGGTAGCATGGGGAAGAAGGTAGGTGGAGGCATCTCTGCGGACCGGCGGCGGCGGCGACGGGATTCTCCACGCCGCACATCTCCAGCAGCTTTGGCCCGCCATGGCCACATGGGTCGATGGAGGGAGGCGGCGGCGGGGCAGAGGGAGGTTGCTCTCGGGAGGAAGGGAAAGGGAGTGGGGTGCGGCCGTGCGGGCATGCGGCTAGGGTTTCACCGGGCAGAGTTTTTTCTTCGGTTTTCTTCGGTATTTGGAGGGAGGGAAAAAATCGGTGCGTGGGGTTCTAACGATCGATGGATGGGGCTGGTTACGAACGAAGGAAACCAAGTGTATGGATGCATTTACAGCGGAGGCACTGGCCTCGCCCTTCGGGCTAAATCTGGCGCAGAGCTATGAATGTTCCAGATTAGTAATTAATTCTGATAATAATGATCTGATCAAGTCAATGCAAGATGGCGGACACTTTGCAGGCCCGGCGGTTGCCGTTATTGACGATTGTTATCACATGTCGGCTGATCTTGCTAGGGTTCGATTTGAGCACTGTCATAGAGAGGCAAACTCTGTTGCTCATGAATTAGCTAGAATGGCTAGGTTTTCTCCCCCTAGTTCATGGTTTGATACGGCCCCTAGTGCCATTTCTCCTTTGCTTGTAAATGACTTTTTGTTGGTTTCCAACGAATAAATAAAGGGGTTGGAGAGTTCAAAAAAAAAGGAGTAGAGAAATATAGGGATAGTAAAAAAAATCATTTTCGTTGGTGGGGGTGGGGGTGGGGGGGGGGGAATATATCAAGAATTAACCACAGGGTCCGAAAAAGCTACGGGAGTAGCTGCCCTTGCGACATGTGGCCCATTTTTTAACGCTAAATGCACCATCAGACAAAGCTCTAACATTCAGGAATTTCTACCAGACGAAATTGAACGGTTAGGAATGCCCAGTTCGTGAGAGGGCAAGGATTAGGTACATTTTTACTGTTCTTAATTGGGGGTAACTTTTTTTAGGATAGGACGGTAACTTTAAAGGTGATTTTTTCTTTTGTCGAAAATACTCATATAGTTCTCACCAAAAAAAACTCAGTGTTTGAGAGTAAATCTATTTTAAACTTTGTAGTCACAAAAATCCTGATAATACCATCCTTATCTTTTTCTTTTGCGCATGCATACAAATTAGCCTTTTTCATTGTGGAACTAGTCCATTAGGGTTTATTTTTTAGATTTGGCATTTGATGCTCGTATTTTTCTGAATTTATTTCATGTTTTCTGATGATATTTGTTCAGTGTGAAGAGACGTTCTCGTCCACTACGGAGGTGTTTGCGGCGCCTTCGCCAATTTTAAATATGATGCCGGCTCAATATCTAGAAAGTGCTCATAAGATAGGGCGTACATGCGTGCATTCGTAGACATGCATTTGTCCGAACACCTGACGTCTGTATTATATTTAAAAAAGCTAACGACGTGGAAAGATATAACGGTTTACTAGATCATTGATGGCGCGCGTTGCAGCGCCCGTGCATTTTCACACTGTTATGTTAAGGATTGATACAAATATATGAAGCCAAATACTGCCTTGTTAAATTAAGTTAATAAAGCAATTCATTTCATGGCGTATCCTTACAATGCGAAATTTGCAAAAATTGTACAACTACATAGAGAACCTCTTGTTGATTTGAAGATAGAACAGACCACTAAATCCAAGAAAAAATATTTATCAATATGACTATTTACTCCATTAAAAAACATGAATGTGTTACTGGTGAAACAATATGCAGTGGGTCAGAAGTCAAATGCATGCCTCGGTCAGAAGTTTCTCAGGCCCTAGATCATACCTTGGCAACTTTCTCTCACACATGAGTCATTTCCCACCTGTACATGGTGGAGCTATGTGGGGATTCCATGTATATGCATGCATGTATATGTGCCTATATTGATAAAGTACAATATCTTTATACATGCTAATGGTGGAGTCAAATTAGCTACTTGTGGAAAGAAATGCTGATCAATGGTTATGGTGAGGATTGATGCATGTGCATAAATGATAAACTTTTGGCAACAAATCTCTGTTCTTAGTATATTAATTATGCTTAAAACCAAACCTATTTACCTTTGGGGACTCCAAGTTTGAACATAGATATGACAATAGCTCTATTGGTGGGTGGTTTCTTAGCATCTCAACAAACATATGAGTAAAATAGTGCTCTTCTTGTATCGACATGAAGATCATTGTGCTGGCTTGTAATCCTGACACCAAAACCGCAAAGTCATGACAGATCATGAGTTGGACCCTCAAACCACCAATGCGGAACTTTCACATTATTTCCAAGTTAGCGTTGTATAGGAACAACATTTAGAACAAAACAAGTTATAATCTAATTAGTGAAACTTATGCCGTTTTGTTCTTTATATGTACTCAGATGTTGGCAGAAGATATGGATTTATAATACTATGAAATTTAAACAGTCATGAGTATTCTTGTTGACAATATTAAATAATATATAGTATAAACTGATATTATGTTTAAGAAGTAAATAGACCAAATTGGAGACATGTCACATGGCTAATCTTTCGAAAATACCTAGAAAATGTTGCTTCTTTTGCAAATAACCGTTAGAGAAAAGAAAACGTAATACATCCATTCTAGATGTCCCTGAAGAACGAACCGATAAATGAGATGAATCAGTGACATGTAGACATTGATTACATTTTTCTACGAGCAATATCTGGATACATTCAAGAGGAAGTCAAAACATTAAACTTATCTTCTGTGTGTAAACAATTCATGATAAGCAACACGTGTGAATAAGTCAAGGAGTAAGTAAAAAAGGTAACCTGAATGTGAGGGCCTGCAAAAGAGTGGACCAGTGAGAATCTTAAGCAGAGAGGAGCAAATTGCAGACAAATTAGCATGAACAAAATTAGTTTATAACACAGAGATAAAGGAAATCACATGAAAAAAATAGGGAGCTAAGCCCATCTAAAAAACAGGAGTAAATATAGATACTAAAATTCAAAGCCTTCACCTTAGTGTCAAATTTATAGGAGAAGATTATTGGAAAAGATGGATCAATTTATTCATCTGTTGATAGTAGTAAGTAGTGACATTTCATAATACCTGAGAAGAATACCAAAACATATCCTCTTATAAGAGTATATTACAATCTCTTGAACGAAAAATGTCATCCTCCTACATAACTCAAGATATATGGACCGGTCCAGTGTACTAATTAATATGTTTCCTGTAAAGAGTACACATATCTGATTAAAGAAATCATAGGCAACATAACACTGTGATATACTCCCTCCGTTGCTTAATATAAGTCTTTTTAGAGATTTCACTAGGGGACTACATACGGAGCAAAATGAGTGAATCTATACTCTAAAGTATGTCCATATACATCCGTATGTAGTCTCCTAGTGGAACCTCTAAAAAGACTTATATTTAGGAACGGATGGAGTATTTTCTAACATAGATGTTATCTACATTCAACAAAAAGTAGACTGCATGTGAGAAAATAGTAAAAAAAAAGAGGCAAAGCTCAAACATAGTCAGCCATGCCTTAGATGCCTAGATTAACATGGATAAGATTTTGAGTAAAAAGGGGCGGTGATTTTCAGATTGTAGTCGAATAACTCCGAGGCATGTGGAAAGTGAAATTATGACGATTAGAGCATCCAAAAGATAAAGAGGAGTTATCTGTACCAGCGATAGCCATGGGGAATTAGGCCCAGACCTTTTTCCCTTGCCGAGACACCGTCAATGGATCCCATCTCGGTCGACCATCCCCACCGCATCAAAGTTCCTCCCTGCTGCACTGGTCTGAGAGTGTATCCCTTCGCCGACTGGTGCACCGGTCTGAGGGGATCCCTCGCCGCCACCGGTCTGAGAGTGGAGCCTCTCCCTGCTGCACCTTCACGAGGTGAAATCATGCATGGAAAGGGATCCCCTCGGTATAGAGAGATCAGGACGAGCAAGGGAGCTAGCCGGGAGGGGCGACGACCGACATGATTCATCAACCGCGAGAGATCAGGGAAGGGTCGCTGCCCTTTCCATGCCCGTATCTCTTTTTCTTATGTGTCTACGAACTGAAGCGACGAAGCATGCCAGTTATACTGTGATGGGCCAACCGCTTAAAGGGCCGCCTGGCCCAATCAACCAGAGGTGGTGGATTTTTCCACCGGAGCAGCCTCTCTCGGACAACGAGTCCGCGGTCAATTAGGAGATCAGTACAGCCATCCGACGGTCAGCAACGGCAGAGAACTATCATCTGACGGTTAGAACCCTTGATGGCTTGAGAGGGCTGGGATTAGGTGCGGTTTTACTGTCCTTGATCATTGATGGCGCGCGTTGCTGCACCCGTCTATTTTTTATGTCGTATCATAGTGTTAGATTTTAATATAAACCTGTAGTCCAAATTTAAGAATGAAGTGAAAAGAATCTAAGAAGAATGAACTGAAAAGGTGTCTTCCAGATTTGTGTTGAAACTTAGTAGGGCTATTAAGGAAGAAGGAAGTGGAAAAAACTCAATGAACCAATGTAACGATGTAAAAAAATGCAAAAAAAGTACAACAAATAACGATCTAAGATAGGGCGCAAATTTATAGAAGTCCAAATCTGAAATGTAATGCAAGAGAAGAAGAAACAAAGACTTAACAAAAATGTGAAATATAAAATGCACAAAAAGTACAAGAAATAATGATCTAAGATGTGAGGAGCAAATGTATAGAAGTCCAAATATGAAATGAATGCAAGAGAAAAAGAAACAAAGAATTGACAAATAATGGCCAGAGGAACTTCTGAAGTCTGAATTCCAGATCTGAAATCTGAAGTCGTAAGTATTTCTCCATGCACCATAAGAAAGTACAAAATACGAAGTAGATGCGAGGATCCATGTCTCCAATTATGATCTACTACACTTTCACAAGGCTTAACTGGAATTTAGAAACTAAATGGAAATGACCAAAACAGTTGAATGTCAATAAATGAAAGTATGTAGCAGAAGCAAAGGTTGTTATTATCATTCTGAATCAATTGCAGTTTGTGTCTCTTGAGAAACATGCATTTTTACTAATAAAATCACACACCAGCAAGAAATGTGTTAGCATAACAATATTCAGTTGTTGATCCCGCTTTCCACTGAATCAACAACAAATGGAATCAGAAAATATACATCGTTGTAGTGGCAAAGAAAACACGGTGTTCTGGCATCTCAAGAAAAAAGAAGCAACATTTCAGGATACAGGCAAATATGCCAGAGCAGAAAAAATATAAGGAATCAGTTGGTACACTTGAGGAAACAAAGGCTATAAGAATCAAAATGCCGTCTAGCTTGAAGATTGTAAGGCAATTTACAGCCTAAGTCACATCGATGTGATCAGTCCAGATGTAAAGAGTCTTGTATTGAACAACATTGTACAGCGTATGCAGTTTATAATCCTTATGGAATTTAAAACTTAAGTAAATTTGAATTAGCAAGTAAGGATCAAATTCCAAATTAACTACTCTATCAACTATAACAGTTCAAGACTGAACTATTTTCCTTTGTGACACTTCCCTAAACATAACTGTAAAGTACAAAGTACGTCATTCCTCTTCACTTTGTTTTTGTACAAACTGGGAACTGCCATTGTACTGTTTTTTTATTAACATTCAATGGTCAAAAATGCTGACGTGAGTGGGTTGGAAAATGGCTCCACCATCAAAACATTGTTCAGATAGCATTCAAATTGATTAAATTGAATAGGTACTACAAAGTACAAAAGATGTCTAATCAAGTGAAATATGCAATAATACATAGACTTTTATCTTAGTAGCCATTCAGATACTCAGAATCATTAGAGACCATAATTTTATGGCTGAGTGAATGCATTCAGGGAGTTGCCAACCTCACATGTTCAATTAAATCAAGGTCAAGTTCTCCAAACCATTGATTTCATCTACATGTGTAAACCTATAGCAGTTAACATTGACATGATCATGTTGGAAATATGCCCTAGAGGCAATAATAAATTGGTTATTATTATATTTCCTTGTTCATGATAATCGTTTATTATCCATGCTATAATTGTATTGATTGGAAACTCAAATACATGTGTGGGTACATAAACAACACTGTGTCCCTAGTAAGCCTCTAGTTGACTAGCTCGTTGATCAAAGATGGTTAAGGTTTCCTAGCCATTGACATGAGATGTCATTTGATAACGGGATCACATCATTAGGAGAATGATGTGATGGACAAGACCCAAACTAAGAACGTAGCATTTGATCGTGTCAGTTTATTGCTATTGTTTTCTGCATGTCAAGTATCTGTTCCTATGACCATGAGATCATGCAACTCCCTGACATCGGAGGAGTACCTTGTGTGTATCAAACGTCGCAACGTAACTGGGTGACTATAAAGGTGCTCTACAGGTATCTCCGAGGGTGTCTGTTGGGTTGGCATGGATCAAGACTGGGATTTGTTACTCTGTGTGACGGAGAGGTATCTCAGGGCCCACTCGGTAATACAACATCACAATGAGCCTTGCAAGCAATGTGACTAAAGTGTTAGCCACGAGATCTTGTATTACGGAACGAGTAAAGAGACTTGCCGGTAACGAGATTGAACTAGGTATAGAGATACCGACGATCGAATCTCGGGCAAGTAACATACCGAAGAACAAAGGGAACAGCATACGGGATTAACTGAATCCTTGACATAGAGGTTCGACCGATAAAGATCTTCGTAGAATATGTAGGAGCCAATATGGGCATCCAGGTCCCGCTATTGGTTATTGACCGTAGAGGTGTCTCGGTCATGTCTACATAGTTCTCGAACCCGCAGGGTCTACACACTTAACGTTTGGTGACGATATAAGTATAGTTGAGTTGTTATGTTGGTGACCGAAAGTTGTTCGGAGTCCCGGATGAGATCACGGACATGACGAGGAGTCTCGGAATGTCCGAGAGGTAAAGATCGATATATTGGACGATATGTTTGGGCCAAGAGGTGAGACCCACGGGGCGTTAGCAAAAGGCAGTTTTGCAGAGGGCAGGGTCCAGACGCCAGGAACCCTGGCGTCTGGCCCTGGGCCAGACGCCGAGGCCCATGGCGTCTGGGCCAGACGCCGGGAACCGTGGCGTTTGGTACTGGAATCCGAGAAGGACTGTTCCTTTTGTTCCAAACCGACTTTGAGGAGGCTCTTTCTCCAAGTTTTGACCCCAGGGCTCAACATATAAATAGAGGGGCAGGGCTAGCACCCGGAATACATCAAGATTTCCCCAAGCCGTGTGCGGCAACCCTAACCCTCTAGTTCCTCCGTCATAATCTCCGTAGCGCTTGGCGAAGCCCTGCAGAGATTGTTCCTCACCACCATCACCACGCCGTCGTGCTGCTGGAACTCAACCACTACTTCACCATCGCTCGCTGGATCGAGGAGGTGAAGGCGTCATCAAGCCGTACGTGTGTTGAACGCGGAGGTGCCGTCCGTTCGGCGCTAGTTCGTGATCGGATCGAGGGACGACTTGCGATTTGGATCGCGGAGACGTTCGACTACATCAACCGCATTTCTTAAACGCTTCCGCTTAGCGATCTACAAGGGTATGTAGATTTACTCTCCCTCTCGTAGATGCTCATCACCATGGATAGATCTTGTGTGTGCGTAGGAAATTTTTTGTTTCCCATGCAACGTTCCCCAACAGTGGCATCATGAGCCAGGTCTATGCGTAGATGAGATCTCGAGTAGAACACAAACGAGTTGTGGGCGTGGGTGTATACATATTGCTTGCCGTTACTAGTTGATATTTGATTCGGCGGTACTATGAGATGAAGCAGCCCGGACCGACATTACGCGTACACTTACGCGAGACAGGTTCCTTCAACTGACATGTAACTTCGTTGCATAAAGATGGCTAGCGGGTGTCTGTCTCTCTCACTTTAGTTGAATCGATTTCAATGAAGAGGGTTCTTTTAGAAGATCAAAAAGCAATCACTACACCACGTTGTGGTTTTGCGTAGGTAAGAACGGTTCTTGCAAACCCGTAGCAGCCACGTAAAATTTGCAACAACAATTAGAGGACGTCTAACTTGTTTTTGCAGGGTATGATGTGATATGATATGGCCAATTACATGATGAGATATATGTGATGTATGAGATGATCATGTGTTGTATAGAATATCACGACTTGCATGTCGATGAGTACGGCAACTGGCAGGAGCCATAGAGTTGTCTTTAATTATTGTATGACCTGCGTGTCAATCATTAAGCGCTATGTAATGCTTTACTTTATCGCTAAACGTTAGCAATAGTCGTGGAAGCAACAGTCGGCGCGACAACCTCATGGCGACACGTTGATAGAGATCAAGATGATGGAGATCATGGTGTCATGCCGGTGACGATGGAGATCATGCCGGTGCTTTGGAGATGGAGATCAAAAGCACAAGTTCATGGCCATATCATGTCACTTATGATTTGCATGTGATGTTAATCCTTTTATGCATATTATTTTGCTTAGGACGACGGTAGCATTATAAGGTGATCCCTTACTTAAATTTCAAGATAAATTGTGTTCTCCCCGAGTGTGCACCGTTGCGAAAGTTCGTCGTTTCGAGACACGCCGTGATGATCGGGTGTGATAGACTCCACGTTCACATACAACGGGTGCAAGCCATGTTGCACACGCGGAACACTTGGGTTAAACTTGACGAGCCTAGCATGTACAGACATGGCCTCGGAACACAAGAGACCGAAAGGTCGAACATGAGTCATATAGTAGATATGATCAACATGAAGATGGTCACCATTGAAACCACCTCAACTCACGTGATGATCGGACTTGAGTTGGTGGATTTGGATCATGTTACACTCGAATGACCGGAGGGATGTCAATTTGAGTGGAAGTTTTTAAGTAATATGATTAACTAAACTCATTATCTAGAACAATAGTCTAAGTTGTCTTTGCTATATTTATGTTGTAGATCATGGCTCGCGCAGTAGCACCCCTGAATTTTAATGCGTTCCTAGAGAAAGCTAAGTTGAAAGATGATGGAAGTAACTTTGTGGACTGGGCCCGTAATCTAAGGATTATCCTTACGGCTTCCCAGAAAGCTTATGTCCTTGATGCACCGCTTGGTGATCCACCCGCTCCAGTTGAGTCTCTAGACGTTGTGAACGCCTGGCAGGCTCGTTCTGATGATTACTCAATAGTTCAATGTGCAATGTTGTATGGCTTAGAACCGGGACTTCAAAGACGTTTTGAACGTCATGGAGCATATGAGATGTTCCAGGAGTTGAAGTTTATCTTTCAGAAGAATGCCCGGATCGAGAGATATGAGATCTCCGATAAGTTCTATGCTTGCAAGATGGAGGAGAACGGGTCTATCAGTGATCACGTGCTCAGAATGTCTGGGTACTCCACCCGTCTGGCTGAATTGGGGATGCCCCTTCCGCCAGAGGCTATCACTGACAGAGTTCTTCAATCATTGCCACCTAGCTACAAGAGCTTCGTGTTGAACTATAACATGCACGGGATGAACAAGTCAGTCGCCGAGCTGTTTGCGATGCTGAAAGCCGCTGAGTCTGAAATTCAGAAGGAGCATCAAGTGTTGATGGTCAATAAAACCACTAGTTTCAAGAAAAATGGCAAGGGTAAGAAGGGTAACTCCAAGAAGAGTGGCAAAACAGTTGCTCCTCTCGTGAAGAAACCCAAGGCTGGACCCAAACCAGAAACTGTGTGTTTTCATTGCAAGGGAACTGGACACTGGAAGCGGAACTGCCCCAAGTATTTGGCTGACAAGAAGGCGGCCAACAACAAACAAGGTATATATGATATACATGTTATTGATGTGTACCTTACCAACTCTCGTTGTAGTGCCTGGGTATTTGATACCGGTGCGATTGCTCATATTTGCAACTCAAAACAGGAACTGCGGAATAGACAGAGGCTGGCAAAGGACGAAGTGACGATGCGCGTGGGAAATGGTTCCAAGGTAGATGTGATCGCCGTCGGCACGCTCGCTCTTCGATTACCATCGGGATTAGTGATGAACCTGAATAATTGTTATTTAGTGCCTGCGTTAAGCATGAACATTATATCTGGATCTTGTTTATTGCGAGACGGTTACTCATTTAAATCAGAGAATAATGGTTGTTCTATTTATATGAGTAATATCTTTTATGGTCATGCACCCAATGTAAGGGGTTTATTCTTATTGAATCTCGATAGTAATGATACACATGTTCATAACATTGATGCCAAAAGATGTAGGATTGATAATGATAATACCACTTTCTTGTGGCACTGCCGTTTAGGTCATATTGGCGTAAAACGCATGAGGAAGCTCCATGCTGATGGACTTTTGGAGTCACTTGATTTTGAATCACTTGACACATGTGAGCCATGCCTCATGGGCAAGATGACTAAAACGCCGTTCTCTGGAACAACGGAACGGGCAAGTGACTTATTGGAAATCATACATACTGATGTGTGCGGTCCGATGAGCATTGAGGCGCGCGGTGGTTATCGTTACTTTCTCACCTTCACTGATGACTTAAGTAGATATGGGTATATTTACTTAATGAAACACAAGTCTGAAACATTTGAAAAAGTTCAAACAATTTCAGAGTGAAGTTGAGAATCATCGTAGCAAGAAGATTAAATTCCTATGATCTGATCGAGGAGGAGAATATCTGAGTTATGAGTTTGGCAGTCACTTAAGACAATGTGGAATTGTTTCACAACTAACACCGCCTGGAACACCACAGCGTAATGGTGTGTCCGAACGTCGTAATCGAACTTTATTGAATATGGTGCGATCTATGATGTCTCTTGCCGATTTGCCACTATCGTTTTGGGGTTATGCATTAGAGACAGCTGCATTCACTTTAAATAGGGCACCATCGAAATCCGTTGAGACGACGCCATATGAACTTTGGTTTGGCAAGAAGCCAAAATTGTCGTTTCTTAAAGTTTGGGGATGTGATGCTTATGTCAAAAAGCTTCAGCATGAAAAGCTGGAACCCAAAGCGGAGAAATGCGTCTTCATAGGATACCCAAAAGAGACAGTTGGGTATACCTTCTACCTCAGATCCGAAGGCAAAGTGTTTGTCGCTAAAAACGGAACATTTCTTGAGAAAGAGTTTCTCTCGAAAGAATTGAGTGGGAGGAAGATAGAACTTGATGAGGTTGTTGAACCTTTACTTCAACCTGAGAGTAGCGCAGTGCAGAAAGTTGTTTCTGTGGAGCCTACATTAGCTGAAGAGGAAGTTAATGATGATGATCATGAAGCTTTGGATCAAGTTGCTATCGAACCTCGTAGGTCGACAAGGACGCGTACTGCTCCTGAGTGGTACGGCAACCCTGTCTTAGAGGTCATGTTGTTAGACAACGATGAACCTACGAGCTATGGAGAAGCGATGATGGGCCCGGATTCCGAGAAGTGGTTAGAGGCCATGAAATCCGAGATGGGATCCATGTATGAAAACAAAGTATGGACTTTGGAAGTATTACCTGAAGGGCGTAAGGCCATTCAGAACAAATGGATCTTTAAGAGGAAGACGGACGCGGACGGTAATGTCACAGTCTATAAAGCTCGACTTGTGGCAAAGGGTTTTTCACAAGTTCAAGGAGTTGACTACGATGAGACCTTCTCACCCGTAGCGATGCTTAAGTCCGTCAGAATCATGTTAGCAATAGCTGCCTTTTTCGATTATGAAATTTGGCAGATGGATGTCAAAACAGCGTTCCTTAACGGTTACCTTAAGGAAGAGTTGTATATGATGCAACCAGAAGGTTTTGTCGATCCAGAGAATGCTGACAAAGTTTGCAAACTCCAGCGATCCATTTAAGGACTGGTGCAAGCATCTCGGAGTTGGAATCTTCGTTTTGATGAGGTGATCAAAGCGTTCGAGTTTATACAAGTTTACGGAGAAGCTTGTATTTACAAGAAAGTGAGTGGGAGCTCTATAGCGTTTCTAATATTATATGTGGATGACATATTACTGATTGGAAACAATATAGAAATGCTGGAAAGCGTAAAGGAATATTTGAACAAGAGTTTTCAATGAAGGACCTAGGAGAAGCTGCTTTCATATTAGGCATCAAGATCTATAGAGATAGATCGAGACGCTTGATAGGACTTTCACAAAGCACATACCTTGACAAAGTTTTGAAGAAGTTCAAAATGGATCAGTCCAAGAAGGGGTTCTTGCCTGTATTGCAAGGTGTGAAGTTGAGTAAGACTCAATGCCCAGTGACTGCAGAAGATAGAGAAAAGATGAGTGTCATCCCCTATGCTTCGGCCATAGGCTCTATCATGTATGCAATGCTGTGCACAAGACCCGATGTCAGCCTTGCCATAAGTATGGTCGGAAGGTTTCAAAGTGATCCAGGAATGGAACACTGGACGGCGGTCAAGAATATCCTGAAGTACCTGAAAAGGACTAAGGATATGTTTCTCGTTTATGGAGGTGATCAAGAGCTCGTCGTAAAGGGTTACGTCGATGCAAGCTTTGACACTGATCCAGATGACTCTAAGTCTCAAACCGGATACGTGTTTATTCTTAATGGGGGTGCGGTTAGCTGGTGCAGTTCCAAGCAAAGCGTGGTAGCAGATTCTACATGCGAAGCGGAGTACATCGCTGCCTCGGAGGCGGCGAAGGAAGGTGTCTGGATGAAGGAGTTCATGACAGATCTTGGAGTAGTGCATCATGAGCCAGGTCTATGCGTAGATGAGATCTCGAGTAGAACACAAACGAGTTGTGGGCGTGGGTGTATACATATTGCTTGCCGTTACTAGTTGATATTTGATTCGGCGGTACTGTGAGTGGGTTGGAAAATGGCTCCACCATCAAAACATTGTTCAGATAGCATTCAATTGATTAAATTGAATAGGTACTACAAAGTACAAAAGATGTCTAATCAAGTGAAATATGCAATAATACATAGACTTTTATCTTAGTAGCCATTCAGATACTCAGAATCATTAGAGACCATAATTTTATGGCTGAGTGAATGCATTCAGGGAGTTGCCAACCTCACATGTTCAATTAAATCAAGGTCAAGTTCTCCAAACCATTGATTTCATCTACATGTGTAAACCTATAGCAGTTAACATTGACATGATCAAACATGCTAAACGAAATCAAGAAGAAGAAAATCTAGTACCAAACCTTAAAAAACCTCAAAACAAAATCTAGTACCGCTGCTGGACATATAGCCATTGTTTGTTAGTGTCTTGTTCGCACGCCCAAACTGTCGGATGGGGAATGGCATGAACAGTGGGATACTGGACAGATCAGGACATGAGGGGCAAACTATACCAGTAGGGGAAGGAACAGGCGTGGAGGGAGGGAGGAAGCACATCAACCATCTTGGGAATCTGCTCGCCTAGGGACACCGATTCTGCCGCCTCTGCCGCCAGGAGAGATGGCAAGTCATGGTGGGCTATGTCGTTCGATATCAAGGTTGGGGAAGGACGTGGATGTCGACATGGTGCTGATCCGACCACAACTAAGGGGCCTCCATGGCTGCATTTGACCCCTTTATAAGCCTCTTCTACTGCTTTCGACAGGAACTTGTGATCCCTATCTTGTACAGCTGTTAAACGCAGCAAAACATAAGAATAAATCAGAAAGCCCTTTTGAACAGCCCTCCAATTAAAGAAACAAACAAATGTTGCATACGGTCCTGCAACCGTCAGATATGCCATGTCTTGAATTGCAGCAAGAAGGGTGGAGTGAATAGTTGGTGTCTTCCTGATGACCAGGAAATGCAGAAGCAACTGAGATTATCCCGTCCTTGGACTCCACAACTGCAAATGATCAAAGAGGATAATCACTGAGGCACCAAGGTTACTTCATAATTTGCACAACATTTATGTAGAATGTATTGCCTAGGTAGAACAAACTGTGAAATAGGTTAAAAGGTTGTCACATAAAGAAAGAAAGAAACAAACAAGATCATCATGAGCACCATGCCAGACAGACATTGGAAGGCTGCAGCAAAAATTGGTAAATAGAGTATAGCGTTGGCAACTCTACGGTAGGAGCATATCACGTTACATATCCACACAGATATTTCGTTGCCAAAAACAGCAGAATTCGAATTTGTGGCACAAGCAGAGCCCTTCATTTGCCTTTTTATCGGCACCATTGCTCTGCTTTTGGGTAAAGTTCCTTTGTAGCTCGTCCTACATGGTACCGCTTATCCTCACCCCTCCAACATTGCTTTGAGATCTGTGCTCTCCAACTAACATACTACAAGAAAATTTCTCTTTTTTGTTTCTCTCAAATGAAGTAACATATGGACTTCAAACTTTGCAGGACAACACAACATTCTAACAAGAATGTGGGAAAAATACTTTCAGATTTTTTGGTTCGACATAAATATATAAAATGAGATTTTTTAATTAAAAAAACTGTTTTTAAGCATTTAAAATGCATGAAAAAATCTGAATGTATTTTTCCCACATTCTTGTTAGAATGTTGTGTTGTCCTGCAAAATTTGAAGTTTATATGTTGTTTCGTTTGAGAGAAACAAAAAAGACAAATGTTCCTGCACGGATCTTGATGCTGAAATGAATGGCTTTGATAAGGGGTACCATGTAGGACCAGCTATAGAAAACCACACTCCTTTGGGTTCCTTTTGGGGTACTGAGTGCATAGCAAAGTACCCGCGAGGTTACCGACAGATCGATCGCAGGCCCTTCGTAGAGGAACACGACAGCCGGCGGGCGATCTGCCGCCCCCGAGAGTTTGGAGAAACAGAGAGAAAAACGCGATGGATCGCGCAGAATTGCCTGCCATCGGCGGCGATCCACAGTCAGCGGGTGGATGGCAGAGCGCACCGTGGGCGGGTTGGCGAAGGTTCCTAAGAGAGCGAGGAGACGCGGGCGGGGCTGCCTGTCTGCCCATGGGAATGGTTCGCCTTCATCGTCGCCGCTCACTTGACTTTCATCGGTGTAGCTAGATTAGGTCTGGAGCACTTATGGCGGCCCCGAGAAAGATATGTCCCTGTTGCGCCCTTCTAGGAGAAGGAGGACATCGGCGGCTGGATGAAGAGAGGGGCGACGTTCCGACGGGACGGCCGAGGACTGCGTCACTGCGAACCGAACGAAACCATGGTGGCGGCGGAACCTGTGTTGTGGGGAGACGAGGGAGAAGAGAGGTCGGTGTGGGATTTGAAGGAGAGAGACGAATCGTGGAATGGAAGGAAATATCAGAGCATCTACAGCCGGATATGACAAATTCAGCCCCTCAAACGCCCGCGAACGCGTCCGGACGCGTCCGCGGGCACTGACCGGGCACGCCTCAAATCCGTCAATCTGCATCCGCATCTCTCAAATTTCATCCCCTACATCCATACAAAAGCATGCAAAGAAAATCCTACGTACTACCCAAGCTACTCTTCGTCGCGGTGATGTCCACGACGACGGAGCCGGGCGCCGGCTAGACGGGCGGGGAGGAGGGCTCCGGTTCATCCTCCTCCTGCTCCATCTCATCGATGTAGGCCAAGCACTCCGCGTGTTCCGCGCCTTCTTGCGCCTCCATCTCCTGCCGGCGACGGCGTCTTGCATCCGCTTCCGACTCCGACCGGAGGGAATCGAGGATGGCCTGCTGCTCCGCCCGGAGATCCCCGTCGCCAGCGTCCCCCACATCCTCCTCCCCCGGCTCATCTCCCTCCTCCTCCACCTCTTCATCCTCCTCCTCCACCTCCACCTCCTCCTCCTCCGACTCCTCCTCTGGATCCACTACATCCGGAGGTAGCCCCGCGGCGATCCAGGCTTCGCGCCTATTCAGGATCCGCTCAAGGAGCTCGAACCGGCGCTCCGGCGTCAGGAACGCCTGGCTCCTCACCCGGCGGCGTGGGGGCATGTATGCGGATTGGTGGAGTGGAAACTGGCGACGGCGGCGGACAGGAGGAAGAGGAAGATGTGGATGTAGGGTTTCGGGGTCCGCCGGTGCACTTAAATAGCCGGGCAATGCACTACGCGGCCCGCCGGAGCTGCGACACGCGGCGCGACCGGACCGGCGGAGGAGACGACCTTCGGACCGCCGGGTTGGCGGACGTTTCCGGCTGGGCCCCGTTCGTCAGTCCGACGTGGCGGGCGTGCCCGGGCGCGCCCAGGCGCCCCCATATCGGCCCCATATTTGGGCTGGATATGGGGGGTGCCGGTCAGCCCGGGCGTTTGAGGGCCGTTTGAGAGGCCCGTCTGGGTCCAAAAAAAGTGACCGGGCAGTGATCGGGCGGCCTGCCCGGGCGTATGAAGCGTGTTTGAGAGGTCCGGTTGTAGATGCTCTTAGATGACCGTCCATCCCAGATCAAACGTTTCATCTGATAGGGGAACGAGAGGGCCTCGATTTGGCTTCCGGGGTAGCTGCCCATAGGACAGTTGGCCCAGGAACAGCCCACACACGAGAGGAGGCCTATCAAACGGTCAGAAACGACAGCTACAAAATCTAACAGCCTAAATCAGTGAAGTGAAGGCGTGAGAGAGCTCGGAAAGGGTTCGGTTTTACTGTCCTTAATTTAGGGCTAATCAGAAGAAGCAGCACATAAGAGCATCTCCAACAAGAGCCCAAAAAACGCCTCGCGCTGCAAAATTAGCACTTTTAGCGCGCGCGCAACTGAACCAGACGCTCCAGCGGCCGCACTAAATCCGCGCACGCGGCATAAGTGGTTTCGCGCGCGGAGCGAAACGGCATCGCGCGCCGCTTATTTCGTGCGCCCGCTCCCGCGCGCGGAACCACTCGAGCGCTCGCGCCTCTTCCACCTCTTCCGCCGGCCGCGCCGCTCTCGCGCCACACCGCACCGCCGCCGGCGCAATCGCCCGATGAACGACCGCGGCGACATCCCCCTCACCCCTTCCTACGTTCGTGACCCCTCCGCCGCCGCCGCCGCCAACCCTAGCGCGGGGAGCTTTGGCTTCGCCTCCGCCTCTATTTGTTTGTGTGAACTTGTTATGTTAAACTTCGTTTGTGATTTTGAACTTGGTTGGATGATGAGATGATGGGATGATGTGAAATGCTTTTGAACTTCCTATGTGTTTTTGTGTTTCATTTTTTATCAAATATGATCAAATTGTTTTGAAAAATAATGCATATTGCAAGCGCCGTCTGCTCGCGCGCGCTGCAGTTTTGCGCGTCTGCTGAAGCGTCGCGCGCGCGCTATATTATGCGACGGCCGTTGAAGCCAGCGCTCGGCCGCGCGCTAAAAATTGTTTTACGCGCGCTGCAAACTCACCTTTTGCGCGCCGCTCGTTGGGCTCCCGTTGGATATGCTTTAAGAAAGCATCGAAGGTAATGCTGAAAGTGACATTGGTGGGGCACCATTTGTTGGAAAAACCAACCAATTGCCTGTTGGCCATGCAACGACTTGCATGCCCTTAATTTTCAAAGTCTACCATTGACCAACGAGGCAGTGAACACTGAAGACACACATCATCGCCTATGTACAAATCTACACATCTCCTTCAGGCTTCAGGCCTTCATCCCTTCTTCTTCCATCTCCTTCATCACGCGGCTTCAGCCGAATCTCAGCTCTCGAAGTCTCCAGTTACCAGCCATGGCTGCCAAGACCACCTCATGCTTCACCTTCCTCAAGGAAGCGCTGGTTCTCCCCACGCGAAACCCCAAGCTCTTCGCCCCCGTCCTCGTCCTCCTGGCCGTAATCGCCTTCCTCGTCCCCGCGGTCAACGTGGTCTCCATCCAGCCGCTCACCGCCGAGATGCTCCGCCACCTCGCCGAGATGCAGACCACCGACCCCTCGAGCGCCGAGTTCGCCAGGCTCATGCAGGAGATACGGCAGGAAGCCAGGGAGCTCGTCCTCGTCGCCGTCGCCCTCGCCGTCGTCACCCTGGCGCTCGTCTTCGCCAAGCAGATCATCTCCTTCTCCGCGGCCTCCACGACCTACTCCGGCGACCGCTACTCTTTCGCGGAGCTCCTCCGCAGGCTGACCAAGTGGGGAAACCTGAGGGGCCCTCTCGTCACGATGGGCGTGGTCACCGCGCTCCAGTTCACGTTCATGGCGCTCCTGGGCGCCTACCTCTCCACCGTCATGCGCCACGCAGGGGTGCTCTCCGTGCAAGGCCTTCTCTTCGTCCTCGCCTTCCTGGCCTTCATGTACTTCGGGGTCTTGGCCGTGGTGGGCGTCGCCGTGTCGGTGGCCGACGAGGGGTGCCGCGGCGTGCGCGCGCTCGGGCGGGCGTGGCGGCTCATGACGCAGGTGAGCAGGAAGGAGGGCGCCTTGCTGGCGGCGGTGATGGTCCTCCTGCCGACCGTTGTAAGCCCGGTGTACGCGCTCGCGCTCGCGTACGCGAAGAAGAGCATGGCGGTGGGGCTGTGCCTGCTGTCCGTGCACGCTCTGCTGTCTGGTGCGGTGGAGCTGTTCTACATGGCGGCGGCCACGGTGTACTACTATGAGGCCATGGAGAGCAAGGGCGTGATGGTGGCTTTTGATGGCTATGCCAAGATACCTTCCGGTGAGGCAAATGTCTGATTGATCGACCGGCCACGGTGTACTGACTACTGAGTCATATATATACTGCTTGTGCTTCCTTGCTGTGTGATCATTATCATTGTACTACGTAGTATTTTACCATGTCAATCCTCGATTATACATACAGAAGAGTAAACATATAAGTGCAGGTCAGCAAATTTGCAGTCCCTTCTTTGTATGGTCAAATTTGCAGTCCCTTCTTTGTATGGTCAGCTGTACATGTTCAGATCATGAAATTTGGATTAGTCAGTCAAGGCAGTAGGCGGAGCCAGAGTCTTGCAAGGCATAGGGCTAACAGGGGATGAGCAAAGTAGAAGAATGGTGTGAAACATTTGGGTTCAGGAACAAAAGGTGCACCCATCGCGGAATGGCACTAGCTAACTAGCACACGACCGGCTACTGTCCAAGATTGCCACAACCAATTAATCTTCTGCATAACACAGGGTTGCGCTTAGCCAATGGCATGGCAACCTACAGTGTCCTGATACGACTCTTTTCATCCACAAGTAAACACAAGGTCTTGGATTCTTTGCTTCATTGCTTGCATTCATCATTCTAGCAAGAGATCTCTTCTAGCAATGACATGGTTAGTATCTATCCAAAGCACACCTAACGCTACACCAATCCAGCATATAATATCAGTTCCCACCTTCTACTACACCAACAAAACATACATATTTTGTCCCAAATCATCAAGAACAAGAACCGATCGTTGCTTCGTGGAAAACCTAACAAAAGGGGGCTGGACTTGCGGTGAGTTTAGAGAGCTTAGTTTTCCATCATTCTTCAGACCTTCATCATTATTTTCTCTAATGTTTCATTATTGCTTCAGTATTTCAGTCTCCTTTCTCTTCTTGTGTCAGTTTGGGTACAAAGCAGGGTATTTCTTTGATTGCAAAAGGAGTGGGGAACAGAGCTTTGCCTGCGGCAGCAGGAGACTCAGCACTCCCCGCGGGTCATTCCTCTGTTATCATTTTGTAATTTTAAATTGCCTTTTTGGTTTTATGATTTTCTGAGTCCTGTCATTCTTTGTCCATGCCTCTAATTCAAGCATGATCACTGCATCTACCCAAGTTGCTATATGTCATGTTGATGCTTAGGCTGTGTTTGGTTGAGCTGCAGATTCTGAAAAAACTGATGTAAACTGTGAGCTGTGAAAAAGCTGTTGTGAACTTTCTGCTGTGGAAAAGCTGGAAATTGTTTGGCTAAAACAACTGTGGAACTGTAGATTTGGTAGTGCATTGTCTGTAATGCCCATGAGGACTGGAGATTGTTATATGGTAATTGTCCGTAAAGAAGCAACCTATACACTGATTGGACATATTTTTTGCTGCATTGATGAAGATTGTTATATGCTAATTGACCGTAAAGAAATCCATTAGCATCAGCGCACATTAGGACATAGCACCGAAGAGCACAAGCACGCCCAGCACACATGCACACAAGGAAAGCATGCACACGCCCAGCACACGCGCACACGCGCACACACGCAGAGCAAGCAGCAGCAGCACACACACACGTCCAACACGCACGCACACACCCAGCATGCACTCCGCGCGAGCACAGACGCCGGACACGCACGCAGACACCCAGCATGCACTCCGCGGGAGCACAGACGCCGGGCACGCACGCACACAGGACGAGAAGCAGGACACATGCACGCAAGTACCGGCGGGAGGAGGCGCCGTCAACGGGGCGCTCGGCGGTGGAGGGCGACAGCCCTTGCTGGTCCGGTGGTCGCGACTGGTAGTTGCAAGGCAAGGAGCTCCGGCGGGTAGCAGAGGAGGGAGGAGGTCGCGGCGGGGAGGCGGACACGGAAGGCGGCACCGGCGGCTGGGCACGCAGCGGTGGAGGGGCCATGGCGGCGCTGGCGGCGGCAAGGAAGCCTAGCTGCCGTCGGGTTCTCATGAGGACCAGGCGTCCTCTTGTGCGTGCTGCCTTTGACCGAGGGGATAGGTCGTCGAAGCGTTTTTCACTTGCGAGTGGTAAAGGTGGGGAAATAGCATAGAACTCTTAGGGGACAGCTAAAAGTGTAATCCTGTAGTCGGGGTTCACCCGCTTTAAGAAACACACTGCGACGAAAAGCTGTAGCTGCTTCTCTTTTTTCCCTTTTGGTCAGCTTATAACTTTTAAAAGCTAGAAGTTGGGTGTAAAAATTCAACCAAACACAACCTTAGTTTCAGCACAAAGCAGCAAAGCTGCGATCGTGCACATGCCTTTTTGTTTTGTTTTGTTCTTCATTCATTAGTGTCTTCTTTTTCATTATGGTTTGTTAGACAACCTTGAATAGGTGGAACTTAGGACGTGTTCGGTGTTCGGTAGCCCTCTGGCTTCTCAACTCCTCGACTCCAGCCTTGGAGTCGCGCCGAACGGTTCCATTCCTGGTTATTTGACCGAGAAGCTGGCTCGACGCTACGTGCAAAATCGACGGAGTCGCGGAGCTGGAAATACCTGGCTCCGTGGAAACTGGGAAGCTGGATTCAGCAACAATTACAGGCGTATGCCACCGCCAAGTGATCGATGGACTGCACCAACTGTTCCCTCGAGGCCACTCCACCACACCCGCGGCTCCTTTTCCCCTTCCCCTAACCCTAGCCGCCGCTCTGCACCGACAGCGCCGGCGCCCGCGCTCTCCACCGCCGCTCCGCACCTTCAGCGCCGGCGGCCGCGCTCTCCACCGCCGGTCGTCCGCCATCGTCGCGGACCATCTCCTCCGTCCCCGACCACCCATCCCCGCCCTGCTCGCCCTCATCCGCCGCTCTGCACCGACAGCGCCGGTGGCCGCGCTATCCACCGCCGGTCTGCACCTTCAGCGCCGGCAGCCGCGCTCTCCACCGCCGGTCGTTCGCCGCCGTCGCGGACCGTCTCCTCCGTCCCCGACCACCCATCCCCGAGCAGGCACTTTCTGGCCTTTTTACCTCGTCAATCGCTCGCAACGAGAAGCTGCAGCACCGAACGGATCGCTCACTCCTGGAGTTTAGGTGGGAAGCTGGCTGCTGGATCTGGGCGACGGAGTTGAGGATTTTGCAGCTGTGGTGAACTACCGAACACGCCCTTAATAGGGATTGAATGTGTATAATTCAGCATCAGTCATGATAGATTGATAGAGTTCCTTATAGCAGAGAAGGGGTTACTAGCAGTAGCACGCCCCTGGATGGTGGACATGAATGCAAGTAGCACCCTCGGTCTGATCGCTTTGATTTGGGCCTTCTCTATCCTCTTTCCTCCTCTCACTGTCTTTTGAGTGGCTTTTTTCCTTGGTGCCTCTTACTCTTTTTCGTCTCTCTTTCTCTCAAAAACCACAGTTGTCGTAGTCCATCAACAAGCCTCTTCTTTAGTAAGAGCATCTACATCAGAACTAAACAAATTTGGCCCCGCGGACGTGCTCGGTCAGCGTCCAGGCATGTCCATTTTAACTTTCTATTTTTTCGTTCATACAGCGATGTTTCTTACTTTTTTTCTTATATGTACGGTCACATGCATGTGATTGGCGGAGAAAGAGAAAGAGAAAAAACAAATACTAAAGAAAGAAAAAAAATGCTCTATGGTGGGTCCAATCATATGTGGCAGACGCAGGATCACTGACCGGACGCGTCCGGGCACTCCTCATACTCATCTCGTATATGAGATGAATACGAGGGTTGATGAACAACCTGAGCATTTAAGAACCCAAATGATAACGCCCAAACGTGTGGCATGTTTGCATTTCGCCCACACACACTGATCTCCGTTGATTTTGTTTTGCACGAATCCTGAAGGAATATATGTTGGAATTTCAGTGCCACATAGGCATAACGTGTTGTATGGTCGTTAGAGCGTGGTTGCCAGTTGCGCCGTGTGGGCGAATCAGTTCCCGCCCACACAGTCGCAACCCAGTACGCACGTGTGTGGGTAAACTGCTCTTCACCCACACGACGCTCGTACGTTGCTAGATAGCAACTCCAGTTGCGCGTATGTGACAACTAGGTAATCACACATGGCAACTATGATTAACCATGCATGGCAACTATGGTTGGACCACATGTTGCAACTAGTTAATCACACATGGCAACTATTGTTGACCACATGTGGCAAGTAGTTAATCACATATGGCAACTACCGTTAATTAGACATGGCAACTATAGTTAACCAAACAGAAAACATTATGTATTACGCGAGAAAATAAAATGAAAAGAAGAATAGAAATTCTATTTTTACCTTATGATCTATGTAGGCACGTAGGAAACATTAAATGATTTAACAAATTAAGTAAACCGGCTGGCCTATTAATATATTTTTTCCTTTCGTAAGTAAAACAAAAGTGATGGGCATCATAGACGATGGCAAGAACATGGCTATTCTTGTTGCGTAGGTAAATGCACCGAGGGAGAAGAAGTCTTTAGTCCCGGTTGGGGTTACAAACCGGGACTAAAGGTGGAGCCTTTAGTCCCGGTTGGTAACACCAACCGGGACTAAAGGTTCTCCAGCCCACGCACAGAGAGCGGCCACGTGGAGCCCCTTCTGTCCCGGTTCGTAAGCGAACCGGGACTAAAGGGGGGGGGGGGGCTTTAGTCCCGACCCTTTAGTCCCGGTTCCAGAACCGGGACTAAAGGCCCTCTGGAACCGGGACTAAAGGCCCGTTTTCTACTAGTGATCCATGTTTGTTCCCTATTTAGCAGCATGCAACACGCATGGTCGCAGTAAATATGCCTCTTTTCAGCTTATCTTCCTATGGTATACACACATGATACAGAATTTTCTTACATTAAACTACTAACACCTAATGTAAATAGCTTCATATAGACATACTGTATCAAGGGGCACGGCGTGTCGCCGCACGGGTTTGCTAGTATATACTAAACCATCTAGCTTTCGATTTTTCTGGTTTTTTTGGCTTTTTTTTTTGCATTTCTACTGTTCATTTACTTTTTCTGGTTTTTTGACTTTTTTTTACACTTCTACTCTTCATTTAGGTGGACAATAGTGAACATTATCAATAAACAATATATATGTATGAACAGTACCCACGTGAACCACAAAAAATACATGTTTAGAAGAAAAAAATAGGATTTTGTTACGCACCATTTCTCTCCCCCTCTTCCACCCTTACGTCCATATGTGAAGAGTTAAGCTTCATAATTTTTCTACACATCATTTCCCACCTGAACTATAAGACCATACAGTACCTGAATTATAACCGAGAATAATACACCCGAATAAACCGAAATAATAAAAATAATAAATCAACATGGGAAGCATTCCCTTTTTCTCATTTTTGACTTTTTTTTGCACTTCTACTATTCATTTAGGTAGCCAGTAGTGAATAGTATCAATAAATAGTAGACATGTATGAACAACACCTACCAGTGAACAACACCTTTCGAGAACAATGATCCAGAAAAAAAATACACATTCAAAAAAATAGGATTTTTCCTGCACATCATTTCTGCCCCCCCCCCCTCCACCCTCACGTCCATATATGGAGAGTGAAGCTTTAGAATTTTTCCACACATCATTTCTCCACCGGTGTATCAATGCAGAGTTGCGTCAATCGTTTCCCGTACCTTTCCGGTGATGGTGTTGTCAAGGCACAAAACAATAGACCGGAACAATATATTTGAATGAACAGTAACCCGTGGGGAAAATAAGTTTAAGTTATTGACCAATTACTATTTTTTACACCAAGACATCGGTGAATAGTGCACCAACAATTACCTAAACAATACCTAGAATAGTAAACCAAAACAATAAACCCAACTAACCCGGAACATTAAAACCAATGAAATGGAACAACACACATGAATAAACAGAAAACATTAACTCGTCTGAACCATAAACCGAAATAACAACTGAATTATAACTAAGAACAATACACCCAAATAAACTGGAACAATAAAAACAGTAAATCAGCATTATGCATTCATGTAAACAGTAATCAAGAAACAATACCAAGACAATCCCTACCAAAAGTGAGACTTCTTCTCCCTCGGTGCATTTACCTACGCAACAAGAATAGCCATGTTCTTGCCATCGTCTATGATGCCCATCACTTTTGTTTTACTTACGAAAGGAAAAAATATATTAATAGGCCAGCCGGTTTACTTAATTTGTTAAATCATTTAATGTTTCCTACGTGCCTACATAGATCATAAGGTAAAAATAGAATTTCTATTCTTCTTTTCATTTTATTTTCTCGCGTAATACATAATGTTTTCTGACTTATTTCGGCAAAATACAGACGGAATTGGTCACGGGCGCGGCGTCGCGCTTCTTCCATGCTAGTAACAATTATAGGTACACCTAAGATCCAAGAAAATACAAAGCAACTCCTATAACTAAGAGTTATAATGAAATCTCTTGCTAACGCCTTCTTCGCGGTATCAATCTCTGCTCGAAGAAATACTCCAAAGACTTTGGTAAAGAGGCTGCAATTGGACTGGAACAACGATGTTGTCACTCTTTCACCCGCACGAAAATTACCAATAATAGTTTTGGAAAGTGCCTTGAGTCGCCCATCCAAAAAGATGGAAGCCTTGATCAATGAATGTACTTGGGCTGGGGATGATCCCCTAGAACTGCAGGCTGTCGAATCAGTATATCTTTAACATGGTGTCGATGAAAAATTTCACCTGCAGAAAGAATCAGACAACCAAAAAAAGCTTGACACAACAACATAAACTCATCATATCTGAATAATCGTAATTGCGAGGACAGAAAACTCTCTAACCTCATGGCACGGCCAAAAGAACGAGAGGAAATTTGTTCTCACAAAACTATGATGATCACTATATGTTGACGAAGAACATATAGGTGTTGAAGATCCAAGCCCCCCCCCCCCCCCCCACCTCTCAGCGCCAAAATGACAGCCAGAGGCGAGGGGGCCTAAATTTGTCAGATGGCGGAGACGACGGCGGCGCGAGAAAACCCTAATATGTCTCACTAGTAGTAATAGGTTAGACGTCCCCAAGAATTACTAGGTGAGCGTTAGTACATGTAGAATTATTAATTCCACACATAATAAGGGCCCAAAGAGATATATCACCGGACATAAACCTAATTTTTTGAGATAAAGAATATATTTTGTTGTTCAACGATTTATTCGATTCACAGTTTCTTTTCACCTTTAGCTTCGTTTCAACGAGAGCTTCAAAACAATAAATTTTATAGCTCAATTGTTTATTCTATTCACAGTTCGTTTTCATCTTTAGCTTCGTTTCGAGAGAGCTTCAAAACTAATACATGTGCATATTTTAACAAAAGAATCTTTTGGCTCTTTTGCTTTCCAGACAACAGTATATTAGTTGCAAACCTATTGTGTAACGAGTTACCAGGTAACTTTAACACCAATACAGTGACAACTTCATAAAATTGCCAGATGGCAATTTTGTTTTCATTAAAAATATCCGTTAGTACAACGTAACAATCCCTAGCCAGCAGCCTATTTTGCAACGCCAAAAAAGTCTACTTTGCAACACGTTAGCATGGTGCAAGCAGTGGCGGAGCTTGAAAGAAATCTCTGGAGGGGCGAAGCTATGAAAAAAAACTCAAATACAAAATCATACGAACACAGCAAGTTAGATATTGCAAATATAGAGAAACTTATACAATTATCTTGATCTCCTCCGCAGTAGCTTACAAAATACATTTCTAATTTGAATTATATATATAACCTACTCCATAACAAAAGGAACTATATCAAAATACCATTTAACCATGGA
Source organism: Elymus sibiricus (assembly GCA_039707655.1). NCBI lineage: Eukaryota > Viridiplantae > Streptophyta > Magnoliopsida > Poales > Poaceae > Elymus > Elymus sibiricus. Next base: position 461,065,729 of record CM077675.1, read on the forward strand.
GCATTCAGTTCACTACAGCAACACTGCATTACAGATTAGCTTTTCGTTTCTTTGTGCCCTTAAAGTGCATAAGAACATCTTCATAGCTGTACTTCTCTGTGATTTCACTCTCTATTTTTACTAGCAAGCTATTGGCTAGATAATCATCTTCCATGGTATTACGTAGCCTTGTCTTAATGATTTTCAAAGTTGAGAATGCTCGCTCGGCACTTGCTGTAGAAACTGGAAGAGTTAGAAGCAATCGCAACAATCGATCAACCAAATTGTAGATAGAATGTCTCCCTGTCTCAACGAGATATCGACAAAGATTTGTTAAGGTAGACACATTTTTCAACTCTTTATCATTGGAGGCATCCACAACAAAGTGTTTTAGCTGTTGCTCCAATCCATAGATTTCCTGTTGGGTGAAATCCGCTGGATAATATTTCTTGACTAACTCACAAATATCATCAGCTTTGAAAGATCTGAATTTATTTTTAGGGATCAGGGTAGCACTAGTGGTCAATAGATCCAGTACCTTGTCATTGAACCTGAATTCTAATTCACGCAGTTGAGTATCAAGTGTTGCCCGAAATACTTCAACCCGGAAATAATGCTCCTTAGTAAAACGATCAGGTTGGTGACGAGCACGACCACCACGCAGGATGTAAGTTTCTCCCATATCTGGAATATCAATGGAATGATTTACACAGAACTCAACAACCCTATCAAAGAAGGCCTCCCACCCATCATTTGATCTCATTTCGTCAAGACGAACCTTTGTTGTGAACACTAGACGCATGGCATTTACTATGTCGCGTGATTTCTTTTGCAAAGCTTGACCAAGATCTTCAGTTATCTCCAATATTTCTTCCATCAGACATAAGACAAATATGAACTCAAAAGAGGACAAATAGTTGAAAGCAGTGTCTCCATCTGCACGAATTGAGCCAGCTGGCCCATCAGATGCTATATTTTGAAGTAACGAATTTACCGCATTAAACATTTTCTTTAGGCTGGATATAGAACCTAAGTGAGACCCCCATCTAGTGTCTCCAGGTCGTTTAAGTGTGCAGATCTGGTTTGCCCCTTTACCAGTTTCAATGTCATCAATAGCTAGTAACCGAGCTAGTTCCTCCAACTGGGCATCACGAAGCTCATCATGGCGCTTTGCAGAGGAGTCAACGGTGTTTACAATAAAAAGAAGTTTCTGAAAGAATTGAGCAACAGTAACCACTTCCTTCGATGCAGACACTAGTGCAAGTTGCAAGCGATGAGCATAGCAGTGGACATAATACGCATAAGGGCATTCTCTAAGAAAAAGAGCTTGCAAGCCATTGAACTCCCCCCTCATATTACTAGCCCCATCGTACCCCTGCCCATGAAGGTTCTGAACATCAAAAGCATTTTTGGATAACACAGAACTCAATACCTCTTTAAGTGTTGCGGCTTTGGTGTTCGTCACATGTATCAAGGCAAAGAACCGCTCTTGCAATATACGATCTTCATCAACAAATCTGAGAACCAATGCCATTTGCTCTCTTTTTGCTACATCACATGTCTCGTCCACTAGAATAGAAAACTTAGAATCCCCGATCTCTTCACGAATATGTTTCCTAACTTTCAATGCATAAATACCCAAAATCTCCTGTTGGATTTCATGTGATGTGTACTTTGAAGACATCTGAACCACCTCTCTTGTTTTTGTTTTTGCCGAACAAGAAACAATAGAAGCAATATGCACGATGACTGTCCTCCGAGTACTCCAACCATGATGGGAAATCCTTGAACCAGTCATACTTAAAGCGTCGTTTGCGACCTTCTGGACCATAAGCTTTGTAATTCTTCAAACGAGGCTGCATAATCAGTGGCGGAGCTTGACCAAGTTCTATGGGAGGGGGGGGGGGCAAATAGACTATGTTAGCTAGTGGGGGGGGGGGGGGACACACAAAACTTCATAATCTAGGCTCAGCCTCTACATTATTTAAGCCTGCATGTGCCAATCTTGGGGGGGCCACGGCACCCCCAACAACACACTAAGCTCCGCCGGTGTGCATAATACCAAGCTTCAAATATGCTCGTCGCACATCGTCTCTTCGATTAGGTGGATATTGCCAAATATGTGGACGTAGTGCTGGATCCCGCTGCAAGAATTCAATCCCTTGAAATAGTACTTCATTTGTTTGAGTTTGATGGATTTGTCCTTGCTGTTGAGGCATCGAAGGATGTGGTCCGTGTTGCTCAAATTCGAGCAACAACAGAGGAGGTTGAACACAGTCCGTTGGCTGAACAGGCATTGCTTCGGTTGCCGTTGGTTCATCAGCTGAATCACCTCTCTTTCTTTTGAAAAATGCCTCAATAGTTTTCCCCTTAAGCATCACTTCCTCCCTCTCACTGTAAAGGACATTTTCTATTCAGTACAAAATGCAATTGAATAAATCCATGACGAGATGACCTAATTAGGCAACGTACAGGAGCAAAATCAAGATCCAGCTAGCAGTGTTGACATAGCTAGCTAGCTAGCTTGCTAGGACGCCCAGAGTGGAGAAATTAACTAGCAGGCTAGGCAACGTACAGCCGTACAGGAGCAAAATCAAGATCAATCGAGGGCAGCAGCTCACCGATGTTGCCTGGTGTTGTTCGCAGCAGAGGCCGAAGAGCTCCGGGAGGAGTGGGTAGAACAGCGGCTAGCCCTAGCCGGCCACGCCGGCTAGCCACAGCGGCCGGTCTGCCGAACGCCGGTGCGCCACCCCCACGCTCAGGCGTCAGTGGTCGCAGGCGGCAGGTCCAAGGGGGTTAAGGGAAATCGATTTGGTCGCTGGTGGCCGGCTTCGTTCGTCTCCAGGCAACGAAGACTAGTAGTTACTAAATGAGCCTTCTGGTTGTGGGCTGTATATAATACTAGTACAATGCCCGTGCGTTGTCACGGGCCAAAACTTTTTTTTACTATGCATACAAATAATGCATATTAAATTTCATATGTATAAAAAATATAGCGTGCAACAATCGAAAAGTAATTAAATCCACTTAACTCGCAATATAATTCAATGATGTATAAATAGAGAGCAATGATCCAAATAATAATCTGTCCTGAACTAAGATCTCTATTTCATGCGCTTAAGATATACCCATACAAATTCAAAAGGGTTGTCTTTAGCTTCATTCACACGGTACTTCGGGAATATAATGAAAATTCCATTCTCAACTCATAACCATCCAACATGAGCAATATATATAATTAGCAAGAAGATTTCACGTGCTGATATAAAAATGTGCGCCTTTTGGTACTCACTGTGTGAACTGGATGAACCAATTATTTACCATTTCACAGGAGCATAAAATCAAAAACAAAATAGCTGGACACACCCTGCAAATGAATAAATTATTACAAGTGTTGTCACGATGTGGCACAAATACTTCAAGACAAACAAAAATAGCCGAACACTCTTTGCAAATGAATAAATTATTGACACTGTTGTCATGAATGTGTAACAAATATTTAAAGACAAAAAAAATAGCTGAACACATCATTGCAAATGAATAAATTATTGCCACTGTTGTCTCTAGGTGGAACAAATATTTCAAACATCAACATGGCGTCTTCTTTGCATCATATTTTTTTACCATGTATTGACAAACACGAGATTTTCCTCCCCCCTCTATAGCAACCACCACATGCCCTTCAAAGGGTGTATGTCCGCCTCTATTTTGCTCCACAATTGTTACATAAAAGAGAAGATGTATGTAACTGTTATGACCAGCATTAGAATATACAACCATCTATATTCGATAAACATATAGCAACTTTCCGGTCAGTAGATACTAACACTGGAGTCAGATCAACAACAAAATGATTACCCAGAACCTGGCTATATATATACAGGGCGTGTTCGAATGTAGTGTCCCACTTTATTCGGCTGCCCCTCCATGATTCTGTCATGGTGTGCGCTCCTCATCTCCTCTGTCCGCTTTTGTACATAGAACCTGGTTATAAATATACAACGCAGTGTCTCACTTTATCTGGCTGCCCCTCGATGACTCTCCCTGGTGCGCGCTCCGCGTCTCCTCTGTCCGCTGGTTCCCGTAACAACTTGCAAAAAAATCCCTCACTGTGTATGAAATGAGCATGAACTTTAATCTCCCAACATTTCAACACATGACTAAGGAAATTGAATGAAGTAAAAATAGGAATCTTCAGTGATGTATCTGTAATAGATGGATTTAACGATACAAATCTCCCTATAACAACCATTTTATGAAAACAAAATAGTGAATAAAAATCTATGCCCCGGCATAAAAACATTTGAAAATCCATATTCTGCCGTCCATTTCCTCCAAACAACAAAGATTGTCCTTGGTACTATTTTACTTTGCAACCTAATAAAAACAATGTATGCATATGTTTGTGGATATATTAGGATAGCCCTCTATTAGAATTTGCTTTAGGATGGTAGTTTCCATCAATGGTTAGTCCTAGCCATTTAATCACATTCGGAAGGAAGTATCGGAATACTCACGGGCAGTGTCCATGATATTCTGACTTTATTTAAAATGGTTTATCCCGATTTCCCGCTTTAATAAGACAACTAACGGGTGATTTCCACAATTTTAGTTGAACGTAAATATAATTTGATGAGACAAAAGGTGAATATAAGTGCGATAAAAGAATTCTAGCAAGTCTAATTCATCATTCTCCACTCACAGCAATGACAACTCTATGTATGTAAACCTCTCAAAGTTTTCAGTTATTATTCCTATTTATTTTTATTTAGAGAAAATGATCAACCAGCCAGGATTACAATAAAAGCACATACATGAAAAGGAAAAAAATGTCTAGGGACAACTTACAACCCAAAGATGAAACAAGCACAAGAAGAGAAGGACAATGAGACCTGGTCGAGACACCGTGGCTGGAACGTCTTGAAAAGAAGCTAACACCAGCATGGAGGAGAAGATCATGGGAAGAGACGCGGCCATCATAATGCCGGCTTCCTTCCTTCAAAAAAGGCAGATCTAGGCAACGAAGCCATCGTACTTGCTGCAAAAGTGGGCCACTACCCTCTTGCCGTGGATTGAAGGGTGAAGCACTCATGGTCATCGCTGGCCGTAGAGCCAACATTGTCCACTTGCCCGAGGCCACCGCCTCGGCATCCACCCACCACGTACATCACTACCACACCCAGAATGTGAACCCTGACACCACAACTAAAGGCAAACCACAACTACAACGACACTCACAAGTGTACTTGGCGCCTGCGGAGCACATGCAGGAAACATCCGGCTGGGAACCATAAAATCCAACACCGGAGCGCCAGACCCGTCTGCTTGGGGGTGGATGTGGCACACCCAAGCATAGCAAAGGGGCCAAAAGCCCACAACCCCTTGCTCGCCTCCTGTTTACCAAAGCGGAGGATCACCAGCCAACACAGACTTCAGATCTGAAGAGTGCGATGAAGCTGCGATCGAACGGAGAACAAACCTTGCCACCCCCGGACCTCTACGAGGATGGGGCCGCCATGGCCGACACCGCATCATACGGGGCCAGGAGAGAACGCTGCTGCCGGGATGACTGGATCAAAACTGATGTTTCAGACTCCATAAGAAATATAAGGATCAATGTACCTTCCCATCGATGACTGGATCACAGTGGTATTGAAGAACACCAATGTTCAGAATTTTAGATAATTACGAGCCAGAACGGAGCTGCACTGCAGCACCAGTCGTAGCCTTGTAGATATCTACTTCAACTGATGGTTATGCTGCAGCCATCACCATATAAATAGTCTCAGTGCTGGACAATGAACCAAAACTGTCAGTATTAGAAGTTCCAGATACACAATTGCTAGTATTAGAAATCAAGTGCTTGATCGACTAATCATCATATCCATCTCTAGAACATGGAAAAATAGACACGTCTAAAAACTGAAAATGGCATACACATAGCAATTGCTTTGACAAAACTGCTTAATAACAACAGCAGTAAAAGTAGCACAGAAGTACCAGCATCCCATCGTGCACATAGTCCACTAATCGACCAACAAACATCAATAAGTTATAGACATCAGTCATGAATGGAAATATTGAGACTATTGAAAAATAGCTCTCTACATCTCTCTCTATTGTCTTGTTATATACCGTTGTCCTAAATAAGTTATAGACATCATTTTTTTCTTCTGAAACTACTGTGAATTGCATTTCAAAAAGTTCATATAACATGAGAGATTAGTTAATGATGCCGGTGAAGCTAACACGAACACATTAAGATTTGGCGTCAAGTGGTTGCTGTACCTGTGAATGTTGTGATTTTTTAGTCCGACTGCTATTCTCGAGCATGGAGCACCCCGATTCTTCTGCAGCCATGCATGCACTCAGGTTCTGTGCGTATATCTCCCACCATGTAGAAACACAAACAGAGGATTGTTAATTTCTACTGTCGCTAGCAGATTGCCCGCATGAAGATCTTTTGGTCTTCTTGATGCCAGCATGAACGGCAAGGAGAGAAGCACATACATCGGTGGTCAGCACCGCGCCCTCAGCTACGATCCACCCGCAGCTCGTCGAGAGGGTGTCGAAGATGCTGCTGCCAGTTTGCGCTCCTTTGCTAGGTTGTCTTCAGTACCATGCACTTATGTTTTTTCCAAGCCAAAAAAATCTCTGAAACTATCTTTGATCCTTTCTTTTATTATTTGTTGCAGTACTAAATATTTACAAAAATGATTACAAAAAGAATCAATGGATCTGGAGTTCTTTACCTTGATGGGTAGAGGTGATTCTACACAGCAGCCGACCATTATAAGTCTGACTTGACATGTCCAAGTTTATCTTATTTAGATGCTTCTTCACATCAGCTTGTAGCTACAGGCGTTGTGGTAGGCAGGGGAGTAAAGAAACCACACAAAATAAATCAATTTTTGCCAGTATACAGATGTCGCAGAGTACTCCACCTAGTCGGCATGCTCATACATTTTAACTGGGCACAATCAAGTGGCAAAGTTCAGAGTTTCAAAAAAGAGACGACAATTCCAAGTTTCCGAATTGACCACCCAAATCCCTATGGTCCTTCGGCGCATGAGGATGGATCATTAATTTTGGAACCCACATTTCAGCGTGCATGAGAATCATAGACTACACATGATTAAAGATTCGGAAACATATTGTCTTTGGGCATTTCAGCTCATAATAACACAGATATGAAAAGTAGTAAACTGTGAAACATTTAGTGGAGTCGAATATAGCCCACTTGTTACATTCAGCCACACTGCAGGTCCAGAATAATTGCAGTGCATGCTTGTCATTTTCAGTGCTTGCTTTAATAAGAAACCTGCATGCACTATTTAGCGAGTAAAGATATTTGCGCCAACAATTACATAAACCAAACAATGATATAAGTATAGAAGTCATTATTTTAACTGCAGCACATCCGTCTTGATAACTAAAACAGTAACCAAAATACATGAAAAAGGGGTAATGCTAATAAGCTTGCATATCTTTAGTCTTGGCTCATACACCACCAAACAACTTGAAAAAGTAGAAGCAGACAGTAAAAAGAAGGCAAGTGAAACAATTAAGAGATTTTCAAAGAGAAGCTTACTTCAGCTGTATGCAATTTCCGGCAACCATGTCAACATGTGAGCATCTCCTCGAGCTAGCAATAGTTCACTGTGACCCTTGTTTCCTCCTAACCCAGCCTGTAGGACCAACAATCAATTTATTCAATGAGAGAAACAAACTTGAGTACAAATCTGATCAAATTCGAACTAATTAGAAACAATCTGATGAAATCAAATCAACCAATGAGACGAGAATTGAGATTTTTTTCAAAAGGGGATAACCCAACTGATCAAAACATTACTTGCTAGATTTCCTTTCCTGGGTGGATCATACGAATACTCCATGCACATCAACATGTTAGGGGTGATGTGGCCACTCCATCCATGGATAGGTTCCTCCACGGATGGATTCCTCTTTGTCACATATCCGCACAATATCCAACAAGATCTGTTACAACTAGCAAGATAAGGCAAAACCAAGGGCCATGTTCACTAATCAGATGTTCTCAGCCTTAGAAGGAAGAACAAGCTTGGGTTTCTCACTCGTTAGCATCGCTGGCCTTCAGCAGCTCGGCACCGTCGGCCGCGGCCTGGATTCGGGGGGCGTTAGTGGCTCCAGAATGCCGGCGCGTCGATGAAGGGTGTGGTCACAAAGGTAGGGCGAGGCGGTCGACGCGGCGGAGGACGGCGACCGGAGATCGAGCCGAGGGCAACACCAGAGAAGAGCACAACCGGATTCGTCGCTGGGAATGGCGCAGGAGGATGTAGTGCGGCTGTCGGGGCCCAGCCGCTCGGACCGGCGCCGGATGCATGGTGCTGCGGCGGCTCGTTTCCCTGGCACTGGTAGCATGGGGAAGAAGGTAGGTGGAGGCATCTCTGCGGACCGGCGGCGGCGGCGACGGGATTCTCCACGCCGCACATCTCCAGTAGCTTTGGCCCGCCATGGCCACATGGGTCGATGGAGGGAGGCGGCGGCGGGGCAGAGGGAGGTTGCTCTCGGGAGGAAGGGAAAGGGAGTGGGGTGCGGCCGTGCGGGCATGCGGCTAGGGTTTCACCGGGCAGAGTTTTTTCTTCGGTTTTCTTCGGTATTTGGAGGGAGGGAAAAAATCGGTGCGTGGGGTTCTAACGATCGATGGATGGGGCTGGTTACGAACGAAGGAAACCAAGTGTATGGATGCATTTACAGCGGAGGCACTGGCCTCGCCCTTCGGGCTAAATCTGGCGCAAAGCTATGGATGTTCCAGATTAGTAATTAATTCTGATAATAATGATCTGATCAAGTCAATGCAAGATGGCGGACACTTTGCAGGCCCGGCGGTTGCCGTTATTGACGATTGTTATCACATGTCGGCTGATCTTGCTAGGGTTCGATTTGAGCACTGTCATAGAGAGGCAAACTCTGTTGCTCATGAATTAGCTAGAATGGCTAGGTTTTCTCCCCCTAGTTCATGGTTTGATACGGCCCCTAGTGCCATTTCTCCTTTGCTTGTAAATGACTTTTTGTTGGTTTCCAACGAATAAATAAAGGGGTTGGAGAGTTCAAAAAAAAAGGAGTAGAGAAATATAGGGATAGTAAAAAAAATCATTTTCGTTGGTGGGGGTGGGGGTGGGGGGGGGGGGGAATATATCAAGAATTAACCACAGGGTCCGAAAAAGCTACGGGAGTAGCTGCCCTTGCGACATGTGGCCCATTTTTTAACGCTAAATGCACCATCAGACAAAGCTCTAACATTCAGGAATTTCTACCAGACGAAATTGAACGGTTAGGAATGCCCAGTTCGTGAGAGGGCAAGGATTAGGTACATTTTTACTGTTCTTAATTGGGGGTAACTTTTTTTAGGATAGGACGGTAACTTTAAAGGTGATTTTTTCTTTTGTCGAAAATACTCATATAGTTCTCACCAAAAAAAACTCAGTGTTTGAGAGTAAATCTATTTTAAACTTTGTAGTCACAAAAATCCTGATAATACCATCCTTATCTTTTTCTTTTGCGCATGCATACAAATTAGCCTTTTTCATTGTGGAACTAGTCCATTAGGGTTTATTTTTTAGATTTGGCATTTGATGCTCGTATTTTTCTGAATTTATTTCATGTTTTCTGATGATATTTGTTCAGTGTGAAGAGACGTTCTCGTCCACTACGGAGGTGTTTGCGGCGCCTTCGCCAATTTTAAATATGATGCCGGCTCAATATCTAGAAAGTGCTCATAAGATAGGGCGTACATGCGTGCATTCGTAGACATGCATTTGTCCGAACACCTGACGTCTGTATTATATTTAAAAAAGCTAACGACGTGGAAAGATATAACGGTTTACTAGATCATTGATGGCGCGCGTTGCAGCGCCCGTGCATTTTCACACTGTTATGTTAAGGATTGATACAAATATATGAAGCCAAATACTGCCTTGTTAAATTAAGTTAATAAAGCAATTCATTTCATGGCGTATCCTTACAATGCGAAATTTGCAAAAATTGTACAACTACATAGAGAACCTCTTGTTGATTTGAAGATAGAACAGACCACTAAATCCAAGAAAAAATATTTATCAATATGACTATTTACTCCATTAAAAAACATGAATGTGTTACTGGTGAAACAATATGCAGTGGGTCAGAAGTCAAATGCATGCCTCGGTCAGAAGTTTCTCAGGCCCTAGATCATACCTTGGCAACTTTCTCTCACACATGAGTCATTTCCCACCTGTACATGGTGGAGCTATGTGGGGATTCCATGTATATGCATGCATGTATATGTGCCTATATTGATAAAGTACAATATCTTTATACATGCTAATGGTGGAGTCAAATTAGCTACTTGTGGAAAGAAATGCTGATCAATGGTTATGGTGAGGATTGATGCATGTGCATAAATGATAAACTTTTGGCAACAAATCTCTGTTCTTAGTATATTAATTATGCTTAAAACCAAACCTATTTACCTTTGGGGACTCCAAGTTTGAACATAGATATGACAATAGCTCTATTGGTGGGTGGTTTCTTAGCATCTCAACAAACATATGAGTAAAATAGTGCTCTTCTTGTATCGACATGAAGATCATTGTGCTGGCTTGTAATCCTGACACCAAAACCGCAAAGTCATGACAGATCATGAGTTGGACCCTCAAACCACCAATGCGGAACTTTCACATTATTTCCAAGTTAGCGTTGTATAGGAACAACATTTAGAACAAAACAAGTTATAATCTAATTAGTGAAACTTATGCCGTTTTGTTCTTTATATGTACTCAGATGTTGGCAGAAGATATGGATTTATAATACTATGAAATTTAAACAGTCATGAGTATTCTTGTTGACAATATTAAATAATATATAGTATAAACTGATATTATGTTTAAGAAGTAAATAGACCAAATTGGAGACATGTCACATGGCTAATCTTTCGAAAATACCTAGAAAATGTTGCTTCTTTTGCAAATAACCGTTAGAGAAAAGAAAACGTAATACATCCATTCTAGATGTCCCTGAAGAACGAACCGATAAATGAGATGAATCAGTGACATGTAGACATTGATTACATTTTTCTACGAGCAATATCTGGATACATTCAAGAGGAAGTCAAAACATTAAACTTATCTTCTGTGTGTAAACAATTCATGATAAGCAACACGTGTGAATAAGTCAAGGAGTAAGTAAAAAAGGTAACCTGAATGTGAGGGCCTGCAAAAGAGTGGACCAGTGAGAATCTTAAGCAGAGAGGAGCAAATTGCAGACAAATTAGCATGAACAAAATTAGTTTATAACACAGAGATAAAGGAAATCACATGAAAAAAATAGGGAGCTAAGCCCATCTACAAAAACAGGAGTAAATATAGATACTAAAATTCAAAGCCTTCACCTTAGTGTCAAATTTATAGGAGAAGATTATTGGAAAAGATGGATCAATTTATTCATCTGTTGATAGTAGTAAGTAGTGACATTTCATAATACCTGAGAAGAATACCAAAACATATCCTCTTATAAGAGTATATTACAATCTCTTGAACGAAAAATGTCATCCTCCTACATAACTCAAGATATATGGACCGGTCCAGTGTACTAATTAATATGTTTCCTGTAAAGAGTACACATATCTGATTAAAGAAATCATAGGCAACATAACACTGTGATATACTCCCTCCGTTGCTTAATATAAGTCTTTTTAGAGATTTCACTAGGGGACTACATACGGAGCAAAATGAGTGAATCTATACTCTAAAGTATGTCCATATACATCCGTATGTAGTCTCCTAGTGGAACCTCTAAAAAGACTTATATTTAGGAACGGATGGAGTATTTTCTAACATAGATGTTATCTACATTCAACAAAAAGTAGACTGCATGTGAGAAAATAGTAAAAAAAAAGAGGCAAAGCTCAAACATAGTCAGCCATGCCTTAGATGCCTAGATTAACATGGATAAGATTTTGAGTAAAAAGGGGCGGTGATTTTCAGATTGTAGTCGAATAACTCCGAGGCATGTGGAAAGTGAAATTATGACGATTAGAGCATCCAAAAGATAAAGAGGAGTTATCTGTACCAGCGATAGCCATGGGGAATTAGGCCCAGACCTTTTTCCCTTGCCGAGACACCGTCAATGGATCCCATCTCGGTCGACCATCCCCACCGCATCAAAGTTCCTCCCTGCTGCACTGGTCTGAGAGTGTATCCCTTCGCCGACTGGTGCACCGGTCTGAGGGGATCCCTCGCCGCCACCGGTCTGAGAGTGGAGCCTCTCCCTGCTGCACCTTCACGAGGTGAAATCATGCATGGAAAGGGATCCCCTCGGTATAGAGAGATCAGGACGAGCAAGGGAGCTAGCCGGGAGGGGCGACGACCGACATGATTCATCAACCGCGAGAGATCAGGGAAGGGTCGCTGCCCTTTCCATGCCCGTATCTCTTTTTCTTATGTGTCTACGAACTGAAGCGACGAAGCATGCCAGTTATACTGTGATGGGCCAACCGCTTAAAGGGCCGCCTGGCCCAATCAACCAGAGGTGGTGGATTTTTCCACCGGAGCAGCCTCTCTCGGACAACGAGTCCGCGGTCAATTAGGAGATCAGTACAGCCATCCGACGGTCAGCAACGGCAGAGAACTATCATCTGACGGTTAGAACCCTTGATGGCTTGAGAGGGCTGGGATTAGGTGCGGTTTTACTGTCCTTGATCATTGATGGCGCGCGTTGCTGCACCCGTCTATTTTTTATGTCGTATCATAGTGTTAGATTTTAATATAAACCTGTAGTCCAAATTTAAGAATGAAGTGAAAAGAATCTAAGAAGAATGAACTGAAAAGGTGTCTTCCAGATTTGTGTTGAAACTTAGTAGGGCTATTAAGGAAGAAGGAAGTGGAAAAAACTCAATGAACCAATGTAACGATGTAAAAAAATGCAAAAAAAGTACAACAAATAACGATCTAAGATAGGGCGCAAATTTATAGAAGTCCAAATCTGAAATGTAATGCAAGAGAAGAAGAAACAAAGACTTAACAAAAATGTGAAATATAAAATGCACAAAAAGTACAAGAAATAATGATCTAAGATGTGAGGAGCAAATGTATAGAAGTCCAAATATGAAATGAATGCAAGAGAAAAAGAAACAAAGAATTGACAAATAATGGCCAGAGGAACTTCTGAAGTCTGAATTCCAGATCTGAAATCTGAAGTCGTAAGTATTTCTCCATGCACCATAAGAAAGTACAAAATACGAAGTAGATGCGAGGATCCATGTCTCCAATTATGATCTACTACACTTTCACAAGGCTTAACTGGAATTTAGAAACTAAATGGAAATGACCAAAACAGTTGAATGTCAATAAATGAAAGTATGTAGCAGAAGCAAAGGTTGTTATTATCATTCTGAATCAATTGCAGTTTGTGTCTCTTGAGAAACATGCATTTTTACTAATAAAATCACACACCAGCAAGAAATGTGTTAGCATAACAATATTCAGTTGTTGATCCCGCTTTCCACTGAATCAACAACAAATGGAATCAGAAAATATACATCGTTGTAGTGGCAAAGAAAACACGGTGTTCTGGCATCTCAAGAAAAAAGAAGCAACATTTCAGGATACAGGCAAATATGCCAGAGCAGAAAAAATATAAGGAATCAGTTGGTACACTTGAGGAAACAAAGGCTATAAGAATCAAAATGCCGTCTAGCTTGAAGATTGTAAGGCAATTTACAGCCTAAGTCACATCGATGTGATCAGTCCAGATGTAAAGAGTCTTGTATTGAACAACATTGTACAGCGTATGCAGTTTATAATCCTTATGGAATTTAAAACTTAAGTAAATTTGAATTAGCAAGTAAGGATCAAATTCCAAATTAACTACTCTATCAACTATAACAGTTCAAGACTGAACTATTTTCCTTTGTGACACTTCCCTAAACATAACTGTAAAGTACAAAGTACGTCATTCCTCTTCACTTTGTTTTTGTACAAACTGGGAACTGCCATTGTACTGTTTTTTTATTAACATTCAATGGTCAAAAATGCTGACGTGAGTGGGTTGGAAAATGGCTCCACCATCAAAACATTGTTCAGATAGCATTCAAATTGATTAAATTGAATAGGTACTACAAAGTACAAAAGATGTCTAATCAAGTGAAATATGCAATAATACATAGACTTTTATCTTAGTAGCCATTCAGATACTCAGAATCATTAGAGACCATAATTTTATGGCTGAGTGAATGCATTCAGGGAGTTGCCAACCTCACATGTTCAATTAAATCAAGGTCAAGTTCTCCAAACCATTGATTTCATCTACATGTGTAAACCTATAGCAGTTAACATTGACATGATCATGTTGGAAATATGCCCTAGAGGCAATAATAAATTGGTTATTATTATATTTCCTTGTTCATGATAATCGTTTATTATCCATGCTATAATTGTATTGATTGGAAACTCAAATACATGTGTGGGTACATAAACAACACTGTGTCCCTAGTAAGCCTCTAGTTGACTAGCTCGTTGATCAAAGATGGTTAAGGTTTCCTAGCCATTGACATGAGATGTCATTTGATAACGGGATCACATCATTAGGAGAATGATGTGATGGACAAGACCCAAACTAAGAACGTAGCATTTGATCGTGTCAGTTTATTGCTATTGTTTTCTGCATGTCAAGTATCTGTTCCTATGACCATGAGATCATGCAACTCCCTGACATCGGAGGAGTACCTTGTGTGTATCAAACGTCGCAACGTAACTGGGTGACTATAAAGGTGCTCTACAGGTATCTCCGAGGGTGTCTGTTGGGTTGGCATGGATCAAGACTGGGATTTGTTACTCTGTGTGACGGAGAGGTATCTCAGGGCCCACTCGGTAATACAACATCACAATGAGCCTTGCAAGCAATGTGACTAAAGTGTTAGCCACGAGATCTTGTATTACGGAACGAGTAAAGAGACTTGCCGGTAACGAGATTGAACTAGGTATAGAGATACCGACGATCGAATCTCGGGCAAGTAACATACCGAAGAACAAAGGGAACAGCATACGGGATTAACTGAATCCTTGACATAGAGGTTCGACCGATAAAGATCTTCGTAGAATATGTAGGAGCCAATATGGGCATCCAGGTCCCGCTATTGGTTATTGACCGTAGAGGTGTCTCGGTCATGTCTACATAGTTCTCGAACCCGCAGGGTCTACACACTTAACGTTTGGTGACGATATAAGTATAGTTGAGTTGTTATGTTGGTGACCGAAAGTTGTTCGGAGTCCCGGATGAGATCACGGACATGACGAGGAGTCTCGGAATGTCCGAGAGGTAAAGATCGATATATTGGACGATATGTTTGGGCCAAGAGGTGAGACCCACGGGGCGTTAGCAAAAGGCAGTTTTGCAGAGGGCAGGGTCCAGACGCCAGGAACCCTGGCGTCTGGCCCTGGGCCAGACGCCGAGGCCCATGGCGTCTGGGCCAGACGCCGGGAACCGTGGCGTTTGGTACTGGAATCCGAGAAGGACTGTTCCTTTTGTTCCAAACCGACTTTGAGGAGGCTCTTTCTCCAAGTTTTGACCCCAGGGCTCAACATATAAATAGAGGGGCAGGGCTAGCACCCGGAATACATCAAGATTTCCCCAAGCCGTGTGCGGCAACCCTAACCCTCTAGTTCCTCCGTCATAATCTCCGTAGCGCTTGGCGAAGCCCTGCAGAGATTGTTCCTCACCACCATCACCACGCCGTCGTGCTGCTGGAACTCAACCACTACTTCACCATCGCTCGCTGGATCGAGGAGGTGAAGGCGTCATCAAGCCGTACGTGTGTTGAACGCGGAGGTGCCGTCCGTTCGGCGCTAGTTCGTGATCGGATCGAGGGACGACTTGCGATTTGGATCGCGGAGACGTTCGACTACATCAACCGCGTTTCTTAAACGCTTCCGCTTAGCGATCTACAAGGGTATGTAGATTTACTCTCCCTCTCGTAGATGCTCATCACCATGGATAGATCTTGTGTGTGCGTAGGAAAATTTTTGTTTCCCATGCAACGTTCCCCAACAGTGGCATCATGAGCCAGGTCTATGCGTAGATGAGATCTCGAGTAGAACACAAACGAGTTGTGGGCGTGGGTGTATACATATTGCTTGCCGTTACTAGTTGATATTTGATTCGGCGGTACTGTGAGATGAAGCAGCCCGGACCGACATTACGCGTACACTTACGCGAGACAGGTTCCTTCAACTGACATGTAACTTCGTTGCATAAAGATGGCTAGCGGGTGTGTGTCTCTCTCACTTTAGTTGAATCGATTTCAATGAAGAGGGTTCTTTTAGAAGATCAAAAAGCAATCACTACACCACGTTGTGGTTTTGCGTAGGTAAGAACGGTTCTTGCAAACCCGTAGCAGCCACGTAAAATTTGCAACAACAATTAGAGGACGTCTAACTTGTTTTTGCAGGGTATGATGTGATATGATATGGCCAATTACATGATGAGATATATGTGATGTATGAGATGATCATGTGTTGTATAGAATATCACGACTTGCATGTCGATGAGTACGGCAACTGGCAGGAGCCATAGAGTTGTCTTTAATTATTGTATGACCTGCGTGTCAATCATTAAGCGCTATGTAATGCTTTACTTTATCGCTAAACGTTAGCAATAGTCGTGGAAGCAACAGTCGGCGCGACAACCTCATGGCGACACGTTGATAGAGATCAAGATGATGGAGATCATGGTGTCATGCCGGTGACGATGGAGATCATGCCGGTGCTTTGGAGATGGAGATCAAAAGCACAAGTTCATGGCCATATCATGTCACTTATGATTTGCATGTGATGTTAATCCTTTTATGCATATTATTTTGCTTAGGACGACGGTAGCATTATAAGGTGATCCCTTACTTAAATTTCAAGATAAATTGTGTTCTCCCCGAGTGTGCACCGTTGCGAAAGTTCGTCGTTTCGAGACACGCCGTGATGATCGGGTGTGATAGACTCCACGTTCACATACAACGGGTGCAAGCCATGTTGCACACGCGGAACACTTGGGTTAAACTTGACGAGCCTAGCATGTACAGACATGGCCTCGGAACACAAGAGACCGAAAGGTCGAACATGAGTCATATAGTAGATATGATCAACATGAAGATGGTCACCATTGAAACCACCTCAACTCACGTGATGATCGGACTTGAGTTGGTGGATTTGGATCATGTTACACTCGAATGACCGGAGGGATGTCAATTTGAGTGGAAGTTTTTAAGTAATATGATTAACTAAACTCATTATCTAGAACAATAGTCTAAGTTGTCTTTGCTATATTTATGTTGTAGATCATGGCTCGCGCAGTAGCACCCCTGAATTTTAATGCGTTCCTAGAGAAAGCTAAGTTGAAAGATGATGGAAGTAACTTTGTGGACTGGGCCCGTAATCTAAGGATTATCCTTACGGCTTCCCAGAAAGCTTATGTCCTTGATGCACCGCTTGGTGATCCACCCGCTCCAGTTGAGTCTCTAGACGTTGTGAACGCCTGGCAGGCTCGTTCTGATGATTACTCAATAGTTCAATGTGCAATGTTGTATGGCTTAGAACCGGGACTTCAAAGACGTTTTGAACGTCATGGAGCATATGAGATGTTCCAGGAGTTGAAGTTTATCTTTCAGAAGAATGCCCGGATCGAGAGATATGAGATCTCCGATAAGTTCTATGCTTGCAAGATGGAGGAGAACGGGTCTATCAGTGATCACGTGCTCAGAATGTCTAGGTACTCCACCCGTCTGGCTGAATTGGGGATGCCCCTTCCGCCAGAGGCTATCACTGACAGAGTTCTTCAATCATTGCCACCTAGCTACAAGAGCTTCGTGTTGAACTATAACATGCACGGGATGAACAAGTCAGTCGTCGAGCTGTTTGCGATGCTGAAAGCCGCTGAGTCTGAAATTCAGAAGGAGCATCAAGTGTTGATGGTCAATAAAACCACTAGTTTCAAGAAAAATGGCAAGGGTAAGAAGGGTAACTCCAAGAAGAGTGGCAAAACAGTTGCTCCTCTCGTGAAGAAACCCAAGGCTGGACCCAAACCAGAAACTGTGTGTTTTCATTGCAAGGGAACTGGACACTGGAAGCGGAACTGCCCCAAGTATTTGGCTGACAAGAAGGCGGCCAACAACAAACAAGGTATATATGATATACATGTTATTGATGTGTACCTTACCAACTCTCGTTGTAGTGCCTGGGTATTTGATACCGGTGCGATTGCTCATATTTGCAACTCAAAACAGGAACTGCGGAATAGACAGAGGCTGGCAAAGGACGAAGTGACGATGCGCGTGGGAAATGGTTCCAAGGTAGATGTGATCGCCGTCGGCACGCTCGCTCTTCGATTACCATCGGGATTAGTGATGAACCTGAATAATTGTTATTTAGTGCCTGCGTTAAGCATGAACATTATATCTGGATCTTGTTTATTGCGAGACGGTTACTCATTTAAATCAGAGAATAATGGTTGTTCTATTTATATGAGTAATATCTTTTATGGTCATGCACCCAATGTAAGGGGTTTATTCTTATTGAATCTCGATAGTAATGATACACATGTTCATAACATTGATGCCAAAAGATGTAGGATTGATAATGATAATACCACTTTCTTGTGGCACTGCCGTTTAGGTCATATTGGCGTAAAATGCATGAGGAAGCTCCATGCTGATGGACTTTTGGAGTCACTTGATTTTGAATCACTTGACACATGTGAGCCATGCCTCATGGGCAAGATGACTAAAACGCCGTTCTCTGGAACAACGGAACGGGCAAGTGACTTATTGGAAATCATACATACTGATGTGTGCGGTCCGATGAGCATTGAGGCGCGCGGTGGTTATCGTTACTTTCTCACCTTCACTGATGACTTAAGTAGATATGGGTATATTTACTTAATGAAACACAAGTCTGAAACATTTGAAAAAGTTCAAACAATTTCAGAGTGAAGTTGAGAATCATCGTAGCAAGAAGATTAAATTCCTATGATCTGATCGAGGAGGAGAATATCTGAGTTATGAGTTTGGCAGTCACTTAAGACAATGTGGAATTGTTTCACAACTAACACCGCCTGGAACACCACAGCGTAATGGTGTGTCCGAACGTCGTAATCGAACTTTATTGAATATGGTGCGATCTATGATGTCTCTTGCCGATTTGCCACTATCGTTTTGGGGTTATGCATTAGAGACAGCTGCATTCACTTTAAATAGGGCACCATCGAAAGCCGTTGAGACGACGCCATATGAACTTTGGTTTGGCAAGAAGCCAAAATTGTCGTTTCTTAAAGTTTGGGGATGTGATGCTTATGTCAAAAAGCTTCAGCATGAAAAGCTGGAACCCAAAGCGGAGAAATGCGTCTTCATAGGATACCCAAAAGAGACAGTTGGGTATACCTTCTACCTCAGATCCGAAGGCAAAGTGTTTGTCGCTAAAAACGGAACATTTCTTGAGAAAGAGTTTCTCTCGAAAGAATTGAGTGGGAGGAAGATAGAACTTGATGAGGTTGTTGAACCTTTACTTCAACCTGAGAGTAGCGCAGTGCAGAAAGTTGTTTCTGTGGAGCCTACATTAGCTGAAGAGGAAGTTAATGATGATGATCATGAAGCTTTGGATCAAGTTGCTATCGAACCTCGTAGGTCGACAAGGACGCGTACTGCTCCTGAGTGGTACGGCAACCCTGTCTTAGAGGTCATGTTGTTAGACAACGATGAACCTACGAGCTATGGAGAAGCGATGATGGGCCCGGATTCCGAGAAGTGGTTAGAGGCCATGAAATCCGAGATGGGATCCATGTATGAAAACAAAGTATGGACTTTGGAAGTATTACCTGAAGGGCGTAAGGCCATTCAGAACAAATGGATCTTTAAGAGGAAGACGGACGCGGACGGTAATGTCACAGTCTATAAAGCTCGACTTGTGGCAAAGGGTTTTTCACAAGTTCAAGGAGTTGACTACGATGAGACCTTCTCACCCGTAGCGATGCTTAAGTCCATCAGAATCATGTTAGCAATAGCTGCCTTTTTCGATTATGAAATTTGGCAGATGGATGTCAAAACAGCGTTCCTTAACGGTTACCTTAAGGAAGAGTTGTATATGATGCAACCAGAAGGTTTTGTCGATCCAGAGAATGCTGACAAAGTTTGCAAACTCCAGCGATCCATTTATGGACTGGTGCAAGCATCTCGGAGTTGGAATCTTCGTTTTGATGAGGTGATCAAAGCGTTCGAGTTTATACAAGTTTACGGAGAAGCTTGTATTTACAAGAAAGTGAGTGGGAGCTCTATAGCGTTTCTAATATTATATGTGGATGACATATTACTGATTGGAAACAATATAGAAATGCTGGAAAGCGTAAAGGAATATTTGAACAAGAGTTTTTCAATGAAGGACCTAGGAGAAGCTGCTTTCATATTAGGCATCAAGATCTATAGAGATAGATCGAGACGCTTGATAGGACTTTCACAAAGCACATACCTTGACAAAGTTTTGAAGAAGTTCAAAATGGATCAGTCCAAGAAGGGGTTCTTGCCTGTATTGCAAGGTGTGAAGTTGAGTAAGACTCAATGCCCAGTGACTGCAGAAGATAGAGAAAAGATGAGTGTCATCCCCTATGCTTCGGCCATAGGCTCTATCATGTATGCAATGCTGTGCACAAGACCCGATGTCAGCCTTGCCATAAGTATGGTCGGAAGGTTTCAAAGTGATCCAGGAATGGAACACTGGACGGCGGTCAAGAATATCCTGAAGTACCTGAAAAGGACTAAGGATATGTTTCTCGTTTATGGAGGTGATCAAGAGCTCGTCGTAAAGGGTTACGTCGATGCAAGCTTTGACACTGATCCGGATGACTCTAAGTCTCAAACCGGATACGTGTTTATTCTTAATGGGGGTGCGGTTAGCTGGTGCAGTTCCAAGCAAAGCGTGGTAGCAGATTCTACATGCGAAGCGGAGTACATCGCTGCCTCGGAGGCGGCGAAGGAAGGTGTCTGGATGAAGGAGTTCATGACAGATCTTGGAGTAGTGCCTAGTGCGCTTAACCCAATGACTCTGTTTTGTGATAATACTGGTGCCATTGCTCTAGCCGAGGAACCAAGATTTCACAAGAGGACCAGACACATAAAGCGACGTTTCAATTCCATCCGCGATTACATCAAGGAGGACGACATAAATATTTGCAAAGTACACACGGATCTAAATGTTGCAGATCCGATGACTAAACCTCTTCCAAGGGCTAAACATGAACAACACCAGAACTGCATGGGTGTTCGATTCATTACAATGTAAATCACATAGTGATGTGAACTAGATTATTGACTCTAGTGCAAGTGGGAGACTGTTGGAAATATGCCCTAGAGGCAATAATAAATTGGTTATTATTATATTTCCTTGTTCATGATAATCGTTTATTATCCATGCTATAATTGTATTGATTGGAAACTCAAATACATGTGTGGGTACATAAACAACACTGTGTCCCTAGTAAGCCTCTAGTTGACTAGCTCGTTGATCAAAGATGGTTAAGGTTTCCTAGCCATTGACATGAGATGTCATTTGATAACGGGATCACATCATTAGGAGAATGATGTGATGGACAAGACCCAAACTAAGAACGTAGCATTTGATCGTGTCAGTTTATTGCTATTGTTTTCTGCATGTCAAGTATCTGTTCCTATGACCATGAGATCATGCAACTCCCTGACATCGGAGGAGTACCTTGTGTGTATCAAACGTCGCAACGTAACTGGGTGACTATAAAGGTGCTCTACAGGTATCTCCGAGGGTGTCTGTTGGGTTGGCATGGATCAAGACTGGGATTTGTTACTCTGTGTGACGGAGAGGTATCTCAGGGCCCACTCGGTAATACAACATCACAATGAGCCTTGCAAGCAATGTGACTAAAGTGTTAGCCACGAGATCTTGTATTACGGAACGAGTAAAGAGACTTGCCGGTAACAAGATTGAACTAGGTATAGAGATACCGACGATCGAATCTCGGGCAAGTAACATACCGAAGAACAAAGGGAACAGCATACGGGATTAACTGAATCCTTGACATAGAGGTTCGACCGATAAAGAGCTTCGTAGAATATGTAGGAGCCAATATGGGCATCCAGGTCCCGCTATTGGTTATTGACCGTAGAGGTGTCTCGGTCATGTCTACATAGTTCTCGAACCCGCAGGGTCTACACACTTAACGTTTGGTGACGATATAAGTATAGTTGAGTTGTTATGTTGGTGACCGAAAGTTGTTCGGAGTCCCGGATGAGATCACGGACATGACGAGGAGTCTCGGAATGTCCGAGAGGTAAAGATCGATATATTGGACGATATGTTTGGGCCAAGAGGTGAGACCCACGGGGCGTTAGCAAAAGGCAGTTTTGCAGAGGGCAGGGTCCAGACGCCAGGAACCCTGGCGTCTGGCCCTGGGCCAGACGCCGAGGCCCATGGCGTCTGGGCCAGACGCCGGGAACCGTGGCGTTTGGTACTGGAATCCGAGAAGGACTCTTCCTTTTGTTCCAAACCGACTTTGAGGAGGCTCTTTCTCCAAGTTTTGACCCCAGGGCTCAACATATAAATAGAGGGGCAGGGCTAGCACCCGGAATACATCAAGATTTCCCCAAGCCGTGTGCGGCAACCCTAACCCTCTAGTTCCTCCGTCATAATCTCCGTAGCGCTTGGCGAAGCCCTGCAGAGATTGTTCCTCACCACCATCACCACGCCGTCGTGCTGCTGGAACTCAACCACTACTTCACCATCGCTCGCTGGATCGAGGAGGTGAAGGCGTCATCAAGCCGTACGTGTGTTGAACGCGGAGGTGCCGTCCGTTCGGCGCTAGTTCGTGATCGGATCGAGGGACGACTTGCGATTTGGATCGCGGAGACGTTCGACTACATCAACCGCGTTTCTTAAACGCTTCCGCTTAGCGATCTACAAGGGTATGTAGATTTACTCTCCCTCTCGTAGATGCTCATCACCATGGATAGATCTTGTGTGTGCGTAGGAAAATTTTTGTTTCCCATGCAACGTTCCCCAACAGTGGCGTCATGAGCCAGGTCTATGCGTAGATGAGATCTCGAGTAGAACACAAACGAGTTGTGGGCGTGGGTGTATACATATTGCTTGCCGTTACTAGTTGATATTTGATTCGGCGGTACTGTGAGTGGGTTGGAAAATGGCTCCACCATCAAAACATTGTTCAGATAGCATTCAATTGATTAAATTGAATAGGTACTACAAAGTACAAAAGATGTCTAATCAAGTGAAATATGCAATAATACATAGACTTTTATCTTAGTAGCCATTCAGATACTCAGAATCATTAGAGACCATAATTTTATGGCTGAGTGAATGCATTCAGGGAGTTGCCAACCTCACATGTTCAATTAAATCAAGGTCAAGTTCTCCAAACCATTGATTTCATCTACATGTGTAAACCTATAGCAGTTAACATTGACATGATCAAACATGCTAAACGAAATCAAGAAGAAGAAAATCTAGTACCAAACCTTAAAAAACCTCAAAACAAAATCTAGTACCGCTGCTGGACATATAGCCATTGTTTGTTAGTGTCTTGTTCGCACGCCCAAACTGTCGGATGGGGAATGGCATGAACAGTGGGATACTGGACAGATCAGGACATGAGGGGCAAACTATACCAGTAGGGGAAGGAACAGGCGTGGAGGGAGGGAGGAAGCACATCAACCATCTTGGGAATCTGCTCGCCTAGGGACACCGATTCTGCCGCCTCTGCCGCCAGGAGAGATGGCAAGTCATGGTGGGCTATGTCGTTCGATATCAAGGTTGGGGAAGGACGTGGATGTCGACATGGTGCTGATCCAACCACAACTAAGGGGCCTCCATGGCTGCATTTGACCCCTTTATAAGCCTCTTCTACTGCTTTCGACAGGAACTTGTGATCCCTATCTTGTACAGCTGTTAAACGCAGCAAAACATAAGAATAAATCAGAAAGCCCTTTTGAACAGCCCTCCAATTAAAGAAACAAACAAATGTTGCATACGGTCCTGCAACCGTCAGATATGCCATGTCTTGAATTGCAGCAAGAAGGGTGGAGTGAATAGCTGGTGTCTTCCTGATGACCAGGAAATGTAGAAGCAACTGAGATTATCCCGTCCTTGGACTCCACAACTGCAAATGATCAAAGAGGATAATCACTGAGGCACCAAGGTTACTTCATAATTTGCACAACATTTATGTAGAATGTATTGCCTAGGTAGAACAAACTGTGAAATAGGTTAAAAGGTTGTCACATAAAGAAAGAAAGAAACAAACAAGATCATCATGAGCACCATGCCAGACAGACATTGGAAGGCTGCAGCAAAAATTGGTAAATAGAGTATAGCATTGGCAACTCTACGGTAGGAGCATATCACGTTACATATCCACACAGATATTTCGTTGCCAAAAACAGCAGAATTCGAATTTGTGGCACAAGCAGAGCCCTTCATTTGCCTTTTTATCGGCACCATTGCTCTGCTTTTGGGTAAAGTTCCTTTGTAGCTCGTCCTACATGGTACCGCTTATCCTCACCCCTCCAACATTGCTTTGAGATCTGTGCTCTCCAACTAACATACTACAAGAAAATTTCTCTTTTTTGTTTCTCTCAAATGAAGTAACATATGGACTTCAAACTTTGCAGGACAACACAACATTCTAACAAGAATGTGGGAAAAATACTTTCAGATTTTTTGGTTCGACATAAATATATAAAATGAGATTTTTTAATTAAAAAAACTGTTTTTAAGCATTTAAAATGCATGAAAAAATCTGAATGTATTTTTCCCACATTCTTGTTAGAATGTTGTGTTGTCCTGCAAAATTTGAAGTTTATATGTTGTTTCGTTTGAGAGAAACAAAAAAGACAAATGTTCCTGCACGGATCTTGATGCTGAAATGAATGGCTTTGATAAGGGGTACCATGTAGGACCAGCTATAGAAAACCACACTCCTTTGGGTTCCTTTTGGGGTACTGAGTGCATAGCAAAGTACCCGCGAGGTTACCGACAGATCGATCGCAGGCCCTTCGTAGAGGAACACGACAGCCGGCGGGCGATCTGCCGCCCCCGAGAGTTTGGAGAAACAGAGAGAAAAACGCGATGGATCGCGCAGAATTGCCTGCCATCGGCGGCGATCCACAGTCAGCGGGTGGATGGCAGAGCGCACCGTGGGCGGGTTGGCGAAGGTTCCTAAGAGAGCGAGGAGACGCGGGCGGGGCTGCCTGTCTGCCCATGGGAATGGTTCGCCTTCATCGTCGCCGCTCACTTGACTTTCATCGGTGTAGCTAGATTAGGTCTGGAGCACTTATGGCGGCCCCGAGAAAGATATGTCCCTGTTGCGCCCTTCTAGGAGAAGGAGGACATCGGTGGCTGGATGAAGAGAGGGGCGACGTTCCGACGGGACGGCCGAGGACTGCGTCACTGCGAACCGAACGAAACCATGGTGGCGGCGGAACCTGTGTTGTGGGGAGACGAGGGAGAGGAGAGGTCGGTGTGGGATTTGAAGGAGAGAGACGAATCGTGGAATGGAAGGAAATATCAGAGCATCTACAGCCGGATATGACAAATTCAGCCCCTCAAATGCCCGCGGACGCGTCCGGACGCGTCCGCGGGCACTGACCGGGCACGCCTCAAATCCGTCAATCTGCATCCGCATCTCTCAAATTTCATCCCCTACATCCATACAAAAGCATGCAAAGAAAATCCTACGTACTACCCAAGCTACTCTTCGTCGCGGTGATGTCCACGACGACGGAGCCGGGCGCCGGCTAGACGGGCGGGGAGGAGGGCTCCGGTTCATCCTCCTCCTGCTCCATCTCATCGATGTAGGCCAAGCACTCCGCGTGTTCCGCGCCTTCTTGCGCCTCCATCTCCTGCCGGCGACGGCGTCTTGCATCCGCTTCCGACTCCGACCGGAGGGAATCGAGGATGGCCTGCTGCTCCGCCCGGAGATCCCCGTCGCCAGCGTCCCCCACATCCTCCTCCCCCGGCTCATCTCCCTCCTCCTCCACCTCTTCATCCTCCTCCTCCACCTCCACCTCCTCCTCCTCCGACTCCTCCTCTGGATCCACTACATCCGGAGGTAGCCCCGCGGCGATCCAGGCTTCGCGCCTATTCAGGATCCGCTCAAGGAGCTCGAGCCGGCGCTCCGGCGTCAGGAACGCCTGGCTCCTCACCCGGCGGCGTGGGGGCATGTATGCGGATTGGTGGAGTGGAAACTGGCGACGGCGGCGGACAGGAGGAAGAGGAAGATGTGGATGTAGGGTTTCGGGGTCCGCCGGTGCACTTAAATAGCCGGGCAATGCACTACGCGGCCCGCCGGAGCTGCGACACGCGGCGCGACCGGACCGGCGGAGGAGACGACCTTCGGACCGCCGGGTTGGCGGACGTTTCCGGCTGGGCCCCGTTCGTCAGTCCGACGTGGCGGGCGTGCCCGGGCGCGCCCAGGCGCCCCCATATCGGCCCCATATTTGGGCTGGATATGGGGGGTGCCGGTCAGCCCGGGCGTTTGAGGGCCGTTTGAGAGGCCCGTCTGGGTCCAAAAAAAGTGACCGGGCAGTGATCGGGCGGCCTGCCCGGGCGTATGAAGCGTGTTTGAGAGGTACGGTTGTAGATGCTCTTAGATGACCGTCCATCCCAGATCAAACGTTTCATCTGATAGGGGAACGAGAGGGCCTCGATTTGGCTTCCGGGGTAGCTGCCCATAGGACAGTTGGCCCAGGAACAGCCCACACACGAGAGGAGGCCTATCAAACGGTCAGAAACGACAGCTACAAAATCTAACAGCCTAAATCAGTGAAGTGAAGGCGTGAGAGAGCTCGGAAAGGGTTCGGTTTTACTGTCCTTAATTTAGGGCTAATCAGAAGAAGCAGCACATAAGAGCATCTCCAACAAGAGCCCAAAAAACGCCTCGCGCTGCAAAATTAGCACTTTTAGCGCGCGCGCAACTGAACCAGACGCTCCAGCGGCCGCACTAAATCCGCGCACGCGGCATAAGTGGTTTCGCGCGCGGAGCGAAACGGCATCGCGCGCCGCTTATTTCGTGCGCCCGCTCCCGCGCGCGGAACCACTCGAGCGCTCGCGCCTCTTCCACCTCTTCCGCCGGCCGCGCCGCTCTCGCACCACACCGCACCGCCGCCGGCGCAATCGCCCGATGAACGACCGCGGCGACATCCCCCTCACCCCTTCCTACGTTCGTGACCCCTCCGCCGCCGCCGCCGCCAACCCTAGCGCGGGGAGCTTTGGCTTCGCCTCCGCCTCTATTTGTTTGTGTGAACTTGTTATGTTAAACTTCGTTTGTGATTTTGAACTTGGTTGGATGATGAGATGATGGGATGATGTGAAATGCTTTTGAACTTCCTATGTGTTTTTGTGTTTCATTTTTTATCAAATATTGTCAAATTGTTTTGAAAAATAATGCATATTGCAAGCGCCGTCTGCTCGCGCGCGCTGCAGTTTTGCGCGTCTGCTGAAGCGTCGCGCGCGCGCTATATTATGCGACGGCCGTTGAAGCCAGCGCTCGGCCGCGCGCTAAAAATTGTTTTACGCGCGCTGCAAACTCACCTTTTGCGCGCCGCTCGTTGGGCTCCCGTTGGATATGCTTTAAGAAAGCATCGAAGGTAATGCTGAAAGTGACATTGGTGGGGCACCATTTGTTGGAAAAACCAACCAATTGCCTGTTGGCCATGCAACGACTTGCATGCCCTTAATTTTCAAAGTCTACCATTGACCAACGAGGCAGTGAACACTGAAGACACACATCATCGCCTATGTACAAATCTACACATCTCCTTCAGGCTTCAGGCCTTCATCCCTTCTTCTTCCATCTCCTTCATCACGCGGCTTCAGCCGAATCTCAGCTCTCGAAGTCTCCAGTTACCAGCCATGGCTGCCAAGACCACCTCATGCTTCACCTTCCTCAAGGAAGCGCTGGTTCTCCCCACGCGAAACCCCAAGCTCTTCGCCCCCGTCCTCGTCCTCCTGGCCGTAATCGCCTTCCTCGTCCCCGCGGTCAACGTGGTCTCCATCCAGCCGCTCACCGCCGAGATGCTCCGCCACCTCGCCGAGATGCAGACCACCGACCCCTCGAGCGCCGAGTTCGCCAGGCTCATGCAGGAGATACGGCAGGAAGCCAGGGAGCTCGTCCTCGTCGCCGTCGCCCTCGCCGTCGTCACCCTGGCGCTCGTCTTCGCCAAGCAGATCATCTCCTTCTCCGCGGCCTCCACGACCTACTCCGGCGACCGCTACTCTTTCGCGGAGCTCCTCCGCAGGCTGACCAAGTGGGGAAACCTGAGGGGCCCTCTCGTCACGATGGGCGTGGTCACCGCGCTCCAGTTCACGTTCATGGCGCTCCTGGGCGCCTACCTCTCCACCGTCATGCGCCACGCAGGGGTGCTCTCCGTGCAAGGCCTTCTCTTCGTCCTCGCCTTCCTGGCCTTCATGTACTTCGGGGTCTTGGCCGTGGTGGGCGTCGCCGTGTCGGTGGCCGACGAGGGGTGCCGCGGCGTGCGCGCGCTCGGGCGGGCGTGGCGGCTCATGACGCAGGTGAGCAGGAAGGAGGGCGCCTTGCTGGCGGCGGTGATGGTCCTCCTGCCGACCGTTGTAAGCCCGGTGTACGCGCTCGCGCTCGCGTACGCGAAGAAGAGCATGGCGGTGGGGCTGTGCCTGCTGTCCGTGCACGCTCTGCTGTCTGGTGCGGTGGAGCTGTTCTACATGGCGGCGGCCACGGTGTACTACTATGAGGCCATGGAGAGCAAGGGCGTGATGGTGGCTTTTGATGGCTATGCCAAGATACCTTCCGGTGAGGCAAATGTCTGATTGATCGACCGGCCACGGTGTACTGACTACTGAGTCATATATATACTGCTTGTGCTTCCTTGCTGTGTGATCATTATCATTGTACTACGTAGTATTTTACCATGTCAATCCTCGATTATACATACAGAAGAGTAAACATATAAGTGCAGGTCAGCAAATTTGCAGTCCCTTCTTTGTATGGTCAAATTTGCAGTCCCTTCTTTGTATGGTCAGCTGTACATGTTCAGATCATGAAATTTGGATTAGTCAGTCAAGGCAGTAGGCGGAGCCAGAGTCTTGCAAGGCATAGGGCTAACAGGGGATGAGCAAAGTAGAAGAATGGTGTGAAACATTTGGGTTCAGGAACAAAAGGTGCACCCATCGCGGAATGGCACTAGCTAACTAGCACACGACCGGCTACTGTCCAAGATTGCCACAACCAATTAATCTTCTGCATAACACAGGGTTGCGCTTAGCCAATGGCATGGCAACCTACAGTGTCCTGATACGACTCTTTTCATCCACAAGTAAACACAAGGTCTTGGATTCTTTGCTTCATTGCTTGCATTCATCATTCTAGCAAGAGATCTCTTCTAGCAATGACATGGTTAGTATCTATCCAAAGCACACCTAACGCTACACCAATCCAGCATATAATATCAGTTCCCACCTTCTACTACACCAACAAAACATACATATTTTGTCCCAAATCATCAAGAACAAGAACCGATCGTTGCTTCGTGGAAAACCTAACAAAAGGGGGCTGGACTTGCGGTGAGTTTAGAGAGCTTAGTTTTCCATCATTCTTCAGACCTTCATCATTATTTTCTCTAATGTTTCATTATTGCTTCAGTATTTCAGTCTCCTTTCTCTTCTTGTGTCAGTTTGGGTACAAAGCAGGGTATTTCTTTGATTGCAAAAGGAGTGGGGAACAGAGCTTTGCCTGCGGCAGCAGGAGACTCAGCACTCCCCGCGGGTCATTCCTCTGTTATCATTTTGTAATTTTAAATTGCCTTTTTGGTTTTATGATTTTCTGAGTCCTGTCATTCTTTGTCCATGCCTCTAATTCAAGCATGATCACTGCATCTACCCAAGTTGCTATATGTCATGTTGATGCTTAGGCTGTGTTTGGTTGAGCTGCAGATTCTGAAAAAACTGATGTAAACTGTGAGCTGTGAAAAAGCTGTTGTGAACTTTCTGCTGTGGAAAAGCTGGAAATTGTTTGGCTAAAACAATTGTGGAACTGTAGATTTGGTAGTGCATTGTCTGTAATGCCCATGAGGACTGGAGATTGTTATATGGTAATTGTCCGTAAAGAAGCAACCTATACACTGATTGGACATATTTTTTGCTGCATTGATGAAGATTGTTATATGCTAATTGACCGTAAAGAAATCCATTAGCATCAGCGCACATTAGGACATAGCACCGAAGAGCACAAGCACGCCCAGCACACATGCACACAAGGAAAGCATGCACACGCCCAGCACACGCGCACACGCGCACACACGCAGAGCAAGCAGCAGCAGCACACACACACGTCCAACACGCACGCACACACCCAGCATGCACTCCGCGCGAGCACAGACGCCGGACACGCACGCAGACACCCAGCATGCACTCCGCGGGAGCACAGACGCCGGGCACGCACGCACACAGGACGAGAAGCAGGACACATGCACGCAAGTACCGGCGGGAGGAGGCGCCGTCAACGGGGCGCTCGGCGGTGGAGGGCGACAGCCCTTGCTGGTCCGGTGGTCGCGACTGGTAGTTGCAAGGCAAGGAGCTCCGGCGGGTAGCAGAGGAGGGAGGAGGTCGCGGCGGGGAGGCGGACACGGAAGGCGGCACCGGCGGCTGGGCACGCAGCGGTGGAGGGGCCATGGCGGCGCTGGCGGCGGCAAGGAAGCCTAGCTGCCGTCGGGTTCTCATGAGGACCAGGCGTCCTCTTGTGCGTGCTGCCTTTGACCGAGGGGATAGGTCGTCGAAGCGTTTTTCACTTGCGAGTGGTAAAGGTGGGGAAATAGCATAGAACTCTTAGGGGACAGCTAAAAGTGTAATCCTGTAGTCGGGGTTCACCCGCTTTAAGAAACACACTGCGACGAAAAGCTGTAGCTGCTTCTCTTTTTTCCCTTTTGGTCAGCTTATAACTTTTAAAAGCTAGAAGTTGGGTGTAAAAATTCAACCAAACACAACCTTAGTTTCAGCACAAAGCAGCAAAGCTGCGATCGTGCACATGCCTTTTTGTTTTGTTTTGTTCTTCATTCATTAGTGTCTTCTTTTTCATTATGGTTTGTTAGACAACCTTGAATAGGTGGAACTTAGGACGTGTTCGGTGTTCGGTAGCCCTCTGGCTTCTCAACTCCTCGACTCCAGCCTTGGAGTCGCGCCGAACGGTTCCATTCCTGGTTATTTGACCGAGAAGCTGGCTCGACGCTACGTGCAAAATCGACGGAGTCGCGGAGCTGGAAATACCTGGCTCCGTGGAAACTGGGAAGCTGGATTCAGCAACAATTACAGGCGTATGCCACCGCCAAGTGATCGATGGACTGCACCAACTGTTCCCTCGAGGCCACTCCACCACACCCGCGGCTCCTTTTCCCCTTCCCCTAACCCTAGCCGCCGCTCTGCACCGACAGCGCCGGCGCCCGCGCTCTCCACCGCCGCTCCGCACCTTCAGCGCCGGCGGCCGCGCTCTCCACCGCCGGTCGTCCGCCATCGTCGCGGACCATCTCCTCCGTCCCCGACCACCCATCCCCGCCCTGCTCGCCCTCATCCGCCGCTCTGCACCGACAGCGCCGGTGGCCGCGCTATCCACCGCCGGTCTGCACCTTCAGCGCCGGCAGCCGCGCTCTCCACCGCCGGTCGTTCGCCGCCGTCGCGGACCGTCTCCTCCGTCCCCGACCACCCATCCCCGAGCAGGCACTTTCTGGCCTTTTTACCTCGTCAATCGCTCGCAACGAGAAGCTGCAGCACCGAACGGATCGCTCACTCCTGGAGTTTAGGTGGGAAGCTGGCTGCTGGATCTGGGCGACGGAGTTGAGGATTTTGCAGCTGTGGTGAACTACCGAACACGCCCTTAATAGGGATTGAATGTGTATAATTCAGCATCAGTCATGATAGATTGATAGAGTTCCTTATAGCAGAGAAGGGGTTACTAGCAGTAGCACGCCCCTGGATGGTG
The DNA here is from genome assembly GCA_039707655.1 of Elymus sibiricus. NCBI lineage: Eukaryota > Viridiplantae > Streptophyta > Magnoliopsida > Poales > Poaceae > Elymus > Elymus sibiricus. The sequence goes on from CM077675.1 coordinate 461,097,745, forward strand.
GACATGAATGCAAGTAGCACCCTCGGTCTGATCGCTTTGATTTGGGCCTTCTCTATCCTCTTTCCTCCTCTCACTGTCTTTTGAGTGGCTTTTTTCCTTGGTGCCTCTTACTCTTTTTCGTCTCTCTTTCTCTCAAAAACCACAGTTGTCGTAGTCCATCAACAAGCCTCTTCTTTAGTAAGAGCATCTACATCAGAACTAAACAAATTTGGCCCCGCGGACGTGCTCGGTCAGCGTCCAGGCATGTCCATTTTAACTTTCTATTTTTTCGTTCATACAGCGATGTTTCTTACTTTTTTTCTTATATGTACGGTCACATGCATGTGATTGGCGGAGAAAGAGAAAGAGAAAAAACAAATACTAAAGAAAGAAAAAAAATGCTCTATGGTGGGTCCAATCATATGTGGCAGATGCAGGATCACTGACCGGACGCGTCCGGGCACTCCTCATACTCATCTCGTATATGAGATGAATACGAGGGTTGATGAACAACCTGAGCATTTAAGAACCCAAATGATAACGCCCAAACGTGTGGCATGTTTGCATTTCGCCCACACACACTGATCTCCGTTGATTTTGTTTTGCACGAATCCTGAAGGAATATATGTTGGAATTTCAGTGCCACATAGGCATAACGTGTTGTATGGTCGTTAGAGCGTGGTTGCCAGTTGCGCCGTGTGGGCGAATCAGTTCCCGCCCACACAGTCGCAACCCAGTACGCACGTGTGTGGGTAAACTGCTCTTCACCCACACGACGCTCGTACGTTGCTAGATAGCAACTCCAGTTGCGCGTATGTGACAACTAGGTAATCACACATGGCAACTATGATTAACCATGCATGGCAACTATGGTTGGACCACATGTTGCAACTAGTTAATCACACATGGCAACTATTGTTGACCACATGTGGCAAGTAGTTAATCACATATGGCAACTACCGTTAATTAGACATGGCAACTATAGTTAACCAAACAGAAAACATTATGTATTACGCGAGAAAATAAAATGAAAAGAAGAATAGAAATTCTATTTTTACCTTATGATCTATGTAGGCACGTAGGAAACATTAAATGATTTAACAAATTAAGTAAACCGGCTGGCCTATTAATATATTTTTTCCTTTCGTAAGTAAAACAAAAGTGATGGGCATCATAGACGATGGCAAGAACATGGCTATTCTTGTTGCGTAGGTAAATGCACCGAGGGAGAAGAAGTCTTTAGTCCCGGTTGGGGTTACAAACCGGGACTAAAGGTGGAGCCTTTAGTCCCGGTTGGTAACACCAACCGGGACTAAAGGTTCTCCAGCCCACGCACAGAGAGCGGCCACGTGGAGCCCCTTCTGTCCCGGTTCGTAAGCGAACCGGGACTAAGGGGGGGGGGGGCTTTAGTCCCGACCCTTTAGTCCCGGTTCCAGAACCGGGACTAAAGGCCCTCTGGAACCGGGACTAAAGGCCCGTTTTCTACTAGTGATCCATGTTTGTTCCCTATTTAGCAGCATGCAACACGCATGGTCGCAGTAAATATGCCTCTTTTCAGCTTATCTTCCTATGGTATACACACATGATACAGAATTTTCTTACATTAAACTACTAACACCTAATGTAAATAGCTTCATATAGACATACTGTATCAAGGGGCACGGCGTGTCGCCGCACGGGCTTTGCTAGTATATACTAAACCGTCTAGCTTTCGATTTTTCTGGTTTTTTTGGCTTTTTTTTTGCATTTCTACTGTTCATTTACTTTTTCTGGTTTTTTGACTTTTTTTTACACTTCTACTCTTCATTTAGGTGGACAATAGTGAACATTATCAATAAACAATATATATGTATGAACAGTACCCACGTGAACCACAAAAAATACATGTTTAGAAGAAAAAAATAGGATTTTGTTACGCACCATTTCTCTCCCCCTCTTCCACCCTTACGTCCATATGTGAAGAGTTAAGCTTCATAATTTTTCTACACATCATTTCCCACCTGAACTATAAGACCATACAGTACCTGAATTATAACCGAGAATAATACACCCGAATAAACCGAAATAATAAAAATAATAAATCAACATGGGAAGCATTCCCTTTTTCTCATTTTTGACTTTTTTTTGCACTTCTACTATTCATTTAGGTAGCCAGTAGTGAATAGTATCAATAAATAGTAGACATGTATGAACAACACCTACCAGTGAACAACACCTTTCGAGAACAATGATCCAGAAAAAAAATACACATTCAAAAAAATAGGATTTTTCCTGCACATCATTTCTGCCCCCCCCCCCCTCCACCCTCACGTCCATATATGGAGAGTGAAGCTTTAGAATTTTTCCACACATCATTTCTCCACCGGTGTATCAATGCAGAGTTGCGTCAATCGTTTCCCGTACCTTTCCGGTGATGGTGTTGTCAAGGCACAAAACAATAGACCGGAACAATATATTTGAATGAACAGTAACCCGTGGGGAAAATAAGTTTAAGTTATTGACCAATTACTATTTTTTACACCAAGACATCGGTGAATAGTGCACCAACAATTACCTAAACAATACCTAGAATAGTAAACCAAAAAAATAAACCCAACTAACCCGGAACATTAAAACCAATGAAATGGAACAACACACATGAATAAACAGAAAACATTAACTCGTCTGAACCATAAACCGAAATAACAACTGAATTATAACTAAGAACAATACACCCAAATAAACTGGAACAATAAAAACAGTAAATCAGCATTATGCATTCATGTAAACAGTAATCAAGAAACAATACCAAGACAATCCCTACCAAAAGTGAGACTTCTTCTCCCTCGGTGCATTTACCTACGCAACAAGAATAGCCATGTTCTTGCCATCGTCTATGATGCCCATCACTTTTGTTTTACTTACGAAAGGAAAAAATATATTAATAGGCCAGCCGGTTTACTTAATTTGTTAAATCATTTAATGTTTCCTACGTGCCTACATAGATCATAAGGTAAAAATAGAATTTCTATTCTTCTTTTCATTTTATTTTCTCGCGTAATACATAATGTTTTCTGACTTATTTCGGCAAAATACAGACGGAATTGGTCACGGGCGCGGCGTCGCGCTTCTTCCATGCTAGTAACAATTATAGGTACACCTAAGATCCAAGAAAATACAAAGCAACTCCTATAACTAAGAGTTATAATGAAATCTCTTGCTAACGCCTTCTTCGCGGTATCAATCTCTGCTCGAAGAAATACTCCAAAGACTTTCGTAAAGAGGCTGCAATTGGACTGGAACAACGATGTTGTCACTCTTTCACCCGCACGAAAATTACCAATAATAGTTTTGGAAAGTGCCTTGAGTCGCCCATCCAAAAAGATGGAAGCCTTGATCAATGAATGTACTTGGGCTGGGGATGATCCCCTAGAACTGCAGGCTGTCGAATCAGTATATCTTTAACATGGTGTCGATGAAAAATTTCACCTGCAGAAAGAATCAGACAACCAAAAAAAGCTTGACACAACAACATAAACTCATCATATCTGAATAATCGTAATTGCGAGGACAGAAAACTCTCTAACCTCATGGCACGGCCAAAAGAACGAGAGGAAATTTGTTCTCACAAAACTATGATGATCACTATATGTTGACGAAGAACATATAGGTGTTGAAGATCCAAGCCCCCCCCCCCCCCCCCCCACCTCTCAGCGCCAAAATGACAGCCAGAGGCGAGGGGGCCTAAATTTGTCAGATGGCGGAGACGACGGCGGCGCGAGAAAACCCTAATATGTCTCACTAGTAGTAATAGGTTAGACGTCCCCAAGAATTACTAGGTGAGCGTTAGTACATGTAGAATTATTAATTCCACACATAATAAGGGCCCAAAGAGATATATCACCGGACATAAACCTAATTTTTTGAGATAAAGAATATATTTTGTTGTTCAACGATTTATTCGATTCACAGTTTCTTTTCACCTTTAGCTTCGTTTCAACGAGAGCTTCAAAACAATAAATTTTATAGCTCAATTGTTTATTCTATTCACAGTTCGTTTTCATCTTTAGCTTCGTTTCGAGAGAGCTTCAAAACTAATACATGTGCATATTTTAACAAAAGAATCTTTTGGCTCTTTTGCTTTCCAGACAACAGTATATTAGTTGCAAACCTATTGTGTAACGAGTTACCAGGTAACTTTAACACCAATACAGTGACAACTTCATAAAATTGCCAGATGGCAATTATGTTTTCATTAAAAATATCCGTTAGTACAACGTAACAATCCCTAGCCAGCAGCCTATTTTGCAACGCCAAAAAAGTCTACTTTGCAACACGTTAGCATGGTGCAAGCAGTGGCGGAGCTTGAAAGAAATCTCTGGAGGGGCGAAGCTATGAAAAAAAACTCAAATACAAAATCATACGAACACAGCAAGTTAGATATTGCAAATATAGAGAAACTTATACAATTATCTTGATCTCCTCCGCAGTAGCTTACAAAATACATTTCTAATTTGAATTATATATATAACCTACTCCATAACAAAAGGAACTATATCAAAATACCATTTAACCATGGAGCATTCAGTTCACTACAGCAACACTGCATTACAGATTAGCTTTTCGTTTCTTTGTGCCCTTAAAGTGCATAAGAACATCTTCATAGCTGTACTTCTCTGTGATTTCACTCTCTATTTTTACTAGCAAGCTATTGGCTAGATAATCATCTTCCATGGTATTACGTAGCCTTGTCTTAATGATTTTCAAAGTTGAGAATGCTCGCTCGGCACTTGCTGTAGAAACTGGAAGAGTTAGAAGCAATCGCAACAATCGATCAACCAAATTGTAGATAGAATGTCTCCCTGTCTCAACGAGATATCGACAAAGATTTGTTAAGGTAGACACATTTTTCAACTCTTTATCATTGGAGGCATCCACAACAAAGTGTTTTAGCTGTTGCTCCAATCCATAGATTTCCTGTTGGGTGAAATCCGCTGGATAATATTTCTTGACTAACTCACAAATATCATCAGCTTTGAAAGATCTGAATTTATTTTTAGGGATCAGGGTAGCACTAGTGGTCAATAGATCCAGTACCTTGTCATTGAACCTGAATTCTAATTCACGCAGTTGAGTATCAAGTGTTGCCCGAAATACTTCAACCCGGAAATAATGCTCCTTAGTAAAACGATCAGGTTGGTGACGAGCACGACCACCACGCAGGATGTAAGTTTCTCCCATATCTGGAATATCAATGGAATGATTTACACAGAACTCAACAACCCTATCAAAGAAGGCCTCCCACCCATCATTTGATCTCATTTCGTCAAGACGAACCTTTGTTGTGAACACTAGACGCATGGCATTTACTATGTCGCGTGATTTCTTTTGCAAAGCTTGACCAAGATCTTCAGTTATCTCCAATATTTCTTCCATCAGACATAAGACAAATATGAACTCAAAAGAGGACAAATAGTTGAAAGCAGTGTCTCCATCTGCACGAATTGAGCCAGCTGGCCCATCAGATGCTATATTTTGAAGTAACGAATTTACCGCATTAAACATTTTCTTTAGGCTGGATATAGAACCTAAGTGAGACCCCCATCTAGTGTCTCCAGGTCGTTTAAGTGTGCAGATCTGGTTTGCCCCTTTACCAGTTTCAATGTCATCAATAGCTAGTAACCGAGCTAGTTCCTCCAACTGGGCATCACGAAGCTCATCATGGCGCTTTGCAGAGGAGTCAACGGTGTTTACAATAAAAAGAAGTTTCTGAAAGAATTGAGCAACAGTAACCACTTCCTTCGATGCAGACACTAGTGCAAGTTGCAAGCGATGAGCATAGCAGTGGACATAATACGCATAAGGGCATTCTCTAAGAAAAAGAGCTTGCAAGCCATTGAACTCCCCCCTCATATTACTAGCCCCATCGTACCCCTGCCCATGAAGGTTCTGAACATCAAAAGCATTTTTGGATAACACAGAACTCAATACCTCTTTAAGTGTTGCGGCTTTGGTGTTCGTCACATGTATCAAGGCAAAGAACCGCTCTTGCAATATACGATCTTCATCAACAAATCTGAGAACCAATGCCATTTGCTCTCTTTTTGCTACATCACATGTCTCGTCCACTAGAATAGAAAACTTAGAATCCCCGATCTCTTCACGAATATGTTTCCTAACTTTCAATGCATAAATACCCAAAATCTCCTGTTGGATTTCATGTGATGTGTACTTTGAAGACATCTGAACCACCTCTCTTGTTTTTGTTTTTGCCGAACAAGAAACAATAGAAGCAATATGCACGATGACTGTCCTCCGAGTACTCCAACCATGATGGGAAATCCTTGAACCAGTCATACTTAAAGCGTCGTTTGCGACCTTCTGGACCATAAGCTTTGTAATTCTTCAAACGAGGCTGCATAATCAGTGGCGGAGCTTGACCAAGTTCTATGGGAGGGGGGGGGGGCAAATAGACTATGTTAGCTAGTGGGGGGGGGGGACACACAAAACTTCATAATCTAGGCTCAGCCTCTACATTATTTAAGCCTGCATGTGCCAATCTTGGGGGGGCCACGGCACCCCCAACAACACACTAAGCTCCGCCGGTGTGCATAATACCAAGCTTCAAATATGCTCGTCGCACATCGTCTCTTCGATTAGGTGGATATTGCCAAATATGTGGACGTAGTGCTGGATCCCGCTGCAAGAATTCAATCCCTTGAAATAGTACTTCATTTGTTTGAGTTTGATGGATTTGTCCTTGCTGTTGAGGCATCGAAGGATGTGGTCCGTGTTGCTCAAATTCGAGCAACAACAGAGGAGGTTGAACACAGTCCGTTGGCTGAACAGGCATTGCTTCGGTTGCCGTTGGTTCATCAGCTGAATCACCTCTCTTTCTTTTGAAAAATGCCTCAATAGTTTTCCCCTTAAGCATCACTGCCTCCCTCTCACTGTAAAGGACATTTTCTATTCAGTACAAAATGCAATTGAATAAATCCATGACGAGATGACCTAATTAGGCAACGTACAGGAGCAAAATCAAGATCCAGCTAGCAGTGTTGACATAGCTAGCTAGCTAGCTTGCTAGGACGCCCAGAGTGGAGAAATTAACTAGCAGGCTAGGCAACGTACAGCCGTACAGGAGCAAAATCAAGATCAATCGAGGGCAGCAGCTCACCGATGTTGCCTGGTGTTGTTCGCAGCAGAGGCCGAAGAGCTCCGGGAGGAGTGGGTAGAACAGCGGCTAGCCCTAGCCGGCCACGCCGGCTAGCCACAGCGGCCGGTCTGCCGAACGCCGGTGCGCCACCCCCACGCTCAGGCGTCAGTGGTCGCAGGCGGCAGGTCCAAGGGGGTTAAGGGAAATCGATTTGGTCGCTGGTGGCCGGCTTCGTTCGTCTCCAGGCAACGAAGACTAGTAGTTACTAAATGAGCCTTCTGGTTGTGGGCTGTATATAATACTAGTACAATGCCCGTGCGTTGTCACGGGCCAAAACTTTTTTTTACTATGCATACAAATAATGCATATTAAATTTCATATGTATAAAAAATATAGCGTGCAACAATCGAAAAGTAATTAAATCCACTTAACTCGCAATATAATTCAATGATGTATAAATAGAGAGCAATGATCCAAATAATAATCTGTCCTGAACTAAGATCTCTATTTCATGCGCTTAAGATATACCCATACAAATTCAAAAGGGTTGTCTTTAGCTTCATTCACACGGTACTTCGGGAATATAATGAAAATTCCATTCTCAACTCATAACCATCCAACATGAGCAATATATATAATTAGCAAGAAGATTTCACGTGCTGATATAAAAATGTGCGCCTTTTGGTACTCACTGTGTGAACTGGATGAACCAATTATTTACCATTTCACAGGAGCATAAAATCAAAAACAAAATAGCTGGACACACCCTGCAAATGAATAAATTATTACAAGTGTTGTCACGATGTGGCACAAATACTTCAAGACAAACAAAAATAGCCGAACACTCTTTGCAAATGAATAAATTATTGACACTGTTGTCATGAATGTGTAACAAATATTTAAAGACAAAAAAAATAGCTGAACACATCATTGCAAATGAATAAATTATTGCCACTGTTGTCTCTAGGTGGAACAAATATTTCAAACATCAACATGGCGTCTTCTTTGCATCATATTTTTTTACCATGTATTGACAAACACGAGATTTTCCTCCCCCCTCTATAGCAACCACCACATGCCCTTCAAAGGGTGTATGTCCGCCTCTATTTTGCTCCACAATTGTTACATAAAAGAGAAGATGTATGTAACTGTTATGACCAGCATTAGAATATACAACCATCTATATTCGATAAACATATAGCAACTTTCCGGTCAGTAGATACTAACACTGGAGTCAGATCAACAACAAAATGATTACCCAGAACCTGGCTATATATATACAGGGCGTGTTCGAATGTAGTGTCCCACTTTATTCGGCTGCCCCTCCATGATTCTGTCATGGTGTGCGCTCCTCATCTCCTCTGTCCGCTTTTGTACATAGAACCTGGTTATAAATATACAACGCAGTGTCTCACTTTATCTGGCTGCCCCTCGATGACTCTCCCTGGTGCGCGCTCCGCGTCTCCTCTGTCCGCTGGTTCCCGTAACAACTTGCAAAAAAATCCCTCACCGTGTATGAAATGAGCATGAACTTTAATCTCCCAACATTTCAACACATGACTAAGGAAATTGAATGAAGTAAAAATAGGAATCTTCAGTGATGTATCTGTAATAGATGGATTTAACGATACAAATCTCCCTATAACAACCATTTTATGAAAACAAAATAGTGAATAAAAATCTATGCCCCGGCATAAAAACATTTGAAAATCCATATTCTGCCGTCCATTTCCTCCAAACAACAAAGATTGTCCTTGGTACTATTTTACTTTGCAACCTAATAAAAACAATGTATGCATATGTTTGTGGATATATTAGGATAGCCCTCTATTAGAATTTGCTTTAGGATGGTAGTTTCCATCAATGGTTAGTCCTAGCCATTTAATCACATTCGGAAGGAAGTATCGGAATACTCACGGGCAGTGTCCATGATATTCTGACTTTATTTAAAATGGTTTATCCCGATTTCCCGCTTTAATAAGACAACTAACGGGTGATTTCCACAATTTTAGTTGAACGTAAATATAATTTGATGAGACAAAAGGTGAATATAAGTGCGATAAAAGAATTCTAGCAAGTCTAATTCATCATTCTCCACTCACAGCAATGACAACTCTATGTATGTAAACCTCTCAAAGTTTTCAGTTATTATTCCTATTTATTTTTATTTAGAGAAAATGATCAACCAGCCAGGATTACAATAAAAGCACATACATGAAAAGGAAAAAAATGTCTAGGGACAACTTACAACCCAAAGATGAAACAAGCACAAGAAGAGAAGGACAATGAGACCTGGTCGAGACACCGTGGCTGGAACGTCTTGAAAAGAAGCTAACACCAGCATGGAGGAGAAGATCATGGGAAGAGACGCGGCCATCATAATGCCGGCTTCCTTCCTTCAAAAAAGGCAGATCTAGGCAACGAAGCCATCGTACTTGCTGCAAAAGTGGGCCACTACCCTCTTGCCGTGGATTGAAGGGTGAAGCACTCATGGTCATCGCTGGCCGTAGAGCCAACATTGTCCACTTGCCCGAGGCCACCGCCTCGGCATCCACCCACCACGTACATCACTACCACACCCAGAATGTGAACCCTGACACCACAACTAAAGGCAAACCACAACTACAACGACACTCACAAGTGTACTTGGCGCCTGCGGAGCACATGCAGGAAACATCCGGCTGGGAACCATAAAATCCAACACCGGAGCGCCAGACCCGTCTGCTTGGGGGTGGATGTGGCACACCCAAGCATAGCAAAGGGGCCAAAAGCCCACAACCCCTTGCTCGCCTCCTGTTTACCAAAGCGGAGGATCACCAGCCAACACAGACTTCAGATCTGAAGAGTGCGATGAAGCTGCGATCGAACGGAGAACAAACCTTGCCACCCCCGGACCTCTACGAGGATGGGGCCGCCATGGCCGACACCGCATCATACGGGGCCAGGAGAGAACGCTGCTGCCGGGATGACTGGATCAAAACTGATGTTTCAGACTCCATAAGAAATATAAGGATCAATGTACCTTCCCATCGATGACTGGATCACAGTGGTATTGAAGAACACCAATGTTCAGAATTTTAGATAATTACGAGCCAGAACGGAGCTGCACTGCAGCACCAGTCGTAGCCTTGTAGATATCTACTTCAACTGATGGTTATGCTGCAGCCATCACCATATAAATAGTCTCAGTGCTGGACAATGAACCAAAACTGTCAGTATTAGAAGTTCCAGATACACAATTGCTAGTATTAGAAATCAAGTGCTTGATCGACTAATCATCATATCCATCTCTAGAACATGGAAAAATAGACACGTCTAAAAACTGAAAATGGCATACACATAGCAATTGCTTTGACAAAACTGCTTAATAACAACAGCAGTAAAAGTAGCACAGAAGTACCAGCATCCCATCGTGCACATAGTCCACTAATCGACCAACAAACATCAATAAGTTATAGACATCAGTCATGAATGGAAATATTGAGACTATTGAAAAATAGCTCTCTACATCTCTCTCTATTGTCTTGTTATATACCGTTGTCCTAAATAAGTTATAGACATCATTTTTTTCTTCTGAAACTACTGTGAATTGCATTTCAAAAAGTTCATATAACATGAGAGATTAGTTAATGATGCCGGTGAAGCTAACACGAACACATTAAGATTTGGCGTCAAGTGGTTGCTGTACCTGTGAATGTTGTGATTTTTTAGTCCGACTGCTATTCTCGAGCATGGAGCACCCCGATTCTTCTGCAGCCATGCATGCACTCAGGTTCTGTGCGTATATCTCCCACCATGTAGAAACACAAACAGAGGATTGTTAATTTCTACTGTCGCTAGCAGATTGCCCGCATGAAGATCTTTTGGTCTTCTTGATGCCAGCATGAACGGCAAGGAGAGAAGCACATACATCGGTGGTCAGCACCGCGCCCTCAGCTACGATCCACCCGCAGCTCGTCGAGAGGGTGTCGAAGATGCTGCTTCCAGTTTGCGCTCCTTTGCTAGGTTGTCTTCAGTACCATGCACTTATGTTTTTTCCAAGCCAAAAAAATCTCTGAAACTATCTTTGATCCTTTCTTTTATTATTTGTTGCAGTACTAAATATTTACAAAAATGATTACAAAAAGAATCAATGGATCTGGAGTTCTTTACCTTGATGGGTAGAGGTGATTCTACACAGCAGCCGACCATTATAAGTCTGACTTGACATGTCCAAGTTTATCTTATTTAGATGCTTCTTCACATCAGCTTGTAGCTACAGGCGTTGTGGTAGGCAGGGGAGTAAAGAAACCACACAAAATAAATCAATTTTTGCCAGTATACAGATGTCGCAGAGTACTCCACCTAGTCGGCATGCTCATACATTTTAACTGGGCACAATCAAGTGGCAAAGTTCAGAGTTTCAAAAAAGAGACGACAATTCCAAGTTTCCGAATTGACCACCCAAATCCCTATGGTCCTTCGGCGCATGAGGATGGATCATTAATTTTGGAACCCACATTTCAGCGTGCATGAGAATCATAGACTACACATGATTAAAGATTCGGAAACATATTGTCTTTGGGCATTTCAGCTCATAATAACACAGATATGAAAAGTAGTAAACTGTGAAACATTTAGTGGAGTCGAATATAGCCCACTTGTTACATTCAGCCACACTGCAGGTCCAGAATAATTGCAGTGCATGCTTGTCATTTTCAGTGCTTGCTTTAATAAGAAACCTGCATGCACTATTTAGCGAGTAAAGATATTTGCGCCAACAATTACATAAACCAAACAATGATATAAGTATAGAAGTCATTATTTTAACTGCAGCACATCCGTCTTGATAACTAAAACAGTAACCAAAATACATGAAAAAGGGGTAATGCTAATAAGCTTGCATATCTTTAGTCTTGGCTCATACACCACCAAACAACTTGAAAAAGTAGAAACTGCAGACAGTAAAAAGAAGGCAAGTGAAACAATTAAGAGATTTTCAAAGAGAAGCTTACTTCAGCTGTATGCAATTTCCGGCAACCATGTCAACATGTGAGCATCTCCTCGAGCTAGCAATAGTTCACTGTGACCCTTGTTTCCTCCTAACCCAGCCTGTAGGACCAACAATCAATTTATTCAATGAGAGAAACAAACTTGAGTACAAATCTGATCAAATTCGAACTAATTAGAAACAATCTGATGAAATCAAATCAACCAATGAGACGAGAATTGAGATTTTTTTCAAAAGGGGATAACCCAACTGATCAAAACATTACTTGCTAGATTTCCTTTCCTGGGTGGATCATACGAATACTCCATGCACATCAACATGTTAGGGGTGATGTGGCCACTCCATCCATGGATAGGTTCCTCCACGGATGGATTCCTCTTTGTCACATATCCGCACAATATCCAACAAGATCTGTTACAACTAGCAAGATAAGGCAAAACCAAGGGCCATGTTCACTAATCAGATGTTCTCAGCCTTAGAAGGAAGAACAAGCTTGGGTTTCTCACTCGTTAGCATCGCTGGCCTTCAGCAGCTCGGCACCGTCGGCCGCGGCCTGGATTCGGGGGGCGTTAGTGGCTCCAGAATGCCGGCGCGTCGATGAAGGGTGTGGTCACAAAGGTAGGGCGAGGCGGTCGACGCGGCGGAGGACGGCGACCGGAGATCGAGCCGAGGGCAACACCAGAGAAGAGCACAACCGGATTCGTCGCTGGGAATGGCGCAGGAGGATGTAGTGCGGCTGTCGGGGCCCAGCCGCTCGGACCGGCGCCGGATGCATGGTGCTGCGGCGGCTCGTTTCCCTGGCACTGGTAGCATGGGGAAGAAGGTAGGTGGAGGCATCTCTGCGGACCGGCGGCGGCGGCGACGGGATTCTCCACGCCGCACATCTCCAGTAGCTTTGGCCCGCCATGGCCACATGGGTCGATGGAGGGAGGCGGCGGCGGGGCAGAGGGAGGTTGCTCTCGGGAGGAAGGGAAAGGGAGTGGGGTGCGGCCGTGCGGGCATGCGGCTAGGGTTTCACCGGGCAGAGTTTTTTCTTCGGTTTTCTTCGGTATTTGGAGGGAGGGAAAAAATCGGTGCGTGGGGTTCTAACGATCGATGGATGGGGCTGGTTACGAACGAAGGAAACCAAGTGTATGGATGCATTTACAGCGGAGGCACTGGCCTCGCCCTTCGGGCTAAATCTGGCGCAAAGCTATGGATGTTCCAGATTAGTAATTAATTCTGATAATAATGATCTGATCAAGTCAATGCAAGATGGCGGACACTTTGCAGGCCCGGCGGTTGCCATTATTGACGATTGTTATCACATGTCGGCTGATCTTGCTAGGGTTCGATTTGAGCACTGTCATAGAGAGGCAAACTCTGTTGCTCATGAATTAGCTAGAATGGCTAGGTTTTCTCCCCCTAGTTCATGGTTTGATACGGCCCCTAGTGCCATTTCTCCTTTGCTTGTAAATGACTTTTTGTTGGTTTCCAACGAATAAATAAAGGGGTTGGAGAGTTCAAAAAAAAAGGAGTAGAGAAATATAGGGATAGTAAAAAAAATCATTTTCGTTGGTGGGGGTGGGGGTGGGGGGGGGGAATATATCAAGAATTAACCACAGGGTCCGAAAAAGCTACGGGAGTAGCTGCCCTTGCGACATGTGGCCCATTTTTTAACGCTAAATGCACCATCAGACAAAGCTCTAACATTCAGGAATTTCTACCAGACGAAATTGAACGGTTAGGAATGCCCAGTTCGTGAGAGGGCAAGGATTAGGTACATTTTTACTGTTCTTAATTGGGGGTAACTTTTTTTAGGATAGGACGGTAACTTTAAAGGTGATTTTTTCTTTTGTCGAAAATACTCATATAGTTCTCACCAAAAAAAACTCAGTGTTTGAGAGTAAATCTATTTTAAACTTTGTAGTCACAAAAATCCTGATAATACCATCCTTATCTTTTTCTTTTGCGCATGCATACAAATTAGCCTTTTTCATTGTGGAACTAGTCCATTAGGGTTTATTTTTTAGATTTGGCATTTGATGCTCGTATTTTTCTGAATTTATTTCATGTTTTCTGATGATATTTGTTCAGTGTGAAGAGACGTTCTCGTCCACTACGGAGGTGTTTGCGGCGCCTTCGCCAATTTTAAATATGATGCCGGCTCAATATCTAGAAAGTGCTCATAAGATAGGGCGTACATGCGTGCATTCGTAGACATGCATTTGTCCGAACACCTGACGTCTGTATTATATTTAAAAAAGCTAACGACGTGGAAAGATATAACGGTTTACTAGATCATTGATGGCGCGCGTTGCAGCGCCCGTGCATTTTCACACTGTTATGTTAAGGATTGATACAAATATATGAAGCCAAATACTGCCTTGTTAAATTAAGTTAATAAAGCAATTCATTTCATGGCGTATCCTTACAATGCGAAATTTGCAAAAATTGTACAACTACATAGAGAACCTCTTGTTGATTTGAAGATAGAACAGACCACTAAATCCAAGAAAAAATATTTATCAATATGACTATTTACTCCATTAAAAAACATGAATGTGTTACTGGTGAAACAATATGCAGTGGGTCAGAAGTCAAATGCATGCCTCGGTCAGAAGTTTCTCAGGCCCTAGATCATACCTTGGCAACTTTCTCTCACACATGAGTCATTTCCCACCTGTACATGGTGGAGCTATGTGGGGATTCCATGTATATGCATGCATGTATATGTGCCTATATTGATAAAGTACAATATCTTTATACATGCTAATGGTGGAGTCAAATTAGCTACTTGTGGAAAGAAATGCTGATCAATGGTTATGGTGAGGATTGATGCATGTGCATAAATGATAAACTTTTGGCAACAAATCTCTGTTCTTAGTATATTAATTATGCTTAAAACCAAACCTATTTACCTTTGGGGACTCCAAGTTTGAACATAGATATGACAATAGCTCTATTGGTGGGTGGTTTCTTAGCATCTCAACAAACATATGAGTAAAATAGTGCTCTTCTTGTATCGACATGAAGATCATTGTGCTGGCTTGTAATCCTGACACCAAAACCGCAAAGTCATGACAGATCATGAGTTGGACCCTCAAACCACCAATGCGGAACTTTCACATTATTTCCAAGTTAGCGTTGTATAGGAACAACATTTAGAACAAAACAAGTTATAATCTAATTAGTGAAACTTATGCCGTTTTGTTCTTTATATGTACTCAGATGTTGGCAGAAGATATGGATTTATAATACTATGAAATTTAAACAGTCATGAGTATTCTTGTTGACAATATTAAATAATATATAGTATAAACTGATATTATGTTTAAGAAGTAAATAGACCAAATTGGAGACATGTCACATGGCTAATCTTTCGAAAATACCTAGAAAATGTTGCTTCTTTTGCAAATAACCGTTAGAGAAAAGAAAACGTAATACATCCATTCTAGATGTCCCTGAAGAACGAACCGATAAATGAGATGAATCAGTGACATGTAGACATTGATTACATTTTTCTACGAGCAATATCTGGATACATTCAAGAGGAAGTCAAAACATTAAACTTATCTTCTGTGTGTAAACAATTCATGATAAGCAACACGTGTGAATAAGTCAAGGAGTAAGTAAAAAAGGTAACCTGAATGTGAGGGCCTGCAAAAGAGTGGACCAGTGAGAATCTTAAGCAGAGAGGAGCAAATTGCAGACAAATTAGCATGAACAAAATTAGTTTATAACACAGAGATAAAGGAAATCACATGAAAAAAATAGGGAGCTAAGCCCATCTACAAAAACAGGAGTAAATATAGATACTAAAATTCAAAGCCTTCACCTTAGTGTCAAATTTATAGGAGAAGATTATTGGAAAAGATGGATCAATTTATTCATCTGTTGATAGTAGTAAGTAGTGACATTTCATAATACCTGAGAAGAATACCAAAACATATCCTCTTATAAGAGTATATTACAATCTCTTGAACGAAAAATGTCATCCTCCTACATAACTCAAGATATATGGACCGGTCCAGTGTACTAATTAATATGTTTCCTGTAAAGAGTACACATATCTGATTAAAGAAATCATAGGCAACATAACACTGTGATATACTCCCTCCGTTGCTTAATATAAGTCTTTTTAGAGATTTCACTAGGGGACTACATACGGAGCAAAATGAGTGAATCTATACTCTAAAGTATGTCCATATACATCCGTATGTAGTCTCCTAGTGGAACCTCTAAAAAGACTTATATTTAGGAACGGATGGAGTATTTTCTAACATAGATGTTATCTACATTCAACAAAAAGTAGACTGCATGTGAGAAAATAGTAAAAAAAAAGAGGCAAAGCTCAAACATAGTCAGCCATGCCTTAGATGCCTAGATTAACATGGATAAGATTTTGAGTAAAAAGGGGCGGTGATTTTCAGATTGTAGTCGAATAACTCCGAGGCATGTGGAAAGTGAAATTATGACGATTAGAGCATCCAAAAGATAAAGAGGAGTTATCTGTACCAGCGATAGCCATGGGGAATTAGGCCCAGACCTTTTTCCCTTGCCGAGACACCGTCAATGGATCCCATCTCGGTCGACCATCCCCACCGCATCAAAGTTCCTCCCTGCTGCACTGGTCTGAGAGTGTATCCCTTCGCCGACTGGTGCACCGGTCTGAGGGGATCCCTCGCCGCCACCGGTCTGAGAGTGGAGCCTCTCCCTGCTGCACCTTCACGAGGTGAAATCATGCATGGAAAGGGATCCCCTCGGTATAGAGAGATCAGGACGAGCAAGGGAGCTAGCCGGGAGGGGCGACGACCGACATGATTCATCAACCGCGAGAGATCAGGGAAGGGTCGCTGCCCTTTCCATGCCCGTATCTCTTTTTCTTATGTGTCTACGAACTGAAGCGACGAAGCATGCCAGTTATACTGTGATGGGCCAACCGCTTAAAGGGCCGCCTGGCCCAATCAACCAGAGGTGGTGGATTTTTCCACCGGAGCAGCCTCTCTCGGACAACGAGTCCGCGGTCAATTAGGAGATCAGTACAGCCATCCGACGGTCAGCAACGGCAGAGAACTATCATCTGACGGTTAGAACCCTTGATGGCTTGAGAGGGCTGGGATTAGGTGCGGTTTTACTGTCCTTGATCATTGATGGCGCGCGTTGCTGCACCCGTCTATTTTTTATGTCGTATCATAGTGTTAGATTTTAATATAAACCTGTAGTCCAAATTTAAGAATGAAGTGAAAAGAATCTAAGAAGAATGAACTGAAAAGGTGTCTTCCAGATTTGTGTTGAAACTTAGTAGGGCTATTAAGGAAGAAGGAAGTGGAAAAAACTCAATGAACCAATGTAACGATGTAAAAAAATGCAAAAAAAGTACAACAAATAACGATCTAAGATAGGGCGCAAATTTATAGAAGTCCAAATCTGAAATGTAATGCAAGAGAAGAAGAAACAAAGACTTAACAAAAATGTGAAATATAAAATGCACAAAAAGTACAAGAAATAATGATCTAAGATGTGAGGAGCAAATGTATAGAAGTCCAAATATGAAATGAATGCAAGAGAAAAAGAAACAAAGAATTGACAAATAATGGCCAGAGGAACTTCTGAAGTCTGAATTCCAGATCTGAAATCTGAAGTCGTAAGTATTTCTCCATGCACCATAAGAAAGTACAAAATACGAAGTAGATGCGAGGATCCATGTCTCCAATTATGATCTACTACACTTTCACAAGGCTTAACTGGAATTTAGAAACTAAATGGAAATGACCAAAACAGTTGAATGTCAATAAATGAAAGTATGTAGCAGAAGCAAAGGTTGTTATTATCATTCTGAATCAATTGCAGTTTGTGTCTCTTGAGAAACATGCATTTTTACTAATAAAATCACACACCAGCAAGAAATGTGTTAGCATAACAATATTCAGTTGTTGATCCCGCTTTCCACTGAATCAACAACAAATGGAATCAGAAAATATACATCGTTGTAGTGGCAAAGAAAACACGGTGTTCTGGCATCTCAAGAAAAAAGAAGCAACATTTCAGGATACAGGCAAATATGCCAGAGCAGAAAAAATATAAGGAATCAGTTGGTACACTTGAGGAAACAAAGGCTATAAGAATCAAAATGCCGTCTAGCTTGAAGATTGTAAGGCAATTTACAGCCTAAGTCACATCGATGTGATCAGTCCAGATGTAAAGAGTCTTGTATTGAACAACATTGTACAGCGTATGCAGTTTATAATCCTTATGGAATTTAAAACTTAAGTAAATTTGAATTAGCAAGTAAGGATCAAATTCCAAATTAACTACTCTATCAACTATAACAGTTCAAGACTGAACTATTTTCCTTTGTGACACTTCCCTAAACATAACTGTAAAGTACAAAGTACGTCATTCCTCTTCACTTTGTTTTTGTACAAACTGGGAACTGCCATTGTACTGTTTTTTTATTAACATTCAATGGTCAAAAATGCTGACGTGAGTGGGTTGGAAAATGGCTCCACCATCAAAACATTGTTCAGATAGCATTCAAATTGATTAAATTGAATAGGTACTACAAAGTACAAAAGATGTCTAATCAAGTGAAATATGCAATAATACATAGACTTTTATCTTAGTAGCCATTCAGATACTCAGAATCATTAGAGACCATAATTTTATGGCTGAGTGAATGCATTCAGGGAGTTGCCAACCTCACATGTTCAATTAAATCAAGGTCAAGTTCTCCAAACCATTGATTTCATCTACATGTGTAAACCTATAGCAGTTAACATTGACATGATCATGTTGGAAATATGCCCTAGAGGCAATAATAAATTGGTTATTATTATATTTCCTTGTTCATGATAATCGTTTATTATCCATGCTATAATTGTATTGATTGGAAACTCAAATACATGTGTGGGTACATAAACAACACTGTGTCCCTAGTAAGCCTCTAGTTGACTAGCTCGTTGATCAAAGATGGTTAAGGTTTCCTAGCCATTGACATGAGATGTCATTTGATAACGGGATCACATCATTAGGAGAATGATGTGATGGACAAGACCCAAACTAAGAACGTAGCATTTGATCGTGTCAGTTTATTGCTATTGTTTTCTGCATGTCAAGTATCTGTTCCTATGACCATGAGATCATGCAACTCCCTGACATCGGAGGAGTACCTTGTGTGTATCAAACGTCGCAACGTAACTGGGTGACTATAAAGGTGCTCTACAGGTATCTCCGAGGGTGTCTGTTGGGTTGGCATGGATCAAGACTGGGATTTGTTACTCTGTGTGACGGAGAGGTATCTCAGGGCCCACTCGGTAATACAACATCACAATGAGCCTTGCAAGCAATGTGACTAAAGTGTTAGCCACGAGATCTTGTATTACGGAACGAGTAAAGAGACTTGCCGGTAACGAGATTGAACTAGGTATAGAGATACCGACGATCGAATCTCGGGCAAGTAACATACCGAAGAACAAAGGGAACAGCATACGGGATTAACTGAATCCTTGACATAGAGGTTCGACCGATAAAGATCTTCGTAGAATATGTAGGAGCCAATATGGGCATCCAGGTCCCGCTATTGGTTATTGACCGTAGAGGTGTCTCGGTCATGTCTACATAGTTCTCGAACCCGCAGGGTCTACACACTTAACGTTTGGTGACGATATAAGTATAGTTGAGTTGTTATGTTGGTGACCGAAAGTTGTTCGGAGTCCCGGATGAGATCACGGACATGACGAGGAGTCTCGGAATGTCCGAGAGGTAAAGATCGATATATTGGACGATATGTTTGGGCCAAGAGGTGAGACCCACGGGGCGTTAGCAAAAGGCAGTTTTGCAGAGGGCAGGGTCCAGACGCCAGGAACCCTGGCGTCTGGCCCTGGGCCAGACGCCGAGGCCCATGGCGTCTGGGCCAGATGCCGGGAACCGTGGCGTTTGGTACTGGAATCCGAGAAGGACTCTTCCTTTTGTTCCAAACCGACTTTGAGGAGGCTCTTTCTCCAAGTTTCGACCCCAGGGCTCAACATATAAATAGAGGGGCAGGGCTAGCACCCGGAATACATCAAGATTTCCCCAAGCCGTGTGCGGCAACCCTAACCCTCTAGTTCATCCGTCATAATCTCCGTAGCGCTTGGCGAAGCCCTGCAGAGATTGTTCCTCACCACCATCACCACGCCGTCGTGCTGCTGGAACTCAACCACTACTTCACCATCGCTCGCTGGATCGAGGAGGTGAAGGCGTCATCAAGCCGTACGTGTGTTGAACGCGGAGGTGCCGTCCGTTCGGCGCTAGTTCGTGATCGGATCGAGGGACGACTTGCGATTTGGATCGCGGAGACGTTCGACTACATCAACTGCGTTTCTTAAACGCTTCCGCTTAGCGATCTACAAGGGTATGTAGATTTACTCTCCCTCTCGTAGATGCTCATCACCATGGATAGATCTTGTGTGTGCGTAGGAAAATTTTTGTTTCCCATGCAACGTTCCCCAACAGTGGCATCATGAGCCAGGTCTATGCGTAGATGAGATCTCGAGTAGAACACAAACGAGTTGTGGGCGTGGGTGTATACATATTGCTTGCCGTTACTAGTTGATATTTGATTCGGCGGTACTGTGAGATGAAGCAGCCCGGACCGACATTACGCGTACACTTACGCGAGACAGGTTCCTTCAACTGACATGTAACTTCGTTGCATAAAGATGGCTAGCGGGTGTCTGTCTCTCTCACTTTAGTTGAATCGATTTCAATGAAGATGGTTCTTTTAGAAGATCAAAAAGCAATCACTACACCACGTTGTGGTTTTGCGTAGGTAAGAACGGTTCTTGCAAACCCGTAGCAGCCACGTAAAATTTGCAACAACAATTAGAGGACGTCTAACTTGTTTTTGCAGGGTATGATGTGATATGATATGGCCAATTACATGATGAGATATATGTGATGTATGAGATGATCATGTGTTGTATAGAATATCACGACTTGCATGTCGATGAGTACGGCAACTGGCAGGAGCCATAGAGTTGTCTTTAATTATTGTATGACCTGCGTGTCAATCATTAAGCGCTATGTAATGCTTTACTTTATCGCTAAACGTTAGCAATAGTCGTGGAAGCAACAGTCGGCGCGACAACCTCATGGCGACACGTTGATAGAGATCAAGATGATGGAGATCATGGTGTCATGCCGGTGACGATGGAGATCATGCCGGTGCTTTGGAGATGGAGATCAAAAGCACAAGTTCATGGCCATATCATGTCACTTATGATTTGCATGTGATGTTAATCCTTTTATGCATATTATTTTGCTTAGGACGACGGTAGCATTATAAGGTGATCCCTCACTTAAATTTCAAGATAAATTGTGTTCTCCCCGAGTGTGCACCGTTGCGAAAGTTCGTCGTTTCGAGACACGCCGTGATGATCGGGTGTGATAGACTCCACGTTCACATACAACGGGTGCAAGCCATGTTGCACACGCGGAACACTTGGGTTAAACTTGACGAGCCTAGCATGTACAGACATGGCCTCGGAACACAAGAGACCGAAAGGTCGAACATGAGTCATATAGTAGATATGATCAACATGAAGATGGTCACCATTGAAACCACCTCAACTCACGTGATGATCGGACTTGAGTTGGTGGATTTGGATCATGTTACACTCGAATGACCGGAGGGATGTCAATTTGAGTGGGAGTTTTTAAGTAATATGATTAACTAAACTCATTATCTAGAACAATAGTCTAAGTTGTCTTTGCTATATTTATGTTGTAGATCATGGCTCGCGCAGTAGCACCCCTGAATTTTAATGCGTTCCTAGAGAAAGCTAAGTTGAAAGATGATGGAAGTAACTTTGTGGACTGGGCCCGTAATCTAAGGATTATCCTTACGGCTTCCCAGAAAGCTTATGTCCTTGATGCACCGCTTGGTGATCCACCCGCTCCAGTTGAGTCTCTAGACGTTGTGAACGCCTGGCAGGCTCGTTCTGATGATTACTCAATAGTTCAATGTGCAATGTTGTATGGCTTAGAACCGGGACTTCAAAGACGTTTTGAACGTCATGGAGCATATGAGATGTTCCAGGAGTTGAAGTTTATCTTTCAGAAGAATGCCCGGATCGAGAGATATGAGATCTCCGATAAGTTCTATGCTTGCAAGATGGAGGAGAACGGGTCTATCAGTGATCACGTGCTCAGAATGTCTGGGTACTCCACCCGTCTGGCTGAATTGGGGATGCCCCTTCCGCCAGAGGCTATCACTGACAGAGTTCTTCAATCATTGCCACCTAGCTACAAGAGCTTCGTGTTGAACTATAACATGCACGGGATGAACAAGTCAGTCGCCGAGCTGTTTGCGATGCTGAAAGCCGCTGAGTCTGAAATTCAGAAGGAGCATCAAGTGTTGATGGTCAATAAAACCACTAGTTTCAAGAAAAATGGCAAGGGTAAGAAGGGTAACTCCAAGAAGAGTGGCAAAACAGTTGCTCCTCTCGTGAAGAAACCCAAGGCTGGACCCAAACCAGAAACTGTGTGTTTTCATTGCAAGGGAACTGGACACTGGAAGCGGAACTGCCCCAAGTATTTGGCTGACAAGAAGGCGGCCAACAACAAACAAGGTATATATGATATACATGTTATTGATGTGTACCTTACCAACTCTCGTTGTAGTGCCTGGGTATTTGATACCGGTGCGGTTGCTCATATTTGCAACTCAAAACAGGAACTGCGGAATAGACAGAGGCTGGCAAAGGACGAAGTGACGATGCGCGTGGGAAATGGTTCCAAGGTAGATGTGATCGCCGTCGGCACGCTTGCTCTTCGATTACCATCGGGATTAGTGATGAACCTGAATAATTGTTATTTAGTGCCTGCGTTAAGCATGAACATTATATCTGGATCTTGTTTATTGCGAGACGGTTACTCATTTAAATCAGAGAATAATGGTTGTTCTATTTATATGAGTAATATCTTTTATGGTCATGCACCCAATGTAAGGGGTTTATTCTTATTGAATCTCGATAGTAATGATACACATGTTCATAACATTGATGCCAAAAGATGTAGGATTGATAATGATAATACCACTTTCTTGTGGCACTGCCGTTTAGGTCATATTGGCGTAAAACGCATGAGGAAGCTCCATGCTGATGGACTTTTGGAGTCACTTGATTTTGAATCACTTGACACATGTGAGCCATGCCTCATGGGCAAGATGACTAAAACGCCGTTCTCTGGAACAACGGAACGGGCAAGTGACTTATTGGAAATCATACATACTGATGTGTGCGGTCCGATGAGCATTGAGGCGCGCGGTGGTTATCGTTACTTTCTCACCTTCACTGATGACTTAAGTAGATATGGGTATATTTACTTAATGAAACACAAGTCTGAAACATTTGAAAAAGTTCAAACAATTTCAGAGTGAAGTTGAGAATCATCGTAGCAAGAAGATTAAATTCCTATGATCTGATCGAGGAGGAGAATATCTGAGTTATGAGTTTGGCAGTCACTTAAGACAATGTGGAATTGTTTCACAACTAACACCGCCTGGAACACCACAGCGTAATGGTGTGTCCGAACGTCGTAATCGAACTTTATTGAATATGGTGCGATCTATGATGTCTCTTGCCGATTTGCCACTATCGTTTTGGGGTTATGCATTAGAGACAGCTGCATTCACTTTAAATAGGGCACCATCGAAATCCGTTGAGACGACGCCATATGAACTTTGGTTTGGCAAGAAGCCAAAATTGTCGTTTCTTAAAGTTTGGGGATGTGATGCTTATGTCAAAAAGCTTCAGCATGAAAAGCTGGAACCCAAAGCGGAGAAATGCGTCTTCATAGGATACCCAAAAGAGACAGTTGGGTATACCTTCTACCTCAGATCCGAAGGCAAAGTGTTTGTCGCTAAAAACGGAACATTTCTTGAGAAAGAGTTTCTCTCGAAAGAATTGAGTGGGAGGAAGATAGAACTTGATGAGGTTGTTGAACCTTTACTTCAACCTGAGAGTAGCGCAGTGCAGAAAGTTGTTTCTGTGGAGCCTACATTAGCTGAAGAGGAAGTTAATGATGATGATCATGAAGCTTTGGATCAAGTTGCTATCGAACCTCGTAGGTCGACAAGGACGCGTACTGCTCCTGAGTGGTACGGCAACCCTGTCTTAGAGGTCATGTTGTTAGACAACGATGAACCTACGAGCTATGGAGAAGCGATGATGGGCCCGGATTCCGAGAAGTGGTTAGAGGCCATGAAATCCGAGATGGGATCCATGTATGAAAACAAAGTATGGACTTTGGAAGTATTACCTGAAGGGCGTAAGGCCATTCAGAACAAATGGATCTTTAAGAGGAAGACGGACGCGGACGGTAATGTCACCGTCTATAAAGCTCGACTTGTGGCAAAGGGTTTTTCACAAGTTCAAGGAGTTGACTACGATGAGACCTTCTCACCCGTAGCGATGCTTAAGTCCGTCAGAATCATGTTAGCAATAGCTGCCTTTTTCGATTATGAAATTTGGCAGATGGATGTCAAAACAGCGTTCCTTAACGGTTACCTTAAGGAAGAGTTGTATATGATGCAACCAGAAGGTTTTGTCGATCCAGAGAATGCTGACAAAGTTTGCAAACTCCAGCGATCCATTTATGGACTGGTGCAAGCATCTCGGAGTTGGAATCTTCGTTTTGATGAGGTGATCAAAGCGTTCGAGTTTATACAAGTTTACGGAGAAGCTTGTATTTACAAGAAAGTGAGTGGGAGCTCTATAGCGTTTCTAATATTATATGTGGATGACATATTACTGATTGGAAACAATATAGAAATGCTGGAAAGCGTAAAGGAATATTTGAACAAGAGTTTTTCAATGAAGGACCTAGGAGAAGCTGCTTTCATATTAGGCATCAAGATCTATAGAGATAGATCGAGACGCTTGATAGGACTTTCACAAAGCACATACCTTGACAAAGTTTTGAAGAAGTTCAAAATGGATCAGTCCAAGAAGGGGTTCTTGCCTGTATTGCAAGGTGTGAAGTTGAGTAAGACTCAATGCCCAGTGACTGCAGAAGATAGAGAAAAGATGAGTGTCATCCCCTATGCTTCGGCCATAGGCTCTATCATGTATGCAATGCTGTGCACAAGACCCGATGTCAGCCTTGCCATAAGTATGGTCGGAAGGTTTCAAAGTGATCCAGGAATGGAACACTGGACGGCGGTCAAGAATATCCTGAAGTACCTGAAAAGGACTAAGGATATGTTTCTCGTTTATGGAGGTGATCAAGAGCTCGTCGTAAAGGGTTACGTCGATGCAAGCTTTGACACTGATCCGGATGACTCTAAGTCTCAAACCGGATACGTGTTTATTCTTAATGGGGGTGCGGTTAGCTGGTGCAGTTCCAAGCAAAGCGTGGTAGCAGATTCTACATGCGAAGCGGAGTACATCGCTGCCTCGGAGGCGGCGAAGGAAGGTGTCTGGATGAAGGAGTTCATGACAGATCTTGGAGTAGTGCCTAGTGCGCTTAACCCAATGACTCTGTTTTGTGATAATACTGGTGCCATTGCTCTAGCCAAGGAACCAAGATTTCACAAGAGGACCAGACACATAAAGCGACGTTTCAATTCCATCCGCGATTACATCAAGGAGGATGACATAAATATTTGCAAAGTACACACGGATCTAAATGTTGCAGATCCGATGACTAAACCTCTTCCAAGGGCTAAACATGAACAACACCAGAACTGCATGGGTGTTCGATTCATTACAATGTAAATCACATAGTGATGTGAACTAGATTATTGACTCTAGTGCAAGTGGGAGACTGTTGGAAATATGCCCTAGAGGCAATAATAAATTGGTTATTATTATATTTCCTTGTTCATGATAATCGTTTATTATCCATGCTATAATTGTATTGATTGGAAACTCAAATACATGTGTGGGTACATAAACAACACTGTGTCCCTAGTAAGCCTCTAGTTGACTAGCTCGTTGATCAAAGATGGTTAAGGTTTCCTAGCCATTGACATGAGATGTCATTTGATAATGGGATCACATCATTAGGAGAATGATGTGATGGACAAGACCCAAACTAAGAACGTAGCATTTGATCGTGTCAGTTTATTGCTATTGTTTTCTGCATGTCAAGTATCTGTTCCTATGACCATGAGATCATGCAACTCCCTGACATCGGAGGAGTACCTTGTGTGTATCAAACGTCGCAACGTAACTGGGTGACTATAAAGGTGCTCTACAGGTATCTCCGAGGGTGTCTGTTGGGTTGGCATGGATCAAGACTGGGATTTGTTACTCTGTGTGACGGAGAGGTATCTCAGGGCCCACTCGGTAATACAACATCACAATGAGCCTTGCAAGCAATGTGACTAAAGTGTTAGCCACGAGATCTTGTATTACGGAACGAGTAAAGAGACTTGCCGGTAACGAGATTGAACTAGGTATAGAGATACCGACGATCGAATCTCGGGCAAGTAACATACCGAAGAACAAAGGGAACAGCATACGGGATTAACTGAATCCTTGACATAGAGGTTCGACCGATAAAGATCTTCGTAGAATATGTAGGAGCCAATATGGGCATCCAGGTCCCGCTATTGGTTATTGACCGTAGAGGTGTCTCGGTCATGTCTACATAGTTCTCGAACCCGCAGGGTCTACACACTTAACGTTTGGTGACGATATAAGTATAGTTGAGTTGTTATGTTGGTGACCAAAAGTTGTTCGGAGTCCCGGATGAGATCACTGACATGACGAGGAGTCTCGGAATGTCCGAGAGGTAAAGATCGATATATTGGACGATATGTTTGGGCCAAGAGGTGAGACCCACGGGGCGTTAGCAAAAGGCAGTTTTGCAGAGGGCAGGGTCCAGACGCCGAGGCCCATGGCGTCTGGGCCAGACGCCGGGAACCGTGGCGTTTGGTACTGGAATCCGAGAAGGACTCTTCCTTTTGTTCCAAACCGACTTTGAGGAGGCTCTTTCTCCAAGTTTCGACCCCAGGGCTCAACATATAAATAGAGGGGCAGGGCTAGCACCCGGAATACATCAAGATTTCCCCAAGCCGTGTGCGGCAACCCTAACCCTCTAGTTCCTCCGTCATAATCTCCGTAGCGCTTGGCGAAGCCCTGCAGAGATTGTTCCTCACCACCATCACCACGCCGTCGTGCTGCTGGAACTCAACCACTACTTCACCATCGCTCGCTGGATCGAGGAGGTGAAGGCGTCATCAAGCCGTACGTGTGTTGAACGCGGAGGTGCCGTCCGTTCGGCGCTAGTTCGTGATCGGATCGAGGGACGACTTGCGATTTGGATCGCGGAGACGTTCGACTACATCAACCGCGTTTCTTAAACGCTTCCGTTTAGCGATCTACAAGGGTATGTAGATTTACTCTCCCTCTCGTAGATGCTCATCACCATGGATAGATCTTGTGTGTGCGTAGGAAAATTTTTGTTTCCCATGCAACGTTCCCCAACAGATCAAACATGCTAAACGGAATCAAGAAGAAGAAAATCTAGTACCAAACCTTAAAAAACCTCAAAACAAAATCTAGTACCGTTGCTGGACATATAGCCATTGTTTGTTAGTGTCTTGTTCGCACGCCCAAACTGTCGGATGGGGAATGGCATGAACAGTGGCATACTGGACAGATCAGGACATGAGGGGCAAACTATACCAGTAGGGGAAGGAACAGGCGTGGAGGGAGGGAGGAAGCACATCAACCATCTTGGGAATCTGCTCGCCTAGGGACACCGATTCTGCCGCCTCTGCCGCCAGGAGAGATGGCAAGTCATGGTGGGCTATGTCGTTCGATATCAAGGTTGGGGAAGGACGTGGATGTCGACATGGTGCTGATCCGACCACAACTAAGGGGCCTCCATGGCTGCATTTGACCCCTTTATAAGCCTCTTCTACTGCTTTCGACAGGAACTTGTGATCCCTATCTTGTACAGCTGTTAAACGCAGCAAAACATAAGAATAAATCAGAAAGCCCTTTTGAACAGCCCTCCAATTAAAGAAACAAACAAATGTTGCATACGGTCCTGCAACCGTCAGATATGCCATGTCTTGAATTGCAGCAAGAAGGGTGGAGTGAATAGCTGGTGTCTTCCTGATGACCAGGAAATGCAGAAGCAACTGAGATTATCCCGTCCTTGGACTCCACAACTGCAAATGATCAAAGAGGATAATCACTGAGGCACCAAGGTTACTTCATAATTTGCACAACATTTATGTAGAATGTATTGCCTAGGTAGAACAAACTGTGAAATAGGTTAAAAGGTTGTCACATAAAGAAAGAAAGAAACAAACAAGATCATCATGAGCACCATGCCAGACAGACATTGGAAGGCTGCAGCAAAAATTGGTAAATAGAGTATAGCATTGGCAACTCTACGGTAGGAGCATATCACGTTACATATCCACACAGATATTTCGTTGCCAAAAACAGCAGAATTCGAATTTGTGGCACAAGCAGAGCCCTTCATTTGCCTTTTTATCGGCACCATTGCTCTGCTTTTGGGTAAAGTTCCTTTGTAGCTCGTCCTACATGGTACCCCTTATCCTCACCCCTCCAACATTGCTTTGAGATCTGTGCTCTCCAACTAACATACTAGAAGAAAATTTCTCTTTTTTGTTTCTCTCAAATGAAGTAACATATGGACTTCAAACTTTGCAGGACAACACAACATTCTAACAAGAATGTGGGAAAAATACTTTCAGATTTTTTGGTTCGACATAAATATATAAAATGAGATTTTTTAATTAAAAAAACTGTTTTTAAGCATTTAAAATGCATGAAAAAATCTGAATGTATTTTTCCCACATTCTTGTTAGAATGTTGTGTTGTCCTGCAAAATTTGAAGTTTATATGTTGTTTCGTTTGAGAGAAACAAAAAAGACAAATGTTCCTGCACGGATCTTGATGCTGAAATGAATGGCTTTGATAAGGGGTACCATGTAGGACCAGCTATAGAAAACCACACTCCTTTGGGTTCCTTTTGGGGTACTGAGTGCATAGCAAAGTACCCGCGAGGTTACCGACAGATCGATCGCAGGCCCTTCGTAGAGGAACACGACAGCCGGCGGGCGATCTGCCGCCCCCGAGAGTTTGGAGAAACAGAGAGAAAAACGCGATGGATCGCGCAGAATTGCCTGTCATCGGCGGCGATCCACAGTCAGCGGGTGGATGGCAGAGCGCACCGTGGGCGGGTTGGCGAAGGTTCCTAAGAGAGCGAGGAGACGCGGGCGGGGCTGCCTGTCTGCCCATGGGAATGGTTCGCCTTCATCGTCGCCGCTCACTTGACTTTCATCGGTGTAGCTAGATTAGGTCTGGAGCACTTATGGCGGCCCCGAGAAAGATATGTCCCTGTTGCGCCCTTCTAGGAGAAGGAGGACATCGGCGGCTGGATGAAGAGAGGGGCGACGTTCCGACGGGACGGCCGAGGACTGCGTCACTGCGAACCGAACGAAACCATGGTGGCGGCGGAACCTGTGTTGTGGGGAGACGAGGGAGAGGAGAGGTCGGGGTGGGATTTGAAGGAGAGAGACGAATCGTGGAATGGAAGGAAATATCAGAGCATCTACAGCCGGATATGACAAATTCAGCCCCTCAAACGCCCGCGGACGCGTCCGGACGCGTCCGCGGGCACTGACCGGGCACGCCTCAAATCCGTCAATCTGCATCCGCATCTCTCAAATTTCATCCCCTACATCCATACAAAAGCATGCAAAGAAAATCCTACGTACTACCCAAGCTACTCTTCGTCGCGGTGATGTCCACGACGACGGAGCCGGGCGCCGGCTAGACGGGCGGGGAGGAGGGCTCCGGTTCATCCTCCTCCTGCTCCATCTCATCGATGTAGGCCAAGCACTCCGCGTGTTCCGCGCCTTCTTGCGCCTCCATCTCCTGCCGGCGACGGCGTCTTGCATCCGCTTCCGACTCCGACCGGAGGGAATCGAGGATGGCCTGCTGCTCCGCCCGGAGATCCCCGTCGCCAGCGTCCCCCACATCCTCCTCCCCCGGCTCATCTCCCTCCTCCTCCACCTCTTCATCCTCCTCCTCCACCTCCACCTCCTCCTCCTCCGACTCCTCCTCTGGATCCACTACATCCGGAGGTAGCCCCGCGGCGATCCAGGCTTCGCGCCTATTCAGGATCCGCTCAAGGAGCTCGAGCCGGCGCTCCGGCGTCAGGAACACCTGGCTCCTCACCCGGCGGCGTGGGGGCATGTATGCGGATTGGTGGAGTGGAAACTGGCGGCGGCGGCGGACAGGAGGAAGAGGAAGATGTGGATGTAGGGTTTCGGGGTCCGCCGGTGCACTTAAATAGCCGGGCAATGCACTACGCGGCCCGCCGGAGCTGCGACACGCGGCGCGACCGGACCGGCGGAGGAGACGACCTTCGGACCGCCGGGTTGGCGGACGTTTCCGGCTGGGCCCCGTTCGTCAGTCCGACGTGGCGGGCGTGCCCGGGCGCGCCCAGGCGCCCCCATATCGGCCCCATATTTGGGCTGGATATGGGGGGTGCCGGTCAGCCCGGGCGTTTGAGGGCCGTTTGAGAGGCCCGTCTGGGTCCAAAAAAAGTGACCGGGCAGTGATCGGGCGGCCTGCCCGGGCGTATGAAGCGTGTTTGAGAGGTCCGGTTGTAGATGCTCTTAGATGACCGTCCATCCCAGATCAAACGTTTCATCTGATAGGGGAACGAGAGGGCCTCGATTTGGCTTCCGGGGTAGCTGCCCATAGGACAGTTGGCCCAGGAACAGCCCACACACGAGAGGAGGCCTATCAAACGGTCAGAAACGACAGCTACAAAATCTAACAGCCTAAATCAGTGAAGTGAAGGCGTGAGAGAGCTCGGAAAGGGTTCGGTTTTACTGTCCTTAATTTAGGGCTAATCAGAAGAAGCAGCACATAAGAGCATCTCCAACAAGAGCCCAAAAACGCCTCGCGCTGCAAAATTAGCACTTTTAGCGCGCGCGCAACTGAACCAGACGCTCCAGCGGCCGCACTAAATCCGCGCACGCGGCATAAGTGGTTTCGCGCGCGGAGCGAAACGGCATCGCGCGCCGCTTATTTCGTGCGCCCGCTCCCGCGCGCGGAACCACTCGAGCGCTCGCGCCTCTTCCACCTCTTCCGCCGGCCGCGCCGCTCTCGCGCCACACCGCACCGCCGCCGGCGCAATCGCCCGATGAACGACCGCGGCGACATCCCCCTCACCCCTTCCTACGTTCGTGACCCCTCCGCCGCCGCCGCCGCCAACCCTAGCGCGGGGAGCTTTGGCTTCGCCTCCGCCTCTATTTGTTTGTGTGAACTTGTTATGTTAAACTTCGTTTGTGATTTTGAACTTGGTTGGATGATGAGATGATGGGATGATGTGAAATGCTTTTGAACTTCCTATGTGTTTTTGTGTTTCATTTTTTATCAAATATGATCAAATTGTTTTGAAAAATAATGCATATTGCAAGCGCCGGCTGCTCGCGCGCGCTGCAGTTTTGCGCGTCTGCTGAAGCGTCGCGCGCACGCTATATTATGCGACGGCCGTTGAAGCCAGCGCTCAGCCGCGCGCTAAAAATTGTTTTACGCGCGCTGCAAACTCACCTTTTGCGCGCCGCTCGTTGGGCTCCCGTTGGATATGCTTTAAGAAAGCATCGAAGGTAATGCTGAAAGTGACATTGGTGGGGCACCATTTGTTGGAAAAACCAACCAATTGCCTGTTGGCCATGCAACGACTTGCATGCCCTTAATTTTCAAAGTCTACCATTGACCAACGAGGCAGTGAACACTGAAGACACACATCATCGCCTATGTACAAATCTACACATCTCCTTCAGGCTTCAGGCCTTCATCCCTTCTTCTTCCATCTCCTTCATCACGCGGCTTCAGCCGAATCTCAGCTCTCGAAGTCTCCAGTTACCAGCCATGGCTGCCAAGACCACCTCATGCTTCACCTTCCTCAAGGAAGCGCTGGTTCTCCCCACGCGAAACCCCAAGCTCTTCGCCCCCGTCCTCGTCCTCCTGGCCGTAATCGCCTTCCTCGTCCCCGCGGTCAACGTGGTCTCCATCCAGCCGCTCACCGCCGAGATGCTCCGCCACCTCGCCGAGATGCAGACCACCGACCCCTCGAGCGCCGAGTTCGCCAGGCTCATGCAGGAGATACGGCAGGAAGCCAGGGAGCTCGTCCTCGTCGCCGTCGCCCTCGCCGTCGTCACCCTGGCGCTCGTCTTCGCCAAGCAGATCATCTCCTTCTCCGCGGCCTCCACGACCTACTCCGGCGACCGCTACTCTTTCGCGGAGCTCCTCCGCAGGCTGACCAAGTGGGGAAACCTGAGGGGCCCTCTCGTCACGATGGGCGTGGTCACCGCGCTCCAGTTCACGTTCATGGCGCTCCTGGGCGCCTACCTCTCCACCGTCATGCGCCACGCAGGGGTGCTCTCCGTGCAAGGCCTTCTCTTCGTCCTCGCCTTCCTGGCCTTCATGTACTTCGGGGTCTTGGCCGTGGTGGGCGTCGCCGTGTCGGTGGCCGACGAGGGGTGCCGCGGCGTGCGCGCGCTCGGGCGGGCGTGGCGGCTCATGACGCAGGTGAGCAGGAAGGAGGGCGCCTTGCTGGCGGCGGTGATGGTCCTCCTGCCGACCGTTGTAAGCCCGGTGTACGCGCTCGCGCTCGCGTACGCGAAGAAGAGCATGGCGGTGGGGCTGTGCCTGCTGTCCGTGCACGCTCTGCTGTCTGGTGCGGTGGAGCTGTTCTACATGGCGGCGGCCACGGTGTACTACTATGAGGCCATGGAGAGCAAGGGCGTGATGGTGGCTTTTGATGGCTATGCCAAGATACCTTCCGGTGAGGCAAATGTCTGATTGATCGACCGGCCACGGTGTACTGACTACTGAGTCATATATATACTGCTTGTGCTTCCTTGCTGTGTGATCATTATCATTGTACTACGTAGTATTTTACCATGTCAATCCTCGATTATACATACAGAAGAGTAAACATATAAGTGCAGGTCAGCAAATTTGCAGTCCCTTCTTTGTATGGTCAAATTTGCAGTCCCTTCTTTGTATGGTCAGCTGTACATGTTCAGATCATGAAATTTGGATTAGTCAGTCAAGGCAGTAGGCGGAGCCAGAGTCTTGCAAGGCATAGGGCTAACAGGGGATGAGCAAAGTAGAAGAATGGTGTGAAACATTTGGGTTCAGGAACAAAAGGTGCACCCATCGCGGAATGGCACTAGCTAACTAGCACACGACCGGCTACTGTCCAAGATTGCCACAACCAATTAATCTTCTGCATAACACAGGGTTGCGCTTAGCCAATGGCATGGCAACCTACAGTGTCCTGATACGACTCTTTTCATCCACAAGTAAACACAAGGTCTTGGATTCTTTGCTTCATTGCTTGCATTCATCATTCTAGCAAGAGATCTCTTCTAGCAATGACATGGTTAGTATCTATCCAAAGCACACCTAACGCTACACCAATCCAGCATATAATATCAGTTCCCACCTTCTACTACACCAACAAAACATACATATTTTGTCCCAAATCATCAAGAACAAGAACCGATCGTTGCTTCGTGGAAAACCTAACAAAAGGGGGCTGGACTTGCGGTGAGTTTAGAGAGCTTAGTTTTCCATCATTCTTCAGACCTTCATCATTATTTTCTCTAATGTTTCATTATTGCTTCAGTATTTCAGTCTCCTTTCTCTTCTTGTGTCAGTTTGGGTACAAAGCAGGGTATTTCTTTGATTGCAAAAGGAGTGGGGAACAGAGCTTTGCCTGCGGCAGCAGGAGACTCAGCACTCCCCGCGGGTCATTCCTCTGTTATCATTTTGTAATTTTAAATTGCCTTTTTGGTTTTATGATTTTCTGAGTCCTGTCATTCTTTGTCCATGCCTCTAATTCAAGCATGATCACTGCATCTACCCAAGTTGCTATATGTCATGTTGATGCTTAGGCTGTGTTTGGTTGAGCTGCAGATTCTGAAAAAACTGATGTAAACTGTGAGCTGTGAAAAAGCTGTTGTGAACTTTCTGCTGTGGAAAAGCTGGAAATTGTTTGGCTAAAACAACTGTGGAACTGTAGATTTGGTAGTGCATTGTCTGTAATGCCCATGAGGACTGGAGATTGTTATATGGTAATTGTCCGTAAAGAAGCAACCTATACACTGATTGGACATATTTTTTGCTGCATTGATGAAGATTGTTATATGCTAATTGACCGTAAAGAAATCCATTAGCATCAGCGCACATTAGGACATAGCACCGAAGAGCACAAGCACGCCCAGCACACATGCACACAAGGAAAGCATGCACACGCCCAGCACACGCGCACACGCGCACACACGCAGAGCAAGCAGCAGCAGCACACACACACGTCCAACACGCACGCACACACCCAGCATGCACTCCGCGCGAGCACAGACGCCGGACACGCACGCAGACACCCAGCATGCACTCCGCGGGAGCACAGACGCCGGGCACGCACGCACACAGGACGAGAAGCAGGACACATGCACGCAAGTACCGGCGGGAGGAGGCGCCGTCAACGGGGCGCTCGGCGGTGGAGGGCGACAGCCCTTGCTGGTCCGGTGGTCGCGACTGGTAGTTGCAAGGCAAGGAGCTCCGGCGGGTAGCAGAGGAGGGAGGAGGTCGCGGCGGGGAGGCGGACACGGAAGGCGGCACCGGCGGCTGGGCACGCAGCGGTGGAGGGGCCATGGCGGCGCTGGCGGCGGCAAGGAAGCCTAGCTGCCGTCGGGTTCTCATGAGGACCAGGCGTCCTCTTGTGCGTGCTGCCTTTGACCGAGGGGATAGGTCGTCGAAGCGTTTTTCACTTGCGAGTGGTAAAGGTGGGGAAATAGCATAGAACTCTTAGGGGACAGCTAAAAGTGTAATCCTGTAGTCGGGGTTCACCCGCTTTAAGAAACACACTGCGACGAAAAGCTGTAGCTGCTTCTCTTTTTTCCCTTTTGGTCAGCTTATAACTTTTAAAAGCTAGAAGTTGGGTGTAAAAATTCAACCAAACACAACCTTAGTTTCAGCACAAAGCAGCAAAGCTGCGATCGTGCACATGCCTTTTTGTTTTGTTTTGTTCTTCATTCATTAGTGTCTTCTTTTTCATTATGGTTTGTTAGACAACCTTGAATAGGTGGAACTTAGGACGTGTTCGGTGTTCGGTAGCCCTCTGGCTTCTCAACTCCTCGACTCCAGCCTTGGAGTCGCGCCGAACGGTTCCATTCCTGGTTATTTGACCGAGAAGCTGGCTCGACGCTACGTGCAAAATCGACGGAGTCGCGGAGCTGGAAATACCTGGCTCCGTGGAAACTGGGAAGCTGGATTCAGCAACAATTACAGGCGTATGCCACCGCCAAGTGATCGATGGACTGCACCAACTGTTCCCTCGAGGCCACTCCACCACACCCGCGGCTCCTTTTCCCCTTCCCCTAACCCTAGCCGCCGCTCTGCACCGACAGCGCCGGCGCCCGCGCTCTCCACCGCCGCTCCGCACCTTCAGCGCCGGCGGCCGCGCTCTCCACCGCCGGTCGTCCGCCATCGTCGCGGACCATCTCCTCCGTCCCCGACCACCCATCCCCGCCCTGCTCGCCCTCATCCGCCGCTCTGCACCGACAGCGCCGGTGGCCGCGCTATCCACCGCCGGTCTGCACCTTCAGCGCCGGCAGCCGCGCTCTCCACCGCCGGTCGTTCGCCGCCGTCGCGGACCGTCTCCTCCGTCCCCGACCACCCATCCCCGAGCAGGCACTTTCTGGCCTTTTTACCTCGTCAATCGCTCGCAACGAGAAGCTGCAGCACCGAACGGATCGCTCACTCCTGGAGTTTAGGTGGGAAGCTGGCTGCTGGATCTGGGCGACGGAGTTGAGGATTTTGCAGCTGTGGTGAACTACCGAACACGCCCTTAATAGGGATTGAATGTGTATAATTCAGCA
Source organism: Elymus sibiricus (assembly GCA_039707655.1). Lineage (NCBI taxonomy): Eukaryota > Viridiplantae > Streptophyta > Magnoliopsida > Poales > Poaceae > Elymus > Elymus sibiricus. Next base: position 461,133,766 of record CM077675.1, read on the forward strand.
TCAGTCATGATAGATTGATAGAGTTCCTTATAGCAGAGAAGGGGTTACTAGCAGTAGCACGCCCCTGGATGGTGGACATGAATGCAAGTATCACCCTCGGTCTGATCGCTTTGATTTGGGCCTTCTCTATCCTCTTTCCTCCTCTCACTGTCTTTTGAGTGGCTTTTTTCCTTGGTGCCTCTTACTCTTTTTCGTCTCTCTTTCTCTCAAAAACCACAGTTGTCGTAGTCCATCAACAAGCCTCTTCTTTAGTAAGAGCATCTACATCAGAACTAAACAAATTTGGCCCCGCGGACGTGCTCGGTCAGCGTCCAGGCATGTCCATTTTAACTTTCTATTTTTTCGTTCATACAGCGATGTTTCTTACTTTTTTTCTTATATGTACGGTCACATGCATGTGATTGGCGGAGAAAGAGAAAGAGAAAAAACAAATACTAAAGAAAGAAAAAAAATGCTCTATGGTGGGTCCAATCATATGTGGCAGATGCAGGATCACTGACCGGACGCGTCCGGGCACTCCTCATACTCATCTCGTATATGAGATGAATACGAGGGTTGATGAACAACCTGAGCATTTAAGAACCCAAATGATAACGCCCAAACGTGTGGCATGTTTGCATTTCGCCCACACACACTGATCTCCGTTGATTTTGTTTTGCACGAATCCTGAAGGAATATATGTTGGAATTTCAGTGCCACATAGGCATAACGTGTTGTATGGTCGTTAGAGCGTGGTTGCCAGTTGCGCCGTGTGGGCGAATCAGTTCCCGCCCACACAGTCGCAACCCAGTACGCACGTGTGTGGGTAAACTGCTCTTCACCCACACGACGCTCGTACGTTGCTAGATAGCAACTCCAGTTGCGCGTATGTGACAACTAGGTAATCACACATGGCAACTATGATTAACCATGCATGGCAACTATGGTTGGACCACATGTTGCAACTAGTTAATCACACATGGCAACTATTGTTGACCACATGTGGCAAGTAGTTAATCACATATGGCAACTACCGTTAATTAGACATGGCAACTATAGTTAACCAAACAGAAAACATTATGTATTACGCGAGAAAATAAAATGAAAAGAAGAATAGAAATTCTATTTTTACCTTATGATCTATGTAGGCACGTAGGAAACATTAAATGATTTAACAAATTAAGTAAACCGGCTGGCCTATTAATATATTTTTTCCTTTCGTAAGTAAAACAAAAGTGATGGGCATCATAGACGATGGCAAGAACATGGCTATTCTTGTTGCGTAGGTAAATGCACCGAGGGAGAAGAAGTCTTTAGTCCCGGTTGGGGTTACAAACCGGGACTAAAGGTGGAGCCTTTAGTCCCGGTTGGTAACACCAACCGGGACTAAAGGTTCTCCAGCCCACGCACAGAGAGCGGCCACGTGGAGCCCCTTCTGTCCCGGTTCGTAAGCGAACCGGGACTAAAGGGGGGGGGGGGCTTTAGTCCCGACCCTTTAGTCCCGGTTCCAGAACCGGGACTAAAGGCCCTCTGGAACCGGGACTAAAGGCCCGTTTTCTACTAGTGATCCATGTTTGTTCCCTATTTAGCAGCATGCAACACGCATGGTCGCAGTAAATATGCCTCTTTTCAGCTTATCTTCCTATGGTATACACACATGATACAGAATTTTCTTACATTAAACTACTAACACCTAATGTAAATAGCTTCATATAGACATACTGTATCAAGGGGCACGGCGTGTCGCCGCACGGGCTTTGCTAGTATATACTAAACCGTCTAGCTTTCGATTTTTCTGGTTTTTTTGGCTTTTTTTTTGCATTTCTACTGTTCATTTACTTTTTCTGGTTTTTTGACTTTTTTTTACACTTCTACTCTTCATTTAGGTGGACAATAGTGAACATTATCAATAAACAATATATATGTATGAACAGTACCCACGTGAACCACAAAAAATACATGTTTAGAAGAAAAAAATAGGATTTTGTTACGCACCATTTCTCTCCCCCTCTTCCACCCTTACGTCCATATGTGAAGAGTTAAGCTTCATAATTTTTCTACACATCATTTCCCACCTGAACTATAAGACCATACAGTACCTGAATTATAACCGAGAATAATACACCCGAATAAACCGAAATAATAAAAATAATAAATCAACATGGGAAGCATTCCCTTTTTCTCATTTTTGACTTTTTTTTGCACTTCTACTATTCATTTAGGTAGCCAGTAGTGAATAGTATCAATAAATAGTAGACATGTATGAACAACACCTACCAGTGAACAACACCTTTCGAGAACAATGATCCAGAAAAAAAATACACATTCAAAAAAATAGGATTTTTCCTGCACATCATTTCTGCCCCCCCCCCTCCACCCTCACGTCCATATATGGAGAGTGAAGCTTTAGAATTTTTCCACACATCATTTCTCCACCGGTGTATCAATGCAGAGTTGCGTCAATCGTTTCCCGTACCTTTCCGGTGATGGTGTTGTCAAGGCACAAAACAATAGACCGGAACAATATATTTGAATGAACAGTAACCCGTGGGGAAAATAAGTTTAAGTTATTGACCAATTACTATTTTTTACACCAAGACATCGGTGAATAGTGCACCAACAATTACCTAAACAATACCTAGAATAGTAAACCAAAAAAATAAACCCAACTAACCCGGAACATTAAAACCAATGAAATGGAACAACACACATGAATAAACAGAAAACATTAACTCGTCTGAACCATAAACCGAAATAACAACTGAATTATAACTAAGAACAATACACCCAAATAAACTGGAACAATAAAAACAGTAAATCAGCATTATGCATTCATGTAAACAGTAATCAAGAAACAATACCAAGACAATCCCTACCAAAAGTGAGACTTCTTCTCCCTCGGTGCATTTACCTACGCAACAAGAATAGCCATGTTCTTGCCATCGTCTATGATGCCCATCACTTTTGTTTTACTTACGAAAGGAAAAAATATATTAATAGGCCAGCCGGTTTACTTAATTTGTTAAATCATTTAATGTTTCCTACGTGCCTACATAGATCATAAGGTAAAAATAGAATTTCTATTCTTCTTTTCATTTTATTTTCTCGCGTAATACATAATGTTTTCTGACTTATTTCGGCAAAATACAGACGGAATTGGTCACGGGCGCGGCGTCGCGCTTCTTCCATGCTAGTAACAATTATAGGTACACCTAAGATCCAAGAAAATACAAAGCAACTCCTATAACTAAGAGTTATAATGAAATCTCTTGCTAACGTCTTCTTCGCGGTATCAATCTCTGCTCGAAGAAATACTCCAAAGACTTTCGTAAAGAGGCTGCAATTGGACTGGAACAACGATGTTGTCACTCTTTCACCCGCACGAAAATTACCAATAATAGTTTTGGAAAGTGCCTTGAGTCGCCCATCCAAAAAGATGGAAGCCTTGATCAATGAATGTACTTGGGCTGGGGATGATCCCCTAGAACTGCAGGCTGTCGAATCAGTATATCTTTAACATGGTGTCGATGAAAAATTTCACCTGCAGAAAGAATCAGACAACCAAAAAAAGCTTGACACAACAACATAAACTCATCATATCTGAATAATCGTAATTGCGAGGACAGAAAACTCTCTAACCTCATGGCACGGCCAAAAGAACGAGAGGAAATTTGTTCTCACAAAACTATGATGATCACTATATGTTGACGAAGAACATATAGGTGTTGAAGATCCAAGCCCCCCCCCCCCACCTCTCAGCGCCAAAATGACAGCCAGAGGCGAGGGGGCCTAAATTTGTCAGATGGCGGAGACGACGGCGGCGCGAGAAAACCCTAATATGTCTCACTAGTAGTAATAGGTTAGACGTCCCCAAGAATTACTAGGTGAGCGTTAGTACATGTAGAATTATTAATTCCACACATAATAAGGGCCCAAAGAGATATATCACCGGACATAAACCTAATTTTTTGAGATAAAGAATATATTTTGTTGTTCAACGATTTATTCGATTCACAGTTTCTTTTCACCTTTAGCTTCGTTTCAACGAGAGCTTCAAAACAATAAATTTTATAGCTCAATTGTTTATTCTATTCACAGTTCGTTTTCATCTTTAGCTTCGTTTCGAGAGAGCTTCAAAACTAATACATGTGCATATTTTAACAAAAGAATCTTTTGGCTCTTTTGCTTTCCAGACAACAGTATATTAGTTGCAAACCTATTGTGTAACGAGTTACCAGGTAACTTTAACACCAATACAGTGACAACTTCATAAAATTGCCAGATGGCAATTATGTTTTCATTAAAAATATCCGTTAGTACAACGTAACAATCCCTAGCCAGCAGCCTATTTTGCAACGCCAAAAAAGTCTACTTTGCAACACGTTAGCATGGTGCAAGCAGTGGCGGAGCTTGAAAGAAATCTCTGGAGGGGCGAAGCTATGAAAAAAAACTCAAATACAAAATCATACGAACACAGCAAGTTAGATATTGCAAATATAGAGAAACTTATACAATTATCTTGATCTCCTCCGCAGTAGCTTACAAAATACATTTCTAATTTGAATTATATATATAACCTACTCCATAACAAAAGGAACTATATCAAAATACCATTTAACCATGGAGCATTCAGTTCACTACAGCAACACTGCATTACAGATTAGCTTTTCGTTTCTTTGTGCCCTTAAAGTGCATAAGAACATCTTCATAGCTGTACTTCTCTGTGATTTCACTCTCTATTTTTACTAGCAAGCTATTGGCTAGATAATCATCTTCCATGGTATTACGTAGCCTTGTCTTAATGATTTTCAAAGTTGAGAATGCTCGCTCGGCACTTGCTGTAGAAACTGGAAGAGTTAGAAGCAATCGCAACAATCGATCAACCAAATTGTAGATAGAATGTCTCCCTGTCTCAACGAGATATCGACAAAGATTTGTTAAGGTAGACACATTTTTCAACTCTTTATCATTGGAGGCATCCACAACAAAGTGTTTTAGCTGTTGCTCCAATCCATAGATTTCCTGTTGGGTGAAATCCGCTGGATAATATTTCTTGACTAACTCACAAATATCATCAGCTTTGAAAGATCTGAATTTATTTTTAGGGATCAGGGTAGCACTAGTGGTCAATAGATCCAGTACCTTGTCATTGAACCTGAATTCTAATTCACGCAGTTGAGTATCAAGTGTTGCCCGAAATACTTCAACCCGGAAATAATGCTCCTTAGTAAAACGATCAGGTTGGTGACGAGCACGACCACCACGCAGGATGTAAGTTTCTCCCATATCTGGAATATCAATGGAATGATTTACACAGAACTCAACAACCCTATCAAAGAAGGCCTCCCACCCATCATTTGATCTCATTTCGTCAAGACGAACCTTTGTTGTGAACACTAGACGCATGGCATTTACTATGTCGCGTGATTTCTTTTGCAAAGCTTGACCAAGATCTTCAGTTATCTCCAATATTTCTTCCATCAGACATAAGACAAATATGAACTCAAAAGAGGACAAATAGTTGAAAGCAGTGTCTCCATCTGCACGAATTGAGCCAGCTGGCCCATCAGATGCTATATTTTGAAGTAACGAATTTACCGCATTAAACATTTTCTTTAGGCTGGATATAGAACCTAAGTGAGACCCCCATCTAGTGTCTCCAGGTCGTTTAAGTGTGCAGATCTGGTTTGCCCCTTTACCAGTTTCAATGTCATCAATAGCTAGTAACCGAGCTAGTTCCTCCAACTGGGCATCACGAAGCTCATCATGGCGCTTTGCAGAGGAGTCAACGGTGTTTACAATAAAAAGAAGTTTCTGAAAGAATTGAGCAACAGTAACCACTTCCTTCGATGCAGACACTAGTGCAAGTTGCAAGCGATGAGCATAGCAGTGGACATAATACGCATAAGGGCATTCTCTAAGAAAAAGAGCTTGCAAGCCATTGAACTCCCCCCTCATATTACTAGCCCCATCGTACCCCTGCCCATGAAGGTTCTGAACATCAAAAGCATTTTTGGATAACACAGAACTCAATACCTCTTTAAGTGTTGCGGCTTTGGTGTTCGTCACATGTATCAAGGCAAAGAACCGCTCTTGCAATATACGATCTTCATCAACAAATCTGAGAACCAATGCCATTTGCTCTCTTTTTGCTACATCACATGTCTCGTCCACTAGAATAGAAAACTTAGAATCCCCGATCTCTTCACGAATATGTTTCCTAACTTTCAATGCATAAATACCCAAAATCTCCTGTTGGATTTCATGTGATGTGTACTTTGAAGACATCTGAACCACCTCTCTTGTTTTTGTTTTTGCCGAACAAGAAACAATAGAAGCAATATGCACGATGACTGTCCTCCGAGTACTCCAACCATGATGGGAAATCCTTGAACCAGTCATACTTAAAGCGTCGTTTGCGACCTTCTGGACCATAAGCTTTGTAATTCTTCAAACGAGGCTGCATAATCAGTGGCGGAGCTTGACCAAGTTCTATGGGAGGGGGGGGGGGGGCAAATAGACTATGTTAGCTAGTGGGGGGGGGGGGACACACAAAACTTCATAATCTAGGCTCAGCCTCTACATTATTTAAGCCTGCATGTGCCAATCTTGGGGGGGCCACGGCACCCCCAACAACACACTAAGCTCCGCCGGTGTGCATAATACCAAGCTTCAAATATGCTCGTCGCACATCGTCTCTTCGATTAGGTGGATATTGCCAAATATGTGGACGTAGTGCTGGATCCCGCTGCAAGAATTCAATCCCTTGAAATAGTACTTCATTTGTTTGAGTTTGATGGATTTGTCCTTGCTGTTGAGGCATCGAAGGATGTGGTCCGTGTTGCTCAAATTCGAGCAACAACAGAGGAGGTTGAACACAGTCCGTTGGCTGAACAGGCATTGCTTCGGTTGCCGTTGGTTCATCAGCTGAATCACCTCTCTTTCTTTTGAAAAATGCCTCAATAGTTTTCCCCTTAAGCATCACTGCCTCCCTCTCACTGTAAAGGACATTTTCTATTCAGTACAAAATGCAATTGAATAAATCCATGACGAGATGACCTAATTAGGCAACGTACAGGAGCAAAATCAAGATCCAGCTAGCAGTGTTGACATAGCTAGCTAGCTAGCTTGCTAGGACGCCCAGAGTGGAGAAATTAACTAGCAGGCTAGGCAACGTACAGCCGTACAGGAGCAAAATCAAGATCAATCGAGGGCAGCAGCTCACCGATGTTGCCTGGTGTTGTTCGCAGCAGAGGCCGAAGAGCTCCGGGAGGAGTGGGTAGAACAGCGGCTAGCCCTAGCCGGCCACGCCGGCTAGCCACAGCGGCCGGTCTGCCGAACGCCGGTGCGCCACCCCCACGCTCAGGCGTCAGTGGTCGCAGGCGGCAGGTCCAAGGGGGTTAAGGGAAATCGATTTGGTCGCTGGTGGCCGGCTTCGTTCGTCTCCAGGCAACGAAGACTAGTAGTTACTAAATGAGCCTTCTGGTTGTGGGCTGTATATAATACTAGTACAATGCCCGTGCGTTGTCACGGGCCAAAACTTTTTTTTACTATGCATACAAATAATGCATATTAAATTTCATATGTATAAAAAATATAGCGTGCAACAATCGAAAAGTAATTAAATCCACTTAACTCGCAATATAATTCAATGATGTATAAATAGAGAGCAATGATCCAAATAATAATCTGTCCTGAACTAAGATCTCTATTTCATGCGCTTAAGATATACCCATACAAATTCAAAAGGGTTGTCTTTAGCTTCATTCACACGGTACTTCGGGAATATAATGAAAATTCCATTCTCAACTCATAACCATCCAACATGAGCAATATATATAATTAGCAAGAAGATTTCACGTGCTGATATAAAAATGTGCGCCTTTTGGTACTCACTGTGTGAACTGGATGAACCAATTATTTACCATTTCACAGGAGCATAAAATCAAAAACAAAATAGCTGGACACACCCTGCAAATGAATAAATTATTACAAGTGTTGTCACGATGTGGCACAAATACTTCAAGACAAACAAAAATAGCCGAACACTCTTTGCAAATGAATAAATTATTGACACTGTTGTCATGAATGTGTAACAAATATTTAAAGACAAAAAAAATAGCTGAACACATCATTGCAAATGAATAAATTATTGCCACTGTTGTCTCTAGGTGGAACAAATATTTCAAACATCAACATGGCGTCTTCTTTGCATCATATTTTTTTACCATGTATTGACAAACACGAGATTTTCCTCCCCCCTCTATAGCAACCACCACATGCCCTTCAAAGGGTGTATGTCCGCCTCTATTTTGCTCCACAATTGTTACATAAAAGAGAAGATGTATGTAACTGTTATGACCAGCATTAGAATATACAACCATCTATATTCGATAAACATATAGCAACTTTCCGGTCAGTAGATACTAACACTGGAGTCAGATCAACAACAAAATGATTACCCAGAACCTGGCTATATATATACAGGGCGTGTTCGAATGTAGTGTCCCACTTTATTCGGCTGCCCCTCCATGATTCTGTCATGGTGTGCGCTCCTCATCTCCTCTGTCCGCTTTTGTACATAGAACCTGGTTATAAATATACAACGCAGTGTCTCACTTTATCTGGCTGCCCCTCGATGACTCTCCCTGGTGCGCGCTCCGCGTCTCCTCTGTCCGCTGGTTCCCGTAACAACTTGCAAAAAAATCCCTCACCGTGTATGAAATGAGCATGAACTTTAATCTCCCAACATTTCAACACATGACTAAGGAAATTGAATGAAGTAAAAATAGGAATCTTCAGTGATGTATCTGTAATAGATGGATTTAACGATACAAATCTCCCTATAACAACCATTTTATGAAAACAAAATAGTGAATAAAAATCTATGCCCCGGCATAAAAACATTTGAAAATCCATATTCTGCCGTCCATTTCCTCCAAACAACAAAGATTGTCCTTGGTACTATTTTACTTTGCAACCTAATAAAAACAATGTATGCATATGTTTGTGGATATATTAGGATAGCCCTCTATTAGAATTTGCTTTAGGATGGTAGTTTCCATCAATGGTTAGTCCTAGCCATTTAATCACATTCGGAAGGAAGTATCGGAATACTCACGGGCAGTGTCCATGATATTCTGACTTTATTTAAAATGGTTTATCCCGATTTCCCGCTTTAATAAGACAACTAACGGGTGATTTCCACAATTTTAGTTGAACGTAAATATAATTTGATGAGACAAAAGGTGAATATAAGTGCGATAAAAGAATTCTAGCAAGTCTAATTCATCATTCTCCACTCACAGCAATGACAACTCTATGTATGTAAACCTCTCAAAGTTTTCAGTTATTATTCCTATTTATTTTTATTTAGAGAAAATGATCAACCAGCCAGGATTACAATAAAAGCACATACATGAAAAGGAAAAAAATGTCTAGGGACAACTTACAACCCAAAGATGAAACAAGCACAAGAAGAGAAGGACAATGAGACCTGGTCGAGACACCGTGGCTGGAACGTCTTGAAAAGAAGCTAACACCAGCATGGAGGAGAAGATCATGGGAAGAGACGCGGCCATCATAATGCCGGCTTCCTTCCTTCAAAAAAGGCAGATCTAGGCAACGAAGCCATCGTACTTGCTGCAAAAGTGGGCCACTACCCTCTTGCCGTGGATTGAAGGGTGAAGCACTCATGGTCATCGCTGGCCGTAGAGCCAACATTGTCCACTTGCCCGAGGCCACCGCCTCGGCATCCACCCACCACGTACATCACTACCACACCCAGAATGTGAACCCTGACACCACAACTAAAGGCAAACCACAACTACAACGACACTCACAAGTGTACTTGGCGCCTGCGGAGCACATGCAGGAAACATCCGGCTGGGAACCATAAAATCCAACACCGGAGCGCCAGACCCGTCTGCTTGGGGGTGGATGTGGCACACCCAAGCATAGCAAAGGGGCCAAAAGCCCACAACCCCTTGCTCGCCTCCTGTTTACCAAAGCGGAGGATCACCAGCCAACACAGACTTCAGATCTGAAGAGTGCGATGAAGCTGCGATCGAACGGAGAACAAACCTTGCCACCCCCGGACCTCTACGAGGATGGGGCCGCCATGGCCGACACCGCATCATACGGGGCCAGGAGAGAACGCTGCTGCCGGGATGACTGGATCAAAACTGATGTTTCAGACTCCATAAGAAATATAAGGATCAATGTACCTTCCCATCGATGACTGGATCACAGTGGTATTGAAGAACACCAATGTTCAGAATTTTAGATAATTACGAGCCAGAACGGAGCTGCACTGCAGCACCAGTCGTAGCCTTGTAGATATCTACTTCAACTGATGGTTATGCTGCAGCCATCACCATATAAATAGTCTCAGTGCTGGACAATGAACCAAAACTGTCAGTATTAGAAGTTCCAGATACACAATTGCTAGTATTAGAAATCAAGTGCTTGATCGACTAATCATCATATCCATCTCTAGAACATGGAAAAATAGACACGTCTAAAAACTGAAAATGGCATACACATAGCAATTGCTTTGACAAAACTGCTTAATAACAACAGCAGTAAAAGTAGCACAGAAGTACCAGCATCCCATCGTGCACATAGTCCACTAATCGACCAACAAACATCAATAAGTTATAGACATCAGTCATGAATGGAAATATTGAGACTATTGAAAAATAGCTCTCTACATCTCTCTCTATTGTCTTGTTATATACCGTTGTCCTAAATAAGTTATAGACATCATTTTTTTCTTCTGAAACTACTGTGAATTGCATTTCAAAAAGTTCATATAACATGAGAGATTAGTTAATGATGCCGGTGAAGCTAACACGAACACATTAAGATTTGGCGTCAAGTGGTTGCTGTACCTGTGAATGTTGTGATTTTTTAGTCCGACTGCTATTCTCGAGCATGGAGCACCCCGATTCTTCTGCAGCCATGCATGCACTCAGGTTCTGTGCGTATATCTCCCACCATGTAGAAACACAAACAGAGGATTGTTAATTTCTACTGTCGCTAGCAGATTGCCCGCATGAAGATCTTTTGGTCTTCTTGATGCCAGCATGAACGGCAAGGAGAGAAGCACATACATCGGTGGTCAGCACCACGCCCTCAGCTACGATCCACCCGCAGCTCGTCGAGAGGGTGTCGAAGATGCTGCTTCCAGTTTGCGCTCCTTTGCTAGGTTGTCTTCAGTACCATGCACTTATGTTTTTTCCAAGCCAAAAAAATCTCTGAAACTATCTTTGATCCTTTCTTTTATTATTTGTTGCAGTACTAAATATTTACAAAAATGATTACAAAAAGAATCAATGGATCTGGAGTTCTTTACCTTGATGGGTAGAGGTGATTCTACACAGCAGCCGACCATTATAAGTCTGACTTGACATGTCCAAGTTTATCTTATTTAGATGCTTCTTCACATCAGCTTGTAGCTACAGGCGTTGTGGTAGGCAGGGGAGTAAAGAAACCACACAAAATAAATCAATTTTTGCCAGTATACAGATGTCGCAGAGTACTCCACCTAGTCGGCATGCTCATACATTTTAACTGGGCACAATCAAGTGGCAAAGTTCAGAGTTTCAAAAAAGAGACGACAATTCCAAGTTTCCGAATTGACCACCCAAATCCCTATGGTCCTTCGGCGCATGAGGATGGATCATTAATTTTGGAACCCACATTTCAGCGTGCATGAGAATCATAGACTACACATGATTAAAGATTCGGAAACATATTGTCTTTGGGCATTTCAGCTCATAATAACACAGATATGAAAAGTAGTAAACTGTGAAACATTTAGTGGAGTCGAATATAGCCCACTTGTTACATTCAGCCACACTGCAGGTCCAGAATAATTGCAGTGCATGCTTGTCATTTTCAGTGCTTGCTTTAATAAGAAACCTGCATGCACTATTTAGCGAGTAAAGATATTTGCGCCAACAATTACATAAACCAAACAATGATATAAGTATAGAAGTCATTATTTTAACTGCAGCACATCCGTCTTGATAACTAAAACAGTAACCAAAATACATGAAAAAGGGGTAATGCTAATAAGCTTGCATATCTTTAGTCTTGGCTCATACACCACCAAACAACTTGAAAAAGTAGAAGCAGACAGTAAAAAGAAGGCAAGTGAAACAATTAAGAGATTTTCAAAGAGAAGCTTACTTCAGCTGTATGCAATTTCCGGCAACCATGTCAACATGTGAGCATCTCCTCGAGCTAGCAATAGTTCACTGTGACCCTTGTTTCCTCCTAACCCAGCCTGTAGGACCAACAATCAATTTATTCAATGAGAGAAACAAACTTGAGTACAAATCTGATCAAATTCGAACTAATTAGAAACAATCTGATGAAATCAAATCAACCAATGAGACGAGAATTGAGATTTTTTTCAAAAGGGGATAACCCAACTGATCAAAACATTACTTGCTAGATTTCCTTTCCTGGGTGGATCATACGAATACTCCATGCACATCAACATGTTAGGGGTGATGTGGCCACTCCATCCATGGATAGGTTCCTCCACGGATGGATTCCTCTTTGTCACATATCCGCACAATATCCAACAAGATCTGTTACAACTAGCAAGATAAGGCAAAACCAAGGGCCATGTTCACTAATCAGATGTTCTCAGCCTTAGAAGGAAGAACAAGCTTGGGTTTCTCACTCGTTAGCATCGCTGGCCTTCAGCAGCTCGGCACCGTCGGCCGCGGCCTGGATTCGGGGGGCGTTAGTGGCTCCAGAATGCCGGCGCGTCGATGAAGGGTGTGGTCACAAAGGTAGGGCGAGGCGGTCGACGCGGCGGAGGACGGCGACCGGAGATCGAGCCGAGGGCAACACCAGAGAAGAGCACAACCGGATTCGTCGCTGGGAATGGCGCAGGAGGATGTAGTGCGGCTGTCGGGGCCCAGCCGCTCGGACCGGCGCCGGATGCATGGTGCTGCGGCGGCTCGTTTCCCTGGCACTGGTAGCATGGGGAAGAAGGTAGGTGGAGGCATCTCTGCGGACCGGCGGCGGCGGCGACGGGATTCTCCACGCCGCACATCTCCAGTAGCTTTGGCCCGCCATGGCCACATGGGTCGATGGAGGGAGGCGGCGGCGGGGCAGAGGGAGGTTGCTCTCGGGAGGAAGGGAAAGGGAGTGGGGTGCGGCCGTGCGGGCATGCGGCTAGGGTTTCACCGGGCAGAGTTTTTTCTTCGGTTTTCTTCGGTATTTGGAGGGAGGGAAAAAATCGGTGCGTGGGGTTCTAACGATCGATGGATGGGGCTGGTTACGAACGAAGGAAACCAAGTGTATGGATGCATTTACAGCGGAGGCACTGGCCTCGCCCTTCGGGCTAAATCTGGCGCAAAGCTATGGATGTTCCAGATTAGTAATTAATTCTGATAATAATGATCTGATCAAGTCAATGCAAGATGGCGGACACTTTGCAGGCCCGGCGGTTGCCGTTATTGACGATTGTTATCACATGTCGGCTGATCTTGCTAGGGTTCGATTTGAGCACTGTCATAGAGAGGCAAACTCTGTTGCTCATGAATTAGCTAGAATGGCTAGGTTTTCTCCCCCTAGTTCATGGTTTGATACGGCCCCTAGTGCCATTTCTCCTTTGCTTGTAAATGACTTTTTGTTGGTTTCCAACGAATAAATAAAGGGGTTGGAGAGTTCAAAAAAAAAGGAGTAGAGAAATATAGGGATAGTAAAAAAAATCATTTTCGTTGGTGGGGGTGGGGGTGGGGGGGGGGGGAATATATCAAGAATTAACCACAGGGTCCGAAAAAGCTACGGGAGTAGCTGCCCTTGCGACATGTGGCCCATTTTTTAACGCTAAATGCACCATCAGACAAAGCTCTAACATTCAGGAATTTCTACCAGACGAAATTGAACGGTTAGGAATGCCCAGTTCGTGAGAGGGCAAGGATTAGGTACATTTTTACTGTTCTTAATTGGGGGTAACTTTTTTTAGGATAGGACGGTAACTTTAAAGGTGATTTTTTCTTTTGTCGAAAATACTCATATAGTTCTCACCAAAAAAAACTCAGTGTTTGAGAGTAAATCTATTTTAAACTTTGTAGTCACAAAAATCCTGATAATACCATCCTTATCTTTTTCTTTTGCGCATGCATACAAATTAGCCTTTTTCATTGTGGAACTAGTCCATTAGGGTTTATTTTTTAGATTTGGCATTTGATGCTCGTATTTTTCTGAATTTATTTCATGTTTTCTGATGATATTTGTTCAGTGTGAAGAGACGTTCTCGTCCACTACGGAGGTGTTTGCGGCGCCTTCGCCAATTTTAAATATGATGCCGGCTCAATATCTAGAAAGTGCTCATAAGATAGGGCGTACATGCGTGCATTCGTAGACATGCATTTGTCCGAACACCTGACGTCTGTATTATATTTAAAAAAGCTAACGACGTGGAAAGATATAACGGTTTACTAGATCATTGATGGCGCGCGTTGCAGCGCCCGTGCATTTTCACACTGTTATGTTAAGGATTGATACAAATATATGAAGCCAAATACTGCCTTGTTAAATTAAGTTAATAAAGCAATTCATTTCATGGCGTATCCTTACAATGCGAAATTTGCAAAAATTGTACAACTACATAGAGAACCTCTTGTTGATTTGAAGATAGAACAGACCACTAAATCCAAGAAAAAATATTTATCAATATGACTATTTACTCCATTAAAAAACATGAATGTGTTACTGGTGAAACAATATGCAGTGGGTCAGAAGTCAAATGCATGCCTCGGTCAGAAGTTTCTCAGGCCCTAGATCATACCTTGGCAACTTTCTCTCACACATGAGTCATTTCCCACCTGTACATGGTGGAGCTATGTGGGGATTCCATGTATATGCATGCATGTATATGTGCCTATATTGATAAAGTACAATATCTTTATACATGCTAATGGTGGAGTCAAATTAGCTACTTGTGGAAAGAAATGCTGATCAATGGTTATGGTGAGGATTGATGCATGTGCATAAATGATAAACTTTTGGCAACAAATCTCTGTTCTTAGTATATTAATTATGCTTAAAACCAAACCTATTTACCTTTGGGGACTCCAAGTTTGAACATAGATATGACAATAGCTCTATTGGTGGGTGGTTTCTTAGCATCTCAACAAACATATGAGTAAAATAGTGCTCTTCTTGTATCGACATGAAGATCATTGTGCTGGCTTGTAATCCTGACACCAAAACCGCAAAGTCATGACAGATCATGAGTTGGACCCTCAAACCACCAATGCGGAACTTTCACATTATTTCCAAGTTAGCGTTGTATAGGAACAACATTTAGAACAAAACAAGTTATAATCTAATTAGTGAAACTTATGCCGTTTTGTTCTTTATATGTACTCAGATGTTGGCAGAAGATATGGATTTATAATACTATGAAATTTAAACAGTCATGAGTATTCTTGTTGACAATATTAAATAATATATAGTATAAACTGATATTATGTTTAAGAAGTAAATAGACCAAATTGGAGACATGTCACATGGCTAATCTTTCGAAAATACCTAGAAAATGTTGCTTCTTTTGCAAATAACCGTTAGAGAAAAGAAAACGTAATACATCCATTCTAGATGTCCCTGAAGAACGAACCGATAAATGAGATGAATCAGTGACATGTAGACATTGATTACATTTTTCTACGAGCAATATCTGGATACATTCAAGAGGAAGTCAAAACATTAAACTTATCTTCTGTGTGTAAACAATTCATGATAAGCAACACGTGTGAATAAGTCAAGGAGTAAGTAAAAAAGGTAACCTGAATGTGAGGGCCTGCAAAAGAGTGGACCAGTGAGAATCTTAAGCAGAGAGGAGCAAATTGCAGACAAATTAGCATGAACAAAATTAGTTTATAACACAGAGATAAAGGAAATCACATGAAAAAAATAGGGAGCTAAGCCCATCTACAAAAACAGGAGTAAATATAGATACTAAAATTCAAAGCCTTCACCTTAGTGTCAAATTTATAGGAGAAGATTATTGGAAAAGATGGATCAATTTATTCATCTGTTGATAGTAGTAAGTAGTGACATTTCATAATACCTGAGAAGAATACCAAAACATATCCTCTTATAAGAGTATATTACAATCTCTTGAACGAAAAATGTCATCCTCCTACATAACTCAAGATATATGGACCGGTCCAGTGTACTAATTAATATGTTTCCTGTAAAGAGTACACATATCTGATTAAAGAAATCATAGGCAACATAACACTGTGATATACTCCCTCCGTTGCTTAATATAAGTCTTTTTAGAGATTTCACTAGGGGACTACATACGGAGCAAAATGAGTGAATCTATACTCTAAAGTATGTCCATATACATCCGTATGTAGTCTCCTAGTGGAACCTCTAAAAAGACTTATATTTAGGAACGGATGGAGTATTTTCTAACATAGATGTTATCTACATTCAACAAAAAGTAGACTGCATGTGAGAAAATAGTAAAAAAAAAGAGGCAAAGCTCAAACATAGTCAGCCATGCCTTAGATGCCTAGATTAACATGGATAAGATTTTGAGTAAAAAGGGGCGGTGATTTTCAGATTGTAGTCGAATAACTCCGAGGCATGTGGAAAGTGAAATTATGACGATTAGAGCATCCAAAAGATAAAGAGGAGTTATCTGTACCAGCGATAGCCATGGGGAATTAGGCCCAGACCTTTTTCCCTTGCCGAGACACCGTCAATGGATCCCATCTCGGTCGACCATCCCCACCGCATCAAAGTTCCTCCCTGCTGCACTGGTCTGAGAGTGTATCCCTTCGCCGACTGGTGCACCGGTCTGAGGGGATCCCTCGCCGCCACCGGTCTGAGAGTGGAGCCTCTCCCTGCTGCACCTTCACGAGGTGAAATCATGCATGGAAAGGGATCCCCTCGGTATAGAGAGATCAGGACGAGCAAGGGAGCTAGCCGGGAGGGGCGACGACCGACATGATTCATCAACCGCGAGAGATCAGGGAAGGGTCGCTGCCCTTTCCATGCCCGTATCTCTTTTTCTTATGTGTCTACGAACTGAAGCGACGAAGCATGCCAGTTATACTGTGATGGGCCAACCGCTTAAAGGGCCGCCTGGCCCAATCAACCAGAGGTGGTGGATTTTTCCACCGGAGCAGCCTCTCTCGGACAACGAGTCCGCGGTCAATTAGGAGATCAGTACAGCCATCCGACGGTCAGCAACGGCAGAGAACTATCATCTGACGGTTAGAACCCTTGATGGCTTGAGAGGGCTGGGATTAGGTGCGGTTTTACTGTCCTTGATCATTGATGGCGCGCGTTGCTGCACCCGTCTATTTTTTATGTCGTATCATAGTGTTAGATTTTAATATAAACCTGTAGTCCAAATTTAAGAATGAAGTGAAAAGAATCTAAGAAGAATGAACTGAAAAGGTGTCTTCCAGATTTGTGTTGAAACTTAGTAGGGCTATTAAGGAAGAAGGAAGTGGAAAAAACTCAATGAACCAATGTAACGATGTAAAAAAATGCAAAAAAAGTACAACAAATAACGATCTAAGATAGGGCGCAAATTTATAGAAGTCCAAATCTGAAATGTAATGCAAGAGAAGAAGAAACAAAGACTTAACAAAAATGTGAAATATAAAATGCACAAAAAGTACAAGAAATAATGATCTAAGATGTGAGGAGCAAATGTATAGAAGTCCAAATATGAAATGAATGCAAGAGAAAAAGAAACAAAGAATTGACAAATAATGGCCAGAGGAACTTCTGAAGTCTGAATTCCAGATCTGAAATCTGAAGTCGTAAGTATTTCTCCATGCACCATAAGAAAGTACAAAATACGAAGTAGATGCGAGGATCCATGTCTCCAATTATGATCTACTACACTTTCACAAGGCTTAACTGGAATTTAGAAACTAAATGGAAATGACCAAAACAGTTGAATGTCAATAAATGAAAGTATGTAGCAGAAGCAAAGGTTGTTATTATCATTCTGAATCAATTGCAGTTTGTGTCTCTTGAGAAACATGCATTTTTACTAATAAAATCACACACCAGCAAGAAATGTGTTAGCATAACAATATTCAGTTGTTGATCCCGCTTTCCACTGAATCAACAACAAATGGAATCAGAAAATATACATCGTTGTAGTGGCAAAGAAAACACGGTGTTCTGGCATCTCAAGAAAAAAGAAGCAACATTTCAGGATACAGGCAAATATGCCAGAGCAGAAAAAATATAAGGAATCAGTTGGTACACTTGAGGAAACAAAGGCTATAAGAATCAAAATGCCGTCTAGCTTGAAGATTGTAAGGCAATTTACAGCCTAAGTCACATCGATGTGATCAGTCCAGATGTAAAGAGTCTTGTATTGAACAACATTGTACAGCGTATGCAGTTTATAATCCTTATGGAATTTAAAACTTAAGTAAATTTGAATTAGCAAGTAAGGATCAAATTCCAAATTAACTACTCTATCAACTATAACAGTTCAAGACTGAACTATTTTCCTTTGTGACACTTCCCTAAACATAACTGTAAAGTACAAAGTACGTCATTCCTCTTCACTTTGTTTTTGTACAAACTGGGAACTGCCATTGTACTGTTTTTTTATTAACATTCAATGGTCAAAAATGCTGACGTGAGTGGGTTGGAAAATGGCTCCACCATCAAAACATTGTTCAGATAGCATTCAAATTGATTAAATTGAATAGGTACTACAAAGTACAAAAGATGTCTAATCAAGTGAAATATGCAATAATACATAGACTTTTATCTTAGTAGCCATTCAGATACTCAGAATCATTAGAGACCATAATTTTATGGCTGAGTGAATGCATTCAGGGAGTTGCCAACCTCACATGTTCAATTAAATCAAGGTCAAGTTCTCCAAACCATTGATTTCATCTACATGTGTAAACCTATAGCAGTTAACATTGACATGATCATGTTGGAAATATGCCCTAGAGGCAATAATAAATTGGTTATTATTATATTTCCTTGTTCATGATAATCGTTTATTATCCATGCTATAATTGTATTGATTGGAAACTCAAATACATGTGTGGGTACATAAACAACACTGTGTCCCTAGTAAGCCTCTAGTTGACTAGCTCGTTGATCAAAGATGGTTAAGGTTTCCTAGCCATTGACATGAGATGTCATTTGATAACGGGATCACATCATTAGGAGAATGATGTGATGGACAAGACCCAAACTAAGAACGTAGCATTTGATCGTGTCAGTTTATTGCTATTGTTTTCTGCATGTCAAGTATCTGTTCCTATGACCATGAGATCATGCAACTCCCTGACATCGGAGGAGTACCTTGTGTGTATCAAACGTCGCAACGTAACTGGGTGACTATAAAGGTGCTCTACAGGTATCTCCGAGGGTGTCTGTTGGGTTGGCATGGATCAAGACTGGGATTTGTTACTCTGTGTGACGGAGAGGTATCTCAGGGCCCACTCGGTAATACAACATCACAATGAGCCTTGCAAGCAATGTGACTAAAGTGTTAGCCACGAGATCTTGTATTACGGAACGAGTAAAGAGACTTGCCGGTAACGAGATTGAACTAGGTATAGAGATACCGACGATCGAATCTCGGGCAAGTAACATACCGAAGAACAAAGGGAACAGCATACGGGATTAACTGAATCCTTGACATAGAGGTTCGACCGATAAAGATCTTCGTAGAATATGTAGGAGCCAATATGGGCATCCAGGTCCCGCTATTGGTTATTGACCGTAGAGGTGTCTCGGTCATGTCTACATAGTTCTCGAACCCGCAGGGTCTACACACTTAACGTTTGGTGACGATATAAGTATAGTTGAGTTGTTATGTTGGTGACCGAAAGTTGTTCGGAGTCCCGGATGAGATCACGGACATGACGAGGAGTCTCGGAATGTCCGAGAGGTAAAGATCGATATATTGGACGATATGTTTGGGCCAAGAGGTGAGACCCACGGGGCGTTAGCAAAAGGCAGTTTTGCAGAGGGCAGGGTCCAGACGCCAGGAACCCTGGCGTCTGGCCCTGGGCCAGACGCCGAGGCCCATGGCGTCTGGGCCAGACGCCGGGAACCGTGGCGTTTGGTACTGGAATCCGAGAAGGACTCTTCCTTTTGTTCCAAACCGACTTTGAGGAGGCTCTTTCTCCAAGTTTCGACCCCAGGGCTCAACATATAAATAGAGGGGCAGGGCTAGCACCCGGAATACATCAAGATTTCCCCAAGCCGTGTGCGGCAACCCTAACCCTCTAGTTCCTCCGTCATAATCTCCGTAGCGCTTGGCGAAGCCCTGCAGAGATTGTTCCTCACCACCATCACCACGCCGTCGTGCTGCTGGAACTCAACCACTACTTCACCATCGCTCGCTGGATCGAGGAGGTGAAGGCGTCATCAAGCCGTACGTGTGTTGAACGCGGAGGTGCCGTCCGTTCGGCGCTAGTTCGTGATCGGATCGAGGGACGACTTGCGATTTGGATCGCGGAGACGTTCGACTACATCAACTGCGTTTCTTAAACGCTTCCGCTTAGCGATCTACAAGGGTATGTAGATTTACTCTCCCTCTCGTAGATGCTCATCACCATGGATAGATCTTGTGTGTGCGTAGGAAAATTTTTGTTTCCCATGCAACGTTCCCCAACAGTGGCATCATGAGCCAGGTCTATGCGTAGATGAGATCTCGAGTAGAACACAAACGAGTTGTGGGCGTGGGTGTATACATATTGCTTGCCGTTACTAGTTGATATTTGATTCGGCGGTACTGTGAGATGAAGCAGCCCGGACCGACATTACGCGTACACTTACGCGAGACAGGTTCCTTCAACTGACATGTAACTTCGTTGCATAAAGATGGCTAGCGGGTGTCTGTCTCTCTCACTTTAGTTGAATCGATTTCAATGAAGATGGTTCTTTTAGAAGATCAAAAAGCAATCACTACACCACGTTGTGGTTTTGCGTAGGTAAGAACGGTTCTTGCAAACCCGTAGCAGCCACGTAAAATTTGCAACAACAATTAGAGGACGTCTAACTTGTTTTTGCAGGGTATGATGTGATATGATATGGCCAATTACATGATGAGATATATGTGATGTATGAGATGATCATGTGTTGTATAGAATATCACGACTTGCATGTCGATGAGTACGGCAACTGGCAGGAGCCATAGAGTTGTCTTTAATTATTGTATGACCTGCGTGTCAATCATTAAGCGCTATGTAATGCTTTACTTTATCGCTAAACGTTAGCAATAGTCGTGGAAGCAACAGTCGGCGCGACAACCTCATGGCGACACGTTGATAGAGATCAAGATGATGGAGATCATGGTGTCATGCCGGTGACGATGGAGATCATGCCGGTGCTTTGGAGATGGAGATCAAAAGCACAAGTTCATGGCCATATCATGTCACTTATGATTTGCATGTGATGTTAATCCTTTTATGCATATTATTTTGCTTAGGACGACGGTAGCATTATAAGGTGATCCCTCACTTAAATTTCAAGATAAATTGTGTTCTCCCCGAGTGTGCACCGTTGCGAAAGTTCGTCGTTTCGAGACACGCCGTGATGATCGGGTGTGATAGACTCCACGTTCACATACAACGGGTGCAAGCCATGTTGCACACGCGGAACACTTGGGTTAAACTTGACGAGCCTAGCATGTACAGACATGGCCTCGGAACACAAGAGACCGAAAGGTCGAACATGAGTCATATAGTAGATATGATCAACATGAAGATGGTCACCATTGAAACCACCTCAACTCACGTGATGATCGGACTTGAGTTGGTGGATTTGGATCATGTTACACTCGAATGACCGGAGGGATGTCAATTTGAGTGGGAGTTTTTAAGTAATATGATTAACTAAACTCATTATCTAGAACAATAGTCTAAGTTGTCTTTGCTATATTTATGTTGTAGATCATGGCTCGCGCAGTAGCACCCCTGAATTTTAATGCGTTCCTAGAGAAAGCTAAGTTGAAAGATGATGGAAGTAACTTTGTGGACTGGGCCCGTAATCTAAGGATTATCCTTACGGCTTCCCAGAAAGCTTATGTCCTTGATGCACCGCTTGGTGATCCACCCGCTCCAGTTGAGTCTCTAGACGTTGTGAACGCCTGGCAGGCTCGTTCTGATGATTACTCAATAGTTCAATGTGCAATGTTGTATGGCTTAGAACCGGGACTTCAAAGACGTTTTGAACGTCATGGAGCATATGAGATGTTCCAGGAGTTGAAGTTTATCTTTCAGAAGAATGCCCGGATCGAGAGATATGAGATCTCCGATAAGTTCTATGCTTGCAAGATGGAGGAGAACGGGTCTATCAGTGATCACGTGCTCAGAATGTCTGGGTACTCCACCCGTCTGGCTGAATTGGGGATGCCCCTTCCGCCAGAGGCTATCACTGACAGAGTTCTTCAATCATTGCCACCTAGCTACAAGAGCTTCGTGTTGAACTATAACATGCACGGGATGAACAAGTCAGTCGCCGAGCTGTTTGCGATGCTGAAAGCCGCTGAGTCTGAAATTCAGAAGGAGCATCAAGTGTTGATGGTCAATAAAACCACTAGTTTCAAGAAAAATGGCAAGGGTAAGAAGGGTAACTCCAAGAAGAGTGGCAAAACAGTTGCTCCTCTCGTGAAGAAACCCAAGGCTGGACCCAAACCAGAAACTGTGTGTTTTCATTGCAAGGGAACTGGACACTGGAAGCGGAACTGCCCCAAGTATTTGGCTGACAAGAAGGCGGCCAACAACAAACAAGGTATATATGATATACATGTTATTGATGTGTACCTTACCAACTCTCGTTGTAGTGCCTGGGTATTTGATACCGGTGCGGTTGCTCATATTTGCAACTCAAAACAGGAACTGCGGAATAGACAGAGGCTGGCAAAGGACGAAGTGACGATGCGCGTGGGAAATGGTTCCAAGGTAGATGTGATCGCCGTCGGCACGCTTGCTCTTCGATTACCATCGGGATTAGTGATGAACCTGAATAATTGTTATTTAGTGCCTGCGTTAAGCATGAACATTATATCTGGATCTTGTTTATTGCGAGACGGTTACTCATTTAAATCAGAGAATAATGGTTGTTCTATTTATATGAGTAATATCTTTTATGGTCATGCACCCAATGTAAGGGGTTTATTCTTATTGAATCTCGATAGTAATGATACACATGTTCATAACATTGATGCCAAAAGATGTAGGATTGATAATGATAATACCACTTTCTTGTGGCACTGCCGTTTAGGTCATATTGGCGTAAAACGCATGAGGAAGCTCCATGCTGATGGACTTTTGGAGTCACTTGATTTTGAATCACTTGACACATGTGAGCCATGCCTCATGGGCAAGATGACTAAAACGCCGTTCTCTGGAACAACGGAACGGGCAAGTGACTTATTGGAAATCATACATACTGATGTGTGCGGTCCGATGAGCATTGAGGCGCGCGGTGGTTATCGTTACTTTCTCACCTTCACTGATGACTTAAGTAGATATGGGTATATTTACTTAATGAAACACAAGTCTGAAACATTTGAAAAAGTTCAAACAATTTCAGAGTGAAGTTGAGAATCATCGTAGCAAGAAGATTAAATTCCTATGATCTGATCGAGGAGGAGAATATCTGAGTTATGAGTTTGGCAGTCACTTAAGACAATGTGGAATTGTTTCACAACTAACACCGCCTGGAACACCACAGCGTAATGGTGTGTCCGAACGTCGTAATCGAACTTTATTGAATATGGTGCGATCTATGATGTCTCTTGCCGATTTGCCACTATCGTTTTGGGGTTATGCATTAGAGACAGCTGCATTCACTTTAAATAGGGCACCATCGAAATCCGTTGAGACGACGCCATATGAACTTTGGTTTGGCAAGAAGCCAAAATTGTCGTTTCTTAAAGTTTGGGGATGTGATGCTTATGTCAAAAAGCTTCAGCATGAAAAGCTGGAACCCAAAGCGGAGAAATGCGTCTTCATAGGATACCCAAAAGAGACAGTTGGGTATACCTTCTACCTCAGATCCGAAGGCAAAGTGTTTGTCGCTAAAAACGGAACATTTCTTGAGAAAGAGTTTCTCTCGAAAGAATTGAGTGGGAGGAAGATAGAACTTGATGAGGTTGTTGAACCTTTACTTCAACCTGAGAGTAGCGCAGTGCAGAAAGTTGTTTCTGTGGAGCCTACATTAGCTGAAGAGGAAGTTAATGATGATGATCATGAAGCTTTGGATCAAGTTGCTATCGAACCTCGTAGGTCGACAAGGACGCGTACTGCTCCTGAGTGGTACGGCAACCCTGTCTTAGAGGTCATGTTGTTAGACAACGATGAACCTACGAGCTATGGAGAAGCGATGATGGGCCCGGATTCCGAGAAGTGGTTAGAGGCCATGAAATCCGAGATGGGATCCATGTATGAAAACAAAGTATGGACTTTGGAAGTATTACCTGAAGGGCGTAAGGCCATTCAGAACAAATGGATCTTTAAGAGGAAGACGGACGCGGACGGTAATGTCACCGTCTATAAAGCTCGACTTGTGGCAAAGGGTTTTTCACAAGTTCAAGGAGTTGACTACGATGAGACCTTCTCACCCGTAGCGATGCTTAAGTCCGTCAGAATCATGTTAGCAATAGCTGCCTTTTTCGATTATGAAATTTGGCAGATGGATGTCAAAACAGCGTTCCTTAACGGTTACCTTAAGGAAGAGTTGTATATGATGCAACCAGAAGGTTTTGTCGATCCAGAGAATGCTGACAAAGTTTGCAAACTCCAGCGATCCATTTATGGACTGGTGCAAGCATCTCGGAGTTGGAATCTTCGTTTTGATGAGGTGATCAAAGCGTTCGAGTTTATACAAGTTTACGGAGAAGCTTGTATTTACAAGAAAGTGAGTGGGAGCTCTATAGCGTTTCTAATATTATATGTGGATGACATATTACTGATTGGAAACAATATAGAAATGCTGGAAAGCGTAAAGGAATATTTGAACAAGAGTTTTTCAATGAAGGACCTAGGAGAAGCTGCTTTCATATTAGGCATCAAGATCTATAGAGATAGATCGAGACGCTTGATAGGACTTTCACAAAGCACATACCTTGACAAAGTTTTGAAGAAGTTCAAAATGGATCAGTCCAAGAAGGGGTTCTTGCCTGTATTGCAAGGTGTGAAGTTGAGTAAGACTCAATGCCCAGTGACTGCAGAAGATAGAGAAAAGATGAGTGTCATCCCCTATGCTTCGGCCATAGGCTCTATCATGTATGCAATGCTGTGCACAAGACCCGATGTCAGCCTTGCCATAAGTATGGTCGGAAGGTTTCAAAGTGATCCAGGAATGGAACACTGGACGGCGGTCAAGAATATCCTGAAGTACCTGAAAAGGACTAAGGATATGTTTCTCGTTTATGGAGGTGATCAAGAGCTCGTCGTAAAGGGTTACGTCGATGCAAGCTTTGACACTGATCCGGATGACTCTAAGTCTCAAACCGGATACGTGTTTATTCTTAATGGGGGTGCGGTTAGCTGGTGCAGTTCCAAGCAAAGCGTGGTAGCAGATTCTACATGCGAAGCGGAGTACATCGCTGCCTCGGAGGCGGCGAAGGAAGGTGTCTGGATGAAGGAGTTCATGACAGATCTTGGAGTAGTGCCTAGTGCGCTTAACCCAATGACTCTGTTTTGTGATAATACTGGTGCCATTGCTCTAGCCAAGGAACCAAGATTTCACAAGAGGACCAGACACATAAAGCGACGTTTCAATTCCATCCGCGATTACATCAAGGAGGACGACATAAATATTTGCAAAGTACACACGGATCTAAATGTTGCAGATCCGATGACTAAACCTCTTCCAAGGGCTAAACATGAACAACACCAGAACTGCATGGGTGTTCGATTCATTACAATGTAAATCACATAGTGATGTGAACTAGATTATTGACTCTAGTGCAAGTGGGAGACTGTTGGAAATATGCCCTAGAGGCAATAATAAATTGGTTATTATTATATTTCCTTGTTCATGATAATCGTTTATTATCCATGCTATAATTGTATTGATTGGAAACTCAAATACATGTGTGGGTACATAAACAACACTGTGTCCCTAGTAAGCCTCTAGTTGACTAGCTCGTTGATCAAAGATGGTTAAGGTTTCCTAGCCATTGACATGAGATGTCATTTGATAATGGGATCACATCATTAGGAGAATGATGTGATGGACAAGACCCAAACTAAGAATGTAGCATTTGATCGTGTCAGTTTATTGCTATTGTTTTCTGCATGTCAAGTATCTGTTCCTATGACCATGAGATCATGCAACTCCCTGACATCGGAGGAGTACCTTGTGTGTATCAAACGTCGCAACGTAACTGGGTGACTATAAAGGTGCTCTACAGGTATCTCCGAGGGTGTCTGTTGGGTTGGCATGGATCAAGACTGGGATTTGTTACTCTGTGTGACGGAGAGGTATCTCAGGGCCCACTCGGTAATACAACATCACAATGAGCCTTGCAAGCAATGTGACTAAAGTGTTAGCCACGAGATCTTGTATTACGGAACGAGTAAAGAGACTTGCCGGTAACGAGATTGAACTAGGTATAGAGATACCGACGATCGAATCTCGGGCAAGTAACATACCGAAGAACAAAGGGAACAGCATACGGGATTAACTGAATCCTTGACATAGAGGTTCGACCGATAAAGATCTTCGTAGAATATGTAGGAGCCAATATGGGCATCCAGGTCCCGCTATTGGTTATTGACCGTAGAGGTGTCTCGGTCATGTCTACATAGTTCTCGAACCCGCAGGGTCTACACACTTAACGTTTGGTGACGATATAAGTATAGTTGAGTTGTTATGTTGGTGACCAAAAGTTGTTCGGAGTCCCGGATGAGATCACTGACATGACGAGGAGTCTCGGAATGTCCGAGAGGTAAAGATCGATATATTGGACGATATGTTTGGGCCAAGAGGTGAGACCCACGGGGCGTTAGCAAAAGGCAGTTTTGCAGAGGGCAGGGTCCAGACGCCGAGGCCCATGGCGTCTGGGCCAGACGCCGGGAACCGTGGCGTTTGGTACTGGAATCCGAGAAGGACTCTTCCTTTTGTTCCAAACCGACTTTGAGGAGGCTCTTTCTCCAAGTTTCGACCCCAGGGCTCAACATATAAATAGAGGGGCAGGGCTAGCACCCGGAATACATCAAGATTTCCCCAAGCCGTGTGCGGCAACCCTAACCCTCTAGTTCCTCCGTCATAATCTCCGTAGCGCTTGGCGAAGCCCTGCAGAGATTGTTCCTCACCACCATCACCACGCCGTCGTGCTGCTGGAACTCAACCACTACTTCACCATCGCTCGCTGGATCGAGGAGGTGAAGGCGTCATCAAGCCGTACGTGTGTTGAACGCGGAGGTGCCGTCCGTTCGGCGCTAGTTCGTGATCGGATCGAGGGACGACTTGCGATTTGGATCGCGGAGACGTTCGACTACATCAACCGCGTTTCTTAAACGCTTCCGTTTAGCGATCTACAAGGGTATGTAGATTTACTCTCCCTCTCGTAGATGCTCATCACCATGGATAGATCTTGTGTGTGCGTAGGAAAATTTTTGTTTCCCATGCAACGTTCCCCAACAGATCAAACATGCTAAACGGAATCAAGAAGAAGAAAATCTAGTACCAAACCTTAAAAAACCTCAAAACAAAATCTAGTACCGTTGCTGGACATATAGCCATTGTTTGTTAGTGTCTTGTTCGCACGCCCAAACTGTCGGATGGGGAATGGCATGAACAGTGGCATACTGGACAGATCAGGACATGAGGGGCAAACTATACCAGTAGGGGAAGGAACAGGCGTGGAGGGAGGGAGGAAGCACATCAACCATCTTGGGAATCTGCTCGCCTAGGGACACCGATTCTGCCGCCTCTGCCGCCAGGAGAGATGGCAAGTCATGGTGGGCTATGTCGTTCGATATCAAGGTTGGGGAAGGACGTGGATGTCGACATGGTGCTGATCCGACCACAACTAAGGGGCCTCCATGGCTGCATTTGACCCCTTTATAAGCCTCTTCTACTGCTTTCGACAGGAACTTGTGATCCCTATCTTGTACAGCTGTTAAACGCAGCAAAACATAAGAATAAATCAGAAAGCCCTTTTGAACAGCCCTCCAATTAAAGAAACAAACAAATGTTGCATACGGTCCTGCAACCGTCAGATATGCCATGTCTTGAATTGCAGCAAGAAGGGTGGAGTGAATAGCTGGTGTCTTCCTGATGACCAGGAAATGCAGAAGCAACTGAGATTATCCCGTCCTTGGACTCCACAACTGCAAATGATCAAAGAGGATAATCACTGAGGCACCAAGGTTACTTCATAATTTGCACAACATTTATGTAGAATGTATTGCCTAGGTAGAACAAACTGTGAAATAGGTTAAAAGGTTGTCACATAAAGAAAGAAAGAAACAAACAAGATCATCATGAGCACCATGCCAGACAGACATTGGAAGGCTGCAGCAAAAATTGGTAAATAGAGTATAGCATTGGCAACTCTACGGTAGGAGCATATCACGTTACATATCCACACAGATATTTCGTTGCCAAAAACAGCAGAATTCGAATTTGTGGCACAAGCAGAGCCCTTCATTTGCCTTTTTATCGGCACCATTGCTCTGCTTTTGGGTAAAGTTCCTTTGTAGCTCGTCCTACATGGTACCCCTTATCCTCACCCCTCCAACATTGCTTTGAGATCTGTGCTCTCCAACTAACATACTAGAAGAAAATTTCTCTTTTTTGTTTCTCTCAAATGAAGTAACATATGGACTTCAAACTTTGCAGGACAACACAACATTCTAACAAGAATGTGGGAAAAATACTTTCAGATTTTTTGGTTCGACATAAATATATAAAATGAGATTTTTTAATTAAAAAAACTGTTTTTAAGCATTTAAAATGCATGAAAAAATCTGAATGTATTTTTCCCACATTCTTGTTAGAATGTTGTGTTGTCCTGCAAAATTTGAAGTTTATATGTTGTTTCGTTTGAGAGAAACAAAAAAGACAAATGTTCCTGCACGGATCTTGATGCTGAAATGAATGGCTTTGATAAGGGGTACCATGTAGGACCAGCTATAGAAAACCACACTCCTTTGGGTTCCTTTTGGGGTACTGAGTGCATAGCAAAGTACCCGCGAGGTTACCGACAGATCGATCGCAGGCCCTTCGTAGAGGAACACGACAGCCGGCGGGCGATCTGCCGCCCCCGAGAGTTTGGAGAAACAGAGAGAAAAACGCGATGGATCGCGCAGAATTGCCTGTCATCGGCGGCGATCCACAGTCAGCGGGTGGATGGCAGAGCGCACCGTGGGCGGGTTGGCGAAGGTTCCTAAGAGAGCGAGGAGACGCGGGCGGGGCTGCCTGTCTGCCCATGGGAATGGTTCGCCTTCATCGTCGCCGCTCACTTGACTTTCATCGGTGTAGCTAGATTAGGTCTGGAGCACTTATGGCGGCCCCGAGAAAGATATGTCCCTGTTGCGCCCTTCTAGGAGAAGGAGGACATCGGCGGCTGGATGAAGAGAGGGGCGACGTTCCGACGGGACGGCCGAGGACTGCGTCACTGCGAACCGAACGAAACCATGGTGGCGGCGGAACCTGTGTTGTGGGGAGACGAGGGAGAGGAGAGGTCGGGGTGGGATTTGAAGGAGAGAGACGAATCGTGGAATGGAAGGAAATATCAGAGCATCTACAGCCGGATATGACAAATTCAGCCCCTCAAACGCCCGCGGACGCGTCCGGACGCGTCCGCGGGCACTGACCGGGCACGCCTCAAATCCGTCAATCTGCATCCGCATCTCTCAAATTTCATCCCCTACATCCATACAAAAGCATGCAAAGAAAATCCTACGTACTACCCAAGCTACTCTTCGTCGCGGTGATGTCCACGACGACGGAGCCGGGCGCCGGCTAGACGGGCGGGGAGGAGGGCTCCGGTTCATCCTCCTCCTGCTCCATCTCATCGATGTAGGCCAAGCACTCCGCGTGTTCCGCGCCTTCTTGCGCCTCCATCTCCTGCCGGCGACGGCGTCTTGCATCCGCTTCCGACTCCGACCGGAGGGAATCGAGGATGGCCTGCTGCTCCGCCCGGAGATCCCCGTCGCCAGCGTCCCCCACATCCTCCTCCCCCGGCTCATCTCCCTCCTCCTCCACCTCTTCATCCTCCTCCTCCACCTCCACCTCCTCCTCCTCCGACTCCTCCTCTGGATCCACTACATCCGGAGGTAGCCCCGCGGCGATCCAGGCTTCGCGCCTATTCAGGATCCGCTCAAGGAGCTCGAGCCGGCGCTCCGGCGTCAGGAACACCTGGCTCCTCACCCGGCGGCGTGGGGGCATGTATGCGGATTGGTGGAGTGGAAACTGGCGGCGGCGGCGGACAGGAGGAAGAGGAAGATGTGGATGTAGGGTTTCGGGGTCCGCCGGTGCACTTAAATAGCCGGGCAATGCACTACGCGGCCCGCCGGAGCTGCGACACGCGGCGCGACCGGACCGGCGGAGGAGACGACCTTCGGACCGCCGGGTTGGCGGACGTTTCCGGCTGGGCCCCGTTCGTCAGTCCGACGTGGCGGGCGTGCCCGGGCGCGCCCAGGCGCCCCCATATCGGCCCCATATTTGGGCTGGATATGGGGGGTGCCGGTCAGCCCGGGCGTTTGAGGGCCGTTTGAGAGGCCCGTCTGGGTCCAAAAAAAGTGACCGGGCAGTGATCGGGCGGCCTGCCCGGGCGTATGAAGCGTGTTTGAGAGGTCCGGTTGTAGATGCTCTTAGATGACCGTCCATCCCAGATCAAACGTTTCATCTGATAGGGGAACGAGAGGGCCTCGATTTGGCTTCCGGGGTAGCTGCCCATAGGACAGTTGGCCCAGGAACAGCCCACACACGAGAGGAGGCCTATCAAACGGTCAGAAACGACAGCTACAAAATCTAACAGCCTAAATCAGTGAAGTGAAGGCGTGAGAGAGCTCGGAAAGGGTTCGGTTTTACTGTCCTTAATTTAGGGCTAATCAGAAGAAGCAGCACATAAGAGCATCTCCAACAAGAGCCCAAAAACGCCTCGCGCTGCAAAATTAGCACTTTTAGCGCGCGCGCAACTGAACCAGACGCTCCAGCGGCCGCACTAAATCCGCGCACGCGGCATAAGTGGTTTCGCGCGCGGAGCGAAACGGCATCGCGCGCCGCTTATTTCGTGCGCCCGCTCCCGCGCGCGGAACCACTCGAGCGCTCGCGCCTCTTCCACCTCTTCCGCCGGCCGCGCCGCTCTCGCGCCACACCGCACCGCCGCCGGCGCAATCGCCCGATGAACGACCGCGGCGACATCCCCCTCACCCCTTCCTACGTTCGTGACCCCTCCGCCGCCGCCGCCGCCAACCCTAGCGCGGGGAGCTTTGGCTTCGCCTCCGCCTCTATTTGTTTGTGTGAACTTGTTATGTTAAACTTCGTTTGTGATTTTGAACTTGGTTGGATGATGAGATGATGGGATGATGTGAAATGCTTTTGAACTTCCTATGTGTTTTTGTGTTTCATTTTTTATCAAATATGATCAAATTGTTTTGAAAAATAATGCATATTGCAAGCGCCGGCTGCTCGCGCGCGCTGCAGTTTTGCGCGTCTGCTGAAGCGTCGCGCGCACGCTATATTATGCGACGGCCGTTGAAGCCAGCGCTCAGCCGCGCGCTAAAAATTGTTTTACGCGCGCTGCAAACTCACCTTTTGCGCGCCGCTCGTTGGGCTCCCGTTGGATATGCTTTAAGAAAGCATCGAAGGTAATGCTGAAAGTGACATTGGTGGGGCACCATTTGTTGGAAAAACCAACCAATTGCCTGTTGGCCATGCAACGACTTGCATGCCCTTAATTTTCAAAGTCTACCATTGACCAACGAGGCAGTGAACACTGAAGACACACATCATCGCCTATGTACAAATCTACACATCTCCTTCAGGCTTCAGGCCTTCATCCCTTCTTCTTCCATCTCCTTCATCACGCGGCTTCAGCCGAATCTCAGCTCTCGAAGTCTCCAGTTACCAGCCATGGCTGCCAAGACCACCTCATGCTTCACCTTCCTCAAGGAAGCGCTGGTTCTCCCCACGCGAAACCCCAAGCTCTTCGCCCCCGTCCTCGTCCTCCTGGCCGTAATCGCCTTCCTCGTCCCCGCGGTCAACGTGGTCTCCATCCAGCCGCTCACCGCCGAGATGCTCCGCCACCTCGCCGAGATGCAGACCACCGACCCCTCGAGCGCCGAGTTCGCCAGGCTCATGCAGGAGATACGGCAGGAAGCCAGGGAGCTCGTCCTCGTCGCCGTCGCCCTCGCCGTCGTCACCCTGGCGCTCGTCTTCGCCAAGCAGATCATCTCCTTCTCCGCGGCCTCCACGACCTACTCCGGCGACCGCTACTCTTTCGCGGAGCTCCTCCGCAGGCTGACCAAGTGGGGAAACCTGAGGGGCCCTCTCGTCACGATGGGCGTGGTCACCGCGCTCCAGTTCACGTTCATGGCGCTCCTGGGCGCCTACCTCTCCACCGTCATGCGCCACGCAGGGGTGCTCTCCGTGCAAGGTCTTCTCTTCGTCCTCGCCTTCCTGGCCTTCATGTACTTCGGGGTCTTGGCCGTGGTGGGCGTCGCCGTGTCGGTGGCCGACGAGGGGTGCCGCGGCGTGCGCGCGCTCGGGCGGGCGTGGCGGCTCATGACGCAGGTGAGCAGGAAGGAGGGCGCCTTGCTGGCGGCGGTGATGGTCCTCCTGCCGACCGTTGTAAGCCCGGTGTACGCGCTCGCGCTCGCGTACGCGAAGAAGAGCATGGCGGTGGGGCTGTGCCTGCTGTCCGTGCACGCTCTGCTGTCTGGTGCGGTGGAGCTGTTCTACATGGCGGCGGCCACGGTGTACTACTATGAGGCCATGGAGAGCAAGGGCGTGATGGTGGCTTTTGATGGCTATGCCAAGATACCTTCCGGTGAGGCAAATGTCTGATTGATCGACCGGCCACGGTGTACTGACTACTGAGTCATATATATACTGCTTGTGCTTCCTTGCTGTGTGATCATTATCATTGTACTACGTAGTATTTTACCATGTCAATCCTCGATTATACATACAG
Organism: Elymus sibiricus; assembly: GCA_039707655.1. Taxonomy (NCBI): domain Eukaryota; kingdom Viridiplantae; phylum Streptophyta; class Magnoliopsida; order Poales; family Poaceae; genus Elymus; species Elymus sibiricus. The sequence continues at coordinate 461,166,896 of CM077675.1, forward strand.
AAGAGTAAACATATAAGTGCAGGTCAGCAAATTTGCAGTCCCTTCTTTGTATGGTCAAATTTGCAGTCCCTTCTTTGTATGGTCAGCTGTACATGTTCAGATCATGAAATTTGGATTAGTCAGTCAAGGCAGTAGGCGGAGCCAGAGTCTTGCAAGGCATAGGGCTAACAGGGGATGAGCAAAGTAGAAGAATGGTGTGAAACATTTGGGTTCAGGAACAAAAGGTGCACCCATCGCGGAATGGCACTAGCTAACTAGCACACGACCGGCTACTGTCCAAGATTGCCACAACCAATTAATCTTCTGCATAACACAGGGTTGCGCTTAGCCAATGGCATGGCAACCTACAGTGTCCTGATACGACTCTTTTCATCCACAAGTAAACACAAGGTCTTGGATTCTTTGCTTCATTGCTTGCATTCATCATTCTAGCAAGAGATCTCAGTCTAAGATGCGTTGTTTGGTACTTGGACATTATGTACAGAATTATTTGCTTCAGGTCATCACAGTCTAAGATGCGTTGTTTGGTACTTGGACATTATGTACAGAATTATTCCACGTGTTCACCATCACCAAGTGTATATGGTGGTCTGCACTTAACAAAAGTTAATCCAGCAGGATTGTGAAAAGGAAACTATATCTTGGTTTTAACAATTTGGTTGTAGATGGGTGTTTTTTTTTTTTTTTTTTGCGGCTATAGATGGGTGTTAAGAGACCCTTTTCTTGATCAACGTCTGTTCAATATAATCTTACATCTTACCCCGCAAACAAAAATATTACATCTTCATGTCACTTTTGGATCTATTTTGACTTCCAAGTTCAACATTACTTGACAGATACTTGTGTTATAGATATCGCCACCTCCAGTTTTTTTAGTTGATGTTCTTTCTTTTTTGCGAGTCTTCATAATGTTTTTCAATCATTCAACCACATGTAAAGTGAATAGGGGCAATCTGGATTTCGTTACTTTGCTTCCCTGCTTATTACGCTAAAAATGAAACGGTGATACCTAATGCAAAAGGACATGCTGCATAACAGAGCCTGACATCTTCGGATAATGCATATGTTGCACCGATTAATAGTGTTTCAACTTTCGAAGCAATGTAACAATGGTTCAAAGTATATCCAGCGTCCCAAGGCACTAGGTGTTAATTTCTTCGTATCCACTCTGCTATAATTGAAATCTATTTCATTGTCCATGGCTACAAGTATACAACTTATGGGCTTTATGGGTAGATATCCCTATTCTGGTTACTTCTTATACTTATTTAACACTTTTTAATGAGTGACATCAAGGTCAAAAATATTATGTGCGTTGCTCCATAAATTTATGAGGTGTATAGATTTTTCTATCTTTTCATTGTTCTGTAGCAGCGCACGGGCATTTAGCTAGTAGCATAGAACTCTCAGAGGACAGCTAAAAGTGCAATCCTGCAGTTGGGGTTCACCCGCTTTAAGAAACACACTATGACGAAAAGCTGTAGCTTCTACGGATTCTGCTTCTCTTTTCTCCCCTTTGGTTAGCTTATTATTATAGCTTCTAAAAGCTAGAAGGAAACATTTTCCAGTTGCGACAAAGTGGAACGCGACCGGCTCACGCTCCCCTTCGGCGGTCCATTCCGGAGCCGCCGCCCACCTCTCCCGCCGGTAGCCACTCCGGCTCCGGCGTCCACTCCTCCCCCGCACGCATGGCGTCCGGTTCGCGCAGCCCCCCATCGGTTTCGTCGGCGTTTCCGCGGGAGCGGCCGATTGTGTCGGGTCTAGGGCTCTCTGCGTCTCCGGACTCGGCGCACTCGTCCTCGGCGGCGGCCGGCCAGGCGGGCCGTGCTGCGCCGGCGCAGGCGGAGGGCTGGCGCCGCCCTGGCCCATCCCGCAAGGCCATGTGGCGTCGGCGCCGCGCCCTCAGGCGCCAGCAGGAGGCTGGCGCCCCGGGCAGATCGGCGTCGCCGTCTTCTTCGGAGTTGCGCCAGATCCCGCCGGACCTCTATGGCCTCTGCTTCAGGTGCTTTGAGGAGGGTCACCGGCGTCAAGACTGCACCAACCCCCCGCTGTGCATCCGCTGTGGGCGCACGGGCCATGTTTCCTCCCAGTGCCAGGAACCGCGTAGCCCCATCTCTGCAGATGAGCTCCGCCGCATTGTGATTGCCAGGGTGGCCAGTAAGGAGTCGGCCCCGCGCCAGCCACCGGCCATTCGGAGGAGGTTGACGGAGCCTAGGCAGAGCGCGCCGGTGGCGCCGCTCTCAACAGTTGCGCCCAACCTCGTGCCAATGCTGCCGGGCGCTGCGCCGCCGCCGGTCCCTGCTGAGATCTGCGTGCTGTAGAGGTCGGAGGGCATGGAGGACCTCGAACGCCGGCTGCAGCTCGCGATCGTCATGTATGTGGGTGGGGTGAGGCCGCCGGTTTCTTGTGAGGATGCGGCCGTGGCGATTTCGGCACAGTTGGGCATTCCAAGGTTCAGATTTTCCGTGCACAAGTTTCATCCAGAAGATTTTTTGGTGGTGTTCGCGGCACATCAGTTCAGGAACCTGGCTCTGGCAGTTCCATCGATTGAGCATCTGGGAGTTAAGTTCTTCATCAAGCCATGGCTTCGGCAAGCTCAGGCGACTTCTAGGTTGATGAGAGTTCAGGTTGACATCATGATTGAAGGTATTCCGTCACATGCGTGGTCTCAGAGCACGGCGGCTGAAATTCTTGGCAGCGCTTGCTTAATTGATAGCTTGGCACCGGAGACGGCTAGCAGGGAGGATCTGTCGCTGTTCAAGCTTCGGGCTTGGTGCGTAGACCCTGATGAGGTTCCGGTGTTCCGCAGGCTCTGGGTGCCGGAACCGGAGGAGGCGCTGGAGAATCCGGCGGCACGGCCGCCTTCGTTCCGCCAACTTCTCGAGTATCCGGCGTTCGTGCACATTGGGAGGATGCGGGATTTCTCCCTGCCGGAGTTATGGAGAAGGGCGTATGGATGGGAGTGGTCAAAGCGGGTTGCCTGACAGTTCGAATGGCTCCTTTCGTGGTGGCGATTGGGTGGTGCAGCCATGGTCACGGGGCATCTGTGATAACAGAGGAGCTGGTCGGGGGCATCATAACCCGGCGAACGGCGGCGCCGGCGGGGGCCCTGGTAGATCTTACCAGGCGGTTCTGGAAGGAAGGGTGGGGCCCTCGGACTGGAGGCTTCCGCACATGGGCATGGGGCCGCGTTCTGGCTTGATGGGCCAGGGGAGCGCGCAGGCGGCCGCGACCGTGGTTATCCCGAGAAGTTCAAACGTACCAGAGTTGCAGCAGGACAGGCCGCCCACCAGGACGGAGACAGCTGGCGTGCAGTTCGCCTCGGATCCGCTGCCAAAGGAGGGAGGGGTGGTCAGTGTGCCTGACATTTCGACTTTGGTAGTAGATCAGGTTCTGGCGACGTCCGTGCCAGTCTCAGGTACGGCAGCAGGACAGGCGACCAACACCAATCCCGAGGAGGATGGGCAGATGGGCGACAAGAGTGGGCCGCATGTGGACAGCGCTTTGATCGAGACAGCTCGGGAGATGCCCACTCAGAGGGCCCACGTGGAGGAATTGGGGCCGCAACCGCCTACAATGCTGGATCCGGTGTGGACTGGTAACCCACTGGCCAATGGTCACCTGGAAGGAGATCGGCCTACGGAGGCGCAGAGGATCGTATCGCAGCCAGAACAGGAGGTAGCGGAGATAGTGGGCCAGATAGTGGCCGATGGCTTGGCACCTGTCACGGACATCCTACGGAGCAACGCGGCGGACCAGACATGTGCTTTGGCTGTCGACGCGCTCACCTTGGAGACTGTGCCCATGCACCCGGCTATGGGGCCGGCGGCCACTGTGGGAGATGTGACTACGTCTATCCCATGCAACGTTCCGGAGCTGCATGGCCTGGGGAATGGATTGAGGAATTCTGGGCAGGAGTTGTGTACTATGGAGGCTAGCTTATCCACCAAAGAACAAGTAGCACTGAGTAACATCAAGACCTTCTGTGCGGGTCTGCTCAAGAAACTGGCGCCCCCTCTGCTCAAGGAATTTGAGGGATTAAGGGGAGTCCGACCTGGACAAGACCCTTTCACACCGAGACGGGCCACCAGATCGCTAGGAGTGGGTGGACCACGCAAGTCCAAGGCGTCGGCTGCTGAGACCGTGCTCCTAAAGACTCTGGGTTTCAACAGCGAGGACCTGGCGGTCTCGGAGGACGCGCTAGGTCAGCTTAGGGTGGTGTTCGACTCGCCTTTGCAGGAGCAGCAGCTTAGGGCGATCGCGGCTATCTTTGGCAAGGCTATACCCTTCAACATGGGGTGCGAGGTGGAGAGCTCTGAGCTGCTGGTGGCGTAGGTGGCGAGTTTTGTACTGACATGGGAGGCCTTCCTTCCTATGTCATACAACGCATTGGAGATGGTGTGCTGGAACGTGAGGGGGCTTAATAGCCCTGCCAAGAAGAAAGCTCTTAGGGAATTTGTAGACTCGATCCGTACGGCCATCATTTGTATTTTAGAGACTAAACTGGAGGTGGTTGATCAATTTGTAATTATGCAATGCTTAGGGCCAGCTTATGATGGTTTTTTTACCTACCTGCCTGGGTCACTCGTGGAGGAATTTTTGTGGCTTGGGACTCCACGAAGGTGCAGTTGACAAATTTTGTCAACGACACCAATTTTACTACTGGTTACGTCACCCCCGTGGAGGGGCCGGCGTGGTGGCTAACAGTAGTCTATGGGCCGCAAGAGGATGCTCAGAAAATTATTTTTCTGGAAGAACTGGCGGCCAGAAGGCAACTCTGCCCTGGGCCTTGGCTAGTCCTGGGAGACTTTAACATGATCCTGTATGCGGAGGATAAAAGCAATGCTTTATTGGATCGGAGGATGATGAGCAGATTCAAACGGTTTGTGGACGACAATGCTCTCAAAGAACTCTTCTTGCATGGCCGCAGATTCACGTGGAGTAGTGAACGTGAGGTGCCAACCCTCACAAAAATTGATAGAGCTTTTGTCTCAATAGATTGGGAGCTGGACCACCCGGAATGCCTGCTGCCAGCTCTCTCTACTTCTACCTCGGACCACTGTCCCCTATACTTGGCGCTGGAAGAGCGCATGCAATACAAGAGAAGATTTAGATTCGAGAAGTTTTGGACAAAGCTAGAGGGGTTCCTCGATGTGGTGAAGGAGGCTTGGGTATGCGACAGTGGGATCACGGATCCTTTCCATAGATTGGATGGGTTGCTCAGGAACACTGCTCGAACTCTTGCCATTTGGGGCCAGAAGAAGGTGAGCAACATCAAGCTGCAGATTGCCGTGGCCAACTTAGTCATCTTGCGGTTCGACTGCGCGCAAGAACATAGACAGCTGAGTATGGAGGAGCGTGGTTTGAGGAATAAGCTCAAACACGTGGTTCTGGGACTCGCTTCCCTCGAGAGAACGATTGCTCGCCAACGATCTAGGGTGACTTGGTTGCACGAAGGTGATGCAAATTCAAAACTGTTCCACCTAGTTGCTAATGGCAGGAGAATGAAGAACTACATTCCAGCACTTCACGTGGGAGGAGATATCATCGCTGACCAGGCTGGAAAAGAGGAGGCTTTTCTCAATGCCTACAAGTCACTTCTAGGCAGGGACGTGGCTCGGGAGCATACCCTGGATCTGGAGTCCTTGGGAATCCAGCCCGTTGATTTGTCGGAGCAGGACCATGTCTTTTCGGAGGAGGATATTTGGGCTGTTGTTAAAGAAATGCCATCGGACAAGGCACCAGGGCCGGAGGGTTTTATTGGTCTATTCTTCCAGAAATCTTGGGAGATTGTCAAGGGAGATGTGATTGCGGCTTTGCACAAGCTGTTCCTTGGTAATGGGCATGGGTTTGGGCGGCTTAACCAGGCTCTTATTACTCTCATCCCAAAATCCCCAGGAGCTTGTGGCATCAACGATTTCAGGCCGATTTGCCTTGTTCACAGCTTGCCAAAGCTCGCCTCCAAGCTGATGGCAACTAGACTGAGACCTAGAATGGGAGATTTGGTACACATTAATCAGTCTGCATTCATCAAGGGTAGGAACATCCATGATAACTTCCTGTTGGTACGGCAAATGGCCCGCAGGTTGCATAAGAGGAAGGCAAAGGGAGTGTTGCTCAAGCTAGATACCTCTAGGGCTTTTGACTCACTATCTTGGCCTTTCCTCTTTGAGGTTCTACGAGCTAAAGGGTTCTCGGAGCATTGGATTGCTTGGGTTGCTACCTTACTAACCTCGGCAAGCTCTAGGGTAGTGGTGAATGGATCGGCTGGTGCTAAATTCATGCATGCTAAGGCACTACCAGAATCGGGCTCGTCGCCGACGGCTTAAACTATGCCGACGGCCCCCGTAGGCATATATCACCCTATGCCGACCACCTGCGTCTAACCGTCGGCGTACAAAACACCGTCGGCATAGATCGATCTATGCCGACGGCAACCGTCGGCGTACAAAGGCCGTCGGCATAGAGCCATCTACGCCTACGGTGGTCATCGGCATAGCCGCCCCGTCGGCATATCTGTGGGCCCGGCCACTGGACGGGTTACCCCCGTCTGACGTCGTCAAAGATATGCCGACGGCCCTGACGGACACCGTCGGCATAGCTGCGATGGTCCACGTCATCGATCTGCGGCAGGTGCCACGTCATCGATCCAAGGGAGCTGCCGATCCGGGGCGTAGCTATGCCGACGGTTATGCCCTCGGCATAGAGTCATTTTTGCTATGCCGACGGTTACACCGTCGGCATAGCTATATATATTTTTTAATCTTTCCCCTATATTAAAATTTGATTTACTTAGGAAGTCTATAGCCCATGTCCATGTTATATATAGTCTACACAACGTTTTTACAATGCATCGTCTATTTAGCTGTGTGTATAGGCGCTAAAATCATGGGGTGGTTAGACCAATCCAGGGGTAGCTAAGTCGCCAGGTCTTACGCGACTGGAAATGTGGTGGTGGGTGCAAACACCCGGCACGCGTCTCCGGAGTGTGACCCTCTTCACGGACGGCGCTGCCGCCGGCACCTGGAGGGGGGAAACGGTGGCGTCGGGTCGACATGGAGGGAATCTTGCGGTGGGTTGGGCCCGGACCTTGTTCTAAGATGTTGCTATGGGTTGACCTATCACAGCCAGGTGAAAGTCAAAGGGGTAGATCCGTCCGGTCAACACTGCCAGGGTTAGACTGGACGGGGTACTTGGAGGGGGGGGTGGCAATGCCACTAGGTCTTGCGCTGTGCCCTCTTACACGTGTCACAGAGTGGGGAAACGGCCACGTCGGGCCGACACGGAGGGAATCTTGGGGTGGGTTGAGCCAGGACCGTGTTCGGGGCTGTAGCTATGGGCTGGGCTATGACAACCCGGTGAAAAGGTCCACCGGTCAAACCCCGTCCGGCGAAAGTCAAAGGGCTAGATCCGCCGGTTGACTGTGTCAGGGTTAGACGGGACGGGGTACATGGGGGGGGGGGGGTAGCAATGCCGCCAGGTGTTGCGGTGGGCCCTCCTACGCTTGTGGAAGCGTGGTGGTGATACGTCTCCAACGTATCTATAATTTTTGCTTGTTCCATGCTGTTATATTATCATTCTTGGATGTTTTACAGTCATTTTACTACAACTTTATATTATTTTTGGGACTAACCTATTAACCTAGAGCCCAGTGCCAGTTCCTGTTTTTTCCGTGTTTTTGAGTTTTACAGAAAAGGAATATCAAACGGAGCCCAAATGGAATAAAAATCTACGGTGAATTTTTATGGACCAGAAGAAGCCCAGGGAGAGTTGGAGTTGGGCCAGGGGAGCCACGAGGCCACCACAAGCCTGGGGGGCGCCCCCCCTAGGGCGCGCCCCCCTGGCTTGTCGTCACCTCGTGGCCCATCCTTACTTGTTTCCACCGCCATAAATTCCTATAAATAGAGAAACCTCCGAAAATAAACCGAGATCGGGAGTTCCGCCGCCGCAAGCCTCCAGAGCCACGAAAAACCAATCGGGAGCCCGTTCCGGCACCCTGCCGGAGGGGGAAACCATCACCGGAGGCCATCTTCATCATCCCTACGCTCTCCATGACGAGGAGGGAGTAGTTCACCCTCGGGGCTGAGGGTATGTACCAGTAGCTATGTGTTTGATCTCTCTCTCTCTCGTGTTCTTGAGATGGCACGATCTTGATGTACCGCGAGCTTTATTAATATAGATGAATCATATGGAGTGTTTCCCCTCTCTATCTAGTTGTGATGAATTGAGTTTTCCCTTTGAAGTTTACTTATCGGATTGAGTCTTTAAGGATTTGAGAACACTTGATGTACGTCTTGCGATGGGATATCTGTGGTGACAATGGGATGTTCTATTGATCCACTTGATGTATGTTTTGGTGATCAACTTGCGGGTTCCGTGACCATGGGAATCTATGCATAGGGGTTGGCACACGTTTTCGTCTTGACTCTCCGGTAGAAACTTTGGGGCACTCTTTGAAGTTCTTTGTGTTGGATTGAATAGATGAATCTGAAATTATGTGATGCATATCGTATAATCAAGCCCATGGGTACTTGTGGTGACATTGGAGTATCTAGGTGACATTAGGGTTTTGGTTGATGTGTATCTTAAGGTGTTACTTTAGTACGAACTCTAGGGCTGTTCGTGACACTTATAGGGATAGCTCATAAGATTGATCGGAAAAGATAACTTTGAGGTGGTTTCGTACCCTACAATAATTTCTTCGTTTGTTCTCCGCCATTTGTGACTTTGGAGTGAACTCTTTGTCGCGTGTGAGAGATTTACATATGATTCAACTATGTTAGTATTGTTGAGAGAAATTGCACTAGTGAAAGTATGAACCCTAGGCCTTGTTTTCAAGCATTGCAATACCGTTTTTGCTCACTTTTGTTACTTGCTACCTTGCTGTTTTTATATTTTCAGATTACAAAAACCTATATCTACCATCCATATTACACTTGTATCACCATCTCTTCGCCGAATTAGTGCACCTATACAATTTACCATTGTATTGGGTGTGTTGGGAACACAAGAGACTCTTTGTTATTTGGTTGCAGGGTTGTTCGAGAGAGACCATCTTCATCCTACGCCTCCCACGGATTGATAAACCTTAGGTCATCAACTTGAGGGAAATTTGCTACTGTCCTACAAAACTCTGCGCTTGGAGGCCCAACACGAGTCTACAAGAAGAAGGTTGTGTAGTAGACATCAGGTGGCAGGCGCAAGCACCCGACACTCGGCTCCGGGGTGTGCCCCCCCTCACGGGCATCGCTGCCGCCGTGTCATGGAGGGGGGAAACGGCCACGTCGGGCCGACACGGAGGGAATCTTGGGGTGGGTTGGGCCAGGACCGTGTTCGGGGGTGTAGCTATGGGCTGGGCTATGACAACCCGGTGAAAAGGTCCACCGGTCAAACCCCGTCCGGCGAAAGTCAAAGGGCTAGATCCGGCGGTCGACTGTGTCAGGGTTAGACGGGACGGGGTACATGGGGGGTAGCAATGCCGCCAGGTGTTGCGGTGGGCCCTCCTACGCTTGTGGAAGCGTGGTGGCAGGCGCTAGCACCCGGCACGCGGCTCCGGGGTGTGCCCCCCCCTCACGGGCGTCGATGCCGCCATGTCACGGAGTGGGGAAACGGCCACGTCGGGCCGACACGGAGGGAATCTTGGGGTGGGTTGGGCCGGGACCGTGTTCGGTCGGTGGGGCTTCCGGGGGTAGCATTGGCATAGAAACACCGCACGGGCCCTCTTGCATGTGTGAAAGTGACGTGGCATGCGCAGACGCCCGTCTTGGGGCTCCGGGGTATGGCCCCCCTCCACGGATGGAAGTGTCGCCGTCACTTGGAGGGGGGAATCGTGCGCGTCGGGTAGAGCCGGAGGGAATCTAGTGGTTGGTTGGGTCCAGACCGTGTTCGGGGTTGTTCCTATGGGCTGACCTATCGCAACCAGGTGGAAGAGTCAACTGGTCAAAGCCCGTCCGGTGAAAGTCAAAGGGCTAGATCTCCTGGTCAACGGGGCTAGGGTTAGTCCGGTCGGTGGGGCTTTCGGGGGTAGCAATGCCACAGAAACACTGCACGGGGCCCTCTTGCATGTGTGAAAGTGACGTGGCATGCGTAGACGCCCGTCTTGGGGCTCCGGGGTGTGCCCCCCTCCACGGACGGAAGTGCCGCCATCACTTGGAGGGGGGAGTCGTGCGCGTCGGGTAGAACCGGAGGGAATCTAGTGGTTGGTTGTGTCCAGACCGTGTTCGGGGTTGTTCCTATGGGCTGACCTATCGCAACCAGGTGGAAGAGTCAACTGGTCAAAGCCCGTCCGACGAAAGTCAAAGGCCTAGATTGCCGGGTCAATGGGGCTAGGGTTTAGTCCGGTCGGGGGCGTCGGGGGGGGGGGGGGGGGGTACCTATGCCATCGAAACATCGCACCAGGTCTTCGGAGGGTAGGAAGGATAGTGGATATTTTAAAAAATTGCTAGGACATTTAAAAAATAAACTAAAGTTAATGCCACGTGGCTAATAAACCTATGCCGACGGCTATCTTCGCCTTATCCAGTCGGGGGTGGCTCCCCTCCACTCATTCTCACAGCTAGCCCCCGACTCCACCCGCGCCGCCACCGCCGCCACCCTCGCGCCGCCGCTCGCGCCGCCGCCACCCCGGCCACCCTCGCACCGCCGCCCCGGCCTCCCTTGCGTCGCTGCCGCCCCGGTCCACCCGCGCCGCCGCCGCCCCGGTCTCACCTGCGCCGCCGCCGCCTCGGTCTCCCTCGTCCCCGCCCCCCTCCTCTCCCCCCTCGGCCGCCGCCCGCTGCTCCGCCCTCGACCGCCGTCACCCTCCACCCCGACCCCGACCTCCTCTCCGCCGTAGGCCGCCGTCGCATGCCGCCCCGACCCCGGCCTCCTCTCCCCCCTCGGCCGCCGCCGCACCCCGCCCCGACCCCGGCCTCTTCTCTGCGCTTGGCCGCCGCCGCACTCCGCCCCAACACAGGCCTCGTCTTCGCCCCGGGCAGCCGCCGCACTCCGCCCCAACCCTGGCATGTTAGTTCGGCCCAACCCCAGCTCCTCCTCGGTGAGCTTCCCCACCCCCTGACGCTCCCCTGATCCGCCGTCGCCGGTGATGCTCTGCCGCTGCAGCTGCCGCAGCTCTGCTGGTGCTGCTATTTGCTGCTGCTGCTATTGTGTTGTCGCTGCTCGCCGCCGCTACACTGTTGCTGCTCAAGTAATTTTGTAGGTTTGTTATTTTTAGAAGGATAGATGGATAGTTTTTTAGGTTTGTAATTTTTAGAACAATGGATAGATGGATATTTTTGTAGGTTTGTAATTTTTAGAACAATGGATAGATGGATAGTTTCGGGGGTTTTGTTTTGTAGGTTTTTTTGTTGATATGAGATGTGATATGCTATAGGAGATGTTATATGCTATATGTGATCTGCTAAATGTTGAGAATGTTTTTTGGATGGATGGATGGATGCTATATGAGATGTGATACGCTCACATTAATTTTTGTGTGGATGCTATATGAGATGTGATACGATCACATTAATTTTTTTTATGGATGTTATATGAGATGTGATACAATCAGGATGGATGGATGGATGGATGCTATCTTAGTCTTCACCTGGCATTTGTTATCTTGTGAATTATTTTCATGTCATTATCATTTTGTCATCAAAGATTGCTATACGAGATGTGATGACCTATTTTTTCACTTGTTGGAATTTACAGGCTTTGTGGTGTTGCATCTCCATGGAGTGATCGTCGACGTCGGAGCTGTTAGTCCCCGATCGTCCCTCTGCTGTTCGACTACTTCATCTACAGCCGAGGGTGAGCTACGAATCCACCTTCACCTTCTATGCTTTTTTAATCATGTCAGTAGATTTTCTTTTCACGTCAAGTCGCGTAACCTAGGCGTCTCCCGTCCGAAATGGTTGCATGGATAAATATGCATTCAATTGCATATTTATCACCGCAACTGTTTTGGATTGTCCAACGTTTTCCACGGACAGCCCGAGGATGTGTAGATTGGGTACGTTTTCCATGCTCTACCCCGTTCCAAGACAGGATTTCGGCGGCGCCTCGCCGTTGTTCTCCGGATGCACATTCTCTCGGATTTTTGCCGAGACGTGTGTCTGGAGAACAACGGGGAGGTGCTGCCGAAATTTTGTCTCGGGACGGGGTAGAGCATGGAGAACGTACTCAATCTACACATCCTCGGGTGGGATTAGGACCCTCTTTACCTATTAGAGATGTAGGTGGAGTATTGTCGTCAACGCGGTAGAAAATAAATATTTGATGTGATTAATTCAAATGAAATCTTAATTTTGTTGTGTGGCTCCCAATAAAGCAGAGGATGGCAGATAATCAGTGGATGTATAATGGTTTTACTCGTGGGAATCGAGTAACATCAGAGTGGATTTCCAAAACTGATGTGTTTTTGAGGGAGACATTCCGTGGTCCAATGAGAATGATCCCACATTGCCCGTGTGCGAGATGTGGCAGACGTCACTATAAAGGCAAGGACGAAATGACCTTGCACCTTCGCACGTATGGATATATGAAAAACTTTGACATGCCGATAAACTTTGCCGAGCGGGACCGTGGTAGAGAGGAGGTGATGCGGCAACGCATCGGTGGTTATGTGGATGACGGGGTCAGAGACATGCTAGATGATGTCATTGATGCAGAAGCGACACATGCGACACCTTCAGAGAATGAACCAGAGGAGCCGGAGGAGCCGAGGGAGCCGGAGGCAACCGCAAAGTCCTTCTTGGAGATCTTGGCTTCGTCAAAGAAGCATCTTTATGCGGGTGCCAAACTCTCTCAGCTGGATGTCATCTCGCAACTGATGGTAGTTAAGGCTGAGTACGGCTGTAGCCAAGCTTGCATCAAAGCATTTCTGGGAGTATGGGCTAACAGCCTTCCCGATGGTCATGAACTGCCGGAAAGCATGTACGCCACGAAGAAAATCATGAAGACACTCTCTATGGATTATGAGAAAATACATGTATGTCCGAAGAATTGCCTTTTGTTTAGGCACGAGTATGCGGATGACAAGTACTGTAGGAAGTGCGGTTCCTCTCGGTACCTTGAGGTGGTCGGTAAGGATGGTCAAAAGAGGCAGCTACGCATCCCCGCAAAGGTTCTTCGATATCTTCATTTCATAGAAAGACTGCAGTGCCTTTTCATCACGGAGGAGTCTGCCAAAATGATGAAGTGGCACAAGCAAGGGAAAAGGTACCATACAAATAAAATCGTACATCCATCGGGAGGTGAAGCATGGAAGTCATTCGATAAAGAATACCCCGAGGAAGCAGCCGAGGATGGGAATGTCAGAGTTGCAATAACAGGTGATGGGGTCAATCCATATGGTATGTCGTCCAATTCATACAGCTGCTGGCCCGTGTTTGTTATTCCGCCCAATCTCCCTCCCGGTGTCCTAATGCAACGCAACACCATGTTCTTGTCGCTGATCATTCCAGGGCCTGAATACCCGGGGAAGAATTTGGCAGTGTTTATGCAGCCGCTGGTGGATAATTTGCACCATTCTTGGTACTTCCCAAGGTTGACATACGACCGACATCTGCAGAAAAATTTCTTGATGAAAGTTTGGTTGATGTATTGCATGCATGACTTTCCCGGCTATGCCCTATTCTGCGGATGGTGTACAAGTGGTAAGATGCCATGCGCAGTGTGCATGCAGGCTCTACGTTTTATTTGGCTGCAAAAGGGTCGCAAGTATGTAGCCTTTGACCAGCACCGCCAGTTCCTCCCTCCAGACCATCAAGACAGGGAAGACAAGAAGAACTTCACGAAAGGTCGGGTTGTCCATGAAGTAAACGAGATTCCAACATTTTCGGGGGCAGATGTTCTTGCTGAGCTAAAAGAAAGTTCAGGTATATCTATGTACATGAAACATTCTTCTTCTTCTATGTATGACTAACCTCTGTTTGGTGGTGTTTGGTGGTGCAGGAGGAGAAATTGAAGCGGCTGCTCTCAAACATGGAGGCGTGGGAGATAGCCCATGTGTAAGGGCATATTTCTCCCTAAGTGGTTTTGGTGATTGATGACAATTCATTTGCGGACTAATCGTGTGCATTGAGCATTTCAGATATCTCATGACTAGGCACAAGACGATTCGGTGCCCCTCGGAGTCCATCGAAGACGGTTGTTTTCTACGTTTCCTTTCGGTGGATTTGAGTCATAGGAAAGCCGTACTATTAAGAGGGGGTCCGCTTCGGAAAGGTTTGGGTGGAATCAACACGTACACATCTGTTCTATTGCACCACCTTTCCTTCACTTCAATGGAGCTCCAGTCCGTTTTCCTTGTCTGTGCAAATTGAAGGCAGCAAGGTGCTAGTTTTCAGTGGCTAGCGGTAGTACCGCTCAAGGGAGCGGTAGTACCGCAGGTGCCCGCGGTAGTACCGCTCCAAGGAGTGGTAGTACCGCTGACCCCAGCCCTGGTGCGTGCGCCTGCGGTAGTAGGCGCGGATGTAATTTTTTACATCCGCCCTAGAGCGGTAGTACCGTGATGTATGTCCGGTACTACCGTGACGGACTTTTGCGCAGCTCCGCCCTCAGCGGAGGTAGGCACAGAAGTAATTTTTTACTTCCGTGCATCTCCTGTGCTAGTTGATACCGACCATGCGGTAGCACCGTATTGGCGCGCGGTAGTACCGCTCCGGCGGTTCTACCGCTCGTTGCCCTGTGCAATAGGTCTTCATCTGGTCACTACCGTGCGAGCGGTAGTACCGCACCCTACAGCGGTAGTACCGCAGCCTCTTGCGGTAGTACCGTGGCTCTTATGCGGTAGTACTGCAATGCGCGGGTTGAGAGTGGGGATAACGGTTGGATCCTTCCCCCCACTATATAAAGGGGTCTTCTTCCCCAAGAAGACCACATCTTCCCTCCCCAAGCTCCATTGTTGCTCAAAGCTCCATTTTTGCCCGATCTCTCTCCCTAACCAATCAAACTTGTTGATTCTCTCGGGATTGGTTGAGAAGGCCCCGGTCTACACTTCCACCAAGAGAAATTTGATTCCCCCCACTAATCCCTTGCGGATCTTGTTACTCTTGGGTGTTTGAGCACCCTAGACGGTTGAGGTCACCTCGGAGCCACATTCCATTGTGGTGAAGCTTCGTGGTGTCGTTGGGAGCCTCCAATTAAGTTGTGGAGATAGCCCCAACCTTGTTTGTAAAGGTTCGGTCGCCGCCTTCAAGGGCACCAATAGTGGAATCACGGCACCTCGCATTGTGTGAGGGCGTGAGGAGAATACGGTGGCCCTAGTGGCTTCTTGGGGAGCATTGTGCCTCCACACCGCTCCAACAGAAACGTACTTCCCCTTACCGGGAAGGAACTCCGGTAACACATCCTTGTCTCCACCGACTCCACTTTTGGTTATCTCTTACCTTTACTTCTTGCAAGCTATTATTGTGTTGTATCCCTTGCTTGCTTGTGTGCTTGTTGTGATTAGCATCATATAGGCTGCTTATCTAGTTGCATATCTAGTCAACCTATTTGTTGCTAAGCCTTAATTGTTAAAGAAAAGTTAAAAAAATGTTAGTTGCCTATTCACCCCCCCCCCTCTAGTCAACCATATCGATCCTTTCAATTGGTATTAGAGCCTCGTCTCTTTATTAAGGGTTTCACCACCCGAAGAGTATGGAAGGCGAAGAGGAGCGGTTGGGAGAACTTCCCGAGGCCGTGGGAGTGACCACGGTCTCTCGCGAGGATTTAAATGAGGCCATGTCCTCGCTTAAATCCTCCATGACGACCGAGGTCAAATCCATGTTTAAAGAATTCCTTGACACTCTTAAACTTTCCACCGATGTGGTTCAAGTGGTTAATCCCACTAACTCGACATCGGATGTCAACTCCGGTAAGGAGGGGGCTAGTGCTGATAAAGATAACCGTTCTCAAGGAATTAATGGGTCGGGGACTTTTGCCTCAGTTCCCCCTCCCTTAGTCTATGGAGGACCGGTGCACCCACCACATATAGTTAATCACGGTCCTCCTCCTAAGTTTGTTAAAAATGATTTTGCTAATTGGGTTTTCTGTATCAAGTCTCATTTGGATCACAGCCCAATTCAACTCATGCGAGTCATTGAAGAAGGATACTACCCTCGTGATCCACGCAACCTCACTCCAAGGGAAGAAGCGGATAAACAGCTAAATTCCTCCGCTTTGTTCATACTCCAAGCTGATGTTCCTACTGAAGACCTACCTCACCTGCGTCCCTTCACTGTTGCTAAAGAGTGTTGGGAACACATTATCTCCACGTACAAGGGCAGCTCAAGCATTCAATGGTCAAACTATGAAGTTGTCCTTGATCAGTCAGATGAGTTTGTTATGGTAGAGGATGAGGAACCACGTGAGCTCTATAGAAGAGTGACTGCCCTCGCCGTTGCCCTCAAAGATCATGGCAGCAAGGATGTGGATGACACTTGGATCAAGCGTAAGTTTCTGAAGGCCATCATGCCCTACAACAAGGCCATGTCCGCGGTCATCCGTCAAAGACCGGACTTTCACACCTTGTCTTCTGGTGATGTGTTGGATGAATTTATTGCAATGAACATCTTGAACACGACAGCTGACAATGCTCTCGCTCGCGTGCAACGGTCAAAGAAGTCATCCCCCAACCTTGCTTTGAAGGCCAAGGTCTGTCAAGAGGAAGAAGAAGAAGAAGAAGAGGGTTGCCCCGAGGACACCAAATATGCTTATCATGAGCACATGGCTCTTGCGTCCAGGCAATTTTGGGGCAACAAGAGAAACACAAGGCCCAACTTCTCCAAGAACAACTCAAACGGGTCAAAGGGCAAGCAACGTGTGAGGACCTACTACAACTGTGGTAATGTGAGTCACTTTGTGGTGGATTGTCCATACGAGAAGAGGGAAAACAATGGTGGCAAGCTCATCCGCAAAGATAAGGCCAAGTCTTTCCCCAACAAGACCAACTTCGCCAAGAAGACTTCACACAAAGTGTTGGTGGCTCAAGAAGAGTATGCATTGGATGATGATGGTGATGACGGAGACACAAGTGGTGAAGGAATGGCAATGGCATCTGTGGCAATTGCATCCTCTACCCCAACAAAGGTGTCACTCTTCGACGCCCCCAATGAGAACCACATTGCTAGGTGCCTCATGGCAAAAGGTATCACCAAGGTAACCTCCAAAGCCAAAACCTCAAACATTAATACTTCTGTTTCTTCCACTCCGTCTTTGTTAGATTGTGTGGATGAACTTGAGGAGGCGATAGAGGGTGAGAATGAGTTTGACAAATTCTTGTGTAAACTCAAGGGAGAGACCAAGAAGCACTTCGTTGCTCTCTTGGAACAACTTGGTGAGGCCAATGACACGATTGATTTTCAAGAAGAATCTCTTGAGGAGATGAGAGGCCATAGTCGTGATTATGCCGACGAGATAGCAGATCTTTCTATTGCTCTAGAGGAAGAGTGATGTCTTCATTTGACTTTTAAGGAGTCACAAAATGATGACTTTGCTAAATTACGTAAAGATTATGATCATGCTATTGTTCTTAACCGTGTTCTTAAATCTGAAAAGGTTGCACTTGGGATTGACCATGCTCGACTCAAGAATGAGTTTGTCTCTCTTGGCAATTCTCATAAGGCATTGAAGAGCGTTCATGCTTCCCTTAAAGAGTCGCATGATCAACTCCAAGTTAAACTCACTAAGGAAATTGCCACGTGTCCTCCCTTTGTCTTAATTGATAATGCTTCTGCTACTAACCCATGTTGTAAGCATGCACATCTTGTGGAGGAAAATGCTAAGCTAAAAGAGCAGCTTGAGAAAGGCCTTGTGACATGTATACAAGGTGAGAAGAATCTCAATGACCTTTTGAGCAATCAAAAGGAAGTGATTGCAAAAGAAGGAGTTGGGTTTGCACCCAAATCCAAAAAGAAGAAGAAGAAGAAGACCACGCAGGCTCCTCCGCTCAAGGAAACATTTGTCAAAGCGGGGAACATTACTCATGAGAAGAAGAAAGACAAGGTTGTGAGTGATAGTGCCAAGAAGGGCAAGATCACTCCCTCCAACAAGGCCGGCGATTTTAAGCCCTCCTATGTTTTGTGGCGTGCTAGTGATGGGCATGTTTATGCCAAATATGTTGGTTCTTCTTATGAGTATATTGAGTGGTCTATTTGGGTTCCTAAGACTCTTGTCACTAACATGAAAGGACCCACTCAAGAATGGGTACCTAAATCCAAGCATTGATCTATTGTAGGACTTTGCTTCCGGGGGAGTCTCATGGTTGCTCGATAGCGGAGCAACAAATCATATGACCAGAAGCAAGGACTTGGTGGTGGATGTTCGACCCGATGCATCCGTGGCCACCCAAGTCTCATTTGGAGATGATGCAATCTCAGAGGTATTGGGTCTTGGCAAGGTGGTTATCTCTCCGACCTTAACTATTGAGAGAGTCATGCTTGTTGAGACCCTTGGATACAATTTATTTTCCGTTCGTCAACTTGCACTCATGGGTTTTAGTACCTTCTTTGGCATTGATACCGTGACCCTTTTGTGGAGCAAGACTCTTAAAGTAGCCTTTGTTGGGCATGTCGAAAACGGTTTCTATGTGATTAACTTCTCGGAGCGACCCACTAAGACCGCGACATGTCTAATGGCTAAAGTTGATGTGGGATGGCTTTGGCATCGCCGACTAGCCCATGTCAATATGACATCTTTGCAAAGTCTCCTCAAAGGGGATCACATTCTTGAACTAACAAATGTGAGTTTTGCCAAAGATCGTGCTTGCAGTGCCTGTATCGAAGGAAAGCTACATGAAAAAGCTCATCGTCCAACTACTACAATCTACTCAAAGAGGACCTTAGAGATCCTTCACATGGATCTCTTCGGGCCTCCACCTTTTGACAGCCTTGGAGGAAGAAGATATTGCTTGGTGATCGTGGATGATTACTCGAGATACACATGGGTATATTTCTTCAAGAGGAAGAGTGAGACCCAACAGACCGTCATCAACTTTGCAAATGAAGTCCAACGTCAACATGAAGCAAAGATTTTGATGATTAGAAGTGACAACGGCACTGAGTTCAAGAACTACACCCTAGATGAGTTTCTCAGTGATGAGGGGATAAAGCACCAATATTCCACACCTTACACCCCTTAACAAAACGGTGTTGCTGAGAGGAAGAACCGGACGTTGATGGATGCGGCAAGAACCATGATGGCAGAGTTTAAATCTCCGTACAACTTTTGGGCCGAAGCCATCAACACAGCGTGTCATGTATCAAATCGGCTCTATCTCCGCAAAGGCTTGAACAAGACTCCTTATGAGATTCTTACCGGGAACAAGCCCAACCTCAAATACTTCCGGGTGTTCGGTTGTAAGTGTTTCATTCTCAAGAAAGGTGTTCGTTTGTCTAAATTTGATTCTAGAGCCCATGAGGGCATATTTGTTGGGTATGTTGCAAACTCTCATGCTTACCGTGTCCTCAACAAGTCCACGGGACTCATTGAGGAGACGAGTAACGTAGAGTTTGATGAAAATAATGGCTCCCAAGTGGAGCAAAGTGGTCTTTGTGATGTAGGTGATGAAATTCCTCCCCAAGCCATAAGAAGAATGGGTGTGGGATACTTCCTACCCGTTGAGGAACCCCTTGTGGCTGAAGGAGAAGGACAATGATCTACTCAAGTGGAACCATCACCGACGCACGACCCACACGCTTCCGAAGAACGCAGTGAAGGCCCTCAACCCCGTGATCAAGATCAAGGGCAAGATCAACTTGATAGTGATGTTTCTACTTCACATGGTGCTCAAGATCTTGTTCACACCCCCGTGCAAGCTCAAGATCAAGATGAAGCTCAGGACCAAGATCAACTTCAAGATCAAGGTCAAGCTAAAGATCAAGATCATGCTCAAGATCATGAGCAAGCCGGTGCTAGTACCAAAGCTCGTCAAGTTACCAAGCCTCAACTTTCCATGGAGGAAATTCTTGAAAGACGAGCTGCCAAGACTGCCTCCAAGCTTCAGAAAAAGCAACACCTCCTAGAGAACGTCTACGGAAGCTTGAAAAGAGGGGTAACTACTCGTCGTCAATTAACAAACTTTTGTGCACATCATGCGTTTGTTTCTTGCTTTGAACCCCTCAAGGTACATGATGCGCTCGAAGACGAGGATTGGCTTGAAGCCATGCATGATGAAATCAACAACTTCGAGCGCAACAAAGTGTGGCGATTGGTGCCAAGACCAAAAGAGAATCACAATGTCATCGGAACCACATGGATCTTTAAGAACAAGCAAGATGCACATGGTATCATTATTCGCAACAAGGCAAGACTGGTGGCTCAAGGCTACTCCCAAGTCGAGGGTATCGACTACGGTGAAACCTTTGCCCCTGTTGCTCGCCTTGAATCTATTCGCATGTTGCTTGCTTATGCTTCTCATCATGATTTCATATTATATCAAATGGATGTGAAGAGTGCTTTTCTTAATGGTCCACTTAAGGAGTTGGTATATGTCAAGCAACCCCCGGAGTTTGAGGACCCCAAGTTCCCCAATCATGTATACGTTCTCGATAAGGCACTCTATGGCCTTAAACAAGCCCCACGTGCGTGGTATGAGCACCTTACCGAGATGTTGCAAGATCGTGGGTTTGAAATTGGGAAAATCGACCCCACTCTTTTTACTAAGAGGGTTAACGGGAACTTGTTCGTATGCCAACTATATGTAGATGATATTATCTTTGGTTCTTCTAACAAAGCTTTTACTGATGAGTTCGCCGCACTAATGACCAAAGAGTTTGAGATGTCTATGATGGAAGAGTTGAAGTTCTTCCTTGGATTCGAAGTCAAGCAACGAAGCCAAGGAACCTTCATCAACCAAGCCAAATACACTCAAGACATGCTCAAGAGGTTCAAGATGGATGAGCTAAATCCTCAGAAGGCCAACACTCCGATGCCACTCAAATGCCAACTTGACAGTGATCCCAATGGTAAAGCTGTGGATCAGAAGGTATATCGCTCCATGATTGGATCTCTGCTTTACCTTTGTGCATCTAGGCCGGATATCATGTGAGTGTGGGAATTTGTGCACGATTTCAATCCACACCTAAGGAAAGTCACTATGTGGCAGTCAAGCGAATCTTTCGATATTTGGCTCATACCCCAAACTTTGGCTTATGGTACCCCAAAGGAGCTTCATTTGATCTCATTGGATATACTGACTCGGATTGGGCGGGAGACCGTGTGGAAAGGAAGTCCACTTCCGTAGGTTGCCAATTTCTTGGTCGCTCCCTGGTAAGTTGGTCTTCCAAGAAACAAAACTGTGTTTCTCTCTCGTCCACCGAGGCCGAGTATGTAGCCGCCGCAAGATGTTGTGCTCAGATTCTTTGGATGAGGCAAACTTTAAAGGATTATGGTGTCAACTGTGACAAAGTACCTCTTTACTGCGACAATGAAAGCACAATCAAGATCTCTAACAACCCGGTTCAACACTGCAAGACAAAGCATATTGAGATTCGTCATCACTTCATCCGGGATCACATCAAGCGTGGAGACATTGATCTTATTCATCTCTATACTAAGGAACAACTTGCAGATATATTCACGAAGCCTTTAGATGAAGCAAGATTTCGTGAGTTAAGGCATGAGCTAAATATCATTGATTCGAGCAATGTGGTTTGACTTAGTGCACACCCCACCACACTCATCATTATGTCTTGTTTAGATGTAGGCATGAATTTAGGGGGAGTCTAGTTCTCTCAATGAACTATCCCTCCTCCTATTATGCATAAACTAATCAAACTCTTTCACATTCGCCATTATTGATGGCACTTGTGCTTCAAAGACGAGTTTTGGTCATGGGCCCAAGGATAATTCTTCGCGGTGCCATACCAATTGACACAAACATAGGTGGCTCCGGCCACCGCCCTCTCTTCATGAGAGGTAGTGGTTCGATGTTTGGTCCTCGTTTCTCCTCTCTAATATTTTTGACCTTATTCGTGGTGGAGCTGCTTCTTTGTGCTTTTTCGTATGTGTCCTTTTTACTTGAAGCTTATTGTTTTGTAAGTGCATCTAGTGCCCCTTAGTGATTTTGGTGTATTGAAGACTTATAGGTTAAGGAACTAATGTGTTTGTGAGTATACACACGTTCCATAAGTCGCTGAGGAGTTTGATACATTCGGAGATAATCGACCCCTAAAAATGTATGTCTTCAACTGAAGACTTTAGTGAAGACTTTGGTATTCCCTGAAGACTTTGAAAAAGAAGAAGTTGGTGTGACCTTGAAGATATGAACGAGGACTATGAAGCGTGAAGACTTTTGTTTTTATAGTTTCATTTCCTTTCTTTGAGTCATAGGAAACACCGTACTGTTAAAGGGGGCCGAGGTAATACTAAGGAAAATTTCCAACTGATGCTCAACTCAAAAGCCTCAACCTATCCAATCCTTCGAGTGATGCCTTTGGAAATCTCTTGCAGTTCAGTCAAGTTCTTCAGTGACAGAGACGGTGATCTTCTGGTCTCTGAGGAAATTGGTCTGACTGAGGAGTTAGGATTTCGCCAGTGCAAATTGCCTACAAGTGAGGAACATGATAAGCCTGAGGACTTTCATAGTTCGAAATTCCGACCGTTGCTGTGCTAAGCGCCAGCTGTCCCCAATCATCCTATCCACATAACGGTCATAACATTGGGGGCATTTATGTCTTATCATGTCAGGTTGCACCCTGGCTATAAATAGCCACCCCCCACAACCACTAGTTGGTTGGCTACTCCGAGAGACAACTGGCACTTGTCATTTGAGAGCATCCCATTCCTCGAGGACTTTGAGAGAAAATCATCAGTGAGGAAAAACCCCAAAACCAAACCACCAACCCAAAGTGATTGAGCATCACTGAAGAAATTGTTCCTGTGTGGAACCGACGCTTGTTACCTTTGAAGACTGTGTATCTTCCAGACGGTTAGGCGTCATGGTCTAGTGCATCCTGCAGTCAATTGGGGATCATGAAGTGACCTTGGTCCAGAGCATCCAGCAGTCAATTGTGGATCGCCGGGTGACCAGTTTGTGAGGGTTTTGGAAGTCTACCCTGAAGACTTACCACGAGTGTAGGGCGAGGACTGTGTGACCTTAGCTCAAGGAGAATATGGTAAGGACTGTGTGTCCTCTGGTTTAAATACCAGGCCGCTCCAAACCAAACGTACGACTGTCACAGCAGTTGGAACTGGGTCATCAAACCATTGTCTTCATCGAGCTACCTGGTTCCATTTCCTCAACCCTTTCATTTCCTCGTATACTTGTTGATGAAATTGATCGTTACTGTTTGAAGAATTTGACTGAAGACTTTCTCAATTTCCTCACCTCAAATTCTTCAAGCTACCTTGTTCCTCACCTGCTTATCCTGTATCACGCTACCTGTAATCTATGCATGCTTTATTTCATCATGATGACTATGCGATCGCTATGCTTCGTATGCACCTGAGTACTTATTCCGCTGCTAGTTATTCATCACATTTCAAATTCCTCAAGTTGAAATTCCTCAGTGATGAATTTGTAAAAATTGCCTATTCACCCTCCCTCTAGTCGATATAACGCACTTTCAATTGGTATCAGAGCAAGGTACTCCCTTGTTCTGTGTGATTTTGGTTTAACCACCTGGAGTTCTAGTTATGTCGACTGCAGGTATGATCAAGGTTTCCGCGGGATGTCCTTCCTTTGATGGGTCGGACTATCCCTACTGGAAGAACAAGATGCGCATGCATCTTGAGGCTATTGACAACGATCTCTGGTACGTTGTGGAAAATGGTGTTCCCTCCGTCACTCCCACGATCAACGTTGCTAATGTGAAGAGATTCAAGCAACTTGATTCACAAGCGAAGAATATCATCTGTGGCCATCTGAGCAAAGGTCAGTATGGCAGAGTGAGTGCTTTGGAGTTTGCTAAGCTTATCTGGGATAGGCTGTCCAAAGTCAACGAAGGTGTTTCCACTCAACGTGACTCCCGTGTTGATGTCCTTCGCAATCTCTTCAACCGCTTCAAAAGACTCGACAATGAAAATGTTCAGCAAACTTTTGATCGTCTCACTGATATCTCCAACGAGCTTCAAGCTCTGGGTTCCACTGACATCACCGACCACGAGGTGGTGAAGAAACTGCTAAGATCTCTTGATTCCTCATTCGATACTCTGGCTTTGATGATTCAAGAACGTAGAGACTACAAGTCACTTGATCCTGCTGATATACTTGAGAGACTCAATACTCATGAATTCCAACAAGCTGAGAAGAGAGACCTCTATGGACCAAGCTATGGAAGATCTCGTGCTCTGAAGGCAAAAGCAATTTCCTCATCCGAAGACGAAGATTCTGATAGTAGCCTTGGTGATCCTGAAGAACTGAGTCAGGAACTGGCAATGCTCGTGAGGAAATTCCAGAAGTTCTCAAGGAGAGGCCGATTTGAAAAGTCATCAAAATGTGGTTTGAGGAAATCAGATTCCTCAAGCGACTACAAGAAGAGAACTTGTCACAAATGCAAGAAGTCTGGTCACTTTATCTCTGACTGTCCTCTCTGGGAAAAAGAATCAAAGAAGAAGAAATACATGGACTACAGTTCTGATGACTCGAAGAAAAAGAAGAAATCTTCAAAGTCCTCAACTTCAAAGTCCTCATCTTCAAAATCCTCATCGCACAAGAAGAATGGTTCCAGAAAGGCTCGGGCTTTCATTGGCAAGGAAATGGATTCTGAAGAAGAATCTGAAGAGTATGAAGAAGAGGAAGAATCTGAGGTGGAGTCAGAATCAGGTGTTGCTAGCCTTGCTCTCGCTACTGCTTTCGTCAGCAAGTCCATCTTCAATGATGAAGAAAATGACTACCCCAATGACTCTGACGTCAGCAATGATGATTACGCTCCCACCTATTGCTTCATGGCAAAAGGTTCCAAGGTACACAAGCATCACTCTTCTTCTGAATCAAGTGAAGGTGAATCTGATGAATATGTGAAACCTAGCTATGCCAAACTTGCTAATATTGCCACTAAGCAACAAAGTGCACTTGAAAAGCTTCAGAAACTGCTAGACAAAAGCGATGATCTGTTGAATGAGGAAGTGGATCGGACTCAAACTCTGTCTGATGATCTCAAAAGTCTTCAGACAAAGTATGATAACCTTCAGAGTCACCATAATGCTCTCTTAGTTGACCATGAGAAGCTTTCTTATGAATTTCTTCAAAGAAAGCAAGATCTTGAGAAACTAAGAGTGTCTCATGAGGATCTCCAAAGGGAAAACGATTCCTTACTGGCTCAACAGATCAGTACCGCTCAGGAAGAATTTGTTCCACCATGTATGAAATGCATCGAACGTGAAACTTCTAATTCTTCACCTGAATGTTCAAATGCTTCTATTGCCGCAAATTCTTCAACTATCCCCGTGGTCACAAATTCCTCATCTGAGGATACCACAAGTATCACTAACGAAAATGCAGGGTTGAAGGAATTGTATGTGACAGGCATGTACAAAAGTCTCAAAGGGCATCAAACCCTTTGCGATGTGCTCAAAAAGCAGATTCTGAACAGGAACCCTAGGAAAGAGGGTATTGCATTTGAGAGGAAACTCAATGCTGATGGATCCTACTGGACACCTGAGCAGTACCCCAAAACCTCATGGGTTGCTGCAAAAGGACCTCCTGTGGATCCATCCACTTTATCTGGCTTTACTTGTGAAACTTCATATTCCTCTGATGAGTCACTTGACTCCAACTACAAATTCTTCAAAAATCAGAAAGGTGAAGTATTTGCCAGATTTGTTGGAACTAACTGCAGGACGGTTCACCTATGAGGAAAATCGGGGTTCCTAAGAGTTGCTTGGAAAATCTTCAAGTGAATGTCCTCACGACACCACCCATGAAGAAAAGGAACCCCAGATCAAATTCCTCATATGGACCAAAGTCTTCACTTGGACCAAATTCCTCAAATGGTCAAAAGTATCATTCTCGTGCTAATGCATCTGTTTCGCAGGAAAAATCTAAGAGTTCTGAATATGTGCATTATTCTTCAAATCATTATGTTCATAAGTCCCCGAGGAATTTCTCTGCTTATTCATATGAGTACTCTAACCCTAGTCCTGTGAAACGAAGTGCACTAGCTTCAATGCCTCCCTTCTCATATGGAGCTCGCAGAATGATGAACTCTTTGCCACCCCTCCAGATGTGGGTGGTGAAGAAATTGAACTAACTTCTTATGCAGGGTCAGGTCTCCACACGAACTTGAACGTCTGAGGAATTTGCTGGAGACCTGAGGAAATGCTTGAAAGGACGCAAGCTAATCATGCATAAATGAGTTCCTCATTTCTCACGTCCTCACACTGCTTTACTTACTATGTTGTGTGATGAAATTCTGCCTGATGAATTTGATGTCATATTCTTCACTCTGAAGCATATGAGTTCGTAAGTTGTACTAATTCATCTGTAGGATGAAACTCCAAAAGCTACTGAGTGGGTTCTCGATAGTGGATGCACCAACCACATGACTGGTGACAAGAGTCTACTGATGAATATGCCACTTGCCCCATCTCATCTGAAGCATATCACCTACGCTGACAAAGAAAAAAGCAAGGTATTGGGTCTAGGTAAGGTTGCAATCTCCAAGGACCGACACATGGACGAGGTGATGCTTGTCGAATCCCTCGGGTTCAACCTCATGTCTGTATCAATGCTTTGTGATCTTGATATGGTTGTCATCTTTGGAAAATATCGTTGTGTTGTCATCATGGAATCTGACCATTCCAAAGTCTTCGAAGGCTTTAGGAGAGGAGACTTGTATATTGTTGATTTCTCTACAGGTCCTCAGCCTGCCACGTGCCTACTTGCAAAGTCCTCAGAAAGCTGGCTGTGGCATCAACAACTTGGACATGCTGGTATGAGGAACTTGCACACGCTCGTGAAGAAAAAGCACGTCATTGTTATTGAATGTGTCAAATTCCTCAAGGATCACCTCTGTGGTGCTTGTGAGTCTGGGAAGATGACCAGATACAAGCATCCCTCGAAGACAAACATGACCACGACTCGACCTTTTGAATTGCTTCACATGGACCTCTTTGGCCCGACTCATTATTCCACACTAACAAATGCTTCAAGTTTGTATGGCTTTGTCATTGTTGATGATTACTCTCGTTACACTTGGGTGCATATTATTCTGTACAAGTCTGAAGTGCAGGATGTCTTCAGACGATTTGCTTCAAGGGCCTCAACAAACTTCGGCGTCAAGATCAAGCATATCAGGAGTGATAATGGGACTGAGTTCAAGAACACCAATCTTGATGAATATCTTGATGAACTTGGTATTACTCATGAGCTATCTGCCCCATATACTCCTCAGCAGAACGGCGTCGTGGAGCGCAAGAACAAGACTCTTGTTGAGATGGCTCGCACCATGCTTGATGAATACAAGACTCCTCGTTGCTTCTGGCCTGAGGCAATTGATACAGCATGCCACATCATCAACAGGGTATATCTTCACAAATTCCTCAAGAAGGCATCATATGAACTCATGACCGGCAAGAAACCCAATGTAAGTTATCTCAAAGTCTTCGGTGCAAAATGCTGGATAAGAGATCCTCACCACAGTTCTAAATTTGCACCGAAAGCACATGAAGGTTTTATGCTTGGTTACGGAAAGGACTCGCACACCTACAGAGTCTTCAACACCTACCATCACAAGGTTGTTGAAACTGTAGATGTGCGGTTCGATGAAACTAACGGCTCGCAAAGAGAGCACCTGCCTTCTGTGCTAGATGAAAAGTCTCCTGAAGGATCCATCAAGTTGAAGGCTACTGAGGATGTAGTACCCACTGAAGAAAATCCTCAACCTACTGAGGAAGTCATTCCAACCAATGAAGACATTCATGCTGATACACCTGAAGAAAATGGTGTTGAAGAAAATCCTCAGCCACGTCAACCTGCTGATCCGAGAATTGCAAATGAAGTGCAGATTGACAAAATCATCGACAACATCAATGCACCAGGTCCTCTCACTCGCTCAAGAGCTTCACATTTGACTAACTTTTGTGGGCATTTTGCTTTTGTCTCTATCATAGAGCCCACCAAAGTTGATGAAGCTTTCATGGAGCCTGAGTGGATTCAAGCTATGCAAGAGGAATTACATCAATTCAAGCTCAACAACGTGTGGGAACTTGTCAAGCGGCCAGATCCTCGTAAGCATAACATCATAGGTACCAAGTGGATCTACCGCAACAAGCAAGATGAAAATGGCCTTGTGGTAAGGAATAAGGCTCGTCTTGTAGCTCAAGGCTACACACAGGTTGAAGGAATTGACTTTGATGAAACTTTTGCACCTGTTGCTAGACTTGAAGCTATTCGCATATTGCTTGCTTATGCTAACCATCATGATATCATTTTATATCAAATGGATGTGAAAAGTGCATTCCTCAATGGTAAGCTTGAGGAAGAAGTATATGTTGCTCAACCCCCAGGTTTTGAAGACCCTAAGCATCCTGACAAAGTCTTCAGACTCAACAAGGCCCTCTATGGCCTCAAGCAGGCCCCTCGGGCGTGGTATGACACTCTGAAGGAATTCCTCATGAAGAAAGGCTTCAAACCCGGTTCACTCGACCCAACTCTTTTCACTAAATCCTATGACAATGAACTGTTCATATGCCAAATATATGTAGACGATATTATCTTTGGCTGTACTGACAAACGTTACAGTGATGAATTTGCCTATATGATGAGTGAAGAATATCAAATCTCTATGATGGGAGAGTTGAAATTCTTCTTAGGTCCTCAAATTCGTCAGCAAGACAATGACATCTTCATCTCACAAGAGAAATACCTCAAGGATGTTCTGAGGAAATTCAACATGCAAGACTGCAGAGGCGTCAAAACTCCGATGCCTTCAAAAGGCCACCTCTGCACTGACGAAAATGGTAAATATTTCGATCAGAAGGTATACCGCTCCATGATTGGCTCTTTATTGTATCTATGTGCATCTAGGCCTGATATTATGCTGAGTGTTTGCAT
Source organism: Elymus sibiricus (assembly GCA_039707655.1). Lineage (NCBI taxonomy): Eukaryota > Viridiplantae > Streptophyta > Magnoliopsida > Poales > Poaceae > Elymus > Elymus sibiricus. The sequence goes on from CM077675.1 coordinate 461,195,856, forward strand.
GTGTGCCCGATTCCAAGCAACACCGAAGGTATCACACCATAAGGCTGTGAAACATATTCTTCGATACTTAGCTCACATACCAACGCTTGGATTATGGTATCCCAAGGGCTCAAATCTCCACCTCGTCGGATACTCAGATGCTGACTATGCTGGAGATCGTGTGGATCGCAAGTCAACCTCGGGCACATGTCATTTCCTCGGACGATCCTTAGTCTGTTGGTCCTCGAAGAAACAGAACTGCGTGTCACTTTCTACTGCTGAAGCTGAGTACATTGCCGCTGGTTCATGCTGCGCTCAGTTGCTGTGGATGAAGCAAACCCTCAAGGACTATGGCATCAAGGTGAAGAATGTGCCTCTCTACTGCGACAATGAGAGCGCTATCAAGATTGCTTACAACCCAGTTCAGCACTCCAAGACCAAGCACATCCAGATTCGTCATCATTTTCTTCGAGATCATGTACTCAAGGGCGACATCTCCATCGACCACATCCCCACTGAAGAACAACTGGCCGATATCTTCACTAAGCCCTTGGATGAAAAGAGATTTTGCAAGTTGCGGTTTGAGCTAAATATCTTAGAATCTTCGAATGTTCTTTGAAAAGACACACATCCTAACACTCATGCAAAATTGATGACCTTGATGTGCAACACACGAAGTCACGGTTTTCTTCAATCAATGAAGAATAACTCTCTAAGTGTGAAGAAATTAACGAAGAATTTGATTCTCAGAACCCTACGACAATTGTATGCGGTGTCTGAAATCATCATTCTTATACGGTGGGTCACGCCACCAACAATAGTTGAAATTCTTCAGAGTTGAGTTTTTCATCATTTTGCAAAGTCTTCAAATTTTCAAATTCCTCAAGTTTGCAAATTCCTCAACTTTTCAAATTCTTCAAACTATGAAACTGAGGTTCTTCATTGACTATATATATATTTGAGTTTTCAATGTCCTCAACAGCATTCACTTATTGCTAACTCTTCAAGTTGATTTTCGTCTAAGTGAATGTGATCGGACCCATTCCCCCTCTATGCTAAACTCAACCCAGTCTGATCACAAATTCTTCATATGCGTTCTACTTTGAAACTCGTTCAAAGTCTTCACTGTATCCTTAACAGCTAAAGAATTTGCGAACGGAAACTTTAAAATTTTCACTATCAAATTTTTTCGGCGCTTCCCGCTCAAACCGCTCCGATTCCCACGACTGGATAAGCCACGATCCCCCACTATCTCCACTTCTCAGAATGTGGGTGACACATGTCGCATGGAGAGCAAGGGTCAGGGGCAATCTGGTCCAAAATCTTCAGGCCGATTCGTTTTTACTGCCACTATATATTACCCCTTCCCTTCATTGTGCTCGAGTTACTCCTCACTCCCATCTCTCCCGAGCTCAAACCTAGCGCCGCCGCTAGAATCATCGCCGCCGGAGAGGAAGAGCTTCACTGCCTCGACCTCGCCGTCGCCTTACTCGCATCGGCCGCGGAAGTCTTCACCCCGCCGCCGTTGTAGCTGTCTCCCTCTGCCAAGCTAGGGCGTGGGAGATCTGGACTGACGAACTTCCCCGATTTCATCTCTCTGTTCGTCGTGTTCTTCATCAGGGTAAATAAAATCTAGTTTTACTGCCCTTGTTTGATCTTCATGTCTTCCACAAAATCCTCAAAAAGTGTTTATTCTTCAAGAATCATCTTCTTAAGCACCTTACATGTTTCAATCCCTTGATGTTTTCCTAAGTTATGATTTTCTTCAAGATTCCTCAATTGTGTGGATCAACATATTCGCACAACTCTGGAACCTAAGACAAAGAACACTTAGTGAAATTCCTCAAGACATCTATGGTCAAAATCCTCAACTTGATGTATTCTGAAAAATTTCTGAGAACGCATATGACCTCTTCAAATTCCTCGCACCTATATTTTGTTCACAGGTACAAAATGTCTGCTGATGAATCACTAGGTTCTCATCAACTTAACTCATTTGCAGCATTTCTTGAGGAAAGACTGTATACATCTTCAGAATCATCAAGAGTTCAAAGTCATCAAGTGAAGAAAATGGCAGATGGTAAAAGACCTCAGAAGGGTGGAAAGAAGGCTGAACAGAACACTGCTTTTGAGATACCTGATGCTCTGTATGCCGGTTACTGTACTCCTGATGAGGCCATTCATGGCAAAGAGACAAAAGAGCAGAGAAAAATCAGAATTCAGAGGATTGAACGGAGGTGGGTGAAGGAGTGGAGAGACTATCGCTATGTCACTCCCAAATACATGAAGAAATTCACCCTCAAACCTCCTTGCAAAAGGGCTCCTCCTGCCGATGATCAAGAAGTCGATCCCACTAGCGTTGCTCGTGGTGAAGACTTTCCAGCTGAATGGGCAAAGCATCAACTAAAACTTCAGAAAACTGCCAAAGCTGCTGTGAAGAAATTCAATGAAGATTCTGCTGCTGCTGCTGCCTCTACCGGAGCCTCTGCTAGTGCTCCGAAAAAATCGATGGTGAAGAAGTCTGCAGTGAAGCCAAAAACCTCAACTTCAAAGTCCTCACTGCAAAATCCTCATGCAAGTTCTTCAAAGGCCACTGAAATGCCTTCAGTAGCTGAACAATCATTAGCTGCTGCCGCAAAGTCCTCAACACCTGTACTTCTTGCAACATGTCAGAGGACTACTGGCTTCTAAATTGCTTCAGGGGTCTCTGCAAGTTCCTCTGCCCAAGCACAGTCTTCAACAAGCCCTACTTTGATGAAGTTAAAAAGAACTGCTGGACGAGGTCAGAGACCAAGTCCTCACAAAAGCCAAGCTACTGTGAATGTACCCTCAGGATCTGAGGATGATGATGAGGCTACTAATGAAGAATTGGAAGAAATCATCAGAAACAGTCAGCAGAGAGCTGCAATAGCCAAGGGCAGCTCTGTTCCTCTCATGCTGGATCCTAAGATGATCCTCAACTTCATCGACATATGGCATGAGGATCCCAGCACTCCACTTTGCTCACTGAACCTACCTCTTGGTGTGGACCATGTCCTCACACACTTCATAGCTGAGGAAAAATGGAAGAGAGAACAAGCTCAGAGAGCTAAGAGAAGCAGGGCCAGAAAAGAAAAGTTCCCGAAGAACTATGTGATGAATTTGACTCCCAATCAACTCATCACAGTTCATTCTGAGATTCGCTGCCTTACTGAAGAACAAGCAAAATATGATGCTGAATGGAAGGGCACCAAAGTAAGATTTGTCAGGGCAGCCCAAGCTGCAGTTAAAGATCACAACTCAAGGGTTGCAGCTCAATTGCAACAGCAAATTCCTCAGGATGAAGAATCTGCTCAGCCTGCTGAAGAAACTGCACGCGCAGCTGAAGAAATTCAGGCTCCTGAAGAACCTGTCAGGGCAACCTCCACTGTTGCGCCTGAAGAAACTGCCAGGCCAGCTGAAACTTTTGCTGCGCCTGATGAAATTGAGACCACTAGGATGACTGCATCAGTCGTGCCTGAAGAAACTGCTCCCCCTTCACCCTCTGCTGAAACTGCAAAATCCTCAAGGGTGAAGAACATCCACCTTCCTTCTGCATCAGAAGTGAAGAAAACTAAGGCTGCGGAGAAGAGAGCTGCCAAGAAAAGAAAAGCATCAACTTCAGATTCCTCAGCTGTGAAGAAGTTGAAGACTATGCCAAATTCTTCAACTGAGCCCATTGATGCAACTCCAATCTCCTCCGTACCTGCCTATGAGATAATTTCATTTGGTGTTGACTATGTCACTCCAAATGATGAAGATGAAGAAGATCATTCTGCTGCTTCCTCAGAGCAGATTGATGAAGAAATTGAGGTGGAAGCAAATGCCTCAACCCCACTGGTATCATCGCCCCAGCCTCAGTTGACTGCTGAAGAGGCCGGCATTGAAGAAATGGAAGGGGATGTGGACATTGGAAACACAACCCCTCTTATCAATGATGAATATTGGGAAGTTGCACACCCAAATTCACCAATGACCACTCCCCTCACTCAAATTCCTCAGTCTCCAGCCCAGACTGAAGAAATTCATACAGGATCTGATGACTTGGCTGCACCTGTCCCTGAAGATATTCCAGCTGCATCAGCTAAAGAAATTGCTGCTCAAACGGCAACTGAGGAAACTGCTATTCAAATTCCTCAATTTGAAGAAGTTCCTCCTATGCCAAAGGAAATTGTGGGCCGCTTCAAGCCAAACCTTCAGCCGAAGCCCAAGATGCCCTTCAAAAGCTCAAAGCGCCCCAAATTCATCAAGACCAATTTCTTCAACGAGCACATCTTATTCAATGGGCCAAATCCTTATGACTCTGCAAGGGCCGGTCGCACCAGATTCTGGACACCCACACAGATGAACTATTATGCATCAGTGCTATTTGACAAGGAGAAGGTCTTCAAGCATCGACAAATTCCTCATGCGGACATGGAAACTATCCCATGCTTCACACCGGTGCTCGCAGGCCTTCACGATGCAGGAATTCTTCCATTCTGTGTGGACATATGTGATTGGAATGAAGAGCTAATTCTTCAATTCTATGCCACCTTGCACATCACAGGTGATGCCTCTGATGTCAATTCTTGGGTCTTGGACTGGATGACTGGATCCACTCACTACACTGCTCCAGCCTCTGAACTACTACGGTCAGTCCCAATACCAATTCCCTCCGAAGGAGCAAGATGCATGTTTGATGAACCTGCTCTGCCCAATCACATGATGCAAGTGCTGATGAAGCCATTGGCTCCTGGACAACCTCAAAGGACTTCTTTCCTTGTGAAGGATTTGCTCTATGTGCCCAGGACAGTCTATCGCATTCTGACCAAAACCTTCAGTCCTCAGAAGGGCCACAACTCTGAAGAAGAAGAAGTGGAGGGAATCATGAAGAACATGCTATTCAACATCATTCATGGGATTCCCATAAATTACCATGATTTCTTCATAAGGACTTTGGCCAATGCTGCTTCAGCCCCATTTGAATTGAAGCCTTACGCTCCCTGGATCATGAGGACTTTTTTGTATGTGTCCTTTTTACTTGAAGCTTATTGTTTTGTAAGTGCATCTAGTGCCCCTTAGTGATTTTGGTGTATTGAAGACTTATAGGTTAAGGAACTAATGTGTTTGTGAGTATACACTGGTTCCATAAGTCGTTGAGGAGTTTGATACATTCGGAGATAATCGACCCCTAAAAATGTATGTCTTCAACTGAAGACTTTAGTGAAGACTTTGGTATTCCCTGAAGACTTTGAAAAAGAAGAAGTTGGTGTGACCTTGAAGATATGAACGAAGACTATGAAGCGTGAAGACTTTTGTTTTTATAGTTTCATTTCCTTTCTTTGAGTCATAGGAAACACCGTACTGTTAAAGGGGGCCGAGGTAATACTAAGGAAAATTTCCAACTGATGCTCAACTCAAAAGCCTCAACCTATCCAATCCTTCGAGTGATGCCTTTGGAAATCTCTTGCAGTTCAGTCAAGTTCTTCAGTGACAGAGACGATGATCTTCTGGTCTCTGAGGAAATTGGTCTGACTGAGGAGTTAGGATTTCGCCAGTGCAAATTGCCTACAAGTGAGGAACATGATAAGCCTGAGGACTTTCATAGTTCGAAATTCCGACCGTTGCTGTGCTAAGCGCCAGCTGTCCCCAATCATCCTATCCACATAACGGTCATAACATTGGGGGCATTTATGTCTTATCATGTCAGGTTGCACCCTGGCTATAAATAGCCACCCCCCACAACCACTAGTTGGTTGGCTACTCCGAGAGACAACTGGCACTTGTCATTTGAGAGCATCCCATTCCTCGAGGACTTTGAGAGAAAATCATCAGTGAGGAAAAACCCCAAAACCAAACCACCAACCCAAAGTGATTGAGCATCACTGAAGAAATTGTTCCTGTGTGGAACCGACGCTTGTTACCTTTGAAGACTGTGTATCTTCCAGACGGTTAGGCATCATGGTCTAGTGCATCCTGCAGTCAATTGGGGATCACGAAGTGACCTTGGTCCAGAGCATCCAGCAGTCAATTGTGGATCGCCGGGTGACCAGTTTGTGAGGGTTTTGGAAGTCTACCCTGAAGACTTACCACGAGTGTAGGGCGAGGACTGTGTGACCTTAGCTCAAGGAGAATACGGTAAGGACTGTGTGTCCTGGGACTGTGTGTCCTCTGGTTTAAATACCAGGCCGCTCCAAACCAGACGTACGACTGTCACAGCAGTTGGAACTGGGTCATCAAACCATTGTCTTCATCGAGCTACCTGGTTCCATTTCCTCAACCCTTTCATTTCCTCGTATACTTGTTGATGAAATTGATCATTACTGTTTGAAGAATTTGACTGAAGACTTTCTCAATTTCCTCACCTCAAATTCATCAAGCTACCTTGTTCCTCACCTGCTTATCCTGTATCACGCTACCTGTAATCTGTGCATGCTTTATTTCATCATGATGACTATGCGATCGCTATGCTTCGTATGCACTTGAGTACTTATTCCGCTGCTAGTTATTCATCACATTTCAAATTCCTCAAGTTGAAATTCCTCAGTGATGAATTTGTAAAAATTGCCTATTCACCCCCCCCCCCTCTAGTTGATATAACGCACTTTCATGTTTTATCTTCGTGCCTTAATGTCTTTTCAAAATTAATTCTGGCGCAAAGGCCTTTCTTGCCAAATCCTGTTTTTTGTTGGCAGCACGGTACTACCATGGCTTGCCACGGTACTACCGCTGAAGAGGGGTTACTACTGCGCTCGTGCAGCAGCAGCCCCAGCACGGTACTACCGCATCCAGCACGGCAGTAATTTTTTACTGCCGCTGGAGGAGCGGTACTACCGCCGGGTGAGCGGCAGTATTTTTTTTCTACCGCTGGCCAGGCGGTACTACCGCAATGATGTGCGGTACTACCGCGCCGTGAGAACTGCGTGGGGGTTAAGAGCGGGCAGGGGGTTTCAAACCCCCCCCCCCCATACCCATTCATCTCTTCACCTCACGTTTCTCTCTCTCTCCTCCCCACGAACGGCGCCGGAGGACCTCGCCGGATCTCCATCTTCGGCCACTCTCCTCCCATTCCAACCGGTGGGATCGTTCCCCACCTCGTCCTCTTGCCATGGACCCCGGTATTTCCCCTTGTGCTTCTCTCTTTGCCTCTCTATTTTTGGATCTAGGTTTAGGGGGAAATATGAGTTGGTCTTGTGATTTTTGGCTAAATCTTTGCATGAGGTGATGGTTGGAGAGTGCTTGTGCGATAGAAATGTTATTTGGTAGGATACAATATGGTAGTTTTTGATCTACGGTAGTACCGGTGTGGTTTTTCGGCTCAGATCCGCTGTTCTTGAGGACTCCGCCCCGTGCGGTACTACCGCACCTCCTGGTACGGTACTACCACCCATCGGGTGATGTCTACTACACAACCTTCTTCTTGTAGACTCGTGTTGGGCCTCCAAGCGCAGAGTTTTGTAGGACAGTAGCAAATTTCCCTCAAGTTGATGACCTAAGGTTTATTAATCCGTGGGAGGCGTAGGATGAAGATGGTCTCTCTCGAACAACCCTGCAACCAAATAACAAAGAGTCTCTTGTGTCCCCAACACACCCAATACAATGGTAAATTGTATAGGTGCACTAGTTCGGCGAAGAGATGGTGATACAAGTGCAATATGGATGGTAGATAAAGGTTTTTGTAATCTGAAAATATAAAAACAGCAAGGTAGCAAGTAACAAAAGTGAGCACAAACGGTATTGCAATGCTTGAAAACAAGGCCTAGGATTCATACTTTCACTAGTGCAATCTCTCAACAATACTAACATAGTTGAATCATATGTAAATCCCTCACGTGCGACAAAGAGTTCACTCCAAAGTCACAAATAGCGGAGAACAAACGAAGAAATTATTGTAGGGTACGAAACCACCTCAAATTTATCTTTTCCGATCAATCGTATGAGCTATCCCTATAAGTGTCACGAACAGCCCTAGAGTTCGTACTAAAATAATACCTTAAGATACACATCAACCAAAACCCTAATGTCACCTAGATACTCCAATGTCACCACGAGTACCCATGGGCTTGATTATACGATATGCATCACACAATTTCAGATTCATCATATTCAATCCAACACAAAGAACTTCAAAGAGTGCCCCAAAGTTTCTATCGGAGAGTCAAGATGAAAACGTGTGCCACCCCCTATGCATAGATTCCCAAGGTCACGGAACCCGCAAGTTGATCACCAAAACATACATCAAGTGGATCAATAGAACATCCCGTTGTCACCACGGATATCCCATCGCAAGACATACATCAAGTGTTCTCAAATCCTTAAAGACTCAATCCGATAAGTAAACTTCAAAGGGAAAACTCAATTCATCACAAGAAGATAGAGAGGGGAAAACTCCATATGATTCATCTATATCAATAAAGCTCGCGGTACATCAAGATCGTGCCATCTCAAGAACACGAGAGAGAGATCAAACACATAGCTACTGGTACATACCCTCAGCCCCGAGGGTGAACTACTCCCTCCTCGTCATGGAGACCGCCGGGATGATGAAGATGGCCTCCGGTGATGGCTTCCCCCTCCGGCAGGGTGCCGGAACGGGCTCCCGATTGGTTTTTCGTGGCTCTGGAGGCTTGCGGCGGCGGAACTCCCGATCTAGGTTTATTTTCGGAGGTTTCTCTATTTATAGGAATTTATGGCAGTGGAAACAAGTCAGGATGGGCCACGAGGTGACGACAAGCCAGGGGGGCACGCCCTAGGGGGGGGCGTGCCCCCCAGGCTTGTGGTGGCCTCGTGGATCCCTTGGCCCAACTCCAACTCTCCCTGGGCTTCTTCTGGTCCATAAAATTCACCGTAGATTTTTATTCCATTTGGGCTCCGTTTGATATTCCTTTTCTGTAAAACTCAAAAACACGGAAAAAACAGGAACTGGCACTGGGCTCTAGGTTAATAGGTTAGTCCCAAAAATAATATAAAACAGCATATAAATGCATATAAAAACATCCAAGACCGATAATATAATAGCATGGAACAATCAAAAATTATAGATACGTTGGAGACGTATCAAGCATCCCCAAGCTTAATTCCTGCTCGTCCTCGAGTAGGTAAATGATAAAAACAAAATTTTTGATGTGGAATGCTACCTAACATATTCATCATATTCTTTTCTTCTTTGTATAGCATGGACATTTGGACTAGTAAATGATTCAAAGCAATAGTCTAGTTTTAACATAATGACTTCAATACTCAAGCATGTCAACAAGCAACCATGTCTTTCAAAATATCAACACTAAAGAAAGTTATTCCTAGCCCATCATGCTCAATCATTGATCCATTCATGAAACACACTCAAATATTAGCTATGCCCAATGCTCAAGTACGATCATAGTGCCCCCTGGTTGGTGCTTATAAGAGAAGATGGAGACTCAAAGCAAAAATAAAAATTGCATAAGTAGATAGGCCCTTTGCGGAGGGAAGTAGGGATTTGTAGAGGTGCCAGAGCTCAAGGTTTAAATTGAGAGAGAAAAATATTTTGAGTGGCATGCTTTTCCTGTCAACGAAAACTACGAAGTAGCTCACAATACTTTCCATGCTAGATACATTATAGGCGGTTCCCAAACAGAATAGTAAAGTTTTTTACTCCCCCTCCACCAATCAATCACACTCCACGGCGAGCCGAATCCACGGGTACCGTCCATACAAACAACAATCCTGGGGGAGTTTTGTTTCATTATTTTTTTGATTTGAATTTTGAACATGGGACTGGGCATCCCGAATACCAGCCACTATCTCGTGAATGATAGTGAATCAACACATATCGTGAGAATAACACACCTAGCATGGAAAAATATTGGATACTCCCCACCATTTCATGAGCGGTACGGGCACACAAAAGAGAAAATTTATTTTGAAGATTTAGAGATGGCACATACAAATTTGCTTGGAACGGCATGGAAATACCGCATATAGGTAGGTATGGTGGACTCATAAGGCAAAACTTGGTTTAAGGATTTTGGATGCACAAGTAGTATTTCTACTTAGTACAAATGAAGGCTAGCAAATAGATTGGGAAGCAACCAAACCGAGGAACGAAAAATCTCATAAGTGAGCATTGAGTCATAACTAACACCAAATAATGCACCACAAGTAGGATGTAACTTCATTGCATAACTACTGACTTTCGTGCATGCATAGGGAATCACAAACCTTAACACCAATATTCCTACTAAGCATAATTACTCACTAACATGACTCACATATTACTATCATCATGTTTCAAAACTATTACAAAGAATCAAGTTTAATTTGTCCAATGATCTTCATGAAAGTTTTTATTATATCCTCCTTGGATATCTATCACTTTGGGACTAGTTTCATATATTGCCATTGCTTTTTGGCAAGCTCAAACAAATTTAAGTGAAGCACATGAGCATACAGATTTCATCCCTCAAAAAGGTATAAGTGAAGCATGAGAGGAAATGACAAGCTACTCTCAAAAGATATAAGTGAAGATTAATGAGTAGTCAAACAATTAAGTAGCTATGTGAGGACTCTCTCTCCCTCAATAAATATTTTCAGATCTGAGTATTTTATTCAACAACAAGCAAAAGAAAAATAGCACTCCAAGAATAGCACGCATCATGTGAACGAATAAAAATTTAGGCTCAACATAGGCTAACCGATAATGGTTGATGAAGAGAGGTGGGATGCGTAGCATCCCCAAGCTTAGATGCTTGAGACTTCTTGAAATATTACTTGGGGTGCCTTGGGCATCCCCAAGCTTGAGCTTTTGTATCTCGTTCAATCCTCTCATATCCCGGTTTCACCTACTCTCAAAAACTTCATCCACACAAAACTCGAAAAGAACTCGTGAGATAGGTTAGTACACATAATAATAAATCAACTCTTTATGTACTGCCAAGACAAGTTGCACAATAATTTTCAAACATCATATACTGTTTACTATCATTTCCACAATTTATATCTACCAATATAGGCTATGGAAACTATAGGATAAGTAGATAACAAAACTATGACAGCAATCTGTCCAAACAGAACAGTCTGTAGCAATTTATGAAAACAGTGTACTTCTGTAACTCAACAAATTATGAAAATTTAGGACATGCTATAAAATTTATATGAAAACACTTTGTAAAAATTTCAGAAACTTTCCACGTTTCATTAAAATATGAAAATTCAAACACTACAGCCAAAGTTTCTGTTTTTACACAGCATTCATCAAAACATGCAATGCAAGCATCCTAAGGCAATTCTTGGAACTTTTTATTGAAAAACAAGATTATAAATAACTCCTAACAGAGAAAAACAAGATAATATGACGCTCCAAGCAAAACTCATATTATGTGACGAATAAAAATATAGCTCTAAGTAAGATATACCGATAGTGTTGAAGACGAAAGAGGGGATGCTTCCGGGGCATCCCCAAGCTTGGGCACTTGAGTCTTCCTTGGATATTGCCTTGGGGGTGCCTTGGGCATCCCCAAGCTTAGGTTCTTGTCACTCCTTATTCTCCTCATATCGGTGTCTCACCCAAAACTTGAAAACTTCAATCACACAAAACTTAACGGAACTTCGTGAGATGGGTTAGTATAATAAAGATAAATCATTCACATAGGTACTGTCAAGACAAGATTCATAATTGTTTTCACATCATACCTACTGTATTCTATCATTCCCATAATTTATATCACTCAATATAAGCTATGGGAACACTAAAACAAGCAAACTATGCATGCAAAACAGAATCTGTCAAAAACAGAACAGTCTGTGAAGATCTGTAGTGTGACCATACTTCCCTGTCTCTAAAAATTCTGAATATTTAGGAAAACCTGGGAAATTTGTATATAAATCATGTGTAAAAAATTCAGATCAAAAGCACGTTCCAGTGAATTTACAAAATTCCAGGACTGAGAGCAAAAGTTTCTGTTTTTTGCACAGAATCAAGTCAACTATCATCCACACTATCCCAAAGGCTTTACTTGGCACTTTATTGAAACAAAAGCTATAAAACATGATTAATACAGTATCTTAATCATGTGAACACACTAAATCAGAAAGTAAAAGTGTTGGGTTGCCTCCCAACAAGCGCTTTTCTTTAATGCCCTTTTAGCTAGGCATGATGATTTCAATGATGCTCTCATAGAAGATAAGAATTGAAACACAAAAAGAGCATCATGAAGCATATAACTAGCACATTTAAGCCTAACCCACTTCCTATGCATAGGGATTTTGTGAACAAACAATTTATAGGAACAAGAATCAACTAGCATAGGAAGGCAAAACAAGCATAACTTCAAGACCATGAACACATAGAGAGGAAACTTGATATTATTGCAATTCCTACAAGCATATGTTCCTCCCTCATAAAAAATTTCAGTAGCATCATGAAGGAATTTCACAATATAAACAGCACATAAAGCATTCTTTTCATGATCTACAAGCATAGAAATTTTACTACTCACCACATAAGCAAATTTATTCTCATCAATAGTAGTGGGAGCAAACTCAACAAAATAACTATCATGGGATACTTGATTGACATAACCACTTTGAATATTAAAATCATGATGACAAGTTTCATGGTTACTATCACTCTTTATAGCATACGTGTCATCACAATAATCATCATAGATAGGAGGCATGCCATCATCATAATAGTTTTGCTCATCAAAACTTGGGGGACTAAAAATATCATATTCATCAAACATAGCATCCCCAAGCTTGTAGCTTTGCATATCATTAGCATCATGAATATTCAAGGAATTCATACTAACAACATTGCAATCATGCTCATCACTCAAAGATTTAGTGCCAAACATTTTAATAACTTCTTCTTCTAACACTTCTAGATACTCCAATGTCACCACGAGTACCCATGGGCTTGATTATACGATATGCATCACACAATTTCAGATTCATCATGTTCAATCCAACACAACGAACTTCAAAGAGTGCCCCAAAGTTTCTACCAGAGAGTCAAGACGAAAACATGTGCCAACCCCTATGCATAGATTTCCAAGGTCACGGAACCCGCAAGTTGATCACCAAAACATACATCAAGTGGATCAATAGAACATCCCATTGTCACCACGGATATCCCATCGCAAGACATACATGAAGTGTTCTCAAATCCTTAAAGACTCAATCCGATAAGTAAACTTCAAAGGGAAAACTCAATTCATCACAAGAAGATAGAGAGGGGAAAACTCCATATGATTCATCTATATCAATAAAGCTCGCGGTACATCAAGATCGTGCCATCTCAAGAACACGAGAGAGAGATCAAACACATAGCTACTGGTACATACCCTCAGCCCCGAGGGTGAACTACTCCCTCCTCATCATGGAGACCGCCGGGATGATGAAGATGGCCTCCGGTGATGGCTTCCCCCTCCGGCAGGGTGCCGGAACGGGCTCCCGATTGGTTTTTCGTGGCTCTGGAGGCTTGCAGCGGCAGAACTCCCGATCTAGGTTTATTTTCGGAGGTTTCTCTATTTATAGGAATTTATGGTGGTGGAAACAAGTCAGGATGGGCCACGAGGTGACGACAAGCCAGGGGGCGCGCCCTAGGGGGCGCCCCCCAGGCTTGTGGTGGCCTCGTGGCTCCCCTGGCCCAACTCCAACTCTCCCTGGGCTTCTTCTGGTCCATAAAAATTCACCGTAGATTTTTATTCCATTTGGGCTCCGTTTGATATTCCTTTTCTGTAAAACTCAAAAACACGGAAAAAACAGGAATTGGCACTGGGCTCTAGGTTAATAGGTTAGTCCCAAAAATAATATAAAACAACATATAAATGCATATAAAACATCCAAGACCGATAATATAATAGCATGGAACAATAAAAAATTATAGATACGTTGGAGACGTATCATCGGGCGGAAGTAAAATTTTACTTCCGCGCTCAGCCCGGTACTACTGCCCCTACCTGGAGCGGTACTACTGCGGTCGGCGCGGTAGTAAAATTTTACTACCGCAAGACCTGCGGTACTACCGCTCGATCCAAAATTTCCCTGTTTTGTCCTGCCAATTCTCACTTCTATGTGGTTCTCTTGTTTGCCTTGGTCTTTGCAATGACTTCTTTCGCTCTTCTCTTGTGTTTTCATTGTGTGTCATAGGTGGTGGCTCCGGTTCCGGTTCAAGACGCTCGAATCCCTCTCGTGATACGAGTTCAAAGCGTCTACGCAATCAAGATGCACCTGAGGGGTCCAATGCCTCGCCTCGCCACTTCAAGAGAACCGCAACCAAGATCAAGGAGCCAGTTGTCGACTGGGAAGAGATGCCTCAAGCAGAGTTTCTGGTTCGTCGAAAGGTCAACCCCTATGTCAACCCTAGGGAACAATTCAGGGGCAATGACTTGTTTTGGACCAAGCAACAATATCTCATCTGTATATATGTGATCAAGGGAAAGAAGAATATCTATGTTCCTGCCCAGTGGATTGACATGGCTCATCTGAGGAAGAACTAGGCATCGTTTAGTGAGCCTCTGGATATGGTGGAGCAGTTTGATATCGAGGATATCATCTCGTTCCATCTTGACTTTGATCCCGAGATTGTGGCTCAGTTCTTTGGTTCTGTCCACTTCCACACGGATGTGGAGCGGAGCATGACTTGGATGACCAATGGAAAGAAGTTGACTGCTAACTGGAAGGAACTCATGGATCTATTGCACGTTCGTGATGAGGGGCTTGATGTGCCCGTTGGATTGCGCCCGCACACCAGCCCACATTCTGCTAAAAAGGAGAAGCTTCTGCCATACCTTGTTGGGAAGACATTACCCTCTGGTGAGAAAACTTATGTGCTTAACCCGTTTCTCGATGTCATGCACCGGATCTTTCGCAACACTCTCTTTCCTCGCATGGGAGACAAGGACAAGGTGCATTCCTATCTAGTGGATATGCTGCTCCTTTGTGAGCAAGGGCGGATTCGCATTCCTGGACCACTTGATGTTTCTCACATCATGTGGAGTGAGCTTCAGTCTGCTGTGTTCCACCGCAAGGTCCCCATCTATGGACCCTACTTGTTCCACTTGATTCAGAAGACTTGGGAGAAGACCTTTCCGGATGAGGACTTTCATGCTCCCGACTGGATCCGTCATGAGCCTATTCGGCTGCGTCAGAAGGACAAGTGGGCTAACACTACCACTAAGCCTGCTGCTACACATATGGATGTTGATGAATATGAGATTGAAGAGGAGGAGGAGGACAGTTCAGAAATGTATGAGCCACCGTCTACTGAGCCATCTTGGGCCAAGAAGCTCAAGAACAGGATGAAGACTTTGTTCTGCATGCAGGCCAAGGGACAGTACCAGACTCACGTTGCTCAGAAGGAGAGTCGTCAGCGCGACAAGCGGATTCTGAGGAAGCTTGGCGAGACCATCTCGAGTGGGTCTGAGAACAACATCACTCCTGAGGCTGCTTGGATGAAGAAGAAGAGCTATCAGTGGGTTGATTCAGAAGAGGAGTCTATTCCAGCAGCATCAGAGGAGGAGGAGGAGCTACCACCTGTGTCTTAGGTGTCCTCTCCGCCTTTTTGGCGTCTCGATGCCAAAGGGGGAGAGAGTGTAGGATTTGCGAGTGTTTTCGTTCGTTTTCATCGTCTCCTTGCTTTCGTTGAACCTTCGTCGTTGCTTTGGTTTATGTTTGTCTTGTGTGTGAGACCAGGAGACTTCTTCTATCATATGGTGTGAGACATATGCTATCACTCTTATCATATTATTGTCTAGTATGACTAGTAGCTTGTGAGTTTGTCTATTATGTGCCCTTATCTTCATGCTCACATGCTATGCCTTGTTTCCATGCTTATTGATTATTCATTCTGTTGCAAGGATTGCCATGTCTATAAAATATAGGGGGAGTGTTGATCCTAGTGTGTGTGCTTTGCAGTCCAAAGCATATCTATAGAATGCACACATCTAGGGGGAGCCTGTCTATATTTTATAGATGTTGGGTTTGCATATGCTCATTATATATCTTTATGTGCAAATCCCGTATTGTCATCAATCCACCAAAAAGGGGGAGATTGTAAGGGCATATTTCTCCCTAAGTGGTTTTGGTGATTGATGACAATTCATTTGCGGACTAATCGTGTGCATTGAGCATTTCAGATATCTCATGACTAGGCACAAGACGATTCGGTGCCCCTCGGAGTCCATCGAAGATGGTTGCTTTCTATGTTTCCTTTCGGTGGATTTGAGTCGTAGGAAAGCCGTACTATTAAGAGGGGGTCCGCTTCGGAAAGGTTTGGGTGGAATCAACACGTACACATCTGTTCTATTGCACCACCTTTCCTTCGCTTCAATGGAGCTCCAGTCCGTTTTCCTTGTCTGTGCAAATTGAAGGCAGGAAGGTGCTAGTTTTCAGTGGCTAGCGCTAGTACCGCTCAAGGGAGCGGTTATACCGCAGGTGCCCGCGATAGTACCGCTCCAAGGAGCGGTAGTACCGCTAACCCCAGCCCTGGTGCGTGCGCCTGCGGTAGTAGGCGCGGATGTAATTTTTTACATCCGCCCTAGAGCGGTAGTACCGTGATGTATGTCCGGTACTACCGTGCCGGACTTTTGCGCAGCTCCGCCCTCAGCGGAGGTAGGCACGGAAGTAATTTTTTACTTCCGTGCATCTCCTGTGCCAGTTGATACCGACCATGCGGTAGTACCGTATTGGCGCGCGGTAGTACCGCTCCGACGGTTCTACCGCTCGTTGCCCTGTGCAATAGGTCTTGATCTGGTCACTACCGTGCGAGCGGTAGTACCGCACCCTGCAGCGGTAGTACCGCAGCCTCTTGCGGTAGTACCGTGGCTCTTATGCGGTAGTACCGCAATGCGCGGGCTGAGAGTGGGGATAACGGTTGGATCCTTCCCCCCACTATATAAAGGGGGTCTTCTTCCCCAAGAAGACCACCTCTTCCCTCCCCAAGCTCCATTGTTGCTCAAAGCTCCATTTTCGCCCGATCTCTCTCCCTAACCAATCAAACTTGTTGATTCTCTCGGGATTGGTTGAGAAGGCCCCGATCTACACTTCCACCAAGAGAAATTTGATTCCCCCCACTAATCCCTTGAGGATCTTGTTACTCTTGGGTGTTTGAGCACCCTAGACGGTTGATGTCACCTCGGAGCCACATTCCATTGTGGTGAAGCTTCGTGGTGTCGTTGGGAGCCTCCAATTAAGTTGTGGAGATAGCCCCAACCTTGTTTGTAAAGGTTCGGTCGCCGCCTTCAAGGGCACCAATAGTGGAATCACGGCACCTCGCATTGTGTGAGGGCGTGAGGAGAATACGGTGGCCCTAGTGGCTTCTTGGGGAGCATTGTGCCTCCACACCGCTCCAACGGAGACGTACTTCCCCTTACCGGGAAGGAACTCCGGTAACACATCCTCGTCTCCACCGGCTCCACTTTTGGTTATCTCTTACCTTTACTTCTTGCAAGCTATTATTGTGTTGTATCCCTTGCTTGCATGTGTGCTTGTTGTGATTAGCATCATATAGGTTGCTTATCT
The DNA here is from genome assembly GCA_039707655.1 of Elymus sibiricus. Classification (NCBI taxonomy): domain Eukaryota; kingdom Viridiplantae; phylum Streptophyta; class Magnoliopsida; order Poales; family Poaceae; genus Elymus; species Elymus sibiricus. The sequence continues at coordinate 461,213,337 of CM077675.1, forward strand.
AGTTGCATATCTAGTCAACCTATTTGTTGCTAAGCCTTAATTGTTAAAGAAAAGTTAAAAAATTGTTAGTTGCCTATTCACCCCCCCTCTAGTCAACCATATCGATCCTTTCACCATGTGCGGACTAAGCCCAAGGATGGTAAGGGCAAGTACTACGGCGAGTCCGACAAGCACCTTGATACCTACAAGGAGTTGTATCTGGGGTACAATCCTGACACACCTGACCCCATAAAAGAGGCTACGGACGACAGGGCGGTAGTCGGCATAGGGCCGAAGAGTCATCGTCGGCAGGCAGTTCTGGATGCTGTGGTCACTCCTTCTATCTCCTACACACAGCTTTGAGTTACCAACCCGAGCCTGAGCTCGCACACGAGCACGGCCCGTGCTCACTCAGAGTCCCTCCTAGCCCAGCAACACTCTGTAAGGATTTTCCCTCTTATCTTTCTTTTTTCTCACTTTATTTTCCACATCGAGATGTTTTCATGAGTTTCATCATGTCATATTGTAGGCCTTCATGGAGTACGCACGTCAGGAGACCATGGCGTGGAACGCGAGAGCTGCAGCAGTCGCGGACCACAGCAGTCGCATGATGAAGGTTAGTTTAGCCCCTTTCATTTGACTTTCACATTTGCACTTTCATTTCTTCTGACCTTCGTGCTTGCTTGCTCAACTAACATGCAGCTCGTTTTTGACTCCTTGGCGGCCGGCACGGTTCCTGTAATGGAACCACCACCACCACCTGCTGGACCACAACCAGTGCTGCCTACGTTTGAAGAATTTCTGGCACAGCGTTGTCCGACTCCGGTTTGTACATCCCCAAACTATTCAACCATTACTTATCATTTATTCAACACAATCATATATCTCTTTAACATCTCTTTTCAAACATGCAGGGAACTGGTGGATCATCCATTGCTGGTGGTGCCAATCATGGCATCACTCCCGAGTCACGGAGCCCGATCACTCCGATCCACCGAGGTGGCGGCGGTGGCGGTCTTGACGGTAGCGTTGCCGGTAGCAGTGATGACCTTGGCTTTGGCGGTCTTGGCGGTGACGAACTTGGTGGTGGATGTCCTGGCGCTTAAGCCTCTGGGTGGTGGTGGTGGTGACTTGTATCTTTCATGCATCTATATTATGGACTTATGTCGTGTTGTTCGACTTATATTGTGTTGTTTCGACGTATGTTTTGTTGATTCCACTTATGTTGTGATGATAATACTTATGTTGTGGTGATAATGATGTGGATCTGTGTTATATATATGCTGTTTATTATCTGTGATATATTTGTGTTGTATATTATCTGCAAATAAACAAAAAAATAAACAGTAGACATGCCGACGGTATAACCGTCGGTGTAGCCTTGCCCCCAGGGAGAGCCAGGAGTTGACACGTGGCACCGTTATGCCGACGGCTACACCGACGGCGTAGTCCCTGATGTATGCCGACGGTATAACCGTCGGCGTAGCCTTGCCCCAGGGAGAGCCAGGAGTTGACACGTGGCAGCGTTATGCCGACGACTACACCGTCGGCGTAGTCCCTGATGTATGCCGACGGTATAACCGTCGGCGTAGCCTTGCCCCAGTGAGAGCCAGAAGTTGACACGTGGCAGTGCTATGCCGACGGCTACACCGTCGGCGTAGTTCCAGATGTATGCCAACGGTATAACCGTCGGCGTAGCACTCCCCCAGGGAGCGCCAGGAGCCGACACGTGGGTTCGTCTGGTTGGTTGACGTCCTCCGACGACGCCATCAGCCGCCGTCATGTGAAAAGGGTGCCGACGGTATCTACGCCGACAGACGGCCGTCGGCATAGGAAGATATGCCGACGGTTTCCCTATGCCGACGAAACTGACCGGGTATGCCGACGCTCGCGATCCCGACGGCCCTACGCCGACGGTGGCCGTCGGCATATCCCTACGCCGACGGTGTTCGGGCCTACGCCGACGGATTCCGGCCGTCGGCATATGAGGCGATTCTGGTAGTGAGGGTCTGCGGCAAGGGGACTCTATCTCTCCTTTACTCTTCGTTATTGCCATGGATGTGCTAACAGAGATTGTGATCAAGGCCCACGATTCCGAGGTGCTAAACAAATGAATGGATGTAGCCCGATGCAGAGGCTCTCTGTCTATGCGGATGATGTTGTGATGTTCATCAAGCTTACGGTGACAGATCTTCTCTTTGTCAAGGAAGTCCTAGGCATATTTGGAGAGGCTTCGGGGCTGAAGATAAACTACTTGAAATCTGCAGCCATTATGATCAGGGCGGGTATGGAGGATGAACAGCTTGTGAAGGATGCACTAGCATGGAAGATGGAGACATTCCCATGCAAATACCTGGGATTACAGCTTAGCATCAAACAACTAAAGAGATCGGAATGGCAACCTGTGGTAGATGCAGCTCTCCGTATAATTCCGAGATGGCAAAGGGGCTTTGTGACCAGGCTAGGGAGATTGATTTTGGTCAACCAGGTAATGAGAGCTAGGGCCACCCATCATCTGATTGTGGTCGAGGCTCCCAAGTGGGCGCTTGAGCGGGTGGATAAAGCATGTCGCACATTTTTTTGGGCTGGTTCAGATGAGGTGCATGGTGGTCGATGCTTGGTGTCTTGGAAGCGTGTCTGTCGTCCCAAGGAGCTTGGTGAGCTGGGAGTCATTGACCTGTTCAAACAAGGTATAGCCCTAAGAATGAGGTGGGAGTGGCTATTGAGAACTGACGAAGCCAGACCATGGCAAGGTCTAAACTGGACCCCAGATAACCATGCAGCGGCGGCATTTGGGAGCCTGGTGAAATGGCAAGTTGGTGCGGGTACGAAGGTGTTGTTTTGGAAGGATCGTTGGATCAACGGTGCTAGGATTGAGGATCTGGCACCGCTGGTCATACGATGTGTCAGGACACAAACTGCCAACAGGAGATGTGTGAAGGACGCGCTGTGGGTGCATGGTTGGACAAATGACATCATAGGTGAGCTCTGTACTGAGGGGCTGGTCCAATTCATCCGCCTGTGGGAGATGTTGATTGATATGCAGCTGGAACCGGGCACGGACGACAAACCTGTATGGGCTTGGAACCGAGAAGGAGTATACATGGCATCATCTGCTTATAAGATGCTTTGTATTGGAGGGATCAGATTCCAGTCCTACACTGCCATCTGGAAATGCTGGGCGCCGCTAGTGTGCAAGCTATTCATGTGGCTGGCGGTGCAGTATAGGTTATGGACTGCGGATAGACGGTTTCGACATGGATTGCAGGATCAGAGATTGCCGTGCTATCTATGCGAGCAGGAGGAGGACACCGTTGACCACATCCTATTGCAGTGTGTCTTTGCGAGGCAAGTGTGGTTTCTTTGTTTCAACAGACTGGGAATCGACCCGAGACTTTGCCCCTCTGACCAGGACAGGATCGGGGATTGGTGGTACAATGCGAGGAAGCGCATGCCAAAGCTGCAACGAAAGGGTTTTGACTCGGTCGTCACGTCGATTTGCTGGAATCTCTGGAAGCAACGAAACGGTAGGGTTTTTGGGAGGACTGATCTTCGGAATGAGGGGGGTACAGTGGACTTGATTTGGCAAGAGTTAGAGATGTGGACTAGAGCAGGAGCCACCGGAGTAGCGCCATTAGGTGAGTAGTGGCGTAGGTGTTGTGGAGTGGAGACTGTGATAGATGTGTTGGGTCATGTCTATCTAGCTCTTTGTAACCTCTTGTACATTATATTCTCTCTTCTATAAAGCTATGGTATGCCTTTGGCGTACCCTCGGAAAAAAAGCTAGAAGTTGGCTGTAAAAACTCAACCAAACACAGCCTTAGTTTCAGAACAAAGCAGCAAAGCTGCGATCGTGCACATGCCTTTTTGTTTTGTTTTGTTCTTCATTCATTAGTGTCTTCTTTTTCATTATGGTTTGTTAGACAACAGATAATAGGTGGAACTTAATAGGGATTGAATGTGTATAATTCAGCAGATAGAGTTCCTTAGGCTGGTTGTAATGGGGAGTATCATACACTAGTATCATATGCATGATACTAGTGTATGATACTACATCCGTAATGCATAGTATCATATGTTAGTATCATACGATAGTTCATTTATTGTCATGCATGACACATAGTAGCACATCATTTAATATGATACGGTATCATGATATGATACTCAACACTCTCTTCCTTCATTTAATTCTATGTCATCTCATCAAAATTGCTTAGTTGGCATGCATGATACTACCTATGGTACTCCCATTACAACCAGCCTTATAGCAGAGAAGGGGTTACTAGCAGTAGCAGGCCCCTGGATGGTGGACATGAATGCAAGTAGCACCCTCGGCCTGATCGCTTTGATTTGGGCCTTCTCTATCCTCTTTCCTCCTCTCACTGTCTTTTGAGTCGCTTTCTTCCTTGGTGCCTCTTACTCTTTTTCGTCTCTCTTTCTCTCAAAAACCACAGTTGCCGTAGTTCATCAACAAGCCTCTTCTTTAGTAAGAGCATCTACATCAGAACTAAACAAATTTGGCCTCGCGGAGGCGCTCGGTCAGCGTCCAGGCATGTCCATTTTAACTTTCTATTTTTTCATTCATACAGCCATGTTTCTTACTTTTTTTCTTATATGTACGGTCACATGCATGTGATTGGCGGAGAAAGAGAAAGAGAAAAAACAAATACTAAAGAAAGAAAAAAAAATGCTCTATGATGGGTCCAATCATATGTGGCAGACGCAGGATCACTGACCGGACGAGCCCGGGCACTCCTCATACTCATCTCGTATATGAGATGAATACGAGGGCTGACGAACAAGCTGAGCATTTAGGAACCCAAATGATAACGCCCAAACGTGTGGCATGTTTGCACTTCGCCCACACACACTGATCTCCGTTGATTTTGTTTTGCACGAATCCTGAAGGAATATATGTTGGAATTTCAGTGCCACGTAGGCATAGCATGTTGTATGGGCGTTAGAGCGTGGTTGCCAGCTGCGCCGTGTGGGCGAATCAGTTCCCGCCCACACAGTCGCAACCCAGTACGCACGTGTGTGGGTAAACTGCTCTTCACCCACACGACGCTCGTACGTTGCTAGATGGCAACTCCAGTTGCGCGTATGTGACAACTAGGTAATCACACATGGCAACTATGATTAACCATACATGGAAACTATGGTTGGACCACATGTTGCAACTAGTTAATCACACATGGCAACTATTGTTGACCACATGTGGCAAGTAGTTAATCACATATGGCAACTATGGTTTGATTACACGCGGCAACTACCGTTAATTAGACATGGCAACTATAGTTAACCAAACAGAGAAGTTGTCATGCTTTTACAACTACATTTGCCATCTCGGGTAACTAAAGTTGCCATCCCCGGGTAACTAAAGTAGCTACACCGGGACGTGTGGGCAGATTTGCTTCGTGCCACACCCGCGGGGTGGGGATGAGTAGTGGTTGTTGGGCGTATGGCACGAAGTAGCTGCGCCCACACGTGTGGGCAGTTCTAATGTTTGCCCACACATGACCGTGTGGGCTGCCTCCTAGGTATGCCATACCCGGTGTGTGGTCGGATGTCTAATATGCCACACGTGTGATGAATATCGGGACCCTTTAAGAAGGCTTTGAGGGGTCCGGTTGGATCAACTTTTTGCATCTCTTTTGTCCGGTCAGTGGTCTCTATGTCCTCCCGGTTAATTTGAAGAGTCCGGCTGTATATGATCTTAGCCTTCTCATTTTTACCGCAATGAAAGCACACAAGGCTAGGTGGACACGTGGCAGATCACAATTGGATAGAAAATTCGACCTAGAGTCCTAGACCCAAAAAATCAAACGGATTTAACTGCAAAACTTATTTTCAAATTTTTCAAAATTCGTTTTATATGCAAAAAACATGTTTGCCCTCAAAGGACATCTGAAAATTTGCAAACGTGTCCGCGACGTAACCCCGCCCGCGTGTCCGTAGGAGCCTTGCCGGCCACGGTGCCTGCACCGGGGGCCCCATATATCTAGACGCGCACGGGAACACTTTCCCATCAAACGCGACCCCGTCCGTCCCCGCGCCGCACGAATTCTTCAGCCCCACGCCGTCCTCCTTCGCCGCCCCGATACGATCTCCCCGCCACCGTACGACGCTAGGGTTTCCGCCGCCGCCGCGGGTGTCTTTTCCGCCGTATGAGCAGCAGCCCCGCCAACCTGGACCGCCGGCACCGTCACCGATCGTACCCCCATGTCGTCCAGGAAGACCGCGGGCCCGTCCCGCGCCGCCGGCGGCGCGAAGAAGGTGGCTAGCGGCGCTGGGGGCATGAGCCTCCGGGCGCTGCGGGAGGGACTTGCCCGTCAGAAGGAGGAGGAGGAGCGCAGGGCGCGGGAGCAGGAGCTGGAGGCGCAGGCGGAGGAGGCGAGGAGACGGCGGGAGGAGGAGGAGGAGGAGGAGAGGAAGAAGCTGAGGGAGCAGGAGCTGAAGCAGAGGGAAGAGGACAGGCAGCGGAGGAGGCTCGAGGAGAGGAAGAGGGAGGAGGGCCGGCGCGCGGAGGAGGCGCGCAGGCGGCTCGGGATCACCGCCCCTGTTGAGGGCGGCGGTGCTGCTGCTGTCGACGATGTGCGGAAGAAGCGGCCGGTGTATCGCTCCAGGAGAACGCAGGCAAAGGCTCGTGAGGACGTCCAATCTGAAGCCGATGGGGGAGGAAACCAGGGCTCGAGCAGTGTTTCACAAGAAGAGGACAGCAACGCCGTCAATGCCGTGCTCAAATTGGGGGAGGGATCAAGCAGTGGATCGTTGGAAGAGGACAGAGCAACAATCAGCGATGATGATGAGGATGCTTGGGATAGCAAGAGCCTGGATAAATTTGATGTCATGTCCGTTGGTGGTAACTCTCCCTCTTCTGAAGAAGAAGAAACTAAAGAGAAACATGATGTCTCCGCTGCTCCGGTCGATAATTCAGACAATGATGCAGCCAATGCAGACAATGATGCAGCCAATGAGATTGTGGAGGATATCTTCGACGCTCAGGATGTAGCTGGAGATGAAAGGGAGCTTCGAGCACCCATATGCTGCATCCTCGGGCACGTGGATGCCGGAAAGACGAAGCTCCTGGATTGCATCCGAGGCACCGATGTGCAGGGGCGGGAGGCCGGAGGCATCACACAACAGATTGGCGCCACCTACATACCGGCTGAAAACATCAGGGACAGGACGAGTTTAAAAGCTGAAACCGCCATCAGAGTTCCCGGTTTGCTCGTGATCGACACCCCTGGTCATGCGTCCTTCAGTAAAATGCGTTCAAGGGGATTGAGTATGTGTGACGTCGCCGTGGTTGTAGTCGATATCACGCAGGGCCTTGAGAAGCAGACGGTTGAATCCCTACATCTTTTGATACGCCACAATGTGAGGTTCCTTGTCGCCTTGAACAAGGTTGACCGGCTCTATGGGTGGAAGACTTTTCCCAATGTACCGATAACCGAGGCACTCGAGAAGCAATCTGATGATGTCAAAAGTCAATACAAATGGAGGTTAACTGAGGTATTTTCCCGTGACATTCTGTGCATTTATTCCGTAATGCCGAATTGCATTGAATTACAGATGGTTTCTTTGAAATTTTCTGACGATTTGACTTTTTGTAAACAGGTTGTAACACAGTTTAAGGAAAATGGTTTCAACACTGCACCGTACTATGAAAATACTAAGAAGAAAAAAGTGGTTAACATTGTCCCGACCAGTGCAAAAAGGTGCGACAGCTATATACTTGGTTGCTTATGTTTTAAGTTTCAGTTTCTCATATGCTAGTTGCAATTTTAGCCTTTGACAAACTTTTACTGTAATATCCTCCAGCGGTGAAGGTATCCCAGATCTTCTACTGCTACTGGTGCGATGGCTGCCTACCATAATTACGGATAAGCTGGCCTATGACGATACAGTAGAGGTTCGTTCGTTAAAACATTATTAATCCGTCACTCTCTCTCCTGAAGTTATTAATCCATCAACCTAATTTAAAATTCCTCTCCACATATGTTTGTTCAGTGTACAGTACTTGAAGTCAATGAACATAAAGATTTAGGAACTACTGTTGACGTAGTACTGATTAATGGTGTGCTGCGCCAAGGGGATCAAGTAATTGTTTGCACTAAACAGGTATATAAGTTTCTGAAATCTGATATTTACATGCTACCTTGAATGTTGCCTCAATGATTTCATTTTGGACCTTAACCTTTTCATATTTAGGGGCCTGTTACAACCATTATTAGAGATTTGTTGACCCCTCATCCAATGAAAGAACTCAAAGCTAAGGTGAGTCCACATTTATTTTCCTCTGTGCATTCGTATTTCTTGTATGTTTTTCTGTACCTCCTCTTTATGATGTTATAGTAGATTATGTCCAAACATGCATCAGTGATGCAGAAAATTATCAGATTGCATATACGATTCAAGATGTCATGGCATCCAATTCCAACTTTCCCCCAATATTCCCGAGTTTTTAAAATCCTGCGAACCAAAATGGTCCTGAAATATGCAGGAGTCCAGATTTAATAACGAGTAATACTAATGATAAGCAGTATTAGAACTTGTGAGGAAATGCTGTTAATTAGTACCTTAATTAACAGATTCAGGACTCAAGACATATGCGTTAGTTTTCTGAGGTGAATGCATGATGCATGCTATCCTGACCCAGTTCCTTATTTCTGCCCCCTCAACTCCTGCTTTGAGCATAAATTTATTTTAGAATATTTTGATAAATGACCATAAAACCCTAAACATCACATATTTGCTAATGCGTATTTACATGTTTTTTGATTGGATGGATGTTGTACCTAATGTATCGTCATTTCTGTTCTTCCAGGGTGCATATAAGCATCACAAGGAGGTCAGAGCTGCGCAGGGGGTAAAAATTGTGGCACGGGTGAGTTTTATTTCCATTGTCATGAGTTATGAAATCCATTGTCAAACAACTCATTGCTCAATTTTGATTTCTTCAGGGACTTCAATATGCAATGGCTGGCACTTCTCTCACTGTAGTGAAGCCATGGGATGATTTGCGACAAGCTGAAGCAGCTGCGATGCAAGAGATTGATATGGCCACTATCACGACAGATGAGAACGAAAAGGGAACAACAACTCAAGAAGTCAGTAGTATCGTGACTTGCAAGGAGGGCATCTATGTGCAAGCTTCCAGTGTTGGAACCATGGAAGCTATCATTGCACACTTGAAGAGCAATACTGTGGACATTCCTGTTTATGGTTGGAACTTAGGACCCGTCTACAAGCAGGATGTCATGAAGGCAAGTGCGATGCTGAAGCGGAGAGAAGAGTACGCGGTCATCTTGGCCTTTGATGTCAAAGTGATGCCTGAGGCTAGTGCCCTTGCAGCTGAATCAGGGGTGAAGATTATTACTGCTGATACGGTATATAGGCTCGTCGACATCTATACTGAGCACATTAAGGGATTGAAGGAAGCGAAGAAAATGCAATGTGCAGCTGAGGCAGTTTTCCCATGCACCCTGAAGATTCTGCCAAACCGTGTCTACCATAGCAAGGATCCAATTGTTTGTGACGTTGAAGTCGTGGAAGGTGTCGCCAAGGTACATCTTGTAGTTATGTGTTGTCAAGTGCATAGATTCAAAATGATTTGATCTTGTTACTGACGTTAGTAATTGATTTCTTGACTGTGTTTCAGGTGGGAACCCCGATATGTGTCTTCACCCCAAGCAAGGATAAAAGCAAAAATATAATAGTTCATAGCCTCGGGAGGATCTCCTCCATGCAAACATCCAATGGCAATCAGATTTTCTCGGCCAAGAATGGAGTTGTGGCCATAAAGGTACGTGTTGGTGCATACATAAGCATGATTGTAGATGTAACAATTGCAAGTTGAAAAACCTTATAACAATTGTCCACCTCTGCCAGATAAGCGGTGACAGTCCTCAGGAGAAATCCCGGTCTTATGGACGCCATTTTGATTCTAGCAATGAGCTCGTCAGCAAGATTTCGAGGAGATCCATTGATGTACTCAAAGAGTGCTTTCGGGTACAGACGCTCACGATTCCAGAGTTCATTTAACATAGAGCAATCTTTTAACCCTTACTCTCTAACACTTCTGAATGGTCTTGTTACAGGACGAAATGAATGCTGAAAATTGGCGGCTTATCAGCAGGCTGAAGACGCAGTTCAAGATAACCTGAAGCGCTTGGAGATTTTTATTTTACCATAGTTTATTTTCTCCTTTTCTCTTTCCTTCATTTTGTCCTGTGCTTTGAGACCCTTGAACTAGGGAGTGCTTTTTGATTAGTTTTTCGGGTCGGAATGATGAAAGTCTTGAGCACATGTTTACCAATATTTGTAAAGCTCAGAATGTTGAACCTGGAGATGCTTTTGGTTTGCTTCATTCGCTTGTTAGTTGGTATTCAGTTGATGCCGTACTGTGATCTCGATAAAGTGGAATTAATATGCAATTACACGCGGTGGCTACTTATTTTATAAGTTGCCTGGATTAGCATTTGGTCATCCCTGGTAATACAAGGATGACTTTCAATCTTTGATAACTTTAGACAGTTCAGACTTTGTCCAGAGCCTGTGTTTGCCCTTTTATTTTAACAAGGAGGCACCAAGTTTCATTGAGATCAGGTAGATGTTACATCATGAAATATACATTGCCAACAAAGCTGGCATTTTGGATAGCATGAAGAGGTTGACTGAATGAGAGCAGCCCTCCAATAGCTCCCGAACCCATTTCTTTTGAGGGATCCGTATAATTTCCCCCAACTTCCTTCAGATTTATGGAAAGATGGCCCTTCCCATATAATTTGGCAGGCAGGACACCGATAAGACTTGCGGGTCCTAGGCCATTTAGCTAGGCTTGTTTAATAGAAAATGATTAAAATAACCAAATTTTAGGTGAAAAAGTTTACGGAACTGAGAAAAGTAATTTTTAGACAACTTCTCATAAATTATGCGGCCATCCCATAAAAACACTTCCACTATTAGTTTCTTATAAGGGAGCTGTTGGAGTTCCTCCAAAGACAGGCTCAGCAAAAGGAAACAGAGCCTGATGAGCAAAGCTATGGGCATCACTGTATAAACTGCACCCTGTGAAGTGCAGCCACCACAACCTTAGAAAGGTTGAGAGAATCTGAGAAAAAGTGATCTGCTGTGGAGGAAGGAGTCCTGCATATTATGCTTGAAGGGGAGAGCAGAAACATTACCTTACTAAGTTTAGCTTCCAATGGGAGAGCCACAACTAAGATGGACAACCCTAATCAAAGCTTCTCGTCTGCTACTCCCTCCATCCCATAATGTAAGACCATTTTTTTGATACTAATTTAGTGTTAAAAAACGTCTTGCATTATAGAGACGGAGGGAGTAAAAAAGCATGATGAAGCTGAGACTGGAGGAAAGAGGTTGAAGAATTCTACGAGGTGCGCCAAAACAAACTCACATCAGGAACATAATACAGCATGCATAACAAAGTTTGGACAAGCCAAATTTTGAGAGGGGAGATAAGAAAGGACATCCTGCTTGTTCAGCCTCAGCTTCGCAAGCCGAGTCACAAAATATCTGTTAGTTTTCCCAAAAATCAAACATGTGCATTTTTTTACTGTAACCAATTTGAATCAATAGAATCTTGAAAAGGTTTTCATATTTTGTTTAGTCTGTAGTACTTGTGGATGTTGATATTTTATTCTATAATACCCGTCAAACATACATTTCAGAAAAATTGTTGCGTCTTTACCGGATGCCAAGGTCATCAGGCATATTCAGGATTTATCAAGCCTAACAAAAACTGTGTAAATGAGGCGAGTAATGGTTTCATGGATAACACTGTCAACAAGTCAACAATTGCTAACACGCATGCAAAATCATTCAGCCAGTCAACAATTGCTAACACGCATGCAAAATCATTCAGCCAGTCAACAATTGCTAACACGCATGCAAAATCATTCAGCCAGTCAACAATTGCTAACACGATATAAACCAAGTAGCTATAGAACCAACATTGTCGGATCAATATCACCAACACCTAGGACCTGATACTAATTAACGATAGAACATCATAACACATAACAAATATAACTATTTCCTTCAAGTCGCCTTCGCCTTCTTGGGCATCCTGTAGCCACCGACGACACAGGCATGGTCGCGCTCGAAGGGCTCCAGGGTCACCTGCTCAGATGGCTTGAACTGCTCAAGCTTCAGCTTCTCAACTTCGGCGGCGAACACGGCCTCAGGAGCCTGGGTGGAGTCGATACAGTTGGCCTGGCAAGAGGAAGAACCGTCAGATCAATGCAAATCTCAGACATTTCCAGGACATCATCTCCCCGGCATATGCAATGTTTCTTGAATCTGGAATCAGTACGTACCTTGATTGAAATGACAAAGTGACCACCATTCTTCAGGAAATACGAAGCATTAAGGGCCAAGATCCTAGCCTGCAAGACAGAATATAGTTTGACAGGTTTAAGAATGATGGTACAGTTTAGAATAACTTGTGAATGTTTTCACTACTTAACAATGGCATATTGGTTGTTCAAGCTGATATTTCAAAAGAAACAACCAATATTGATGTATTTAGCTAACACAGAAGACAATTATAATTCTTAAATCTTAGTCAATAATCATCAATATGTTGGAAGAGATGAAAGATCAGACTAAATGTCCCCAAAAAAGTGAGGTGCAATTTAACCAAACATCAAATTTCCGGATGTTTAACCCTGCAACCTTGAAAAGGTATACATATCAGTAAGACAAAAGTAGATTCAACACTGTTTAGCCAAGTTAGTCGCTTATAAGGCTTCCTGATAACAACTTCAGTCAGTCATCGGCGAAAGGAACTAAAACGACCCACCATATGCTAACATAATTCTTAGTATTATAGTACAGAAGCTACGCATGCCACACCAAAGATCAAAGCAAAAACTTTCAAGGAGCAGAGTTCTAACAGAAAGGGAAAAGTTGCAAGTCAAAGCGGAAAAAGGTAGAAGCAGTTATATCAAATCTGAAAGTATGCAGTGGCAAGGTTCAACATCAAGCAAGCATACATCAAGCAAGCATAAATCAACTTTCCAAACTGAAGGCTACAAATAAGTACAAGGAAAGAACAAGTTACAAGAGGCGAATTATTGCAAGCCAATGAAATGGAATCAACTCATGCAACATTCAAAGTGAAGTAAGAAAATCCAAGTGTAATAAAAAATCAAGAGAAAAATATGGTGATACAAAAAAGCAGGAATTTTGGGCATTAAGAGCATCAGAGACTCGATTTTGCATCATCCATTGTGATGTCCTGAAGGGGAATCCGAGTAAGCTCATCATCAGCAATAGCACCAACACAGCCAAAGAACCAGGAAAGCAATGCAAGCTGATAATCCATAATGGCAAACAATAATCTGATGTAAATCAAAATTACAAACTGTGTGTTGTTCAGGTACTTGTATATACATAAATAGATAAGTGTTATTGGAAACCATTGTAATGGGAATAGTTTCATGAAACATCCAGTGTGATGACAACAAAACAGAAGCATACCAAATTCAAGATAAAAGAATGCAGCAAAATAAATAAGAAATGGGTTGGCATTGAGCATAAAATGCATCAGATACTCGATTTTGCATCATCCATTGTGATGTCCTGAAGGGGAATCCGAGTAAGCTCATCATTTGTTAAGCTCCGATGCAGCCAAAGAAGGTGAATAATACAAAGCAGTCAATGACATACCATACCGTACAGTTCTACGGATTCACAGAGAACAATGTTATTGAGCAAATAGTTGTGGGCATTTATACGAGGACAGGTATACCTGGTCGGGCTGTGCAACATCTGAGAAGATAACATCAACCATGCCAACCAACATCCGGTACTTTGCAGGGTGCCTAGCATCCTCAATGATGGGAATCACATTGGTCCTCTTCTTGGCCATGTTGACAAGATCCCTGCCACTACGGTGCGAGAACTCCACAGCATACACCAACCCAGTCTGCAAGTCACAAGATTTCTGTAAGACAACTCGCATGAACAGAAACCTTTGATCAATTGTGAGTAGCTATGATGTCTCACCGGGCCAACAATATCAGACACATGAGACACTGTCGTTCCAGAGGCAGCACCAAGATACAGCACACGAGCACCAGGAGCCTAAATTGATAAGTGCAATGTCAGCATATAAAGAATGCCGTAGGTTAATTTACATAACAACCTGAAACAGCAAGGTTTGAATACACAGAATACAGGCTAAAGCACAACGAACTTACAATCCAGATGTTGTCAACACCACCGAGAACGGCGGCAGCCAGCTTCGATCTGAAGGGGTTCCACACCCTGTACTCAACCTTGGTCCCGTCCTCGTTCTGCAATACCATGGCAGAAATAAGCACACTTTCATTGATATATGCACAATGAGCGCAAAAGAGTAGGAAATCTGATATCACGAGGAAACAATCATCTAGCAAACGATTGCACTGAAGCTAAGCCGGTTCAACCTAGGTTTATCTTCTTCCTCCCCTCGTGGCAGATGGAGGAGGATGATATGGCGCCGTATAAGAGTACAAGAGCGGGAGCAGCGGGCACTGACCTGGACGGAGACGCGCTTCTCGCCGTAGACGGACTCCCCGGCGACCATGTTCTTGGTGCAGAGCGCGTCCTCCTTGGCCTTGGCGATGAAGACGCCGTCGTGCTTGTGCGGGATCACGACCACCTTGCTCCCGCCCTTCATGCCGGGCGCTCCCCTTCCCCCGCCGCGACCGCGGCCCCTGGGCGTCCAGCCTCCCCTGCCACCCCTGCCCCCGCGGCCGCCGCCATCGCTCCTCCCTCCGAAGCCCCTCCCCCCGCGGCCGCCGCCGTCGCTCCTGCCGCCGAAGCCCCTCCCGCCGCGTCCTGCGTGAAGCGTAACAGCGTCAGCGGATGAGATCGGGATGCGAGGAAGAAGAGTAAGCAGAAGGTAGGGAGACGGAGGGTTACCTCCTCGTGCCGGTGCCCTCATGGTGTCGGAAATTTGGTGCTGCCGCCGCCGGAGAGGGAGGGAGGAGGAGGAGGAGGCTAGGGTTTTTGAGAGGGTTAGCCGCCGCCGGTGGAGCGATAATTTTATAGACGAAGACTAGGGCCCATTTGTTTTTGAGAATAAGACTAGAGCCCATTTAAGAAAGACTGGTTGAAGCAGGCCGCACAATATAAGATGGTCTTCTGGCCCATTTATTAAGAGTACGCTCATGGGAAAGTATGCGATGGCCTTGTGGCCTGGTAGGCCAATTTTAAAATAGCCCATCTTAACCGAGAGTCGGAACACCGGACCTACCTGGGAGCTTCGGCCGTAGTCACTGAAGGAGTGACGAAACCGGAAATCTTGGAAGCATATGCATGTCGAGAGGCTCAAGCATTGGCACAGGTTTTGGCACTCCGCAAAATCCACATTGCAACTCACTCTCTGAGAGTCATTATCGAGCTCCAACCAACATTGCATCTCGGTGAGTATTGCATGATAGCGAGAGAAATTAACTCTCGTAGATCCGAATCTTTGCATGTGAAATATGCCACGAGCAGCGCGAGCATAATTTTGAGGCTCATACTTTAGCTAAAACGGAAACTAGCCTAGATGTGGGACGCCATGTGTGATTCTCTACTCCTCCTAGTCACCTTTGTATTCCACAAACCTTTTGAAGTTTGAATAAACAACGTTGTTTCGACTAAAAAAAGGCTATGTGATTCGTCAGTTTGTCTCATCTCTAGCACCGGCCCCGCTCCCTGCTTGTGGGCTGGTCCAATAAGGTACGCGTTGAGGAGAGGTTTTGCATCGGTTTTCTTTGTTTTTTCTTTTCTTTTTCTTGATTTTCTTCGTTTCTTTCTCAGTTTCTTTGTTTGTCTTGTTTTTCCTTTTTTCATATATACATAATAAACATTTGTTTATATGTGTTTAACATTTTGCAAATACACAGTTAGCATTTTTTCAATATATGATTTGATGTCTACTTTTAAAATACATATTATACATTTTTGTATAGATATGAAATATTTTTATAAAAGCTAAAGGTATTTTAAATACAGGAATATAAAAAAAATCTGATTTTTCATACACATTGTACATTTTTTATACACCTGAAACATTTTTCTGTACATGGTTAAATTTTCAAATACATGATCAATAATTTTCTAAACATTTTTCCAAATACGTGTTAAAAATATTTAAAATTATGCGAATATTCTTTTACATTGTATAAACACTTTTTCATGAACACATTTTTTGGAACACATGAACATTTTCTTGAATGCTATCAACATTTTTTGTCACTACGCTAAAAAATAATTACGATGCGTTAACATTTTATAAATTCATGTATTTTGTAAAAAAATAAATTTCAAAACTTTTTGGAATATATGCATTTTAGAATGTATTTTTGTAAATAAAACAAAAGAAAAAATGAACGAATGAAACGAAACAGTGAACTAAACAAACTAACCTGAGCCGGCCCGTAGAGACGGGTAGACAGGCAGACAGCGCTGCTTGAGGCGAGACCTCCTTCCGATTAGCGATAGGCGACATATAGACGCGCCCATCAGAACACCATCGACGTTCATCTTCATTTTGTCGGGTGCAGAACAAGGGTGCAGTGAGAGTCTTCTCAACTTTCAAGAAACAAAAGGTTGCAAATGGAGTTGTTTGCCGAGATGAGCATGGAAAGTTTCAACGGGCATCAGCACTCAGAAGCGTTGTTCCATGGAATCAATGATCGCTTCACCCATTTATACATTCTTTTTTAGGGTCCATTTACACATTCTTGCAAATGTCAATATTATGCAATAAAACAGCGATGTTCTTCTAAAAATTGAGAGTGAGAATGGAGCCCAAACTTAATTTGTCTATATCTTCTAAAAAACTCAAATTTCACCTAGAAAAGGGAACACATCATTAATTATGTCATCTGATTTTTTTAATTATGTCTCTAAGACAACCAGGAATCATTTTTACCAACAAAAATTCTAAGGAGGGAAATCGAATCAATATGGATTGTTGTGCATGATGACTGCCATTCCATTCCATGATAAGGTGTTTCCTTTCAAGCATAAAACACTTAATTAGGTTGGAAGGAAAAAAGTATTTAAAATCATAATTTAAAAAGTAAATGCTTTTTCAAGCATTTAATAAATGTTTGAAGGAAAAAGATCTGAAAACCAAAATTTAAAACACTTAATTTAAATTGTTATTTACGTATTCCAAAAAATATTGCAAATTTTTGAACTGGTTTGAAAAGAATAATAAAGTTTGAAAAGGAGAAAAATTAATTACAAACGGACGAAAAACTAAAAAATAGAAAAAGAGTGCTTAGGCCTTGGCCCTACAAATTTGTAAAAGCGCGGTCATTTTTTGGAAATAAAAGGAAAAAAAAAATAGACAAAATATGAACATAAAAAAAGAAAAGGATGCTGATTTTCTTGGGAAAAACAATAATCTGAAAAAAAAGGTATCCTAGGTGGTTATAAACCGTGAGGTTCTGAAGTTGAGCGTGACATAATGCGCTTATTTTTTAATGTTGCAAAATAGAAAAGAAAAAGAAAATTGGGCCGAGCCCAGGTGAAAGGGGGTGTGTACAACGAAGAAATAAAGGAAAATAAAAATTAAAAAACCAAAAAAAAAAGGCCAAACAAAACCAAAAAAGAAGAAACTAGATTGAGAAGATTCACAACGAGAAGAATAAAAGAAGCAACTAGGCATAACAAGTGAGTTGGCCCAATTGGTTACAGCGGGTGGAAGTAAACTAAGAGGTTGGTAGTTCAAATCCTTCCGCTTGCACCTTATTTTTATCTTTAAAGAAGAAAATTTAAAGTGGTCCAGGTCCAAATGAGAGGGGGTGTGTACAACGAATAATTAAGGAGAAGTTAAAAAAAAACCGAATAAATAAAAGGCCAAACAAAACCAAAAAATGAAAAAACTAGGCTGAGAATGCACAACAAGAAAAATAAAAGAAGTAATTAGGCACAACAAGTGAGTTGTCTCAATTGATTATAGGGGGTGGAAGTAAAACAAGAGGTTGGAGGTTCAAATCCTACTACTTGCACTTGTTTTTTTATATTTTAAAAAGGAAAACAAGTGGGTCAGGCCCAAGATGGAGGGGTGATCGGCTGTGTACATACAGCTTGTGTGCGCCACATACACCTTATCAGCGTGTTTGGTTCGGGGGAATTAAAGATGGGGAATGTGAGTTGAGGGGTGAGGAGATTAAAAGTCCACCGTTTGATTAGTGGGAATGGGAGTTTAAATGGGAAAGGGAGTGGGAGTTGAGGAAGCCAATTCCCACCGATTTCTTTTCACGGGGTACCTAGTTAATTCATGAGCACACACTACTAGAAAAACGGCTATAGCTAATATGGACATTAATGGCGCACCATGTATGTGGTGCGCCACTACTATATAGCAGTGGCGCACCAGATATGGGTGCGCCATTAATGTCCATATTACTAATGGCGCACCTGGTGTGTGGTGCGCCACTGCTAAGTTTCTCCTGGGCACACCCCCCTCCCCAGACTTACCAGTGGCGCACCGAGGCGTGGTGCGCCATTACTAGTTAAAACTAGTAATGGCGCACCACCACCCGGTGCGCCACTACTAACAAAAAAAATTTCAATTTTTTTTTCAAAACTAGTAATGGCGCACCGGGGTGTGGTGTGCCATTACTAGTGTTTAACTAGTAATGGCGCACCACACCCCGGTGCGCCATTACTAACCCTGGTAGGTGTGGCGCACCCTACATAGTGCGCCATTGCTATCCCCACCACTCCCGTCCCCACCACTCTCCCTTATCCCCTTATCTCTCTCTCCCTTATCCCCACATCTCTCTCTCTCTCTGGTAACCCTGCAGCCGCCTCGCCTCACTCGCCGGTCACCCCACCCTGCCCCGCCCCGCCTAGCTCGCCGCCGGCCACCCCGCCCCGTCTCCCTCGTCGGCCATCCCGCCCGCCCCGCCTCGCTCGTCGGCCACCCCGCCCCGCCCCGCCTCGTTCCCCGTCGGCCACCCCGCCTCGCTCGCCGCCGTCGTCCACCCCGCCCTCTCTGCTTCTCCTGTTCGTTCCCGCCGTGGAGCAGATGGAGCGCTGGGCGCCGGAGCGGAGGGAGCATGGGGGAGCACCCCGCCTCGCTTGCAGCCTCGGCGAGCTCTGGATCGAGGCATCCGCCTCCTCCCGTGCCGTCCGAGCTCGCCGGAGGGAGTACCAGCAGCCGCGCCGTCCGAGCTCGCCGGAGGGAGCACCAGCAGTCGCCGCCGTCCGAGCTCGCCGGAGGGAGCAAAGCAGCCGCCGCCGTCGTTTTACTACGCCACCAGAAGCTCCATCGGAACATGCGAACCACACCGCTCCAAGTCCCCGCCGCCGCGACTGTGCTTCCAGGCGAGGAGGACGAGCACCTCGACCCAATACCTCTCCCGAGCCCCTCACGTGCGTCCTCTCCCCTCCCTCCATCCCGAGCTCTCTCTCTCTTATTTAGTTTGTTATATAAGAGGAAGGGGTAAGGGACTGTTAGTTAAGAACAATTGCATCTCTGTGTTTTCAGCAAGAAAGAGAATGACACAGTTAAACATTCAGATTTAAGCAATAGATCAATGGAACATTTGTTCTGCAGTCTAATAACGAGATAAGATAAAAGTTCTTTTAATTTACTGAAATTAACTTTTAGTTGAGTGATGCGCTAAGGTCAACCTCTATACATGCACATCCCTGAACTGAAAATACACTCAGGCACCAATTTCGGACAGTACAAAATTGATATGATGCTTGCTTTGTGAGTAAGTATCTTATTGCACAATGTCTCCGAATAAAATGCATGGTTAGAAATAAACTGAACCAAACTATTGACATCAGAGAGCATACAGTTATGAGTTTAATTTCTCAGTTACAGCAGTAATTGTAACCATACATTCTTACCACGCCAATAATTGTTCTTTACATTAGCCATACAATTGCACAAATAGACCATATAAAATGGGATTCTGTCATATGTAAACCATATAAATAGAATTCAAGCTGATTTGATTATGTTTCATCTCCATAATTATTTTCTCTTGGTCCAGAGAACATAAGCTGGAACATATAAATTAATTTTCTGCTCATTTTGAGACGATATAAGGATTTCTGCTATTATACTGATAGTTAATGATAGCAGCACCCCAAGAATATGATGTTCTCTAGCAAGAAATTTGTTATTTCCTTACACTACTTTATTTTTCCATGTTTGCTTTAATCACCTATTTATTTATTTGAACAAGCAGCAGTTAGCCTTTGTTTACTTAACATGAATGTTGTTGTAATCATGAATATGTCCTGAGAATTAGTGTAAGAATGAAGCCATTGTCGGTAGAATGTCTGCAGATGTAGCTCTTTCACTCGTGTAAAAGTTAGTCCTAGAGGTCATTAAGATTATTGTAGTTTCAGTTTTCTCTGACGAGGCATATTCTGTTTACTATATGTTCTTCTGACCTATCAACAGAAGTGTATGAATTCATTAAATGTTCCTCGCAAGGTGTTCTCTTGGGGTACGTCGAAACGCAGCACGTGGAGAGAAAAATCAGTTCAGTATCTTTCAATTAGGATGCGTGCAACATTGGGATTTATATACAGTACTTTTTCCTCTTTCCGTACTTATGTGGTTCACACAGATTTTGCACTCTTCACAAATATCGTTGATTTGCTATGCTTATGTGTTTTCAGGCTTGCCCATACTCCTTTTAGTGTTCCTGTATATCATCTTTCTCTGTTGAATTTTTTCTGCAGTTTGTTAGAATCTTGCGGAAGTAAAGGAACATGTGAATGCAAGCAACACGTCAGTATATGGTTCTCTGAAGGTAATCCAGTTCATGTCTAAAAAAGATTAAATCCATCATATTACCAGACAACTAAAACTGTGTTATGTTGCTACTCTTTTCCTTTGGATTTTTGTAGCTTCATATTCAATTAATGCCTCAAGTCCGAATGAGACTGCATGTTTTGTCTATTTGAAAAATTACAGAGAAAATGATGCTTATATTCAAGGAGCGGTTTTTAATCTGTGCTTGATGATCAATTTATAAACAAGATACATTCATGACCATGCTCCATGATGTAGGAATAGAAACCAAGTTCAGTATAATCCCTAGGTAACAACTGTAAGTTGTGCACAACATGAAATGGTTTTTTTGGCATAATATTCGGGGTTGAGGGCATTTGTTAATCACATAGTTATAGCATTCAGTCCAGATAACATCTGCATGTGTTGTACTTTCGAATTTCTGTTTCCATATTCAGTCTCATCTCAAGAAAATTATACTTAATATTGTTTTTGCTATATGCAGGCGTATGCATCAAGTTCTACATTTTCAGGATCCTCTGCTAAGAAATATATTTTTGCAGTACTTGAAAAAATAGTTATATGTAGAGAATATGTAATTCTTGCTTTTGTGCTGTCAAAATTCTTGAGCAAAGATCTTTGGAGTGATTTCCGGTCATCTTTTTCAGGAAAGCGTAAGTGTTCTGAGAACCCTTTCTTCAGTGTTCTACCTTCTCCAATCGTTTGCAGGTCTATGGGAAAAATATATGGTTCTAATTCCAGGCATACTTAAAATCTTTCTTAAGATATGGATGTGGATTTCTTCAGTGTTTTCCCGTACAGATTTCCCTTTTTGATCTTTGTAGACATACTGCCACAATGATTTTATGATTTAGCAACTTTATTTTTATTTTCTTCTGCAAGAAATGTTCGAGGAATTGGACTGTAGCTGTTAATTCTTTTCTTGATATTTGTTTGGCAAGTTTGTTAGCATCAAACTCTCTTTAGAACTTGCTTCACAGTCTTGGTGGCAGTTTGACTCCCTCCTTCTGTAGGCTCACTTTGTTTCAGGTTATCAACTTCAGTGCCTCATGTGCTTATAGTACTGTAAATAAGTTTTTTTTGTTTTTTTTGCAAATGCTCATATGCTTATGGTACTGTAGATAAGATTTATTTGTTGGTTGTCTGACTTTTGTTACAGAACATGTGCCAATTGTAATTGTGTTTAATAGAATGATTTGTGCAAAACCTTATCCGAGTAAGAATGCAAACCATTATAGGTGCTGAGTAGAATCAAAATTGATACCAAGCTGGAGCCTTTTTCCAGTTTAGTATTTTTGTAGAAAAACTGTATTATCCAATGAATTAATTGGAGCAGGACATGTTCTCTATTTTAACTCAATCCTCTGATCTCTTTGAATTCTTGATCATCATCATTGTTCTATTATTAATTAGATGGAGATGGTGGCCGGTGCAAAAATTCCTCCATCGTTATGTCATTGTAAATGACAGTGAGATAAAGGTTGTATCATCAGGAGATTCTACAGTGTGTTTAGAATTTAAGAATGTTCTCCCAGGCATATGATTAGTCGGTTGTTCAAAGACATGCAAAATGTTCAGAGGCTTAAAGAATTTCTCTTAACAGTAGCACCACTAAGTCTTCCTGTAGGTGTAGATGTGGGTTGTAACAGTTCTAGTTCTGCATAAAAAATGACAGTATTGACACCATGTAATCTTACTCATACAATATTCACACCATGTAATTCTGGAAATATATGCTCATATCTAGTTCTGCATAAAAAATGACAGTATTGACATGTTATAAATAGTTTGTTTGTCTTTCTGTTTATTTTGTTACATTTTGCAGGGATAAAGTGAAGAAAAAGAAGAAAAGATTACTAGAAGATTAGTTTTAGGATTTTCTTTTATTTCCTTGCAATTTTTCTTTTATTGGATACTTGTAAAGACATTGTAATATTCTTTCTATAATAAAAAATATGATTCTATTTCATTTTTTGTTTTTAAATTATTTTTCCTTATAGGTTGTTTTCTGTAAATTTGGATTTTTTTTTGTTTTCCAGATACATTACTAGTGGCGCATTTCAGCCCTTATTAGTGGCGCACCTTCCTTTATTACTAGTGGCGCACCTATAAGGCTATTAGTGGCGCACCTGGACGGAATACCAGTGGAGCACCTAAAGGTTAGTAGTGGCGCACCTGTAGCAATAGTAGTGGCGCACCTGTAGCAATAGTAATGGCGCACCACATGGTGCGCCACTAGTATTTGGAATAGTAATGGCGCACCAGAGGTGCGCCATTACTATTTATTACTAGTGGCGTGTTAATAGTGGCGCACCTATAGTGCGTCATTAATAGCCAAAATAGGTGCGCCACTAATAGGGTTTTTTCTAGTAGTGACAGTTTTGTCCCATGCTAATTCTCATCATATACCAAACAAGGGAACAGGAGTAAAAATCAACTTCCCCAAGCCTAATCCCACTATAAACATCCTTGTGCAAACTCCGGTTCCCCTGCCCGAGTGTTTACCAAACAGGCTGATCATGTGCCAAACAGGGGATTGGGAATAAAACGACTCATCCCATGTCTAATCTCAATACAACTCCCTAGACTAAACTCCCATTCCTCTTACCAAATATTGCCACTGTATGGTTAAATGACCATACTTTCTTTATACGGTTTGTAGGGGGGTGGGTACCGAAGCGAGGCTCTATAATTAATTAGAGGTGGAGCTATGCGCATATGGGGGGGGGCATTGGCCCCAGCCTTGGATTTTGGGAGAGCTTAGCCTGGATTTATTAGCAGGCTCCGCCACTGGAGACAATAGTTAGTTCATACCCAAATCCTTGGTGAACCCGTCAACAAAACTTTCTGGCTTCGCCCCTCACCTTTGAACGAAAAAGCAACTCAGGAATATGATAATACATTTGGGATGAGCGACATTGGCAAAACAATGCAACGTAGCGGCCTTCATTGCATTGTGAGAGGCAGTGGCAATTCCACTAGGGGAGCTTCAATAGGCTTAAGCCTACCCTCCAAAAATCTCATTTCAGCTAAACATACCGCTTGACAATTATATTGAGATGTTTAACATGTAAATTGCAATGCATGTGCTAACTATACTTAGAAACTTGGTGTTTGAGCCTACCCTTCAATTCCGCGCTAGATTCGCCACTGGTGAGAAGGTACATTCCAAAAGAATTTGCCTCAAAAAAATGTATGAAAAGAATACCGTCAAATAGGGTTCCGCATTTCGCGCTAGATTCACCACTGGTGAGAAGGTATATTCCAAAAGAATTTGCCTCAAAAAATGTATGAAAAGAATACCACCAAATAGGGTTCCGCATACTCTCTCTCTTTCTCCCTCCCTCCCTCCCCCCTCTCTCTCTGAAAGTGTAATGGTGGCCTTTTGGCCTAATATACGGTCGGACCCATTTGAAAATAACCCACTTAATTGCAAGTCAGAGTTCCTAAATAAAAGACTCAAAACAGAACCCAAAACTAACTTCTCCGAATCTTCTAAAAAAACTTATTTTCCCTAAAAAAACACAACCTTAATTATGTCATCTCAAAAGGTTAATTCTGTCTGTAAGATGATCGGGAGCAATTTTCCCATTTTTTCTAAGGAGGAAAATCGATTCAATATGAATTGTTGTGGATGATGACTGCCATTCCATTCCATGATAAGGTGTTGCTTTTAAAAGTTATATATAAGAGACTCTTGGCTCTTGACTAGTCCTTGTCCTGTCCTGGTGGTTGGCCAGATGACCTGACACAACAGCAAGGAAGAACCTGGTCCACAGCCATGTAAGATTAGGTTGCAAGAAAGATGAGGACCTACCAGGATAGCCATCCAGCTTTGTTCCCAAAGGTTCTTCCAAAATAGACATGGGAATGAAAGTGAAGCTCTTGTCATGATGCTTGACAGGGACGCCAAATCCGTATAAAACATTTAGTAGCACATCCCAGTCATTGTCTACTAACCAACACCACCATAGCCTGAAGAGAGAGAGAGAGAGAGACAGAGAAGGTTGTACAACCATGTATGTAGCGTGTGTTGCTTGCTACTTTGATGATGCTTTGCTTCTTTTTTTTTTCACTCAAACTGCTGATTATTTTAGCTATAAGTGGTTAGTAGCAGAGCTTGATGCTAGCAGCCTAGCACCATCCTCTGCTGTGTTTTCCTGCTGATATGATATGCATGTCACACCGTTACTGTAAGCTGGCTTATGTTTGACAGCTCGACTGCTACGCCTCTTGTTGTTGTTCAGTCATGTCGTCGATCACCTTGCTTGAGAATCAGAAATGGACAGCTTGATCATGCATCGGTGTAGCTTGCACAGCAAGGTCCCGAAAGTAACGCACAGTGGCATGGCACCTAAAATCTGACGGATCAGGTGGCCAAGAACTCCGGGTTCAGAAGAAAAAAGATCCAACGTGAAACCTACCGTTTTTGTAAGCAAGGAAATGGAACATCTGTTGACCTTATTAGGAGGACACCCACTGCGGTAATAGTATAGGTTTTTCACCAAGGAAATGATGGCCATGAGAATGTGTCCACTCTGAAGGCCTCCTTTTCCCCATCACGGGCCACCAGAAGACAACGCTCTGAGTTGAATTACCGGGCGGTGACGGCATAGGATACCACAATTTCCCATGAACTCCATGAGGCAAAATGGACACATCTGACCTAAAGACGTAACTATTTCACAAAGTGAACCTATTCCGAAAAAAATTCACTCACGTAACCCTTTTGTGTGGCGCCCGACAACAAGGCGCCACACTATACTGTGTGGCGCCTTTGCCTCGGGCGTCACACTACACTGTGTGGCGCCTTTGTCTTAGGCGCCACACTAGGTTTCAGGCGCCACACGACGTAATGTCGGGCGCCACACAGTATAGTGTGGCGCCTAAGACAAAGACGTCACAAAAAAAGGTTAGATGAGTGAAAAAAATTCGGAATAGGTTCACTTTGTGAAATAGATGCGTCTTTGGGTTAGATTTGTCCATTTTGCCACTCCATGAACCGTCGTACAGGTGGTGGCTGTGCTGACCAGATCACCATGGTACTACACTTGTACTACTACCACGAAATTTGCCGGTGTACTAGTACCATGGTTTTCGCTTTCGGTGAGATTTCAATGAAATTCACTGAATTTCATTAATTTCAGTAGACACTGAAATATAACGTTTCGGCCAAAATATTTCAGCAATTTCAGTACTACACTAGAAATAAAAAAAAATCATTTTTTTTTTCAAAAATTTCAAATATTTAATTAAATTCAAGTGAATATTTCGGCCCTTTGGCCGAAATGCAAACTGAAATGACTGAATTTCACTGAATTTCAGTGATTTCGGTTGGTGCTGAAATTTTGTCTAAACTGAAATTGAAAACCATGACTAGTACTCACCAGACACCACCGTCAAGCGTAATCCCGCGGCAACCCTGCCCTGGTGGACGGACGTTGCCGGGAGGCTGGTGACCTGCATCGCCGAGGTGTGAAAGGTTGATAGGCAGCACAAGACGAGAGCTTTGGAAAATTCTGAAGGCGAACTCCACCAACCCTCGGTGGCACAGGCTGAGGCCGACAGACAGGTTGCCGAGGCTGCTACCGTCCCTGAAAACGAACCTTCAGCTTTCGCCCTTCAGCATGATGACATATAGTACTACCAGTTTTCTTGAAAAATCGTGGACATGCAGGTGAAAATTAGGAGCCTTTGTGCTACTGCCTTTCAGTCTGTGTTTTTATTTTGTACGTAGCTACCTGTACCCGTTGCAGGACATGTTCATGCCGCGCAACGCACCCACACATGATGGGCACGCCAACGATTCCTCACGTATGGCATGGATCAGGCGGCCACCTGAATCACCTGAATATATTAATGTGCGGTGCCCCTCCATTACCTGCAGCCAAGCCTGTCTTAATAAAGAGGCAGGGCTGATGGATGATTATTATTCTAGTTAGTGCAGTACTGTTGTAATGTACTGTTAGCAGCCATGATCCGCCGATCGTCAGCTTCTCTTGGCGCATGCGCAGATGCAGCCAGTGCAAGCACAGGATTTGACTCTGATGAGTAAAGCGAAGCTGGTGGTACAGGTGCTTCGTTGAATCTGTATTGCTGTACTGGTACCAAAACCTGCTTCCACGAGGCCATCCACTTTGAGTTTGAGCCATGGCCTCTGGTACCGGTGGTAGTGGTACGTGTGGCGGTCGGGAGATGCACAAACCGGCTGGCATCGCGGCGGTCGAGAGGCGATCGAGTGAGGCGCGACGCGGGGTGCACTGCGTGGGTGGGCTTTTGGGCGATAGGTGTGTCATGTGTGTCTGTCCTTCTGGTCTTGCTTTCACTTCACTTGCCGTGCTTGGGTTGTTCAGAAAAGGAGTGTCTGCACGCGACCGACCAGCGTTACTGTCACTTTGATACTCCGTCTGTAGAGAGATATTATGAGCGTTTAAATCACTGTTTCAGTGATCTAAACACTTCTATATATTTTGATGGAGGGAGTACGAGTACTGAACAAATGGTGCCATGCATCTGGAGATTCCTTAGCCTTTGACAGTCTAACAGATGATCAAGGGCTTTTTCTCTGGGAGTTTTTTTTCCCTTTTCCCTTGACGCTTAGAGCAAACACTCCCTCCAGATTTCGCCGGCGAGCCCATGGATTTGCCTCGTGTCTGCCCGCCACTCCGGCGGCCAGCGGTGGAGAGGGGAATCCTTGTGCCTTCGCTCCGGCTAGTAGTTTAGGTGAGAGAGTTTTTAGTCCTTACATGTGCGGCGCTCAAGCGGATGGTGGTGCTTCTTCTTCGAGTTTGTCTTCCGTACTTCGATCGCCCTTGAGTTTGTCCATCCGGATGTAGTCGATGGAGCTCCGACATAAATTCCTGTCGTCTTCTTGCATTGGGACAGTGAAGTTAGGGTTTCTCGCACGACAATGATATTTGGTGTCGGTTGCTTCAGATATATTCATGGGTTCACCTGTTAGATATTGTATATACATAGCTTCTGTGTATTCTCTGTATTCTTGTATTTGTACACATTGTGTACCCCTATATATATATATATATATATATATATATATGAGATAGCCACACCCTATTGGGTGTCGAGCAGTTTCCACAAACCCTTTGTTTAACATGGTATCAGATTAGGGTTTCGGTCGTTCGCTTCCGCACCTCTGTCTCGGCCGCCTCGATGGCTTCGGTGTCGGCCGCCGCCGCCCCGATCTCCACCGCCTCGGCCGCCGTTCCCGCCGCCGGCTCGACCGCGCTTGCCTTGGTCGCCCCGGCCTCTCCGTTTTTGGCTTCTCGACCGCTCGTCTCTCTGGCCGACGCCTCCATGGTTTCGGCCGCCCAACCGCCGGCCGTCGTCGACCCTGCCGCACATCCATCGGCGGGCTGCTACGACGCCCCCGCTGTCCCCTACGGCACCGCCCCACCTTCCGGCTCGCCCGCGCCGTACGGCGTCCGTCCGCGAGCGCTCCCTGGTGGGGGGCTCAGTCGTCCTATGGTGCGCCCCACGACGGCGCCCTAAACCTGCAACCGAGTGGCGCTCCACCCCCGGCTCATGGCGATGTTCCGCATCCGCACCAGCCGCCGGTGGGTGGCTCCTACGGCGCCGCCCCGGCCGGTCCGTGGCCAGCTCCATCTATGGTGCGGCCGCCCTACGTTGCCGCTGCCCCGTTGGCCTACGCCTACCCGCCTGCCCAGTACGTTGCGCCCTACGGCGGAACCTCGACGGAGCTGGTGGCTCCATCCGCGGTACCAGATGGACCTTCACCCACGAGTTTTTATGCGCTGCCGCCGATGTTGGATCATGGTGCCTCGCACGCACCGTTCTACTTTGCGCATCTCATCCCGGTGAAGCTCACGACAGATAACTACCTGTCATGGCGTGCCCAAGTCCTGCCACTGCTTCGCAGCCGCTACTTGGAAGGCTATGTTGATGGCACGCTACCGTGTCCTCCGCCGAATCATCCGACGTACCATGCTTGGGTGGCGCAGGATCAAGCCATCCTCTCTGCTATACAGTCCTCCCTCACGGAGGGCGTCTCGTCGCTGGTCATCTTTGCCGCTACGTCTCGGGACGCGTGGATGGCCCTTCATACCAGCTTTTCTTCACAATCTCAGGCGCGTGCTCATGCTATCCGCACGGCGTTAGAGGAGGTGAAGCTTAATGCCCTCACCGTCACTGACTACTTCAACAAAGTGACGGGTATGGCGGACACACTTGCCTCCATTGGCAAGGCTCTTGGGCCCGAGGAGTTCACCTCCTATGTGCTCAATGGGCCTGGTGACGACTATGATAATTTGGTGGAGAATATCTATGGTCGTGACACTCCCATCCAGCCGCGTGAGCTATATGCGCGTCTCCTTGCCACGGAACAACGCATCCAGGCTCGCCGATCTACTCCGGGTTTCTCTTCCGCCAACGCTGTCACGCGTGGCAGGGCAAGCCCTACACGCCGCCGCCTGGTGGCAAGCCGCCGGCTACGCCCAACCCACGGAACACCACTACCACTGTTGGTGGTCGCGTCCGTGGCTGCTGTGCCTCGTGTGGCGCTCAGGTTCCCTGCCAGCTTTGTGGTCTTGATGGTCACCTTGCTTCCCGTTGCCATCGCCGCTTCAAGAAGGAGTTCTTGGGCATTGGGAACAATGGCAAAGGGAATGAGAAGCAGGCTGCCCTGACGAGTCATGAGCAGGGACATACTACTTCCTATCCCATTGATGCGTCTTGGTACATGGATACGGGAGCTACCAACCACCTGACGAGTGATATGGGCAAGCCTTCTACTCAGGAGCCGTACCGTGGGCATGATCAGGTTCACACTGCAAATGAGAAAGGTATGCGCATCTCACATATTGGCCAGACATCTCTTCTTACGCGTCGATCTACACAACTTCGTCTGCTTAATGTCCTTCGTGTTCCCTCTGTTTCACGTAGTTTACTTTCAGTTCCTAAACTTACTCGTGATAATAATGTTCTTGCTGAATTTCATCATTTCCAATTTTTTGTTAAGGACCGGGACACGAGGGACGTACTCCTTAGAGGTCGACTGCGCAACAACGGTCTTTATGCACTTGATGTGCCACCAACTCCTAGTGCTTTCAGCGGCGTTCATGTGTCTCATTCACACTGGCATGCGCACCTTGGTCATCCTGCTACTCCTGTCGTTCGCCATGTACTTCATCATCATGAGCTTCCAGTCGTGTCCAATAAACATGTTGATGCAGTTTGTGATGCCTGTCAGCAAGGCAAGAGTCATCAGCTTCCTTTTTCTGAGTCGGGTCGTGTAGTCAATAAACCGCTTGAACTTGTGTTTTCGGATGTATGGGGCCATGCCCAAACCTCTGTTAGTGGTCATAATTGTTGGAAATATGCCCTAGAGGCAATAATAAATTGGTTATTATTATATTTCCTTGTTCGTGATAATCGTTTATTATCCATGCTATAATTGTATTGATTGGAAACTCAAATACATGTGTGGGTACATAGACAACACTGTGTCCCTAGTATGCCTCTAGTTAACTAGTTCGTTGATCAAAGATGGTCAAGGTTTCCTGGCCATAGACATGAGATGTCATTTGATAACGGGATCACATCATTAGGAGAATGATGTGATGAACAAGACCCAAACTATAAACATAGCATATGATCGCGTCAGTTTATTGCTATAGTTTTCTGCATGTCAAGTATCTGTTCCTATGACCATGAGATCATGCAACTCACTGACACCGGAGGAATACCTTGTGTGTATCAAACGTCACAACGTAACTGGGTGACTATAAAGATGCTCTACAGGTATCTCCGAGGGTGTCTGTTGAGTGGGCATGGATCAAGACTGGGATTTGTTACTCCGTGTGACGGAGAGGTATCTCAGGGCCCACTCGGTAATACAACATCACAATAAGCCTTGCAAGCAATGTGACTAAGTGTTAGCCACGGGATCTTGTATTACAGAACGAGTAAAGAGACTTGCTGGTAACGAGATTGAACTAGGTATAGAGATACCGACGATCGAATCTCGGGCAAGTAACATACCGAAGAACAAAGGGAACAACGTACGGGATTAACTGAATCCTTGACATAGAGGTTCAACCGATAAAGATCTTCATAGGATATGTAGGAACCAATATGGTCATCCAGGTCCCGCTATTGGTTATTGACCGTAGAGGTGTCTTGGTCATGTCTACATAGTTCTCGAACCTGCAGGGTCTGCACACTTAAGGTTCGGTGACGTTTCAGTATAGTAGAGTTATGTATGGTGGTGACCGAAGGTTGTTCGGAGTCCCGGATGAGATCCTGGACATCACGAGGAACTCCGGAATGGTCCGGAGGTAAAGATTGATATATAGGAAGTCCTGTTTTGGTCACCGGAAAAGTTTCGGGTATTTCGGTAGTGTACCGGGAGTGCCGGGAGGGGTACCGGGGACCATCGGGAGGGGTGTCTCGACCCAAAGGACCTCATGGGCTGTGGGAGGAGTCAAACCAGCCCCTAGTGGGCTGTCCTAACCCCCCCACTAAGGCCCATGTGGCTTTGGGTGGAAAAAATCCAAAGGAGGAAAGGTGGAAAGGGTTTCCAAGTGGAGAGGAGGAATCCTACTCCTAATAGGATTGGAGTAGGACTCCTCCACCTCCAATTTCGGCCAAACCTTGAGGGTTTGAGGCTACCTCCTCCCCTCCCTCCCTCCTATATATACTAGAGGATTTAGAGGGAAGAGCTAACCCTAATTGCCACGTGCTCCCTCTACTTCATCTAGATCGGTTTCTCCTCTAGTCTAGTTTCAGCGGTGCTTAGGCGAAGCCCTGCCGGAATTGTTCCACCACCATCGCCGCCGCGCCGTCGCGCTGCCGGAGAACTCTTCTACCTCTCCGCTCCGTCTTGCTGGATCAAGAAGGCGGAGATCGTCATCGAGCTGTACGTGTGCTGAACGCGGAGGTGCCGTCCGTTCAGCGCTAGATCGGAAGGACCGTGATCAGGATCGCGAGACGATTCGTGATTTGATCGCGGGATGGATCGTGATGGGATCGCGGGACGGATCGAGATTGGATCGCGAGATGGATCGTGATGGGATCGCGGGACGCTCGGCGATTTGGATCACGAAGACGTTCGACTACATCAACCGCGTTTCTTAACGCTTCCCGCTTAGCGATCTACAAGGGTATGTAGATCCACTCCCCCTCTCGTAGATGCTCATCACCATGGATAGATCGTGCGTGTGCGTAGGAATTTTTTTGTTTCCCATGCAACGTTCCCCAACAGTAGCATCTGAGCTAGGTCTATGTGTAGATGAGATCTCGAGTAGAACACAAAGGAGTTTGTGGGCGTTGATATTCGGATTGCTTCCTCCCTTAGTCTTTTCTTGTTTTGGCGGTATTGTGGGATGAAGCGGCCCGGACCAACATTACTCGTACGCTTACTAGAGACTGGTTCCATCAACTGACATGTAATTTCGTTGCATAAAGATGGCTGGCGGGTGTCTGTTTCTCCCACTTTAGTCGGATCGGATTTGACAAAGGCGGTCCTTGAGAAGGTTGAATAGCAATTTTTGTATCACCGTTGTGGTTTTTGCGTAGGTAAGAATTGTTCTTGCTAGATACCCGTAGCAGCCACGTAAAACTTGCAACAACAATTAGAGGACGTCTAACTTGTTTTTGCAGGGTATGTTGTGATGTGATATGGCCAATTACATGATGAGATATATGTGATGTATGAGATGATCATGTATTGTATAGAATATCACGACTTGCATGTCGATGAGTACGGCAACCGGCAGGAGCCATAGGGTTGTCTTTAATTATTTTTGCCGTTTTTGCTTTACTTTATCGCTATGAGTTAGCAATAGTCGTGGAAGCAACAGTCGGCGCGACAACCTCATGGCGACACATTGATGGAGATCAAGATGATGGAGATCATGGTGTTATGCCGGTGACGATGGAGATCATGCCGGTGCTTTGGAGATGGAGATCAAAAGCACAAGTTCATGGCCATATCATGTCACTTATGATTTGCATGTGATGTTAATCCTTTTATGCATCTTATTTTGCTTAGGACGACGGTAGCATTATAAGGTGATCCCTCACTTAAATTTCAAGATAAAATTGTGTTTTCCCCGAGTGTGCACCGTTGCGAAAGTTCGTCGTTTCGAGACACCACGTGATGATCGGGTGTGATAGACTCTACGTTCGCATACAACGGGTGCAAGCCAGTGTTGCACGTGCGGAACACTCGGGTTAAACTTGACGAGCCTAGCATGTACAGACATGGCCTCGGAACAAAAGAGACCGAAAGGTCGAACATGAGTCATATAGTAGATATGATCAACATGGAGATGTTCACCATTGAAACCACCTCAACTCACGTGATGATCGGACTTGAGTTGGTGGATTTGGATCATGTGACACTCGAATGACCGGAGGGATGTCAATTTGAGTGGGAGTTTTTAAGTAATATGATTAACTAAACTCATTATCATGAACATAGTCAAAATGTCTTTGCAAATTATGTTGTAGATTACTAGCTCGCGCTGTAGCTCCCTTGAATTTTTATATGTTCCTAGAGAAATAGAGTTGAAAGATGATGGTAGCAATAATGCGGACTAGGTCCGTGATCTGAGGATTGTCCTCATTGCTGCACAGAAGGCTTATGTCCTTAATGCACCGCTCGGTGCGCCACCCCCTCAAGCGTCGTCTGTAGATGTTGTGAACATCTGACAGGCACGTTCTGATGACTACTTGATAGTTCAGTGCGTCATGCATTACGGCTTAGAATTGAGGCTCCAAAACGTTTTGAACGTCACGGAACATATGAGATGTTCTAAGAGCTGAAATTGGGATCTCAGGCTCGTGCCCGTGTTGAGAGGTGTGAGACCTCCAACAAGATTCTTTGCCTGCAAGATGAAGGAGAATAGCTCAATCGGTGAGCATGTGCTCAGATTGTCTGGGTTCTACAATCGCTTGAATCGAGTGGGAGTTGATCTTCCAGATAAGATAGTGATTGATATAGTTCTCCAAGTCACTGTCACTAAGCTACTAGAGCCTCGTGATGAACTATAAAATGCTAGGGATAGAAATAATGATCCCTGAGCTATTCGCGATGTTTGACACCGCGAAGGTAGAAATCAAGAAGGAGCATCAAGTGTTGATGGTTAGTGAAACCACTAGTTTCGAGAAGGGCAAGGGCTAGGAGGGAAACTTCATGGATGGCAAGTCAGTTGCTGCTCCAGTGAAGAAACCCAAGGTTGAACCCAAACCCGAGACTAAGTGCTTCTATTATGAGGAGAACGGTCACTGAAGCAGAACAACCCTAGATACTTGGTAGATAAGAAGGCCGGCAACGTCGATAGAAGTATATTTGATATACGTGTGTACCTTGCTAGTACTCCTAGTAGCACCTGGGTATTGGATACCGGTTCGGTTGCTAAATGTTAGTAACTCGAAATAAAAGGCACGGAATAAACGGAGGCTAGCTAAGGGTGAGGAGACGATGAGTGTTGGAAGTGTTTCCAAGGTTGATGTGATCACCATCGCACGCTCTCTCTACCTTCGGGATTAGTGATGAACCTAAATAAATGTTATTTGGTGTTTGCGTTGAGCATGAACGTGATTAGATCATGTTTATTGCAATACGGTTATTCATTCAAGTTAGAGAATAATGGTTATTCTATTTACATGAATAATACCTTCAATGGTCATGCACCCAATGAGAATGGTTTATTGAATCTTGATCGTAGTGATACACATGTTCATAATATTGATGCCAAAAGATACAAAGTTAATAATGATAGTACCACATACTTGTGGCACTTCCGCTAAATGTCATATTGGTGTAAAACGCATGAAGAAACTCCATGCTGATGGATCTTTGGACTCATTCGATTTCGAATCGGTTGAGACATGCGGACCATGCCTCATGGCCAAGATGACTAAGACCCCGTTTTCCGATATGATGGAGCGGGCAAGTGACTTATTGGAAATGATACATGTTGATGTATTCGGTCCAATGAGTGTTGTAGCGTGCGGTGGATATCATTATTTTCCTACCTTCACTGATGATTTGAGTAGATATGGGGATATTTACTTAATGAAACACAAGTCTGAAACATTTGAAAAGTTCAAACAAATTCAGAGTGAAGTTTGAGATCATCGTGACAAGAAGATAAAATATCTACGATATGATCGTAGAGGTAAATATCCGAGTTACGAGTTTGGTATACAACTTAAGACCATGTGGAAGTTGTTTCACAACTCACGCCACCTGGAACACCATAGTGTGATGGTGTGTCCAAACGTCGTAGTCGTGCTCTATTGGATATGGTGCGTACTATGATGTCTCTTATCGATTTGCCACTATCGTTTTGGGGTTATGCATTAGAGACAACTACATTCACTTTAAAAAGGGGCACCATCTAAGTCCATTGAGATGACACCGTATGAATTTTGGTTTGGCAGAAACCTAAGCTGTCATTTCTTAATGTTTGGGGCTGCGACGCTTGTGTGGAAAAGGTTTTCAATCTGATGAGCTCGAACCCAAAGCGGACAAATGCATCTTCATAGAATACCCTAACGTAACAGTTGGGTAAACCTTCTATCTCAGATCCAAGCACAAAGTGTTTGTTGCTAAAACGGGTCCTTTCTCGAGAAAGAGTTTCTCTCGAAAGAATTGAGTGGGAGGAAGATAGAACTTGATGAGGTTGTTGAACCTTTGTTTCAACCAGAGAGTAGCGCAGCGCAGAAAGTTGTTTCTGTGGAGCCTACATTAGTTGAAGAGGAAGTTAATGATGATGATCATAAAGCTTCGGATCAAGTTACTATCGAACCTCGTAGGTCAACAAGGACGCGTACTGCTCCTGAGTGGTACGTCAACCCTGTCTTAGAGGTCATGTTGTTGGAAAACGATGAACCTACGAGCTATGGAGAAGCGATGACGGGCCCGGATTCCGAGAAATGGTTAGAGGCCATGCAATCCAAGATGGGATCCATGTAAGAAAACAAAGTATGGGGTTTGGAAGTATTACCTGAAGGGTGAAAGGCCATTCAGAACAAATGGATCTTTAAAAGGAAGACGGACGCGGACGGTAATGTCACCATCTATAAAGCTCGACTTGTGGCAAAGGGTTTTTCACAAGTTCAAGGAGTTGACTACGATGAGACTTTCTCACCCGTAGCGATGCTAAAGTCTGTTGGAATTATGTTAGCAGTTGCTGCATTTTTCGATTATGAAATCTGGCAGATGGATGTCAAAACATCATTTCCTTAACGGTATCCGTGAGGAAAGGTTGTATGTGATACAACCGGAAGGTTTTGTCAGTTCTAAGGATGCTAAAATATATGCAAGCTCCAGCGATCCTTCTATGGACTGGAGCAAGCATCTCGGAGTTGGAATATACGCTTTGATGAGGTGATCAAAGTTTTTGAGTCTATACAAAGTTTATGAGAAACTTGTATTTAAAATAAAGTGAGTGGGAGCACTATAGAATTTCTGATAAGTATATGTGGATGACATACTGTTGATCGGAAATGATGTAGAATTTCTGGAAAGCATAAAGGGTTGTTTGAAAAGGAGTTTTTCAAAGGAAAACCTGGAATGAAGCTACTTAAATATTGGGCATCTTGATCTATAGAGGTAGATCAAGACGTCTGATAAAACTTTCAATGAGTACATACCTTGACAAGATTTTGAAAGAGTTCAAAATGGATCAGTCAAAGAAAGAGTTATTGCATGATTTGTAAGGTGTGGAGTTGAGTAAGACTCAAAGCTCGACCACGGCAGAAGAAAGAGAAAGGACGAAGGTCGTCCCCTATGCCTTATCCATAGACTCTATATAGTATGCCATGCTATGTACCGCACCTGTGTGTGCCTTGCCATGAGTCTGTCAAGGGGTACAAGAGTGATCCAGGAGTGGACCACTGGACAGCGGTCAAGATTATCCTTAGTAACTAGAGGACTAAGGAAATATTTCTCGATTATGGAGGTGATAAAGAGTTCGTCGTAAAGGGTTACGTCGATGCAAGCTTTAACACCAATCCGGATGACTCTGAGTAGCAATCTGGATACGTATAGTGGAGCAGCCATTTGGAATAGCTCCAAGTGGAGTGTGGTAGCAGTGTCTACAGTATGACATAGAGATTTGCAAAGTACACACGGATCTGAATGTCGCAGACCCGTTGACTAAAGACCTCTCTCACATGCAAAGCATGATCGATCCCCAGAACTCATTGGGTGTTAGATTCATAACAATGTAAAACACATGGTGATGTGAACTAGATTATTGACTCTAGTGCAAGTGGGAGACTGTTGGAAATATGCCCTAGAGGCAATAATAAATTGGTTATTATTATATTTCCTTGTTCGTGATAATCGTTTATTATCCATGCTATAATTGTATTGATTGGAAACTCAAATACATGTGTGGGTACATAGACAACACTGTGTCCCTAGTATGCCTCTAGTTAACTAGTTCGTTGATCAAAGATGGTCAAGGTTTCCTGGCCATAGACATGAGATGTCATTTGATAATGGGATCACATCATTAGGAGAATGATGTGATGGACAAGACCCAAACTATAAACATAGCATATGATCGTGTCAGTTTATTGCTATAGTTTTCTGCATGTCAAGTATCTGTTCCTATGACCATGAGATCATGCAACTCACTGACACCGGAGGAATACCTTGTGTGTATCAAACGTCACAACGTAACTGGGTGACTATAAAGATGCTCTACAGGTATCTCCGATGGTGTCTGTTGAGTGGGCATGGATCAAGACTGGGATTTGTTACTCTATGTGACGGAGAGGTATCTCAGGGCCCACTCGGTAATACAACATCACAATAAGCCTTGCAAGCAATGTGACTAAGTGTTAGCCACGGGATCTTGTATTACAGAACGAGTAAAGAGACTTGCCGGTAACGAGATTGAACTAGGTATAGAGATACCGACGATCGAATCTCGGGCAAGTAACATACCGAAGAACAAAGGGAACAACGTACGGGATTAACTGAATCCTTGACATAGAGGTTCAACCGATAAAGATCTTCATAGAATATGTAGGAACCAATATGGGCATCCAGGTCCCGCTATTGGTTATTGACCGTAGAGGTGTCTTGGTCATGTCTACATAGTTCTCGAACCCGCAGGGTCTGCACACTTAAGGTTCGGTGACGTTTCGGTATAGTAGAGTTATGTATGGTGGTGACCGAAGGTTGTTCGGAGTCCCGGATAAGATCCTGGACGTCACGAGGAGCCCCAGAATGGTCCGGAGGTAAAGATTGATATATAGGAAGTCCTGTTTTGGTTACCGGAAAAGTTTCGGGTATTTCGGTAGTGTACCGAGAGTGCCGGGAGGGGTACCGGGGACCATCAGGAGGGGTGTCTCGACCCAAAGGACCTCATGGGCTGTGGGAGGAGTCAAACCAGCCCCTAGTGGGCTGGCCTAACCCCCCCCCACTAAGGCCCATGTGGCTTTGGGTGGAAAAAATCCAAAGGAGGAAAGGTGGAAAGGGTTTCCAAGTGGAGAGGAGGAATCCTACTCCTAATAGGATTGGAGTAGGACTCCTCCACCTCCAATTTTGGCCAAACCTTGAGGGTTTGAGGCTGCCTCCTACCCTCCCTCCCTCCTATATATACTAGAGGATTTAGAGGGAAGAGCTAACCCTAATTGCCACGTGCTCCCTCTACTTCATCTAGATCGGTTTCTCCTCTAGTCTAGTTTCAGCGGTGCTTAGGCGAAGCCCTGCCGGAATTGTTCCACCACCATCGCCGCCGCGCCGTCGCGCTGCCGGAGAACTCTTCTACCTCTCCACTCCGTCTTGCTGGATCAAGAAGGCGGAGATCGTCATCGAGCTGTACGTGTGCTGAACGCGGAGGTGCCGTCCGTTCGGCGCTAGATCGGAAGGACCGTGATCAGGATCGCGAGACGATTCTTGATTTGATCACGGGACGGATCGTGATGGGATCGCGGGACGGATTGAGATTGGATCGCGAGATGGATCGTGATGGGATCGCGAGACGCTCGGCGATTTGGATCGCGAAGACGTTCGACTACATCAACCGCATTTCTTAACGCTTCCCGCTTAGCGATCTACAAGGGTATGTAGATCCACTCTCCCTCTCGTAGATGCTCATCACCATGGATAGATCTTGCGTGTGCATAAGAAATTTTTTGTTTCCCATGCAACGTTCCCCAACAATAATTACTATGTCAGTTTCATTGATGCTTATAGTCGGTTCACTTGGCTTTATCTTCTTAAACGCAAGCCTGGTGTGTTTAATGTTTTCTTACAATTCCAAGCGCATGTTGAGCGTCTGCTCGGTCACAAAATCATTCATGTGCAGTCCGATTGGGGGGGTGAGTATCACAACCTCAATGCATTCTTTAATAAGCTTGGAATTACACATCGTATGTCTTGTTCACATACACATCAGCAAAACGGTGTAGCCGAGCGTAAGCATCGCCACATAGTTGAGACTGGTCTTGCTTTGCTTGCCCATGCCTCCGTTCCGTTCAGGTTCTGGAGTGATGCGTTTTCCACCGCATGCTTTCTCATTAATAGACTCCCTACACGACCCCGTCAGATGAAAACACCACTTGAACTCTTGCCGAATGAAGTTCCTGATTATACGTTTCTCAAAATCTTTGGGTGTGCGTGTTGGCCACATCTTTGTCCATATAACCAACGCAAGTTGAAGTTTCGGTCTAAACAGTGCATGTTTCTTGGTTATAGTTCTCTTCATAAAGGGTACAAGTGTCTCCATGTCCCTTCTAACCACGTCTACATCTCTCGTGATGTGGTGTTTGATGAGAATGTCTTTCCCTTTTCCGCACCTCCGGTCACTTCCACCACTCCCATTGCACCCGAGAAATATGTTTTACCTGTGCCTGGTCAATTTGTTGATGCTGCATATACCCCCTTGTTGTTACC
Source organism: Elymus sibiricus (assembly GCA_039707655.1). NCBI lineage: Eukaryota > Viridiplantae > Streptophyta > Magnoliopsida > Poales > Poaceae > Elymus > Elymus sibiricus. The sequence goes on from CM077675.1 coordinate 461,253,020, forward strand.
TAACCATGGTGCATGTATTGGGCGAGGAGCACACCTCGAGCTTCTGGATGAGCAGCCGCCCACGGCTGCTCGCGAAGCCTCTATGTCCCCTGGCTCGCCGACGGGGCCGGCCGAACCTGGCTCTGTCACTTCGGTCTCGCGTGGTATTGGTCATATGGTGGCTGAACCGCCCGCGCTGGCTGAGTCAGGATCACCCGTGCTGGCTGAGCCAGGCTCACCCGCGGGGGTGGAGCCAGCTTCGCCTGCGCCGTCTTCTGTCACGGGGGCCACGTCCGTGCTGGTTACACCGGGTCCACGGCTACCTCGCCAGACCTGTCTCCTGCGTCTGGGGATCAATATACTTTGTCACCACCAACTTCACCGACTCCGTCACCGCCGCCACCTTTGCCGCCGGCCGCTCCTCTGCGTCCTCGTACGCGCAGTCAGAGTCGTATTGTTCGGCCAAAGGAGCGCACTGACGGCACCATTGCATGGATTGCGGCGTGTATGGCACAGACAGATGCTGACCCCACTGCTTGGCTTTGGCATTTTCAGGCAGCTCTTCGGGTTCCTCATTGGCGCAGTGCCATGGAGCAGGAGTTTCAGGCACTACTGAAGAACGATACTTGGCGCTTGGTTCCTCCTGTGTCTGGTGTCAACATCATTGACTCCAAGTGGGTGTTTAAGGTAAAAAAAGCATCCTGATGGTTCTATTGAGCGATACAAGGCACGGTTGGTGGCCAAAGGCTTTAAACAACGGTATGGTCTTGATTATGAGGATACCTTCAGTCCAGTTGTCAAACCTACCACCATTCGTCTGCTTTTGTCCTTAGCTGTCACCAAAGGGTGGTCCCTTCGTCAGCTTGATGTTCAGAATGCTTTTCTTCATGGGGTCTTGGAGGAAGAAGTGTACATGCGGCAACCTCCAAGTTTTGTTGATCATGCTCGTCCACATCATTTGTGTCGTCTTGTTAAGGCACTTTATGGACTCAAGCAGGATCCTCGTGCATGGCATGCCAGACTTGGCTCGGTTCTTAGAAATCTTGGATTTGCTCCATCCGTGGCTGACACGTCTATGTTCCTATTTCATCGTCCTGAGGTGACTATGTATCTGCTGGTTTATGTTGATGACATTATTCTTATCAGCTCCTCAGAGGCTGCTGCTGATCATCTGCTGTCTGCTCTGGGTGGTCATTTTGCTGTCAAGGATCTGGGTGCTCTCCATTACTTCCTTGGTCTGGAGGTTTCACGGTCTCCTGTTGGCCTGACTCTCACCCAGCATCGGTATTCCTTGGACCTGCTTCGCCGTGCTGGTATGATGCAATGCAAGCATGCTACCACCCCCATGTCGGCGACTGGTAGATTATCGGTTTTGGATGGTGCCTTGCTTCCTTCAGATGATGCTACAGAATACCGCAGTATTGTTGGTGGCTTGCAGTACTTGACGATCACACGGCCGAACATCTCTTATGCTGTGAACCGTGTGTGCCAGTATCTTCATGCTCCTCGGACTTCACACTGGTCAGCTGTGAAGCGTATACTGCGTTATATCTCTCATACGGTCTCCTATGGCTTGCATCTTCGGTCTACCTCTTCGACTGCTCTCTCGGCATTTTCTGATGCGGATTGGGCTGGAAGCCTAGATGACCGACGATCAACGGGGGGCTATGTTGTCTTCTTTGTTCACAACTTGATCGCCTGGAGTGCGCGCAAGCAGGCCATAGTATCTCGGAGCAGCACTGAAGCAGAGTACAAGGCAGTTGCCAATGCCACTGCTGAGCTCATTTGGGTACAGTCTCTTTTGAGAGAATTGGGAGTCTCTCAAGAGCAGCCGCCAGTCCTTTGGTGTGATAATATTGGTGCGACATATCTTTCATCTAATCCAGTTTTTCATGCTCGTACCAAGCACATCGAAGTTGACTATCACTTTGTGAGGGAACGTGTTGCACAGAAGCTTCTTCATATCAAGTTCATCTCCTCCAAAGATCAACTTGCTGACATCTTCACGAAGCCTCTTCCACAACCTCAGTTTGAAGGATGTAGGCGCAATCTTAACTTGCTTTGTACTTCAGGTCACAATTAAGATTGAGGGAGGGTGTTAGATATTGTATATACATAACTTCTGTGTATTCTCTGTATTCTTGTATTTGTACACATTGTGTACCCCTCTATATATATATATATATGAGATAGCCACACCCTATTGGGTGTCAAGCAGTTTCCACAAACCCTTTGTTTAACATCACCGGCGTTGGGTGTAAGTATTTGCTTTTGTGTGTGTAGGTACTGTCTACGGTTGTTTGTGTGATTCTTCTATTGGTTCGATAAACCTTGGTTCTCAACTAAGTGATACTTATTGCTACTTTACTACATCATCCCTTCCTCTTCCGGAAAAAATCCAACGCATCTACAAAGTAGCACTCGTCCACCCATGATATGTCCATAGCCAGGTACACTCTTCCTTCCCTACCGACGACGTCCATGCCGGACACCAAGCCCCGCAGGTGTTCAATCAAATGCCATTGACCTATTGTTCGAACGCCATGTCATTTTTTTAGAGTGCGAAGGATGGCGGGGGTACTTGACCATGGAGGATGACTTGTTGTGTGATGCGTGGTTGTCCTATCCACGGATTTCATAGGTGGGCACAGAAGAGGGCTCTTCTGGCAGCGTGTGCATGATTCATTTCACATGGCATGTCATTGGTATTTAATAAGAAGTCACATGAAAGGAGGAATGTTGGGTTTTTACAACGTTTTCTCATACGGTGCAAACTGATGGATGGTCGAATCTTCACAATTGGAGGTGGATTTGAGGTAACACATGAAAAACGGAGAGAACCCATGGGCAAAACTCAAGAGAAACACTCCCAGTGACAAGATTCACCATCAAACTAACTCAATCACAAGACAAGACAAGGTAAGATACACCTTAAGATCCAACAAGCAATAAATAACATAAAGGTAGTTCGTCCCAAAGTCTGTAGGAGAGATGGATGTCTTGAGAGACAGTTCCTCTGTGATCCGTAGAAAGGAGGTCTTGTATTCTTAGAGGAATTTTCACCCAGTAAGTGGGCCTGAACTCCTCTGAATCTCCACCCAATTGGTGGAATCCACTATGAATGATAGATCGAGAGAAACTCTCGCAAGGTATTGGTGTAGACTTTGTTAACCCTAGATCTAGGCATGGGAGAGGTATATATAGGATAGGGGCGGCATGGTAAGTTATGGGACCCAAACGGGTTAGCTAGATACATGGGCTGCAACACGAAACATGTGCATAGGCATCACAGGTTCAGGAGGCTCCAGAAAGTCCAGACATTCCGGAGATCGGAGGCTTTGGACCTTTTCCTGTAATTACTCTGGCCTTAACACAAGCGTTTGGCCCGATTTCGGACGAAGTCCAGATCGGGTCCAAAGGCTCCGAAGTTGACTGACCTTGGAGGCTTTGGGCCTTGAGGCTTTTATTTCCAGCTTCACGCATTGCTCCTTCTCCTTGGATCCTCATACAATCTTCTTCATCATCTTCTTGCTCCTCAATATGCACTTGGTCTTCCTTCTTGTGCTTCCATGGCGGTCGTTAACACACTTAATTACACATAGGATTTGATTTTGAGGTAGTAGACATGTCTCATCCAAATGCATAGGGAGCTCAAAGAGGAGTGAAGTCGCCTTGAGTTTGATGGCACATGCCCTTACCCTTGTCATGGTTACACTTGACTTTGGTGGTTGGAGCATGATGATGACCATGGGATGCTCTGCACCATTTTATTACCAACAAAAGCAATCACAAATGATCAAAGCATCACACTCGCAGCCACATCATCACACAATGTGTCTAAATTGCCATTATCTATGTGTGCAACATTGTGATGACAAGGACTCTCTTTGTGAACACACATCATCCACATTCGATCTTGTCGAAATGATCACCCGCAATTCAATGTCACAGTTGTAATTACATAGACATGTGTGTGCGGTATAGCTTTTGTCTCATAGCTTTGTAGTGTGCTATCCTGGGAACATTTCACAATTTCATTTTGACAACACCAAATGATCTTTTGATGATGCTTCTTAAAGATGAATATCCACGCAAATCGTAACTACATCGGAGTTGTACTTACAAATGGCAATTTCGATGCAAATTCAATTAGCATGCATGTGGTGTTTTATTAAAGGCATGTGCGCATGCTGAACATATGATATATTTGGCAACCATGGTGTGATTGTTGGGAAACGTTGCATGGGAAACAAGAAATTTCCTACGCACACGCAAGATCTATCCATGGAGATTAATAGCCACGAGAGGGGGAGTGCATCTACATACCCTTGTAGATCGCTATGCGGGAAGCGTTAAGAAATGCGGTTGGTGTAGTCGAACATATTTGCGATCCAATCACGATCCGTCCCATGATCCAATCTTGATCCATTCCGATCTAGCGCCGAACGGACGGCACCTCCGCGTTCAGCACACGTACAACTCGATGACATCTCCGCCTCCTTGATCCAGCAAGCGAGGGCGGAGAGGCAGATGAAATCTCCGGTAGCACGACGGCGTGGTGGCGGTGGTGGTGGAGCTGATCCAGCAGGGCTTCGCAAAGCACCACCGAATCAATCTAGAGGAGAAATCAATCTAGAGGGACGGAGAGGGTTGCGCTGTGGCTTGGGTGCGGCTGCCCTCCTCCCTCTCTCATATATATAGGGGCAAGGGGAGGGGCCGGCCGCCCTACGGTTTCCCTAGGGTTGGGCGCGGCGGCCTGGGGGGCTGCCTTGGCCCCCAAGGCAAGGGGGGCGGCGGCCACCCCAGGGCCAGCCCTTGCCCTCGGCCGCATGGGCCCTTGGGAGGCAGGGCACCTGACGTGGCTTGAGACTGCGTCGGTATTTCCCCAAAGAGGAAGGGATGATGCAGCACAGCGATGGTAAGTATTTCCCTCAGTTATGAAACCAAGGTTATCGAACCAGTAGGAGGATCACCAACACCCAATAAGCAGCACCTGCACACAAACAACAAATACTTGCAACCCGACGCGAAAGAGAGGTTGTCAATCTCTCTACGGTAATAAGATAGATTAGGTAGTGATAGATAGGAGAGATAGATCTCTCAAGAACACAAAATAAAAAGAGTAAATATGTAGCAATATATTTTTGGGTTTTTGGTTTTGTAGATCTGAAAACAAAGAGTGCAAAAACGTAGATCGGAAAGCAATATGATGGAAAAGTAGACCCGGGGGCCGTAGGGTTCACTAGTGGCTTCTCTCATGAGTATAGCACACGGTGGGTGAACAAATTACTGTTGGGCAATTGATAGAAAATCGAATAGTCATGACGATATCCAAGGCGATGATCATTATATAGGCATCACGTCCAAGATAGATAGACCGACTCCTGCCTGCATCTACCTCTATTACTCCACACATCGACCGCTATCCAGCATGCATCTAGTGTATTAAGTTCATGGAAAAACGGAGTAATGCAATAAGAACAATGACATGATATAGACAAGATCTATTCATGTAGGAATAGACCCCATCTTGTTATCCTTAATAGCAACGATACATGCGTGTCTTGCTGCCCCTTCTGTCACTGGGAAAGAACACCGCAAGATCGAACCCATCACAAAGCACCTCTTCCCATGGCAAGAAAAATCGATCTAGTTGGCCTAACTAAACCAAAGATTCGAAGAAGAAATACGAGGCTATAAGCAATCATGCATATAAGAGATCAAAGAAGACTCAAATAATATTCATGGATAGAAACTGATCATGAACTCAAAATTCAACGGATCCCAACAAACACACCGCAAACGTTTACGTCAAATAGATCTCCAAGAGACCATTGTATTGAGAATCATAAGAGAGATCGAGAAGAAGCCATCTAGCTACTGCCTACGAACCCGTAGGTCTATGGTGGACTACTCACGCATCATCGGAGAGGCACCTATGAGGAAGATGAACCCCTCCGTGATGGTGTTTAGATTGGATCTCGCGGTTCTGGAACTTGCGACGGCTGGAATTGTGTTTCGTCGACTCCCCTAGGGTTTTCCGAATATTTGAGAATTTATAGGCATCAGAGGCGGTGCGGAAGGGGGCCGAGGAGGGCACAACCCATCAGGGCGCGCCGGGCCCCCCTGGCACGCCCTGGTGGGTTGTGCTCTCCACAGCCCACCTCTCCGGCAGTTATTTGGCCCACTGGGTGTCTTCTGGTCCAGAAAATATCTCCAAAAAGTTTCGTCGCCATTGGACTCCGTTTGGTATTGATTTTCTGCGAAGTAAAAAACAAGCAAAAACAGCAAGTGGCACCTTGGCACTATGTCAATAGGTTAGTCCCCAAAAATGATATAAAGTTGTTATAAAATGATTGTAAAACATCCAAGAATGATAATATAACAGCATGGAACAAGCAAAAATTATAGATACGTTGGAGACGTATCAGCATCCCCAAGCTTAATTCCTACTCGTCCTCGAGTAGGTAAATGATAAAAACAGAATTTTTGATGTGGAATGCTGCCTAACATGTTCATCACATTCTTTTCTTTTGTATAGCATGGACATTTGGACTTATAATGATTCAAACCAATAGTCTAGTTTTAACATAATGACTTCAATACTCAAGCATGTCAACAAACAACCATGTCTTTCAAAATATCAACACTAAAGAAAGTTATCCCTAGCCCATCATGCTCAATCATTGATCCATTCATGAAACACACTCAAATATTAGCTATGCCCAATGCTCAAGTACGATCATAGTGCCCCCTAGTTGGTGCTTATAAGAGAAGATGGAGACTCAAAGCAAAAATAAAAATTGCATAAAGTAAATAGATAGGCCCTTCGCAGAGGGAAGTAGGGATTTGTAGAGGTGCCAGAGCTCAAGGTTTAAAATTGAGAGAGAAAAATATTTTGGGTGGCATGCTTTTCCTGTCAACGAAAACGACAAAGTAGCTCACAATACTTTCCATGCTAGATATATCATAGGCGGTTCCCAAACAGAAAATAAAGTTTATTCCTTTTTCCACCAAACTTTCACTTTCCATGGCGGGCCGTATCCACGGTTGCCTTCCATACCAACACTTTCCAAGGAATTTATTATTTGACAACATAAAGTAAATATTTTTTTCTTTTTCATTTCGGGAATGGTCATCCCTATTACCGCCGCACTCTCGTGCAATGACAAGTGAATAAACACTCATCTTGAGAATAACACATCTAGCATGGAAAAATATTGGACACTCCCCACCGTTTCATGAGCGGTATGGGCACACAAAAGAGAAAATTTATTTTGAAAATTTAGAGATGGCACATACAAATTTGCTTGGAACGACATGGAAATACCGCATATAGGTAGGTATGGTGGACTCATAAGGCAAAACTTGGTTTAAGGATTTTGGATGCACAAGTAGTATTTCTACTTAGTACAAATGAAGGCTAGCAAATAGATTGGGAAGCAACCAAACCAAAAAACGAAAATTCACATAAGTGAGCATTGAACATAACTAACACCGAATAATGCACCACAAGTAGGATGTAACTTCATTGCATAACTATTGACTTTATTGCATGCATAGGGAATCACAAACCTTAACACCAATATTCCTACTAAGCATAATTACTCATCAACATGACTCACATATTACTATCATCATGTTTCAAAACTATTACAAGGAATCAAGTTTAATTTGTCCAATGATCTTCATGAAAGTTTTTATTATATTCTCCTTGGATATCTATCACTTTGGGACTAGTTTCATATATTGCCATTGCTTTTTGGCAAGCTCAAACAAATTTAAGTGAAGCACATGAGCATAAAGATTTCATCTCTCAAATAGGTATAAGTGAAGCATGAGAGGATTTCTTCAAAATTTACTAACTCTCAAATTAATCTAAGTGAAGCATGAGAGTATTTCTACAAAAGTTTCCAAGCACACCGTGCTCAAAAAGATATAAGTGAAGCACTAGAGCAATTTCTATAGCTCAAAAAGTTTAAGTGAAGCACATAGAGCAATTCTAACAAATCATAGCATGATTTTGGCTTTCTCAAATAGGTGTTTCCAGCAAGGATACAAAGGAAAAACTAACAAACAAAGCAAGCAAAGATACAAGACGCTCCAAGCAAAACTCATGATATATGACGAATAAAAATATAGCTCCAAGTAAAATACCGATGGTCGTTAGAAGAAATAGGGGATGCCACTCGGGGGCATCCCCAAGCTTAGTTGCTTGTTTCTATTTAGATATATATTGGGGGTGAGGTAGCATCCCCAAGCTTAGGCTTTTGCTACTCCTTATTCCTTCATCCATCGTGATCTCACCCAAAACTTGAAAACTTCAATCACACAAAACTCAACAAAATCTTCGTGAGATCCGTTAGTATAAGAAAGCAAATCACTACTTTAGGTACTGTTGCAAACCCATTCATATTTTGTTATTGAATTATACCTAATGTATTTTAACTTTACCATGGCTTATACCCCCCAATACAAACCATAAATTCCTCAAAACAAGCACACAATGCAACGAAAACAGAATCTGTCTTAAACAGAACAGTCTGTAGTAATCTGTACTATACCCATACTTCTGTAACTCTAAAAATTCTGAAAATTTAGGAAACGGTATGGAATTTGTATGGAAACACCGTGTTAAAATTTCAGCTCAAGATCACGTTCCAGAAAAAAATGAAAATTCATATACTGGACGCAAAGTTTCTGTTTCAGATCCAGCATCACTTCTACTCATCCTATGAATCGTCCTAAAGGCTTTACTTGGCACAAACACTAAATAAACCATAAAAACACAATCATAACAGAGGCATAATTGTGTCAACACACAAAAACAGAAAGGAAAAAGTAAAAATTTATTTATTCGTTGGGTTGCCTCCGAACAAGCGCTATCGTTTAACGCCCCTAGCTAGGCATAATGGATAGATTCAAGTATTGTCATCTTTGGTTTTCAACTCTTCAATCACGCAACTAGATTTATTCAAGGGTTTAGCATGCATATTCTTAACGATAACACTCCTAGGAAGAAAACCAAAAAAATCATTCTTGTAACAGGATCTCTTGTGATTTCAACAAAGTCGGGATGAATACTAATCATTTTAAGATCTCCCTTGTGGCCACTTGGTGTAGCAACTTTGTTCTTAGTGACTTGCGTGGTCTTGCCAATTTTTACGGGAGTTTTTTCAATAGTTTTGATAGAAGAAAAGGCAGAGCCCAAATTACTAAAAATCTCTTCCAACTTATCAATACGGTAAGGACTTTCTTCTACCCTTTCGTTAACTACGGTTTCTTTTGCCTTTAGTAATTTAATGGCATCTCCCGCCTTAGCCCCAATTTTATTAGCAAGATTATGCAACCTTTTATCTAGATCATCAAGATGTTCTTTAGTAGTCATCTTCTTTTCAATAGCATCTAATCTCTCCATAACATGTTCGAGAGTTAAAGTTGTTTCATTGATCATGATAGGTGGTGATCCCACTAAACTTCCCAAAGCATTAAAAGCATCCAAAGATGGATACATCAAGAAATTCACACCGGTAATCGTATCAAGGACGAATCTATACCAAGTGGTGATGCCAACATAAAAACTGCGAAGAAGAACAACGATAGATTGCTTATGGATAGATCTATTATGAGCATTGCAAATCCTATACCAAGCATCTTTTAAGTTCTCCCCTCCCCTTTGCTTAAAATTAAGAACCTCATTATCGGGAGTACACGCAATAAAGGAAGAACTAGCCATAATGACTAGGCAAGAGATCTAGCAAGAAAAAGGGCAAACAAAAAAAAGGCGAATAAAACGGCAAATTGGTGAAGTGGGGGAGAGGAAAACAAGAGGCAAATGGCAAATAATGTAATTGCAAGGAGATGAGATTTGTGATTAGGAACCTGGTAGATGATGATGGAGTCCCCTCGGCGCCTACGATAGGCACGTAGAAGAGACCGCTTCCTCCCCGACAACGGTGCCAGAAATTCCTTTGATGTGGCTTGAGACTGCGTCGGTATTTCCCCAAAGAGGAAGGGATGATGCAGCACAGCGACGATAAGTATTTCCCTCAGTTATGAAACCAAGGTTATCGAACCAGTAGGAGGATCACCAACACCCAATAAGCAGCACCTGCACACAAACAATAGATACTTGCAACCCGACGCGAAAGAGAGGTTGTCAATCTCTCTACGGTAATAAGATAGATTAGGTAGTGATAGATAGGAGAGATAGATCTCTCAAGAACACAAAATAAAAAGAGTAAATATGAAGCAATATATTTTTGGGTTTTTGCTTTTGTAGATCTGAAAACAAAGAGTGCAAAAACGTAGATTGGAAAGCAATATGATGGAAAAGTAGACCCGGGGGCCGTAGGGTTCACTAGTGGCTTCTCTCATGAGTATAGCGCACGCTGGGTGAACAAATTACTGTTGGGCAATTGATAGAAAATCGAATAGTCATGACGATATCCAAGGCGATGATCATTATATAGGCATCACGTCCAAGATAGATAGACCGACTCCTGCCTGCATCTACCTCTATTACTCCACACATCGACCACTATCCAGCATGCATCGAGTGTATTAAGTTCATGGAAAAACGGAGTAATGCAATAAGAACGATGACATGATGTTGACAAGATCTATTCATGTAGGAATAGACCCCATCTTGTTATCCTTAATAGCAACGATACATGTGTGTCTTACTGCCCCTTCTGTCACTGGGAAAGAACACCGCAAGATCGAACCCATCACAAAGCACCTCTTCCCATGGCAAGAAAAATTGATCTAGTTGGCCTAACTAAACCAAAGATTCGAAGAAGAAATATGAGGCTATAAGCAATCATGCATATAAGAGATCAAAGAAGACTCAAATAATATTCATGGATAGAAACTGATCATGAACTCAAAATTCATCGGATCCCAACAAACACACCGCAAAAGTTTACATCAAATAGATCTCCAAGAGACCATTGTATTGAGAATCATAAGAGAGAGAGAAGAAGCCATCTAGCTACTGCCTATGGACCCGTAGGTCTATGGTGGACTACTCACGTATCATCGGAGAGGCACCTATGAGGAAGATGAACCCCTCCGTGATGGTGTTTAGATTGGATCTCGTGGTTCTGGAACTTGTGGCGGCTGGAATTGTGTTTCGTCGACTCCCCTAGGGTTTTCCGAATATTTGAGAATTTATAGGCATCAGAGGCAGTGCGGAAGGGGGCCGAGTAGGGCACAACCCATCAGGGTGCGCCGGGCCCCCCCTGGCGTGCCCTGGTGGGTTGTGCTCTCCACAGCACACCTCTCCGGCAGTTGTTTGGCCCACTGAGTGTCTTCTGGTCCAGAAAAAATCTCCAAAAAGTTTCGTCGCGATTGGACTCCGTTTGGTATTGATTTTCTACGAAGTAAAAAACAAGCAAAAACAGCAACTGGCACTTTGGCACTATGTCAATAGGTTAGTCCCAAAAAATGATATAAAGTTGTTATAAAATGATTGTAAAACATCCAAGAATGATAATATAACAGCATGGAACAAGCAAAAATTATAGATACGTTGGAGACGTATCAGCGCCCAGCCCACCAGGGGCTGGTGCGCCTCCCTCTCAGCCCATGGGGTCCTCCGGGGCAGGTGGCCCTCCCCGGTGGACCCCCGGAACTCCTTCTGGTACTATCGATGGAATCCGGCACACCCCGAAACCATTCTGGTGCCCGAATATCACTTTCCTATATATCAATCTTTACCTCCAGATCATTCCGGAACTCCTCGTGACGTCTGGGATATCATCCGGGACTCCGAACAACCTTCGGTCACCAACACATACATCTCAACAATGCCAAATCGTCATCGAATGTTAAGTGTGAAGACCCTGCGGGTTCGAGAACTATGTAGACATGACCGAGACACTCTCCGGTCAATAACCAATAGCGGGACCTGGATGCTCATATTGGCTCCTACATATTCTACAAATATCTTTATCGGTCGAACCACAATGTCAAGTATTCAATCAACCCCGTATACAGTTCCCTTTGTCTGTCGGTATGTTACTTGCCCGAGATTCGATCGTCGGTATCTCCATACCTAGTTGAATCTCATCACCGGCAAGTCTCTTTACTCATTCCGTAATACAAGATCCTGTGACTAACTCCTTAGTCACATTGCTTGCAAGCGTCTTGTGATGCTGTATTACCGAGTGGGCCTAGAGATACCTCTCCGTCATACGGAGTGACAAATCCCAGTCTCGATTCACGCCAACCCAACAAACACCCTCGGTGATACCTGTAGAGCACCTTTATAGTCACCCAGTTATGTTGCGACATTTGATACACACAAGGCACTCCTTCGATGTCCGGGAGTTGCATGATCTCATGGTCGTAGGAACAGATACTTGACATGGATAAAGCAGTAGCAATAAACTAACACGATCAGATGCTATGCTTACGGTTGGGTCTTGTCCATCACATCATTCTTCTAGTGATGTGATCCCGTTATCAAATGACAACTCATGTCCATGGTCAGGAAACCTTAACCATCTTTGATCAACGAGCTAGTCTAGTAGAGGCTCACTAGAGACACAGTGTTGTCTATGTACCCACACATGTATCTGAGTTTCCAATCAATACAATTATAGCATGGATAATAAACAATTATCATGAACAAGGAAATATGATAATAACTATTTTATTATTTCCTCTAGGGCATATTTCCAACCGTCTCCCACTTAGACTAGAGTCAATAATCTAGTTCACATCGCTATGTGATTTACATTGTAATGAATCTAACACCCATAGAGTTCTGGTGTTGATAATGTTTTGCCCGTGGAAGAGGCTTAGTCAATGGGTCTACAACATTCAGATCCATATGTACTTTGCAAATATTTATGTCCTCCTCCTTGATGTAATCGCGGATGGAATTGAAACGGCGCTTTATGTGTCTGGTCCTTTTGTGAAACCTGGAATCCTTGGCTAGAGCAATGGCGCCAGTGTTGTCACAGAAGAGGGACATTGGGTTCAGTGCACTGGGCACAACTCCAAGATCCATCATGAACTGCTTCATCCAGACACCTTCTTTCGCTGCTTCCGAAGCAGCTATGTACTCCGCTTCACATGTTGAATCTGCTACCACACTTTGCTTGGAACTGCACCAGCTTATCGCTCCACCGTTCAGAATAAATACGTATCCGGTTTGATACTTAGAGTCATCCGGATCTGTGTCAAAGCTAGCATCGACGTAACCCTTTACGACGAGCTCTTGATCACCTCCATAAATGAGAAACATTTCCTTAGTACTTTTCAGATACTTAAGGATATTCTTGACCGCTGTCCAGTGCTCCACTCCAGGATCACTTTGAAACCTCCCTGCCATACTTATGGCGAGGCTGACATCTGGTCTAGTGCACATCATCGCATGCATAATAGAGCCTATGGCAGGAGCATAGGAGATGACACTCATCTTTTCTCTATCCTCTGTAGTCGCTGGGCATTGAGTCTTACTCAACTTCACACCTTGTAAGACAGGCAAGAAGCCCTTCTTGGACTGATCCATTTTGAACTTCTTCAAAACCTTATCAAGATATGTGCTTTGTGAAAGTCCTATTAAGCGTCTCAATCTATATCTATAGATCTTGATGCCCAATATGTAAGCAGCTTCTCCGAGGTCTTTCATTGAAAAACTCTTATTCAAATATATCTTCACGCTTTCTAAAAGTTATATATTGTTTTCAATCAGCAATATGTCATCCACATATAATATTAGAAACGCTATAGAGCTCCTCTCACTTTCTTGTAAATACAAGCTTGTACATAAACTTGTATGAACCCAAACGCTTTGATCACCTCATCAAAACGAAGAATCCAACTCCGAGATGCCTGTAGTAGTCCATAAATGGATCGCTGGAGCTTGCACACTTTGTCAGCATTTTTAGGATCGACAAAACCTTTTGGTTGCATCATATACAACTCTTCCTTAACGAAACCATAAAGGAATGTTGTTTTGACGTCCATCTGCCAGATCTCGTAATCGAAAAATGCAACTATTGCTAACATGATCCTGACGGACTTAAGCATTGCTACGGGAGAGAAAGTGTCATCGTAGTCAACTCCTTGAACTTGTGAGTGAAGGGTAACGCAGCAGAAAACAAAAAATTTCCGACCTACGCACCAGCCCAGGACCACTATGCAGACTGCATACAAGGTTTGATCATTTCGTTACCGGCTCGTAGCGCAGCGGAAGTAGAGTCGATGACGAACGGCGATGCAGATCCCTGCAGCTAGGATTTTACAACCTCCCAACCGCGAGGATGTATACCCTCATCTGCCCCGCGGACAGCCCTCCGGGAGGCGGTCGCACAGTCCCCCGGACGGTGTCGCGGACAGCCCTTCGGGAGGACCTCCGAAACTCGGACTGTCACTCGGACAGCCCTTCGGGAGGACCTCCAAAACTCGGACGGTCACACGGACAGCCCTTCGGGAGGCACTCTCGAACTAAGACCGAAACTACGATCTCTCTACAGAGTTGCACACATACGGTATCATCTATCCAGCAGGGCTTCGCCGTCCAGAACTAGTTCTTGCCGGAACCCAGACAGCCTTTCGGCTCTACGAAACTATTTCGCTGGGAGGGAGAGAAGAATGCCAGATCATGCATGGCTTTGTGTATGAGAGCAAGAGTGTGTCTTATGGCAGCCCACACACCTCCTATTTATAGGAAACCCAAGGGGTAGGGTGGTTTTACAAGAAAACCCAAAACCCACATGGAAAGGAGTCCTTCCCAAGGACCTAAAAGGTGAAACCAAGGAACAAGGGGGACTCCATGAAGGAGTCCACCATGTGGCCGGCCACACCCTCATGTGGGGCCCCAAAATTGGCCCCTATCCATCCATGTCATCCCCAAGATCTTTTGGAGTAAAGCCCCAAAAGGTGGCTTTCCAAAAATATCCCAAAAAGCACTTTCACTATTCACGACGACATTTTTCAGCGTCTGATCGAACTGAAAATATTCATGTGGGCTTAGAATAATTCTAGTACCCACCAAATTAATTTTCAACGCGAGCCGGAACAATTCCGGTTTAGTGATTTCATCTGCGAAAAGCATCTGAAGCGGTTTCGGCAGCTCCGGAACATTTCCGGTTTTCATCCCGGAAAATTCCAGAAAGTTTCCAGAATGATTCTGGCACCCTCCAAGAATTATCAGGCATGTGCCAAAACCAATTTGACTTTATGGTATCCTCTGAAACAACTTTTAGTTTCATCGGAACTCATCCGGTGACCTCTCTGCGGAACTTTTCCGCTGTCCGAAACTTTTTCGGTGTTTTTCTCTCAGACTCCCTGTCTATTATTCAACAGATAGATGACCCTTAAGCGTGTGACCCTATAGGTTCGGTGAAGCATAGACATGACCCGGAACCCCTTCCGATCAATGATCAACATCGGAGCCGTGGACACCCATATTGACCCCTATACCCACACGAATGAATATTCGAGTGAACCTCCAGTTGCTGTGTGCTATTCCTGTTGCTTCACGATATGTTACAAATACCCGAGGTAAGACATGTTGGCATCCTCGTGGATCAACAACTTGTCCACTATGCCAGTTACCTCGTTGCCGGTATTGTTCTCTTTTCTCGTTCCCGTGTTCCGACATCCCTGTGATCAAATCACCCTGTGTCTGGCCAGACGATGATGGATACCGAAACACCGAGAGGGCCCAGAGATATCTCTCCATCGTCGGAGGAGCAAATCCCAATCTCGAGCTATCAAGTTACTTGACACACTTTTCCATGAACCCGTAAGCCGCCGTAATAGCCACCCATTTACGGATGACGTTTAACAAACCCCAAAGTTCATGAAGCAAGCATGAAGAAACTCGATACTCTCATGGTCTAAGGAATTATGCAAACATTAACTTCTCTGTGTTATTAACCATTAACTTATGACGAATGTATCTCATAGCATAACATCAATTCGGGTCGATTCAACACAAGTGTTCTACCAACAATTGTGCCCTCAAAATTGCCGGCATAGCCATGCCCATGATCAGGAAAACAGGATCATCATGCAATACTTGAGCCAGTCCTAGAGGCTTGACTAGGAATACATTTTACCGTTTATTATCCCACACGTGCATATGAGTCTTCCTCCGAGCCTCGTGGTTATTGCAGACTCGAGAACCATAGCAGTTATAGCATGGAACATAAACCTAATTATGAACAGGGAGATAATCAATAACATTTATTATTGCCTCTAGGGCATATCTCCTATAGACTCCCACTTGCACTAGAGTCAATAATCTAGTCAAAGCTAATGCACTTTACACCTATGGCATACTGGTGTAAAATATGCTTCGCATGTGGTATAGCCTGATGTCCAACGGATCTGACGACTTCAGCCCCGTGTGTAACTTTGCATATCCTCGCGTTTTCACGCTTTCACAAAATTCATATTTTGTGTGGACTTGGCTTTGCATATGTGTGAATCATTTGTCGAAACCTGATTCCTCAGACTGAGCTATGGAGCAACTATCTGCTATAGTGTCCCATAGACCAAATCCATCTTGGAACCATACTAAGTTCATGAATGAACTATATGATTCAAAAACTTCTTTGTCGCTTCTCAAGCGTCAACATACTTAGCCTTTGTTATAGAATTCGCCACAGTATCTTGTTTGGAACAATTTCCAACTACCATGCCGCCATATTGTGAATTACACAAAACCCTTAACTTAAATCGAAAATCGCATGGAGCATTGCTGAAGACTGTATCGATGTAATTACTTACAACGAGCACTTCATAATCTCTGCTTGCGAGAAAACATGTCATCAGCACTACTCTAGTACTTAATGACATCTTTCACTGTTGTCCCATGATTAGTACTTTGATAACTTTGGTATCTATACTCGCAACAACTTTGGAGTATTGGACATATCTGGTTGTTTTACATACCATGGAATACATGATTAATCCAAACACAAGAGTGTGTGGAATCTCCATCATGTATTTCACTCATCAGTGTTTTGGGACACTGAGTCTTGCAAAAACTCTTTCCATGTGACCTCGGCAAGAATCACTCCTTGGCGTTTTAAATGCTAAAAGGTTTTTGCATCTTGTCAATATGTATTCATAGCTTAGCCCCATTAGGTAAATCTATCTCCATAGATCATCATGCCTAATATTGAGGCTTATTTAGCCTAAGCACTTCATCGAAAAATTATTTTCAAATGAAGTCCTAATTCATGTCAAGAAATTTATTTCTAATTAACAATGTGTCATGTACACACGGTTTTTAGAAATATTATTATGCTCCTACTTACTTTCTTGAATCACAAGCATCTTTGATACCCATTTGATGAAGTCAAACCCCTTTGACCATTCCATCAAAAACGAAGATTCCAACTCCACTTTGCTCTCTTCTGTCCATCGCTGGAACTCTGAAGTTTGCATACTTACTAGCATCCTCTGGATCGACAAATTACTTTGGACTGTATCACATACAAGTCCTAGGTTTCATTTCCATTAGATGGAAATCCTTTTGTCATCCATGTTTCATATCTCATGATTGAAATATGTATTAATTGCTAGTTCAACCAGAACCGACTTTAAGCATCGCTACGGTGAAACAACCTCATCATAGTCAACTCCTTGAACTTGTTATTGCAACAAGTCGAGCTTTATGGATAAAACATTTTATCCACATCAGTTTATAGTTTCATAAATATTCGTTAGACTCTAAGTCTTCCGAAAGGTGTATCAAGATTTTAATCTTGAATCACATATATGGAAACTATCTCGGATTGTATTGGCATTTAGCCAATTCCGGAGTCAGGGCCCATCACCGCTTCCTTGTGTATTGTAGGTATACTGTTGTCTAACAACAATATCTCGTTTGCGCACCTGATAGGTTTGCACGAGCTTTGCCTACGTGGTTCAGCTGCAAGTTCGACTGAAGTCCATACATTTTATTGTAGAGACTTCCGTATTAGTCGCAGTAGGAAACTCCGGAATCACTTCCAAGGTTTCTTTCCTTTGACCTGATGACGAAGATACTGGTTATCTCGTCGAGTTGCACTGTCCTCCCACTCGCCTTTTGTAAGAACTATTCTCTTTAAAAGCATACCGTTTTGTGGCAAAATCCTTTGCCTCGGTATAGTGGTGGGGGAATACCCAATGACTTGGGATAACCTACAAAGTAGCACTTGTCTGATTTGGAATAGGTTTGTAACCTTTTACACAAGCCCCATATTCCAAATGTTAAGAAAAGATATAACATGGTTGGGCGTACCACACCATGGCGTTATTTCAACAGACCTGATGGAGCTCTTTTCAGTGTAAAAGCCGCAGTCTCTAAAGCATCACTCTATAAAAGGGGTAATGGCAAATTTATTTATGTCATCTTTGATCTTACCATGTCATAAATGGTTCGATTACATCTTCACAGACTTTCCACTTGCAGCGGTGTTCCGGGAGGTGCAAGTTATGAAACCCCTTTCACAACTCATCAGACATTTGCTAAACTTGTAACTCAAATATTCCTTTCTGCAATCAAATTGCAGAAACATAATTTTCTTGTTACAATAACTTCTACTTCATTTTTGAAAACCTTCTGAATGAATTCAAAAGATCCAGACTTATGTCTCAACAAGTAAATATCCATATATCTACTTGAGTCATTTCTAAAGACAGATAAATCCACTACTTGCAACAACATTTATTGGACTACACACATCATAATGTATGATTACCAATATGTTCTTTGCTCGTTCCTTATGGCCTGTGAACGGTATTTCAGTCACTTTACCTTTCAGAGGAAAGTTGCAAGTGTCAGATGATTCAAAATCAAACGACTTCAAAATCCATCATAATGGAATTTTCCATGCGGGTTTCTCCAATGTGACCAAATGCAGTGCCACACTTGTGTGGTATTCTTTTAGTCTTGCGACATTTAGCGTCAGTGTTATGGATGTATCATATTTGCATCAATGTTCATAACATACATCCCATCTTCGATGGAAGCATGGCCCTTCATTTTATTCATAATACTGAACAACAATTGTTGTTTCTATGAACAACTCTTTTGCAACAAACATTGTGCAATGGGCTAGAGTGTACGAAACTCTAAAATGAATTATGAAAGCAAACCCAGAGGTAATGTATTATTATCAATATTCATAACATACGTCTCATTCATAATGAAAGTATGGCCCTTATGTTATTCATAACACCGAACATCAAAAGTTCTCTTATGAACAACCTTCTTGCAAGATACCTTATGCAAAAGGCTAGAGTGTGAAACTCTAAAATGAATTATGAAAATAAAAACATAGGGAATACACCGATGGAAGGCATAGTAACATTTACTATGTTCCCTGCGTGTATCTAAACCTCATCCCTGGCTAGTCTTTCAGGCCATAGTAGTTCTTACATCGAGTTGCAACAGAATGCAATCGAGCGGGTATCTTTGTGATCAACTCACAATACCCAAGAATTAGTGATTAACATGTTTAACCATAATTCCCAAGAACTATATCTTTGACCAGCCTTCTATACATCAAAAACTTGTATGACATTCATACATGAGCTGGATATTCCAGTCTTCTTTCCTTTTGCCATTATACTTCTAACAGTTTAACTTTCAGTATTTCTCCTACTCTCAGAAGAAGCACCCAACTTAAGAGTGGCGTTAGCCTCGGACTTCCTAGGCGTGAAAGTTTCACTAACACCCTTCGGACACTTCCTTTCTCTTTAAGTTGTTGTTTTATTCACCTTTCATCATATGACAGGCGTTCTTCTGGATCCCTCTCTTATCAGTCAAATGCATAGTAAACACCTTTACTAATAGTTTGCAAACAAACATGGCTTTAGATATCTCATATCTTTCAGTCTTTGTCTGTCTCTGAAAATGATTTTCAGATTCCATGAATATCACATAACTATCCAAACTTTTGAAGTTCGGGTCTCATGGAAGCAAACGTATTGCACTTGACTAAAAACGGAATTCTAGCTTTTGGATCGAAGGACGAGAGTCACATGATCCATAGCATTAGCGGGAGAATACCGAAAGCATGCGATAGGACAAAGTCCTTCTCGGCACTCTTGAGGACAATCCTCACATTACGTTATCAACCGTAAAGTTTTAACCAGATATTTAACAGCTATTCAATTTTAAAAGGGAAGGTGGAAACGCGAGCCATTATTCTACAACTATTATGCAAACCACACTTAGACAGAGTTCACAATTAATTGCACTGAGAATTAAACAAGTTAATTCAACAGTGCGCTCCCACTCAAATCAATATCTCTCATAATTGATTGTGAGTGATACAAGACCCACGTATCAATTGTTCGCCATTGGTGTAACACCACTGATGACGAAAATCTCAACCGGTAGGCAAACTTGCCAATCACATCTTCCATGCGACTCTTGTTCATCTTTCGATGCGTGTGTTCCGAGCTCATGACGGTCATGCCTGAACGTCAAGACAACCAAGTGATCTCGCTGCGAGGTCTCAACTCACCCGCCTCACACATCCCTAATCGTTCGTACCCGTGTGACACGGCGCACCCCGAAAAGATAGGTGCCGTGACGGTGCTACACTTGGGAGAACACTAACTACTTGATATTTTTGTGAGAGATCACCCTAATAAAAGCGACTATCGCGCAATCAAGAAGAGTGCATCATAAGGGATAAACATCTCAGGCAATTCATAATAGCATGATATGGTATAGCCCTTCCGACGGAGAAGTCTTGTATTTCTTCGTCTTCGGCATTCACGTCGGTATTCACGTTCGTGAAGATTGCCACCACCTTGTCGGTGCACCAGATAATATTGCTATCTCTATAGCTAATAAAATAAGTGCATTACATAAGGTTGACACGCAGGTCATTAAAGTGCAATCATATGGCTCCAGCCATCATGCCGAATCATGACACGCAGGTCATGTTAATCAATTTACATCATATAGTCATCTCATACATAATCAAATTATTATGAACACTGCTATACCACATCACATGCACATGCAAACCATCCTGCAAAACCAAGTTAGACGCCTCTAATCAGTTCATGCAAAATTTTATTTTACGTGGCTTCTAAGGTTTCGAAACAAACCGAAGCTACGAACGTCCATCATCAAGCATGATAATCCAAGTCGCTAGATTAACATTCCAGGGTGTATGAAACACGAGATAATAAAATCTCGAGCCCCATACTAAACTTCGTCATACGCGTGACCCCCGTGCAGATCACATCTGCATTACCCTTTCGTCTGCAAAATTTCATCTTTCTTTTTAACTACGGTGGAATTCAATGAACTGTTAGCACTTCGTTGATCAATCAGGATCGCGGATTGCCAGAACATTGAAACTCCATCATACTGTTATCAAGATCAGAAATATGCAAATTCGAGGGAAGCAACAAGAACATCGGGTAACAGACTTCATCTGCTACCCGCACAAATAATTTTCAGCAATAGATATCATCTACTACCTAATTATATTGTGCAACACCCATACATCTCTATGTATTCTAGATCGCAACCTGCATCTACGCATAGCATGGCTCTTGATGCCACTGAAGGGTAACGCAGCAGAAAACAAAAAATTTCCGACCTACGCACCAGCCCAGGACCACTATGGAGACTGCATACAAGGTTTGATCATTTCGTTACCGACTCGTAGCGCAGCGGAAGTAGAGTCGATGACGAACGGCGGTGCAGATCCCCGCAGCTAGGATTTTACAACCTCCCAACCGCGAGGATGTATACCCTCATCTGCCCCGCGGACAGCCCTCCGGGAGGCGGTCGCACAGTCCCCCGGACGGTGTCGCGGACAGCCCTTCGGGAGGACCTCCGAAACTCGGACTGTCACTCGGACAGCCCTTCGGGAGGACCTCCAAAACTCGGACGGTCACACGGACAGCCCTTCGGGAGGCACTCTCGAACTAAGACCGAAACTACGATCTCTCTACAGAGTTGCACACATACGGTATCATCTATCCAGCAGGGCTTCGCCGTCCAGAACTAGTTCTTGCCGGAACCCAGACAGCCTTTCGGCTCTACGAAACTATTTCGCTGGGAGGGAGAGAAGAATGCCAGATCATGCATGGCTTTGTGTATGAGAGCAAGAGTGTGTCTTATGGCAGCCCACACACCTCCTATTTATAGGAAACCCAAGGGGTAGGGTGGTTTTACAAGAAAACCCAAAACCCACATGGAAAGGAGTCCTTCCCAAGGACCTAAAAGGTGAAACCAAGGAACAAGGGGGACTCCATGAAGGAGTCCACCATGTGGCCGGCCACACCCTCATGTGGGGCCCCAAAATTGGCCCCTATCCATCCATGTCATCCCCAAGATCTTTTGGAGTAAAGCCCCAAAAGGTGGCTTTCCAAAAATATCCCAAAAAGCACTTTCACTATTCACGACGACATTTTTCAGCGTCTGATCGAACTGAAAATATTCATGTGGGCTTAGAATAATTCTAGTACCCACCAAAATAATTTTCAACGCGAGCCGGAACAATTCCGGTTTAGTGATTTCATCTGCGAAAAGCATCTGAAGCGGTTTCGGCAGCTCCGGAACATTTCCGGTTTTTATCCCGGAAAATTCCAGAAAGTTTCCAGAATGATTCTGGCACCCTCCAAGAATTATCAGGCATGTGCCAAAACCAATTTGACTTTATGGTATCCTCTGAAACAACTTTTCAGTTTCATCGGAACTCATCCGGTGACCTCTCTGCGGAACTTTTCCGCTGTCCGAAACTTTTCCGGTGTCCGAAACTTTTTCGGTGTTTTTCTCTCAGACTCCCTGTCTAGTATTCAACAGATAGATGACCCTTAAGCGTGTGACCCTATAGGTTCGGTGAAGCATAGACATGACCCGGAACCCCTTCCGATCAATGATCAACATCGGAGCCGTGGACACCCATATTGACCCCTATACCCACACGAATGAATATTCGAGTGAACCTCCAGTTGCCGTGTGCTATTCCTGTTGCTTCACGATATGTTACAAATACCCGAGGTAAGACATGTTGGCATCCTCGTGGATCAATAACTTGTCCACTATGCCAGTTACCTCGTTGCCGGTATTGTTCTCTTTTCTCGTTCCCGTGTTCCGACATCCCTGTGATCAAATCACCCTGTGTCTGGCCAGACGATGATGGATACCGAAACACCGAGAGGGCCCAGAGATATCTCTCCATCGTCGGAGGAGCAAATCCCAATCTCGAGCTATCAAGTTACTTGACACACTTTTCCATGAACCCGTAAGCCGCCGTAATAGCCACCCATTTACGGATGACGTTTAACAAACCCCAAAGTTCATGAAGCAAGCATGAAGAAACTCGATACTCTCATGGTCTAAGGAATTATGCAAACATTAACTTCTCTGTGTTATTAACCATTAACTTATGACGAATGTATCTCATAGCATAACATCAATTCGGGTCGATTCAACACAAGTGTTCTACCAACAATTGTGCCCTCAAAATTGCCGGCATAGCCATGCCCATGATCAGGAAAACAGGATCATCATGCAATACTTGAGCCAGTCCTAGAGGCTTGACTAGGAATACATTTTACCGTTTATTATCCCACACGTGCATATGAGTCTTCCTCCGAGCCTCGTGGTTATTGCAGACTCGAGAACCATAGCAGTTATAGCATGGAACATAAACCTAATTATGAACAGGGAGATAATCAATAACATTTATTATTGCCTCTAGGGCATATCTCCTACAGTGAGAACCCTTTTGCAACAAGTCGAGCTTTATAGATGGTGACATTACCGTCCAAGTCCGTCTTTTTCTTAAAGATCCATTTATACTGTATGGCCTTGCGATCATATGGTAAGTCCTCCAAAGTCCACACTTTGTTCTCATACATGGATCCTATCTCGGATTTCATGGCCTCTAACCATTTGTTGGAATCCGGGCCCACCATCGCTTCTTCATAGCCCGTAGGTTCACTGTTGTCTAACAACATGACCTCCAAGACAGGATTGTCGTACCACTCAGGGGCGGTACGATTCCTTGTTGACCTACGAGGCTCAGTAGTAACTTTGAAAGGATCGATATGGTTGACTAGAGGGGGGGGATGAATAGGCAACTACCACTTTTTAGCTTTTCTTTAACAATTTAGGCTTAGCAACAAATAGGTTGGCTAGATATGCAACTAGATGAGCAACCTATATGATGCTAACAATAATAACCGTACAAGCAAGAAGATAAACAATATAAATAGCTTGCACAAAGTAAGGGTAAGGAGTAACCACAAGTGGAACCAATGGAGACGAGGATGTGTTACCGAAGTTCCTTCCCGGTAAGGGGAAGTACGTCTCCGTTGGAGCGGTGTGGAGGCACAATGCTCCCCAAGAAGCCACTAGGGCCACCGTATTCTCCTCACACCCTCACACAATGCGAGATGCCGTGATTCCACTAGTGGTGCCCTTGGAGGCGGAAACCGGACCTTTACAAACAAGGTTGGGGCTCTTTCCACAACTTAATTGGAGGCTCCCAACGAAACCACGAAGCTTCACCACAATGGAATATGGCTTCGAGGTGATCTCTTCCGTCTAGGGTGCTCGAACACCCAAGAGTAAAAAAATCCACACAAGAAACTATGGGGGAATCAATTTTCCTTTGGTGGAAGTGTAGATCTAGATCTCCTCCTTCAATCCCTAGCAAGACAACAAGTTTGGGTGGCTAGAGAGAGAGATCGGGCAAGAAAGCTCAAGGGGCATCAATGGTGGAGAGAGAGAGGTAAGAGATAAGGGAGAGGTGGAAGAAGCACCTCCTTATATAGCCCCCCCTTTCCAACTGTTACAGCCAGATATGCATGGGAGCGGTACAACCAGAGTGGTGAGCGGTACAACCGGTATAACTGCTACAACCGGCCAACCACCGCCCAACCACCGGACCACAACAGAAAGGTGGCCCTGATGCAACAGCCATGCCTGAGCCCCGGACCAGGCAAATTCCTAAGCGGTACAACCGCTCGTGACCCCGATTGTACCGGGCTATATGAATATAGCGGTACAACCGGTCCAGGTCCGCCCAACAACCGGGGCTAAACAGAACCAAGTCCAGTTGTAGCCCGGTGCTGGGCCGGTTTAACCGCCCAGAGCTGCCACCCTGGGTCACCCAGCCTTTGGCGGTACTACCGCCCGGGGGCAGCGGTACAACCGCTAGGGACCACTTAGTGGCAGCACCCCCAGGGTATCACCCCTAGAGTGGTGGTCGAACCGGAAGCTTAGAGCGAGCTGTGCATTAGGTCGAGACAGCGGATTACCTGGCAAGCAACTAAGGAAAGAGGGGTCTCTCTCTCTATGATGCGAAGAAGTGAGTTGGGTGAAGACAGATGTGCGAAAGAAATGATTCACCCAAGACTTTCCACCGTGGATTCCCTCTTAATAGTACAGGATCCCTACGATCAAAGAGAATAAACATGTAGAGAACCCCGTCTTCGATCTTTTCCGTTTGGAGGGCCACCTAACCGTCACCTAACCGTCTTGCGTTCCACATACAATCCCTGTATAACTTGACACACGGTTAGATCATAGTGAGTTGTCATCATCGCCAAAACACCAAGGAAAGAAAATGCCCTTACAATCTCCCCCTTTTTGGTGGATAATGACAACAACACGATTTGCATTGATGATCTATAAAATAAAAGTGGAGCCCTCCCTCAATGTGTGCAACAGATGAGACCTGTGCAAGAATTGAAGCTCCCCCTTGATTTTATAGACCAACCAATGGGGACAAGAAAAGATAAGATGAAACATTAAGGAGAAATATGAACGAGATAATAAGTAGAGCTTTAATATTAAGGGTACGATTAGTCTCAGACTCTACTTAAACACACATAGTCTCCACACAAACCGATAAAAAGCAAATAAGAGTTCAACTGGAAGATGCAACAAAGAGACCAATAAACAACCACGCAACACCCATGCAAATCCCGTTATAATGTACTTTCTCCCCCTTTGGCATCAAGACACCAAAAAGGAAAAGAGTGATGCTAGCGCCCCGGAACTCAGTAGATCTCCTCGTTGGTATCATACTCCTTGGAATCATCATCTCCAGAGCCATCCCCATCATCATCATCATCAGTAGCATCATCAGTAGCATCAGCAGCGGCAGCAACAGAGGAGGAGGCAGCAGGCTGATTCGGGATCTCATCATCAGTCCAAGTGCTATGTTCATAGATCCACTGTGCCTCAGGAGTGATGGTCTTCTCAGAACCACTGGTGGCCTCAAGATGGAGAGCCCGCATAATCTGAATCTGTCTGCGTCGGGCATGCTTCTCGTTGACATGGGCTTCATAGAGCTTCTTCTGAACATGAGTCTGGAGGCAGAAGGTCTTCTTAATCTTGTTAGAGAGCTTGGACGCCCAAGATGGCTTGGCACCTGCAGGAAGCTCAAAATCACTGTCACTGGAAGTAGCAAAGACATCCTCAGGGTTGGCATCAGGGTAGCGAGGTGCAGGATGTTTCTTCTTCCGGAGTTGCTTGACCTCATGCACAATGAGGTTATCGGGAGAAGAGAGAAGCTCGCCCGGCCGACGAATTGCCCACACAGAGTTGAGGAAACTCATAATATAAGGAGCATAGGTGGGAACCTTCCGGTAGACGACCGTGGAGTACAACTCCTCCCACATCCATTTGGAAACATCAAAGGTAGCTCCAGAGCCAGCTTTAGTCTTCATGGCAACGAGCAGATCAACAAAGTACCCATGAATCTCATCCTGATTTCCAACCTTGGGCAGAAGAACATTCCAGAACACACGGTGTAAAATGTCATAGACCTGCTGCAGGTCCTTAGAAGCTCCCATAACCCCCCGCCCGGGAATGTACATGGGGGCTAACCTGTTCTTATCCATAGATGTAGCCCGATCATGAGGACGAATGCCGCCATTCCCAGTGAGGCCAGTATCATCATAGCCAAGGACATTGCAGAAGGCGCGCCACGGAACATGGAAGAATTCATCACGACACATGAAGGAAAGACGACGCTCGACATCAGTGCCAAAGTGGACCGTGGCATAGAACTGGTGAATGAGCTGCACATCAAAGGCACAGTTGAAAGTCATGAGCTTGATCAGGTCAAATTCTTCGCACAATGCCAAAGCCTCGCCAAAGTAATCCATGTTGTGCCTCCAGCGCTCGATGTCAATAGTCCATTGCTTGGCATACTTGTTCTTGTGATGGTCATAGAGCTCATGCACGATCCGAAATTGCAACTCATTCCAGAACTGAGGGGTGGTCCACCTGGGAGCAACTGGAACCTCATACGGATTTTGAAGACGGACCCTCTCCCAATCAGCTTGCTTCCAGGAATGCACGGGCTTGGCAGTTTTCTGCTTGGCGGCCAGGGACTTCTCACGGTGAGTGGGATTGGTGGGGATCACAACTTCCTCATTCTCAGACTCTTCGACAATCCTGCACCTGCGAGCATGTTTCTTGGTCTTTTTCTGAGGAGCAGAACAAGAGCTGGAACCACCTGCAGACAAGCACACGAGAAACACAGAGTGGAAACATAGAAAAGATGAGAGGATTGTACGCAAAAGAAGGAATAAATTAGGTGCAAAGATAAGAGACAAGAAACAGGGAGCAGGAATCAGGGAGGCCGGTTGAACCGGTTGCCCTCGCGGTTGTACCGCTACAGTGGTTGTACCGCTAGCTAGAGCGGTTGTACCGCTGCTGGGAAACCGGTAGATCCGGATTCAGAGAAATGCACCCCTCTTTGAGGTCTCTAATCATCACAGCTAATTGAAATTATAATGTATGATCTTATCCCGTCAATAGTTTTGACTAGAAAACGCGGGAACCGAGCAATGCCCTAACAATGGTGGATTCAAAGAAAATCCAAGAACGGGGAGGAACTAGGCATTACCGGCATCCATGGGAGAAGATCGGGGAGAGGAAGGGCCTCCACGGAGCAGATCCGGGAGGAGGCCACGAATCCGGGGCGCTGGAGGCACTCCGGGGCGGTGGTGGCGGCGGCCGACGACAGGGGCACCAGGGAGGAGTCGGGCACGAAGGGGATAACTGAATACCCCTTCGGCCCGGCCCTCCCGATCTAAGTACCGGGTCGCGACCGGTTGTACCGCTCCAGAGGAGCGGTTGTACCGGTCCAAGTACAGGGCCAGGGGATTAGCGGTAGAACCGCAGGCACCCCCGGTTGTACCGCTGGGATGGGACAACCGGTGGATTAGCGATAGAACCGCTTTTCACACCAGTTGTACCGCCTGGCCACAGGCACCACCACCAGGATATCAAAGCGTACAATTTTGGAAAAGAAAGGTTCCGGGATGAGAAAAGCTTGGGATAGAAAACAAAAGGCAGGGGAGTATGGTGGGGAAAATTCCATGGTCGGAAGAAAACAAAATGCCAAAAATATTCCATGAAGAATGCCCACACCTAGGACTCAAAGCACCACAAACACAAACTTAAGACTCAAATAAGAGCAAAAGGGGGCGGTGGCCAAGGCCACCTATGTATGAGTCATTTGGTATGGCACCGCGAAGATTTGAACCTTGGGCCCATGACCAAAACCCGTCTTTGAAGCACACGAGTCATCAAAAATGACGAATGTGAAAGACTTGATCAATTTATGCATAATAGGAGGAGGGATAGTTCATTGAGAGAACTAGACTCCCCCTATGTCCATGCCTACACCTAAACAAGACATGATGATGAGTGTGGTGGGGTGTGCACTAAGTCAAGCCACGTTGCTCGAATCAATGATATTTAGCTCATGCCTTAACTCGCAAAATCTTGCTTCATCCAGTGGCTTCGTGAATATATCTGCAAGCTGTTCCTTAGTATATAGATGAATAAGATCTATGTCTCCACGCTTGATGTGATCCCGGATGAAGTGATGACGAATGTCAATATGCTTTGTCTTGCAGTGTTGAACCGGGTTGTTGGAGATCTTGATTGTGCTTTCATTGTCGCAGTAAAGAGGCACTTTGTCATAGTTGACCTCATAATCCTTTAAAGTTTGCCTCATCCAAAGAATCTGAGCACAACAGCTTGCGGCGGCTACATACTCGGCCTCGGTGGACGAGAGAGAAACACAGTTTTGTTTCTTGGAAGACCAACTTACCAGAGAGCGGCCAAGAAATTGGCAACCTCCGGAAGTGGACTTCCTTTCCACACGGTCTCCCACCCAATCCGAGTCAGTATATCCAATGAGATCAAATGAAGCACCTTTGGGGTACCATAAGCCAAAGTTTGGGGTATGAGCCAAATATCGAAAGATTCGCTTGACAGCCACATAGTGACTCTCCTTAGGTGCGGATTGAAATCGTGCACAAATTCCCACACTCAACATGATATCCGGCCTAGATGCACAAAGGTAAAGCAGAGATCCAATCATGGAGCGATATACCTTCTGATCCACAGCTTTACCATTGGGATCACTGTCAAGTTGGCATTTGAGTGGCATCGGAGTGTTGGCCTTCGGAGGATTTAGCTCATCCATCTTGAACCTCTTGAGCATGTCTTGAGTGTATTTGGCTTGGTTGATGAAGGTTCCTTGCCTTCATTGCTTGACTTCGAATCCAAGGAAGAACTTCAACTCTCCCATCATAGACATCTCAAACTCTTTGGTCATTAGTGCGGCGAACTCATCATTAAAAGCTTTGTTAGAAGAACCAAAGATAATGTCATCTACATATAGTTGGCATACGAACAAGTTCCCGTTAACCCTCTTAGTAAAAAGAGTGGGGTCGATTTTCCCAATTTCAAACCCACGATCTTGCAACATCTCGGTAAGGTGCTCATACCACGCACGTGGGGCTTGTTTAAGGCCATAGAGTGCCTTATCGAGAACGTACACATGATTGGGGAACTTAGGATCCTCAAACCCCGGGGGTTGCTTGATATATACCAACTCCTTAAGTGGACCATTAAGGAAAGCACTCTTCACATCCATTTGATATAATATGAAATCATGATGAGAAGCATAAGCAAGCAACATGCGAATATATTCAAGGCGAGCAACAGGGGCAAAGGTTTCACCGTAGTCGATACCCTCGACTTGGGAGTAGCCTTGAGCCACCAGTCTTGCCTTGTTGCGAATAATGATACCATGTGCATCTTGCTTGTTCTTAAAGATCCATTTGGTTCCAATGACATTGTGATTCTCTTTTGGTCTTGGCACCAATCGCCACACTTTGTTGCGCTCAAAGTTGTTGATTTCATCATGCATGGCTTCAAGCCAATCCTTGTCTTCGAGCGCATCTTGTACCTTGAGGGGTTCAAAGCAAGAAACAAACGCATGATGTGCACAAAAGTTTGTTAATTGACGACGAGTAGTTACCCCTCTTTTCAAGCTTCCGTAGACGTTCTCTAGGAGGTGTTGCTTTTTCTGAAGCTTGGAAGCAATCGTGGCAGCTCGTCTTTCAAGAATTTCCTCCATGGAAAGTTGAGGCTTGGTAACTTGACGAGCTTCGGCACTAGTACCGGCTTGCTCATGATCTTGAGCATGATCTTGATCTTCAGCTTGACCTTGATCTTGAAGTTGATCTTGGTCCTGAGCTTCATCTTGATCTTGAGCTTGCGCGGGGGTGTGAACAAGATCTTGAGCATCATGTGAAGTAGAGACATCACTAGCAGGTTGATCTTGCCCTTGATCTTGGTCACGGGGTTGAGGGCCTTCACTTTGTTCTTTGGAAGCGTGTGGGTCGTGCGTCGGTGATGGTTCCTCTTGAGTGGAACATTGTCCTTCTCCTTCAGCCACAAGGGGTTCCTCAACGGGTAGGAAGTATCCCACACCCATTCTTCTTATGGCTTGGGGAGGAATTTCATCACCTATATCACAAAGACCACTTTGCTCCACTTGGGTGCCATTATTTTCATCAAACTCTACGTTACTCGTCTCCTCAATGAGTTCGGTGGACTTGTTGAGGACACGGTAAGCATGAGAGTTTGCAGCATAACCAACAAATATGCCCTCATGGGCTCTAGAATCAAATTTAGACAAACGAACACCTTTCTTGAGAATGAAACACTTACAACCGAACACCCAGAAGTATTTGAGGTTGGGCTTGTTCCCGGTAAGAATCTCATAAGGAGTCTTGTTCAAGCCTTTGCGGAGATAGAGCTGATTTGATGCATGACACGCTATGTTGATGGCTTCGGCCCAAAAGTTGTACGGAGATTTAAACTCTGCCATCATGGTTCTTGCCGCATCCATCAACGTCCGGTTCTTCCTCTCCGCAACACCGTTTTGTTGAGGGGTGTAAGGTGTGGAATATTGGTGTTTTATCCCCTCATCACTGAGAAACTCATCTAGGGTGTAGTTCTTGAACTCAGTGCCATTGTCACTTCTAATCATCAAAATCTTTGCTTCATGTTGACGTTGGACTTCATTTGCAAAGTTGATGACGGTCTGTTGGGTCTCACTCTTCCTCTTGAAGAAATATACCCATGTGTATCTCGAGTAATCATCCACAATCACCAAGCAATATCTTCTTCCTCCAAGGCTGTCAAAAGATGGAGGCCCGAAGAGATCCATGTGAATGAGCTCTAAGGTCCTCTTTGAGTAGATTGTAGTAGTTGGACGATGAGCTTTTTCATGTAGCTTTCCTTCGATACAGGCACTGCAAGCACGATCTTTGGCAAAACTCACATTTGTTAGTCCAAGAATGTGATCCCCTTTGAGGAGACTTTGCAAAGATCTCATATTGACATGGGCTAGTCGGCGATGCCAAAGCCATCCCACATCAACTTTAGCCATTAGACATGTCGCGGTCTTAGTGGGTCGCTCCGAGAAGTTAATCACATAGAGACCGTTTTCGACATGCCCAACAAAGGCTACTTTAAGAGTCTTGCTCCACAAAAGGGTCACGGTATCAATGCCAAAGAAGGTACTAAACCCCATGAGTGCAAGCTGACGAACGGAAAGTAAATTGTATGCAAGGGTCTTAACAAGCATGACTCTCTCAATGGTTAAGGTCGGAGAGATAACCACCTTGCCAAGACCCAATACCTTTGAGATTGCATCATCTCCAAATGAGACTTGGGTGGCCACGGATGCATCGGGTCGAACATCCACCACCAAGTCCTTGCTTCCTGTCATATGATTTGTTGATCCGCTATCGAGCAACCATGAGACTCCCCCGGAAGCAAAGTCCTACAATAGATCAATGCTTGGATTTAGGTACCCATTCTTGAATGGGTCCTTTCATGTTAGTGACAAGGGTCTTAGGAACCCAAATAGACCACTCAATATACTCATAAGAAGAACCAACATATTTGGCATAAACATGCCCATCACTAGCACGGCACAAAACATAGGAGGGGTTAAAATCGCCGGCCCTGTTGGAGGGAGTGATCTTGCCCTTCTTGGCACTATCATTCACAACCTTGTCTTTCTTCTTCTCATGAGTAATGTTCCCCGCTTTGACAAATGTTTCCTTGAGCGGAGGAACCTGCATGGTCTTCTTCTTCTTCTTCTTTTTGGATTTGGGTGCAAACCCAACTCCTTCCTTTGCAATCACTTCCTTTTGATTGCTCAAAAGGTCATTGAGATTCTTCTCACCTTGTATACATGTCACAAGGCCTTTCTCAAGCTGCTCTTTTAGCTTAGCATTTTCCTCCACAAGATGTGCATGCTCACAACACGGGTTAGTAGCAGATGCATTATCAATTAAGACAAAGGGAGGACACGTGGCAATTTCTTTAGTGAGTTTTACTTGGAGTTGATCATGCGACTCTTTAAGAGAAGCATGAACGCTCTTCAATGCCTTATGAGCATTGTCAAGAGAGACAAACTCATCCTTGAGTCGAGCATGGTCAACCCCAAGTGTAACCTTTTCAGATTTAAGAACACGGTTAAGAACAATAGCATGATCATAATCTTTACGTAATTTAGCAAAGTCATCATTTTGTGACTCCTTAAGAGTCAAATGAAGACCTCGCTCTTCCTCTAGAGCAATAGAAAGATCTGCTATCTCGTCGGCATAATCACGACTATGGCCTCTCATCTCCTCAAGAAATTCTTCTTGAGAATCAATCGTGTCATTGGCCTCACCAAGTTGTTCCAAGAGAGCAACGAAGTGCTTCTTGGACTCTCCCTTGAGTTTACACAAGAACTTGTCAAACTCATTCTCACCCTCTATCGCCTCCTCAAGTTCATCCACACAATCTAACAAAGACGGAGTGGAAGAAACAGAAGTCTTAATGTTTGAGGTTTTGGCGTTGGAGGTTACCTTGGTGATACCTTTTGCCATGAGGCACCTAGCGATGTGGTTCTCATTGGGGGCGTCGAAGAGTGGCACCTTTGTTGGGGTAGAGGATGCAATTGCCACAGATGCCATTGCCATTCCTTCACCACTTGTGTCTCCGTCATCACCATCATCATCCGATGCATACTCTTCTTGAGCCACCAACACTTTGTGTGAAGTCTTCTTGGTGAAGTTGGTCTTGTTGGGGAAAGACTTGTCCTTATCTTTGCGGATGAGCTTGCCACCATTGTCTTCCCTCTTCTCGTATGGACAATCCACCACAAAGTGACTCACATTACCACAGTTGTAGCAGGTCCTCACACGTTGCTTCCCTTTGACCCGTTTGAGTTGTTCTTGGAGAAGTTGGGCCTTGTGTTTCTCTTGTTTCCACAAAATTGCCTGGACGCAAGAGCCATGTGCTCATGATAAGCATATTTGGTGTCCTCGGGGCAACCCTCTTCTTATTCTTCTTCTTCTTCTTCCTCTTGACAGACCTTGGCCTTCAAAGCAAGGTTGGGGGATGATTTCTTTGACCGTTGCACGCGAGCGAGAGCATTGTCAGCTGTCGTGTTCAAGATGTTCATTGCAATAAATTCATCCAACACATCACCAGAAGACAAGGTGTGAAAGTCCGGTCTTTGACGGATGACAGCGGACATGGCCTTGTTGTAGGGCATGATGGCCTTTAGAAACTTACGCTTGATCCAAGCATCATCCACATCCTTGCTGCCATGATCTTTGAGGGCAACGGCGAGGGCAGTCACCCTTCTATAGAGCTCACGCGGTTCCTCATCCTCTACCATTACAAACTCATCTGACTGATCAAGGACAACTTCATAGTTTGACCGTTGAATGCTTGAGCTACCCTTGTACATGGAGACAATGTGTTCCCAACACTCTTTAGCAACAGTGAAGGGACGCAGGTGAGGTAGGTCTTCAGTAGGAACAGCAGCTTGGAGTATGAACAAGGCGGAGGAATTTAGCTGTTTATCCGCTTCTTCCCTTGGAGTGAGGTTGTGTGGATCACGAGGGTAGTATCCTTCTTCAATGACTCGCATGAGTTAAATTGAGTTGTGATCCAAATGAGACTTGATACAGAAACCCCAATTAGCAAAATCATTTTTAACAAGTTTAGGAGGAGGACCGTGATTAACTATATGAGGTGGGTGCACCGGTCCTCCATAGACCAAGGGAGGGAAAACTGAGGCAAAAGTCCCCGACCCATTAATTCCTTGAGAACGATTATCCTTATCAGCACTAGCCCCCTCCTTACCGGAGTTGACATCCGATGTCGAGTTAGTGGGATTAACCACTTGAACCGCATCGGTGGACAGTTTAAGAGTGTCAAGGAATTCTTTAAACATGGATTTGACCTCGGTCGTCATGGAGGATTTAAGTGAGGACATGGCCTCATTTAAATCCTCACGAAAGACCGTGCTCACACCCATGGCCTTGGGGAGATCAACCGGCCGGTCCCCGTCGTTAACCGTACTCTTCAGGTGGTGAAACCCTTAGTAAAGAGACGTAGCTCTGATACCAATTGAAAGGATCGATATGGTTGACTAGAGGGGGGGGTGAATAGGCAACTACCACTTTTTAGCTTTTCTTTAACAATTTAGGCTTAGCAACAAATAGGTTGGCTAGATATGCAACTAGATGAGCAACCTATATGATGCTAACAATAATAACCGTACAAGCAAGAAGATAAACAATATAAATAGCTTGCACAAAGTAAGGGTAAGGAGTAACCACAAGTGGAACCAATGGGGACGAGGATGTGTTACCGAAGTTCCTTCCCGGTAAGGGGAAGTACGTCTCCGTTGGAGCGGTGTGGAGGCACAATGCTCCCCAAGAAGCCACTAGGGCCACCGTATTCTCCTCACGCCCTCACACAATGCGAGATGCCGTGATTCCACTAGTGGTGCCCTTGAAGGCGGCAACCGGACCTTTACAAACAAGGTTGGGGCTCTCTCCACAACTTAATTGGAGGCTCCCAACGAAACCACGAAGCTTCACCACAATGGAATATGGCTTCGAGGTGACCTCTTCCGTCTAGGGTGCTCAAACACCCAAGAGTAACAAAATCCACACAAGAAACTATGGGGGAATCAATTTTCCTTTGGTGGAAGTGTAGATCTAGATCTCCTCCTTCAATCCCTAGCAAGATAACAAGTTTGAGTGGCTAGAGAGAGAGATCGGGCAAGAAATCTCAAGGGGCATCAATGGTGGAGAGAGAGAGGTAAGAGATAAGGGAGAGGTGGAAGAAGCACCTCCTTATATATGCCC
The DNA here is from genome assembly GCA_039707655.1 of Elymus sibiricus. Taxonomy (NCBI): domain Eukaryota; kingdom Viridiplantae; phylum Streptophyta; class Magnoliopsida; order Poales; family Poaceae; genus Elymus; species Elymus sibiricus. The sequence goes on from CM077675.1 coordinate 461,288,486, forward strand.
CCCCTTTTCCAACCGTTACAGCCAGATATGCATGGGAGCAGTACAGCCGGAGTGGTGAGCGGTACAACCGGTATAACCGGTACAACCGGCCAACCACCACCCAACCACCGGACCACAACAGAAAGGTGGCCCGGATGCAGCAGCCAGGCCTGAGCCCCGGACCAGGCAAATTCCTAAGCGGTACAACCGCTCGTGACCCCGGTTGTACCGGGCTATATGAATATAGCGGTACAACCGGTCCAGGTCCGCCCAACAACCGGGGCTAAACAGAACCAAGTCCGGTTGTAGCCCGGTGCTAGGCCGGTTTAACCGGCCAGAGCTGCCACCCTGGGTGACCCAGCCTTTGGCGGTACTACCGCCCGGGGGCAGCGGTACAACCGCTGGGGACCACTTAGTGGCAGCACCCCCAGGGTATCACCCCTAGAGTGGTGGTCGAACCGGAAGCTTAGAGCGAGCTGTGCATTAGGTCGAGACAGCAGATTACCTGGCAAGCAACTAAGGAAAGAGGAGCCTCTCTCTCTATGATGCAGAGAAGTGAGTTGGGTGAAGACGGATGTGCGAAAGAACTGATTCACCCAAGACTTTCCACTGTGGATTCCCTCTTAATAGTACGGGATCCCTACGACCAAAGAGAATAAACACGTAGAGAACCCCGTCTTCGATCTTTTCCGTTTGGAGGGTCCACCTAACCGTCACCTAACCGTCTGGCGTTCCACATACAATCCCTGTATAACTTGACACACGGTTAGATCATAGTGAGTTGTCATCATCGCCAAAACACCAAGGAAAGAAAATGCCCTTACAAACTTGATCTGAAGTTTCATGATCATCATCATTAGCTTCCTCTTCACTTGGTGTAGGTGCTGCAGAAACATCTTTCCGCGTCGTGCTACCATCCAACTGAAGTGATGGTTCAATAACCTCATCAAGTTCTACCTTCCTCCCACTCAATTCTTTCAAGAGAAACTCTTTCTCGAGAAAGGACCCGTTCTTAGCAACAAACACTTTGCCCTCGGATCTGAGATAGAAGGTATACCCAACTGTTTCCTTAGGGTAACCTATGAAGACGCATTTGTCCGCTTTGGGTTCGAGCTTATCAGGTTGAAGTCTCTTCACATAAGCGTCGCAACCCCAAACTTTAAGAAACGACAGCTTAGGTTTCTTGACAAACCATAATTCATATGGTGTTGTCTCAACGGACTTTGATGGTGCCCTATTTAAAGTGAATGCGGCTGTCTCTAATGCATAACCCCAAAATGATAGTGGCAGATCAGTGAGAGACATCATAGATCGTACCATATCCAATAGAGTACGATTACGACGCTCGGACACACCATTACGCTGTGGTGTTCCAAGTGGCGTAAGTTGTGAAACAATTCCACACTGTCTCAAATGCATACCAAACTCATAACTCAGATATTCTCCACCACGATTAGTTCGTAGAAATTTTATCTTCTTGTTATGATGATTTTCTACTTCACTCTGAAATTCCTTGAACTTTTCAAATGTTTCAGACTTGTGCTTCATCAAGTAAATATACCCATATCTACTTAAATCATCAGTGAAGGTAAGAAAGTAACGATATCCACCACGTACCTCAACACTTATCGGACCGCACACATCAGTATGTATGATTTCCAACAAGTCACTTGCCCGCTCCATTGTACCGGAGAATGGGGTTTTCATCATCTTGCCCAAGAGGCATGGTTCGCATGTATCAAACGATTCAAAATCGAGTGATTCCAAAAGTCCATCAGCATGGAGCTTCTTCATGCGTTTTACACCAATATGACCTAAGCGGCAGTGCCACAAGAAAGTGGTACTATCATTATTAACTTTGCATCTTTTGGCATCAATGTTATGAATGTGTGTATCACTACTATCGAGATTCAACAAGAATAAACCATTCACATTGGGTGCATGACCATAAAAGATGTTACTCATATAAATAGAACAACCATTATTCTCTGATTTAAATGAATAACCGTCTCGCAATAAACAAGATCCAGATATAATGTTCATGCTCAACGCAGGCAGCAAATAACAATTATTTAGGTTTACTACTAATCCCGATGGTAATTGAAGAGCGAGCGTGCCAACGGCGATCATATCAACCTTGGAACCATTTCTGACGCGCATCGTCACTTCATCCTTCCCCAGCCTTCGTTTATTTCGCAGTTCCTATTTCGAGTTACAAATATGAGCAACCGAACCGGTATCAAATACCCAGGCACTACTACGAGAGCTAGTGGGGTACACATCAATAACATGTATATCAAATATACCTTTGTTAACGTTGCCGGCCTTCTTATCAGCCAGGTACTTGAGGCAATTCCGCTTCCAGTGGCCAGTCCCCTTGCAATAGAAGCACTCAGTCTCAGGCTTGGGTCCAGCCTTGGGTTTCTTCACGGGAGCGGCAACTTGCTTGCCACCCTTCTTGGAGTTACCCTTCTTACCCTTGCCTTTCTTGAAACTAGTGGTTTTATTCACCATCAACACTTGATGCTCCTTTTTGATTTCTACCTCCGCGACTTTCAGCATCGCGAACAGCTCGGAGACAGACTTTTCCATCCCTTGCATATTATAGTTCATCACGAAGCCTTTGAAGCTAGGTGGCAGTGACTGGAGAATTTTGTCAGTGACCGTTTCGGGCGGAAGCTGGACTCCCAAATCATTTAAACGGTTGTAGTATCCAGACATTCTGAGCAGGTGTTCACTGACAGAACTATTCTCCTCCATCTTGCAGGCGAAGAACTTATCGGAGGTCTCATACCTCTCGATCCGGGCATTTGCTTGAAATATTAACTTCAACTCCTGGAACATCTCATATGCTCCATGGCGTTCAAAACGCTTTTGAAGTCCCGATTCTAAGCCGTACAACATGGCGCACTGAACTATAGAGTAGTCATCAGAACGTGCCTGCCAGGCGTTCACAACATCCACAGATGATGCTGGAGGGGGCGGCGCACCTAGCGTTGCATCAAGGACATAAGCCTTTTGCGAAGCCGTGAGTATAATCCTCAGATTACAGACCCAGTCCGCATAGTTACTTCCATCATCTTTCAACTTAGCTTTCTCTAGGAACGCATTAAAATTCAGGGGAGCTACTGCGTGAGCCATTGATCTATAACATAATTTTGCAAAGACAATTTAGACTATGTTCATGATAATGAGTTCAATTAATCATATAACTAAAGAACTCCCACTCAAATCAACATCCCTCAGGTTGTCTAAGTGTAACATGATCCAAATTCACCAACCCAAGTCCGATCATCACGTGAGATGAGGTGGTTTCAATGGTGAACATCTCCATGTTGATCATATCTACTATATGACTCATGTTCGACCTTTCGGTCTCCTGTGTTCCGAGGCCATGTCTATACATGCTAGGCTCGTCAAGTTTAACCCAAGTATTCCACGTGTGTAAATCTGGCTTACACCCATTGTATGCGAACGTAGAGTCTATCACACCCGATCATCACGAGGTGCTTCGAAACGACGAACTTTCGCAACGGTGCATACTCGGGGAGAACACAAATTTATCTTGAAATTTTAGTGAAGGATCATCTTATAATGCTACCGTTGTCCTAAGCAAAATAAGATGCATAAAAAGATAAACATCACATGCAAATCATAATAAGTGACATGATATGGCCATTATCATCTTGTGCTTTTGATCTCCATCTCCAAAGCACCGGCATGATCTCCATTGTCCCCGGCATGACACCATGATCTCCATCATCATGTCGCCATGTGGTTGTCACGCCAACTATTGCTTCTACAACTATTGCTAACTCATAGCGATAAAGTAAAGCAAAAGAAAGCGAAAATAATTAAAGACAACCCTATGGCTCCTACTGGTTGTCGTACTCATCGACATGCAAGTCGTGATAATCTATACAAAAACATGATCATCTCATACATCACATATATCACATCATGTGATTGGCCATATCACATCACAACATGCCCTGCAAAAACAAGTTAGATGTCCTCTACTTTGTTGTTGCAAGTTTTACGTGGCTGCTATGGGCAACTAGTAAGAACCGTTCTTACCTATGCAAAGCCACAGCGGTGATATTCAAGTTGCCTTTTAACCTTCTACACGGACCGCCTCTGTCGAATCCGATTCAATTAAAGTGGGAGAGACAGACACCCGCCAGCCATCTTTATGCAACAAGTGCATGCCAGTCGATGGAACCGGTCTCTCGTACGTGGACGAGTAAGGTTGGTCCGAGCCGCTTCATCCCACAATACCGCCGAATCAAGATAAGACTATGGAAGTAAGCAATCTGAATATCAACGCCCACAAACTCTTTTGTGTTCTGCTCGTGCATGTTATGTATGCATAGACCTAGCTCATGATGCCACTGTTGGGAAACGTTTCATGGGAAACAAAAATTTTCCTACGCACACGCAAGATCTATCCATGGAGATTAACAGCTACGAGAGGGGGAGTGCATCTACATACCCTTGTAGATCGCTAAGCGGGAAGCGTTAAGAAACGCGGTTGGTGTAGTCGAATGTCTTCGCGATCCAATCACGATCCGTCCTGCGATCCAATCTTGATCCGTTCCGATCTAGCGCCGAACGGACGACACCTCTGCGTTCAGCACATGTACAGCTCGATGACGTCTCCGCCTCCTTGATCCAGCAAGCGAGGGAGGAGAGGTAGATGAGATCTCCGGCAGCACGACGGCGTGGTGGCGGTGGTGGTGGAGCTGATCCGGCAAGGCTTCGCCAAGCACCACCGAATCAATCTAGAAGAGAAAGCAATCTAGAGGGAGGGAGAGAGGGCTGTGCCATGGCTTGGGTGCGGCTGCCCTCCTCCCTCTATCATATATATAGGGGCAAGGGGAGGGGCCGGACACCCTAAGGTTTCCCTAGGGTTGGGTGCGGCGGCCTGGGGGGCTGCCTTGGCCCCCAAGGCAAGGGGGGCGGCGGCCACCCCAGGGCCAACCCTTGCCCTCGGCCGCATGGGCCCTTGGGAGGCGGGGCGCCCAGCCCACCAGGGGCTGGTGCGCCTCCCTCTCAGCCCATGGGGCCCTCCGGGCAGGTGGCCTTCCCCGGTGGACCCCCGGAACTCCTTCCGACACTCCCAATGGAATCCGGCAAACCCCGAAACCATTCCGGTGACCGAATATCACTTTCCTATATATCAATCTTTACCTCCGGACCATTCCGGAACTCCTCGTGACGTCCGGGATCTCATCCGGGACTCCGAACAACCTTCGGTCACCAACACATACATCTTAATAATACCAAATCGTCACCGAACGTTAAGTGTGCAGACCCTGCGGGTTCGAGAACTATGTAGACATGACCGAGACACTATCTGGTCAATAACCAATAGCGGGACCTGGATGCTCATATTGGCTCCTACATATTCTACAAAGATCTTTATCGGTCGAACCACAATGTCAAGGATCCAATCAATCCTGTATACAGTTCCCTTTGTATGTCGGTATGTTACTTGCCCGAGACTCGATCGTCGGTATCTCCATACCTAGTTCAATCTCGTCACCGGCAAGTCTCTTTACTCGTTCCGTAATACAAGATACCGTGACTAACTCCTTGGTCACATTGCTTGCAAGCGTCTTGTGATGCTGTATTACCGAGTGGGCCCAGAGATACCTCTCCGTCATACGGAGTGACAAATCCCAGTCTCGATTCACGCCAACCCAACAGACATCCTCGGAGATACCTGTAGAGCACCTTTATAGTCACCCAGTTACGTTGCGACGTTTGATACACACAAGGCACTCCTTCGGTGTCCGAGAGTTGCATGATCTTATGGTCGTAGGAACAGATACTTGACATGGATAAAGCAGTAGCAATAAACTAACACGATCAGATGTTATGCTTACGGTTGTGTCTTGTCCATCACATCATTCTTCTAATGATGTGATTCCGTTATCAAATGACAACTCATGTCCATGGTCAGGAAACCTTAACCATCTTTGATCAACGAGCTAGTCTAGTAGAGGCTCACTAGGGACACAGTGTTGTCTATGTACCCACACATGTATCTGAGTTTCCAATCAATACAATTATAGCATGGATAATAAACAATTATCATGAACAAGGAAATATGATAATAACTATTTTATTACTGCCTCTAGGGCATATTTCCAACAGTGATAACATATTTGAATGTTATAACAGAACATAGCACACGTCTTCCTTGGTGCAGAAAGCAAATCTGGACCTAAATAATTCTCGTCGGACAATAACACCAACTCGTGGCATCCTTACCCGACCGCCACTCTACCGCCTTCAAGTTTGGGGATGGTCGACCGCGTACTCCGCTTGGCGGTGCCCGACCTTGCCTTGGAACCAAGAATCGAGTTCGTACTCGCCCAACCCCACTTGGAGGAGCTGGGTGCTGAGTTGGCGTTGCCTGCTGTTGAAGGTTTGCTCGATGGTCTTGGACTGATCTAGGCCCCGGTCCTCCATGAGCGTGGGGTTCGCGAGGAACTAGGCTGGCGCAATGTTTGTCTTCACGAATGCCGCTCGGCGCTCTGCCTCGACGAGGCATTTATTGACCGTCGAGGAGGACACGCCGCCGTCAATGGAGTAGTAGTAGAGGCACAGGGGCGACTTGGAGAACATCAGGGAGGACGGCTCCTTCTTCATGGTGATCGAGCGCCACTGGCTACCCTACTGGTGATGTGGCAGGGATGGCGGCACCTTCTTCTTTGTCGCGACATCTGATCAAGATGTCGTGATTATGCAGCAGAGATGTCGGCTCCTCGTTCACACGACGCCCCATCTGCATGCTACGGTTGTACGGCGGAGATGTCGATTCCTCCTTCACGGGACGTCTGATTTGGACACCAGAATGGGGTGTAGGAGACCGCGACGCCTGACCGCAGTTGACGGCCAACCGCACGAGCACTATCTCGAACTGCTGCGTGTATTGTTATCTATATCAGGCACATTGACGAGGAGGGGCGGTTTCTGCTCCTCATCATCTGAGAATATCGACTTCTGCTTGATGTCCAATGGAGCCCTGGGCGACGAGGGACACGGAGACCGTGGGCGACGGTGTCACGATCCGGCGCTCTCCCGGATTTGAAGGGGGCGAAGAGTCACTTCGAGGTGTCGGATTTGCCCATCAAGGTGACCGGTGATTAGAGGCGTGCAAGTTTGAGAGAGAAGCGGAGAGGAGAAGTGCCGTTGTGGTGGTAAATGGCTTGCGTCCTTGGGTGTCCGGCTTAAATAGCCAACGCAACCTGATGGCGTCGCTTCAATACACGCAACGTTTAGAATAGGCTTTGCGGTCGTCGTGTCAATCTAATGATGTGCCGGTAAGCCGTCCAGTCATGCCCACTCTGACCGGCATGAATGCGGGCAGGCGAGCGTCCCACCTTGTCTGATCCGAGTGACATGGATGCGGGCGAAGAGTTCTGGAACAGCCGCCTCGGCGACGGTTTAAGGTAGGTCAGGACGTCCGCAGACCTCCGTTTCGTTTGGCGCCGATTTAAAGGATTTCGAACGTCCGAACCGGTCCAAACGATTTTAAAGACCGTCGTCGGATGACAAAAAATATATGAACCGACCGCTCTAAATATTAAGGGGGGGGGGGGGGGGGGTTGTATTTGGTGATGCCGTTGGAGTTGGCCTAAGAACGACGTGTGCATGCGCGCGGCGGCGTGCTACTCCACGATTAATATTTTTTTTGAGCCTTACTCCACGATTAATTATCGCAAAAAAGCCACGTGATTAAGAAAACTGGGAAACAACAGCAGGGGCCTCCTTCGGCTCCCACGGCACGGGGACGTAGTACAAGACAGGGAAATGTTCCGCGGCTTGTGTCGGAGGCGACGGGTCAGCGTCGGGACTACACGGACGTGGATCGGGTGCGTTGCCTTGCGTGGACCTGGTTTGGTTTGGTTCGGCTGCCGTGTCGCGTCCGCCGTCGCCTCTTCCCTTCCCTTCGCTTGCACACCACACCACACCACGGACCGACCACGCGCGTCGACCCACCCCACCTACCCATTCGCTTGTGCGGGGGACCCCCACCCCACCGCTCCCGCGACCGTATCGTCGTCGACCGGCGCAGACTCCGCGACGCGGCACGGGCTCGCGCGCACGTTTGCCAGGTGTTGCCGGCCGCTCCGGCCCGCTCCGTTCCGGGGCGGCAGGCGACGGTACGTGCAGCCAAGGAGGAAGATATTTATTTAACGATCACATGTGGGGTGGATGCTATTTTTTTTTATGGGATGATGACATAGGCCATGGCGAGCCAAAGTTTAGCTGACCAAACCCAACCTTCCCTCGATCTGCATGTAACCACCCGCTGACCCATTGGACTCTTTTCTTAAAACTAACCCAACCAGGCATTTGGAGGGAAAAGCATAGGCACACAACTGCATTGTCCACATCGACGACGTATTATGTGACCTAGCTCGCCGTCTCTCTGACCCTCCTTCCATTTCGGCGAGACGCGAAATGCATCGGGGACCCGAGTGCATCCCGTGAGAATTGGCTACACACCCTTTGTTTCTAAATATAAATATAAGACGTTTGACAGTTCAATTTAAATTATCAAAACATCTTATAAGATGTTTAGAAACATAGGTAGTACATCTCAAAGCCCACGCTATGCTAAAGAGTGGGCAGGCAACCTCATGATAATGGGATACATTTATGACAGTCTAGCCAGAAAAACTTGATGTGACACCTTCTTAGATAGGTAGAGCTCCTATATATAAAGTGAACCACATAAGTGAGAGAAAAATGAAGTGACACTCTTTAATAAGGAAAAATGGAGCTATCATATCTTAATTTAGATATAGCCCTTATAATATATATAGAGAGTCTGTCACATAAGTAAGAATCTCATGTCCCACTCTATTTAGTAACAAAATACAAAGTTGTTGTATCTTAAGCTAGATATATCTCTTATACTATATATAAAGTCTGTCACATAAGTAAGAAATATGGCGCGCCACTATGTAATAAAGGAAAACAACATAGTTATCATATCTTAATCTGAATATAGAACACCAGAATCCAAGACAACTCATGATTTTCCACTCACAAAACACACTAAATAAGGGCTCTTAATTTTATATACTAAGATACTAACACATGTTTAAATCGAGATATAATGCATCAGAAAATTGTACCTATGTTTTAAACACACCGAGATATAATGCATCAAAAAATTGTATCTATGTTTTAAACACATATTTTAACCGAGATACAATGCATTAAGAATTTTTTTATCTAAGTTCTAAATAAACATTTAATGCATTAGAGGTACAATACTGAAATACAACCATTAAAAAAATTATATCTAAATGCATATGATATAATGCATCAAGAAAATTGCATCTGAGTTTTAAACACACATATTTAAACAGAGATACAATGCATTAAGAAAATTGTATCTGATTTTATAATACACATTTAATGCGTTAGAGGTACAATACCGAAATACAACCCATTAAAAAAAATCTATCTAAATGCATATGATACAATGCATTGGGGGTGTTCCTATTTTCCCGCTCGCTATAGACAACAGTTGTGGATTTTTCAATGTCATGTTTCTCCAACAGTCACCGCATAGTTGAATACGTATATGTTATTTCTTTTTGTCCATGATCCAATTTTAAACATATTATACTTTGGTTAAACCCAGAAGGTCAGGTGCGACACAAAAACCATATACTTCCTCCGTTCGGGTTTATTAGCCCCTCACATTCTAGATCAAAATTCAGACAAACATATGACTAATGAAATATGAGATATATATATATATCGCTGGATTTGTATTTGAAAGAGGTTTCACATGGTACAATTTTTGTGACATATTGCTCATATATTTTTAGTTAAGTTTATAGTCAAACTTTAACCCAAGATAAGAGAGACCAAATAAACCATAACAACAGATCTAAATGTCAGTGACATAGAATAACCGTAATCTATCGCACACCAAACACAGTTCGGAAAATATACTATTGAGTCCGCACCCCATATTAAAATCCGCAAAATTAAATAAAACAAACCCCTTATACTCATATTTCAATTGGAAGATGTCAAAGCTCATTTCCAATGTAATCTTTCACACTACATATGCAGTTATGCAACCATCTCATCTTGGACCGCATATTGACTTCCACACCGAACATGAAAGCCAAGTCAAACCAAAACCGCAAGCTTCGAGGGTCCACATTGCAAAAATACTAATAAGTAACATTTGCAGAAACACCCCTCTGTTGCGTCAACAAATATCATTTTGGTCCTTCCCCTTCGCCTTTCCCCCCAGTTTATAAAACCAACCCCACCCTCTGTCTCCTTCCTCCGGTCTCCCTTCCCCCACGAAATATTCCCACCTCTGTCGCCCGCCCTCCTGCCCCTTCCCTCTGACACCCATGGCCCACCTCCAGCTCGCGGCGGTCGCCGGGGGCGGCCGCGCGGGCGGGGGCGCCGACGACATGGAGGACGTGGCGCTGCTGGGCTCCTACGACGAGGAGATGGGCGGAGCGGCGCCGGCGGGGGGCGGCGGCGGCGCGGAGGAGGAGGAGGCGGAGGCGCACGTGCGGGTGACGGGCATGACGTGCTCCGCCTGCACCAGCGCCGTCGAGGGCGCCGTCTCCGCCCGCCGCGGCGTGCGGCGCGTCGCCGTGTCCCTGCTCCAGAACCGCGCCCGCGTCGTCTTCGACCCCGCGCTCCTCAAGGTGAGATGGCGTCCCGTGATCCTTGCGCGTTTGCGCCCGCTGGGGCGGAGGTCTGCGCCTCTCTCCGGTCCATTTTGCAGCTCGTCGATGCATTTGGGGGCGGTAATTTTTCGCGGACAAAATAGTTGCGCCTGCGGTGTTTGATTTTTGGTTAGAATCAGTAAAAATGGACCGCGTTTTTGAAGGCTTTTGATTATCGCAGAAAAATCTTAGGGAGTTGGTGCGCTTGTACGACGAAGCTTGCTTCCACTTCATGGGATGGAGCGAATTGAATTGGGCACGGGCTTGCAATTTTCGGTTTCAGTATTCTGACGTGAGAACTGAATTCGTGGGGTTGACGGGTCGGAAACACGCCGTCAGTTAAATGCGGTGCCGTACGCGTGAGAATCAGACTGCGGGATCGATCATTCGCAAGTGGTTGATGATTCGAGCCCCTTTTGCTTTCGGGGGTTGGTGAGCTGTAAACTTTGCTGGGGGCTCGTGATCGCTGGTGGATCGTGGATCGCGGGATTTGTGGGGAGCGTGGCACTGCAGTAGCTTTTGGTTGGTTGGTGAGCTGATTGGGGAGCTGCAGGCCCTGCAGCTCTTGAATCATATGTTCCGGTGAAAAGTCTAAAGGAGTTGCTGAGCTGACGGTTGACATTGCACGGCTCCAGCAACATGATGTGTAGATTGATTCCGGAAGAAAAAATTGTGTGACAAACCTTTACCTCGGTAGTTCTAGGAGGCAGGAGCAGTTTATTAATTACCATGTGCTTGCCGGAAAATGGCAATGAGATGGTGATTTTTTACTCACTGTAGTGGTTCTGTCTGGGTTTGCAAAACCTTTAAAAACTACGATCACAACTTCTTAATTATACTTGTATTGATTTTTTTCCCACCATGAGTAGTGAGCCGCCCTTTTTGACCATTTGCTTTCTGGCTGGAATTTTGCTGTTTTGCTTCAGATTATGAATATCATTAGCTTTAAATGGTTCCTCAGAAAAGCTGAGCAATCTTTCCCCACCGTTGGCCCTAAAAAAACAAGCTCAAGCAATCATACGAGTAGTTTGATCCCTCTTTCCCCCCCTTCCCTAGAATGGTTCAACTTCAGTTTGAATACTAATCCTTGTGTGCCAAGTTCTGCTCCACTTTAGATGACTGATTCCATAGTGAAACATATTGCTTCTAGATCTTTTGGCATATTTGGGTCACTTTGTTAACTGCAATTTCATTTTGGGACTTCTTTCTGCAGGTCGAGGATATAATAGAAGCTATAGAAGATGCTGGATTTGACGCCGAAATTCTCCCAGATTCTGCAGTCCCTCAACCTAAGTCTCAGAAGACATTGTCAGCACAATTTAGGATAGGAGGAATGACGTGTGCTAATTGTGTGAACTCGGTCGAGGGTATCTTAAAGAAACAACCCGGTATAAAAGGAGCAGTCGTTGCCTTGGCAACCTCATTAGGAGAAGTTGAGTATGATCCGTCTACAATTAGCAAGGATGAAATTGTTCAGGCTATCGAGGATGCCGGTTTTGAAGCTGCATTCTTACAGAGTAGCGAGCAAGATAAGATATTGCTAGGTCTGACTGGCGTGCACACAGAGAGAGATGCAGATATACTACATGATATCCTTAAGAAAATGGATGGTTTGCGACAGTTTGGTGTAAATACTACTCTCTCAGAAGTTGAAATTGTATTTGATCCAGAAGCTGTTGGTCTGCGATCAATTGTGGATACCATTGAAATGGGAAGCAATGGGAGATTCAAAGCGCACGTGCAGAATCCTTACAGTCGAGGGGCTTCAAATGACGCACATGAGGCCTCCAAAATGCTCCATCTTCTTCGTTCTAGCTTATTCTTAAGTGTAAGTTTTGATCTTTGCTTTTCTCTTGCTCACTTAAGACAGTTTTGTTTGAAGTTTCAAGTATAATAACACGTGTTGTGATTATAGTACTGTCGGCATAGTTGATAGTTGTATCTAGGGTAAACAATTTACACTGCAGTAGGGAATGTATGATGTGTCAGCAATAGGTAGCATGTAAATGGCACTCACATATTATTGTCATCGTGGGGCATCTAACTACCTACAGAAATCTTTTAGAATTTAGAATGATGTTTCACTCTTCTTTTTTGCTTACATGTGAAACCCAACAAGATAAGATTGACATAGGAGCAATGTTGTTCTATTTCAATGTTTGAGCAAGTAATAAATGGGAACATGGACATCTCACATGGTATTCACATCAAATCTGGCAATTGACTAAACAGTAGGGGTATTGTAGTAAACAGATAAAAATGTAGGGCCGTCTACTTCTCTAAAACAAGTTACGATGAATAGATGTAGGGATTTTTTTTTTTTGCCTAGTAATATATTTTGTTTGCTTCCTCATGTTCAAAATACGTCTAAGGCTTGCTATGCTGCTGCTTGCTTACTGACTCAGTTCAATTGCCTCTTTGCAACAGATTCCTGTATTTTTCATACGTATGATCTGCCCTAATATACCTTTCATCAGTACATTGCTTCTCATGCACTGTGGACCATTTCATATGGGGGATTTGGTGAACTGGATATTGGTTAGCATTGTACAGTTTGTTATTGGCAAGAGATTCTATGTTGCAGCTTACAGAGCCTTAAGACATGGTTCTACAAATATGGATGTGTTGGTTGTTCTTGGCACCACTGCATCATATGTATATTCCGTTTGTGCACTACTATATGGAGCATTCACTGGATTTCAACCTCCCTTATATTTTGAGACAAGTGCAATGATAATCACGTTTGTGTTATTTGGGAAGTATCTTGAGGTTCTCGCAAAGGGGAAGACATCAGATGCTATTAAAAAGCTTGTAGAACTTGTCCCTGCTACTGCTCTTTTGCTTCTGAAAGACAAAGGTAAGTGGTACAGTTTTATCCTTCAGCATATATAAGCAACACACAGATAACTGTTGTACTCAAATGCAACTTGTCGAGAACTACAAGCAAACTAACATTACCATTTCAAATTCAGAAGGGAAATACGTTGGGGAGAGGGAGATTGATGCTCTGTTAGTCCAACCTGGTGATGTCTTGAAAGTGCTTCCTGGTTCGAAAGTTCCTTCTGATGGTGTTGTTGTTTGGGGAACAAGCCATATCAATGAAAGTATGATAACTGGTGAATCTGCACCTATGCCCAAAGAATTATCGAGTGTAGTAATTGGAGGGACAATCAACTTACACGGCATCCTTCATATACAAGCAACGAAAGTAGGATCCGGGACAGTTTTGAGTCAGATAATATCTCTGGTTGAAACTGCTCAAATGTCCAAAGCCCCTATTCAGAAATTTGCCGATTATGTGAGTATACTTATCTTTTTCTATGTTTGCATATATCAATTACTCCGTCAGCAGTACAGTTTCCAAATTTTATTTTAATACCCGAAACCATTTTCTGCAATATGTGTTCCACTTGGCACATTTGACTGATTCATTTGGGCAGTGCTTTTTCTATTTTAATTTTATTTTTGTATTGAAATACCTTCTACAGGACTCTAGTTTGCTCTTTCTTGTTTTTTTTTTTGCGAAACTGCCCTTTCATGTTGTTTGAACTACATGATCATTTCTCCCTTAAAAAAACAAAAAAACTACTTGATCATTTCACACCTTGCTTTCTGCTTCTCTTGTTCTTTGGAATAACCTATTAATTTTTAAGTAAAACTTTTGGAGGACTAGCTTACTGCTGAAATAGCTGTGTGTTCACCAAAAGCATTGCAACGTATTGTAGATGCCTATTTTGGTTATTGTTGACATTCTTCTATTGCTATTTCAGGTGGCTAGCATTTTTGTTCCTATTGTCATCACCTTGTCCATTCTAACGTTCTCCTTGTGGTGAGTTCAATACATATAGTACACAATTCATAGTAATGCTTCGTTCAAGTTTCTCACCTATGGATTGTTTACTTTTATAGGTTCTTATGTGGATCGTTCGGAGCATATCCACATTCATGGTTTGACGGAACTAGCAATTGCTTTGTCTTCTCGCTCATGTTCTCCATATCTGTTGTGGTGATTGCTTGTCCTTGTGCCCTTGGTCTGGCAACACCAACTGCTGTGATGGTGGCAACCGGAATCGGGGCTAATCACGGAGTACTTGTAAAAGGTGGAGATGCATTGGAAAGGGCTCAAAATGTAAATTACGTGATCTTTGATAAAACAGGGACACTAACACAAGGAAAGGCTGTTGTAACAACCGCAAAGGTTTTCTCTGGAATGGACCTTGGAGATTTCCTCACACTAGTAGCATCTGCAGAGGTGAGGCAATCAATCTTGATGACAAGTCACTCTTATGGTTCATATCATGGTGTTTAAAAAAACATGTTATGGTTCGCTCCTTGCTCATCAGCTTAGCACTTTCTGACTGCATATCCATATATGATAAAGGGGAAAAAATGGTAAGTTGAAAAATATTTATGATTTTGTTTTGTACACAGGCAAGCAGTGAGCATCCTCTTGCAAAGGCTGTATTGGAATATGCATTTCATTTCCATTTCTTTGGCAAGCTCCCTTCCTCAAAGGATGGCCTTGAGCAAAGAAAAGAGCAGATATTGTCCCAATGGTTGCTTGAAGCTGAAGATTTCTCTGCTGTGCCTGGCAAAGGAGTTCAATGTTTGATCAACGAGAAGAAAGTTTTGGTGAGTCATAAGCTACCATTATCCTTTACCCCTTCCGTAAAATACCTCAAAGCAATGTGTAACTGTAACGTATGCATTTATAAATGTTTGCAAGTAAATTGCTGATTATCTGTAATAAAAATGATACTGCAGATTGGAAACCGTGCCTTGATGAATGAAAACGGGGTGAGCGTTCCCGCGGAAGCTGAAGGTTTCTTGGTAGACCTGGAACTGAATGCAAAAACCGGCATCCTGGTGGCATATGACAGCAGTTTCGTGGGGTTGATGGGGATAGCCGATCCCTTGAAAAGAGAGGCTGCCGTAGTCGTGGAAGGACTGAAGAAGATGGGCATTCATCCAGTGATGCTCACAGGTGACAACTGGAGGACTGCACAAGCTGTCGCGAAAGAGGTTTGTATCTGTTTGCTTCTGAATTCTGATCACCCATTTGTCGATTCTTACCACCTCAGGCGCCTAACTGTTTTCATTGGCTTATTGTCATTTGACAGGTTGGCATTGAGGATGTGAGGGCAGAGGTCATGCCGGCCGGAAAAGCCGACGTGGTCCGGTCGCTCCAGAAGGACGGGAGCATAGTGGCCATGGTCGGGGACGGCATCAACGACTCCCCGGCCCTCGCCGCAGCTGACGTCGGGATGGCCATCGGGGGCGGCACGGACATCGCCATCGAGGCCGCGGACTACGTGCTGGTGAGGAACAACCTGGAGGACGTGATCACGGCGATCGACCTCTCGAGGAAGACCTTCAACCGGATCCGCTGGAACTACTTCTTCGCCATGGCGTACAACGTCGTGGCCATACCGGTGGCCGCCGGCGCGCTGTTCCCGGTGACGGGGCTCCAGATGCCGCCGTGGCTGGCCGGCGCCTGCATGGCCTTCTCGTCGGTGAGCGTGGTGTGCTCCTCGCTGCTGTTGAGAAGATACAGAAAACCCAGGCTGACGACCGTGCTGCAGATTACTGTAGAGTAGATAGAGCGATGGCTTTTGTGGTTGTGAATAGTGTAAGTCCCCTCCCCTTCACCATTTTTACAGAGATGAAATGAAAAGAAAAGAAAAGAAAAGAAAAGGAAATGGCTTCTTGTGTACCCCATTGTTGCTCACGGCTGCGGTGAAAAGAAAGGGAATGCCTTGAATCCAGGTTCTCCTGATTCGGTGCAGCATAGTTTTTGGAATCCCCAAACTTTTGAATATACCCCATTATTCCTAATCTTCGCCTGAATCTCCAAGGCGTGTTTGGTTACCTGCATCGTTTTTTGCCCATTTGCATACTTTTCCCGGTTGGGCCTGGCTGAGCAAATGCAGGCCAAAAACCAACATCTACACTTAGTTTGGTTTCCTGCATGTGCTCTCCGTGCATCGTAACGATGTCTCTACGGTTGCTCGCATTGTATGTGCTCACACGGGTGCACGTTGTTTGGTTACATACGAGCATAGAGTTGTGCTCATCTTGTATCCTACTTGGTGAGCTTACCAATACTACTACACCTTACACACGATCACACCGAGCACACCAACGCCACATCATTGCTATGACGATGAACTGAACGAAGATGATGAAGTTCTTTAGCCCTAACGGTCCATCCACCTTCTTGCCAACCTCTACCTTGCTGCATGAATGCTCCTTGACATACTTGGAGTAAGCATCTTCTGCCGTCTGCCTAGTTTTAAACCCTTCTTTGTGGTTGCTGTCGTTGTACCCTGAAACTTGTTTGTTGCAAGCTTCCCATAAACTGTAAACCCCTAGAACCCTACCTTCGAACACAACATATCACTTGTCCTGGCAGTGCAAACGAGCAATAAGTTCAAGCAACAAGCATTGGAACACACAAACAGTAAGCAATGAAGAACTCTAGGAGCAAGCAATGGAGTAGAAGAGCATTAGTAATTGCATGATCATAGCAAGTTCAACCTAGCACTACTTTGGTGTCATCCTACCACCACATCCAAAAGAGGGTGTCATCCTACCACCGCAAGTTCGTGATCACCGTGAGGGGTTAGTATATACCACCTCACCAAAATATACAAACCATAAGATTGTTTTCAAGCCCTAACTACACAAAATATACGTCGTCATCGTCGTCCTTGTCGCCATCGCCGTCGAGGATCATGCACGCCGTCGCCACCAGCAGAAGCAGCACTAGTAGTAGTGCTTGCCCAGCCAGGTCCTCAGCCAGAGCACCCTGTGGGCTGCTCCCATGGCAACAAACCCAACACCCTGGGCTTTGTTGTCCAGCAGGTGGCTTAGAGCCACCATGAGAGCCTCTGGGCTGAAGCCAATCTGCTCCATGACGGCGTCGTAGAGCTCAGGGTGGACGTCCACACTCTTGCTCTCTCTGATGGCGGTGGCCACCTCCTTCACTGCCTCAGTCATGCTGCCGAATACGCTCAACTCCTCCTCCATGAAGCCTGCCCGCTTCCTCTCCCTATCAAGCACAGGGACGTGCTCACCATCCTTCTCAGGAGCATCAACGTTGATGGTGTTTGACTCCTGGGTGTCTGGATACTCCGGCATCGGCGAGCCCAGCGGCTGACCAGAGCCCATGGCATGCTTGCCGATTGCCAGCCCGAAGGAGAAGATCTGCTGCATCTGGTGGTAGTTCTGGATAGGGGTGTTGAGGAACTCTGCGTCCTTGGGGTGAGCCTAAGAAGAAACAGGGCAGAGAGGTTAGTTAGTATGGCAATGGTTCATAGGCTTGAACTACTGGTTTGTTACAATGGCATGGTTTGTGAGCTAACCGCGATGTGGCCTTGGTAGTGCTCTGCCTCCAGAAGGATTGAGCAGGTGTCCTCATCCCATGAAGCACCGCTGAGGTCTCTGAGCTTGGACGCGGTGATCCACCTTGCTCTCCACTTCCTCAGGTGGTTGTACACCTGGGTCGAGGTGACCTCCTGTCCACAGAAGTCGAACACCTGCTTTGCAACAAGGTTCAAGTGCACCTCCTTGAAGCCCTTGTCAGTCCTCACCCCACTAGCTATGATCTCGCACACCTTGTTAAGCACAAAAGTGGAGAGGAACGGCTGCCATTTCATGATGTTCCCCTGCCATCCTTCTTCTCCTTTGCTGCTGCCTTTTGAGCAGCAGCATGAGCAACAACATTGGGCTGAGCCAACACAAATGGAGGAACCGTAGGCGGCACCTCGAAAACCTCTGAATCAAGAGGCATCTGTTCTATAGCAGGCTGGGAGTCCTCGATGTAGGACGGCGGGAACTGGCTCTGGGACAGCACGAGGGCCCAACTAAACTCTTGCGTGGTCATGTCCTACAAACGTAAGTGTCATCAACACCACAAGACACTACACATGGACAGTATGAACTAGCAGTACAACATGGACATCTCGAAGTAGCAGTACATCATGGACAGATCGAACTAGCAGTAACACATGCACAATCATACCACAGCATAACAGAGCACTAATCATGGAGAACAGAGCACCAATCATGGACAACACTTGCACACTAGAAGCATACCACCGATTCATCCATGACCACTAACTACCAACACTTGTCCACATGGAAACAACCCCTAGCATGCTCCAAATCCATCACAACTAGCTACTACAACATCACAGTCAAACAGATCGGACGACCTAACCTTAGCACATGAACAGATATAGCTAGAACTACAAGAGAGGAGGTGGTGATTGAACTTACAGCCGCCATCGGAATGGCCGCGGAGGAGGTGCCTGGCACGTCGGAGAGGAGGAGGAGTCGACACGCCGCTACAGTCAACCGGTCGCCGGAGTAGATGCGCCGCTTACCTCGTCGTCAAAGTGGATCCGCGCCGGAGGGAAAGCTCGAGAGGGGGGAAATGGTGGCGGGAGTTTTGCCGCCGCGGTGACCCTCGATATATAGGGCGACCGAATCGGCTGGCGGTGACTCAAAATCGTCCCGCCGCTTTTTCGGAGATGCGCCATCGCTCCCGCCATCTCCCTCCCCTACGCGGCGCGGCGCGACGTTCCCCTCCCCTGCATCGCTCGAGCCTGGCTTGTTGGAAATGGCCGATTCGGCCGTTCCCAGCGGGCTTGGCTGAGGGGTGCTTTGAGGTTCATGCTATGCGGGCCAAACAGTAAACACATGCATCCAAACAGCCCATTTTCATCCCGCGCGGGCCTGGCCCGACCTAATGCAGGCTACCAAACGCGTCCCAAAGGTTTGGAAGTCCTGCTCACAGATTTTGGAAAGGTAAACGTTTATAGATGGTGCGCCGGCCGAAGCTTCGGCTGGTCACACGCCTTGTCACGCGCATAGAGCGAGCGCACGCCACCACGTCCTTCCTTTTATCGTGGGCCCATGTAACTGCCCCCGATCCTTTTTCACCTCAACGCTGTGAGCTCTCCCCGCCGTTCCCCGCTGCCACGCTGCGCGGCTCCATCACCGCCACCTCGCGCTCCGTCGCCCCCTTGCCCATCCGTCGGTGCCGGGTTTTTGCAAAGGGCGACAGTGTGTTTGTTTGGAGGCGACAAGTATTTGCTGCAACTGGTATTGCGGAAGCTATCACCGGCATCCGGGTTTGCTGCAACCAAGCGACGACGAGCGTGGCCGGCGACTGACTGTGCCAGGTTTTGCTGCAAGAGGTAAGGAGGAAAGCTACTATCGGCGCCTGATTTTGCTACAACCAGAGACATTGAAAGTGTGGCCGGCGGGACGACGTGTTGCAATTTACTGCAACCGACAGTAGGAAAGGTACAATTGGTGCCCAGATTTACTACAACCAAATGGCATGATGCGACTTGCGCCGCCGCCGCCGATATTTTTGCTGCAACCATCGTGCACTTTTGCTACAATCGGCGACATAAAATGCTACAACAATACGGCGGTGCTGCGACCAGCGAGGGCATTTTGGTGGAGCCGGTGAGGTTGATTTTGCTACAACCGGCAACGCAAAAAGCTGCAACCGGCGTCGAGAAAAGCCACAACGTGCTTCTGAAATAGTTTCAAACGGAGAACGACTAGCTAACAATGGCGAGCGACAGCGACGGAGCTGCATGGCGGTGCTACGATGGGCGCATAGTGAGTATAGCGGGCGGGCTATGACGATGCTAGAACCCTCACTCGACGGTGCTGCAACCAGGGGGAGGGAGACACGCCCGGTCCGACGGAGCTAGGGACGTCTTTTCCATTTAACCGGCTCGACGGAGCTACATACGGCGAGCTGTCCCGGCAAGCTGTGACGTGGCTTGAGACTGCGTCGGTATTTCCCCAAAGAGGAAGGGATGATGCAGCACAACGACGGTAAGTATTTCCCTCAGTTATGAAACCAAGGTTATCGAACCAGTAGGAGGATCACCACCACCCAATAAGTAGCACCTGCACACAAATAACAAATACTTGCAACTCAACGCGAAAGAGAGGTTGTCAATCTCTCTACGGTAAAAAGATAGATTAGGTAACGATAGATAGGAGAGATAGATCTCTCAAGAACACAAAATAAAAAGAGCAAATAAAAAGTGCAGCAATATATTTTTGGGTTTTTGGTTTTGTAGATATGAAAACAAAGAGGCAAAAAGATAGATCGGAAAGCAATATGTTGGAAAAGTAGACCCGAGGGCCGTAGGATTCACTAGTGGCTTCTCTCATGAGTATAGCACACGGTGGGTGAACAAATTACTGTTGGGCAATTGATAGAAAATCGAATAGTCATGACGATATCCAAGGCGATGATCATTATATAGGCATCACGTCCAAGATAAGTAGACCGACTCCTGCGTGCATCTACCACTATTTCTCCACACATCGACCGCTATCCAGCATGCATCTAGTGTATTAAGTTCATGGAAAAACGGAGTAATACAATAAGAATGATGACATGACGTAGACAAGATCTATTCATGTAGGAATAGACCCCATCTTGTTATCCTTAATGGCAACGATACATGCGTGACTTGCTGCCCCTTCTGTCACTCGGAAAGGACACCGCAAGATCGAACCCATCACAAAGCACCTCTTCCCATGGCAAGAAAAATCAATCTAGTCGGCCTAACTAAACCAGAGATTCGAAGAAGAAATACGGGGCTATAAGCAAGCATGCATATAAGAGATCAAAGAAGACTCAAATAATATTCATGGATAGAAACTGATCATGAACTCAAAAATCATCATATCCCAACAAACACACCGCAAAAGTTTACATCAAATAGATCTCCAAGAGACCATTGTATTGAGAATCATAAGAGAGAGAGGAAGCCATCTAGCTACTGCCTACGGACCCGTAGGTCTATGGTGGACTACTCACGCATCATCGGAGAGGCACCTATGAAGAAGATGAACCCCTCCATGATGGTGTTTAGATTGGATCTCGAGGTTCTGGAACTAACAAGCAAAGCAAAGACTCAAATGATACAAGACACTCCAAGCAAAACTCATGATATATGACGAATAAAAATATAGCCCCAAGTAAAATACCGATGGTTGTTAGAAGAAAGAGGGGATGGCACTCGGGGGCATCCCCAAGCTTAGTTGCTTGTTTCTCTTTGGATATATCTTGGGGGTGCTATAGCATCCCCAAGCTTAGGCTCTTTTCACTCCTTATTCCTTCATCCATCGTGATCTCACCCAAAACTTGAAAAATTCAATCACACAAAACTCAACAAAATCTTCGTGAGATCCGTTAGTATAATAAAGCAAATCACTACTTTAGGTGCTGTTGCAAACCCATTCATATTTTGTTATTGCATTATACCTACTGTATTTTAACTTTACCATGGCTCATACCTGATGTCTACTACGCAACCTTCTTCTTGTAGACTCGTGTTGGGCCTCCAAGCGCAGAGTTTTGTAGGACAGTAGCAAATTTCCCTCAAGTGGATGACCTAAGGTTTATCAATCCGTGGGAGGCGTAGGATGAAGATGGTCTCTCTCAAACAACCCTGCAACCAAATAACAAAGAGTCTCTTGTGTCCCCAACACACCCAATACAATGGTAAATTGTATAGGTGCACTAGTTCGGCGAAGAGATTGTGATACAAGTGTAATATGGATGGTAGATATAGGTTTTTATAATCTGAAAATATAAAAACAGCAAGGTAGCAAGTAGCAAAAGTGAGCACAAACGGTATTGCAATGCTTGAAAACAAGGCCTAAGGTTCATACTTTCACTAGTGCAAGTTCTCTCAACAATACTAACATAGTTGAATCATATGTAAATCCCTCACGTGCGACAAAGAGTTCACTCCAAAGTCACAAATAGCGGAGAACAAACGAAGAAATTATTGTAGGGTACGAAACCACCTCAAAGTTATCTTTTCCGATCAATCTTATGAGCTATCCCTATAAGTGTCACGAACAGCCCTAGAGTTCGTACTAAAATAACACCTTAAGATACACATCAACCAAAACCCTAATGTCACCTAGATACTCCAATGTCACCACGAGTACCCATGGGCTTGATTATATGATATGCATCACACAATTTCAGATTCATCATGTTCAATCCAACACAAAGAACTTCAAAGAGTGCCCCAAAGTTTCTACCGGAGAGTCAAGACGAAAACATGTGCCAACCCCTATGCATAGATTCCCAAGGTCACGGAACCCGCAAGTTGATCACCAAAACATACATTAAGTGGATCAATAGAACATCCCATTGTCACCACGGATATCCCATCGCAAGACATACATCAAGTGTTCTCAAATCCTTAGAAGACTCAATCCGATAAGAAAACTTCAAAGGGAAAACTCAATTCATCACAAGAAGATAGAGAGGGGAAAACTCCATATGATTCATCTATATTAATAAAACTCGCGGTACATCAAGATCGTGTCATCTCAAGAACACGAGAGAGAGAGATCAAACACATAGCTACTGGTATATACCCTCAGCCCCGAGGGTGAACTACTCCCTCCTCGTCATGGAGACCGCCGGGATGATGAAGATGGCCTCCGGTGATGGTTTCCCCCTCCGGCAGGGTGCCGGAACAGGCTCCCGATTGGTTTTTCATGGCTACAAAGGCTTGCGGCGGCGGAAATCCCTATCTAGGTTTCTTTCTGGGGGTTTTGGTATTTATAGGAATTTTTGGCGTCGGTCTCACGTCAAGGGGGTTCCCGAGGGGCCCACAAGCCAGGGGGCGCGTCCTGGGGGGGGGGGGGGGCGCCCCCTAGGCTTGTGGCTGCCTCGGGACTCCTCTCCGGTATCTTTTTGCTCCAGTATTTTTTATTTTTTCCAAAAATATTCTCCGTAAATTTTCAGCCCATTCCGAGAACTTTTATTTCTGCACAAAAAACGACACCATGGTAGTTCTGCTGAAAACAGCGTCAGTCCGGGTTAGTTCTAATAAAATCATACCAAAATCATATAAAATTATTGTAAACATGGCATGAATACTTCATAAATTATAGATACGTTGGAGACGTATCAATACCCGTCAATATAACCCATAGATTCATCAAACAAGCACACAATGCAACGACAACAGAATCTGTCTTAAAAAGAACAGTCTGTAGTAATCTGTACTCTAACCATACTTCTATAACTCTAAAATTCTGAAAAATTAGGACAACGTAAGGAATTTGTATAGAAACACTGTTTTAAAATTTCAGCTCAAGATGACGTTCCAGTAAAAAAGGAAAATTCATATACTGGACGCAAAGTTTCTGTTTCAGATTCAGCATCGCTTCTACTCATCTTATGAATCATCCTAAAGGATCTACTTGGCACAAACACTAAATAAACCATAAAAACACGATCATAACAGAGGCATAATTGTGTCAACACTCAAAAACAGAAAGGAAAAAGAAAAAAATTATTTATTCATTGGGTTGCCTCCCAACAATTTCATTCGTTTTACGCCCCTAGCTAGACGTAATGGTTTCAATGATGCTCACATAAAAAGTAGTAATTGAAATATGGGAAAGGACACCGCAAGATCGAACCCATCACAAAGCACCTCTTCCCATGGCAAGAAAAATCAATCTAGTCGGCCTAACTAAACCAGAGATTCGAAAAAGAAATACGAGGGTATAAGCAATCATGCATATAAGAGATCAAAGAAGACTCAAATAATATTCATGGATAGAAATTGATCATGAACTCAAAAATCATCGGATCCCAACAAACACACCGCAAAAGTTTACATCAAATAGATCTCCAAGAGACCATTGTATTGAGAATCATAAGAGAGAGAGGAAGCCATCTAGCTACTGCCTACGGACCCGTAGGTCTATGGTGGACTACTCACGCATCATCGGAGAGGCACCTATGAAGAAGATGAACCCCTCCGTGATGCTGTTTAGATTGGATCTCGAGGTTCTGGAACTTGCGGTGGCTGGAATTGTGTTTCGTTGACTCCCCTAGGGTTTTCGGAATATTTAGGAATTTATAGGCATCAGAGGCGGTGGAGAGGGGCCCCGTGGAGGGCACAACCCATCAGGGCACGCCGGGGGCCCTCTGTCGCGCCCTGGTGGGTTGTGCTCTCCACAGCCCACCTTCCTGGATCTTTTTTGGCCCACAGGGTGTCTTCTGGTCCAGGAAAAAATCTCCAAAAAGTTTCGTCGCGATTGGACTCCGTTTGGTACTGATATTCTGCGAAGTAAAAAACAAGCAAAAACATCAACTGGCACTTTGGCACTATGTCAATAGGTTAGTCCCAAAAAATGATATAAAGTTGTTATAAAATGATTGTAAAACATTCAAGAATGATAATATAACAACATGGAACAAGCAAAAATTATAGATACGTTGGAGACGTATCAAGCTGCGGTGGGGAGCACCCCCGGCGAGCTGCGACGGCGAGTGGCCTCGGCGAGCTGCGATACGGTGGCCAAGGGCGAGCACGAAGAGGCTGACCGGTGGAGATCTTTTTTTCTATTTGCGCATGCATACGGAAGGAGGAAGATGACTTGGTCGCGGTAATCTCGCCCGTTCGCGTGCGTTAATCCAACGCTCTGCAGCAGACCGGCCCAAATTTGGACCGGTGCGGAGGCATAGAGTACAACCCTTTTGGAAATTCCTAGATTGGCATGTTCTCACATGGTAGGATTGTGCCATGCGCGTGTGTGACTTGGGTATGGTTTAGCCTATTTAGACTCGCAGTCGCACGGACGGCCTGTTGGCGCAGGCACGACAAAGTTCCAGACTCCATGGGTAGGTTTACGTTTGTTCGTGGCCCTAGTCAAAGCTCGCTGCCGCCTTCTTCCGGCATGTCCAATCTGACTGTCCCCTCTGCTACGTGGGAGGAAGGTCACCGCGCTCCGACGACTCGTGCCAGGTACGTACACGGGGCATCACCACCATCCATCATCGCAAGAACCTTGCCCTGCCTTCTTTGCTGGTCCATTGTGTTCGTGCAGGTCTTCATCGTCTACTGACAGCGCCATGCGCCGGAGAGGCTCACTGATGACCTCCTTGTCGAGATCCTTTTGCAGGTCCTGCAAGTTCGGACAACTGCTGCAATCTCGTCTCGGAGCATTGGCTCGGCCTCATCGATCACCCCGACCACCACAAGACTCGGGCGCTACTACCGCTGGGCCGGAGCCAGCCCAGCGTCCTCGAAGGCCCAGCGACCATTTCCCAACCCACACTTGGGACACCCGTGGCAAGCGTTAAGTGGGAGTAGGGTTATCAAGGACGAACTAGACTCTGGCGGTAGCTTCCTTCCTCGATCCCCTTCTTCTCTCTTACTCCAGGACCTCCAATCTTGTATCTAAGCTTGCAACGCTACAATATATATTAGTAGATCGATCGGGAGTGTAACAAGTGGTATTCAGAGCCTTTTCCCCACCTCGATTCGACGCCGTTGGGGTTCGATTTGGCGGGCTGGTTTCTGTCTATCATCCAAGCTAGGAAGGGCAAGGCAGTGACCATGGAGGAACACACCAAGGCGCTGGCGGAGCTGACGACAGCCATATCGGCGCTGACTACCAAGATCGACGAGATCCACCCCTTGGTGCTCGAGCTGCAAGGGTGGATGCCATCGATAGAACGATCCGTGGAGGAGCTGCGGGCACAGGTGGGCGATCTTCACACGCATCTGGCGCAGGCGACTCAAGAGACGGGGCGTACGACACCAGCGACGGACAATGCCAAGGGAGAAGCATCGCTGATTCGCCATGCGGATCTGCCTCCTTTGTTACCCATGGCGACGATGGCACCCCGCCGCACATCTGGCGAGCTGCTTCCGGCTCGCGGTGATGAAGGTCATCGGCAATCAAACCACGAAGTCGCCTTGCTTCACCGAGGGAAGTCACTGGGTGATGTCACCCAGGGGACACCTCTGGTCACTGGTACCTTTGGTTCTAGTCATTCGGGGGAGGGTTCGTTCGCAGGGGACCGAAATTTTTCTCGTCTGCCATTTCCTCCGCGTTTCGATTTTCCCTCTTTCAACGACAATCACCCTCGGCCGTGGCGGCTGAAGTGTGAAGCCTATTTCTGCGTCTGCACGCTCTCACTAGACACTTGGGTGAGCTGCGCCGCGATGTACTTCATTGATGGAGCTCTCTCTTGGTTGCTATCCTCACAAGCTCACCTTGTTTATCCAGGTTGGGAGGATTGTGCTTCTGCTGTTTGTGATCAGTTTGGCCAGGAAGAATTTCAGAATCTGTTGCGCCAGTTCAATGGTCTAAAACAGATGGGATTGGTGCCTGATTATGCTGGGAAATTCACTCAACTCATGCACAATCTCACATCCAATCACACTTCTTGGGAGCCGGCGTTCTTTATCACACATTTTGTTGATGGTTTGCTTAAGGAAATCGGGGCGACATTTTTGCTGCACCGACCCCAAACTCTCGATACTGCCGTGGACTTGGCATGTTTCCAGGAGGAAGTTCTGGAGGCCTTGAAGCGGGACGATCGGCGCACACCGAGCGGAGCGAGCGCTCGCTCCATTCTACATACGACCCTGCCCCTGTCGCCCCCACCCCAACCACGCCAGGCGGCCGACGCGGGTCCGGATGCGCGTGCGGAGGACCGGCGTGCCATGGAGGCGGCGCGAGCTCCCGGCAACGATGACCGGATGGCGGCGTTACGGGCCTATCGGTGCACCAATGGGCTTTGCTTCACCTGTGGGGAACGGTGGAGCCGCGATCATCGTTGTGGCCCTACTGTCCAACTCTACGTCATCGAGGAGATGCTCGAGATGATGCACTCCCCGTCACCAGAACCCGAGGATGATCAACACGAAGACAGGGCCGCAGACTGTTGCGTGCTATCCAGGAAGGCCTTGGAAGGAGCTGAATTGCTCATGATCATGCGCTTCCATGGCTGGGTGCAGGATCGAGAGGTTCTCATGCTCATCGACTCCTGGTCGTCGCACAGTTTTGTGAGCGCAGCACTCGCAGAGCAACTGAGTGGTGTCCAGGATTCCCAACAACCCCTATCTGTTTGGGTAGCCAATGGAGGCAAAATGCGCAGCGAGAAAGAGATTTCGGACTGTCGTTGGCAGTCTCATGGAGAGACATTCAATACAACATTGAAGATTCTGCCGTTGGGGGGCTACGATGCCATCCTTGGGATCGATTGGCTGGCCGCGCGTAGCCCAATGAACGTACACTGGCTCGAGAAGATGATGGACTTTGAATACCAAGGCAAGCACGTGCAACTGTGTGGGGCGCGAGCAGATACATCAACTTGTCAAATGATCTCTGGGGATGAGCTGAATTTGATGTTGCAACAGTCAGCAGTAGCTCGGGTGGTGCAGCTGTGTGCGTTGGGAGGGGACCAGTCTGCTCCCTCACTGCCACCGGCTGTGGAAGGGCTCATCGAGGAATATTCTGTGCTGTTTGAGGATCCTCAAGGACTGCCACCTTCTCGTGCTTTTGATCATGCTATTCCCCTAGTTCCCGGTGCCAACCCGGTCAATTTGCGGCCGTAGCGACACAGTCCAGCCCAGAAGGATGAAGTGGAGAAGCAGGCTGCAGAGATGCTTGCACAAGGGATCATACAGCCAAGCTCCAGCCCATTTGCCTCGCTGTTTCTCCTTGTGCAAAAGAAGGATTTGACGTGGAGGTTTTGCGTCGATTATCACCATGTCAATGCTGTCACGGTTAAGAATTGGTACCCTCTACCGATCATTGAAGAGCTGTTGGACGAGCTTACTGGCTCTCGTCTTTTCACAAGTCTCGATTTGCGAGTAGGATATCACCAAATTCGCATGAGGACTGAGGATGAGCATAAAACTGCTTTCAAAATGCACCATGGGCACTTCAAATTCAAGGTGATGCCGTATGGGGTTATGGGAGGGCCGACAACTTTCCAAGGAGGAATGAGCATCATGCTAGTACCCCTGCTTCGCAAAGGTGTGCTTGTCTTCATTAACGACATCCTGGTCCATAGTGGGGATCTGGACTCTCACATCCGGCTCTTGCGTCAAGTTTTTCAGTTACTCCACAAACACAATCTCAAGATCAACCGTGGCAAGTGCTCCTTTGCCCGCTCCAGTATGCTTTACCTGGGACATGAGATCAGCAGCGACTGCGTCTGGACCGATGCCAAGAATATTGCCGTTGTGCAAAATTGGCCTCCTCCTACCTCGGTCAAAGAGGTTCGTGGGTTCTTGGGACTGCGGGGTACTATCGGAAATTCGTCCGCGGTTTCGCTCTCATCTGCCGACCATTAACTGACTTGCTCAAGAAGGGGGTTGTTTTTCGTTGGACAACAGAGGAAGATGGATCATTTTGGGCATTGCAACAAGCTTTGATCACTGCTCCGGTGTTGGCATTGCCTAATTTCAAAAGGCCATTCGAGCTAGATATACGGACGCATCTGCCCATGGCATTGGGGCGATGCTTTCACAAGACAAACACCCCGTGGGGTTTCTCAGCAGGACTTTGGGTCCGCGTAACAACGCCCTCTCTACATATGAAAAAGAAGGACTTGCCATTTTGCTAGCTGTGCACCACTGACGTACCTACCTGCAGAGTGATGAATTCACCATCCATACTGAACAGCGGAGCCTGATCCACCTTGAAGACCAGCGGCTGGCCACTCCTTGGCAGCAGAAGATCATGTCTGCGCTACCGCATCGTCTACAAGAAAGGGGCAGACAACTGGGCAGCGAAAGCTCTCTCTCGCCGTCCGGGGCCTCCTCAATGGGACTTGGCAATCATCATCTCGGCGGTTCCGACTTGGTTGGAAGACATTCAGAATGGCTATCAGGAGGAACCGGAGGCCCAGCACCTCCTCACCAAGCTCACCACTTCGCCGGAGGGCTATGATGGATTCCTACTCCAGAATGGCATTATTCGCCACGAGGACCGGGTCTGGCTAGGTGGAAACGTGTCCTTCTAGAAGCAAGTCTTGGAGGCCCTGCACACGGGCATGATTGGTGGCCACTCCGGGTTCAACGCTACCTACCGTTGTGTTCGGCGTCTCTTCACCTGGTCGGGCCTCAAACACCATGTCAAGCTGTTCGTGGAGGCTTGTCAGATGCAAGCAAGCAAAGCCAGAACGAGTGCGCTACCCAGGCCTCCTCGAACCCCTGTCGGTGCCACAACAGGCATGGCAAATGATCACCATGGATTTCGAGGGGTTGCCAAGTTTTTCGGGCCACAACTCCATCCTGGTGGTGGTGGACAAGTTCTCTAGGTATGCGCATTTTCTTCCACTGTGCATCCCATTCACAACTTTTCAAGTGGCGCAGGCATTCGTGGCTCATGTATACAAGCTCCATGGCCTTTTGGAGTCCATTCTCTATGACCGTGACCCCATATTTGACGTGGCTTGAGACTGCGTCGGTATTTCCCCAAAGAGGAAGGGATGATGCAGCACATCGACGGTAAGTATTTCCCTCAGTTATGAAACCAAGGTTATCGAACCAGTAGGAGGATCACCACCACCGAATAAGCAGCACCTACACACAAACAAGAAATACTTGCAACCCGACACGAAAGAGAGGTTGTCAATCTCTCTACGGTAAAAAGATAGATTAGATAGTGATAGATAGGAGAGATAGATCTCTCAAGAGCACAAAATAAAAAAGAGTAGATAAAATATGCAGCAATATGTTTTTGGGTTTTTGGGTTTTGTAGATCTGAAAACAAAGAAGCAAAAAGATAGATCTGAAAGCAATATGTTGGAAAAGTTGACCCGGGGGCCGTAGGGTTCACTAGTGGCTTCTCTCATGAGTATAGCGCACGGTGGGTGAACAAATTACTGTTGGGCAATTGATAGAAAATCGAATAGTCATGACGATATCCAAGGCGATGATCATTATATATGCATCACGTCCAAGATAAGTACACCGACTCCTGCCTGCATCTACCACTATTATCCACACATCGACCGCTATCCAACATGCATCTAGTGTATTAAGTTCATGGAAAAACGGAGTAATGCAATAAGAACGATGACATGATGTAGACAAGATCTATTCATGTAGGAATAGACCCCGTCTTGTTATCCTTAATAGCAACGAGACATGCGTGTCTTGCTGCCCCTTCTATCACTGGGAAAGAACACCGCAAGATCGAACCCATCACAAAGCACCTCTTCCCATGGCAAGAAAAATCGATCTAGTTGGCCTAACTAAACCAAAGATTCGAAGAAGAAATACGAGGCTATAAGTAATCATGCATATAAGAGATCAAAGAAGACTCAAATAATATTCATGGATAGAAACTGACCATGAACTCAAAATTCATCGGATCCCAACAAACACACCGCAAAAGTTTACATCAAATAGATCTCCAAGAGACCATTGTATTGAGAATCTTAAGAGAGAGAGAGAGGAAGCCATCTAGCTACTGCCTACGGACCCGCAGGTCCATGGTGGACTACTCACGCATCATCGGAGAGGCACCTATGAAGAAGATGAACCCCTCTGTGATGGTGTTTAGATTGGATCTCGAGGTTCTGGAACTTGCGGCGGCTGGAATTGTGTTTCGTCGACTCCCCTGGGTTGTGGTATCCATGGCCCACCTCTCCGGCATTTCTTTGACCCATTGGGTGTCTTCTGGTCTAGAAAAAATCTCCAA
This sequence comes from Elymus sibiricus, assembly GCA_039707655.1. Classification (NCBI taxonomy): domain Eukaryota; kingdom Viridiplantae; phylum Streptophyta; class Magnoliopsida; order Poales; family Poaceae; genus Elymus; species Elymus sibiricus. Next base: position 461,319,730 of record CM077675.1, read on the forward strand.
AAAGTTTCGTCACGATTGGACTCCGTTTGGTATTGATTTTCTGCGAAGTAAAAAACAAGCAAAAACAGCAACTGGCACTTTGGCACTATGTCAATAGGTTAGTCCCACAAAATGATATAAAGTTGCTATAAAATGATTGTAAAACATCCAAGAATAATAATATAACAGCATGGAACAAGCAAAAGTTATAGATACGTTGGAGACGTATCAGCATCCCCAAGCTTAATTCCTACTCGTCCTCGAGTAGGTAAATGATAAAAACAGAATTTTTGATGTGGAATGCTGCCTAACATGTTCATCATATTCTTTTCTTTTGTATAGCATGGACATTTGTACTTGTAAATGATTCAAAGCAATAGTCTAGTTTTAAGATAATGACCTCAATACTCAAGCATGTCAACAAGCAACCATGTCTTTCAAAATATCAACACTAAAGAAAATTATCCCTAGCCCATCATGCTCAATCATTGATCCATTCATGAAACACACTCAAATATTAGCTATGCCCAATGCTCAAGTACTATCATAGTGCCCCCTAGTTGGTGCTTTATAAGAGAAGATGGAGACTCAAAGTAAAAGAAAAATTGCATAAAGTAAATAGATACGCCCTTCGCAGAGGGAAGTAGGGATTTGTAGAGGTGCCAGAGCTCAAAGTTTTAAATTGAGAGAGAAAAATATTTTGGGTGGCATGCTTTTCCTGTCAACGAAAACGACAAAGTAGCTCACAATACTTTCCATGCTAGATATATCATAGGCGGTTCCCAAATAGAAAATAAAGTTTTTTCCTTTTTCCACCAAACTTTCACTTTCCATGGCGGACCGTATCCACGGTTGCCTTCCATACCAACACTTTCCAAGGAATTGATTATTTGACAACATAAAGTAAATATTTTTTATTTTTCATTTCGGGAATGGCCATCCCTATTACCGCCGCACTCTCGTGCAATGACAAGTGAATAAACACTCATCTTGAGAATAACACATCTAGCATGGAAAAATATTGGACACTCCCCACCGTTTCATGAGCGGTACGAGCACACAAAAGAGAAAATTTATTTTGAAAATTTAGAGATGGCACATACATATTTGCTTGGAACGGCATGGAAATACCGCATATAGGTAGGTATAGTGGACTCATAAGGCAAAACTTGGTTTAAGGATTTTGGATGCACAAGTAGTATTTCACTTAGTACAAATGGAGGCTCGCAAATAGATTGAGAAGCAACCAAACCAAGAAACGAAAATTCACATAAGCGAGCATTGAGCATAACTAACACCGAATAATGCACCATAAGTAGGATGTAACTTCATTGCATAACTATTGACTTTCATGCATGCATAGGGAATCACAAACCTTAACACCAATATTCCTACTAAGCATAATTACTCACTAACATGACTCACATATTACTATCATCATGTTTCAAAACTATTACAGAGAATCAAGTTTAATTTGCCCAATGATCTTCCTTGGATATCTATCATCCTTGGATATCTATCCTCCTTGGATATCTATCACTTTGGGACTAGTTTCATATATTGCCATCGCTTTTTGGCAAGCTCAAACAAATTTAAGTGAAGCACATGAGCATAAAGATTTCATCTCTCAAAAAGGTATAAGTGAAGCATGAGAGGATTTCTTCAAAATTTACTAACTCTCAAATTAATCTATGTGAAGAATGAGAGTATTTCTACGAAAATTTCCAAGCACACCATGCTCAAAAAGATATAAGTGAAGCACTAGAGCAATTCTATAGCTCAAAAAGTTTAAGTGAAGCACATAGAGCAATCCTAACAAATCATAGCATAATTTTGGATCTCTCAAATAGGTGTGTCCAGAAAGGATAAAAATTAAAAACAAACAAGCAAAGCAAGCAAAGATACAAGACGCTCCAAGCAAAACTCATGATATGTGACGAGTAAAAATATAGCTCCAAGTAAAATACCGATGGTCGTTAGAAGAAAGAGGGGATGCCACTCGGGGGCATCCCCAAGCTTAGTTTCTTGTTTCTCTTTAGATATATCTTGGGGGTGCGGTACCATCCCCAAGCTTAGGCTCTTTTCACTCCTTATTCCTTCATCCATCGTGATCTCACCCAAAACTTGAAAACTTCAATCACACAAAACTCAAAAAAATCTTCGTGAGATCCGTTAGTATAATAAAGCAAATCACTACTTTAGGTGCTGTTGCAAACCCATTCATATTTTGTTATTGCATTATACCTACTGTATTTTAACTTTACCATGGCTCATACCCTTCAATATAACCCATAGATTCATCAAAACAAGCACACAATGCAACGAAAACAGAATCTGTCTTAAACAGAACAGTCTGTAGTAAGATGTACTCTAACCTTACTTATGTAACTATAAAAATTCTGAAACATTAGGACAACGTAAGGAATTTGTATAGAAACACTGTGTTAAAATTTCATCTCAAGATCATGTTCCAGAAAAAAACGAAAATTCATATACTTGACGCAAAGTTTCTGTTTCAGATTCAGCATCGCTTCTACTCATCCTATGAATCATCCTAAAGGTTTTACTTGGCACAAACACTAAATAAACCATAAAAACACAATCATAACAGAGGAATAATTGTTTCAACACTCAAAAACATAAGGGAAAAATCAAAAATTTATCTAATCATTGGGTTGCCTCCCAACAAGCGCTATCGTTTTACGCCCGTAGCTAGGCATAACGCATAGATTCAAGTATTGTCATCTTTGGTTTTGGATCCATAGGATGACCTCATGATTGATTCATATGGTGGCTTAATTCTTGTTCTAGGGAAGTTTTCCATACCCTTTCTCAAGGGAAACTGAAAACGAATATTGCCTTCTTTCATATCAATCACGGCACCTATAGTGCGTAAAAACTGTCTACCAAGTATAATGGGACAAGACGGATTGCAATCAATATCAAGCACAATAAAATCTATGGGCACATACACTACTAGAAAAAAGGCTGTTAGTGGCGCACCTATTTTGGCTATTAATGGCGCACTATAGGTGCGCCACTATTATCATGCCACTACTAATAAATAGTAATGGCGCACGCCTGGTGCGCCACTGTTAATCTACATAACAGTGGCGCACCACCTGGTGCGCCATTACTATCCCAGACACTAATGGCGCACCTAAAGTGCGCCATTACTAGGCCCAGAAGTGCGCCACTGTTGTTACTCCAAGGGGCCATGTGTACCTTGTGCTCTGGGTTACTAATGGCGCACTTTTAGATAATGCGCCACTGGGGTGTTTATCTATGTGCGCCACTAAAGTGCAATATGGTGCGCCACTACTATGAATATTAGGAATTATTATTTTTTGCTTTTCTGATATTTGCACAGGTTACAAAATACATTACAGCACAGAATATAAACAACACAACATATAAACAGCAGATTTATCGAATACAATAGAAGATTAGTCTCCGAATACAATTCATCATATTAGTCTCCGAATTCAAAATACCGAACAAAGTTAGAACATTACAAGTCTCGAGACCGCGAGTAGCGAGTTTGTCTTCACATTACAAGTCGATATCTAAACTACCATCACATAGAAGAGGGTTGCGGTCACGATGAGCATCATCGCGATGAAACTGATCTTCATCCGGTTCCTCCTCCGCTCCCTCCTCTCTCCCGCTAGATAGCGCGCGTATCTAGCTTCCGCCTCCGCCCCTGTGGTGTACCATTTGTAACTGTTACCGCCGAAACGGTGAACCTGTCTCCGACACTCCTCCCAGTCGTCGTAGACTCCGGGAACCTTACCCTTGTACACGACATACGACGGCATCTGCTCTATGCACTAGACAAACAAAACGTTAGGGGCAATTCACAGATAATATATAAGCAATACATAAGTATGCAACAAAATTAAGGACCGAAGGAAGAGAAAAGCAACACATTCATAGCACACGGTTCATGGTCCTAGTAATAAATAGCATCGACTACATATAAGTTGAATGACGACTGTTCAAACTAAGGAGACATACATACAAGTTCATAAAAGTTTATACAACACACAAGCTCTCGTCGATAGTTCAGAACTACATAGCTAGGCGCACGGGCATCAAGACTTTTTAAGTTCAGTGTAGTAATACTCAGCAAATTCTGTAGTAGATGACCAGCAAAACAACATAATGGAAATGCACAGTACCATTGATAAAAGCACACAAGTTCCAAGTGCTATCACCATTTTCAAGTTTCAACACAAGAAGAGATTGAGAATTAGTAGCATGTTTACAGTTTTAGATAAAAATTCAGTTATTGAGATATTTGTAAACAGAAGATTGATGTTTGTGAAGCTACTGTCTTAGCTTGCACATATGTGAGTCTTTGTAAACAGGCCTATATGCAGAGTGATTGATGTAGTTTCTTGACTATTCATAAAAGCTAAGTTACCTTCGACTTATTCAGAGTTTGTAGTGTTCATATTGTTGATATACTGCAGATTTTGTAGTTATTCAGAGTGCTTCCTCTTTGGTTTTCCATGAGTAAATGAGTCTATCCCTATATTTCTGTATTATACAGAGAGATACCACTGGTTTAACAAATGAAAATGTAGATTTTGTAAACAGAGCATCTCATTTTGGGCAGTGGCAAATTGAGCATCTCACTGAGGCAAGATGAACAATCTACTACCACTGTTTTGGGCAAGATTTAAATTTGGGCAAGATTCAAAGTGCATATGCATGGATTATTTTGTGTGAACCAGAAATGAAGGAGGGGGATGAGGAATGAGGGAGGGAGGAGGAAGGACACATATAGGGATGTACACGCTCATGAATTGAGGGTAGAATATTTTTCATTCACAAACCACAATAATATGTTCTTATGCTATCCTAGAGAAATGGCTTCATTTGCACTACTATTTTCTATACTAGTAAATACTGATGGAAAAAAAATGAATCAACGTACCTAAAAGTTCCTGGGGTTCCACGACCACAAGCAACACATATGTTGGAGTTACCATCTGTTCCATCAGATTGGGTCACCTTGAGATGTCCTGAAGCTGAATTTTCTTTTTGAACACTAATAGGTTCACCATCTCCAACTGTGCTCTTAATCTAACATAATATCAAATAGCAAAAGTTGGACCCCGATCCCGTTGATGCATAAAAATCAACAGTTTCAGTTAATTTAAATTAAAAGAAAAGGTTCTTTTAATTTAAATTAAAAGAATAGTTTTAGTTAATTTAAATTAAAAGAACAGTTTCAGTTAATTTAAATTAAAAGAAAAAGGTTCATCTAATTTAAATTAAAAGAAAAGGTTCATCTAATTTAAATTAAAAGAACAGTTTCAGTTAATTAAAATTAAAAGAACAGTTTCAATTTTAGTTTCAATACACACACACACTCCAGTTTCAGTTTCAATAGAAGTAAGCTACACACTGGAATTTAGCACTCCAGTTTCAGTCCAACGCCCCTATCGAAAATGCACACCATGCCCCAATACTTTCCTTTGTCCAGTTGCTGCGTCCTCCCTCCATGCCTCCAGGTCAGTAATCTGCATGCAAGCACACAAGTTTGCTAAGCATCTTATTCACAAGAGATTTGGATTTTGGAGCAATGGTTGCTGCAAACTCAACACTGGCCAAATGAGGTGAGAGGTGCCAGTATTGACTCACCGTCCTTCTTCTTGACCAGGCTTCTGGCGAAGAGCAAGCAGATGACCAGGAAAGCCAGCCAGGGCCAAGGCTCCACCCAGCACGATGGCTACAGTCTTGGCTGTCTGCTGCCCTGAGATGGATGCAGAAGGAGGAGAATGAATGGCCAAATCCGCAAATCAAAATCAAACTAGGGATGATACCACGTCTAATCATGGGTACAATCATACAATGCCTATCTCCAGACTCTAAATCCAGAAAAGAAAAAGGTAAACAATGCCTAGACAAGTATAATTGACAAAAGAAAGTTGCAACAAGATCAACTGACCCTTGTCCCTCAAATGATCAAATCTTAAGATGGCCAACCAAGAAGGGAACAAGATCATGCCACTGTCTACATCAGAGTTCCACTTTGACATGGGAAAGATACGCTCATAACTCCTACCAACCAAACACTGGACCATGCAATGCTTGTTTGTAATCCAAATGATGAGCACCTGAGAGGGCACTAATCCTACCACATTTGCCCAAATTGCTAAACAGATCATGCAATCTAATATTCGCTATTCAGATTTCAGATTGGATCACCGCAGAATGAACCAAATCACTATTCTAAGTGTGGTCGGAAGGGAACTAAATGTGCAGGCAGAAATGGAAGCAGGAAGGGAGGGAAGGTAGTATACCTCCGAGGCCGCCGCCGCCGCCGCCGTGGGGGTAGTAGCTGTAGGTAATGTAGCACTTGTCGAGGTAGACCTGGCCAGAGGGGGCGCCGCCGCACTCGACCGCGACGCGCTGCACGGCCTGGGTGACGCAGTTGCTGCAGTCGACGTTGGAGAGGTCGCCCTCGCACTGCGCCAGCGCGTACACCTGCTGGAAGCTGGTGGCGAAGAAACCCCCCGCGCTGGTGCCGGCGCCGCCCTCGAGCTGGCTGAAGGCGGTGCCGCGGTGCATCTCGAAGTCGGGGGCGCCGCCGGAGCCGCCGGAGCCGCAGATCTTGAAGAGCATCTGGACGCCGGAGACCTGGTGGAAGCCGGAGATCTCGTAGAGCGCGAGGCAGCCGTTGAGCTGGACCCGCGCCGCGACGGCGCCGCCGCAGAGGTCGCGCCAGGAGTCGCCGGAATCGTCCGGCATCTGTGGCGGCAAAGATGTGTCCCGGGAGAGAGAGAGTGGTCGCAGGAGAGAGAGATGGAAGGGTGGGGGGCTCCGCCTGAGGTGGAAGGGGAGCGGAGAGGAGGTGGAGAGGCCGCCGGCGGCGAGGCTTGGGAAGGGTGAGGTGGTGGGTGGTTGGCGGCGGCGGCGATGCGGGAGACGAGGGGAGGGATGGGATTGGGGTGGGTGGGAGACGAGGCGTGGGTGGGAATAGGTTTACTTAGCTAGCAATGGGAGGGGCGCTAGCAATGGCGCACTGGGAGGAGTGCGCCATACATACAGATAGCAATGGCGCACCTCTGCCTGATGCGCCATTGCTACCTAAAATAGCAATGGCGCACCTGGCAAAGGTGCGCCATTGGTAAGCCTGGGGAAGGGGGTGGACCCGAGGAAAAAATAGCAATGGCGCATTGTACTAAAGGTGCGCCACTACTAAAAAAATAACAATGGCGCACCTGCTTCTGGTGCGCCATTGCTATATAGCAGTGGCGCACCACCACCATGGTGCGCCACTAATAGGGATATTGGCTATAGCCATTTTTCTAGTAGTGATAGTTCCTATTTGCAAGAATAAGAACATCATTCATTCTTCCCAAAGGCTTTTTAATAGTAGAATCCGCCAAGTGCAAATTAAGAGAACATTCTTCAATATTGGTAAGACCAAGCACATCACATAGAGATTTCGGAATCGTGGAAACACTAGCACCCAAATCACACAAAGCAAAGCACTCATAATTTTGAATATTGACCTTAATGGTAGGTTCCCACTCATCATGCAATTTTCTAGGAATAGAAATCTCCAACTCCAACTTTTCTTCAAAAGATTTCATCATGGCATCAACGATATGTTTAGTAAAAGCTTTATTTTGCTCATAAGCATGGGGTGAATTCAACATAGATTGCAGCAAAGAAATACATTCAATCAAATAGCAACTATCATAATTAAAGTCTTTGCAATCCAAAATAGTGGGCACATCACTAGTTAAAGTTTTGACCTCTTCAAACCCACTTTTATCAAAATTTTCACCCTCCAAATTATTGGGACGCCTTATAGCTAAAGTTGACTCTAATTCAGTCCCTTTATCATCAATCTTAACATTACTAAACAAGGAATCAATAGTAGAAACACCAATCACTTTAAGATCTTCATCTTTTTTATGAAGGCAATCACTAGAAAACGATTTTTCTAAGATTTCTCTTTTAGCTCTAAGCATAGCGGTTCTTTTCTTACTTTCATACATAGAGACATATAAAGCTTTAATTGATTCATAAATCTTAGGCACAAAAGCTTTCAACTTGAGATTTTCAACATCATGAGAAATTCTATCAATACTTCTAGACATATCATCAATCTTATTCAACTTTTCTTCTATCGTAGTATTGAAAGCCTATTGCGCATTGATAAATTCTTTAATATTACTCCCAAGATCAGAGGTGTTCCTATTATTATTCTAAGAAGAATTACCATAGGAATTACCATAATTATTAGAGGAATTTCCAGGAAAAGGCCTAGGATTAAAATTACCTCTATAAGCAATGTTATTGAAATTGTTTCGCGAGACAAAATTCACATCTACGGAATCATTATTTTGCTCAATCAAGGTAGAAAAAGGAACATAATTAAGATCAATAGGAGCATTTTTACTAGCAACCAATTTCATCAAAGCATCAACCTTATCACTCAAAGTACTAATTTCCTCAACCGAATTAACTTTCTTACTAGTAGGTGCTCTTTCGGTATGCCATTGAGAATAATTCGCCATGATATTATCTAGCAATTTAGTAGCTTCACCCAAAGTAATCTCCATAAAAGTACCACCCGCGGCGAAATCTAAAAGATTTCTAGAGACAAAATTCAACCCCGCATAAATTTTTTGTATGATCATCCAAAGATTTAAACCATGAGTAGGGCAATTTCTTAGCATCAACTTCATTCTTTCCCAAGATTTTGCAACATGTTCATGCTCAAGTTGCTTAAAATTCATGATTTGTGTCCTAAGGGAAATAATTTTCGCGGGCAGAAAATACTTAGTGATAAAAGCATCCTTGCACTTATTCTAAGAATCGATACTATTGCGAGGCAAAGAGGAAAACCAAATTTTTGAACGATCCCGCAAGGAAAAAGGAAATAATTTCAACTTCACAATATCATTGTCCACACAGGCGGAGCTCCCGGTAGGGCGAGGTGTGGCACTCGCCCCACCTTGATTTGGAGCAAAAATTTTTATATAGGTATACGTATAAGCCCAGGCGCCGGTGATTCGATCGATAATTAATCACGAGAAGAAAAAACCGTGGTCCTCCCGTGTTATTGGGCCTAATTGGGCCGGATGCAATACGTGCACAGAGCGTTTCGCGAACGAGAGCAGGCTTCTCGACCTCCAGACTCAAGTACACGGCAAAATCCTCTGTTCCTCGCTTCATCAGAGTCCAGACGAGAGGAGGAACCCTAGCCGCCGCCTAGCCGGAGCATCCACGGAGCGAGCGCCGCGCGTTCCCGGCGGCCAGCAGCAGCGGCTCGCGTTTCCGGCGGCAAGCAGCAGCGGCTCTCGTTCCCGGCGGCAAGCAGCAGGCAGCAGGGGCTCCCGTTCCTAGCGGCTAGCAGCAGCAGCCAGCAGGAGCGCGCGCACGGGGGCGGGGCCGGCGCCCAGCAGGACTGCAGTCCGCGTGTGGGCGGCCGCGGCACCACGACGTGCAGGCTGCGCGTGAGGCCGGCAGCCAGCAGTAGCGACGTCCGGCATTCCGACGAAGATGGACAGGAAGAGAAAAAGGCTCCCAAAGACGAACATGGGAGGTATGTTTCTGAATTTTAGTGTCATTTTCAGAGAATGACTTAGCAATCTACAATCTGATGATTTTAGTGACAACCAATTTTGTGGTGAGCATCTGCTATTTTGAAATTAGGCATACGGTATTAGCACTTTAGCAGCATCTTGAATAATGTACAGAAGAATTCACAAGATGAGATACACTTCAAGTGCTTGCCAAAGGCCAGTGCCATAAAGCTGAATAGCTGATAGATTTAGGTAGTACTGCCTTTGATAATCAGGAACATAACTCGATTGTTTCTACGAGGCATTACAGGGCACCTGAAATAATCTTAGGTAAATTGGTTATTCCTAAAGGTTTGCTTATGTTTCATGTGATGGATTGCAGGTTTGACAAGATATTTTGAGGTTGTTGGTAGTTGCAGTAGCTCCAATCCAAGTACCCATGAAAGTCGCAATGCTACGACCAGTCCTGTCGCTACGACACAGTCTGTTCACCAAGATCAAGCACCTGCTCAACAAATTACAGATTCCGTGGAAGGAGAGAATGCAAATTCCACACCTACTGAACAAGTTACAGATTCCGTTGAAGCCACAGTGGAGGAGAATGTTGAGGATCAAGGACATGAAGGTATAACCGTTTTTTGTGTAGATGACATACAAGGTGATCCAGGACTTCACATTCCAATAGATGGATTTAGCCCCAACATTAGAGATGATGTTAGATTTGCTTACCTAGAGATGGGTCCAACTCAACCAACTGATCACAATTTTCCACCAAATAAAGATGAAAGGTGCTTTCGGCCAGCATGGTATAAGGACTTCGATTGGTTGGAATATAGTGTAGAAAAGAAAAAGGCTTACTGCTTTGATTGTTTTCTTTTTAAGCATGATCGAATGGAGGATAAATTTTGTTATGAGGTTTTCTCCAAATCGGGGTATGACAATTGGAAAAATGCAGTTGCTAGGTTTCGTAAGCATGTTGGTGGGCCATCTAGCATCCACAATATTTCAAGGACAGCACGTGAGGATTTCAAAACTCAAAAGGCAAGTTTGAAAAGTAAAGTAATAACTTACAACAAAGGTTCACTAGAGAAGTATGAAACTCGTGTGGATACATCTTTGGGCATTGTAAGTTATCTTGCATTACAAGGTGAACCATTTCGTGGACATGATGAATCCACTTCTTCTTTGAACAAGGGGAATTTTTTAGAGTTACTTGATTGGGTCAAAGAAAGGAATCCAGAAGTGAAGCTTGCATTTGATGAGCTTTGCCCTAAAAATGCCAAAATGACTTCTGGAACCATTCAAAAAGAACTTGCTAAGCATTGTGCAACGGCGGTCACCAAAACAATCAAAGAAGAGATGGATGGTTGCCTTTTCTCTGTTCTTATTGATGAGTGTCGTGATATTTCGGTGAAAGAACAAATGGCCGTGGTTGTGAGGTACGTGTTGAAGTATGTTAAGTACTTTTGAGTTTCTTTTGTTTTTGTTCTATCTAGAATAGTAGAGTGAGTCAACTCATTGTATGATTTTCCTACATGTTTTTGAGCAAAAAAGGAGAGACCGTGGAAAGGTTTTTGGGCATTAAGCATGTCCCAGACACAACATCAGCATCTTTGAAGAAGGCATTATTGCAGGTTTTTGCTAAACATGGTCTGCTTGTTGCAAGACTACGAGGGCAAGGGTATGATGGTGCATCTAATATGAGAGGAGAATTTAATGGCCTTCAAAAGTTAATCCGTGATGAGAACCCACATGCTTTCTATATTCACTGCTTTGCTCACCAACTGCAGTTGATAGTTGTTGCAGTTTCGAGATGTTGCAAGGGTGTTGAGGATTTTTTTGACTATGTGACCATGATTGCCAATCTCAGCGGTTCATCTTGTAGGAGGAAGGATAGGTTGCTTGATAAGCAAAAGGAAGTTCTTTTGGCTAAGATCGAGGGAGGTGAAGTGCCCACGGGAAGAGGGAAAAATCAAGAAACATCTCTAGTTAGACCTGGAGATACAAGATGGGGCTCTCATTACAGAACTTTATCTCGCATTGAATCAATGTGGGACGCAGTGATAGAAGTTTTGGGCATTGTTGAGGATGATGTGCGTGTTCCATGTAGGGCAGGAGGTTTGGTTCATCAAATGGAGACTTTTAGCTTTGTGTTCATCCTAAAGATGATGTTAAAAATCCTTCGTATGACAAATGATTTATCTCTTCTATTGCAAAAGAAGGATCAAAATGTTGTTCAAGTATGTGATGGATTATGTTATATGTATCTAGTTTGCTTGATATATATTGTTCATGAAAATAGACTTGCATCTAACCTTATGAATTATAATTGTGTCATTCCAGGCAATGTCATTGGTTATGGACGTGAGAACACGTTTGATCAACTGGAGAAATGATGGTTGGGAGCCACTCTTGGGAGATGTTAAAGCATTTTGCACCAAAAATGACATTCCAATACCAAATATGGATGGAATGTTTACAAAATGGGGAAAATCAAGAAAAGGTGGAAGAAACAATGTCACTGCTGATCATTTTTTCCGCGTGGACACCTTCTATGTTGCTATAGACTCCATCACCACAGAGTTTGATCATCGTTTCAATGAGGTATCTTCAGAGCTGCTCCAAAACTTCTCTTGTCTTGACCCAAGAAACTCCTTTTCTAGGTTCAATGTGATTAAGCTTGCACGACTCACAGAGATTTATCATGAGGATTTCTCTAATTATGAACGTGAACATATAGAAGATAACCTTGAGCTATTCATTATTCATATGAGAAGGGTCGAAGACTTTAGAGCTTGTCATGATATTGCAAGCCTAGCTAAAAAGATGGTTGAACTTGAAAGGCACATCATGTTTCCTACGGTTTATCGCCTCATTGAGTTGGCACTGCTACTACCGGTGGCGACGGCAACGGTTGAAAGGGCCTTTTCAGCAATGAAAATCATTAAGACCGAGTTGCGCAACAAGATGTCCGGTTGCTGGCTTAATGACTTGATGGTGTGTTACATTGAGCGTGGGATATTCAAAAGTCTTGATCTTGGTAAAATTAAGGAAGATTTTCAAAAGAAGGGTAGGACACTGCCATTGCCCGGGTCTTCTAGGCGCCATTAAAGCTCCATTAAAGCTTCATTATTAATCGGTATGTTTTAGGTTGTTATTCTATTTAGACAAACATGTTTACATTTTCTTTGTACCTGGTTATTCTATTTAGACAAACATGTTTACATTTTTTTGTCCTCCGCCACTGATTGTCCACATCTTTTTTCTTTTGCATATCACACAATTCTACGAACGTGTTTAGATGGGACGTGGCATCCTCATTAGGATTACCGGCAAATTGGTCTTTCATGACAAGATTCAACAAAGCGGCATTAATATCACAAGACTCTGCACTATTGGCGGGAGGAGCAATCGGAGTACTAATAAAATCATTGTTATTAGTATTGGAAAAATCAAACAACTTAGTGTTCTCTTGAGTCATCATGACTACACAAACAAGATTGCAAGCAAGGAAGAGATCCGGCGAGAAAAAGGCAAACGAAAAAGGGGGCGAATAAAACGGCAAATTGGTGAAGTGGGGGAGAGGAAAACGAGAGGCAAATGGCAAATAATGTAATTTCAAGGAGATGAGATTTGTGATTAGGAACCTGGTAGATGATGATGGAGGCCCCTCGGCGCCTACGATAGGATCGTAGAAGAGACCGCTTCCTCCCCGCAACGGCGCCAGAAATTCCTTTGACGTGGCTTGAGACTGCGTCGGTATTTCCCCAAAGAGGAAGGGATGATGCAGCACAGCGACGGTAAGTATTTCCCTCAGTTATGAAACCAAGGTTATCGAACCAGTAGGAGGATCACCACCACCCAATAAGCAACACCTGCACACAAACAACAAGTACTTGCAACCCGACGCGAAAGAGAGGTTGTCAATCTCTCTACGGTAAAAAGATAGATTAGGTAGTGATAGATCGGAGAGATAGATCTCTCAAGAGCACAAAATAAAAAGAGCAAATAAAATATGCAGCAATATGTTTTTGGGTTTTTGGGTTTTGTAGATCTGAAAACAAAGAAGCAAAAAGATAGATCTGAAAGCAATATGTTGGAAAAGTAGACCCGGGGGCCATAGGGTTCACTAGTGGCTTCTCTCATGAGTATAGCGCACGGTGGGTGAACAAATTACTGTTGGGCAATTGATAGAAAATCGAATAGTCATGATGATATCCAAGGTGATGATCATTATATAGGCATCACGTCCAAGATAAGTAGACCGACTCCTGCCTGCATCTAGCACTATTACTCCACACATCAACCGCTATCCAGCATGCATCTAGTGTATTAAGTTCATGGAAAAACGAAGTAATGCAATAAGAACGATGACATGATGTAGACAAGATCTATTCATGTAGGAATAGACCCCGTCTTGTTATCCTTAATAGCAACGATACATGCGTGTCTTGCTGTCCCTTCTGTCACTGGGAAAGAACACTGCAAGATCGAACCCATCACAAAGCACCTCTTCCCATGGCAAGAAAAATCGATCTAGTTGGCCTAACTAAACCAAAGAGTCGAAGAAGAAATACGAGGCTATAAGTAATCATGCATATAAGAGATCAAAGAAGACTCAAATAATATTCATGGATAGAAACTGATCATGAACTCAAAATTCATCGGATCCCAACAAACACACCGCAAAAGTTTACATCAAATAGATCTCCAAGAGACCATTGTATTGAGAATCATAAGAGAGAGAGATGAAGCCATCTAGCTACTTCCTACGGACCCGTAGGTCCATGGTGGACTACTCACGCATCATCGGAGAGGCACCTATGAAGAAGATGAACCCCTCCGTGATGGTGTTTAGATTGGATCTCGAGGTTCTGGAACTTGCGGCGGCTGGAATTTTGTTTCGTCGACTCCCCTAGGGTTTTTGGAATATTTGGGAATTTATAGGCATCAGAGGTGGTGGAGAGGGGCCCCGAGGAGGGCACAACCCATCTGGGCGCGTCAGGCCCCCCCTGGCACGCCCTGGTGGGTTGTGGTCTCCACGGCCCACCTCTGCGGCACTTCTTCGGCCCACTGGGTGTCTTCTAGTCCAGAAAAAATCTCCAAAAATTTCGTCGCGATTGGACTCCGTTTGGTATTGATTTTCTGCGAAGTAAAAAACAAGCAAAAACAGCAACTGGCACTTTGGCACTATGTCAATAGGTTAGTCCCAAAAAATGATATAAAGTTGCTATAAATTGATTGTAAAACATCCAAGAATGATAATATAACAACATGGAACAAGCGAAAATTATAGATACCTTGTAGACGTATCAATATTCACCAACATTTTGTGGAAAGAGCTCTTTTGCCTCACCCATACCAAACTCCGGATGAGCACCGGGCATCACTGATACTTGTGATCTGCGTTGGGTTTTCCGTGAAGAGGAACGGGTTATTGCAGCATAAAGTGGGTAAGTATTTCCCTTAGTTATGAAACCAAGGTTTATTAGGAATATCAATCCTCAACCGTCTTCAGCGGCTGCACACAAAAGAACAAATAACTTGCACCCAACGCGGGCAAGAGGGTTCTCAATCCCCTTGATCTCGTTAGTAGCGTTTGTAAATTTATAAGTGAATAGACCCGGGGACCATAATTTTCCCTAGCGGCATCTCTCATGTAGGCAGCATACGATGGGTAACAAATTACTGTTGGGCAATTGATAGAAAAGCGGATAGTTATGCAATTTTCACGGCAATGATCATGTGTATATATGCATTACGTCCATAAACAAATAGGCCGACTCCTGCCAGCACCTTTTACTATTACTCCACTTCAAGAGCGCTTCTATGCTTGCCTCTCTACGTATTAAGTTCATGACAAATAGAGTAATGCATGGAGAACGATGACATGATGTAGACAAAGTAAACTCAAGCAATATGAATGAACCCCATCATGTTATCCTTAGTAGCAACAACACAAAGACGCATCTTATCCCCTACTTTGTCACTGGGATATAGAAACTCGTCAGGTTGAACCTACCACAACGCACCACTCCCGCTGAAGATAGATCAATCTACTTGGCCAAAGCACATCAATAAACCGGAGAGCATTACGAAGCTATAATGATCATGCAAATAAGCATCTTAATATTCATAGGTGACTCAAATACTTTTCATGAATAATCTGAACATAAATCCACAATTTATCGGATCCTAACAAACACACTGCACAATAGGATTACATCGGATAGATCAAAGCGAAGATGCGATGACCATTGTATTGAAGATCAAGAGATAGAGAGATTGCCATCTAGGTACTAGCTATGGACCCGTAGGTCTATGGTGAACTACTCACACATCATCACGAGGGCAGCAAGGTTGATGTTGAGGCCCTCCGTGATCGACCCCCCCTCCGGCAGGGTGCCGGAACGGAGCTCCAGATGGCCTCGCGATGGAACAGAGACTTGCGGCGGCGTAAAAAGAGTTTCGGGACTACCCCTAGGGTTTTTGCAATATGAGAATTTATAGGCCAGAGAACGAGGTCGGGAGAGCCACCAGGGGGCCACAAGCCATCAGGGCGCGACCCCCCTAGGGCGCGCCTTGTTGGCTTGTGGGGCCCTGGTGCGGCCCCCAGCCTTCTTTCGAGTCTCCGAGGTCTTCTTTTGGTCCAGAAAAAATCATCAAAAAATTTCGTGACAATTGGACTTCGTTTGTTACTGTAAACCTGAGAAGTGAAAAACATGCAGAAAAGAGCAACTGGCACTGGGCACTGGGTCAATAGGTTAGTGCTCAAAAATATTATAAATTGGTAAATAAAGACCCAAAAAGTATCCTAGAATGATAATATATCAACATGGAACAATAAAAAACTATAGATACGTTGGAGACGTATAAGTCACCCTCATACGGATGGGCAAAGCGGAGTGTGTCAATCAGTGTCTGGAGACATTCCGGCACTGCTTCGTCAACTCCTGCCCCGAGAAATGGTACGCATGGCTCCCCCTCACCGAGTTTTGGTAAAATATCTCCCCCCACTCAGCTCTGGGTTCCATTCCTTTCGAGGTACTATATGGCCACCCTCCGCACCACTTTGGCATTGTTGATACGGTGGCTTGTGCATCGCCGGACTTGGCCGAGTGGCTGCAAGATCATGCCCAGATGACATCGCTCATACGCCAAAACCTCCTGCGAGCGCGCCAGCAAATGAAGGACTCGGCGGACAAGCATCGCTCTGCTCTCGTCTTCGCTGTTGACGACTAGATATTCCTCAAGTTGCAGCCCTATGTCCAGCGATCCGTCGCCACTCGTGCCAACAAGAAGCTCGCTTTCCGTTAGTTCGGGTTGTACAGGTGCTACGTCGTGTGGGGGCAGTTGCGTACAAGCTACAGATGCTTGAAGACATCAATGTTCACCCTGTGTTCCATGTCTCACAGCTCTGTCAAGCCTTGCCACCAACTGAACAAGTACTCACTCAGTTGCCAACGGCACCCCTGGCAACTGCAGTCCCGAAGAAATCCTGGAGTCCTGGGTCATCCAGCGTGGTGGCGTGCCTGTGCCACAAGTGCGGATCTGGTGGACTGATCAACTGTTGAAGCTGTCTACCTGGGAAGACCGACACGAGCTGCTGAAAGCACAACATGCTCCCTTGGTGGTTTTGATAATTCATGCCAACATACATTGTCTCTTGGACTAATACTTTTACCTAGTGTATTTCAGACAAAAGTCCATAGAGGAAGAAGGGTTGGCAAAAGGATTGTGGAGATACCCCAAGTTGCAAGGAAATGGATTGGCAAAGCTTCAAGCTAGAGGACTCTACATTTTACTTTGTGAGAAATCACTTTGAGTCCATAGGAAAGCCAATACTATTAAAAGGGGGTAAGGTACTGTTGGTGAACAAAATGCTCATACGTGCACACGTGATAGTCACCAAAAACACCCACAAGCTCTTCCACAAAAGTCTGTCCAAAGTCAAATATCCAAAATCGGTGCAACCAACACTTTCCACTCGGTGCCACCGATTCCCAAACTCAGACAGACCCATGCCAAACCCTAGCCAGTCGGTGCAACCGATCCCACTTCGGTGCCACCGAGTTTGTGTTGCCAACTTTCTGTTACCTCAATTCATAAAATCGGTACCACCGAGTTTTCTGGATCAGCGTCACCGAGTTGCGCAATCTGACCGTTGGTCACCTAATCGGTACCACCGAGTTTTATACATCGGTCTCACCGAGATTCAAAAGTTGTCACCTTTTGGTCACTTCGGTACCACCGAGATTCACACATCGGTGTCACCGAGTTGGTCACTTTAGGTGTAACGGTTGGATTTTTGGAGATGCCTATATATACCCCTTCACCACCACCCACTCGAAAGAGAAGCACTCAAAACTATTCCATACTTGCCCCAACCTATTTTCTGAGAGAGAGCCACCTACTCATGTGTTGAGATCAAGCTATTCCACTCCATCCATATGAATCTTGATCTCTAGCCTCCCCAAGTTGCTTTCCACCAAATCAATCTCTTCCACCATAGCCAAATCAGTGAGAGAGTGATTGTGTGTTGAGGAGTCTATCATCTTGAAGCACAAGAGCAAGGAGTTCATCGACATTGCCGAGCCTATTACCTTTTGGAGGGTGGTGCCTCCTAGATTGGTTAGGTGTTGCTTGGGAGCCTCCTACTTCGTGTTGTGGAGTTGAACCAAGAAGTTTGTAAGGGCAAGGAGATCGCCTACTTCGTGAAGATCTACCCATAGTGAGGCTAGTCCTTCGTGGACGGAAGCTGTTATGGAATAGTCAAGGTTGCTACTTCGTGGACCCTTATGGGTGGAGCCCTCCGTGGACTCTCGCGACCGTTACCCTCTGTGGGTTGAAGACTCCATAAACGTGGACGTACGATAGCACCACCTATCGGAACCATGGGAAAAATCTTCGTGTCCCTCACGCGTTTGATCTTCCTATCTCAACTCTTTACTTCATGTGCAATGTCTTTACTTTCCGCTGCTATACTTGTTGACATGCATATGTAGGGTGTGCTAGACTTGCTATAATTGTTAAAATCTGCCAACCAATTTACTTGGGAAAAGGTTAGGTTTTAAATTTCTGTAGTAGTCTATTCACCCCCCTCTAGACACTCTTCTAGTGATCCCTCAATTGGTATCAGAGCATTGGTCTCCATTGCTTCGGTTTAATCACCGTGGAGGAAGATGGATGTGTCTAGTATAGGGAGTTTGAGTTGTAGAGTGCCTATTCTTGATGGAGAGTACTATAGTCAATGGAAAACTTTGATGCTTGAGCTATTTAATGAATTTCAATTGAGCAAGTATGTTAAGAACCCCTATGTACCTCCCATTGATCCTTTACATCCCACACATGAAGATGAAATTGATAGGCTATGCAATCTTAGAACTGTTAATCTCATCGTTAGAGGATTGCCTAGAGATGTGCTTAATCAAATGAAGAATTTTGAATGTGCTTATACTTTGTGGAATGACTTGGAGAAACGATATCCAAGTTATTCATTGAGTAATCTTGATGAAATTCTCCATAAAACTATTGCCTTTCACAAAATGACGCCTAGTGATCCCAAGTTTGATGATTATCTATTTGAGCTTAGAGACCTCATGCGTGCTAAAGGAGATGTCATAACTATCAACAACATCATTGTAGAAGCCATTCGAATTCACAAGTTTGAACATTGTCATGATCATAACACTAACGAATCTCTTGTTCCTTGTGACGAGGATTTCCCACATAATGATGACAATGTGGAACATGGCTACTATGATGAAGATGAGTTGTTCGACATCGAGTATGACAAGATCATGAAGAATCTAAGTCTCATGGCAAACTTCAAGGATTACATGTCCGGAGGAAAATAGTGGATTCTCGATAGCGGATGCACCGATCATATGACCGGAGATAGAGACATGTTTGAAGAGATCACACCAAACCATGGACCGCGAAGGTACGTAACGTTTGGAGACAACTCCAAGGGTAAGGTACTTGGTCTTGGTAAGGTGGCCATATCCCATGATAGCTCTATTCAAAATGTCATGCTTGTTGAATCCCTTGGCTACAATCTTCTTTCCGTATCTAGACTTGCCGACTTTGGTTTTAATGTGCTATTCACGAAAGTAGATTGCCAAGTGTTTCGTCAAGATAATCATAAAATGGTCTTTACCGGTTTCCGTAGAGGTGATCTATACATTGTCGATTTCACTAAGAGATCCAAACCTCGTACTTGTCTTATTGCAAAATCTTCTAAAGGTTGGCTTTGGCATAGAAGACTAGGACATGTTGGCATGCGTAATCTAGACAAGCTTATCAAAGGTGATCACATACTTGGTGTTAAAGATGTTATCTTTGACAAAGATAGACTTTGTAGTGCTTGTCAAGCTGGAAAGCAAGTAGGTGGAAGTCATCCCATAAAGAATATCATGACTACTAGGAGACCACTCGAGTTACTTCACATGGATCTTTTTGGTCCCAATGCTTATAAGAGTCTCGGTGGAAATTCCTATGGTCTAGTTATAGCTGATGATTTTTCCAGATTTACGTGGGTATTCTTTCTTGATGATAAGTTGCAGGTGCAAAAGATCTTCAAGAGCTTCCTTCGCAAAGCGCAAAATCAGTTTGAAGTGAAGATCAAGAAGGTTCGGAGCGATAACGGATCGGAGTTCAAGAACACTCATGTGGATACCTTTCTTGACGAAGAAGGTGTTTCACATGAATTCTCGGCTACATACACACCTCAACAAAATGGAGTTGTTGAGAGGAAGAACCGAACTCTTATTGAGATGGCAAGAACGATGCTTGACGAATACAAGACGCCAAGACACTTTTGGGCAGAAGCCGTGGAAACAGCATGTCATGCCACAAACCGACTTTACTTGCACAAGCTTCTCGGTAAAACGGCATACGAGCTACTCACCGGTAACAAGCCCCAAGTTAGATACTTTCGGGTATTCGGCTCAAAGTGCTACATTCTTGATAAGCATCGTCGTACTAAATTTGCTCCTAAATCTCATGAAGGATTCCTACTTGGTTACGGATCGAACTCTCACACTTACCGTGTCTACAACAACTTCACTCGAAAAGTTGAAGAGACGGTAGATGTGAAGTTTGATGAATCTAATGGTTCGAAAGTCGAACAATTGCCAAATGATGTAGGTGATAAGGACCCTTCAGAAGCTATCCAAGACTTTTCCATCGGCAAGATTCGTCCCATGGAGGTGAAGGAAAGTACCTCATCAACTCAAGTGGAAGCCCCTACTTCACGTCAAGGTGAACCTCAACATGACATGGAGGCATCCACAAGCGGTACACGACGAGATGATGAAGAGGAGGAAGTACATCATGAAGATCCACCACAACCTCCTTCACCACCACCTCAAGGAAACGACACCTTCAACAACAGCAAAGATGAAGTAGATGATGATGATGATGAAGCTCCACCATCCAACAAGCCTAAGCTACCCCGAGTTCGATAAAGAGTGACCAAGAACCATCCCCTAAACTAAATCTTTGGTGACATACAAACTGGGAGAATCACTCGCTCTAAAACTCGCCTAGCAAACTTTTGTGAGCATTATTCTTTCATCTCTAGCATTGAACCCTTGAAGGTAGAACAAGCTCTTGAAGACCCGGATTGGGTGAACGCGATGCATGAAGAGCTTCACAACTTCGAGAGGAACGAAGTGTGGACACTCGTGGAGAAGCCCGAGGACGAGCACAACATCATCGGAACAAAATGGGTGTTTCGGAACAAGCAAGATGAAGACGGTCAAGTCGTACGCAACAAGGCACGTCTCGTAGCCCAAGGATATACGCAAGTCGAAGGTATGGACTACGGTGAGACCTATGCCCCCATCGCTAGACTTGAAGCTATTCGCATTCTTCTTGCTTATGCTAATCACCATGATATCACGCTTTATCAAATGGACATTAAAAGTGCCTTTTTAAATGGTGAGATTGAAGAAGAGGTTTATGTTAAGCAACCACCTGGTTTTGTGAATCCCAAGAAACCTAATCATGTTTACAAGCTTCGTAAACCTCTATATGGTCTTAAGCAAGCCCCACGTGCTTGGTACAAATGCTTACCGAAGTTTCTTATTGAAAAAGGATTTGAAATTGGTAAAATTGACACAACCTTATTTACTAAGAGAGTTAATGGTGAATTATTTGTGTGCCAAATCTATGTGGATGATATTATCTTTGGATCTACTAACCCACAATTTAGTGAAAGATTTGGAAGGTTGATGTCCGAGAAGTATGAGATGTCCATGATGTGTGAGCTGAAATTCTTTCTTGGTTTGCAAATCAAGCAAACTAGAGAAGGAACTTTCATCTCTCAAACTAAGTATACCAAGGACTTGATCAAGAAGTTCAACATGCAAGAGTGCAAAGGTACGAAAACTCCCATGCCTACTAGTGGACATGTTGATCTTACCAAGGAGGATGAACCGGTTGATCAAAAAGTCTATCGATCTATGATTGGTTCATTGCTATATCTATGTGCCTCCCGTCCCGATATTATTCTTAGTGTTTGCATGTGTGCTAGATATCAAGCTGCACCTAAAGAGTGTCATCTTTTGGCCGTAAAACGTATTGTGAGATATTTGATACAAACACCAAACTTTGGCATTTGGTATCCCAAGGGATCTTCTTTTAACCTTGTTGGCTATTCTGACTCGGACTATGCCGGTGACAAGGTTGATAGAAAATCCACCTCGGGTACTTGTCAATTTCTTGGTAGATCTCTTGTGTCTTGGTCCTCCAAGAAACAAAACTCGGTATCTCTATCTACCGCCGAAGCTGAGTATATTACTGCCGGATCGTGTTGTGCACAATTACTATGGATGACACAAACGCTTAAGGATTATGGAATCCATGTTAAAAATGTTCCATTACTTTGTGACAATGAAAGTGCTATTAAAATTGGTCATAACCATGTGCAACATTCTCGAACTAAACATATTCAAGTTAGACATCATTTCATTCGTGATCATGTTGCCAAAGGAGATATTGATCTTAAGCATGTTCGCACTAACAAGCAATTGGCCGATATCTTTACTAAGCCACTTGATGAGAAAACGTTTTGTCACTTGAGAAGTGAGTTGAACATCATTGATGCTTCAAACTTGAGCTAGACTCACTCGATTGCATGCAAGGGCATGAGCTTTCTTGATATTTCCATGATACTCTTAAAATGCTATCTTATACCATGGAATTCTATGCTCCCTTGTATTGCATCTAACCCTTTGTAGGTACTTGGAAGAACTTCATTCCACAAGATTGCCATCAACTCCAATTATAAGCAATCTTGTCATGACCAAGTATCCACAAGCTCTCTTGATGATGGAAGGAGGAGAAGTCTTACCAGTTCTCAGATCAGCCAAAGGGAGAGAAATTACTTTCAATGATTCCCTAAATTTTCACTTCTATGAACCCTACGTTCTATGACTCTTGTTCTCAAGGATCCCTTCTTAATCAATGATCCCTGTTTCTGACCCTGTGTATGACCTTTTTGGAAATTAATGCCAAAGGGGGAGAAATACCAAAGCTTCAAAGCTAAAAGGGGGAGATACATGCTTATGCAAAGGGGGAGACATAATCAAGGGGGAGAGGAGAATATCAAAGTTTATACTTATATGGACAAGGGGAGAATACCAAAGCAGGGGGAGAAAAATAAGTTTGGAGAAAACTGCGTTTATTTCATTTGACTACTCATCTTAGAATTTTCTCGCCCTATCCAATCCCAATATCTACATGCTAAGATTCAGGGGGAGATGATAATCTACTACTTTCATATCTAAGGGGAGAAAGCTCTAAATGATCTTGGAGACATATCAATCTTAAGGATTACTATCTTCTATACGTTCTCCATATCTTGGTACCATTGAGCTCTATTGCTTTTGATTAGTAGAATACTCTTGTGTTTCCTAACATTGTTTTCTCAAGTGTGTTTCTACTACAAGAATGCTCAAGAACTCAAGGTAAGTATATGCATCATATCTTTGATCAAGATGATCTCTTGCTTCTTGCACATATTGTTTGCAAGGGTGAAGTCTTGAACAAGGATACATCTCATTCACATATACTTGATGCATATAGTCAAGATACACATGACTCCTTATATCTCTTCTACTATATGTGTGTCCATGCATTCCAAAGCAACTGTCCTTTAAAGGGATTGCACACATTTAGGGGGAGCAAGTCTAAGTCATGTGTCTCTCAAAGTCTTCATTATATCCATGCATATCTTTATTTGAAGCTTTGATTGTATGTTGTCATCAATTGCCAAAAAGGGGGAGATTGAAAGCACAACATGCTCCCTTGGTGGTTTTGATAATTCATGACAACATACATTGTCTCTTGGACTAATACTTTTACCTAGTGTATTTCAGACAAAAGTCCATAGAGGAAGAAGGGTTGGCAAAAGGATTGTGGAGATACCCCAAGTTGCAAGGAAATGGATTGGCAAAGCTTCAAGCTAGAGTACTCTACATTTTACTTTGTGAGAAATCACTTTGAGTCCATAGGAAAGCCAATACTATTAAAAGGGGGTAAGGTACTGTTGGTGAACAAAATGCTCATACGTGCACAAGTGATAGTCACCAAAAACACCCACAAGCTCTTCCACAAAAGTCTGTCTAAAATCAAATATCCAAAATCGGTGCAACCAACACTTTCCACTCGGTGCCATCGATTCCCAAACTCAGACAGACCCATGCCAAACCCTAGCCAGTCGGTGCAACCGATTCCACTTCGGTGCCACCGAGTTTGGGTTGCCAACTTTCTGTTACCTCGATTCATAAAATCGTTACCACCGAGTTTTCTGGATCGGCGTCACCGAGTTGCGCAATCTGACCGTTGGTCACCTAATCGGTACCACCGAGTTTATATATCGGTCTCATCGAGATTCAAAAGTTGTCACCTTTTGGTCACTTCGGTACCACCGAGATTCACACATCGGTGTCACCGAGTTGGTCACTTTAGGTGTAACGGTTGGATTTTTGGAGATGCCTATATATACCCCTTCACCACCACCCACTCGAAAGAGAAGCACTCAGAACTATTCCATACTTGCCCCAACCTATTTTCTGAGAGAGAGCCACCTACTCATGTGTTGAGATCAAGCTATTCCACTCCATCCATATGAATCTTGATCTCTAGCCTCCCCAAGTTGCTTTCCACCAAATCAATCTCTTCCACCATAGCCAAATCAGTGAGAGAGTGATTGTGTGTTGAGGAGTCTATCATCTTGAAGCACAAGAGCAAGGAGTTCATCGACATTGCCGAGCCTATTACCTTTTGGAGGGTGGTGCCTCCTAGATTGGTTAGGTGTCGCTTGGGAGCCTCCTACTTCGTGTTGTGGAGTTGAACCAAGAAGTTTGTAAGGGCAAGGAGATCGCCTACTTCGTGAAGATCTACCCATAGTGAGGCTAGTCCTTCGTGGACGGAAGCCGTTATGGAATAGTCAAGGTTGCTACTTCGTGGACCCTTATGGGTGGAGCCCTCCGTGGACTCTCGCGACCGATATCCTCCGTGGGTTGAAGACTCCATAAACGTGGACGTACGATAGCACCACCTATCGGAACCATGGGAAAAATCTTCGTGTCCCTCATGCGTTTGATCTTCCTATCTCAACTCTTTACTTCATGTGCAATGTCTTTACTTTCCGCTGCTATACTTATTGACATGCATATGTAGGGTGTGCTAGACTTGCTATAATTGTTAAAATCTGCCAACCAATTAACTTGGGAAAATGTTAGGTTTTAAATTCCTGCTAGTAGTCTATTCACCCCCCCCTCTAGACACTCTTCTAGTGATCCCTTAGCTGCAATATCATTTCCCTTCTGCACCAGCTTGGGGGCAAGCTGTGACTCAAGGAGGGGGGAGTGTTACAGCTCATGTACACCCCAGGCAAGACTAGGGCGCTACTACCCCTGGGCCGGAGCGAGCCCAGCGTCCTCGAAGGCCTAGCGACCGTTTCCCAGACCATGCTTGGGACACCCGTGGCAAGCGTTAAGTAGGGGTAGGGTTGCCTCGGGGAGAAAAAGGAGGAACTAGACTCTGGCGGCGGCTTCCTTCCTCGATCCCCTTCTTCTCTCTTACTACGGGACCTACAATATATATCTGTAGATCCATCGGGAGCGTAACACTCGGCCTCAGCGACCACCCCGACCACCACAAGAGGCTTTCCAAACCCCTGGTTGGCTTCTTGTACAACAGCACCAGCAAGCATGGTTTAAAAAACCGGACCGATGATCGAACCGGTGAGGTCGCCGGTTCAGATTTTTCACCTGTTCGACCGCTGGTTTTTCCGGTTCAATGTCATGATGAATGTTACGTGGCTCTACATGTTTGGTTAACATTTATTGCATGAGCGAACGAGTGCAATGATATAAAAATGCCACGATGAATGTTATGTAGCTTAAACCTATATCTCCAGACGATATAAGTAATACGTGTGATCATTTCTTGTTTACAGCTAGATGTGCTTTCTGATGGTGAAACACTTCAAATGAATACAATGTCGCTTCCTTCTATGCTAAGTACTCATCGCATGCTGTAAATGTATAGGTATATTGTTAACATAACATCATCTAGCAGCTGTGCTTGTCGACCTAATATTCAGACTCCTGTTAGACAACTTTTTTTCAGACACAACATTCCTCCATAGCACTGGGAGACATCCTCTTTGTATGTGGGTTTTGTTCGGGTAGATATATAGGCTATGCTGTGCACTAGTTGCAACGTACTTGTAGTGAAGCAGTTCGTTAACACTTTGTCAAAAATAAAAGAGCAGTTGGTTAGCACCTCAAGTTGTTGTCGTGTAAATGATCGATGACCTGGTAAAGCTACTCGGTAATATAATCGGACGATTTATCAGTTTATCAGCTACTCGGTAATATAATCAAATGATTTATCAGTTTATTGGCTACTCGGTAACGCTACGAGTAGGGATTAATCGGCAACTTAACTGGTTAATCGAACGAATTCTTGAACAAGACATCTTTCTGGGATGCCAAACCCGAAAATGCTATTTAGGGCTCCGACTAGAGATACTCTAACAGTGCAGCCTCTATGTGTTACTCGTCCAGGTTTATTAAGCCACCTCGTATTTTTGATTAAACTTTGATTATAAATTTAACTAATAAAATATGAGTTTTATGTAACAAATTAATATATTGTCATTGGAAACTTCTTTCTAATAGGCATATAATGATATGCTAGATATAAATTTTCCTTAAACTTTACTCTCTCCGTTCTTAAATATGTCTTAGATTGGAATATGGACTACATACGGATGAATATAGACGTATTTTAGAGTGTACATTCACTCATTTTATTCCGTATACATAGTTCAAATCTCTCATTTTTTCATCGTGGACGGACATGGTATGATTTTGCCGCCTCGCGTGTGTGACTGGGAATCCTTACTTAGATCACCACCGACCAGTGACCATCCAGCCGTCCATTATCTTTGACTAGCACATATGCCCGTGCTTCGCTACGGAGGAAACATGATTGCTATGAACCAAACGATGATGCAGTTAAATAAATTGCACAAATGAGTAATAGCAATGAATCAGTTACGGATATGTCGCAGATGACGTCATAGCGTCGATCGTAGCCATCCGTGATGCTTGCTGCCATCTTGATAGTGTCGACACTGATGAGTATGGAGATGTAGCCGCACTTGAAACAGGCCCCTGCCCGTCTCCGGCTCCTGCATGAGGGCATCCATGATGTCCATTGTGGTGGAGCAGCACGGGAACATATAGGCACTGCGCCACAGGTCCATAGGTAGGCTGTGGACGCAAACACCATGGGTAAGGTCTCAATCAAATGGATGGCGATCATCCGTG
Organism: Elymus sibiricus; assembly: GCA_039707655.1. NCBI lineage: Eukaryota > Viridiplantae > Streptophyta > Magnoliopsida > Poales > Poaceae > Elymus > Elymus sibiricus. The sequence goes on from CM077675.1 coordinate 461,347,115, forward strand.
ATTTTTTTTTTCAATGGAGACCATACGTAAGCCTCCTCATGTACGTAGCATCTACGATATGTTGTGACCTGTGCAAACTAATCACTGTACGTCCTTCGCAAGCTGTCGTGCAGAATAAAAAATCATGAAAAAGAGAGACATAGCAAGAGATAGGGTCGCGAACCAACCTGTGGTTGGATGGTTAGAGGGACTGTGGTATCCCCAGCCCACCAGGGTTCAAATCCTGGTGCTCGCATTTATTCCTGGAATTATTTCAGGATTTCCGGCGATGCGCATTCAGTGGGAGGAGACGTTCCCGTCGATGACGAGGTGCCTACGGTGACTTCGTAAATTTCAAGATGATATGCCGGCTCAGTCTCTCGGAGGTGCTCATAGGGGTAGGGTGTGCGTGTGTGCGTTCATAGGGGTGAGTGTATGCGCGTGTATATGAGCGCTTGCGTCTGTACTGTGTTAAAAAAAAAAGCAAGAGATAGGGTCAGGATTAATGCCCAGGCTTGGGCTTGGCGCGATGGCCGGATGGCGTGGCGCGGACTACGCGCCGCAATTACCGTAGTCTCCTCCTTCGCTACGTTGTGGCGTGCTTCTATGTCACCGCCACCGGCCGTGACCAGCATCGCCGAGCGGTCTTGAGCGCCACGGCCAGATGGCGAGGCGCGCGGGGGATTGCCACCATCTGTTGCAACCTGACCGCAGAGGCCAGGCGCGGCCTATCGTAGCGGGGTACGGTAACCAGAGCCTTGCTGACACCTGCTGGAGCATGACCTCAGTTGCCGCGTCCATGTTGGACCGGGTCAGTACCGGCAAGGCCTGACGGCGGGCTGACGTGTTGCGGCGTTTAGGTGAGGCACTCCGGCCGTGCCGGACGTCCACCCGAACCCTGATTGACGGTTCCTCCCGTGCTGGTGACAGCACTTAAGTCATGTGCATTGGAAACGGCAAGGAAGGTTTGCCGGGTTGGACTTTGGAAACCATCGTGCGGTTTCGATTTCGATCGACTCGAGCACGACACGGGAGTACATCTGATTCATGTTATATGTGTGTTAACTCGATGTATATGTACATATCGTGATGGATACATGTCTAGCACGTCTTCGCAACGGATTCTATCTTTTCTACTTCTTTAACCTCTATTTTTCCTGTTTTGATTTGTTTTGATTTTATTTTTATATGCGGGTCAGGTGATGTTGTTTTTTTGCCTCTAAAAAGCCCGGTCGTGTATCTGGGCCACAAGGCCCAACAACCAGCTACATACGCACACGTTCGAAGCGAATCAAAAATCTTTCGATGCGGGCATGGTGGTTCCCCCGAATTAGTACCACCTCACATATTATTTTTAATATAGTATTTATCTAAGTGGGACAAAACCAAAAATATCACCTTGCTAAGAATATCACCTTGCTTTATTAGTAGGTATATATAGGTATAGATATAGATATAGATATAGAGGTATAGATTGACTCAGGTAACGGACGGTCCATTATCTGACTATACTAGACGAACGAACGAAGGAAAAATGAAGTTCCACACGTCCATTGGCTGTAGGTTTCGCTCCCGTCCGCCCTCGTCGCCGCCGCCGCCGCCGCGTATCATTGGAGGAAAGACGCGCTTCACCTCGTGCCTGGTACGGTGGAACCAGCAATCATCGCAGGAACCTTTCCTCGACCTTCTTCGCTGATCCATCCATTGTCTGCCTTGTGCAGGTCTCTCACCAGCGTGATCGATCCTCAAGCAACGAGATGCTCTCGCGCGTCGCCGCGAGTTCGCTCCGGCGCTTCAGGTGCCTTTCCAAGCGCTGGCTCAGCGCCTTCAGCCACCCCCACCCCGACCACCGTGAAGAGCTCTCCCAATCCCAACCCCTGGCCGGCTTCTTCTACAACAGCACGAACGAGAACCGCTTCCCGGAATCAGCTCTACACTTCGTCAATGCCTCGGGGCAGGGCCGTCCCTTGATCTACCCCTCTTTTGCCTTCCTGCCCAGCCACCGACGCCTCCGTCTCTGGGACTGCTGCAGCGGCCTCCTCCTCTGCCGATGGTACGACGCCGCCTCTACCCGAGGCGACGAGTTTCAATACGTCGTGTGCAATCCCGCCACGGAGCAGTGGGTGGTTTTACCTGACGTCCCTGGCCAGGCAGGTAGGGTGGGCACGACGCGTTTGGGGTTTGATCCGGCCGTGTCTTCGCACTTCCATGTGTTTGTGTTGCTGCTCGATGCTGAAGGCCACATCATGGGAGTTGATGTGTACTCGTCGGAGTCTGGCAGATGGATTCACAAGGAGAAGGGATGGCACAACGACGTCAGGTTCGCCGATCCTCTGTCACCGACCGTCTTTCTTAACGGCTATCTGCATTTCCGCACTGTTTGCGATCAGCGGCGCCCTCATATAGCCGCGGTGGACACCAAGGGAGAATCATGGTCGATCTTCGCTACCCCTTGTGGTATGTTTAGAGGTTATCATGATCTTGGCCTCATTCAACAGTCGCATGGCCGCTTGCATTATGTCAGCTTGAACAGTGTTTATGATGATGGTTTTTGGAATCAGCTCCAAGTTTACGCTCTCAAGGGCTACGCCAACAAAGAATGGATATTGAAGCACAGAGTCGAAGATTTAAATGAGTTTCAAGGTGTCACTGCATGGGGCTTTGAATGGATTGCGATTGATTCAGAATGTAACTCGGTCTTCTTTGTAGATGGGTCGGATCAAAACTTAAGGCGTTATGATATAAATCATAAGACAACGACAACAATCGGCACACTTGGTGATGAGAGCCAGACACCATATCTGCCATATGTGCCATTTTACTCAGAGTTAGAATCTTTGCACCAGTGACATCAATGTGAGACCGCTGGTGCTGTCATAGGAGGTGGATCTTTGATAAACTGATAGGAGTCAATCGTTTAAGCTATGTAGCAGAGAGTTAAGTATGCCTGCTTGAATTTGGTTTACATCTTTTCTAATTGGAGCGCTCTACCGTCTGCATGCTTTTAAGTTTGGAGCAATGTTGGTTATGCATTGAGGCAACTACGCTGATCATATCTTTGATTATTTATCCGAACTTGCACTTGATTGGTAGTTTTTTTTTATGTGTATAAATGATTCTCGCTACCTCTACATGTTTGGTGAACATTTACTATTTGAGCGAACATGCAATGATCAGTTAGTAAAAAGCCAGATGAGTATTATGTAGTTTAAACTTATATCCCCAGTTTATAGTTTTGAAAAGTATAAGCATCTTACTGACAAAGAGCTACTCCCTCCGTCCCATAATATAAGAGCGTTTTTTACATTAGTGTAGTGTAAAAAACGCTCTTATATTATGGGACGGAGGGAGTAGTAACCAATCCTTTGTCTACTAATGATCTAATGTGTGAAATTTTGCTATATGTAATGTTTGTAAACATTTTTGGTCTACAACAAGATTTGTTTTTTGATGGTAAAACACTTTGTCGAAAAGATTTTCGCCCTGCTTATATGTAAAGCAACAACAACACATTACAACGACCAACACAACAAGAAAGGAAAATAAAAGAAAACAAATCGACATGGATACAAACAGTACGGAGCAGCAAACTTCGGCCTCAGATCATGCCATCGACGCGACCGTGACAAGGGAGCAATTCGTCACCGGAGGAAAGCCACACCCCATCAACTCCCAAGGGCCAACCGTGTTGTCCCACCTTCCGTCGGTGCCTCTGAAGAGGGTACCCTGCCCTCTCGTCCTGGATCGTAGGACCCCGGCCCATCAAGAGGCAGAACAACTCACCTCCAAGCATGGATGGACTGGTCAACATGTTTCTGAGAGAGGTCGGCACCCCTGGCCACCTCACCTCTCACAGGAACCCATACATCGCCACCTTCTCCGGCAAAGACCAAGACGCCCATAGCCGCTGCCGAGCGGGGACACAACTGAAGAGCCGGCCGACCACCACCGCGCCGAGTGTCGTGGGAACGATTCCGACAGTAAAAGAGGGGTAGCATATAGAGCATGATCTATTAAGATGCAAACGGGTGATACGAGTGTTTTTAACGAGTTCGGACCTCTCGTGGTGAAGATAACAACCCTACGTCTCATGCTCCAGAGATGCTTTCTTTGATCTGGCATGAACACGGATTTACATGGTGTGTGCAAGAGAATTTGATAGAGAGAGAGAGGTGGAAGAATGAGCCAGGGCTTCGAGCTATGTGGTGAGGGGTGGCTTATATAGAGTGCGGTGCCCCCTCATCTTCTATGTTACAAGTGGAGGAATTAATGTAACCCACCAGAAGAGCCTCATTAATATCCACTACGAAGGTGACACCTGATCTGCCATGCTGATTGTTGGTCTTCACATAACCGAGTGGGTTATGCGACATCATGATGTATGGTTGCTGATCGTTTGAGTAGATGTACGTCAGACGTCCGAGTAATGTTGATCTGGATGTCGTCCAACTGGATAGTATGTCCGACATCCGAGTAACTTCCTGTATGGTATGAAATTGGTCTGGGTCCATCTGACATATGGACCCTATGCTTTATGATTCTTTGACCCTTCATGGGCATACCTGTTATGTGTATCCACAACAATAGCCCTCGAATTGGTTAATTACTAATCAATTACAACTGACCTAGACTTTCTTGTGTTGATCACATGCTAATTTTCAATTTAGAAAAAAATAATGTCCTTATTTGATAAGCCATAATCATCGACTTAGTTATAAATTTGTGTGTTCCTAACTTGGTGCTTTTCTAGTTTGAGACAAAGACAACCATGTTTTTTCTCTCCAAAAGTACAAAACTGCATGGTTTCTTATAGTCTTTCCACCTCGGTATAGTGCACGTACTAATAGGAAAGTCTACCTCTAAATATAAACAAAAAAAATATTTTCATTTTTTGATTCATGTACAAATAAGAAACTATGCATCTAAATGCAAATAGACTACTCTTCGCGTTTAATTTATGTTAGTCGGATGTGCTTCGCACGTGTATTGTGGCTAGTAGATAAAAAGGCAACCAGTTGTTGACTTTCTCTTGTTTTTAGGGCAACTCCAGGACATACCCATAAAAGGCAGGCCGTAGATGTTATGTTTGGGTTTATATGATGCATTACGTTCATAGACTTCCCGAGAGCATCTCCAGAAGGCACCGTAGATAAATCATATACATTTTACTGGGAGCAACAAAGGACATACTCGGGTAGAGACTAAACCCCAATCCCTAAAGGAGGGAGCCTCTTCTCCGTGGTGTGGAAAAGGCAGTCACTTTCCACCGTTTTGCAGTGCGTGAAGAAATCTCTCCCCCGTGCCCGCACCATATTCGCCCTCTTGGCTACCATTCCGAAGATCTGCCATTGCCGAGCTCCATCACCCTAGTCCTTCTATGCTTCTCTACATGCTCCGGGGTCGTGCTCCGCCTGCCAACCCCCTCCGCCACAGGGAGCAACCTCCCCTGTCATCCACCTCGATGAGTTACCACCGGGAGTAACCTCCTCCACTGCCTGCCTCCTCAACAGGCCTCTGCGGCCCCTATCACTCGGCGCCGCTAGGCCCCCGCTTCCTATTCTCCCCGAGCACAATCACGAAGGCTCCATGGCCAATGACTCCTATAAAACATTGACGAGAAACCGATGTTGTGCTCAACATGACAATAGACAAAATCGACATTGAAGAAGTGACGACGCGGTGGGGAAGGTCAACAAGTGGGGAGAAGTTCCACAGTGAAGGAAGGGATCGGTGAGAGTACAGGGTCCACGGGAGATAAAAAAGAATGGAAAATATAAAAGGACCATATGCCATTTTTCTATGCTGAGAAATAAGGTCCGATGCCAGAGACTTGGAGTTATTTTTTCATATATTTTTTCATTGTTGAGTAATTAGTTAACTTGTAGCTGTTCGGTTGGCTAGTGAGCAAGTGATTAATAAGGATCAATTAATCGAACGATTTATTGGTTTATCGGCTACTCGATGACGCTACAAGTAAGGATTAATCGACAAGTTAACTGGTTAATCGAACGTATTCCTGAACAAGGCATTTTTTTGGGATGCCAAACCCGAAAATGCTATTTAGGGCTCCGGCTAGAGATACTCTAACAGTGTAACCTCTGTGTGTTACTCGTCCAGGTTTATTAAGCCACCTCATATTTTGAATTAAATTTGATCATAAATTTAACTAATAAAATATGAGTTTTATGGAACAAATATATATTGTCATTGGAAACTTCTTTCTAATGATATACTAGTTTTTTTAGATTATTGAAATCGTGCTTAAATTTTACTAGAAATCAAATCTCTCAATATTTTCATCGTGGACGGACATGGTATGATTATGCCGCCTCGCGTGTATGAATCGGAATCCTTACTTAGATCATCACCGACCAATGACCATCCAGCCGTCCATTACCAATTTGATATACTCAGGGAACAGACGGTCCATTATCTGACTAGACGAACGAACGAAGGAAAAATGAAGTTCCAGACGTCCATTGGCTGTAGGTGCTCCCATCCGCCGCCGCCGCCGCCGCGTATCGTTGGAGGAAATTCGGGCCTCACCTCGTGCCTGGTACGGTGGTACCATCAATCATCGCAAAGAACCTTTCCTCGATCTTCTTCGCTGATCCTTTGTGTCTGGCTCTTTGCAGCGTGATCGATCCTCAAGCTACGAGATGCTCTCGCGCGTCGCGGCGAGTTCGCTCCGGCGCTTCAGGTGCGTTTCCAAGCGCTGGCTCAGCGTCGTCACCCAGCCCGACCACCGCGAAGGGCTCTCCCAACCCCTGGCCGGCTTCTTCTACAACAGCACGAGCAAGAACCGCTTCCCGGAATCAGCTCTACACTTCGTCAATGCTTCCGGGGAGGGCCGTCCCTTGATCTACCCCTCTTTTGCCTTCCTACCCAGCCGCCGGCGCCTCCATCTCTGGGACTCCTGCAACGGCCTCCTCCTCTGCCGATTGTACGACGCCTCCACCCAAGACGGCGAATTCCGGTACGTCGTGTGCAATCCCGCCACGGAGCAGTGGGTGGTTTTACCTGACGTCCCTGGCCACACAGGCATGGTGGGCACGGCGCGTTTGGGGTTTGATCCGGCCGTCTCTTCGCACTTCCATGTGTTCGTGTTGCTGGTCGATGCTGACCGCCACATCACCGGGGTTAATGTGTACTCGTCGGAGTCTGGCAAGTGGATTCACAAGGACAAGGGATGGGACGACAACGTCAGCCTCGCCGATCCTCGGTCTGCGACGGTCTTTCTTAACGGGTATCTGCATTTTTGCACTGTCTGCGATCAGTGGCGGTTTTATATCGCTGCGGTGGACACGAAGGGAGAATCATGGTCGAGCTTCGATACCCCTTGTGGTATATTTGGTGATTATTCGAATCTTGGTTTGATTCAACAGTCACAAGGTCGCTTGCATTATGTCAGCTTGAACAATGAGTATGACGATGGTGGTTGGATTCAACTCGAAGTTTACGCTCTCAAGGGCTACACCAACAAAGAATGGATATTAAAGCACAGAGCCGAAGACTTGGATGCGTTTCAAGGTGTGACTGCGTGGGGCTTTGAATGGACCGCGATTGATCCAGAATGTAACTCGATATTCTTCGTAAATGGGTCGGATAAAACATTAAAGCGTTATGATATGGATTGTCAAAAAGTGACGGAGCTCGCCACACTCGGAGAGGGCCATACACCATATCTTCCATATGTGCCGTTTTACTCAGAGTTAGAATCTTTGCGCAAGTGACATCAATATGAGACCGATGGTGCTGTCATGGGAGGTTGGTCTTTAATAGGAGTAGCCAATCGTTTAAGCTATGGAGCAGAGAGTTAAGTATGTATGCTTGAATTTGGTTCTCGGATTTTCTAATTGGAGCGCTCTACCTTCTGCATGCTTTTAAGTTTGGAGCAATGTTGGTTCTGTATTGAGGCAACTACGTTGGTCTATCTTAGATTATTTATCTGAATTTGCACTTTGTTGGTACTTGTTTAATTATGCGTACAAATGGTTCTCGCAACCTCTACATGTTTGGTTGACATTTACCATTTGAGTGAACGTGCAATGATCAGTTAGTAAAAAGGTCATGATGAAATTTATGTAGTTTAAACTTATATCCCCGGTCTGCAGTTTGGAAAAGTATAAGCATCTTACCTACAGAGACCTATTAAACTATCCTTTGTCTGCTAATGATCTAACGTGTGAAATTTTGATATGATGTAATGTTTGTAATCATTTTTTGTTTACACCTAGACTTGATTTCTGCTAGTAAAATACTTCGCACATTGTCACTTCCTTCTATACTAGTTACTTGTGGCATGTTCTAAACAGGTAATGGTGTTGTTAAAAATAACATCATCTAGCGTGCTTGTCGACCATAATGTTCAAACTTCATAGTACACTAGTACCTAGCTAGACATCATCTAGCACCCCACTTCAAATGTCTCGGGGAGATGCCACCCAACGGTAGACACCACTCTAGCTATTCTTCCTGCCTAACCACCGGCACCATGATCTCTTAGACTGCTGCAACGGCCTCATCATATGTGGCCGATACGCTGCCGGGGGTGACGATTGCCATTACATTGTGTGCAAATTGCAATCCCGCGAGCGAGGAGTGGGTCATGCTGCCGGACCGCGGCAAGGCCGACATGGTGGCTGGTGTACGTTTGGGTTTTGATCTGACATTGTCTCCCCACTTCCATGTGTTTGGGTTTTTGTTTGTGTTGTTGCCGTGACGGCAATGACCGTTTTCTCATCGCAGTGGCGGTGTATTTGTCGGAAACAGGAAGATGGAGATAGTTTTGCAAAGAAAACATCACTACCAGAATCAGGCTCGTTGCCGACGGCCTAAACTATGCCGACGGCCCCCGTAGGCATATATCACCCTATGCCGACCACCTGCGTCTCACCGTCGGCGTACAAAACACCGTCGGCGTAGATCAATCTATGCCGACGGCCACCGTCGGCGTACAAAGGCCGTAGGCATAGATTGATCTACGCCGACGGTGGCCGTCGGCATAGCCGCCCCGTCGGCGTATCTGCGGGCCCGGCCACTCGATGGTTAACGCCCGTTTGACGCCGTCAAAGATATGCCGACGGCCCTGACGGACACCGTCGGCATAGCTGTGATGGTCCACGTCATCGATCCGCGGCAGATGCCACGTCATCGATCCGAGGGAGCTGCCGATCCGGGGGCATAGCTATGCCGACGGTTATGCCATCGGCATACCTATTTTGGCTACGCCGACGGTGTAACCGTCGGCATAGGTACATTTTTTTTATTAGGTACATCTTTTTTAATCTTTTCCCTATATTAAAATTTGATTTACTTAGGAAGTCTATAGCCCTTGTCCATGTTATATATAGTCTACACATAGTTTTTCCAATGCATCGTCGACTATTTAGCTGTGTGTATAGGCGCTAAAAAATCATGTTATATATAGTCTACACACAGTCTTGACGGACGGCGCTGCCGCTTGCACCTAAAGGGGGGAAACGGTGGCGTCGGGTCGACACGGAGGGAATCTTGCGGTGGGTTGGGCCCAGACCTTGTTCTAAGATGTTGCTATGGGCTGACCTATCACAGCCAGGTGAAAATGTCCCTCGGTCAAACCCCGTCCGGTGAAAGTCAAAGGGGTAGATCCGTCCGGTCAACAGTGCCAGGGTTAGACGGGACGGGGTACTTAGGGGGTGGCAATGCCACCAGGTCTTCTGCTGGGCCCTCTTACACGTGTCACAGAGTGGGGAAACGGCCATGTCCGGCCGACACGGAGGGAATCTTGGGGTGGGTTGGGCCGGGACCGTGTTCGGGGCTGTAGCTATGGGTTGCGCTATGACAACCCGGTGAAAAGGTCCACCGGTCAAACCCCGTCCGGCGAAAGTCAAAGGGCTAGATCCGCCGGTTGACTGTGTCAGGGTTAGACGGGACGGGGTACATGGGGGGGTAGCAATGCCGCCAGGTGTTGCGGTGGGCCCTCCTACGCTTGTGGAAGCGTGGTGGCAGGCGCAAGCACCCGACACTCGGCTCCGGGGTGTGCCCCCCCTCACGGGCGTCGCTGCCACCGTGTCACGGAGGGGGGAAACAGCCACGTCGGGCCGACACGGAGGGAATCTTGGGGTGGGTTGGGCCGGGACCGTGTTCGGGGGTGTAGCTATGGGCTGGGCTATGACAACCCGGTGAAAAGGTCCACCGGTCAAACCCCATCCGGCGAAAGTCAAAGGGCTAGATCCGGCGGTCGACTGTGTCAGGGTTAGACGGGACGGGGTACATGGGGGGTAGCAATGCCGCCAGGTGTTGCGGTGGGCCCTCCTACGCTTGTGGAAGCGTGGTGGCAGGCGCAAGCACCCGGCACGCGGCTCCGGGGTGTGTTCCCCCCCCCCTCACGGGCGTCGCTGCCGCAGTGTCATGGAGTGGGGAAATGGCCACGTCGGGTCGACACGGAGGGAATCTTGGGGTGGGTTGGGCCGGGACCGTGTTCGGTTGGTGGGGCTTCCGGGTGTAGCAATGCCATAGAAACACCGCACGGGCCCTCTTGCATGTGTGAAAGTGACGTGGCATGCGCAGACGCCCGTCTTGGGGCTCCGGGGTGTGGCCCCCCTCCACGCACGGAAGTGCCGCCGTCACTTGGAGGGGGGAATCATGCGCGTCGGGTAGAGCTGGAGGGAATCTAGTGGTTGGTTGGGTCCAGACCGTGTTCGGGGTTGTTCCTATGGGCTGACCTATCGCAACCAGGTGGAAGAGTCAACTGGTCAAAGCCCGTCCGGCGAAAGACAAAGGGCTAGATCTCCTGGTCAACGGGGCTAGGGTTAGTCCGGTCGGTGGGGCTTCCGGGGGTAGCAATGCCACAGAAACACCGCACGGGGCCCTCTTGCATGTGTGAAAGTGACGTGGCATGCGTAGACGCCCGTCTTGGGGCTCCGGGGTGTGGCCTCCCTCTACGGACGGAAGTGCCGCCGTCACTTGGAGGGGGGAATCGTGCGCGTCGGGTAGAACCGGAGGGAATCTAGTGGTTGGTTGGGTCCAGACCGTGTTCGGGGTTGTTCCTATGGGCTGACCTATCGCAACCAGGTGGAAGAGTCAACTGGTCAAAGCCCGTCCGGCGAAAGTCAAAGGGCTAGATCTCGTGGTCAATGGGGCTAGGGTTAGTCCGGTCGGTGGGGCTTCCGGGGGTAGCAATGCCACTGAAACACCGCACCGGGCCCTCTTGCATGTGTGAAAGTGACGTGGCATGCGTAGACGCCCGTCTTGGGGCTCCGGGGTGTGGCCCCCCTCCACGGAAGGCAGTGCCGCCGTCACTTGGAGGGGGGAATCGTGCGCGTCGGGTCGAGCCGGAGGGAATCTAGTGGCGGGTTTGGTCCAGACTGTGTTCGGGGTTGTTCCAATGGGCTGACCTATCGCAACCAGGTGGAAGAGTCAACTGGTCAAAGCCCGTCCGGCGAAAGTCAAAGGCCTATATTGCTGGGTCAACGGGGCTAGGGTTTAGTCCGGTCGGGGGCGTCCGGGGTGGTACCTATGCCATCGAAACATCGCACCAGGTCTTCGGAGGGTAGGAAGGATAGTGGATATTTTAAAAATTGCTAGGACATTTAAAAAATAAACTAAAGTTAATGTCAATTAAAAAATGAAAAAAAATGAAAAAATAGATATGCCGAAGCCGTCGGCATAGATGCCACGTGGCTAATAAACCTATGCCGACGGCTAAGCCGTCGGCATATCTTCGCCTTATCCAGTCGGGGGTGGCTCCCCTCCACTCATTCTCACAGCTAGCCCCCGCCTCCACCCGCGCCGCCACCGCCGCCACCCTCGCGCCGCCGCTCGCGCCGCCGCCACCGCCGCCACCCTCGCGCCGCCGCCACCCCGGCCACCCTCGCACCGCCGCCCCGGCCTCCCTTGCGTCGCTGCCGCCCCGGTCCATCCGCGTCGCCGCCACCCCGGTCCACCCGCGCCGCCGCCGCCCCGGTCTCACCCGCGCCGCCGCCGCCCCGGTCTCCCTCGTCCCCGCCCCCCTCCTCTCCCCCCTCAGCCGCCGCCCGCAGCTCCGCCCTCGGCCGCCGTCGCCCTCCACCCCGACCCCGACCTCCTCTCCGCCGTCGGCTGCCGTCGCACGCCGCCCCGACCCCGGCCTCCTCTCCCCCTCGGCCGCCGCCGCACCCCGCCCCGACCCCGGCCTCTTCTCTGCGCTCGATCGCCGCCGCACTCCGCCCCGATACATGCCTCGTCTTCGCCCCGGGCCGCCGCCGCACTCCGCCCCGACCCCGGCCTGTTAGTCCGGCCCGACCTCAGCTCCTCCTCGGTGAGCTTCCCCACCCCCTGACGCTCCCCTGATCCGCCGTCGCCGGTGATGCTCTGCCGCTGCAGCTGCCGCAGCTCTGCTGGTGCTGCTATTTCTTGCTGCTGCTATTTTGTTGCCGCTGCTCGCCGCCGCTACGCTGTTGCTACTCAAGTAATTTTGTAGGTTTGTTATTTTTAGATGGATAGATGGATAGTTTTTTAGGTTTGTAATTTTTAGAACAATGGATAGATGGATATTTTTGTAGGTTTGTAATTTTTAGAACAATGGATAGATGGATAGTTTCGGGGGTTTTGTTTTGTAGGTTTTTTTGTTGATATGAGATGTGATATGCTATAGGAGATGTTATATGCTATATGTGATCTGCAAAATGTTGAGAATGTTTTTTGGATGGATGGATGGATGCTATATGAGATGTGATACGCTCACATTAATTTTTGTGTGGATGCTATATGAGATGTGATACGATCACATTAATTTTTTTTATGGATGCTATATGAGATGTGATACCATCATGATGGATGGATGGATGGATGCTATCTTAGTCTTCACCTGGCATTTGTTATTTTGTGAATTATTTTCATGTCATTATCATTTTGTCATCAAAGATTGCTATACGAGATGTGATGACCTATTTTTTCACTTGCTGGAATTTACAGGCTTTGTGGTGTTGCATCTCCATGGAGTGATCGTCGACGTCGGAGCTGTTGGTCCCCGATCGTCCCTCTGCTGTTCAACTACTTCCTGTACAGCCGAGGGTGAGCTACGAATCCACCTTCACCTTCTATGCTTTTTTAATCATGTCACTAGATTTTCTTTTCACGTCAAGTCGCGTAACCTAGGCGTCTCCCGTCCGAAATGGTTGCATGGATAAATATGCATTCAATTGCATATTTATCACCGCAACTGTTTCGGATTGTCCAGCGTTTTCCACGGACAACCCGAGAATGTGTAGATTGGGTACGTTTTCCAAGCTCTACCCCGTTACGAGAAAGGATTTCGGCGGCGCCTCCCCATTGTTCTCCGAATGCACATTCTCTCGGATTTTTGCCGAGACGTGTATCTGGAGAACAGCGGGGAGGTGCTGCCGAAATTTTGTCTCGGAACGGGGTAGAGCATGGAGAACGTACTCAATCTACACATCCTCGGGTGGGATTAGGACCCTCTTTACCTATTAGAGATGTAGGTGGATTCAGTGCCGTCAACGCGGTAGAAAATAAATATTTGATGTGATTAATTCAAATGAAATCTTAATTTTGTTGTGTGGCTCCCAATAAAGCAGAGGATGGCAGATAATCAGTGGTTGTATAATGGTTTTACCCGTGGGAATCGAGTAACATCAGAGTGGATTTCCAAAACCGATGTGTTTTTGAGGGAGACATTCCGTGGTCCAATGAGAATGATCCCACATTGCCCGTGTGCGAGATGTGGCAGACGTCACTCTAAAGGCAAGGACGAAATGACCTTGCACCTTCGCACGTACGGATATATGAAAAACTTTGACATGCCGATAAACTTTGCCGAGCGGGACCGTGGTAGAGACGAGGTGATGCGGCAACGCATCGGTGGTTATGTGGACGACGGGGTCAGAGACATGCTAGATGATGTCATTGCTGCAGAGGCGACACATGCGACACCTTCAGAGAATGAACCAGAAGAGCCGGGGGAGCCGGAGGCAACCGCAAAGTCCTTCTTGGAGATCTTGGCTTCGTCAAAGAAGCCTCTTTATGCGGGTGCCAAACTCTCTCAGCTGGATGCCATCTCGCAACTGATGGCAGTTAAGGCTGAGTACGGCTGTAGCCAAGCTTGCATCAAAGCATTTCTGGGAGTATGGGCTAACAGCCTTCCCGATGGTCATGAACTGCCGGAAAGCATGTACGCCACGAAGAAAATCATAAAGACACTCTCTATGGATTATGAGAAAATACATGTCTGTCCAAAGAATTGCCTTTTGTTTAGGCACGAGTATGCGGATGACAAGTACTGTAGGAAGTGCGGTTCCTCTCGGTACCTTGAGGTGGTCGGTAAGGATGGTCAAAAGAGGCAGCTACACATCCCCGCAAAGGTTCTTCGATATCTTCATTTCATAGAAAGACTGCAATGCCTTTTCATCACGGAGGAGTCTGCCAAAATGATGAAGTGGCACAAGGAAGGGAAAAGGTACCATACAAATAAAATCGTACATCCATCGGGAGGTGAAGCATGGAAGTCATTCGATAAAGAATACCCCGAGGAAGCAGCCGAGGATGGGAATGTCAGAGTTGCAATAACAGGTGATGGGGTCAATCCATATGGTATGTCGTCCAATTCATACAGCTGTTGGCCCATGTTTGTTATTCCGCTCAATCTCCCTCCCAGTGTCCTAATGCAACGCAACACCATGTTCTTGTCGCTGATCATTCCAGGGCCTGAATACCCGGGGAAGAATTTGGCAGTGTTTATGCAGCCGCTGGTGGATGATTTGCACCATTCTTGGTACTTCCCAAGGTTGACATACGACCGACATCTGCAGAAAAATTTCTTGATGAAAGTTTGGTTGATGTATTGCATGCATGACTTTCCCGGCTATGCCCTATTCTGCGGATGGTGTACAAGTGGTAAGATGCCATGCCCAGTGTGCATGCAGACTCTACGTTTTATTTGGCTGCAGAAGGGTCGCAAATATGTAGCCTTTGACCAGCACCGCCAGTTCCTCCCTCCAGACCATCCAGACAGGGAAGACAAGAAGAACTTCACGAAAGGTCGGGTTGTCCATGATGTAAACGAGATTCCAACATTTTCGGGGGCAGATGTTCTTGCTCAGCTAAAAGCTCTCAAGCCTGAAGTCAAAGGGAAAGTCAAAGGCAAACGCTTTGAGGGATATGGTGAGACGCACAACTGGACTCACATTAGCCCATTCACGAAGCTTCCCTATTTCAAGGACCTCAAACTTCCTTATAACATCGATGTGATGCACACCGAAAAGAATGTCCCAGAGTCCCTTTTTCGCACGATCCTCAACATTCCTGATAAGACAAAGGATAACGTTCAAGCTAGAGCCGATCAACAAAAAATTTGTGATAGACCACGTCTAAACATGCAACCTCCCACAGGCGGTCGAAAAAACTGGTTCAAGCCAGAGGCTGACTTTGTCCTTAAACCGCCAGAAAAGGAGGTACTTATGTGGCTCAAACACATTGTGAAGTTCACTGATGGTTATGCATCGAATATAAGTAATGGAGTCAATCTTTCAACGGGCAAAGTCAACGGGCTCAAGAGTCTTGACTATCATGTCACTAGTAGAAAACAGGGCTTTGAAACGGGCCAGAATTTTGCATTAGTCCCAGTCGTGTTACGAACCGGGACTAATGGGTGCATCAGTCCCGGTTCGAGCAGCCAGGGCGCCAGCCGGGGTTCGTCAGGAACCAGTCCCGGTTCGTGTGACCCCTTTAGTCCCAGTTCCAGACACGAACCGGGACTAAAGGGCCTCGCTCCTGGCCCAGTCCCTTTAGTCCCGGTTCTAGCCACAAACCGGGACTAAAGATATGCCTATATATATATGCTCGCCCCTGCCCGCTCCTCTGTTTTTTGGCCGGCCGGCATGTGCGAGGTGTGTGCTGCTCTGCTCTCACCTCCTATGCACACGAGGTGTTTGATGAAATGCCCGAGCCACGCTTAAGCTTTCTCCTCTCCAAGCTCGACCTCCAAGCTCCATTTTCCCCAAGATTTGTCTAGGTTTGGCGGTCCGTCACGTCCCGTCCCCGTCCTCACCGTCGTCGATCGCCCGCGCCGATCTCGTCGCCGGCACCACCGTGGTGAGCCTCTTGTTCTTATCTTCTTTTTAAAAGAAAAAATTCTTACTTGTATGATTTACATAGATACTTGTATAAATTTCTTACTTTTATTATTGTTTGTTATTATATAGTGCCATGGTCATGGTATCCGCCCACGTCGGCCCTCGTCCGGTCTATGATTCGGATGTGGTATATTATCTTTTATAACTATTTGTTTCATTTAGTGTTTATGACAATTATGCCGACCAACGTGACATAGATGTGTTTATCTAGGAGGTATGTGAACCGGAAATTCCAACCGACCCTCTTGTCGAGAGGTTAAATTTAGTTGAAAAAGAAAACGAGGATTTGAAAGAAAAGTTGAAAAGAATTGAGGAGGAGAATATGAAATTGGAGTTGCATGTTGCCGATGTCGTCGATGACCACAAGATCAAGATGGATGCAATGCGCTTGAAGATTAGAAAGATAAGAAAATATGCCATTGATAATGAGGCTTGGTATCATTATGCTGTTGGATCAATTGTTACCTTAGTTGCGATTATGATCGCATTTGTTGTTGCATTTAAATGTTTTACATAGTTGTATGTTAGTTTCAATTTATGTTTTAATTAGATGCTCTAGAGAGCTGTATGTTGTTCTATGAGAACTATGTATGAACTTTATGTATTTATTTTTTCAGTAATAACATTTGATCACTTCTCTATTCATGATGTTCTGTAATGGTTTTTGATACATTTAATTATGATACCGTGCCAACTTTCAACCATTTCAGTGTTCGTTCGCAGCGCTTTTCAATTCAGGGTCATTTTAGCTCAAAATAAATCATGAAATGCATGAAAACTAGCAAATGAAGTCAGAAAATGGTTGAAAAGTGATGATGTGGCTTTGAATGGTGCATATTGAATGTAGAAAAAGTCTTGAGTTAAAACATGTTCAAAAAATTGAAATCCCTTTGTAATAGACGTGTTTTCGTCGGAAACCCTGATACTTCGAAAGAGATTGTCCAGTTTGTACACGAAGTGCATCCAGTTTTTCCGGTAACCCTCTCAACTTTTTAGCACATGCTATGTGGGTGAAATTATGAAACCATGCCAACTTTCAACCATTTCAGAGTTCGTTCGCAGTGCTTTTCAATTCAGGGTCATTTTAGCTCAAAATAAATCACGAAATGCATGAAAACTAGCAAATAAAGTCAGAAAATGGTTGAAAAGTGATGATGTGGCTTTGAATGGTGCATATTGAATGCAAAAAAAGTCTTGAGTTAAAATATGTTCAAAAAATTGAAATCCCTTTGTAATAGACGTGTTTTCGTCCGAAACCCTGATACTTCGAGAGAGATTGTCCAGTTTGTACACGAAGTGCATCCAGTTTTTCCGGTAACCCTCTCAACTTTTTAGCACATGCTATGTGGGTGAAATTATGATACCATGCCAACTTTCAACCATTTCAGAGTTCGTTCACAGTGCTTTTCAATTCAGGGTCATTTTAGCTCAAAATAAATCATGAAATGCAAGAAAACTAGCAAATGAAGTCAGAAAATGGTTGAAAAGTGATGATGTGGCTTTGAATGGTGCATATTGAATGCAGAAAAAGTCTTGAGTTAAAATATGTTTAAAAAATTGAAATCCCTTTGTAATATACGTGTTTTCGTCCGAAACCCTGATACTTCGAAAGAGATTGTCCAGTTTGTACACGAAGTGCATCCAGTTTTTCCGGTAACCCTCTCAACTTTTTAGCACATGCTATGTGGGTGAAATTATGATACCATGCCAACTTTCAACCATTTCAGAGTTCGTTAGCAGTGCTTTTCAATTCAGGGTCATTTTAGCTCAAAATAAATCATGAAATGCATGAAAACTAGCAAATGAAGTCAGAAAATGGTTGGAAAGTGATGATGTGGCTTTGAATGGTGCATATTGAATGCAGAAAAAGTCTTGAGTTAAAATATGTTCAAAAAATTGAAATCCCTTTGTAATAGACGTGTTTTCGTTACAAAATAGCAAAAGTGAAAATAGATGCGCTTATGGAGGAAATTCAACCTAAATTCAAAGTGCTAGTAAGCTAAATAGATGTACTAGCGCTTTGAATTTAGGTTGAATTTTCTCTACAAACACATCTATTTTCATTTTGAATTTAGGATTTGAGAGGCACTTAACAAGGTCGAGAGGGCCGGGTTTATAAACAGGTGCTAGCGCCTCTCGCTTGGCGAGGTAGGACTAAACTCCCCCTTTAGTCCCGGTTGGAGCCACCAACCGGGACTAAAGGGCTGGGCTTCCCGCCCTTTCGGGCTGCCGAAAACTACCTTTAGTCCCGGTTAGAGCCACCAACCGGGACTAAAGGGCTGGGCTTCCCGCCTTTTCGGGCTGCCGAAAACTACCTTTAGTCCCGGTTGTTGGCTCTAACCGGGACTAAAGGTGTGTCTTTAGTCCCGGTTGGAACTACCACCCGGGACTAAAGGTTGCACTATATAAGCAGGACTTGGAAATTTTTCCAAATCCATCTGCTTTCCCTTTCCCCCGACGCCGCCGAAAACCACCTCGACGCCGCCAGGCTGCCGGATCTCGTCGTCGCCTCCCCGACGCCGTCGCCTCCCCCGACGCCGTCCCCATCGTCGCCTCCCCCGACGCCGCCCCCGTCGCGGTCCCCGTCGCCGCCCCCCGACGCCGTCCCCGTCGCCGCCCCCGACGCCGTCCCCGTCGCCGCCCCCCGACGCCGTCCCCGTTGTCGCCCCCGACGCCGACGCCGTCCCCATCGCCGCCCCCCGATGCCGTCGCCTCCTCCTCCTCCTAGGTGAGCCGCCGGCCACACCGCCGTTCCCCTCCTCCTCCTGGCTATCCTAAGCCACCCCCGCGGTTACCGTCGTCGCCCGCGTCCGTCGCCAACCGAAGCAGTGGCGGTCAGCGGCGGATCCAGGGCTAGTTAGGAACTTAAGATGGCATTTTAAGTTAGTTAGGAAATTTGTTAGTTAGGCTTTGTTATTAAAAATGTTATTAAAAATGTTATTAAAAATGGCATTTTAAGTTAGTTAGGCTTTGTTATTAAAAATGTTATTGTTTTTTTATTGTTTTTAAATAAAATGATATTTGCTATAGCCACAATTTGTTTTCGTCGACGATGCCTGGCCCGCATCCTCGTCGTCGTCAAGTCGGCGGCGACATCATGCTTGAGAGGCGCAATGTCCGGGACTGGGCTCCGTCGGGCTGGCACTGGGAGGTGCTACCTTCCCGGGCTCGGAGCTTGGTGAGGAATCCTGGTCTTGTCGTCGACCCGGAGATACTTTGGTGGCGGTCGCGTGGGCCACTTTCGGTGCAGAGGCAGCCGGCCCCCGCGGAGGTGGTACATCGCCGTGTCAGGGAGGAGGATGAGCACGTCCGTCGCTACATGGCGGCGTTGGACGCCAGGTTCTCCAATACCTGGTAGATTCTTCAGGGATCTCACCCGACTTATGATCCGGTGATGGTTCCTTATCTTTGGATGTCCACCGTCAACGACTTAGAGACCGCTAGTGAACCGAGTTCACCGTCCTCCACTTTGGATTCTAGGATATTCGATCTGTATTAGTGATCTTATATGATAATATTCGAGATGTATTAGTTAATATTTGATGATGCATTAACTGGATTAGTGATATTATATTCGAGTTCATTATAAATGTATTAGTGATATTATATTCGAGTTCATTATAATTGTATTAGTGATATTATATCGGTATAATGCGTGTGTGACTTTCGGTCTGTCGTTGCTCCTTGTGTGACTTTCATGTGTGTTCTTGATGGAGGAATCCCGACTGTTGTCGTGGGGGGCGCCTCCTCTTCTTCTCTTCTTTGCGATATATTCGTCGGTATAATTCGCAAGAAGAGAAGAGGGGGGGCGTCCATCACCGACGGTCGAACTATTACTGTGAGAGAGTGTCCACCAACATATATACACCACCATATCAGTGTGAGAGAGTGCGCACCAACACACCATGAGATATGAGAGTTATTTAAGGAAAGCCTCGACGGACCGAAAGTCACACACGCATTAGGATCCAAGCGTGCCGTAATTCTTGAATCATGAACACAGGAAATGTTGTCGTCATCAGACGACGATAGGATCCAAGCGTGTGAACTTTGCGGTGAAGATAAGGGTCTTTGTGACCGGCCTGGGCTGCGAGATGGCAAGTTCTTCACCATGAAGCTTTACGAGGACTTTGATATTTCTACGGTACGCAACGATGACAACTGTTTTTTCGTAATTAAGCATGACTTCTGTTTCTTTCCTTCAACGCGTAATTTCTGTTTTATACAATTCGACTAGTTCATCCCCTATCATGCAAGACGGTATTTCTAGGAGAGGCTCGGTTTCGAAGAGCACGAGAGTTTCGACACGAGGACAACCAACCTGAGGACTAAACATGGTCACACATTTCTGGTGAAAGTAATGAATGCACCTAATAACACAGAATTAGGGTGCTCAAATTGGGAAGCTCTTTGCAAGGCATATGGATTTCAGGAGGATATGGAAATAACCTTCGATCTTCGTCCTGAAGATCATAGTGAAGGAAACATCGACATTTGGGTGGATGTCGATATGCTTCCTATTTTACCTCCATGTGAGTTTGTCAACCATGCATATTTGTCAAGTAATTTGCATTCTATATTTAGAAATAGTTGGTGTTCATCCATACTAAATTTGTTAATTTATAATTTACACCTTATTTCGTTTCTTCGAGTGAAACACAGAACATAATCGACACGACACACTACACTTATGGATCACATCTAACTTGGGAGGAGAAGGGTGATCTTATCAACTTTGTTATTGGTGTCCTAGTTGGTAGGGAGATCTTCCCGTATAATTTGGGAACTGGCCCAAATTATACATTGTATATGACACTAGTGCATAGGTTGAGGGCGGATGACATTCGCCGAAATATCTTGGTAAGAGTTGCTAATTAAGTACACTATACTATTGCGTAAATGGTATTGATTACATTGCTAACTAGGCTACTATTATGTTCTTCAAGAGAAACTGCCAAATGAAGTTGTGCCTCCGTTGATGCAACTCGAAGGTAATATGACAATTAAAAGCCCCTTCCAGCCCGAGTTCTCTTTTGCATACTCGACTGAGCGCAAACCACCAAGACGGCTCCAAATTGAAGCATGGGGTCAAATAAAGAAGGCTCGCAAGCCACAAGTTGGAGACCGTTGGATCTCTTTGCTTCATCATGGAGGCATAGGCGTTATTCTGTTTTATGTCATTTTACCTAGGAGGGGCGACTAGGTCCTATATGAGAGAGAAGTTTTTCTGGTTTATTTTAACTTGCATGATCGATTAGGATGATTACTATTATGATGTTTTTCTGTTTTATGAGATTTTAACTTGGTATGATTAAGATGATGATGAGTTGTTAGATGAGTAAGATGATGATGAGTTATATGACATATATTTGATTAAGATGGATGGATGCAAGTGAACATGTGAATTAGAGGAAAATATGATGTTGCGATTGGCCCTTTCCAAAAATGAAAACCCGCCTGAAAATACAATATAAATATAAAATAAAATGACAACCAAAAATGAAACACGGCCCTTTCCAAAAAAAAACCACAGCGCCTTTTAGTCCCGGTTCGTGTTACGAACCGGGACCAAAGGTCCTCCTGCCTCGGCGCCGCCGTGCGGCCACGTGGAGCACCGTTGGTCCCGGTTCGTAAGCCAACCGGGACTAAAAGCGATCGGCATTTGTCCCGATCGTTTTGTCCCGGTTGCAGAACCGGGACTAAAGGCCCTCTGGAACCGGGATAGATGCCATGTTTTCTACTAGTGTGTATGGATTGAGCGGTTAATGCCGGTGATGGTTCGAGGCTATGTCCCCGAGCGTGTCTGGCGAGTGCTTGCGGAGCTAAGCCATTTCTTTCGCACGCTATGTGCTAAAGAAGTATATCCCGAGGTGATTGGACAATTGCGTAAGAAGGCACCGGAGTTGATATGCAAGCTAGAGAAGACCTTTCCGCCAGGCTTCTTTACTCTGATGACACATCTCATTTTGCACCTCGCGAAAGAGGTCTTGTTGGGGGGCCCTGTGCAGAATCGTTGGCAGTACGGCCCTGAGAGACAGAACAAGCATCTCCGAAAGAAATGTGGAAACAAAGCTAAGATTGAAGCTTCCATAGCTGAGGCAGTTATCCTTGAGGAGGTGTCAGACCTCAGGACATCGTGCTATCCAGACCACGTTCCCAGTTTGCATAATAAGGAGCCTCGATACAATACGGAAGAGCCCAAGTATAAACCCAAGCTCGATCTATTCAGCGGGCAAGCTGGCAGGGCTGGGTGCTTGAAATCTTATAACATGCCAGAACAAGAGTGGGAGGACATCATGTTCTATGTCTTGCACAACATCAAGCAAGTTGAGGAGGAGTGGATGAGGTAATACCACCACACCATTCCTTTATGTCTTGCACAACATCATGTTCTATGTTCGCTTAGTCTTGGCCTAAACACCGCTTTTCTTCTTTCAGTCAATTCATTTATGAGGAGTGGAAGGGAATGATTCATCCTACTCAGGCGGAGGCACTTACTCTTCTTCGGCATGGAAACCCTGGAAGGCAAAATTTTGTTGCTTGGTTCATGGTTAAAGTAATTTTTCACATTCCCCTATTAAATACCTAGTTGAACATTTATTAGTTAACCAAACTAATGCACCCAACAATTTTAATTAAACTTGTAGGGAAAAGATCGGAACATATCTATGGATGACGAATTGAGATGGGTTTTCATGGGTTTTAACCCTTCGGTCATGACATGTGAAAAGTATGATGTGAATGGGTATCGCTTCCATACAGAGGAGCACCAGAACAACCGGCCTGATCCCAAAACTATAAATACTGGAGTGTACACCCCAGGTCCAAATGGAGCTCAGTATTACGGAAGGGTAGGAAAAATATATGAGCTTTCATTCAGTCGTGGCCGTGAAACCCTAAGTCTCCCTGTGTTCAAATGCCGATGGTTCGACCCAGTAAAGGGGCTCAGACATACGCCTTCCTATGGTTTGGTCGAAGTTAAACCATCAACCGTCTATGCTGGAGCCGATCTCTTTATTGCGACTACCCAAGCCACACAGGTTTATTATCTACCTTACCCATGCCAGAAAGAGTACCTAAAGGGTTGGGAAGTTGTGTTCAAGGTGTCGCCACATAGTAAGCTACCGGACCCGAACGATGACGATTATTACAACATTAACCCCATGACGTACGAGGGAGTGTTCTTTCAAGAGCAACCCGATGATGATGATGATGTGGTCAAAAGCGATTACACTGACTCCTTGGGTGATGATGATGTGGATCCAAATGATGACGATGCACGGAATGATGGTGAGACCATTGTTAATGAAAAAGACATACCTATGCTAGAAAAGTTGTTAAATGAAGACGATGGCGACGAGGAAGAGCCTCCACCTCCGTCCGACAATGAAGATGATATCTGTGATAGTGATAGTGACAGTGATGATTCGTATGGGTCCTAGCAGATGTACGTTTCATGTCTTTTTACTATGGTTTATTAATATGCTTATTTATCAATGTCTTTTTTCTATGGTTTTTTTCTTCATTATTATTATACTAATTGTTTAGTCTCTTTTCAATGCAGGTTTGCTAAGCATGGGCAAGGGCAAGGCCGATGGCACGGGTTTACTAAGCAAACTCACATCGATTAGTAGTCGGAGTGGTCGAGCCCTCACTGTTCCGTCTCGACTACTTGAGGATGACTCCTCATAGGGAGGTCAAGGGAGAGGTGCCCCTAGAGGTGGAGGGGGTGCAGGGAGAGCCCCTAGAGGTGGAGGGGGTGCGGGGAGAGCCCCTAGGGGAGAGCCCTTAGGGCGGGGTCGGGGCCAGAAATAACGCTCCCTCACCGACTTAGGGGTGCCATTCACAAGGCCCTCCTGTAGTGAGGTCCCCTCCTCTAGTGAGAGACCCTCCTCTAGTGAGGTACCCTCTACTGAGGAGGAGGAGTTTCGCGAGGAGGTTGAGGAGGGGGAGGAGGAGGTTCGCGGGGAGTTTGAG
Organism: Elymus sibiricus; assembly: GCA_039707655.1. Classification (NCBI taxonomy): domain Eukaryota; kingdom Viridiplantae; phylum Streptophyta; class Magnoliopsida; order Poales; family Poaceae; genus Elymus; species Elymus sibiricus. The sequence goes on from CM077675.1 coordinate 461,371,183, forward strand.
GAGGAGGAGGAGGAGGAGGAGGTTGGTGGTGGCAGGGAGGGGGAGGAGGTTGGTGGTGGCAGGGAGGGTGGTGACAACAAGGGGTGGCTGTGTGGTCGTGCAAGACTCCCCCCCGAACGTGATACAGAGGAGCAGAAGTGGATCATTACTCCAGCGGGGAAAGAGTAAGTGCCCCTTAATCATATTTTAATTCTTTTGCTTGTAAACATGCTCATATTTTCTATCTTTTGTAGGGGCTGGAAAGTTGCTCCAAAAGTCCGTGTTCCAAACGGTATCCTCACTATCTTGCTGAAGGAATATTGGCCGGGGTTGTTCGCTCCGGACCCAGTCAGGCACCCGAAGCGCCTGGTTTTGGCCATGACCTAGGACCACTACGAAGCGGCTCCCCATGCGGACTATGTGACACATGCTAAGGCCGTGAAAACAAATTTTTGGGTAAGTTCTCTTCTGAAGCATGAGTCTTGAGTTTCGTCCATAGTTTATCATCGAATGGTTTAACTCATGGCTTCTTCCATTCTGTTTTTATGAATAACTGTAGAAATACTATCGAGTTCTTGAGGAGAACAAGCCCATTGCCGACAAGTTGTTTCAGAGCGCTGCGAGGAAGCAGGCCCGCCAGATGCAGTACGAGGTGCGCTGGGTGGCCATCTCGCAATATTATTACAACTATCGTAACATGAAGATGCCCAAGGAATTCGCGCGGGAGGAGCAGCTTACCTTGACTAGGGAGCAATACCTGTTGGTAAGTATAACAGACTTTTCATTCCGATGATTGTGGTAAATTTCATTGTTTCGTGTCGACATGCCATTATGCTTTCATTATGTAGGCGTGTCCTGGTTGGTGTTATGGAAAAAGGGAATCATGGGCGGCATTGGTTGATGTGTGGCTCGGTGATGATGAAAAGTGGGCTGCTAAAAGCATCCAAAACCGGGCTAATCGAGGGACTGACGGAACACATTGTCAGGGAAACCGGAACCACTGGAGCCACAAGAAAGTTCAGGTATATCTATGTACATGAAACATTCTTCTTCTTCTTTGTATGACTAACCTCTGTTTGGTGGTGTTTGGTGGTGCAGGAGGAGAAAGTGAAGCGGCCGCTCTCAGACATGGAGGTGTGGGAGATAGCCCATGTGCGGACTAAGCCCAATGATGGCAAGGGCAAGTACTACGGCAAGTCCGGCGAGCACCTTGAGACCTACAAGGAGTTGTATCTGGGGTACAATCCTGACACACCTGACCCCATAAAAGAGGCTACGGACGACATGGCGGTGGTCGGCATACGGCCGAAGAGTCATGGTCGGCAAGCAGTTCTGGATGCTGTGGTCACTCCTTCTATCTCCTACACACAGCTTCGAGTTACCAACCCGAGCCTGAGCTCGCACACGAGCACGACCCGTGCTCACTCAGAGTCCCTCCTAGCCCAGCAACACTCTGTAAGGATTTTCCCTCTTATCTTCCTTTTTTCTCACTTTATTTTCCACATCGAGATGTTTTTATGAGTTTCATCATGTCATATTGTAGGCCTTCATGGAGTACACACGTCAGGAGGCCATGGCGTGGAACGCGAGAGCTGCAGCCGTCGCGGACCACAACAGTCTCATGCTGAAGGTTAGTTTAGCCCCTTTCGTTTGACTTTCACATTTGCACTTTCATTTCTTCTGACCTTCGTGTTTGCTTGCTCAACTAACATGCAGCTCGTTTTTGACTCCTTGGCAGCCGGCACGGTTCCTGTAATGGAACCACCACCACCACCTGCTGGACCACAACCAGTGTTGCCTATGTTTGAAGAATTTCTGGCACAGCGCTGTCCGACTCCGGTTTGTACATCCCCAAACTATTCAACCATTACTTATCGTTTATTCAACACAATCATATATCTCTTTAACATCTCTTTTCAAACATGCAGGGAACCGGTGGATCATCCGTTGGTGGTGCTGCCAATCATGGCATCACTCCCGAGTCACGGAGCCCGATCACTCCGATCCACCGAGGTGGCGGCGGTGGCGGTGGCGGTCTTGACGGTAGCGGTGCCGGTAGCAGTGATGACCTTGGCTTTGGCGGTCTTGGCGGTGAGGAACTTGGTGGTGGATGTCCTGGCGCTTAAGCCTCTGGGTGGTGGTGGTGGTGACTTGTATCTTTCATGCATCTATATTATGGACTTATGTCGTGTTGTTCGACTTATATTGTGTTGTTTCGACGTATGTTTTGTTGATTCCACTTATGTTGTGATGATAATACTTATGTTGTGGTGATAATGATGTGGATCTGTGATATATATATATATATGCTGTTTATTATCTGTGATATATTTGTGTATATTTGTGCTGTATATTATCGGTAAATAAACAAAAAATAAATAAATAGTAGATATGCCGACGGTTATACTTGTAGGGAAAAGATCGGAACCTATCTATGGATGACGAATTGAGATGGGTTTTCATGGGTTTTAACCCTTCGGTCATGACATGTGAAAAGTATGATGTGAATGTGTATCGCTTCCATACAGAGGAGCACCAGAACAACCGGCCTGATCCCAAAACTATAAATACTGGAGTGTACTCCCCAGGTCAAAATGGAGCTCAGTATTACGGAAGGGTAGGAAAAATATACGAGCTTTCATTCAGTCGTGGCCGTGAAACCCTAAGTCTCCCTGTGTTCAAATGCCGATGGTTCGACCCAGTAAAGGGGCTGAGACATACGCCTTCCTATGGTTTGGTCGAAGTTAAACCATCAACCGTCTATGCTGGAGCCGATCTCTTTATTGCGGCTACCCAAGCCACACAAGTTTATTATCTGCCTTACCCATGCCAGAAAGAGTACCTAAAGGGTTGGGAAGTTGTGTTCAAGGTGTCTCCACATAGTAAGCTACCGGACCCGAACGATGACGATTATTACAACATTAACCCCATGACGTACGAGGGAGTGTTCTTTCAAGAGCAACCCGATGATGATGATGATGTGGTCAGAAGCGATTACGCTGACTCCTTGGGTGATGATGATGTGGATCCAAATGATGACGATGCACGGAATGATGGTGAGACCATTGTTAATGAAAAAGACATACTTATGCTAGAAAAGTTGTTAAATGAAGACGATGGCGACGAGGAAGAGCCTCCACCTCCGTCCGACAATGAAGATGATATATGTGATAGTGATAGTGACAGTGATGATTCGTATGGGTCCTAGCAGATGTACGTTTCATGTCTTTTTACTATGGTTTATTAATATGCTTATTTATCAATGTCTTTTTTCTATGGTTTTTTTCTTCATTATTATTATACTAATTGTTTATTCTCTTTTCAATGCAGGTTTGCTAAGCATGGGCAAGGGCAAGGCCGATGGCACGGGTTTACTAAGAAAACTCACATCGATTAGTAGTCGGAGTGGTCGAGCCCGCACTGTTCCATCTCGACTACTTGAGGATGACTCCTCACAGGGAGGTCAAGGGAGAGGTGTCCCTAGAGGTGGAGGGGTGCGGGGAGAGCCCCTAGAGGTGGAGGGGGTGCGGGGAGAGCCCTTAGCGCGGGGTCGGGGCCAGAAACAACGCTCCCTCACCGACTTAGGGGTGCCATTTACAAGGCCCTCCTGGAGTGAGGTACCCTCCTCTAGTGAGAGACCCTCCTCTAGTGAGGTACCCTCTACTGAGGAGGAGGAGTTTCGCGAGGAGGTTGAGGAGGGGGAGGAGGAGGTTCGCGGGGAGTTTGAGGAGGAGGAGGAGGAGGAGGAGGTTGGTGGTGGCAGGGAGGGGGAGGAGGTTGGTGGTGGCAGGGAGGGTGGTGACAACAAGGGGTGGCTGCGTGGTCGTGCAAGACTCCCCCCCGAACCTAATACAGAGGAGCAGAAGTGGATCATTACTCCAGCGGGGAAATAGTAAGTGCCCCTTAATCATATTTTAATTCTTTTGCTTGTAAACATGCTCATATTTTCTATCTTTTGTAGGGGCTGGAAAGTTGCTCCAAAAGTCCGTGTTCCAAACGGTATCCTCACTATCTTGCTGAAGGAATATTGGCCGGGGTTGTTCGCTCCGGACCCAGTCAGGCACCCGAAGCGCCTGGTTTTGGCCATGACCTGGGACCACTACGAAGCGGCTCCCCATGCGGACTATGTGACACATGCTAAGGCCGTGAAAACAAATTTTTGGGTAAGTTCTCTTCTGAAGCATGAGTCTTGAGTTTCGTCCATAGTTTATCATCGAATGGTTTAAGTCATGGCTTCTTCCATTCTATTTTTATGAATAACTGTAGAAATACTATCGAGTTCTTGAGGAGAACAAGCCCATTGCCGACAAGTTGTTTCAGAGCGCTGCGAGGAAGCAGGCCCGCCAGATGCAGTACGAGGTGCGCTGGGTGGCCATCTCGCAATATTATTACAACTATCGTAACATGAAGATGCCCAAGGAATTCACGCGGAAGGAGCAGCTTACCTTGACTAGGGAGCAATACCTGTTGGTAACTATAACAGACTTTTCATTCCGATGTTTGTGGTAAATTTCATTGTTTCGTGTCGACATGCCATTATGCTTTCATTATGTAGGCGTGTCCTGGTTGGTGTTATGGAAAAAGGGAATCATGGGCGGCATTGGTTGATGTGTTGCTCGGTGATGATGAAAAGTAGGCTGCTAAAAGCATCCAAAACCGGGCTAATCGAGGGACTGACGGAACACATTGTCAGGGAAACCGGAACCACTAGAGCCACAAGAAAGTTCAGGTATATCTATGTACATGAAACATTCTTCTTCTTCTATGTATGACTAACCTCTGTTTGGTGGTGTTTGGTGGTGCAGGAGGAGAAAGTGAAGCGGCCGCTCTCAGACATGGAGGTGTGGGAGATAGCCCATGTGCGGACTAAGCCCAAGGATGGCAAGGGCAAGTACTACGGCAAGTCCGGCGAGCACCTTGAGACCTACAAGGAATTGTATCTGGGGTACAATCCTGACACACCTGACCCCATAAAAGAGGCTACGGACGACATTGCGGTGGTCGGCATACGGCCGAAGAGTCATGGTCGGCAGGCAGTTCTGGATGCTGTGGTCACTCCTTCTATCTCCTACACACAGCTTCGAGTTACCAACCCGAGCCTGACCTCGCACACGAGCACGACCCGTGCTCACCCAGAGTCCCTCCTAGCCCAGCAACACTCTGTAAGGATTTTTCCTCTTATCTTCCTTTTTTCTCACTTTATTTTCCACATCGAGATGTTTTTATGAGTTTCATCATGTCATATTGTAGGCCTTCATGGAGTACACACGTCAGGAGGCCATGGTGTGGAACGCGAGAGCTGCAGCCGTCGCGGACCACAGCACTCGCATGCTGAAGGTTAGTTTAGCCCCTTTCGTTTGACTTTCACATTTGCACTTTCGTTTCTTCTGACCTTCGTGTTTGCTTGCTCAACTAACATGCAGCTCGTTTTTGACTCCTTGGCGGCCGGCACGGTTCCTGTAATGGAACCACCACCACCACCTGCTGGACCACAACCAGTGCTGCCTATGTTTGAAGAATTCTGGCACAGCGCTGTCCGACTCCGGTTTGTACATCCCCAAACTATTCAACCATTACTTATCGTTTATTCAACACAATCATATATCTCTTTAACATCTCTTTTCAAACATGCAGGGAACCGGTGGATCATCCGTTGGTGGTGCTGCCAATCATGGCATCACTCCCGAGTCACGGAGCCCGATCACTCCGATCCACCGAGGTGGCGGCGGTGGCGGTGGCGGTCTTGACGGTAGCGGTGCCGGTAGCAGTGATGACCTTGGCTTTGACGGTCTTGGCGGTGACGAACTTGGTGGTGGATGTCCTGGCGCTTAAGCCTCTGGGTGGTGGTGGTGGTGACTTGTATCTTTCATGCATCTATATTATGGACTTATGTCGTGTTGTTCGACTTATATTGTGTTGTTTCGACGTATGTTTTGTTGATTCCACTTATGTTGTGATGATAATACTTATGTTGTGGTGATAATGATGTGGATCTGTGATATATATATGCTGTTTATTATCTGTGATATATTTGTGTATATTTGTGCTGTATATTATCGGTAAATAAACAAAAAAAATAAACAGTAGATATGCCGACGGTTATACCGTCGGCGTAGCCTGTCCCAGGATGCACCAGCAGCTGCCACGTGGCAGGGCTATGCCGACGGCTACACCGTCGGCGTAGTCCCTGATGTATGCCGACGGTATAACCGTCGGCGTAGCCTTGCACCAGGGAGCGCCAGGAGTTGCCACGTGGCCGGGATATGCCGATGGCTACACCGTCGGCGTAGCTCCTGATGTATGCCGACAGTATAACCGTCGACGTAGCACTGCCCCAAGGAGCGCCAGGAGCTGACACGTGGGTGCGTCTGGTTGGTTGACGTCCTCCGACGGCGCCGTCAGCCGCCGTCATGTGAAAAAGGGTGCCGACGGCTTATCTACGCCGACGGACGTACGTACGGACGTCGGCATAGGAGCATATGCCGACGGTTTCCCTATGCCGACGAAACTGACCGGGTACGCCGACGCTCACGATCCCGACGACCCTACACCGACGGTGGCCGTTGGCATAGCCCTACGCCGACGGTGTTCGGGCCTACGCCGACCGATTCCGGCCGTCGGCATATGAGGCGATTCTGGTAGTGCATACTGAAGGAGAATATTTGGCTTGATGGTCTTCAGTACTCATCTACTGTTTTCCTCAACGGCTGCTTGCATTTTCGCGCCTACGACGGTAACTCATCCCCTTGTCTAGCAGCGGCCAACACCGATCGAGGGGAAAACATGGACAACCTTCCCTATCCCTGGTCATCTGTATAATGGTTTTTTTCAGAGTCACAGGGCTGCCTGCATTATTCCAGTTTTCAGAGAGATGAAAGTGCTGTTGCGGTCCGACTAGTAATTTATGTTCTCATGGACTATGACTACAAGGAGTGGATATTGAAGCATAGCGTTGAAATTCCAGACATATTTGAAGAGACAGATATTTATAGTTACAATTGGATGGTGATTCATCCGGAGTGTGACTTGATCTTCTTCGCCACAGGGAGGGAATACGGAATTCATGTGCTATAATATGAATAGAAGGCAAGTCAAACTTATCTCCAATTTTGAACATGATGATCTGCCGTATGTCCCATTGTATGAAGAGTTACAATCATTGCACATGTCACGTCAATATGAGATTGGTGGTGTGGTGCCTTCATAAGAACAGGGGATTTGAGTTTGGTTCTCATATTCTCGAATGATGTGCGTATCATTTTTAGTTTGGATCTATGGAAGTTCAGTACTGTGGCAGCTTGTCTGTTTTCCGTAAGATTAGTTCATGTAGTGTTGAAGGAAAAAAAATGCTATGACCATTCTGTAAAAGACATGATAAGTGAATCAAGTAAATGACCACTTTGCCTGCTAATGATATAATGTGTGAGATTCTTTGGTGCTAAACATTTATTTTCTGATGAACACTTCGGGTGATTACATTGTCACATCCTTTCATGTTTATTAATTTTGGCATGTGTAAATATGAAAAGATGCTGGCATCAGTGCGTCAGTGCTTCGACAAAAATATACATTCTTCCATAAACTTTATTCTCCGAACACAAGATTTGCTTCACCATACATGGAAGACGTACTCTTTGTTTGTAGGTTTTTTCCAGGCAGATAGTTAATGGAGTTCACAATTATCTGTAATGTAGCAGCTGGTTAACAATTTGTCACCCCAGATAGCCTGTGTCGTTGCTCGCCACCAGCCACGCCAGCGGCTGAAATCGATGTGGAATGCTGTTCTTCTTGGTGCAAGTGGCTGAGCAGAGCTGCTGGAAGGAGGAGCGCCGACATCTTTTGTTACTGTTCAAGTGTTTGCAACTCTACAAAAGCAAGTTGCTCTTGTTGTTGAAGTGGGAGGCCCTCATCTTTCGCACCTTCTTGTTGTTGAATTGTTTCCTATTTTGCTTGGCTCGTTCCTCCTCTTCTTTCCTTTCTGTTGTCCTTCTGTAGTCTCAGCTTCCATGGCTGCACAGGTGGTCACGCCATAAAGTTCAAGCTTCTGTAAGAGATGGAATGTTTCATGAGCACAAACAGAAGATTGTACATGAGCATTACCACTATGTTCTGGAGAGGAGTTGAGATTATAAGCAACCAGAAAACACTTTTTTCGTTCGAGCACTTCATCCTCATTATCATTCACTGCCACTGGTGCGCTTGCCTATGAAATTGTTAAATTGATTTGTGAAAACAGCAAATAAAGTATGACATGCACAATACTGCACGGTCCTCTCTAGTTTAAGAATTGTATCACTTCTTGCGTTACTTTGTACCTTGTGAGATTTGGCTGCCGTTATCTTGGGTGCTGCTTCAGACGCCTTCTTGCCTTGAGTTTTTTTTTCCCGCCAACATCTCATCTCCTTCTGTTCAGTTTCAAATTTTGCATCAATCACCTGCACCAAATCAGTGAGTGAGAAGAAGTGAAACACATAGCATCGAGCAAAATATTAGAGAGGGTCACTGCTTAATTACATCCAGTTCCCTTTCAAGGGCATCAAGGTCTCTCAGCCACAGAGTTTTCGGAGTTGCTTTGCCCAGACTTTCTGCTTCGTCCTCTAATTTCTTCTGTTGTGCGATGAGCTCCTGTACCTTCTCATGAGTAAATGTGCCAACTGCCATGGATAAAAGATACTCATAATTGCTCCCATGAACTCCTTCATCTACTTCCGTAGCTCCTCCTACGGCAACTGGCTCGGCCGTAATGTTTCTCTCTGGGAATGGTTCATACCCCTTCTGCTTAAGCTCCAGGAATCGCTCTGCTCTGTTCCTCTTAACCAGTTTGATGTCCCCGGAGATAATAGCAAGAATAAACCTCACCTTGTTCTTAAGCTTCAACAACTCTTCCCCAATATTTTGCAACATTACTACCTGCACAACATAAAATTAGTTAATGTGTTAGCTTGCACATGAACATCATCATCACAGAGGGAAAATCAACAAGTACCTCTCTTCTTCCATAGAATTGGAGCCTCAGTTTGAAGAACTCTTTAAGTACTGAAAATGCAACATAATTTTAGATTCAAGTCCACAAGAAGAGAAGGGGGCAATACAAGTGCATATCAGATAGAGATACTCACTGTCCTCTGGGGTGTCATATTTTCGAATTTTACCATCCAAGTCAAACAAGCGCATGTTTGTTGTTCCTATTGTTGTTGTCAGCTTGAATTTCTTCTCAAGCCCTTCTTACTTAGCAATACTCATGTTTTGCTTACTCAAAATAACCTCAAACTCCACGTCCTCATGATCGTAGTTGGAAGTCATGTCCTGTAAATTGGTTGTAACCAAAGAAAGTCAAAACATCTGAAACTCGAGAGAAGGAACTATTTGTATAAGTAATTACCTCCAGAAACGGTGGTTCCTTGTCCTTGCCTGTACACAAGGATTCAAGAAATTGTTTGTAATCGTAAGTCCAGCGTAGAATGGGAAGCTCGGTAATTTTAAGCTTGGTGTCATCGATTTCCTCTATAATGCCAGTGATGGTATAACTGACACCAGCTGCCTTTGAAGTTTCTTCCTTCACAGAGCCCTGTGAGGTTATTAACGGGAAATTCGCATAAAAAACCAAACATCGAATTAATTAAGGAGAAAAACTGTGCTAGTAAAAGCATTTGACGGACCTTGAACCCCTTATACCAAGGGACCATTGGTACGACGGCCTCTCCATGTAGCAACCTTTTCAGGTTAGCAATGATGTCTCTTGGATTATATTTTGGGACATGGCTGCTCCATCCAGTGCCAAAGCCTTTACTTCCATTGACCAAAACCATGGGAATGACCGGCAAATACCTGAACAAATTAAAGTTGGCATATTTTAGGTTACACAGACCAGCCGTCTTGGAAGGATGAATGTTCGAAGAGATAACAATAGTATTACCAAGTGGGTTCAATCGACTGTACTTCTTCATTCAAATAGTTGAGAAGAGCATCGTCGTCCTTTGGGAAAATTAAACGGGTGATAGGTGCTAATCTGGTTAAGATGTGGTGTGCTTTACCCGCATGCTTGCCTCCCTGAAGTGAATGTAAGCAGGCAAAGAAGCATGAGAAGTCGTTGATATCACAGGGTACTTTGGTTTGTTATACAAATCTAATTAACCCACCGAATGTCTGGAACCAAACTGGCCGCGGGGCACCCGAAGATTGATGTTGTCGCTGCCGACAAAATCTTGAGCCATCCCTATGATTGTGCTCGCTGGACTCTGCTCACCGTGGTCGTAGTCGTACGCCGAGTGTTCTGAGACATAGCGAGCAAACTGTGACACCTGTATGCAGCCAATGAAGGTCACGAATTTAGGAACATGATGATGCACAAATAAATTCAAGAACACTTTGACAAACACACACAGACCGTAGCTTCCTGGAACAAATTCCTCTTGAACGCGCAGAACAAAACCTTCCTCTGCCCTGGTTTAAGGCCGTCGACCATCGAAGGTATTGCCAGGGCGCCTGCCTCTGCCATCGGCACCTGCGAGTGGGAAGAGGCTGGCTGCTTCGGCCCGGTAGAACGCCGTCTGAAGATGAAGAAGTGCCGGAGGCGGCGAGCGACGGATGGCGGTGCTCGTTACTTATTTCAGAATCCAAAACCGAGCTCGTGTCCAATACAAATTGCGCACAGTTACCACGGATAGGTATCCAAATCAAGATTTCCTTGCTATTGAAACCAATCCGTCCAGATTTCGGACCCACCGCCGTGTACATCAACCTGTGTCGTGTGGAGGTGGAGCCGGCCGAGTACGCCGGCATCAGCGGCTCCCTTTGCGGATGGAAGAATCCGCCGCGCCAGGATCTGCAGGCCAGCTCCATTGCGCACGGCAGTCGGCCGTGGGCGTGGCCAGAAGGTGCAGGGGAGAGCGGGCGGCGAGAGGAGGGAAGGGTCCCGGCCCCCTCCGGCGGAGGAATGGGGTCGCGGCCGGAGTACGCGGGGGAGAGTGGCGGCGGGAGGAAGGAACAGGGGAGTGAGTTGCTGCCAGCGGTCGGACCGTCGGAGGACGGGGGCACGACTGGACTGGGGGGGATTTCATCTTTTGCCCCTGCAACTTGGATGATTTGTCACTGCTTACTTTGCAATTGAGTTTCTTTTTTCTTTTTGACGAAACGAGACAAACAAATCCCTTTTTCATTTTCATTAATTAAGAAGCGAGTAAGAGTTGTTCGGTTAATTTGCGAAATACCGGTCTAAATTTGTTATAACCCAACCCATATTACCATGAACATGGACACCACCGAGGCATCGACCAGACCATCAACGTAAACAATATAAAGCTACAGAGAAGAAAAGGACATCCCTCGAGGGGTAGCTAGCACGTCATCACTGGTTGCCCCCTCGAACAAGTGACTCCGATCTTACCATAGAGCTCCACCAACAAAATCATTCCCACCAAATCTTGAGGTGATTCAAGCCATGCAGGATGGAGGACAGTCGGCGGGAGTAGCGGCAGCCATCTACGATGATTGTTACCATTATGCTTGTGATTTCATTAGTTCGAGGTTCGAACATTGTAATAGAGAAACAAATAAAGTTGCTCATGAACTAGCTAGATTAGCAAAATTTTCTTTGACATCACATTGGTTTGAGGAACCTATTTGTGAAATTGTAAAATTCCTCACAGACGATGTATTGCTTATCTCAAATGAATAAAGGATCGTTTTATTTCAAAAAAAAAAATCATTCCCACCAAAAATTGCACGAAGCCCACAACAACTCATGCCAACTGACAACCACATGGACAATGACCGACAATGCCTACTTTAGCGACAAGCTTCACGGGGAAAAATCAAATTGTAGGGCTTGCATCGACTGAGTCCGTCGCAAACAACCACCGAGAGCATGTCATCATCACTAGTGGCGGCGCTAGGAATTAGCCACGACCAAGGCCAACCCAGGCAGCCTTCGTCTACTGTAGCATGCTATAGCATTGTAGCCACAATAAAACGTTACAATCAACGAAGCAGCAAGCCCTCACAACCCAGGCAGGTGCCCGGGCTGCCTGGGGCCTGTCTCCGCTGTTCATCATTACCACCAAAACTCAGTCCACTGCAGCTCCGACTCCATAGTTAAAGGCGCAACACTGAAGAACAAATCGAACACACCGGGAAGAAAACGACTACCAGAGCCCGAGATGACGGTGTGCTATATCAGGGGGTGGCCTGTGGGTAGGAGCACATCAACGGGCCGGACTCAGGGCCTAGGAGACCTAGCTACGAGCAAGTGCCCTTTGTTCGTCATGAGTCCGACTCCTGGAGAATCGTCATTTGGCGTGCAAGTCAAGGATCCCTCAGCCGGTTGAAGGTCAATGGTTGGTTAGGAAACTTGTAAACCCTTGTTGTCGACCCCCTTTACAAGGTGAGGCTAGGGGTCAGTTTATCACAAAACCAATAATCACATGCTATTTTGAAATTCTTCACCATCCATGTCAGTTTTTCACAAAACCAACATAAGTTGTTTGAAGACCCCCCATAGCATATGTTGTCAGAGCTTGTGCCACAACCACGATCATGTTTTGCACCTCATACAGAAGCTATCCGAACGTTTAGTCCACTTGTTAAATTAGAATTAAGTTTGAACATAAACTCCATCATCAAGCAATCAACTAGATCATGGTCCGAACTTTGATTTGTTAATCCAATACCATGTAAGAAGAACCTACCAATTGCAGTTATTAGTGACCAAAATTCCAATTTTGTTTATTGACCCATTATCGTTTATGCTCATGATTGAAACTATAATTTTGTCTATAATTTTGTTTATAGATGGTTTTACTGTTATGGTTTTTAGATGGACTGATACAATAAACTTGCGAATGAAGATGGAATACTATGCTTTTCCTACCGATCTACCACCCACTGATGTGAAAAACAGAACTTCTTTCTGAGAGAAATGTGAAAAGCAAAACAATGTATATATCGTTACTAACGCGTGTACGGGCTACAGCCCAGTGCCTGAAGATCCAACACAGTTTAGCCCATTTACTTGGCACCGACGGCCCATTCATTTCTGATAGTGTGAAGGAGCAGGAAAGTCTGAGACCCGCAGCCGTAGGATTCCTCCCGTCCGCCTCGCTCGACGGCGCCGCCACCGCCGCCGCCGCCGCTTTCTTGCTCCGACATGTCCGCCCTAGCTGATCGCTCAACCCCGTGGGAGGAAGGCCGCGCTTCGGTCCGCATCAGGTACGCGAAGCAGCTGTATCCTCGGCTTTCCTCCTCATTCAGGGATTCCCTCACCTCTGTTAGGCCTAGCTAATCTCATGCATGCAGAGTATGAGTTTTTCTTTCTGTTTAAAATAACGTGTGCATGGGTCGAGATGTGACCTTGGCATGCACGCATGTAGTGGGGAGCGGCAGCTAGCACGCACCTCTCCTTAGCGTTATTCTCTCCCGGACGTGGGCTTTGTCTTCTGATCCAGTCGTTGGATGGAGCGACAGAAACGGATCGAGGCAGCCACGACCGGGAGATAGTTAGCTTCAGTTTGTAATCGCTTAAAGCAAGGAATAACAGAACAGAAAAGCTGCGAAGTCGTTGCGGCACAAAACACCTCTCTCTCTCTCGTTCGTGTTCCTCCCGAGCTCGTTCTCCTCTCGTCGGATCGGCAACAACAACCTCTCCTCCATCTGTGTTTGTGCAGGTTTTCCTCTTCTGCCCCCAGCGGGACGGCGGCCGAGAGGCTCACCGACGACCTCATCGTGGAGATCCTCTCGCGGGTCCCGGCCAAGTCGCTCTGCCGCTTCAAGTGCGTCTCCAACCACTGGCTCAACCTCATCCACCACCCGGACCATCGCAAAAAACTCCCACAAACCCTGGCTGGCTTCTTCTACACCGGCACCGACGTTGAGGGCCTCCCGAAATCAGCACTCCACTTCGCCAATGTCTCGGGGAGAAGCTGCCCTCCGATTGACGCCTCTTTCGCCTTCCTGCCCAGCCACCGGCACGTCTATCTGCTGGACTGCTGCGGCGGCCTCCTCCTATGCCGCTGGCACTCCGTCGTGGGCGACGAGCGCCGTTACATCGTGTGCAATCCCGCGAGGGAGGACTGGGTCATGCTGCCGGAACCCAGCCAGGCCGAGGCCGGGAAGGTGAGCATTGTACGTCTGGGTTTTGATCCGGCCGTGTCTTCCCACTTCTATGTGTTTGTTTTGATGGATGATTTCCACCGTCCGTCGTACCTCGCCAGAGTGGATGTGTACTCATCGGAAACTATGAGATGTGTTCGTAAGGAATGGGGATGGAATGAGAGTATTGGACGTCTTGATCGGCAGAATCAGTCTACTGTCTTCCTCAAGGGATGCTTGCATTTTATCGCATATGGCTGTAGGCCATCGCCCGTTTGCATAGCTGCTGTGGACACAGAAGGGAAAATATCGACGACCTTCCGTATCCCTAGTTATGTGCCTAATGGTATTCTTCAGCAGTCACAGGGCTGTTTGCACTATTGCAGTTTCCAGAGTGAAGATGGCGTTGTGCTCCGACTAGTTATTAATGTTCTCAAGGACTATGAAAGCAAAGAGTGGATGTTGAAGCATACCATTAAAACTTCATACTTATCTCGAGGGATGCATCTTAATGGTTACCGTGTGATTGCAATTCATCCGGAGTGTGACTTGATCTTCTTCACCGTGGGATGGGCTATGAAATTCATGTGCTACAATATGAATAGTAGGGAAGTAAAAGTGATCTCCAAACTTGAAGATGGTGATCCGCAATATCTGCCATATCTGCCACTGTATGCAGAGTTACAATAATTGCACACGTGATATCAATATGAGATTAGTGGTACCTTCATGAGAAGTGGATCGGTAGTTGATTGTTCATACTATGGAGCAGTGAGCTTGGCATGTCTGCTTGAGTTCAGTTCTCATTTTCTTTTACTGATGTCCGCATCCTTTTAAGTTATGGTGGTTCAGTATTGTACGGTAACTTGTCTAATTTCTCTGAGATAAGTTCATCTGGTGTTTAAGGGAAAAGTGCTAAAAAATGCTATGATCATGTTGTAAAAGACATGATATGTGATTGTGATTATCATGAAGCTTACAGTTTGCAGTTGGGGCAAGTATATGCATCTTATTGGCAAAGACCTAGTAAATGACCGCGTTGCCATCTAATGATATAATGTTTGGGATCATTTTTTTTCTTTAATGCTAGACATTTATTTCTGATGGTGAAACACTTTGAACTATTACATTGCCACTCTGTTTGTTCCTAATTAATTGTGCCTTGTTTAAATAGAAAACGGTGCTGGCAGAACACCATAAGGCTGTGCATCATTGCTTGGATGAAAATATCTATTATTTTGTCATAAAACTTTATTTTTGAACACAACATTGCTTCAGAGGACTTGGAAGGTGTCCTCTTTGTTTGTCAGTTTTTTTCCATGTAGGAAGGTGAAAAAGTTCGAATTGAGCGACACCGTGTTCCATGGTGGTGCTACTTGTAGTTATACATGTTAGATGTGTGTTTGGTGTGTTCTCTGCGGTACTACCGCCCGAGTGCGGTACTACCGCTCTGAGTGCGGTACTACCGCTTGTAATTCCTCACATGTATATGTATTGGCCTTTGGCCCACTGTGAATGTTAGTTGCCCATTCCTAACATGGTATCAGATGCTTAGGTTCTCTCCCAACCCGCACGCCGCAGCTCCGTGCTCTCCTCCTCCACCGCCGCCGCCGCTGCTAGCTGCGAGCTAGCTGCTCCGGCCGCCCTCCCCTCGTCTGGCTGCCCCCTGGGCTCGCCGCCTCTGCCGCGCCACCGGAGCCCGCCTCCGCGCGCCGTCCGGCTTCGCCCGCCCCCGCGTGCTGCCGGCCTCCTCCGCGAGCCACCCGGCCGCCGCCGCCTCCTGCCGGCCGGCCGCCGCCGCCCCTTGCTCCGCCCGGCCCTCCTCGCCGCGGATCCGGTCGCCCCCGTCGCGGATCCGGCCGCCCCCGTCCCGCCCACTGCCAGGCTCGGCCCGGCCGCCGCCGCCCGCAGCGAGTACCGCGCAAGCGGTACTACCGCTAGGACGAGCGGTACTACCGTCCCGAAGCGGTACTACCGCCCGTTTCTGCCGCTCTACTTCCGCTCGAAGATCAGGCATTGCAGAAAGTTGCACAGAAGGTTCACATAAGCGGAAGTGCCCACGGCACTGGACCGCGGAAGTACCGCGCAAGCGGTACTACCGCTGAGCAGCGCGGTACTACCGCCCTGAACAGAGCGGTACTACTGCTGGGAAGAGCGGTACTACCGTCCGGAACGGTACTACCGCTGAGCTAAGTGGTACTACCGCAGGGCAGGGTGAGCTCGTCATGTCTTCGTCGGGCTATGTGGCTGTTCCTCGGTGCTCGGTGATCTTCGATGGCACCAACTATGCTGAGTTTGTGGGTTTCATGCGCATCCACATGCGTGGTCTTCTCCTGTGGGGCGTTCTCTCTGGCGAGGTTCCCTGTCCGCCCTGCCCTGTTGCTCCTGTGGCTCCTACCCCGCCGGTGCCGCCTGTTCTTGCTGCTGATGCTTCTCAGGCTGATCGG
Organism: Elymus sibiricus; assembly: GCA_039707655.1. Taxonomy (NCBI): domain Eukaryota; kingdom Viridiplantae; phylum Streptophyta; class Magnoliopsida; order Poales; family Poaceae; genus Elymus; species Elymus sibiricus. The sequence continues at coordinate 461,387,694 of CM077675.1, forward strand.
GATACAGCCAAGGCCCTTGATGATGCTGCGGTTGATGCTTATGATCAGTAGGTATCCGCCTACTCAGATGCTCTTTCTGTTTACCGAGATGATCTGTCTGCTTACACTCAGTGGTGCAACGATGATGCTCGAGCTGCTGCTGTTCTCACTGCGAGTGTCTTACCTCAGTTTGCATCTGAGTTCATGGGTCTCGGTCCTGTTGCTGCGATGTGGTCCTATCTTTGTCAGCGATATCAGCCATCTGGGGATGCTCTCTACTTATCTGTGGTGCGTCAGGAGCACACTCTTCAGCAGGGTGACTCTTCTGTCGATGAGTTCTACTCACAGAGCTCTGCCATCTGGCGCCAGCTTGACTCTCTCAGGACAGTTGTTTGTGGTACTTGCCGTTGTTGCCAGACTGTGCAGTCTGACTTGGAGTTTCATCGCATCCATGAGTTCTTATCTCGCCTTCGTCCAGAGTTTGAGCCTCGGCGTGCTCACCTGCTTGCTCGTGGTCGTGTTCCTATTTCGGAGGTGCTTGCAGAGCTTCGTGCTGAGGAGACACGCCTCCGTTCTGCTGGTCTGCTTGTGGTTCCCACTGTTCTTGCTGCCCGAGCTCCTGTGTCGTCTGCTCGCCTCACCACTCCACCGCTCCTGCCTACACCTCCAGGGGGGGCGGGTCACCCTCCTTCTTCAGGAGAGGGTCGGCCGCGCTCGCACACCTTCTGTGGCTACTGCAACAGGCCAGGTCACCCAGAGTCTGATTGTCACAAGAAGCGGAAAGACCTGAAGCGCTCTTCTTCTAGTGGGACTCGTGCGTCCTCCTCGACTTTGTCGCTCACTGACCAGGATATTGTGCGGCTCAAGCGCATGTTGGCTTCCTCTGGTTCTTCCTCGATGGGTTCTGTTGCCGCTGTGACTGCCACCACCACTCCGCCCCCGTCGGAGCCTACTCAGTCAGGTACATCCTCGTGGGTTCTGGATTCTGGAGCTTCTTTTCATATGTCTTCTGATTCTTCTGCTTTGTCTTCTCTTCGACCTCTTGATTTTCCTCTTAATGTTCTCACTGCCGATGGCACACCTCTTCCTGTTGCTAGTCGTGGCATCCTTTCCACTCCGTCTTTTTCGGTTCCTAGTGTTTCTCATGTTCTTCGTCTTACCATGAATCTCTTTTCCGCTGCCCAACTTACTGATTCTGGCTGTCGTGTCATTCTTGATGCCGACTCCTGGTCTGTTCAGGATCGTCGCACTCAGGCTCTGGTTGGCGGTGGCCCTCGGCGCCGTGAGTCTGAGGGCCTTTGGGAGGTTGACTGGCTTCGTGTTCCTTCCGCTGCTACCACATACGCCAGTTCACATGCTCTTGCTGCCTCCTCTTCTGCGTCATTCCAGCAGTGGCATCATCGACTTGGTCACATCTGTGGCTCTCGCTTGTCCTCACTAATATACCAAGGCGTCTTAGGGTCTGTCTCCGGTGATGTTTCGTTGCATTGTGAAGGTTGTAGACTTGGCAAACAGACTCAGTTACCTTATCCTACCAGTGAGTCTGTATCTCAGCATCCTTTTGACTTAGTTCATTCTGATGTATGGGGTCCTGCTCCTTTTGACTCGAAAGGGGGTCATCGCTACTATGTTCTGTTTATTGATGATTTCTCTCGCTACACTTGGCTTTATTGTATGAAATCTCGCAGCGAGGTTCTCCCCATATACAAACGTTTTGCTGCCATGGTTCGCACTCAATTTTCCACGCCTATCCGTATCTTCCGTGCTGACTCAGCTGGAGAGTATATCTCTCACATGTTGCGTGGTTTTCTTGCGGAGCAGGGCACTCTTGCCCAATTCTCTTGCCCTGGTGCCCATGCTCAGAATGGTGTTGCTGAACGCAAACATCGCCATTTGCTTGAGACGGCTCGGGCGATGATGATCGCCGCCTCTCTTCCACCCCATTTTTGGGCTGAGGCCGTTTCCGCATCCACCCACCTCATCAACATTCAGCCTTCGGCTGCCTTGAAGGGTGGTATTCCTATGGAGCGTCTCTCTGGTCGCTCTCCTGACTACTCCGCTCTTCGTATGTTTGGATGCGTGTGCTATGTTCTACTTGCTCCGCGAGAACGAACCAAGTTGACTGCTCAGTCAGTTGAGTGTGTTTCCCTTGGCTACAGTGATGAGCACAAGGGCTATCGCTGTTGGGATCCTGTTGGTCGCCGTCTGCGCATTTCTCGTGATGTGACGTTCGATGAGTCTCGTTCTTACTATCCGCGTCCCTCCTCCTCGAGTTTTTCCGTGGAAGATATTTCCTTCCTTCTCCTTCCTGACACATCTCCCACTGTGCCTCCTGTTCTTCCTTCTCCCCCGGTGCGTCCCCCTACACCACCGGTACCACCATCCCCTCCCTCCTCCTCCTCTCCCTCGTCTCCACCATTCCCTCCCTCTCCACCCTCCTCCCCAGTCTTTCGACCTCACTCGCCGTTTCCTCTCCACTACACTCGTCGTCCTCGTGCTGTGGATGATCCTACTGATGTGCCCTCTACTTCCAGTGCACCTCCTCTCACGCCTCCGCCGGTCCATAACCTCCGTGTTAGGCCTTGTCCCCCACCTGATCGCTATTCTCCTGACCGGTATGGTCTTTCTGCCATTGCTGAGCCCACCACCTATCGGGCTGCCATGACTCAGCCTGAATGGCAGCTTGCGATGGCCGAGGAGCTTGCGGCGCTTGAGCGCAATGGCACGTGGGATCTGGTTTCTCTTCCCTCCGGTGTTCATCCCATCACCTGCAAGTGGGTCTATAAGATTAAGACTCGCTCCGATGGTTCCCTTGAGTGATACAAAGCTCGTCTTGTGGCTCGTGGTTTTCAGCAGGAGCAGGGACGCGATTATGATGAGACATTCGCTCCTGTGGCCCACATGACCACTGTCCGCACTCTCCTCGCTGTGGCTTCTGTTCGTCATTGGTCTGTATCTCAGCTTGATGTCCAGAACGCTTTTCTCAATGGTGAGTTGCGTGAGGAGGTTTATATGCAGACACCACCGGGGTACTATGCTCCTGATCGTATGGTCTGCCGACTTCGCCGCTCCCTCTATGGTCTTAAACAGGCCCCTCACGCCTGGTGTCGTGGGAACGTGTCTGACAGTAGATGGTAGGGGTACGAAAGGAGAGGGCAGAGTCCTAGCTACGGCGAGGGTGTACATACAGATGTATGAGTTCAGGCCTCACTCGGAAGTGATAACAGCCCTACGTCTCAGGTGCTTCGGGGAGCTTACTCTGTCGAGTGATACGTGTGTTGTGTTTACAAAGGATCGCGAACCCTTGTGCCAGTGGGGAGGGGTGGCTTATATAGAGTGCGCTGCCCCTCATAAACGTCCGGCATCTAAGGGATTGATTGTGGGGAGTAAAGAGGGACGTTACTGGTAACGTATACAATAAATGCCAGTTAAGGCGGCGAGCGTAACGCCTGCCCGTTGGCCTCCCTGGGGAGACTCCCGGTCTTCTACAGTCGAGTGATTGGCGACCGCTCCGAGTGAGAGTTTACTGTCGAGTGTAGGGGGGTCTTCCGAGTGAACATATGTCGAGTGACTCATATGCCATGGCTAGTTCAGTCGGAATCTCTCTTGTAGTCTTGTAGTTCTCCAATGTGGTGTCCTTAGGTGGGGTATGTAGGACAGGCCTAATACCCTACCCTAGGTACATATCCTCGTCATTAGCCCCCGAATGGATCAGGGCTCGAGTGGAGAAGGGACAGTGCAGGTTCTGCCGAACTCAGCGTTCCGAATGAGCTTCGAGATTTTTCCGATACCTGTGACGACTGGGCCTTCCAACTTCTGCCTTGATCTATTCAGCTTGTCAGCTCTTCCGAGTGAATTCAGATGCAGGTTCGAGTCCGAATGGTCAACAGGATCTTCAGATGTGAAAGGACGCTCTGTCCGGCCCGGATTTCGCGGGATTCGAAATTTCGGGGAACGCGCGCCGAGCAGGGATGACGCAACCGACGGGGAAACGGCTCCTCGATCCTCGCGCCACCTTTATCGCCACATATCGCGGCTCCTCCGTTAGTGGGATACACAGGGATTTGGCGGGCTCACGAGTCAGTGACTCGGGTCGACGGACATAAAAAACGAGAGGGGAGGGGAATTTGCGACAGTGCGCTCATTTTCCCCTCATCTCCTCCGCTTCTTCTGCTCCGCCGCCGCGCTGCTCAGATCGAATCCGCTCGCCGCTACGACAATGGCGTCCAAGAAGACGACGAAGGGGAAGAAGCCCTCGAGCGCCCGGGCCGCAGCGCCACCCGGATGGATGCAGGGCGATTTCCTGCCGTCAACCGGGACGGCGTTGGATGTGGAGAAGCTCGTCGCTGACGGCCTGGTTGCAGCCGGGTCGTGGAGGTTGCCGGGGACGGAAGCGGAGCCAGAGCCGCGCGAGGGCGAGCGGGTCCTCCTGACCACCCATTTGGAGAGAGGTTTCGCTCTGCCCCCGCATCCCTTCTTCCGCGGTTTTCTGAATTTCTTCGGGGCTCAGTTGCATCATTTTCCTCCCAACGCAATTGCGTATCTCGCTGCGTTCGTGACGATGTGTGCGTGTTTCTTGGGTTGTCCCGCCCACTGGGGTCTGTTCAAGCACATCTTTACCATCCGTTCTCAGTCGGTAAAGAAGGCCCACGCTAGTGATAATAGGACCAACGTCATCCAGCTATGCGGGGGTTTGGGTCTTCAGAAGAGGACGGGGAGTGCATTCCCAGCGCTCACCCTTCCGGAGTCGGTGCGGGGCTGGCAGTCGACCTGGTTCTACTGCCACGACGTCGCGTCTCCAAACATGTCGACCGGCCTTCCTCCCTTCACGCTGGATCGACCCATTGCGCCCCCATCTCTGACCGTGGCCGAGGAAGAGAAGGCCAATGTGGGGATCTTGATGAACAGTGTCGTGAATCTGATTCGTGATGGAGTGACCGGCTTGGATCTGTTGGAGGTGTTCCTGGGTCGACGGATCCAGCCGCTCCAGGCGCGGGACCATCCGATGTGGCATTACTCAGGAGTCGACGACACCACTCGTACCCACCCGGAAGATGTTTCAGGGGAAACCATCACGCTATGGCTGCGCGGCATCACTGGTGCGCGAGACAACCCCCGGGGTTCCAAAAGAGTATCGACTTTCTCAGCTGCGAACCCGCCGAATGTGGTGAGTCATGTCATTGTCGATTGCTTTTGTATCTTGTCGAGTGAATATGTCTTCAGCTGACTGACTTGAATCTTTGCAGGAGCTCACGAACATGTATTCACCCGTGCCGAATGGCGGTCAGAGCCCTGAAGGAGCGGGGAGCGAGAGCGACAGTGACAACATTAGCTACGCCGAGGACAGCGAAGGCAATGGTGACGACTCACCGGGGAGTGATGAAGTTGAAGTCGTGTCTCCTCCGCGCACTGAAGGGCGTTCCAAGCAGCGTCACGACCCAACACTCGACCGGGGTCGGGCCGGGGGTCGACCACCAGGAGTTCCAAGCGCAGTCGGACGTCGACGCCAGAGCCGATTGAAAAGGTTGCCAAGCAGCCCAAGGTCACCACCACCAAGCCCCGGAAGGCTCTCCCCAGAATCAAGGTTGACGTGCCGATTGCTTCAACGTAAGTATCCTTTCTCTTCGTTTAACTTGTTGCTGAACTTCATATTTTTGCTGACCGAGTGGATCTTGATCGTCAGGGCCGCTACCTCGGTGACATCGCCGGGGCGAAGAGAGGAAAGCGCGGAGAAGGACACGCCGGACGCAGCTACTTCTCGCCAAGGTCTGGCATATTGTCATTTGACACTCTTTTCAAACCATTCGACGGTCATGTGATATGTCGACTGGTGACATGCAGAGCCAATGGATACCGACCCCGCAGCCCCGTCTCCGACTGTACCGATTACAGCACCGACCCAGATGGCCATGGAGCTCGCCAGTCCGCCACAAGCGCCTGTCTCCCAAGCGCCAGCCTCGCAAGCGCCAGTCCTTCCGACTACATCGCCGCTCCCTTCACAGACCATCTTCTCTCTGCACCGTGTTCCAGAAGACCAGACTGGAGCTGCTAAGGAGGCGATGATGCAGGCCGAACATATGATGCAGCGTACGAAGGAGGCGTACGAGGCCAGCAAGCTGGCTTACGACGCTAGCTCAGCGCTTCGGGCGAACGTCCAAGTAAGTGCACTTGTAAGTGCGCTTTTTGATTGTGTCGTTTTCCGTCTACCATGACTTGACTTCTGCACCCACTGGGAGTTTTCTGTCTGTCGACTGGTAATCGCTTGTCACGCACTCGGCTAGGGCTGACCTGGTCGAGTGGACAATCTCTTTTTTTTTGTTCGGCCGTCACTCGGATCGGGCGGACCGTTCCGAGTGGATACCGTCCCGGTGGGGGCACGCTGAGTGCACCCACTGGGTGTAGTCCCCGAGACTGCCGTCGACTGCGGGCAGTCGGCGGGAGTCTTAGAACTTGGACTCGAAGCCCATATTTCTGTCCACTGAATTGTTTTTGTCGTTGATCTCAGAAGGCCTGTGAGCTCGGTACTCGATATGCTGACTTGGAGAAGGAGAAGACTCAGCTTGAGCTCGACTTGGAACTGACGAGGAGAGACCTGGAGCGTGCGCAAGCTGATCTGAAGGCTTCAGGAGGTAAACTTTGTTGATCGAGTACTTCATTATTTGTTTCTTCTATCTTTGAACCGAGTGACTCCACTCGAGCAGACGTGCATGCTGAAAACCGTCGACTCCGAGCGCGACTCAACAATGCTATTGCTTTAGATATCATGAAGAAGGCGCTGGAGGACAAAGATAGATCACTCGCCGATGCTCAGAAGACGGCGAGGGAGAAGACTGAAGCTGCCGAGAAGAAGCTCGCCGCGGCCAGCAAGCTTGAGGAAGAGAACACGAAGCTGAAGCAGGAGCGAGCTGACTGGAGCAAAAGGCTTGACCATGCAACCAAGGGAGCAAAGGGCTTGGAGACCTATCTGGGGGATTACGCCCAGAAGATGTATGTTTTGCTTGAAGGTAATTTTCTCCAGTCGAGTGAATTCCGTTAATCCCAACTTCATCCAGTCGAGTGAATTCCGTTGATTTTCAGGGAACAATATCATGACTAATTCTTTCCATCTTCTTCATGTAGAATTCTGCAAGGACTTCGAGAAGGAGACCGAGGCGGTCGAGCCCAATCTGGACCCTTCCAAGTCACCTGTCGGAGATGCTGTGGCTATGAACATGTTCCGGCTTGAAGCTCGAGTCGCAGGCGTCCTGGAGTACGTCGCTCGACTACGAGGTGCAATGGAGAAGGTCGACAAGGAGCTGTGGCCGGAAGACTCACTTCAGGCTGACCTCGAGTCAATGATGACTCGGCTTGACGAGCTCCCTGGTCGAGTGCAGGCATGGAAGAAATCTGCTGCACGCTGCGGAGCTGACATAGCGCTCTCACTCGTCAGGGTCCATTGCAAGGAGGTCAAGGAGGACAAACTGAAAGCACTTCAGGTGGCCAACACAAAGAAGCTCCAGTTCCAGGACTCCATGGAGACCTTCATCGAAGCGGCCACTCGGATCGCTGACGGGATCGACCTGGACACCTTCGTCGAACCTGCAAGTCCCACTGGAGCTTGAGAAAGCTTTGCTGGTGATCAAAAACTTTAATTTGCCTCGGTATGCCGAGTGGTGGTGTATCGTTAAAACTTCTTTCGGGTCTTGGGCCCGAGTACTTTCGTCATTTGCATGGGCAACTTTTATCCATGCTGAATACTCTGGATTTATCTGATTTTTTTTTCAGTCCTTTGCTTGATTTCCTCTCGAGTAGATCAGGTCTTGTCGAGTGGTTTCTGGTCCAGTGGGGGCACGCGGAGTGCACCCACTGGGTGTAGTCCCCGAGACCGCTGTCGAGTGGCGGCGACATCGGCAGGGGTCTTAAATTTGTTTGATTGATTTCGGACTTAGGCGAGGACTGACTCGCAGCTAAGCCCCCCGAGTGAGAGGACCGCTCGTCATTCGGGAGTGAGTATCAGAACTTAGGCGAAGACTGGTTCGCAGATAGCCTCCGAGTGAGAGGATTGCTCGTCACTCGGAGTAGTTTATAACTTAGGTGATGCGGAATCACGGCTAAGCCCCTGAGTCTGAGGATCGCTCATCACTCAGAGTAGTTTATAACTTAGGTGATGCGGAATCACGGCTAAGCCCCCGAGTGTGAGGATCGCTCATCACTCGGAGTAGCGTTTTAACTTGGGCGAAGCGGATTTGCAACCAAGCCCCTGAGTGAGAGGGTCGCTCATCACTCGGAGTAGCGTTTTAACTTGGGCGAAGCGGATTCGCAGCCAAGCCCCCGAGTGAGAGGATCGCTCGTCACTCGGAGTATGTTTTTAACTTGGGCGAAGCGGATTCGCAGCCAAGCCCCCGAGTGAGAGGATCGCTCATCACTCGGAGTAACGTTTTAACTTGGACGAAGCGGATTCGCAGCCAAGCCCCCGAGTGAGAGGATCGCTCGTCACTCGGAGTACGATTTAACTTGGGCGAAGCGGATTCGCAGCCAAGCCCCTGAGTGAGAGGATCGCTCGTCACTCGGAGTAGCGTTTTAACTTGGGCGAAGCGGATTCGCAGCCAAGCTCTCGAGTGAATGCGATGATATTCACCCGACGAGGTTCTGAACTTAGGCGACACGGAGTCGCAGCTAAGCCCCCCGAGTGTGAGGATCGCTCATCACTCGGAGTAGATTTAAACTTAGGCGATGCGGAACCGCGGCTAAGCTTTCAAGTGATGTTATTCACTCGACGAGGTTCTGAACTTAGGCGACACGGAGTCGCAGCTAAGCCCCCGAGTGTGAGGATCGCTCGTCACTCGGAGTATGTTTTTAACTTGGGCGAAGCGGATTCGCAGCCAAGCCCCCGAGTGAGAGGATCGCTCGTCACTCGGAGTATGTTTTTAACTTGGGCGAAGCGGATTCGCAGCCAAGCCCCCGAGTGAGAGGATCGCTCATCACTCGGAGTAACGTTTTAACTTGGGCGAAGCGGATTCGCAGCCAAGCCCCCGAGTGAGAGGATCGCTCGTCACTCGGAGTACGATTTAACTTGGGCGAAGCGGATTCGTAGCCAAGCCCCCGAGTGAGAGGATCGCTCGTCACTCGGAGTAGCGTTTTAACTTGGGCGAAGCGGATTCGCAGCCAAGCTCTGGAGTGAATGCGATGATATTCACCCGACGAGGTTCTGAACTTAGGCGACACGGAGTCGCAGCTAAGCCCCCGAGTGTGAGGATCGCCCATCACTCGGAGTAGATTTAAACTTAGGCGATGCGGAATCGCGGCTAAGCTTTCGAGTGAATGCGATGCTGTTCACTTGACGAGGTTCTGAACTTAGGCGACACGGAGTCGTAGCTAAGCCCCCAGGTGTGAGGATCGCCCATCACCCGGAGTAGATTTAAACTTAGGCGATGCGGAACCGCGGCTAAGCTTTCGAGTGATGTTATTCACTCGACGAGGTTCTGAACTTAGGCGACACGGAGTCGCAGCTAAGCCCCCGAGTGTGAGGATCGCCCATCACTCGGAGTAGATTTAAACTTAGGCGATGCGGAACCGCGGCTAAGTTTTCGAGTGATGTTATTCACTCGACGAGGTTCTGAACTTAGGCGACACGGAGTCGCAGCTAAGCCCCCGAGTGTGAGGATCGCCCATCACTCGGAGTAGATTTAAACTTAGGCGATGCGGAATCGCGGCTAAGCCCCCGAGTGGAAAATCGCTCGCACTCGGAGTATTCTTGAACTCAAAATTGTGCGATCGGAATCGACAAAAGACTGCAGAAGTCGTATCCTTGATAATCAAAACAGTTTACTCTTATTACATCAGACAGATCAACCTTCAGGTGTAGAACTGACGAAGCAGATCCGCGTTCCAGGCCCCTGGCTCGTCAGCGTTCTTCTTGAGATTGAAGAGGTGGTAGGCTCCATTGTTCAGCACCTTGGTGACGACGAAAGGGCCTTCCCACGCGGGGGCTAGCTTGTGAGGCCGCTGCTGATCCACTCGGAGCACGAGGTCACCTTCGTGGAAGGTCCGACTCCTGACGTGCCTTGCATGAAAGCGACGCAGATCTTGTTGGTATGCAGTCGACCGGATCAAAGCCATTTCCCGCTCTTCTTCAAGGAGATCCACAGCATCCTGGCGTGCTTGCTCAGCTTCAACCTCCGAGTAAAGGTCCACCCGAGGAGAATTGTGAAGAACATCACTCGGCAGTACAGCTTCAGCCCCATACACCATGAAGAAAGGAGTGCGATCAGTTGACCGATTTGGAGTTGTCCTCAAGCCCCACAGAACAGACGGTAATTCTGTAACCCAAGCTCCAGCTGCGTGATCGAGTTCGCGCATGAGTCGAGGCTTCAACCCTTGAAGGATAAGGCCATTTGCTCGCTCGGCCTGACCGTTTGACTGGGGGTGCGCAACGGATGCGTAATCCACCCGAGTGCCTTGAGAGGAGCAAAAGGCTCTGAACTCTTCCGAATCAAAATTAGAACCATTGTCCGTGATGATACTATGGGGAACTCCGTATCTGAATATTACTTCCCTCATGAATTTGATGGCTGTGCGAGAATTCAGCTTCCTGATAGGCTTGGCCTCAATCCATTTAGTGAACTTGTCGACTGCTACCAGAAGGTGCGTGAAACAACTCTGGCCCGTGCGGAGAGGTCCGATCATATCCAATCCCCATACAGCGAACGGCCAGACGAGTGGGATGGTCTTCAAGGCAGACGCAGGCTTGTGCGACAAGTTTGCATTGAATTGGCATCCTTCACAGTGCTGCACAATATCCTTAGCCATCTCATTGGCGCGCGGCCAGAAGAAACCAGCTCGGTAGGCCTTGGCAACAATCGTCCGAGAGGACGCATGATGGCCGCAAGTTCCCGAGTGAATTTCCTCCAGAATCAGTCGACCTTCTTCGGGAGAAATGCATCGCTGAGCCATGCCGGTTACGCTCTCTCTGTAGAGCTGCCCATTCATAACAGTGAAAGCTTTGGATCTGCGGACAATCTGTCGAGCTTCAACTTCGTCTTCTGGAAGTTCTCGCCTGAGGATGTACGCGATGTAGGGCACCGTCCAATCGGGAGTTATCACCAGAATCTCACTGACCAGATCTATGACTGCTGGGACATCAACTTCAGTCGGATTGGAGGCGCTTATAGGCTGCGGGGGCTCTTCGGTGAAGGGGTCCTCTTGTACCGAAGGAGAGTGCAAATGCTCCTGGAACACATTGCTGGGCACAGGCTTCCGAGTGGAACCGATTTTTGCCAGTTCGTCAGCTGCCTGATTATTCACTTGGGGAACGTGATGGAGTTCCAAACCCTCAAACTTCTTCTCAAGCTTCCTTACTGCATTGCAATATCCGGTCATGGCGGGGTTTCTGACATCCCACTCCTTCATCACTTGATTGACCACCAAATCCGAGTCACCATATACCATCAGGCGACGGACGCCGAGCGAGATGGCCATACGCAACCTGTAAAGGAGTGCTTCGTACTCAGCTTCATTATTGGAGGAATCAAAGTGAATCTGGAGGACATAGCTGAGTTTATCGCCCTTGGGAGACACCAATACCACACCAGCACCAGAACCGTTCAGCATCTTCGAGCCGTCAAAGAACATGGTCCAGTGTTCCGAGTGGATCCGGACTGGCTGCTGCTGTTCTATCCACTCGGCCATGAAGTCAGCAAGTGCTTGAGATTTAATGGCTTTCTTCGCTTCAAACTTGATATCAAAATAAAGAAGTTCAATGGCCCATTTGGCCACTCGACCAGTCGCGTCTCGATTGTTGAGGATTTCATTCAAAGGCGCATCACTGACGACTGAGACTGAGTGATCTTGAAAATAGTGCGCCACTTTCTTCACTGATAGATATATACCATAGACAAGCTTCTGGTAATGTGGGTACCTTTGCTTAGAAGGAGTCAACACTTCAGAGATGTAATAAACTTGGCGCTGGACTTTGTAGGCCTTGCCCTCTTCTTCTCGCTCGACAGTAAGAACTGTACTGACGACCTGATTGGTGGCTGCAATGTACAGGAGCAGGGGTTCTTTGCTGTGTGGAGCGGCAAGCACCGGCTGGGTGGAGAGCAGGGCTTTGAGCTGGACAAACGCTGCTTCTGCCTCTGAATTCCACTCGAACGTATCGGATTTCTTCATCAGTCGGTACAAAGGGAGTGCCTTCTCTCCGAGACGAGAAATGAATCTGCTCAGCGCTGCCAGGCAACCAGTAAGCTTCTGGACATCGTGAATACGCTCGGGGCGTTTCATTCGGACGATGGCACCGATCTTCTCGGGGTTGATGTCGATTCCTCATTCGGAAATGAGATAACCGAGCAACTTTCCACCCGGAACTCCAAAAGTACACTTGGTTGGATTCAGCTTGAGGTCATATCTTCTTAAGTTGGCGAATGTTTCCGCCAAGTCAGTCAGCAGGTCGGAACCTTTGCGAGGCTTGACTACGATATCATCCATGTAGGCCTCGACATTCCGACTGATCTGGTCGAGGAGACACTTCTGAATCATGCGCATGAAAGTAGCGCCAGCATTCTTCAGACCAAAAGGCATGGTGATGTAACAGAAACACCCGAAAGGGGTGATGAAGGCCGTTTTTATTTCATCTGGACCAAACAGACGGATCTGATGATAGCCAGAGTATGCATCGAGAAAAGACAAACGCTCGCACCCCGCAGTCGAGTCTACAATCTGGTCGATGCGGGGGAGCGGGAAATGATCTTTCGGGCAGGCCCGATTGATATGCTTGAAGTCTATACACATTCGGAGCGACTTGTCCTTCTTGGGGACCATGACAACATTCGCAAGCCACTCGGAGTGGTAGACCTCGCGAATGAACTTGGCCTCCAAGAGTCGAGCCACCTCCTCGCCGATTGCCTTCCGCTTCTCTGTTGCCGACCGGCGTAAGTGTTCTTTTACAGGCTTGGCCTTCGGATCAACTCTCAAACGGTGCTCAGCCAGTCCCCTGGGTACACCAGGCATGTCAGCGGGCTTCCATGCAAAGATGTCCCAGTTCTCACGGAGGAACTGGATGAGCTCGGCTTCCTATTTGCTGTCGAGTGTGGTTGAGATGTTGGTCGGAGCAGCAGTAGGATCTGTCGGGTGAATGTGCACTTGCTTCAAGTCTCCTGCCGACTGAAAAGCTGACTCGGTGGTGGGCTTCTTGGAACGCAACAGATCGGCGGGATCAGCAGTCTTCTTGTACTCTTCTAACTCGACTACAGCCATCTGCATGTCGGCGATCTTGGAGCCCTGTTGGAGGCACTCCTCAGCCCTCTGTCGATTGCCTGTGACTGTGATCACACCCTTGGGCCCGGGCATCTTCAGCTTGAGATACACGTAACACGGGCGGGCCATGAAACGTGCATACGCTGGACGGCCAAGGATGGCATGATATGCACTCTTGAAGTCTACAACCTCAAATGTCAGCTTCTCTTTGCGAAAGTTCTTGTCAGTGCCGAACACCACATCCAGCGCAATCTGTCCGAGTGACTTGGCCTTCTTCCCAGGGATGACCCCGTGGAATTGCATATTGCTTTCGCTGAGCCTGGACATCGGAATGCCCATCCCTTTGAGGGTATCAGCGTACAGAATATTCAGGCCACTTCCTCCATCCATGAGAACTTTGCGGAGCCGAGTGCCTCCTACCACCGGATCCACCACCAGCGCCTGTCGACCTGGGGTAGGGACATGAGCGGGATGGTCCGACTGATCGAAGGTGATAGCTGTCTGGGACCACTTGAGGTACTCGGGGGTAGCTGGAGCAGCCATGTTGACCTCCCTGTTGATGACCTTCAATCGACTCTTGCTTTCTACATCGGCAAAAATCACCAATGTGGCATTGATCTCAGGAAAGTCTTCTTTATCTTCGTCCTCTTCTTTCTCAGGATCTTTGTCACTCGACTGCTCTCCCTTGAACCCTTGGATCAGCAATCGGCACTGTCGAGTGGTATGCTTTGATAGGATCAAGTTGCCTTCTTCATCCTTCCGTGAGTGAATGGGACATGGCATATCCAGGACATCTGTCGACTGGTTCTTGGACTTCTTATGAACAAACTGCCCCTTTGGCTTCACTTTCCCTTTCGCCGCCAGAGCGGCTACTTCTGCCTGGACAGAGCCGTCAGCTTTACGCTTTTGCTTCCGACTGGAATTTCCGCCGCCGGGATTACTGTCGACTGCTTTACCCTTGCCACTGCGAAGGCGATCCTCCTCCTCGCCGTTGGCGTATCGGGTGGCAATCTCCATCATCTTGCTCAGGGACATATCTCCTGTCCGACCAAACTTCAAATAGAGCTCTCTGTATCTGACTCCGGCCTTGAAGGCGCAAACAGCCGGGTGCTCGGAAACACCTTCCACCGTGTGATGAAGAGTGGTCCACCGCTGAATGTAATCCCTCAAGGTCTCATTCGGCTTCTGGACACAGTGCTGCAACTCGAGCAAACCGGCAGGGCGCTTGCAGGTGCCTTTGAAGGTCTTGACAAACACTCGGGCAAGATCCTCCCAGCAATAGATGCTAGAAGGAGCCAACTGATTAAGCCACGCCCGGGCCGGACCATCCAACATCAGGGGCAGATGCTTCATAGCCACGTTGTCGTTGCCTCCGCCGATCTGAACAGCCACTCGGTAATCGTCTAGCCATGTTTCCGGCTTCGACTCGCCAGTGAATTTGCTAATCCCAGCCGCCAACCTGAAGTTGGGGGGGATCTCAGCAGATCGGATGGCTCTGCTGAAACACTCTGGACCAGAAACAGCTGTACCACTGCCACTCGGAAAATCTCTGTCATAGCCACCTCTGTTGTATCTGCCTCTGTCGACCCGGTTCTGAACGAGAACGGATCTCGCGTCAAACCCAGGGTCCCGCTCATCACCGTACGGGCGCCTGTCATCATAGTACCGGGGCACGTATGGACCACTCCGCGGAGGAGTAGGCACCCGACGGTGGTCATCACGGTGATGTCGAGGAGCAAACTGATCTCGCCTCTGATCTCTGTACTGATCGTCGCGGTAATCTCTGCCTCTGCGACGCTGAGGTGACCCTGGACTGTGGGCCGATTGGACTGTGTCTGCTCTAACTGATTCGCTGTGAATCTTGTTGCGCGACTGAGAGACAGCGGAGTTCTGCTGTTGAGCCGCCCCAAGCAGGGTTCGGATCTGCTCGAGTCCTCTGCCGGCCTCTGAATCGGACGGCTGTATAGAATCTGCAATCCTAGCCGCTGCTGCAACATTCTGAATCGGAGTACGGTATACCTGACGATTGTCGTCGACTGGAGGGAACAACTGACGCTCGCGGCGCTGTCGAGTGCGCTCGTCGAGTGACATCTGCATCCCCTCGAGGCGCGTGCGCTCTGCCAAGGTGGCGAGACGCGCAGCCTCTAGAGCCTGGGCTTCTGCAGTCGTGCCGACGATGGGGGTTTGGAGGACCTCCTCATCCCTGCGCTGCTGATCATTCGACGGGCCGCCACGCTCGCGGCCGCCACGGCCATAGCCGGGTGGGCTATGATGAGAACCCGCCATGAAAACTTCTGCTGCAGGATCGCAGCTCTCGCACTCGGAAGGGAGCTCGGATGAATCTGATGCCGAGTCGAACGCGCCGTGAAGTGGCTCGGCGGGCTCGATAGCCGCGATCTGCGGAGTCGACGCCTGGCGCGCCGCTGCGTGCCTCACCCATCGCTGGAGCCGCGAACGACCGGATCGCTTGCGGCGACGAACAGCGGGGAGAGTAGACGATGCTGGAGCCGACATGTACGGAGTCGACGGCTGACGAAGGAGAACGCCGCATGAACTCGCGCTGAAGTGCGTCGCCCCGCGGACGGGGAGAGCCTCAACGTCGAGAGGGGCTTCCTGGAGCCATGCGGAGTCGTCGGCGATGAAGGTGAACGCACCGAGACGGATCTCGCAGCCCAGGATCAAACCGCCGTCGGGAGACATGGTGAAGATGAAAAACTGCAACCTCGCCAGAAGTCGCTTAGACGCCTGCCCCAAGGTGGGCGCCAACTGTCGTGGGAACGTGTCTGACAGTAGATGGTAGGGGTACGAAAGGAGAGGGCAGAGTCCTAGCTACGGCGAGGGTGTACACACAGATGTATGAGTTCAGGCCTCACTCGGAAGTGATAACAGCCCTACGTCTCAGGTGCTCCGGGGAGCTTACTCTGTCGAGTGATACGTGTGTTGTGTTTACAAAGGATCGCGAACCCTTGTGCCAGTGGGGAGGGGTGGCTTATATAGAGTGCGCTGCCCCTCATAAACGTCCGGCATCTAAGGGATTGATTGTGGGGAGTAAAGAGGGACGTTACTGGTAACGTATACAATAAATGCCAGTTAAGGCGGCGAGCGTAACACCTGCCCGTTGGCCTCCCTGGGGAGACTCCCGGTCTTCTACAGTCGAGTGATTGGCGACCGCTCCGAGTGAGAGTTTACTGTCGAGTGTAGGGGGGGTCTTCCGAGTGAACATATGTCGAGTGACTCATATGCCATGGCTAGTTCAGTCGGAATCTCTCTTGTAGTCTTGTAGTTCTCCAATGTGGTGTCCTTAGGTGGGGTATGTAGGACAGGCCTAATACCCTACCCTAGGTACATATCCTCGTCACCTGGTTCTCGCGTTTCGCCTCTGTCGTTACTGCCGCTGGCTTCTTGCCTAGTGATCATGATCCAGCACTGTTTGTCCACACCTCTCCTCGTGGTCGGACTCTTCTCCTTCTATATGTGGATGACATGATCATCACTGGTGACGATTCTGAGTATATTGCCTTTGTTAAGGCCCGCCTCCGGGAACAGTTTCTGATGTCCGATCGTGGTCCTCTTCGCTACTTTCTTGGGATCGAGATTTCTGAGACCTCTGCAGGCTTCTTCATCTCCCAGGAAAAATATATTCAGGATCTTCTTACTCGTGCCGCTCTCGGTGATGAGCGCACTGTTGTGACTCCTATGGAGCTCAACGTTCAGCTTCGTGCTTCTGACGGTGACCCTCTTCCTAATCCCACTCGCTATCGCCACCTCGTTGGGAGCCTTGTCTATCTTGCTGTTACGCGTCCTGACATCTCCTGTCCTGTCCACATTCTCAGTCAGTTTGTTTCAGCCCCCACCTCTGTCCACTATAGTCACCTCCTCCGTGTTCTACGATATCTTCGTGGCACGATCTCTCATCGCCTTTTCTTTCCCCGCTCCAGCTCTCTCGAGCTCCAGGCCTACTCTGATGCTACGTGGGCTAGTGATCCCTCTGATCGACGCTCGCTGTCTGCTTACTGTGTCTTCCTTGGTGGCTCTCTTATTGCCTGGAAGACAAAGAAGCAGACTGCGGTTTCTCGCTCGAGTACAGAGGCTGAGTTGCGAGCGATGGCTATGCTGACGGCTGAGGTGATCTGGTTACGATGGTTACTTGAGGATTTTGGTGTGTCTGCTACTACATCGACTCCCTTACTGTCAGACAGTACCGGTGCTATCAGTATTGCGCGTGACCCGGTGAAGCATGAGCTCACCAAGCACATCGGCGTGGATGCCCACTTTGTACGTGCTGCTGTGCAGGATCAGACACTGGCTCTTCACTATGTGCCCTCTGAGTTACAGTTGGCGGACTTCTTCACGAAGGCACAGACTCGAGCGCAGCATGACTTTTTTCTCTCCAAACTCAGTGTTGTTGATCCACCATGAGTTTGAGGGGGGGGTGTTAGATGTGTGTTTGGTGTGTTCTCTGCGGTACTACCGCCCGAGTGCGGTACTACCGCTCTGAGTGCGGTACTACCGCTTGTAATTCCTCACATGTATATGTATTGGCCTTTGGCCCACTGTGAATGTTAGTTGCCCATTCCTAACAATACATAATATGCAATGTAGCAGTTTGTTTACAAGTTGTCACCCCAGATAGCCTTTTCATCACTTGCCACCAACCACGCCAGCGTCCGGAATCGATGTGGATTGCTGTCCTTTTTGGTGCAATTGGCTGAGCAGAGCTGCTGGAAGGAGGAACATCGGCATCTTCCGTTCCCGTAGAAGCGCTCACAACTCTCAGTAAAACCGAGCTGTTCTTGTTGAAGTGGGAGGCCTCCATCTTTCACATCTTCTCACGAGGACGAGCACTAGAGTTGTTGTCTCTTTTGCTTGGCTCGCTCCTCGTCTTCTTTCCTTTTTGTTCTCCTTGTGTAGTCTCAGCTTCCATGGCTGTACAACTGCTCACGCCATAAAGCTTAAACTTTTTGTAAGAGGTGTAATATTTCATGAGCACAAGCACAAGATTTGTACATGGGAATTACCACTATGTTCTGGAGTGGAGTCAGGAATATAAGCAACCAGACGATGATCTTTTAGCTGAAGCACTTGATCCTCATCATCACTCTGTACCTTGTGAGATTTGACGACAGTCTTCTTGGGTGCTGCTTCAGAGACCTTCTCACCTTCGGAATATTTTTCCCGCCAACATCTTATCTTCCCTGTTCAGCTTAAAATTTGGCATCAATGACCTGCATCAAAATCAGCGAGTGATAAGAAGAGAAGCACATAACATGGGGCAAAGCATTAGAGAGAGACAGTGCTTGCTTACATCTAGTTTCTTTTCAAGGGCATCAAGGTTTCTCAGCCACAAAGTTTCCGGAGTTTCTTTGCCCAGTCGTTCAGCTTCGTCCTCTAATTTCTTTGGTTGTGCGATGAGCTCCTGTACCTTCTTCGGATTAAATGGACCAAATGCTGGTGTGAGAAGATACTCATATCGATTGCATGAACTCCTACTGCTGCTTCTTCCAGTTCTGTAGCTCCTCCTGGAGCAACTTGCTCGGCTCTAATGTTTCTCTTCGGGGAAGGTTCATACCCCTTCCGCTTAAGCTCCAGGATTAGCTCTGCTCTCTTCCTGTTAACCATGTTAACCAGTTTGATGTCCTCGGAGATAACAGCAAGAATAAACCTCACTTTGTTCTTAAGTTCCAACAACTCTTCCCCTATATTTTGAAGCATTACTGCCTGCACAACACAAATTAGTTAACTTGGCAGTTTGCACATGAACATCACCGTAACAGAGGGAAAACTCGGCAACACGTACCTTTTCTTCTGCCATAGAATTTGAGCCTCAGTGTGAAGAACTCTTTAAGAACTGAAAATGTAACACAATTTCATATTTAAATCCACAAAAAGACATGGGGTTTCTAGTTGTAATACATGTCCATATTAGATAGAGATACTCACTTTCCTCTGGGGTGTCATATTTTCGAATTTTACCATTGGAGTCAAACAAGTGTATGTTTGTTGTTCCTACTGTGGCTGTCAGCTTGAATTTCTTCCCACTCAGGATAACTTCAAATCCACGTCCACATGATTGCAATTGGACCGTATAACATGCAAATTGGTTGCGGTTGCAGAAAGTCAAAACATCTAAAACCCATGAGAAGAAACTATTTGTATAATAATTAACTACCTCTAGAAACGGTTGTTCCTTGTCCTTGCGTTTGCACTTCTGTTGATGCATGGATTGAAGAAACTTTTTGTAATCTTTAGACCATCGGCCAACATGAAGCTTGGTAATTCTAAGCTTGGTGGCATCAACTTCCTCTATAACACCAGTGACAGTATATTTGACACTTGAGCCCTGTCAGGTCATGGACCAGTTTGCTGAATTAAGGAACCAAACTGCTAGTATAACAGAACAATGCTAGTTAAAACATTTGACGGACCCCTAAAAAAAACATTTGACGAACCTTGACCCCTAAAAAAAACATTTGACAAACTGCTAGTATTGATGAGGCGGTGTTTGCGAAAAAGCTTGGCCGTTTGCTCGCCTGCTTGGATGCAGCTTCTCCTGGGTCTGCCAAGACAATTGCCTGCCTCCTAGCGGAGGGGGTTTCTACGGGCAAAATCAAGAAGGTGAAAAAGGCTCTCAGGAGCATAGGCAAGAAGAGTGGCGTCATTGCTAAGGCGTCCGCGGCTGCTTAATGGAGGATACTCAGTCTCTTCATCATCCATCTCTGATTGGCTCGCATCTGTGGATTTGGTGGCGTCCGGCGTATTCAGCCTTGGTTTCGTTGAGGGTTTCTTTGCGACGTCGATCTGTGAGGGTTTGTGGTTGTTGCGTGTATGCATGTTTGTCGGGTTGACCGCGACGTCATGGAGTTTCTTTTTTTGCGAGTAGTCCGCATGTGGTCGATATGTATCGGTTTTCGCCCGGTTTTCCGTTAAATAACTAGGCAATTCTCTTCTTAATTAATCGATGAGGCAAAACTTTTGCCTCCGTTTCGAAAAAAAACCCGGCGAGGAAACATCAGAACTCGCTACGAAAATGGCTCTTACAAAGCTAACAAACAATATATCTGGTGCCAAACATGCCGCGGGGATCCAAGAGATTGACGTTGTTGCTGCCAACGAAATCTTGAGCCATTCGCATGATTGTCGTTTCAGGGCTCTGATGACCGTGGTAGAAATGGTATGCCAAGTGCTCGTACATGAACCCTGCAAGCTGCGTCACCTGTAAGGCATTCAATGGAAGCAACGGATGTAGCAAAATGCATGCATGCCATGATTCCAAATGCACAAATTCAACAGTTCTTTGGTACACAAACCGTAGCTCTTTTTACCAAATTCATCTTGAACGAGCCGAACAGAACCTTCCTCTGCCCTTGCTTGAGGCCGTCGACCGTTGAAGGTATAGCAAGCTCTGCATCTGGCGCAATCAAGGCCGGCCCTGGTTTCGGAAGGTCCTAGGCGAACTCGACGACATGGCCCCTATATCCTCAGACCACACATCGTTAGTTTAAAATTTGACTAACTCCGTCGACAACAGTAATAACCAAATTCGAACTTACTTCGTCGACAACAATAATACTAAAAAGATAGCAAAATAAAACTTGTTGGGGAACGTAGTAATAATTCAAAATTTTCCTACATGTCACCAAGATCAATCTAGGAGATGCTAGCAACGAGAGAGAGGGAGTGCATCTTCATACCCTTGAAGATCGCTAAGCGGAAGCGTTGCAAAGAACGCGGTTGATGGAGTCGTACTCGTGGCGATTCAAATCGCGGAAGATCCGATCCAAGCGCCGAACGGACGGCGCCTCCGCGTTCAACACACGTACAGCCCGGGGACGTCTCCTCCTTCTTGATCCAGCAAGGGGGGGAGGAGAAGTTGAGGGAGAGCTCCGGCAGCACGACGGCGTGGTGGCGGTGGAGCTCGTGGTTCTCCGGCAGAGCTTCGCTAAGCACTATGGAGGAGGAGGAGGTGTAGGAGGAGGGAGGGCTGCGCCAGGGGCAAGGGGGTGCAGCTCCCATGCGCCTCCCCACTATATATAGGGGTGGAGGGGGCTGGTTTCTTGCCCTCCAAGTCCATTGGGGCGTTGGCAAAGGTGGGAGGAAAGAAATCCCATCCTTTCCCTTCCCTACCGATTGTTATCCCCCCCTTTTTAGGGATCTTGATCTTATCCCTTCGGGATATGATCTTATTCCTTCTAAGGGGGCATCTTGGTGAGCCTTGACCAGGGGTGTGGGTTCTTGCCCCCACTACCCACGTTCATGTGGGTCCCCCCATGCAGGTGGGCCCCACTCCGGAACCTTCTAGAACCTTCCCGGTACAATACCGAAAAATCCCAAACATTTTCCGGTGGCCAAAATAGGACTTCCCATATATAGATCTTTACCTCCGGACCATTCCGGAACTCCTCGTGACGTCCGGGATCTCATCCGGGACTCCGAACAACTTTCGGTAACCACATACAATTCCCATTACAACTCTAGCGTCACCGAACCTTAAGTGTGTAGACCCTACGGGTTCGGGAACCATGCCGACATGACCGAGACACCTCTCCTGCCAATAACCAATAGCGGGATCTGGATACCCATATTGGCTCCCACATGTTCCACGATGATCTCATCGGATGAACCACGATGTCGGGGATTCAATTAATCCCGTATACAATTCCCTTTGTCCATCGGTATGTTACTTGCCCGAGATTCGATCGTCGGTATCCCTATACCTTGTTCAATCTCGTTACCGGCAAGTCTCTTTACTCGTTCCGTAACACATGATCCCGTGACTAACTCCTTAGTCACATTGAGCTCATTATGATGATGTATTACCGAGTGGGCCCAGAGATACCTCTTCGTCACACGGAGTGACAAATCCCAGTCTCGATTCGTGCCAACCCAACAGACACTTTCGGAGATACCTGTAGTGCACCTTTATAGTCACCCAGTTACGTTGTGACGTTTGATACACCCAAAGCATTCCTACGGTATCCGGGAGTTGCACAATCTCATGGTCTAAGGAAATGATACTTGACATTAGAAAAGCTCTAGCAGACGAACTACACGATCTTGTGCTATGCTTAGGATTGGGTCTTGTCCATCACATCATTCTCCTAATGATGTGATCCCGTTATCAACGACATCCAATGTCCATGGTCAGGAAACCATGACCATCTATTGATCAACGAGCTAGTCAACTAGAGGCTCACTAGGGACATGGTGTGGTCTATGTATTCACACATGTATTACGGTTTCCGGTTAATACAATTATAGCATGAACAATAGACAATTATCATGAACAAGGAAATATAATAATAACCATTTTATTATTGCCTCTAGGGCATATTTCCAATAGTCTCCCACTTGCACTAGAGTCAATAATCTAGTTACATTGTGACGAATCGAACACCCATAGAGTTCTGGTGCTGATCATGTTTCGCTCGTGGAAGAGGTTTAGTCAATGGATCTGCGACATTCAGATCCGTATGTACTTTACAAATATCTATATCTCCATCCAGAATGTAACCACGAATGGAGTTGAAGCGGCGCTTGATGTGCTTGGTCTTCTTGTGAAACCTGGGCTCCTTGGCAATGGCAATAGCTCCAGTGTTGTCACAGAAGAGAGTCATCGGGCCCGACGCATTGGGAATCAGTCCTAGGTCGGTGATGAACTCCTTCATCCAGACTCCTTCCTACGTTGCTTCCGAAGCAGCTATGTACTCCGCTTCACATGTAGATGCCGCCACGACGCTTTGCTTGCAACTGCACCAGCTGACTGCCCCACCATTCAAAATATACACGTATCCGGTTTGTGACTTGGAGTCATCCGGATCTGTGTCGAAGCTAGCATCGACGTAACCCTTTACGACGAGCTCTTCGGCACCTCCATAAACGAGAAACATATCCTTAGTCCTTTTCAGGTACTTAAGGATATTCTTGACCGCTGTCCAGTGTTCCATTCCGGGATCACTTTGGTACCTCTCTACCAAACTTATGGCAAGGTTCACATCAGGTCTGGTACACAGCATGGCATACATAATAGAGCCTATGGCTGAGGCATAGGGGATGACACTCATGTTTTCTCTATCTTCTGCCGAGGTCGGGCATTGAGCTGTGCTCAATCTCACACCTTGCAATACAGGCAAGAACCCCTTCTTGGACTGATCCATATTGAACTTCTTCAATATCTTGTCAAGGTATGTGCTTTGTGAAAGACCAATGAGGCGTCTCGATCTATCTCTATAGATCTTGATGCCTTATATGTAAGCAGCTTCTCCAAGGTCCTTCATTGAAAAACACTTATTCAATTAGGCCTTTATGCTTTCCAAAAGTTCTATATCATTTCCCATTAACAATATGTCATCCACATATAAAATGAGAAATGCTACAGAGCTCCCACTCACTTTCTTGTAAATACAGGCTTCTCCATAAGTCTGTATAAACCCAAAAACTTTGATCACCTCATCAAAGCGAATGTTCCAACTCCGAGATGCTTGCACCAGCCCATAGATGGAGCGCTGGAGCTTGCATACCTTGTCAGCATTCTTAGGATCGACAAAACCTTCCGGCTGCATCATATACAATTCTTCCTTAAGGAAACCGTTAAGGAATGCCGTTTTGACGTCCATTTGCCAGATCTCATAATCATAAAATGCGGCAACTGCTAACATGATTCGGACGGACTTCAGCATCGCTACGGGTGAGAAAGTCTCATCATAGTCAACTCCTTGAACTTGTCGACAATGCCTTAGCGACAAGCCGAGCCTTATAGACGGTCACATTACCATCCGCGTCAGTCTTCTTCTTAAAGATCCATTTATTTTCTATGGCTTGTCGATCATCGGGCAAGTCCACCAAAGTCCATACTTTGTTCTCATACATGGATCCTATCTCGGACTTCACGGCTTCAAGCCATTTGTTGGAATCCGGGCCCGCCATGGCTTCTTCATAGTTCGAAGGTTCACCGTTGTCTAACAACATGATTTCCAGGACAGGGTTGCCGTACCACTCTGGTGCGGAACGTGTCCTCGTGGACCTACGAAGTTCAGTAGTAACTTGATCCGAAGTTTCATGATCATCATCATTAACTTCCTCTCTAGTCGGTGCAGGCACCACAGAAACATTTTCCTGCGCCGCGCTACTCTCCAGTTCGAGAGGGGGTATAATTACCTCATCAAGTTCTACTTTCCTCCCACTTACTTCTTTCGAGAGAAACTCTTTCTCTAGAAAGGATCCATTCTTGGCAACAAAGAGCTTGCCTTCGGATCTGAGGTAGAAGGTATACCCAATAGTTTCCTTAGGGTATCCTATGAAGACGCACTTTTCCGATTTGGGTTCGAGCTTTTCAGGTTGAAGTTTCTTGACATAAGCATCGCATCCCCAAACTTTCAGAAACGACAGCTTAGGTTTCTTCCCAAACCATAATTCATACGGTGTCGTCTCAACGGATTTAGACGGTGCCCTATTTAAAGTGAATGTGGCAGTCTCTAATGCATATCCCCAAAATGATAGCGGTACATCAGTAAGAGACATCATAGATCGCACCATATCCAATAGAGTGCGATTACGACGTTCGGACACACCATTGCGCTGAGGTGTGCCAGGCGGCGTGAGTTGTGAAACAATTCCACATTTCCTTAAGTGCGTGCCAAACTCGTGACTCAAATATTCTACTCCACGATCAGATCGTAAGAACTTTATTTTCTTGTCACGTTGATTCTCTACCTGACTTTGAAATTCCTTGAACTTTTCAAAGGTCTCAGACTTGTGTTTCATTAAGTAGACATACCCATATCTGCTTAAGTCATCAGTGAGGGTGAGAACATAACGATAGCCACCGCGAGACTCAACGCTCATTGGACCGCATACATCGGTATGTATTATTTCCAACAAGTTGGTTGCTCGCTCCATTGTTCCGGAGAACGGAGTCTTAGTCATCTTGCCCATGAGGCATGGTTCGCACGTGTCAAATGATTCATAATCAAGAGACTCCAAAAGTCCATCTGCATGGAGTTTCTTCATGCGTTTGACACCAATATGACCAAGGCGGCAGTGCCACAAGTATGTGGGACTATCATTATCAACCTTACATCGTTTGGTATTCACACTATGAATATGTGTAACATCACGTTCGAGATTCAATAAAAATAAACCATTGACCAGCGGGGCATGACCATAAAACATATCTCTCGTATAAATAGAACAACCATTATTCTCGGATTTAAATGAGTAGCCATCTCGCATCAAACGAGATCCAGATACAATGTTCATGCTCAAAGCTGGTACTAAATAACAATTATTGAGGTTTAAAACTAATCCCGAAGGTAGATGCAGAGGTAGCGTGCCGACGGCGATCACATCGACCTTGGAACCATTCCCGACGCGCATCGTCACCTCGTCCTTCGCCAGTCTCCGCTTATTCCGTAGCTCCTGTTTTGAGTTACAAATGTGAGCAACCGCACCGGTATCAAATACCCAGGAGCTACTACGAGCGCTGGTAAGGTACACATCAATAACATGTATATCATATATACCTTTGACGTTGTCGGCCTTCTTATCCGCTAAGTACTTGGGGCAGTTCCGCTTCCAGTGACCGGTTCCCTTGCAAATTGAAGTTCATCACAAAGCTCTTGTAGCTAGGTGGAAGCGACTGGAGGATTCTGTCAATAACCGAGTCATCCGGAAGATTAACTCCTAGCTGAGACAAGCGGTTGTGCAACCCAGACATTTTGAGTATGTGCTCGCTGACAGAACTATTTTTCTCCATCTTACAACTGAAGAACTTGTCGGAGACTTCATATCTCTCGACCCGGGCATGAGCTTGGAAAACCATTCTCAGCTCTTGGAACATCTCATATGCTCCGTGTTGCTCAAAACGCTTTTGGAGCCCCGGTTCTAAGCCGTAAAGCATGCCGCACTGAACCAAGGAGTAATCATCACTACGCGACTGCCAGGCGTTCATAACGTCTTGAGTTGCTGGGAAAATGGGTGCGTCACCTAGCGGTGCATCAAGGACACATGCTTTCTTGGAAGCTATGAGGATGATCCTCAAGTTACGGACCCAGTCCGTATAGTTGCTTCCATCGTCTTTCAGCTTGGTTTTCTCTAGGAACGCGTTGAAGTTGAGGGCAACATTAGCGTGGGCCATTGGATCTACAAGATAGATTGTAAAGACAATTTTAGACTAAGTTCATGATAATTAAGTTCATCAAATTATTTAATGAACTCCCACTCAGATAGACATCCTCTAGTCATCTAAGTGATACATGATCCATATTGACTAGGCCGTGTCCGATCATCACGTGAGACGGACTAGTCATCAATGGTGAACATCTCCATGTTGATCGCATCTACTATACGACTCATGTTCGACCTTTCGGTCTCTCGTGTTCCGAGGCCATGTCTGTACATGCTAGGCTCGTCAAGTCAACCTAAGTGTTTCGCGTGTGTAAATCTGGCTTACACCCGTTGTATGCGAACGTTAGAATCTATCACACCCGATCATCACGTGGTGCTTCGAAACAACGATCCTTCACAACGGTGCACACTTAGGGGGAACACATTTCTTGAAATTTTAGTGAGGGATCATCTTATTTATGCTACCGTCGTTCTAAGCAAATAAGATGTAAAAACATGATAAACATCACATGCAAATCATAAAGTGACATGATATGGCCAATATCATCTTGCGCCTTTGATCTCCATCTTCGGGGCGCGGCATGATCACCATCGTCACCGGCACGACACCATGATCTCCATCATCATGATCTCCATCATCGTGTCTTCATGAAGTTGTCTCGCCAACTATTACTTCTACTACTATGGCTAACGTTTAGCAATAAAGTAAAGTAATTACATGGCATTTTTTATTGACACGCAGGTCATACAATAAATTAAGACAACTCCTATGGCTCCTGCCGGTTGTCATACTCATCGACATGCAAGTCGTGATTCCTATTACAAGAACATGATCAATCTGATACATCACATATATTTCATCACATCCTTTTGGCCATATCACATCACATAGCATACCCTGTAAAAACAAGTTAGACGTCCTCTAATTGTTGTTGCAAGTTTTACGTGGCTGCTATGGGTTTCTAGCAAGAATGTTTCTTACCTACGCAAAAGCCACAACGGTGATATGCCAATTGCTATTTACCCTTCATAAGGACCCTCTTCATCGAATCCGATCCGACTAAAGTGGGAGAGACAGACACCCGCTAGCCACCTTATGCAACAAGTGCATGTCAGGCGGTGGAACCAGTCTCACGTAAGCGTACGTGTAAAGTCGGTCCGGGCCGCTTCATCCCACAATGCCGCCGAATCAAGATAGGACTAGTAACGGCAAGCAAATTGACCAAATCATCGCCCAGAACTACTTGTGTTCTACTCATGCATAGAATCTACGCATAGACCTAGCTCATGATGCCACTATTGGGGAACGTAGTAATAATTCAAAAGTTTCCTACGTGTCACCAAGATCAATCTAGGAGATGCTAGCAACGAGAGAGAGGGAGTGCATCTTCATACCCTTGAAGATCACTAAGCGTAAGCATTGCAAAGAACGCGGTTGATGGAGTCGTACTCGCGGCGATTCAAATCGCGGAAGATCCGATCCAAGCGCCGAACGGACGGCGCCTCCGCGTTCAACACAAGTACAACCCGGGGACGTCTCCTCCTTCTTGATCCACCAAGGGGGGAGGAGAAGTTGAGGGAGAGCTCCGGCAGCACGATGGAGTGGTGGCGGTGGAGCTCGTGGTTCTCCGGCAGACCTTCGCTAAGCACTATGGAGGAGGAGGAGGTGTAGGAGGAGGGAGGGCTGCGCCAGGGGCAAGGGGGTGCAGCTCCCATGCGCCTCCCCACTATATATAGGGGTGGAGGGGGCTGGTTTCTTGCCCTCCAAGTCCATTGGGGCGTTGGCAAAGGTGGGAGGAAAGAAATCCCATCCTTTCCCTTCCCCACCGATTGTTATCCCCCCTTTTTAGGGATCTTGATCTTATCCCTTCGGGATATGATCTTATTCCTTCTAAGGGGGGATCTTGGTGAGCCTTGACCAGGGGTGTGGGGCCTTGCCCCCACTACCCACGTTCATGTGGGTCCTCCCATGCAGGTGGGCCCCACTCCGGAACCTTCTAGAACCTTCCCGGTACAATGCCGAAAAATCCCAAACATTTTCCGGTGGCCAAAATAGGACTTCCCATATATAGATATTTACCGCCGGACCATTCCGGAACTCCTCGTGATGTCCGGGATCTCATCCGGGACTCCGAACAACTTTCGGTAACCACATACAATTCCCATTACAACTCTAGCGTCACCGAACCTTAAGTGTGTAGACCCTACGGGTTCGGAAACCATGCAGACATGACCGAGACACCTCTCCGGCCAATAACCAATAGCGGGATCTGGATACCCATATTGGCTCCCACATGTTCCACGATGATCTCATCGGATGAACCACGATGTCAGGGATTCAATTAATGCCGTATACAATTCCCTTTGCCCATCGGTATGTTACTTGCCCGAGATTCGATCGTCGGTATCCCTATACCTTGTTCAATCTCGTTACCGGCAAGTCTCTTTACTCGCTCCGTAACACATGATCCCGTGACTAACTCCTTAGTCACATTGAGCTCATTATGATGATTTATTACCGAGTGGGCCCAGAGATACCTCTCCGTCACACGGAGTGACAAATCCCAGTCTCGATTTGTGCCAACCCAACAGACACTTTCGGAGATACCTGTAGTGCACCTTTATAGTCACCCAGTTACGTTGTGACGTTTGATACACCCAAAGCATTCCTACGGTATCCGGGAGTTGCACAATCTCATGGTCTAAGGAAATGATACTTGACATTAGAAAAGCTCTAGCAGACGAACTATACGATCTTGTGCTATGCTTAGGATTGGGTCTTGTCCATCACATCATTCTCCTAATGATGTGATCCCGTTATCAACGACATCCAATGTCCATGGTAAGGAAACCATGACCATCTATTGATCAACGAGCTAGTCAACTAGAGGCTCACTAGGGACATGGTGTGGTCTATGTATTCACACATGTATTACGGTTTCCGGTTAATACAATTATAGCATGAACAATAGACAATTATCATGAACAAGGAAATATAATAATAACCATTTTATTATTGCCTCTAGGGCATATTCCCAACAAAACTAACATGACATGATTACCTCAAATAAGAACCAAATTTCGACTGACTCCATCAACAATAATACTTCAGTGCTGCAGAAAAAATTCCTTCGGGCGTTTCTTGATGCAAAGTCATTAAGGGCACAATCAAGATCAACATTGTCCAAGATATCCTTCTCAATGCAGCAATACTTCAGTGCTTCAGAAAAAATTCCTTCGGGCGTTTCTTGATGCAAAGTCATTAAGGGCACAATCAAGATCAACATTGTCCAAGATATCCTTCTCAATGCAGCACATAGCCAAGCCATTCAATCTATCTTGTGACATACTCCCTCTGTTCCAAAATATAAGGTGTATTGTTTTCCGTGCAAGTCAACCATTTGAGTGTTTGACCAAAATTATAGAATTAACTAACAAAATATGCGATACCAAATTGATAAAATGTGAAACTACTTTTCATGATGGATCGAATGATATAAATTTTGTATTGTGGATATTGATATATTTTTCTGAAAACTCGATCAAACATGGCCTCGTTTGACTTTTGAAAAAATAAATACACCTTATATAAAGAAATGGAGTAGTTGACCTCAAATAATTTGTCAGCTCCCAGCAATTCCTTCTTCTTAGGTGATAACTGGAGAATAATAATTGTATTGATTGAGGCCTCAAAGGGCTGTTTATATAGATTACAAAACTTGGACTCCAAGACTAATAGAGATAGATTACAATCCAAAACCGGCCGGCCATACTATCCGTAACCGACCTATACTCTAATATCCCCCTGCAGTCTCAGCATCAGGAGTAACGATGTTGAGACTGGAGCGTATGTCGGTGAAAGATGCAGTCGGAAGTCCTTGGGTGAAAATGCAGCAAATTGAGCACTGGTAGGCACATGAAGAACACGGACCTCGCCAAGAGCCACCTTCTCTCGAACGAAGTGTATGTCAATCTCAATGTGCTTGGTGCGACGATGCTGAACTGGATTGGAAGCCATGTATACTGCAGAGATGTTATCACAATAAACGATGGTTGCACGATCAAGTGGGCGATGAAGTTCCACGAGAAGCTGACGCAGCCAGACCGCTTCAGCCACAGCATGAGCAACCGACCTATACTCAGCCTCAGCAGAAGACCTGTAAACTGTTGCCTGCCTTTTAGAACACCAAGAAACAAGATTATCACCCAAATAAACACAAAATCCGGATGTGGACCGTCGAGT
The DNA here is from genome assembly GCA_039707655.1 of Elymus sibiricus. Classification (NCBI taxonomy): domain Eukaryota; kingdom Viridiplantae; phylum Streptophyta; class Magnoliopsida; order Poales; family Poaceae; genus Elymus; species Elymus sibiricus. The sequence goes on from CM077675.1 coordinate 461,418,268, forward strand.
ATCTGGACAACCTGCCCAGTCTGCATCAGAATAAATTGTCAAGCTTGTTGGAGAAGAAGAATTAATGAGAAGACCATGATCAAGAGTTCCTTTTAAATAGCGAAGAATGCGGTGGACGTGAGCAAGATGAGGAGCACGAGGATCATGCATAAAAAGACAGGCTTGCTGAACGGAGTATGAAATGTCAGGCCTAGTGAGAGTGGCATATTGAAGGGCACCGGTGATGCTACGATACAAAGTGGGGTCAGAAACAGGATCACCATCAGCCGACAATTTGGCACCAATGTCGGCCGGGGTACGAGAGGGTTGACAATCAGACATACCAGAACGAGAAAGCAAGTCTAAAAGATAGGATCGTTGAGAGAGAAAAAGGGTAGACTTTGTGCGAGAAACAGTAACGCCAAGAAAATGATGAAGAGGACCAAGATCAGTCATGGAAAATTCATGACTAAGAGAGGAGATTATATGTTGGAGAAAAGAGTCAGAGCTAGCCGTGAGAACTATATCATCAACATAAAGCAAGAGATAGGCAGTGTGAGAAGAGGAGCGAAAAATAAACAATGAAGAATCAAATTTGGATGGAATGAAGCCTATTGTTTGAATAAAGGCAGCAAAACGTTGAAACCATGCACGAGGAGATTGTTTAAGACCATAAAGAGATTTGTTGAGAAGGCATACAGAATTGGGAGAAGAGGGATCCTCAAAACCAGATGGTTGCTGACAATAAACTGTTTCATTAAGAGTGCCGTGAAGAAAAGCATTTTTAACGTCTAGCTGATGAATGGGCCAAGAGGAGGAAACAGCAAGACTAAGAATAACGCGAATAATACTTGGTTTAACAACGGGAGAGAAAGTTTCATCAAAATCAATGCCATGTTGCTGAGAAAAACCACGACACACCCATCTGGCTTTGTAACGAGCAAGAGTGCCATCAGAATGAAATTTATGACGAAAAACCCATTTTTCAGAAACAACATTAACACCAGGAGGTGTGGGAACAAGAGTCTATGTATTATTTTGCTGAAGAGCGTTAAATTCAGTGGCGGACCTAGAAATAAAATGGAGGGTGTGCACACTTCAAAAAAATTGAGATATGTTTTCCTTGGTTTGGATGGGTCATAAAAATCAGTTAATTATTACATGGTAAAAAATCATTCTGCAAAATTCTGGGTGTGCCATGGCACACCTGGCACACCCCCTAGGTACGCCCCTGGTTAAATTCATCGCACATAGCGGAGAGCCAAAGAGGATCAAGAAGAGCTCGTTTGTAAGAAGTGGGAATAGGAGAGAGGGTTGGGGTGGCTGTGAGGTTGAGGCGTTTTGTGGGAAGAAGGAATCCGCGTTTGCCGCGGGTGCACATGACGTGATCATTAGTGGGTGGGGGGATGGGTACGGCGTTGGGTGGGAGTGGTGGTTGGGATGGTGGAGAAATTGTGGTACGATGGGGTGAGCAAGGTGCCTCGGGTTGCCGGTTACCGGGCCTGCCGGCTGCCTCGCTGGCTACGCCGGGCTTGTCGGTTGCCGATCTTGCCGGTCCTGCCGGTGCCGGGCTTGCCGGGCATGTCGGGCTTGCCGGGTTTGCCGGGCTTGCCGGTCCTGCCGGTGCCGGGCTTGCCAGGCTTGCCGTGCTTGCCGGGCTTGTCGGGCTTGCCAGGCTTGCCGGGCCTGCCGGTGTCGGGCTTGCCGGGATTGCCGGGCTTGCCGGGGCTGCCGGGCTTGCCGGCCTCACCGCGGGAGAGAGAGAGGTCGCGGCAGAGGTGGTGGTGTTAGTGACAGAATAAGGAAAAGTGTTTTCATCAAATGTGACATGGCGAGAGACAAGCACGTGACCAGAAGATGGATCGAAACAGCGATATCCTTTGTGATCGTCAGAAAGACCAAGATGAATGCAAGGTAGTGAACGTGGTTCGAGTTTGTTGGAGGCGGTAGAGGCGGTGTTCGGAAAACAAAGACAGCCAAAAACACGCAAAAAAGAATAATCGGGATGGGAGAGAAAAAGAGATTGAAAAGGCGAATAAAGAGGACATGTCTTAGTTGGTCGAATATTTAGAAGTATTGTGGCAGTGCGAAGGGCTTCGGCCCAAACACGAGAGGGAAGAGAAGCTTGTAATAGCAAGGTGCGAAGAATATCATTAATGGAGCGAAGAGAGCGTTCATCTTTACCATTTTGAGGGGAGGTATAAGGACATGAAAAACGAAGAAGAATGCCTTGAGAAAGAAAGAAGTTGCGGTTTTGAGTGTTGTCAAATTCTCGACCATTATCACATTGAATAAATCTAATTGGCAAGCCAAAGTGTGTAAGAACATATTGTCGAAAATTGAGAAAGATGGCATGTACTTCAGATTTAGCACGAATAGGAAAAGTCCAACTATAATGAGAATAGTCATCCAAAATCACAAGATAATATTTGTAACCAGAGACACTAGGGACGGGAGAGGTCCATAAGTCACAGTGAATTAATTCAAACGGAAAAGTGCTACGGGTAGTAGAGGAACAGTAGAACTAGGAATACAAAATTCTTGAAGCAAAGATGACAAGGTGGTTTTATTGGGGTGTCCTAGACGACGATGCCACAAATCAACTGATGCAAGCATGGCTCGGGGAGTGGATGTAGGTGCGCCATGAAGCAGATAAAGATCGCCCGTGCTATTGTACCGAGCGAGGACCTCCCCCGTTGTCAGATCCTTCACAGACAAACCAAAAGGGCCAAAGCCAAAATAACTTTATTGTCAATGCAAAATTGGCGAACAGAAATAAGATTTTTGATTAGGGAAGGGACAACAAGAATATTGCGGAGAAGAAAATTGGCGTAAGAGGAAGAGATGTAAGAATGACCGGTGCAGGAAACAGGTATGGTAGAACCATCACCAATGGTGATCGTAGAAAAAACAGAAGGAAAACAAGCTGACAACAAATTCATATTTGAAGACATATGCGAGGAGGCACCAGAATCGAAAATCCAATCCGTACCTTCGTTATTGAGAGTAAAGTTGTTCATGGCGTTGATGAAGGCGGCTTGATCCCAGGCCGGCTGCGGTGGAGGAGCAGAGGGGCCAGGAGCCTGCATGGGAGCGTAGGGCAGGGTCGGCGGCTGGTAGTATGCTGCCGGGGTCGGCAAGGTGCCGTAAGGAGCCGGCAAGGTATAGTAGGGTGACAGTAGTCCTGGCGCGCTGGGAGGTGGTGTAGGGGTGGCGGTGTAGACGTGCGCCGGCGGCTTGGGCCCAAGGAGTCCAGGAGAACCGGTGGCCGGTCGGAGACCGGGGCTCCACATGCCCGTGTAAGCAGGCGGGGCCCCGTACGATGATGAAGCCGACCAGGGCATTGGTCAAGCTTGGACAAGGCCGGTCCAGGGATCGTGCTGAGAAGGCCATGTCGAAGGAGCTGGTGGCGATGGAGCGGCCGATGGCGGAGCTGGTGCAGTGCCGGCGGGGCGAGGAGCAGGGGGGCGGTAGATCGGATTCTTGCTCCGGTAGTTAGGGCTCGGGCGCCATCCTGGCGGCGGTGAAGGAGCTGCTGCCGCCGCGGGAGGAGGAGCGGGTGCAGCAGATTGGCGCGGCAGCCCAGGCGCGACAGCGTGAAACACCTGCGGTGGCCATTGAGCCTTGCGAGCTTGGTTCTTCTCTTCTTGCTGGAGGAGGGAGCGGACCTCCTTGAAGGTAGGGTAGGGCTTGAGCATGGGTATGAAGGACTGCTGCTTCTCGAACTGTTCGCCGAGGCCGACGAGGAGGGCGTTGATGAGGGCGCGGTCGTCGACGTGATCACCGAGTTCACGGAGTTCGTCGCCGATGGCCTTGATCCTCTGGCAGAAGACGGTGACCGGGGCATCTCCCTGGACGGTCGTACGGAGCTCGGTGTTGAGGGCGTTGATTCGCGCATCGGAGTTGTCCTGGAACAGGTGCTGAAGGGAGGCCCAAAGCTCGGCGGCGGTTGCGTCGTCGGAGGAGACCAGATTGAAGAGCTCCGTGGAGATGCGGGTGTAAATCCACTGGATGATGGCGAGATCGTCTTTCACCCAGCGTGGATCGGTGGGCTGCGGAGGGTAGGACGGGTCGATGTGGTGGCGGAGGCCGCAGCGGCCGAGGTGGATGTCGAAGAGGTGGCGCCAATGGTAGTAGTTGTGGGCGCCAAGATCGAGAGAGATCGGGATGAAGGGGAGACGTCGGCGATGGTGTCGGCTAGGGAAATCATTGGTAGTTGAGGAGGAGCTAGTGGGGTGGTTGTAAAGGAAGAGGAGGTAGGGGCACCGGCGGCGCGGAACTCGGCTATGGAGAGGAGGGGCCGAGTCGGCCGCGGCGGCGGCGTTGGCGGCGGTGCCATGCCAGGTGCGGAAAAACCTAGGCCTCTGATACCATGATAACTGGAGAATAATAATTGTATTGATTGAGGCCTCAAAGGGCTGTTTATATCGATTACAAAACTTGGACTCCAAGACTAATAGAGATAGATTACAATCCAAAACCGGCCGGCCATACTATCCGTAACCGACCTATACTCTAATATTAGGCAACATGGCAAGCTCATGTCCTAAAACTATGAAGAAAAGAGGATAAAAAGAATTAGGATTTATACATCGGATGGTTGGAACCTTAGTCATACATGGATAAATAGTTGAATACATACATACTAAATAAAGAATAAAATATACTACTGAAATTTTCAAACTGGGGTTTGGGGGATGGATCGGGAACATGGATGGATCATGGATACGTACTGCACTACTGCTGCTGATTACTGCTGATGGATGGATGGATCATGGATACATACTCCTGCTGATGGATGGATCATGGATTTTGCCGGATGTCGGATAGCCAGGCCTCGTTGGCTTGTACTGGTGCTGATTAGTGATTACTTGCTGCTAATGGATGCCGGATGCCGGATGGCTGGACTGCAGTGCGGCGAGCGCAGCGGCAACAACCAGCAGCGGCCGAGGCGACGAGGTGCCGAGCGACAGGCCGGCAAACGAGGCGTCGAGAGAATGAAGGCAGGCCGACAGACGAGCGTGACGATTGACGCTTCGGCACCGATCGCCAGCGTACTAGTGTGATGCTTCGCTAATCGATCGTAGTTATATATAACTAGCAGGCAAAGCGCGACGGCACGCCGCGCCATATGGGTGGGTAAACTACATGATTTTTTTGTAAGATCAGGTAATTCATCCAAACACTTGATTTATTCATGTTGATCCATGCATAAAAAATCTACAGTACATAGTGGTAGTAGCTAGTTGATACAGAACTGTTAAGCTATCGTTCTTGTTCTCCTCCTAGATCTAAGAGGTTGATCCCCCGGCGAGGTTTGTCTCGGTGATGTAGCGATAAATTGATGAAGCTAGAGCTCCTGCTCTGGTTTTTGGTGATTTGTTCCGTGTAGACAAAGAATTATCTGAAAATTCGAGACACTGGTGTTAGGGTATTTTATTTGTTTGTCGATACACTATTTTATATGGTATTTTTACTCTTTTAAAATCCAAGCGTATGGGATTAGTGATCTCACTCATTATTTCATGAATAATTAATTCATGGGTACATGTACACATCTGTCGTTTTATGCTTGTTATCTTCGGCCTTGATCGTGTTGTGAGCCTCCTCCCTCCACCCAAACCCAACTACATATATCCCCGTGCAGATCACAACAATCAGTAAGTTCATGTTGTCACACTCATGACTGCATATCATGGAGCTTCTCAAACAAACAATGAAAGCAATACTCATAACTGGATCTCCACATACTATATGAAATTGATGATCATGAATGCAGACAAATGCATACTCCATGACACCCTACTCTGCTACACCATACTGGGCCTCACTTCTGAAGATATGAGCTATCTAGAATGACAAGGAAGCACCAATAATTTTGACACAAAGCCTGTTATATTTACAATTCTACCATCTAGAAAAAGAAGTTAACAGCCGTATCTTTTACACTCCTTCCTGCGGAGTAACAATGCTTCTTGACAAAACCATGCAAGGAAGAAAATATAAATATCCATAAGAAGGAAGGAAAGAAAAACCACACCCACTTGCTCAACATTAATTCGGGGCAGGCCATACCAAAATCCAACATAATGCATCAACAAAATGAAAATGTCACAAAAATATATACACCGGTAAGGAGTAAAATACAGCTTGTAGATCCAGTGTATCGGGTCCAAATCCATCGATGTTCAATCTATCCAAGCAAAGCCCTGATGCTCATGCAGGTGAGGTAGTGCACAATACATGTTTCGGAAAGCAAGGATTTTATTGTGGCACTAATGAGTTACCTGAAAAACTGAACACTTGGTTATGACATCAACAACATGCAAAGTCCAACTGCAGCTACTGAAATCAATGAAATTTAAAAGCAGGTAAAGCTTTAAAACAAAAGCGATACAAACTGGAACATATAGAAATCCGAAAAATTACATGGAGAATGCACAGGTGCACCAAAAATTGCAAGTAATTTTGCTACAATGGTATTGCGGTAGTGAATAACAAACATCAGCAGATAGTAATTTTGCTATATTAGAGTTGTAGGTCATGAATTTCTTGCACATGCGGGCAGGAGCTGGACCTCCAAATCTATGTCCTCCGCACAGACCTGCACACATACCGATAAACCTTCTGTTTAGACTAATAATCAGTTAGGTATATAAATTTCTGTAATGTACGCACCCACCTTCAGGTCTGAACTTTTTAGCAATGACAGTTCATCTCCTTGTAGAACTAAACCTTGCTGCAATGACATATCACAACGAAGAACGAAAAAACGTCCCACATGTTTTTTCCCTTGCATAAGTAAAAATAGAAGTCTAGGAAATACAAATTATCATCTAAGTTAGTAATAATTATAGTGTGTATAGTTATAAGATTTCAACAGTATCTATGAAAAAGAAGAAAAGAGTAGCAATAGCAGAATTATGTTAACGGACCTGCAACATACCAGAATTATGTTTCATTCAGACCTAACTAAAAGCAATGGATGTGAAAAAAAGCAAAAGAGAAGCACATATACCTTAGTGTGCTGCTGCCAACGAAGTGAGGATCAATTGGCAAGCTACCGCCTGAGAGTTGATATCTCGCTGCTTGCTGCGTGAGGGACAGAGGAGTCGAGAGTTCAGGGGAAAGGAGGGGTCTAACATTGCAGCAGTGTTGGCTCACCGCCGGAGGGCAGCAGGCCGTGGGCTCGTCCACCGTCGACTTCAAATTGGAAATTGGCACCGCGGGCTTGCCGAGGAGGCGGAAGCGCACCGCCTAAGACCAGACTGAGAGCAACGCCGAAAGAAGAGCAGGTCCGTCAGCATCATCCTCACGCTCGCCCGTACTGGCAGACCACACATTGGTTCTCTTCTTCGCTGCTATGGGTAGGAACATCAGGTGAAACGTCATTCGGGGCACGGGTTCGTAACCGTCGGATGCGTAGCGGTGATGCAGCTTTCCGGGGCGGTGCTCGCCTGGATGTGCCGAGACCGTTAGGGAGGGCGGCGCTGCACACTCTCAGTCTTCGTTTCACGGGCGCAGAGGACGAAAACCCATCAGTGACGATGGCGATACTGGCGAACACAAACTTGACGCGGTCGCCCCCTACCGCGACCTCCCACCGTTGCCGCCGCCGCTTCTCTATCCAGTCGTCGTTCCATGACCATGCCATCCGCGACCGATCACCACAAACGCCCTTCCATCGCCACCTCTTCGCAGAGCGGCGTCACCATCGTCCTCTCCGCCATCCACCACCGTGGGTTGGCTGCCCCAATGGTCGCCCGTCTTGTCGTCCATTGCGAGGTGCTCGGTCGCCTCCCTTGTGTAGCTGGCTAGGACCGGGTGTGTGTGTGTGAAGAGGGGGTTGATGCAGAAAAAACGGAAGGAGGTGCGACTGCTGCGTGCGCCACCACGCCGGCCCGAGGTAGACCCGCGGCAGAACTACTCTCCTCTCTCTCCCTCACGCTCCCTTGTCTCCTCACTTTCTGCTTTCCCATGAAGATGTGGTGTGAAGTTGCACCAGCGACGGTCCTCCAATTTATAGACGGCGAGCCGTGCAAGGTATAAAATATTTGGACCTAGTCAATTTGCTCACTTCACTTAAGCACTAAGAAACGGCCAGCTACGTGTACGGCCGCTGCCAACGCATCCCCAACTCTCACCGGAGAAGACCAGAAGAAGGAACACGAACCCAAAACCGAATACGTGTCCAACAAAGAGATTAGCACTCAATGACCATGCTACTGATGTGGCCACATGCATCGCCCATGCAAGGGCACGTAACCATGACCAATTCGGAAAAGAGCACGCTATTTTTTCTAACAAAAAGGAAAGCTACGTTAGCAGACCAGAGCCACCAATCGAACGTAGCATTTTTGTTATATAATACCGGGTACACGCGGCAGCTAATCATAAGCCAAAAGAAACCCACACCGATCGTAGCTTACAAGACCAATAAAAAACGAACTTAATCACCTAATGGAATATATATTGCATAGCCTGCTAGAAACAAGCCCACACCGATCGCAGCATCACAAGACCAATCAAAAGGTGATCAACAATCGGGATTCAAGGGGTCTTTCAAAGATGGGGTACGTGAAGATAAGAGAGAGGCAAACACGTTTTGCTCATCCGTTTGAAGATAATATATTTTAAAAAAACAAAGCAAGAATGAATTTGCTAACATAATATATATTAGGAGGACAAATCCAGGACGAACTCACCTGTTTTGAAGATAATATATTTTAACTCACCTGTTCTGAAGATAATATATTTTATTAGGACAAATCGATATTTTTAATTTACCGACATGTTTATCTTTTGGAGAACACGTGTAAAAAAACCGTGGGGCATAAAAAAAGTCCAAAAAAACCAGGGAAAAGAATCCCTTCGGGCTACAGAGTCTGTTTATGGGCCCATCTCATTTCTTTTATTTTTTATTTTTTTACCTATTTTTTGCTGGGCTATAGTGTATGTATATACTACATCATCCACCTTTCCACTCCCTGGGGCCTGGACCGTTGCCCCGCCGGCCATACACCAGGGCCGGCCCTGTCCGCCATCAACAAGAGGAGTAAGTCCACACTGCGGAGGACCACTCCGGCAAGTGGGAAGATGCTGGCGGTGACCTTGGCCTAGTATAACGCCGCCTGAAGATAAAGTGCCGGTGGTGGCGAGCGACGGCCGGGAGTGCTCATTACTTATTTTAGAATAAAAAACCGAGCTCGTCTTCAATACCAATCGTTACCATATTTTTTTTAACATAGTATAAACACAAGCGTTCATATATACGACGGAAACATCTCCCCCACAGAACACACGTTACCGAAAAACCTGAAATAAATCAAGGATAAATGCGAGCACTAGGATTTGAACTCGATTGGCTGAGTATACCACTCTCCTCCTAACCATATAACCACATGTTGATTCGCGGTTTACGTATCAATCACGACTTTCAAGCGATAGTAACCAATCCGTCACGATTTCGGATCCACCACCCTGTCTTTCTATTCTGATTGATTGATGCACGAAAAGGCGAGGCGAGTTTCTAAAATAAAGGACCATGATAAGTGTTATACGTGTAACATGAACACATGACAACTCCAAACATGTTTTATGAAAAGTTTAGTGACACGAGGACGACAACTTTAGTTGTTAAGCATGACAATTTTTTTTGGATGACAAGTTTCGTTTTTTTAATGATAACTTTAGTTGTAAAAAACGTTAGGGTCGAAGTGTATCATGCCACACGTATGACACTTATCACTTGAGAAAAGTAAAAGCTACACGATGCCACCACCGCCATCTTCTGCAATGTCCAATCCATCGTGGATCGCTCTTCCACGCGGGATGAAGGTCGTCGCACTTCGACTCGTGTCAGGAACGCGGAGCATCACCACCATCAATCATCGCAAGAACCTTCCCTCTTGCTTCTTGTGCAGGGTCTTCCTCTTCTCAGCAAGGCGACATGCCGCTTGACCCCATTAATTTAGAAAGCAAGCCTCAATGCAAAACTCACAAAGTAAATTGCCTCCGTGACAGGCTTGTTCATGGCTTAAGCTTCGTGCCCTCCTTATTCCTATTCCTCCGTGACACAACAGTCGCATGATGTCGTTGTTGCAAGCAGTCTCCTAAAATCACATAAATTAATTTAGATAGGTGCCCTTACTATATCCGGCTAATTGAAAGAGAGTTCTGGAGGAGCACAATGATATTAGACGAATATATTTAATCAGGGACCTTACATTCTATTGCCTAAACTCGATCATCCACAGAGGGACATTGTCGTGGTTTCATGAAGATTTAATCGAGAATTGATGAACAAGCTTGTTACTTTTCCTTTGGCCTATCACCTTCTAAAGCTATTGCCAGTTCCCACAACCATTTGAGAGATGCTTTTCTGTTCTGGATGTTGTCATGAAAAAGTTGTGCAATAAAATGGGTGTTCTGTCTATGAGTGATTCTCTAATTTGCTATGTGGAGAAGACTATATATTCTCTACCATCAGTGAATCCATCGTGTCTGCTTCAAAGTAAACAATAAAAATGTCAAATACATTTGGCCGAATACGTGCCAGACGTGTTGTCCATCATGGATGGCAATGTGCAAGGGCAAAGGGCACTTGGGCGGCGGCGAGCTAGGGGTGGAAGGGAGGTGTAGGAAAATCGGTGTTGGCACCTGGATGGAGCGCGCAGAGGTCTGACAGGGCTAACAGAGTGGGCAGTACAGCGGCGACAACGGTCTTGGACTACTTGGATATATTATTTTTTCGTGAATACGCAAAGCTTGCGTATCTTTTTATTGATAAGTTGAAGAGAATAGAAATAAAAAAGAAGAGAGGGAGAGGTATACAACACAGCACACACTGGCCTAGCCTAAACTCCAGCCAGGAAGGCAAAGGGACATACCCAGAACACCAAGGCCGCATCGCAGCCAACGCACGGCACCTTCGTCACACGGCCACAACACCAGGACCAACCAAATCAACGTACTGCCCACCTTCAAGCGCCTAGAAGAGTTGGCGAGTGGGTTGCAGGATCTGATGGGGATATGTACCTAGGGTAGGGTCATAGGCCTGACCTGCATGCTCTACCTAAGGACACTGCCTCAGAAAGCTTAAGAGCTACAAGGAAGTCTCCGACTGAAATCGCCAAGACATACAAGTCACTCGACAATATACACTCGGAGGTACCTTTCACTCGACGCTTACCTTTCACTCGGAAGGACCAGAAGACAGTCGACCACAGAAGCCCGGAAGTCACCCCAGGGAGGCTAACGGGCAGGCGTTCATCAAGACCATTAATAGCATTTATGTTGTACGTTACCAGTAACGTACGTCTTTATAGCCACGATCTGACCCTTAGATGCCGGACACTTATGAGGGGCAGCGCACTCTATATAAGCCGCCCCTCCCCTCTGGCACAAGGGTTCGCACCCTCTGTAAGGATACTCATATTCCACTCGACAGATAAACAAAGCCTCTCCGGAGCACGAGACGTAGGGTTGTTATCTCCACCGTGAGAGGCCCGAACTCGCTAAAATACCGTGTCACCCATATGCATCTCGGTAGATCATGCTCCTTTACCCTACCCCCTTCGTACTGTCGGAATCGTTCCCACGACAGTTGGCGCCCACCGTGGGGCATGGCGTCTATCGAGCCATGATGCAAATGGTTTTGTTTCTTTGATCTTCGTCCGCCGATCAACAATCATCAATGGAGAATTTGATCCAAGGTGTTCCGGACGCCACTTCGTTTACCGGAGAGACATGATACTCTTCATACGGAGGGATCAGGAAGTTCCATTCCATCCTATCTATTTCTTTACAATCGATCTTTAATCTAACTATGGCTGTTTTTCTTTTGTATGTACACGTGCTCATGCAAGTACCGTGGAGTTTTCGATCAATCTAAAAAGAAAGAAGATACCGGCGAGAACAACGACTGCATCTTCTTCTTCACATCAACCAGAGAGCAGCGACAGCGCCGCTGCGCCACCGAGCACCGTTCGGACGAGCGCCATGGAGGCTGAACTCCTGACCTGTCCAGTACGTTGTCGCCTGTCTTCTTCATCGCCGACAAACGACGCCGGCACCAAATCAACCACTGCCCCGTCCGGCTTCACCGACCTCTGGCACATTCGTCCGCGCTGGAACCGCACCTCCAGCGGTGTTCCTGAGTCCCGTTGTCGGCCTGATACCGATGGCGCGACGCTCCTCCCTTCCTGCTCCGTGGAGACACAAGCCTGGCCGGAGGCGCGGAGCTCCTCGGCCCGGTCGTCCGTTCAGCAGCGATCTCCATGATGGAGTCACCCCTCCCGCCGCCGTCGCAGGTGCGATGCACACCGCCCTCATCAGCTTCTTCGACGTGGTCACACCGGCGTGCACGCAGACCCGATGCGGCACAGAAATAGGGAGCCGCTCAAGCCTCCGGGCGACGCGGTCCGTCCCTTCGTCACCGGCTGCTGCCCATGGCCCTTTCTTCAATTAACCATACAAGGCACTCGGCCGCCCTGCACGCCGTCATTTGGTCGGACGCCTCCTCGATGACATGCTCTACTTGGCCGCCCCGCGCACCGCCACTCTACTGGACGCGTCGTCATTCACTCGACAGCTCCGTGCATCGCCACTCGGCGAGACACGTCTTCGTCACTCGGCAGCTCCGCGCATCGCCACTCGGCGAGACACGTCTTCGTCACTTGGCAGCTCCGCGCATCGCCACTCGGCGAGACACGTCTTTGTCACTCGGCAGCTCCGCGCATCGCCACTCGGTGAGGCACGTCTTCGTCACTCGACAGCTCCGCGCATCGCCGTTCAGTCAGACACTCCATCGTCACTCGGCCGCCCCGCGCACCGTCACTCTACTGGACGCGTCGTCATTCACTCGACAGCTCCGCGCATCGCCACTCGGCGAGACACGTCTTCGTCACTCGGCAGCTCCGCGCATCGCCACTCGGTGAGGCACGTCTTCGTCACTCGACAGCTCCGCGCATCGCCGTTCAGTCAGACGCTCCATCGTCACTCGGCTGCCCCGCGCACCGTCACTCTACTGGACGCGTCGTCATTCACTCGACAGCTCCGCGCATCGCCACTCGGCGAGACACGTCTTCGTCACTCGGCAGCTCCGCGCATCGCCACTCGGTGAGGCACGTCTTCGTCACTCGACAGCAACGCACATCGCCGTTCAGTCGGACGCTCCATCGTCACTCGGCAGCTCCGCGTGCCGTCACTCTACCGGACGCGTCGTCATCACTCGGCAGCTCCGCGCATCGCCATTCAGTCGGACGCTCCATCGTCACTCGGCAGCTCCGCGCGCCGTCACTCTACTGGAAGCGTCTTCGTCACTCGGCAGCTCCGCGCATCGCCACTCAGTGAGGCACGTCTTCGTCACTCGACAGCTCCGCGCATCGCCGTTCAGTCAGACGCTCCATCGTCACTCGGCCGCCCCGCGCACCGTCACTCTACTGGACGCGTCATCATTCACTCGGCAGCTCCGCGAATCGCCACTCGGTGAGGCACGTCTTCGTCACTCGACAGCTACGCGCATCGCCGTTCAGTCAGACGCTCCATCGTCACTCGGCCGCCCCGCGCACCGTCACTCTACTGGACGCGTCATCATTCACTCGGCAGCTCCGCGCATCGCCACTCGGTGAGGCACGTCTTCGTCACTCGACAGCTAGGCGCATCGCCGTTCAGTCAGACGCTCCATCGTCACTCGGCCGCCCCGCGCACCGTCACTCTACTGGACGCGTCATCATTCACTCGGCAGCTCCGCGCATCGCCACTCGGTGAGGCACGTCTTCGTCACTCGACAGCTACGCGCATCGCCGTTCAGTCAGACGCTCCATCGTCACTCGGCCACCCCGCGCACCGTCACTCTACTGGACGCGTCATCATTCACTCGGCAGCTCCGCGCATCGCCACTCGGTGAGGCACGTCTTCGCCACTCGACAGCTACGCGCATCGCCGTTCAGTCAGACGCTCCATCGTCACTCGGCCGCCCCGCGCACCGTCACTCTACTGGACGCGTCTTCGTCACGCGGCAGTTCCGCGCATCGCCATTCAGTCGGACGCTCCATCGTCACTCGGCAGCTCCGCGCGCCGTCACTCTACTGGACGCGTCGTCATCACTCGGCAGTTCCGCGCATCGCCATTCAGTCGGACACTCCAGCGTCACTCGGCAGCTCCGCGCGCCGCCACTCAGCGAGACGCGTCGTCATCACTCGGCAGCTCCGTTCATCGCCACTCGGCGAGACACGTCTTCGTCACTCGGCAGCTCCGCGCATCGCCACTCGGCGAGACACGTCTTCGTCACTTGGCAGCTCCGTTCATCGCCACTCGGCGAGACACGTCTTCGTCACTTGGCCGCCCCGTGTGTCGCCACTCAGCCGGACGTGTCTACTTCGCTCAACCGCCCCGCGCGTTATCAGACAGCTAAGTCATTCTTCACAGACTTCATTCAATAAATTAATTATTTATGCATTACCGAGTGTCAAGTAAGTCGCACATGATGTTCACTCGGAGGCCACGCCACCGAGTGTACCTCTGCGCTCGGTTGTTTATTTTCATGTCGGAACACTACACTTCTGTTTCATTTGGGTCCAATACTCAAAACAAGTTCAGTCGGATCCTTCACTTTCACAAGTTCAGTCGGATCCTTCACTCTGTTAGACTATTGCTGGTTCCAGACCAGCAAGAACCTGGCACACCCAGTGGGTGTCTAGGGGTGTAATTTACACAAATCATTTCAACAAACATCAAATTACTTCGAGAATTTTTTATGTTAGCTTGTGTTATTTTTCATACACAGGTTACCTGGACGCCTCTGTGCGCCATTCTCGATGACATGGTCGACTCGGTCGCCCCGCGCGCCGTCACTTGTTCGGACGCCTCCTCGACGACATGCTGGACTCGGCCGCCCCGCGCGCCGTCACCTGGTCGGACGCCTCCGCGACAACATTCTCGACTCGGTTGCCCCGCGCGCCGTTACTTGACCGCCCCGTCGCCATTCAGCCAGAGACATTTACTTCACTCGGATGTCCCGCGCATCGTCACTCAGCGGGACGTGTCGTCATCACTCGGCAGCTCCGCACATCGCCACTCGGCGAGACACGTCTTCGTCACTCGGCAGCTCAGCGCATCCCCACTCAGTCGGACGCTCCATCGTCACTCGGCAGCCCCGCGCGCCGTCACTCGGCGGGACGTGTCGTCATCACTCGGCAGATCCGCGCATCGCCACTCGGCGAGACACGTCTTCGTCACTCGGCAGCTCAGCGCATCGCCACTCAGCCGGACGCTCCATCATCACTCGGTAGCCCCGCGCGCCGTCACTCGGCGGGACGCGTCGTCATCACTCGGCAGCTCCGCGCATCGCCACTCGGCGAGACACGTCTTCGTCACTCGGCAGCTCAGCGCGTCGCCACTCAGCCGGACGCTCCATTGTCACTCGGCAGCCCCGCGCGCCGTCACTCGGCGGGACGCGTCGTCATCACTCGGCAGCCCCGCGTGCCGTCACTCGGCGGGACATGTCGTCATCACTCGGCAGCTCCGCGCATTGCCACTCGGCGAGACACGTCTTCGTCACTCGGCAGCTCAACGCATCGCCACTCAGCCGGACGCTCCATCGTCACTCGGCAGCCCCGCGCGCCGTCACTCGGCGGGACGCGTCGTCATCACTCGGCAGCTCCGCGCATCGCCACTCGGCGAGACACGTCTTCGTCACTCGGCAGCTCCGCGCATCGCCACTCCGTGTGGCACGTCTTCATCATCAACACTCGGGGGCTTAGCTGCGATTCCGTATCGCCTAAGTTAAAAACCACTCCGAGTGAGGACATCATCAACATTCAGGGGCTTAGCTGCGATTCCGTATCGCCTAAGTTAAAAACCACTCCGAGTGAGGACATCATCAACACTCGGGGGCTTAGCTGCGATTCCGTATCGCCTAAGTTAAAAACCACTCCGAGTGAGGACATCATCCACACTCGGGTGCTTAGCTGTGATTCCGTATCACCTAAGTTAAAATCCGCCCCGAGTGAGGACATCATCCACACTCGGGGGCTTAGCTGCGATTCCTTATCGCCTAAGTTAAAAACTACTCCGAGTGAGGACATCATCCACACTCGGGGGCTTAGCTGCGATTCCGTATCGCCTAAGTTAAAAACCACTCCGAGTGAGGACATCATCAACACTCGGGGGCTTAGCTGCGATTCCGTATCGCCTAAGTTAAAAACCACTCCGAGTGAGGACATCATCAACACTCGGGGGCTTAGCTGCGATTCCGTATCGCCTAAGTTAAAAACCACTCCGAGTGAGGACATCATCCACACTCGGGGGCTTAGCTGTGATTCCGTATCACCTAAGTTAAAATCCGCTCCGAGTGAGGACATCATCCACACTCGGGGGCTTAGCTGCGATTCCGTATCGCCTAAGTTAAAAACCACTCCGAGTGAGGACATCATCCACACTCGGGGGCTTAGCTGCGATTCCGTATCGCCTAAGTTAAAATCCACTCCGAGTGAGGACATCATCCACACTCGGGGGCTTAGCTGCGATTCCGTATCGCCTAAGTTAAAAACCACTCCGAGTGAAGACATCATCCACACTCGGGGGCTTAGCTGTGATTCCGTATCACCTAAGTTAAAATCCATTCCGAGTGAGGACATCATCCCATTCACTCGGAAACTTAGCTGCGAACTAGTCTTCGTCTCAGTTAAAAACTCTCCCAAGTGACGAGCATTCCTCTCACTCGGGGACTTAGCCGCGGTCAGACCTCGCTTAAGTTAAAGGTTGTTCTGAGTGACAGGCAACACCTTCACTCGGAAACTTAGTTGCGAACATGCTTTCGCCTAAGTTCAATATTCTTCCGAGTAATGAGCATCCATCTTACTCGGAAACCAAACAAACTTAGCCAAGCAAAGGATTGGAAAGCAAACATGCAAACATTGTCTCTATCAGATCCCCGCCGATGCAAGCACTCGACGGCGGTCTCGGGGACTACACCCAGTGGGTGCACTCAGCGTGCCCCCACTAGACCTACTACCACTCGACCAGGTCCGGCCTGTCGAATGACAAGCGACTATCAAAGCAAATCTAAGACCCCTGCCGATGTCACCGCCATTCGACAGCGGTCTCGGGGACTACACCCAGTGGGTGCACTCGGCGTGCCCTCACTGGACCAAAAACCACTCGACTGAGACCCGATCTACTCGTGGAAAAAACAAGCAAGTACGCATCTGAAGAAAACACCCAGTGGGTGTAAAGTCAAGATGGACAGGAATACAATCGGAAATGAACTTACAAACAATCAGAAGACTCTGCAGACCACTCGAACCTGATTTCAAGCTCAGTTTCACTCGGACACATTTCAAGACAGAATCGATCAGGGTGAACGATAAAGGTTCCAATCGACCCAGATTTGTAAGAAGCCTCAAAATGCACTCGGAATTTTTGTGTCTTGTCAGAACCTGCATTGACACCTTTTACACTCGAACCCCGATCCATTCGGGGGCTAATGATGGGGATATGTACCTAGGGTAGGGTCATAGGCCTGACCTGCATGCCCTACCTAAGGACACTGCCCCAGAAAGCTTAAGAGCTACAAGGAAGTCTCCGACTGAAATCACCAAGACATACAAGTCACTCGACAATATACACTCGGAGGTACCTTTCACTCGACGCTTACCTTTCACTCGGAAGGACCAGAAGACAGTCGACCACAGAAGCCCAGAAGTCACCCCAGGGAGGCTAACGGGCAGGCGTTCATCAAGACCATTAATAGCATTTATGTTGTACATTACCAGTAACGTACGTCTTTATAGCCACGATCCGACCCTTAGATGCCGGACACTTATGAGGGGTAGCGCACTCTATATAAGCCTCCCCTCCCCTCTGGCACAAGGGTTCGCACCCTCTGTAAGGATACTCATATTCCACTCGACAGATAAACAAAGCCTCTCCGGAGCACGAGACGTAGGGTTGTTATCTCCACCGTGAGAGGCCCGAACTCGCTAAAATACCGTGTCACCCATATGCATCTCGGTAGATCATGCTCCTTTACCCCTACCCCCTTCGTACTGTCGGAATCGTTCCCACGACAGGATCCGACTGGGCTTGAGGGAGAAGCCATGGAGAAAGCGCCGACGATGTCGTACATTGCGCCCAGGTGTCCATGCCCTGAGTAGCAGCCCAAAACCGGCATGGCTTTGTCAATTACAACACCGGAGACATCACGAGAACCCAAGATGACGCTTTCATGAAGGGAACGACGCGAGGCCTCCGCCGTCGTCCGGTCCGATGAACCAAACCATGGGTTTCCTCCGGTACTCGAGGGATATAACGAAAGGCCATGGCAGCGCCTTCAAGAAGGGGACGACACCCGCAGGTGCCGCCGCTGCCAGCATTGACAAGCCGAGCAGGGTTTTCACCCACTACCCCGAATGTCGCCGCTTCAGAAATCAGGAAAACCATAGCTTGGCTGGAATGTCTGCTGCAGGAAGGAGTGTGTACCCATCACCAGACGAAGGTGACATGGGTGCCGCGGGACGCACCACCACCACCAACGAAACCTCGCCACACCCAGCCGCCATGGTCCAAAACTGAGCAAAGGAGGCCCAGATCCGCTGCGACCAGCAGCACCACAACCAGCCGAGAAGAGGGCATGTCTAGACCAAGCCACTGGGAGGAGGAGCCGGCTGGATCACTGAAGCAGCCGCAGTCGGGGAGGGGGAGGGCTCGAGTAGGTGGAGCACGGGGGGGGGGGGGGGGGGGGGTACACGCTGCACCGGCAGGACGATGACGGCGGTGAGGGGGCGAGGAGGCTGCAGCTGGCGGAGGCGCCGCGAGGCTGGAGAAGGCCGTAGCCGGCTCTGGTTGAGGTTTTGGGTGGGCCACGGGTATTCGAGGCCTACATGGCGGAGGTCCGGATGCTCGCAAACTTTCCCAACTTTTCTGTTTCCCATCAGGACGATCGAGGAGATCGACTAATGTTGTCGAGCTTTCTACTGGACCGGGCAGGAAAATATCACGGGTGGGCAGTGTAAAGTTGCGTGGGATCTGGTATGTACACCGTTTGCTAATGGTGGTCTTGGCTTCTCGTCCCTCAAGCACTTAAACATGTGTCTGTTACTTAAGCATATATCTAACTTCGCGACTCGGGCAACCCTGCTGCTCCTCACTACCTCCTAAACAAATATGGGTGGCCTCCAATCCACGACTTGGGGGCCTACAGAAACACTCAAACTATGGTTTGGAGGGACATTTTCAAAGACCTGGATTTCTTTCGATCCATTACCATGGTCTCTGTAGGCAATGGCCAATCCACTTCCTTCTGGTTGATCTTTGGCTATCGAACTCCACGAACACCTTGGCCGCTCGTTTCCCGGCTCTTCACTCTCATTGCATTCGGCAGTCCGCCTCTGTGGCACGGGTCTTGGCTTCCCCGAACCTCAACCTAGACCTAACAAACAGATTATCTCATGCGGCTGAACGAGATCTGGTTAATCTGCGTAATATTTTGCAACGGTTCACTTGAATTTTCAGATACAGAACAAGAGGATTTGCAGGAAGGGAGGTAAACCTCTCACAACCAAAATGGCCTACTCAACGATCTGGCTGGCACAGCCAATCGAGCAACTAGCCCCAACCATCTGGGAGAACTACGCACCGAATAAATGCAGGATTTTCACTTGACTTGCACGGAAAGACCGTGTCTACAATAATGAAAGACGCTTCCGGAGGTCAATTGCTACCTCTGATGCGTGCCCATTCTGTGGCGCTTGTGAGAGCATCACCCACTTGCTTCCTCAATGTCATCTGCTGAGAACTTTTTGGGACGAGCTGCAGAGCCTCCACAATGGACAGACAGACAATCTGTCAGATGTTTGGCTTGGAGCTACGCACAACAAAGTACTCTCTACGGTGATCATCGCTAAAGACGGAATACTTGGAAAAGACCGAATGCTAAAGTGTTTCGCAAAGAGACATGTGGCATTCACTAGATTGCTACAGCTGCGACGGACGATATAAAGCTTTGGGCCAATACATGTAAAAACACCAACAAGCAATCTCTGCTAAGGGATTTTTTTTCGCGAATACGCAAAGCTTGTGTATCATTCCATTGATAGAAGAAGTTAAGAACAAGTACAGGAGGGTACAACGCATGGCACGAACGCAAAAGGCGTGAACATGGCGACCGGAGCAGAGGGACATGGGATGCTCAGCCCAAACAAGAAAAAAACACGGCTAAACTCGCCACTTGGGACGCATCCCAAACCGAACCAACAAGACGGCCGCCATCTTGGAATCTACTGCCGAGGACACCGCGAGCAAACAAGACGGCACCTTCACGAAGGAGAACGACGCCGGGGCGCCGTCACCGTCCGATCCGCAAAACCAGACCTAGGGTTTCCCCTAATGCTCAAAGAGGGACACAAATAGCAGCCATGGGAGCGCCTACAAGAAGGGGACGACACCCGCGGGTGTTGCCGCTGTCAGCGTCGAAAGGTCGAGCATGGATTTCTCCATGGCCATGTCTGAGCAATCCCAAGCCATCGGAGTGGAAAGTCGAGGAAGGGGAAGTCGGGTCGGAGGCCGAACCGCCATCGCAGGAAAGAGAGCAACGCCTGCCAACGAAGGGGGCATCGAGCGCTGTCGGAAGAGCGAGGTATGGAACCGGCGAACGGGCGGACGAAGCATAATGGTGGGTGGGTGGGCAACCGAGGGGGAAGGGGTGATGTTGGCCGAAGACCCGGACAAGCCAGGATCTGGGAAGACGCAGATCCGGGCCGTCGGAACCGGAGCCGCATGGACGCCCGACGAGCCGAAGGAGCTGGAAGGGGACGCAACTCTAGGAGCACACTGGAGTCAAAGCCGCACCGGGATGGATGCCGGCCAACCAAGGACGCTTGCCGGGGTGGTTGCGGAGTCAATGAGGACCAGCCAGAGGAACCGGAAGAGGATGCAGTTCGATGCGGCGAGCGTCGGATCTAGAACCGCTCCGGCCAGCCATGGACACAGGAGAAGGACGCATGTCCATAGTTGTCGGGGCCGAAGCCGAACCTGCAGGATAGGGGGGCGAAGGGAGACGTATGCGTGCCACACACCCAGCCAGCGTGCTCTAGGAGACAACCGCCATCGGGCAACCGTCTAGAAGCACCGCCCCGGAGCCAAGGCCACAGCTCGGGGGGGGGGGGAGGGGGAGCGCCGCCATAACGTCCCAAGGGTCGGCCGACCCCGGCCAGGAAGCCCCAGCCCCGTCCTCCCGGGATTCGGCGCCGACAACAACAGGCGTGCTGGCGGCCGCCATGGACCTGGCGCGGGAGGAGGGAGGGATGATGCCGCGTCGGGGAGCGCGAGGGACAGCCGGAGTCCGAGGGAAGGAACGGGCGAGGACCGGAGGGGGTGAGGAGACGACGGAGACGCGCTGGCGCCGGAGCACGGCGGAAGCCAACGGGGATGGCCAGGAG
Organism: Elymus sibiricus; assembly: GCA_039707655.1. Taxonomy (NCBI): domain Eukaryota; kingdom Viridiplantae; phylum Streptophyta; class Magnoliopsida; order Poales; family Poaceae; genus Elymus; species Elymus sibiricus. The sequence continues at coordinate 461,439,687 of CM077675.1, forward strand.
TCAGGCTAGCCGAGGCGCCCCGCCGCCACCTTCCTGGGAGCCGGCGTGGCTTCGCCGGCCGCTCCTCCGGTGGCGGCGAGGAGGTGGGGCGGGGTGAGAGGGAGCTGCGGTGGCGCGGCTAGGGTTCCCCCGCTGCCGCCAGGGGAGGCGACGCGGGGGTCACGAGGAGGAGCTGCAGTCGATGTCTGCTAAGGGATTGGGGGGCCATGTTGTATGTTTTCTCTGAAATTCTTTAGTCTCACCCCCCCCCCCCCCCCCCCCACCCAACCCTCTGTTACTCCTTTTAATTGTTTATATGATTCGATAATATATGGTTCAAGCCGGCGTAAGCCCGCCATTGACGCTATAAAAAAAAGCTTATGGACAGTTTGGTCACTCTAGAGGAGACCGCGACGGGGGCCAAAGCTAACTGAAGACTGAAATATCTGAAGAAGTGTCGGCGGGGAGCTCGGTTCAGTGTTCCGTCTAGCAACGCCCGAGATCATCCAAGGGAAGAGAATAGGTGGCAACGAGACGGCTCCGATCCCCTGGCTTCGTTAACACCACTACCACCTCATCACCGTGGCGGCAAAGCCTACCGTTATAATCGAGCTTAGCGTCCGTGTGTAGGCAGGAGCACCCCGCCGTCCCGCAGCAGAGGAAAGATCTCTCTCTCTCCCTCTCTCGTTAGCTCCTAGGGTTCGTCGCCGGACTACAATGTGTCCTCCAGACTCGCTAGATCGGCCGTGCCGCCGGTGACTAAGGTGTGATCCAAGCTCCGACGTCCCCAGCTTGGGTGGATCCGGTTGTATCACGCTCGGGGCTTCACGCTCGGCGCCTGGCGCGCCTCCACGGCAGCCGGCCGCGCGCAGTCTTCCGGCCCCCGCCCTCCGCCGATCCGGCCTCCGCGAGTCGTCCGCGCTCAGGCCTCCGCCGTGGCGCCGCTCCGCCCCCGGTTCTGGCTTCCCTGCCTCCGTCGCCTTGTCTTTTGACTTCTGCAGGTTAATTTACTTCCCCAATTTCCTCTAGAGTTGATTGAATTCACAAATGGTTCACATAAGTAGACAACCACACTTATTTGCCACTAGATTTATAATCAGACTTGTTTGCTAGTAGAATTGTTTGAGCTCTTGGGCTCTTTGTTTCATAGTAGAATTATTTAGACGAAGAAACCTGGCTTTATTAGGCTGAACAAATTACAAAATACACTACGAACAAACTACTCTAATGTAACTGTTTTTTTTTTTTTTTTTGGGGTAGAAATCAGGAAAACCTTGGATAGGATCAACTAAAGTAGAGAAACTACTTCCGATGAGGCCGTCGGGGTTGGCTGCGGTGGTGGTGATGGTGCTCCTGGCCATGGCGGTTCCATCTGCGAACCCGGCGATGGTGCTGGAGCGGGCGGTGCCGCTCAATGGGGTCCCCTTGGGGCATCTCATGGAGCTGGACAGGGCGAGGCAGGCCAGGATGGGTGTGGTAAATGTCCCTGTGCAGGGCAACGCCAACCCATTCTCTATTGGGTGGGTGAACTTCTGAGATTCATTCCTTTTGTGTTCGATCATTGTATTTAAAACTTGAATTTGCAGGATTTATTATACCAGTGTGAAATTAGGGAACCCACCGAAAGAACACACTTTCGTTATTGACACTGGAAGTGACATCTCATGGGTTGCTTGCAAGGGCTGCCCGGGTTGCCCGACCAAAAGTGCGCTAAAGGTGAGCTCGTATGATCCTATCCCTTATCCATCTCAATTTGAAATGCTCACGGGTTAGCATTATACTTCTTTGTTTCTCAGAACCAAATGGAGTTATACAATCCCAACTCTTCATCGACATCATCCAGAATATCGTGCTTGGATGATAGCTGCAAAGCTGCCGACAAGTCAGGATCCAAAGTCTGCCAAACATCGGACACCACAAGCAGCCTATGTGGTTATAATCTTACATATGCTGATGGAACTGGAGTGTCGGGTTACTATGTGTCTGACACTATGTATCTTGACACTCTCATGGGAAATCAACACTTGGCCAATACTTCTGCCTCTGTCGTTTTTGGGTAAATATGCATCTTTGTCTGATATTATTATGAAGTTTAACTATACAATTTTGTTTATTCATCCATTAGCTTTAGAGTGAAGTTTGCTTCCTTGCAAGGTCCATATAATTTCCTAATCGTTGCTCCCTAACATGTTTAAATTTTTGAAACAGATGTACCAAATCATTTTCAGGACTCATACCTACAGATGGGATTCTGGCATTTGGACAGCAGCAACTTTCTATCCCTTCACAACTGAAATCTTTGGGGGTATCCCCTAAAAAGTTCTCACATTGCCTGAAAGGTTCCAAAGAAGGTGGTGGCATTTTTCTTCTTGGTGAAATCGTGGAACCAAGATTAGTATTTACTCCACTTTCAGGGTAGGTTTCTTTTCCCTTGAATTACTTCGAGTGTATAACATAAGAGTTCAAAATTCTGCATCACTCAATTTTATATAATTAGCCATACTTGATACCTCTGTTAGAGGTGGTTGTAGCCTTTATAAAGGCCATCCTTTCTTTTTGGACTCCTTCCCATGGGTCGAGTTCTTTCTATTTTGTGTTTGTGCTCTACTTTTCCTTCTCTATGTTCTCTTTCCTAAAGAAACATGGGTTCACTTATTTGAGAAGCCAACAGTAATACAATATAGCTAGGGTCTTTAATCAGTGAAAAGTGGGCTCTATCATTTGGATTCCTGAAATTTTTATACTAATCACTTTTATGTGTTAATATTGTGGATGAGTTACAGGCCTAATTACAACTTGAATCTGGAGGGCATTGCTGTCAATGGGAAAAACCTGTCCATTGATTCTTCTTTGTTTGCAACATCTAATGAACAAGGACCAATAGTGGACTCAGGAACAACGCTAACATACCTTGCACACGAAGTCTATGGTGAATTTGTTAGTGCGGTGAGTTCATAGGATGAGATCACACTTCATTGCTTTTCTTTTGAGCAACTAGTATGTGACCATGTATATTACTTCAATTTCTTTATTATGCGACTCTCAGGTATGTAGGTCCTAATGATTCGTAATAGCTATTTGCAGATAGTTGCAGCGGTCTCTCCATCCGTACGTCCTTTTGGCACCAAGCGGGCTGGGATGGGGGATACATGTTTTCTTTCTTCTAGCAGGTTTTCCTCTTTCTCAGAATGAAATTAACAGTTCATGTCTTTAAAAATGTTGAATTACTAATAAAAATACTTTGTTCTCTACCAGCATTGACTTGCTATTTCCAACGGTCACACTCTATTTTAAGGGTGGTGCTGCAATGACAGTGAAGCCAGGAAACTATCTTTTGCTGCAGGGTTATGCGGTAAATCCAGCTGCCTCTTGATGCTACCTTCGATGTATCTTTTTGCAGTGGCATATCTGGTTGATATTTTAGGGAACCTGTCTCAAATATATTAGTATAATATCATGGTTTGCAGGGCAATGATGGTGTGTGGTGCATTGGCTGGCAAAGTACCAACTCAATCCAGAATGGCCATGGAATCACCATACTTGGAGGTTAGTCATTTTGACTGAATGAGGAAGTATAAACTCCACGTATTAGCTATTGCCTATTTTGACTGAAAAGAAATAAGTTCAACAAATATCTTAATAAGTATGCAAGTTGCAAGCGTAAGCCAGCCAGTCAACTGTACTAAGATGGCTTGGGAGAATGATCATGGTTTCTCACTCCATGCCTTTCTTGAACCCCTATTATTGCACTCATTGGACTGTAATTCCCTCGTGCCAACATTATCTGGACTGTAATTTCTACATATTAGCTTCACATGGAAAATTAACAAACGTATTACAGTGAAATGGTCAAGTCTTCTTACTATC